>CAJVRK010000014.1:2400000-3600000 GCA_911649645.1 Thelonectria discophora
TTGTAGAGATGAGCCCGAGTATGAATATGCAAGTCATTTAATCGCGTCTCAGTCGCGTCGACAGAACAGAACGGTACAATCAGCCCTGTCGCAAAGGGCGCCTCGGTTGACAGGAGCATTAAGTCGACAATAGGCGTACGTTGCCGGCCCTATATGATTCGATTTTTTTTCTTCTCTCTCGCCTGTTGGATGAGCGACCCGACCAAAAAACGACATGGCCAGATGGTGACGTAGGGTTCGGGATCCCATCGCTGCAAGGGCCAAGGGAAAAAAAACAAACAAGAGGGGGAAATGAAATGGGATGAAGAGTGTGGTATGACGGAAGCTTGTGACAATGGCCACACGAACAACTCACCTCATCCGGCGAGAGTTTGATCGACCACGGAAAGGATACGGAGACGGAAGACGGCGTATATTTGTCAATTGAGGAACGGCGGAGAGAGATTGGGACAACGGAGATGGCCGAGCTGTCAGCGGCCGAGTTGGGTTCGAATCCGGCATTCAATTGGAAGAATCGAGGAGGTATCGTTTGAGTGAGTGCCAGTTGACTACCAAGGTCCGGAGCACTAATAGTCTGTTTCTGGGCTTCAAAGAGCTCGCTGACTGGTCAATTAGTTGGAGGCATCGTGTGAGAGCTGCCAAGGCCCGGACTCAATGGTGCCAGAGAGATCTGGGAGCTACTGCGCCTGGAAGCGTGTGCAAGTGGCCACGTCCCAGCCGACAAGGGTCATTTCCCGAAACATTGGAAGGCCGGCGAATCAAGAAAACAGCGTTTCGTGGACGCCCTGAAGGCAGCGGGGAGGCGCCAAGAGGGGACAAGGGAAAATGCAAGAGGCTGGCTGGACTCTCCAAACTTTGTCGAGATGGCTGGGTATTGGCTGGAGAGGGGCCATTGAGGCCATTCCCACCAGACACTAACACCACAACGGGGAACCAAATTTCATAAAGAAGGAAAAAATACTTCGTATGTGACGGACGGATAACAATGTCCATCGTCTTCCTTGGTCGTCTTCAGTGGATGCAGAAAAGTCCTCGCCTCGTGGTGATCATGCCCTCTTGGTCTTGATGCAGCCGAGCTACTGTACCGCGACGGAGCACACTTGCTTCACCGCAGGAACTCGAGGCACAGGCTGACCCATATTCGGCTCCAATTGGTGCTCTTGGTGAGAGAAAAAAAAAAGAAAAAAAAAAAACGACAAGAGAAAAAGCAATTGACTCAGGGTGAGAGGTCGAGACGCGGGAGGAAGTGAAAATTTCGGGAAGCGGGGGAGGACGACAATGTGACGGACAGTCCAGCAAAATGATCCGACCAGTGAGCTTTGAAGAGAAAAAAACACGGAAGGGCCATGATGGGGAGCTCGAGCCAGAGTCTGAACACTGAAGCTTCTCGGCTGAAGCTGCATCGGACCATGATCAGTGATGGATGGCTGGTGGTCGGATGAATCCCGCTGGAGAAGTCGCTATCTCTGAGCGGCTTCCTAGTTCTTTCCCTCTGATCAGTGAGTCTCCTTCAGCCGGGCGCCTGCTCCACCGACACACGACCTTGCCGTCCGTTCCTGCCCGTGACGTTGTCAGCGGGACGGGAGCATACCCGGAGGTTCCTGCCCTAAGAGTCCGCCATCCGGCAAAACCTTGAGAGACACACCGGCCCCTTTGAGAAAGAGATCTGGGTAGCGGTTGACTTGGGCTGGCTGAACTGGCTGACAGACGGCAGATGACGCGCAATGTGGAACTTGGAGACGTCCAAGAATGCAATGCATTCAGCTGCAGGCCATGTGCGGCATCAATGGCTTCGACGGCATGGTCCAATGCCATCATCGAAGCAGCAAAGAAGCAGGCAGCTGAGCTTTAGGACTCGACATGAGAGCCGCTCGACAAGCGCCTGGCTTGTGCACGCGATTAAAACCACGGACAAATCACGCCACACCACTGCCCCAGGCCGCAAAATGGCCTAAAGGACCCCCGAATGGCCCCCCGAATGGCCGCCTGAAAGGGAGATCCAATCCGCGCCTGATGATTCCCTTGGGCTAATCTGAACCCGCGAAACTGGGTGACTGGGTTGTTTACTTGCGTGCTGCGCCCCTCTTGAGCCGAATGTCGGGCTTTTCGATCAGGGGTCTGCCGCCTGCGGGAGGGAGTGTGCATTGGGTCGACCTTTGGGAGGCCACGAGCAACGTCCATCAGTAGGAAGACGCCAGCATGCACGCATCCCACGCAGCGACAAGCGACGAAACAGGCACGCAGGCAGACACAGCAGAGACGAGGCAATCAGAGAGAGCTCGACATGGGTTTCTCCCGCGTCGTCGAGTCGTGGCATGATGCCGAGGAGAGCCCCGCCGGCGCGACCCGGTACGCATGATGACAGTCCACTTTCTAGGAACCCCGGACTGCAGTTCAGCGTGATGGCAGATGGATTGGAGCAAGTGCAGCCACTTTTCCGCCGGGGAACCCGCCGTTGGGCTGTTGGAGGGCTGTTGGCGGGCTGTTGGAAGGCTGTTGCAGGCGCCATTGGCATTCCATTGGCATTTTTCTGTGGCATTTGCCATGTTATGTTGCCGCTATGTACCCTTTTTAACGACCCGCCTCGCTCATGCGTTGCCAGTGGGAGTCCTTTTCTCCAAAGCTTCGTCTTCTCTCTCCCTCTCCCTCTTCCCATCTCTCTCGCTTTTCCCCTGTGTCTTCCCTCTCTGTCTGGGATTCACTCTTGTCCATACGGTCCATACGGTTCCCTTCTTCCTCAATCGATATCCGTACAGGCCATAAATACGAATACTCACTGACATCGATCGCTCCTTCCTTCCCCCTTCACACACCTGCCGTGGCTGCAGTAGCTCGCATCGAGCAGCCCGCCCACACGACTCGAGTTTTGCAGCAAGCCGAGTGATTAAAAGCGACATATTCCTCCAAACGGATTAAGCCAGCTCCACCACTATCTCGACCTCCTTGCGCGAGTCTTCAAGTTCAACCTCCTCAACCTCCTCGTCCCCCGCCTCCGTCCCCGCCCTGGGCACATCCCTCCAGACCCTTGCAGGCTTTTCATTTTTTCCTTTCTTTTTTTCCGCCTTCTCAGACGCCATAGCGACTCCTCTCCCTTGGGACACGAACTCGTTCGACCTGTTCCTCTTCTTCCTTTTTTCTTTTTCTCTGTTGTGAACCTTCTGTAGTTCGCCTGTGCTGCGAACTCGAGTCAGATTTTGCCATCAATCGCTCTGGAACCGAGCTTCATGGATACGTCTACTTGCTAAATTGCACCTTTCCTCTCATTGGACTCACCCGACGACTTTCAAATCTCTCACGAACAAGCAAGCAAAATCCTCTCACCACTCCCGAAACATCAAGCAAAAGGCGACTGGTCAAATCAAGTCAAGATGCCGCTTCGCCGGCCCAGCACCTCGGATGGCCACTCGGTCGCATCTTCCTCGCCTTCGTCTTCCTTCGGCTCCAAGCGCCGCTTCCCGCTTCTTGGTCGCAGAAAGAACCGGAATTCGGAGCTGATCCGGCCCTCGACCGGCCTTCCCACCGCGTTGCTCTCGCCTGCCTCTCCCGTCTCGCCCCAAATTAAGAAGCCATGTCTTCGTGTACACGTTCAAATCCATTTCGAGGCTCCCCTTAACCAGGAGCACGCCCGCGACTACGAAGCATCCCCGCAGCTTCAGGCATCGGACCGCGTGTGCCAAGCTCTCGTTTCCCGCCTGCAGCATTGCTCTGCCGAACTTATCAGCCGTCACGATTGCTCCGCCCTGGAACCGCTGCGAAAGCCCCATCGCGACGTGAAGCCGCTACGCTACCGCATTACTTATCGTGTTGAACGAGACGGCCTGACCATTGCCGAAAAGTCTCTGCGCTCCTTCCAGGAGTATGCCCCGACCGCCGATGATGCTCGCGAAGTCCTCTCTGCCATTGACCGAATTGTCGGTCTCTTCCTCGTTCGCCATGACCCGGGCTTTCGATGGCCCGAATCGCCTGAAACCGAGCCCGTAAACCCAGACTCGGAGACTGTCCGGCCTTATACCGGCCGACCCCAGCCTTCCAACTGTATCCCGCGATCCCGCTTCGTTCATTCCACGCAGTCGTTTGAGCTGGTGCCGGGATACTCTATTGAGTTGTTCCTGCGAAGTCGGTGCACCACTCGCTATCCCGAAAACCGCAATGCCTCCATCAAGATTGACAGTCGCCAGCCTACGCCCCTGACGCTTCTCTTGGGCGAGGAGCTCACCACCCGCGTCTCAAATCTCGTCATTGACCCCGTCGACTCCTGGAAACGCAAGTTTGACAAGCGTCATCGTAACTGCACCGGCCTCGAAGGAAGTGGAGGCTGCAACCATGTCGAGGATGGTGCTCTCGATGTCTTGGTCAAAGTAAGAAACAACCTCGGCCCCGACTACAACTACTTCTCTCAGCGAATCCAGACTAGCAAGGTCCTCTTCAATGATCCCAATGGCCGCGATTTTGACGAGTTCGCCAATGGCGTCAAGGCCAAGCTAGAGAAGGCTCGTGACATGTCTGACAAGTCCCTCCGGGGCCTGGACGACCTCACTCTCCGCATCCGCGAGTTGCGTGGTAAAAACTGGTCCGTCCATGAACCGCTCACGGTTCGTCTCGATTCTTCCATCACCTACTGTCGCCAGACGGTCGAAGCCATCATGGAACGGATCCAGGCCGGTATTTGCAACGTCCTGGAAGGCCACGAGGATGCTCTGGCCACCATTACTGTACACAAACGAGGGCACCTCATCTACGATGGCTTCCTCGACGGCGCTGGCGGTGACGACAGCACTCCGTACGAGAAGTTCGCCTCTTCTGACCTGGAGCGGAGGGCCCTAGAGTCCAAGCTCAAGGAGCGTATCCGAGCCGATATCACCATGTTGTGCAAAGATACGTGCTCTCTCGACTGCACCGACTATCTGTCAAACTTGAAGATTCGTGCTACCGGCGCTTCAGCAGGCCCCAGAGATACTACGCAGCCCGAGCACAACACCCGACCCGAAAGCTCAGTCCGACCAGCCTCAGACCGGTCCCGAACCGAATCCGTGGGCAGTGGAAGAAGCGTGCGTTCCGACCACACTCTCAGCAAGAAGCTTGCTCGGAATAGCCTCCACGAGCCCTCGTTGGCCCCTTCGAGCCCTGCCAGCGCTGCGCCTGCTGACCTCGCGCGTGTGCCGTCTGGCGTGGAAATTGCCAAGAAGTATGGCTACATGGCTGATTACATCGCCAACGAGGAAGAACACCAGTCCGAACCCCCGTCTACCCCGAGTCTGGTAGATACTGATAGCATCAGTCCCCGTGACAGCATTCTCGTCACTCCCCAGTCCGCCCGGGCCGTGCCCCAGGACCAATCAAACGAGGGCTTGCGCATCGTTGACGACGGCCGAAGAGTCATCTACGAGGAGCAGAACGACGCGGACGCCATTGCTCGCGGTGTGACCGAGTTCCACCAGTATCCCGAGGATGAGCCGGTCCAGCTCACGAAGGATCAATCTGCCACAGCTCTGGAGAGGAAGGCGACAATTCGATCAATTCGATCTCTGGATACCCGCATGCCTGATCTGTCTGGAAAGGCGGACCCATTGGGCAACGAAGCCACGAGCTCTGCTCCAGCTCCATCCTTCAAGGAGGAGCTTCAAGAGGCCCCGGTCATTACCGCCGCGAAGGCTACCAGCCCTGCAGAGCCTGCCGCCACGCCCGTCGAAGAAGTAGCTACGCCGACTGCCACGCAGCCCGAAGAGCAAACCACGAAGCCCGAATTCACTACTACTCCTGTTGTGGTTGTGGCCGAGACCAAGCCGGAGCCTGCACCTGTTGACTCCAAGCCTGAAGAGGTAGCTGTCGCTCCCAAGGAGATTCCCTCTATCGAAACCCCTGCTCCTGCCCCCTCTAGTAAGGCCGAGAGCTTCCATGAAGAACAGTGGGAGATTGTCGAGGCTAGTGAGCCTGTGGCTTCTACTTTGGTCCCTCAAGAGGTGGAATCCAGTTCCAAGTCTGAAACGACATTTGGAACCAGCACCGCTCCCCCCAGCATTCAGGAGGAAGTGAAGGCTGTCGAGAAGCCTGCAGAGACGACCGAGGTGACCAAGGAGTCTGAAGATAAGGAGGTTGAGCTGCCCAAGGAAATCCCAGCCGACGCTGAATCCGAGGTCACGCCTGAAGCCACTATCGCTGCTGAACCTACCCCAGCCCCAGGGCAAGCCACGGAAGTTGGGCCAGTGCATGAGGTCATCGAAGAGCCAAAGGTGAACGTTGACGTCGACAACACCGTCGAGCCTCTTCAGAGCGATGCTCAAGATGAGAAGGTTGAGGTCAAGGAGGAGCCTCAAGTCGAGGTCCCAGCTCCTGTTCTTGAGGATTCAGCCATTGATGTCGACGAGCGCCAAGAGGCCTCTGCAGAGACCCTTCTGTCTGAAGCCGTCCGTCGCTCCAATGACTCTGGCATTTCCATGCATGAACAGGCCAGAGCTGAGGCACCCAAGGAGGCACCTCTTGTGGAGAACACTCCCCAACAGGCGGTAGTCAAGCAGGGAGAGCCCGAAGAGCCTGAGCACCAGGAGCCGGAAGTGCCAGTCGTCTCCGAGACAATTAAGCCTGAGGCTACTGAGACAAAGGACTACTTCACCCCTCTCGCAGAGAATCCCAAGGCTGCTAGCTCCCCTAAGGAGGCTGCTAGCTCCCCTGAGGAGCCAGACTTCCAGTCTGGCGCTGTTTTCAGTCTCGCGTCCTCTCCCATGCTTGAGCCTGTCGTTGAGGAGGCCGAGGAAGAGGAACGTCCCACGAAGTTCGCTTTGAGCCCCGAAGCCCCTGTTCGTGCCACGCGATCAGCATCGACCCCCTTGATGGAGAAGCTCCTCACTCCCGAGGAACGGTCCCATTCTGTGTCGCACTTTGAGGAACACCATGAGCCTCCTCGCTTTGAGCGGCCCGACATGGCTGCCGTCACGCTCCGACCTCGCCCTCGCACAAACACGCTTCCCGAGCGTCGCTACTCGACCGCTCTGACGCTTGAGATTGACACGGAGATGCCCGGACCCGAATGGGCGTCGCATAATCACTCTCCCGTCGATGCTCCTCCCAAGACAGCCATGGGCGTTGGCCGTCCTATGGGTGTCATGGGCCGTCACCGTCGACAACCCTCGGCGGGTTGGCTCGGGCTCCGAGAGCAGCGGCTCGGCGACATTGGCCTGCGTAACGCACTCGTGCCGTACCGGTTGCGGGCTCTGCGTCTCGACCAAGAGTGGGATAACCGTCCCAGCACGTCGTACAGCGAGAGGTGATGATAGGAACACGGAAATGATTTTAGGGGAAAAACATGGAAAATGGGTAGACACATAATGGTTGGAAACATGGATGGATGGGTATATGGAAGGGTGAGCGTGCCAGGGAATGAATGAGAAGGCCGCGATGACGGCGTCTGGGAACATGGTCACATTTGCAGCGAATCATTCATTGGGAGCGCACGCATTCTTCACAGCGGAATGATTACACACATATATACCATATATCAATAGCTGCACTTGCTTTACGTATAGATGTCGCCTTGAGGACCAATGAATGAGATATGGACGCTTTGAATACCAATAAGTTAGATATTGACATGTTGATTATGCACTTCAGAGGTGGATATGTGAGTGTTTTTGGACGGGCAGCCGTGCTCTCACCACGTGTTTCAGAAATGGAAAATACATAGGTACAGGTAGATGCTAGTAGCTCGCCACCGTATAAGCCATCCATGTGATGAACATGGTCCCGCGGAACTTGGCAACGTTTGCGCTTCACAAAGGAAACCTTTTCTTCTCCTTGGTAGTCCAGCAGTTTGCTCGAGAGTTGAGTGTATTTTCGTGGAGTTGTATATATGTAAGCAAGCCTTTGATTATCCAAGTAGCGCCAATATCCGGCACAACTCCAAAAGGCCAATCTCGGTCTCAAGAGAGGAGCATCACGACCCCGGACTCGCCCATTTTGATCCATTCCTCTAACCCACGAAATCACCTGAGCCTATCTAGTCGCACAGAATTTCTAGTTCGGATACCCCCATGCCGCACTCTTTGGTCATCATGTGCATCTCGAGCACGAGTTCGAGTTTCTTCTCCCTAGCTCAGGGCGCGGCGATCCGGCATCGTAACAGGTCCATATGTCGGCGCTGCAGCTCGAGAGCTCGACGGAGAAGATCCAGAAATCGACACTTCAGGTCTAGAAGTCGATGCTCCAAGTCATTGCGCGCTGCTCTTTCAAATACGCGGCGTCGTTGCTTTGGTCGGAGGAAGGGGTGGTGCGATCTCAGTCACCTCGGCCCGGGGTTTTGATAGAGGGTAGTCGAGGAGGGCAACCTCGTGGCAGATGTCGGCGACGACATGGCGAGGATGTATTGTAGGAATGCAGTCGTTTGAGGGAAGTGTCTCGTTTTAACGGTTCTTTGTGTGTTCTTGAGAGTGCACATGCGAGCGGATGGTTTGGCCGTGAAATGGGCGGGCTGCTATCCTTTTAATGCTGGCGGAAAGGGCTCGTTTGGGGACGGCAAGTTCCCATCACTCTGTTGAAGTCTATGAATCTCGTGCCCTGTTTGGCTCCTGATTCAATATCGGCATGGTCAGAGTGTTGATCCGTTTCATGGTTAATACGGGAACCCACGGGGTGAAGCGACGAGCTCTTCTGTCAACGCGGCTTACTGGTTATTGAGGGCCAGTGACATTCCCACCTTCACACCAGCTCAGCGTCGCCCTCCTCCACGAGGGGCTTCGCGCTGGACCAGCGCAGGATGAGCACATCTCCCGCATCGGCGGGCAGCTCGTTGTCGTTGTCAGTCCCCAAGCCATGCACATCGCGAGCGCGTAACATCCTCACAAACACGGTAGCGTCCAGGTCCGGCGCATCAATCATGCTGACGTTGCCGCCCGTGTCATTTAGATTCTGCAGCTCGGGCGGCAGCGATGCCAGGAAGGACGCGAGGTAGTGGTTGTGCAGCAGGGCCTGGTGGCGCGTGGCGTAGGCGGCCTCGGTGGGCGACAGGCGGGCGGCGAGGTCCCGGCTGGAGAGGTAGTGCAGGGCGTAGCGGTCGACCTTTGCGATGCGGGCGCGCAGGTAGCTGCGCACGAGGAACTTGTAGCGCTCGAGCTCCGTCTGGATCACGATGAGGGCAAAGTTGGTCTTGGGGTCCATGTCGCCCGTCATGTCCTCGACCTTTTCGATCTGCGCCTTGATCTTGTCGTTGACGCGCTCAATGAGGCCGTCGCGGGGCCAGCTGCGAACTAAAATCAGCGTTTGCACGGGACGGATGAGAGAAACAGTAGACTCACTCCAAGAGCTCTGGGGTCGACCGTTCGGCAATCCAAAGACGCGTCAGGGCTTGCAGGTCACGCGTATTAGGCGGCACCGCGTGAGAGGAGGGGTCGACCTCTCTGAGAATGTCGTCAATGTCCATGATGACTAACGTAGGGCGAGGTTGGGATGAAGGAGGAGAGTAGGGGCGGCGGTGGTAGGAGGAGATGAAATGATGTTGAAAGTTAGGTGTCCATGATAAATGTGGCTTCGCCAAAGCGGGGGCACTCAATTCCCCGCCAACATGATCCGAAAGCCTCCCATTTTCCATGGAACTACCATCATGAAAACATTTTACTCGATAGTATACATTGAGCGGCCTTAAAGACGCAATCTACAAGGCTCCGTGGTCGTGGTCATATCGCCTACAGCGTGCCACATGCCCTTGCAGCTCTTGGAAGACGTCATGATGAAATGCTACAAACTCCATCAAGGGAGTATTCTAAGTCTTATATCCGTACGAATAAAGTTCTACTCCCCAGTTACTCAATCTTCTTGAGAGACTTCAACGCGTCATGCTGGGCCTGCTCATAGCCATTCACCTTGGCGTACAGCCATTTCAACCCCGACGACGATGCCGTCACCAGCGCTGCGGAAAAGGTGAAGAGCATAACGCGCTGAGACGTCGAGAGGAGGCCAAAGAGAGGATACGGATACCTGATCACTGTCAGCATCCCACGACCACAAACCACTTGGACCATCGACGCACCATCCGTTGTGGTTAAAGCACAGCTCGACCCAGTACCAGTACGCAAACGCCAGCGTCGTGCTAAGTGTCATGACGGCATAAACGGGAATCGTCCAGGGCGGACTGAAGAGGACAAGGTCGAGCGTCAGGAAGAAGGCGGGCGCGAGATGGAAGCCCACGTCGGGCAAGAGGCCGAGCTGCATCTCCTCGTCCGGGATGAGCAGCTTTGGGTCAATGAAGCGGATGCCCCAGTACAAGATCGAAATGACCACCTCGAGGGGAGTCGCCACGACGGCGATGGCGTTTTTGGCGTTGAATAGGGCGGGCACCAAGGTCAGGTCGGCCAAGATGCCAAAGACAAAGGCCGCGAGGGACGTGGAGAGGCCGATGATGGTGAGGAACTGGAAGTGCCATCCCCACGAGTCGGACAGGGGAGTGTCCCATACCGTTAGGAAGTGGAAGTTATAGCTAAAGGATGCTGCGCCGAGCATGTGGAGGATGAGAGAGTAGCATCGCGATGGCGACGATAGTCGCTGCAGAGGATGAGCAGCCATGGTGAACAGGAGTCGGATTAGTTAGTAAATCAAGGTGTTAAAATGAAGACGTAGACTTGCGAAACAAGAGAAATTCGCGTCCTTGTCCGCAAGACCGGAGTCTCGGAGGCAAGTAATTCAGCGAGACGGCCCCCGAAGGACCGTTCAGCTCAGAGTGAACCTGGTTATTGGTGGGGCCACGTTTTATTCGGATCGCGACCCAGTAAAAGAGACATCATACCCAGCTTGAAAGAGCTACCAGCCACACTTTAATTCCATGCAGTTTACCTGCGCCACACGAGGCTGAAGCGTCTAGTCGCGTCGCAACTCAAAAGTTGTTTTATACAACTTCAAGTCATCCTCGACAATCGGCTTTCGCAAACACATCAACGCTTAAATTCGCCACTCTCGAATCCCTCCAATACACGCACTCTCCTACAAACCCTCCAATCCTCCAAATGGCACCAGACTCAGCCGCCGAAGACGACAACCGCTCCCAAAAACGCAGTCACTCGGAATATCGCGAAGATGAAGACGGTACGTGAACCTCCCTCGCCGCGCCATGCGCCGCTTTCCCTAACTATACGCCCAGACAGTTCCTCCGACGATGACATGGGCCCTCAACTGCCCTCCGAAGCACCAAAGAAGAAGCGCCGAGTCCTACCCCACGAGAAACTCTACGTCGCCGCCCTCCCCAAGGCGACCCGGTACTCCAAGTCGTTGATGCACAAGGAGCAAATACTGTTCGCTACATGGACGCCCCTTACCGACTTCCTCATCACGTCCTCGGTCGACGGAGTCGTCAAGTTCTGGAAAAAGGTGGCGCAGAATATCGAGTTCGTCAAGGAGTTCAAGGCGCACAATGGCGAAATCAAGTCCGTCTCGGTGAGCAAGGACGGGCGCAGCTTCGCGACAGCTGGCGTCGACGAGACGATTAAGATATTCGACGTCATCACCTTTGACCTCTTGTCCATGATCTCCGTCGGCTATGTGCCCAACTGCGTCTGTTGGGTACACACCAAGAGCGCTTCATTACCGCTGCTGGCCGTTTCTGAGCAATCGAAGCCATTGGTACATATCTACGATGGCAGAGGAGAGAAGGAGGAGCCGATTCATACGCTCAAGGGCTTACACAGGAGTCCTGTGCATCTCATAGCTTTCAACGAGGCGTACGACTGCGTGGTATCGGCCGACGAGAAGGGCATGTTAGAGTACTGGCGACCACACGGAAACTACGAGAAGCCCGACAACGTTTTCGAATATAAGAGCTCGACGAATCTCTTCGACTTCAAAAAGGCCAAGACAGTGCCGTCATGCCTCACCGTCTCCCCCAACGGACGGCAGCTCGCGACCTATTCGCTCCCAGACCGCAGAATCCGCATATTTGACTTTGCGACTGCGAAACTGTACCGCACCTACGACGAATCACTCGAAGCCCTCGAGGAGATGCATAGATCGGGCATGGGGACGCACAAGCTGGACAATATGGAGTTTGGGCGAAGGTCGGCTCACGAGAGAGAAGTCGAGTCGGACACGCTCAGGAACAAATCAAATGTCATCTTCGATGAATCAGGCAACTTTATCATGTACGGTTCCCTGCTGGGCATCAAAGTCCTCAACACGTACACGAACCAAGTAGTCAAGGTGTATGGCAAAGACGAGAGCGTCCGGGCCATAAACCTGGCCATCTACCAAGGCCAGCCTCAGAAGAAGGGCGTAATGACGGTGGACATGGGCGCCTCCAGCAATCCGTTACTACAAGAAGCCGAAGCTCGCGACCCTATCTTGGTGGCGACGGGCGTGGGAAAGGTGCGGTTCTACATGTTCACCAACGAGGACGACGTCTCCAAGTCGAGCCGAGACGTCCAAAACGAACGACCAACGATCCTAAACCAAAAGAAGGACACCAAGACCAAGGCCACGGAGACGGGCACGGGAGCCATCCTGCACACAAACTACGGCGACATTCACATTCGACTCTTCCCCGACGCGGCGCCCAAGACGGTCGAGAACTTTGTCACGCACGCCAAGAGCGGCTACTACAACAACACCATCTTCCACCGAGTGATTCGCAAGTTCATGATTCAGGGCGGAGACCCGCTGGGCGACGGCACGGGCGGCGAGAGCATCTGGGGACGGGAATTCGAGGACGAGTTCAGCAGTCTCAAGCACGACAAGCCCTACACGGTGAGCATGGCCAACGCGGGGCCCAACACGAACGGGAGCCAGTTCTTTATCACGACGGAGAAGACGGTAAGTTGATGTTTTGTTGTCACCCTTTGAGAACTCGGAGCTAACTTGGGAACAGCCGTGGTTGGACGGGAAGCATACCATCTTTGGGCGAGCGACACAAGGGTTCGATGTGATACACAAGATTGAGGGGGCGAGGACACTCAAGGAAAAGCCGGAGGAAGACATAAAGATTCTGAATATCGAGGTTGTATAAAAAGAAAAAGAGTACGCGCGGATGATAGAAACCCAATGGATCATCAAAAGCATGCGAGAGCGTCGTCAATTCAATATTGTTGACCAACGAGGTTTTATCGCTTGTGCCCGTGGCTCCATTCGGTGACGCAACTGCAGGGAGGCATGTCAACCAGGTGTCAACCGCATGTCGATTCTCAGCCCTTGGGTTGACGAGTTTGACAAGCGGGCGAGGGGTCGCGACCGGAGGAGATGCTGTGCAAACAGGCCCTCGTCGTTCAAGTACCAAATACTACCTGACTACCTGGGAGTAGTCAACTCCCATAGCGTCGCGAAGCCCGAAATTCAGACTTTTTCCCTTGTGGTGGTGTCGTCGTGTCATGGCATCGACCAATCAGTGCGGGGCCGTTTTAAAGCGAAGGGCGGAAAGAGGTACCTTGCCAAGTACCTGCAGTTAAGCTCTGAGTGAGGGTGTGACACACTTTACACCGACGACCGGCGCAAAGGGTAAGGGTGTGTCTCCAGGTATTTTTTCCCATGACTCCCTCTTCTTCTTCCTCCAGTTTTTTTTTTTTTGCTTTCCTTTCTCTACGAGAATCTATACTCTCTGAATACCCTCTTTCATCCAGTCGGCGATTGAATTGTCTTGTTTCTTCCCTTCTCCTCCGGAACTCCCCTAAAACACCGTCATCATGGCTACTGTAGGTTCCCCTCCTCGTCCGCCCGTTTGGTGGGGTGACTCACGAAATCCAGTTCTTCATCGAAAACAAGAACGTTGGCAACCAGGCCCAGTCTGAGGATTGGAGAAGTACGTATCTCCTTTCCCCTGCATTGACTCGAGCCGCCCTCACCATCTCGAGCAGCTTCCCATGCCCTGCGCGCCTCATCCATTGTCATGATGCTGACCTGCCCGCTCTAGTTCGCGGCTACAACCCTCTCACGCCTCCCGATCTGCTCCAGTCTGAGATCCCCCAGACGCCCGAGTCCAAGCAGACGGTGCTCCAGGGCCGCAATGAGTCCGTGGCCATCGTCAATGGCACCGACGAGAAGCAGCGCCTGCTCGTTGTCATCGGCCCATGCTCCATCCACGACCCCGATGCCGCTCTCGCCTACTGCGATCGCCTGCTCAAGGAGAAAGAGAAGCACAAGGATGAGCTGCTCATCGTCATGCGCTCCTACCTCGAGAAGCCCCGCACCACGGTCGGCTGGAAGGGTTTGATCAACGATCCCGACATCGACGGCAGCTTCAAGATCAACAAGGGCCTCCGCCTATCCCGTCAGGTCTTCGTTGACCTCACCTCCAAGGGCATGCCCATTGCCAGCGAGATGCTCGATACCATCTCTCCCCAGTTCTTGGCCGATCTGCTCTCCGTCGGAGCCATTGGCGCCCGCACCACGGAGAGCCAGCTGCACCGCGAGTTGGCCAGCGGTCTCAGTTTCCCCGTCGGCTTCAAGAACGGCACCGACGGTTCTCTAAGCGTAGCCATTGACGCCATTGGCGCTGCCGAGCACCCCCATCACTTCTTGTCCGTTACCAAGCCCGGCGTGGTGGCTATTGTCGGCACCGAGGGCAACAGCGACTGCTTCGTGATTCTGCGCGGCGGTTCCAAGGGCACCAACTACGATGCCGAGAGCATTGCCGAGGCCAAGGCGGCTTTGGATAAAAAGGGCGTGCGACACCGATTGATGGTGGACTGCAGCCACGGAAACTCGCTCAAGAACCACAAGAACCAGCCCAAGGTGGCTGCTTCCATTGCCGAGCAAATCTCAAAAGGCGAGCAGGCCATTATGGGAGTCATGATTGAGAGCAACATCCACGAGGGTAAGCCGCAGCGCGACCCTTATAGGCACAAACGGTAACTAACTTTTCCAGGTAACCAAAAGGTTCCCGCCGAGGGCAAGTCGGGCCTCGAGTACGGCGTGAGCATCACCGATGCTTGTATCAACTGGGAGGACACCGAGTCCGTCTTGGAAACGCTCGCACAGTCCGTCAAGGAGCGACGCAAAGTGCTGGGCATCAACGGAGCTTAAATCTGCTTTGTTCACTGCTGCGGAAAAGGTGGAAAAGGTGGAAAAGGTGAAAAGCGTTTAACATGCGCGTGTACTCGTACAGTCATAATTTCTACCCCTTGGCATCGCGCACGGGGACTGCATCTTGCAAAAGTTAAGGGCTGGAGTTTATTGGAATCAATTTAGGGTTAGAAAAAGCTGCAGGAACGCCATTGAGCGGGATGCGCTGGGGTTTAAGTGAGGGACGAGTAAAATACTACGAGGCATGTTCCGACGGAAAGATTCGCGAAATGACATAGTGTACTGTTTGTTGAGTGAAAGCACACTGTGCATTGTCGCACTCGAACTTTGTTGTGGTCTGCCCAAGCTACCCGCTTGATGACACTGTGCAACGTGAGCTCCCAAGCGCTGGCGTTTTTCTCCCAGCCGAGTCCAACTTCATTCATCATACAACCTCATCCACTGCACCTACCGCCAGAGCATCCTTCCCGACTTTAACCTTCAAATTCGAGGCGAGCCACAATTCGCTTGGGGAATCACGACCCCAGGCTCATCAACTCCTAGTCTCAACCCGCCGATTCGAATTTCCACTTGACGCGACATCGGCTCTCGACCATGGCCCGCGACTACACGCCCCCCGAATCCCCCCTATCATCCATGGGCGAGTCAGAGCCCTATGAGGAGGAGGCGCACGACGACGACGATGGCGTGCGGCCCTCGAAGCGGCAGCGAGTCGACGCCGGGTCGACGACGTCGTCGGCCATCGTGCCCGACGCAGAGCCCGAGACGGTACCCGAGCCCGACCCCCTCGAGGGCATGTCCGACGTCTCGTCCGACACATCGGGCGACATCCCCAGCTCGCCCATCAACGCGCGGCTCGACGAGGAGGACTTCCAGGACCAGGTCACCGCTTGCGACTGGGACGGCTGCCCGGCGGGCGACCAGGCCAACATGGACAAGCTGGTCGAGCACATCCACAACTCACACATCGAGAACCGGCAGAAGAAGTACACATGCGAGTGGAAGAGCTGCAACAGGAAGGGCTTGCCTCATGCGAGTGGTTATGCCTTGAAGGCCCATATGCGCAGCCACACGCGAGAGAAGCCTTTCTACTGCTACTTGCCAGGTATGATGAATCAAACAACGCGCTGAACTTTCCGGGACTGACAAAGATGTAGAGTGCGATCGATCCTTTACCCGATCCGACGCGTTGGCTAAGCACATGCGAACGGTGCACGAGACCGAGGCCCTCCGACCCTCTGACCCCGTTCCCAAATCGATGCAGTCGGTCCCCGTCAAGGGCAGCAAGCTCAAGATCATCATCAAGACGCCGCAGTCGCATGGCAACCAGGAGGGCGGCATGGACGACATAGCCAACGGCGACGAGCACGACGCCGAGTACTTCACGCCGCTGACGGAGGAACTCTTCGACGGCGAGGAGCTGGCCTTCCCCGTCGACAAGCTGTACCGCAAGTGCTACTGGGAGTCCAAGTGGGCCGACGACGTGGGTGAGGCGCTCAGGAAGGAGTGCAAGGCGTGGGAGGACGTCTACTACCAGGAGTGGCGCGAGAAGGAGGTGCTGCTCGCGCAGGTCATCAAGAGCGAGGTGGACTGGCACGATAGGCGACAGGCCATCCTCTCCGGCACCGCCGACGTCAAGGTGCCCCTCGAGAGCGTGGAGAAGGAGGTCGACGCCGAGCCCAACGCCGACAGCGTTAAGACATAGATCGCCCCGGGGTGGTGGACGCTCCCGGGCCACGTGCTCTTCAAGCGACGCGTGCGATTGGAGACGCGATAATGCGGCGAGGGAGGAAGGTTTTCGGGCTTGGGGCGTTTCATGAGGGTCTTTGTAACATTACAACGTATACAGAGGGGAGAGGGGAGTTGGTGGAGTTGGCTACGTCTGAAGAAGCGAAACGAAACGGGCTTGCTTTTTTTATTGTACTTTTAATCTATCCCTCATTTACAGCCTCCATGCCCTGCCCACGCCATGCATATCCATCCCACGGGGAGCACTGAGTATTTATAGGGCCTTCTTCTTGGCGCGGTACGACTGCGAGTTCTTGAACGGAAACCCGCTGGTGCTCTGGTCGAACTTGTGGTGGCGGCTCGTCATTGCCTTGTCGCCAGCGAACAAGAGGCAGTACAGGGCGGCGGCGGTCAGGGCGGAGCTGCCGAGACTGCCCAGGGCGTAGCCGGCCTCGGCGGTCCAGGTATAGCGCGCGTAGCAATAGGCGGCGGCCGAGGCGTGGTGCAGCGCCGAGAGGAGGAGGGCGGCGGATGCGTAGGGGGAGGGTTGGTCGGGGGTGGCTGGGGGTGTTAGTTGTGGTGAGAGTTGGGGAGTATGGGGGAATACAGTCTGCGGCGGATGTCAACGGTATAGACCCCGAGAGCACGACGACGACGAGGCCGAGTGCTAGGAGGGCGAAGCCGAGGGAGCGCGCAAAGTAGATTTCTAGCGCTTTGAGAGGTCCTCGTAAGCAAATCACGGGCATTATCGCAAGAGGCGAGGGAAGGCTTACAGCTCGCGGGTTCGTATTCGGGGCGGAGGAGCCCGGCGATGAAGGACGGGCACAGGATCAGTGGGAGGGCTTGCGTGCTGAGCCAGGCGAGGTTGCCGAAGCTGAATGTTGCGATGGCGGCCTGAGAGGAGGTTAGCTGGGGGAGGGAGTGGGCGGTTGGATGTAGGAGTGGACGGACACTCATTGTGGCTGTTTAGTTGTGTTTGAGGATCAGTATAGGTAGGTTCTTGGAGCAGTTGCTTGAGAGGAAACAAAACGTTGGTGATATCCAGCTTCGGTGCTCAAGAAGGCTGCCTGAAGCTGTCCAAAGCCAGTCAGTCAAGGTGTCGTCATGATGCGAATAGACCCATGAATGGGAATACGTACCGCCCTGACTCCAATGAGGCGACCAATCCATCGACGTCACAACCCATCCGCAACCCGCAGCCAACCAGATTTGCCCGACTCGCGTTCCCCGCAGCAAATTCACTGCAACTGCAACCATCTCATCAACGAGCACCTTTTTCATCCCATTTTAACCCCAAGCCCAATGTGCATTAGTCCCATCTCGCCTCTCTCTCTTAGATCGTTTCTCCGGAGTTTGATTTTTTCTTTTCGCCTCCAGCCCAAGTCCCCATTTCCCAGTCCAGCCCAGCACAGTTCCCCCCTTGTCCACCACCACTCTTCAAACTCGGCCTATCTCGCATCCTCGTCGTTCGCACTGGGCCCGTGGGGCATTTCTCTCCCGACCGCGGACCCAAAAAATCACATTGCAAATCCTCTTCCTTCTATTGCTGGGCCCCCCGTCCAGTCCCTCCCACGCCAATTCAAACCGTTTCGAATACCTCCGAGGAACTACATTTATAAGTCTGGGCGGCACTGGCGTCTTCACCTTTTCGGCTTTCAAATACCATCAGTCATTTCCCTTGACTCAATTATTTAGAGTATCCCCACGTCCTCCCGTTCCTGATACCCTACATTTGCAGATATATATTTGTCAGCCCTTGCCCATTACACCCTCCAGGCTTTGCCACTCCAAACATACAACTACACAAGGAACAGCAACAGCAACAACCACATCTCACACGTCGGCAAGGACCACCCCCAAACACATCGGCACCATGAGTGCCATCCTCTCCGCCGACGACCTCAACGACTTCATCTCCCCGGGCGTCGCCTGCATCAAGCCCATCGAGACGCTCCCTACCGCCCCGCCGCCGCAGTCGGCCGAGTTTGAAGTCATCCTCGACGGCCAGCAGCCCGCCACCGCCGCCAACCCCAACGCGCCCGCCCAAATCTCCCTCACCGACTGCCTCGCCTGTTCCGGTTGCGTCACCTCCGCCGAGGCTGTGCTGGTCAGCTTGCAGAGCCACGCCGAGGTGCTGGCCACGCTCGACGCCGCTCCCGCCCTTGGAGTCGTGGGGCCCGACGCCAATGGCAAGTTTAGCGTAGAAGGGTTGGAGAATGAAAACTCCAAGCTCTTCGTTGCCAGTGTGAGTCCCCAGACGAGGGCGAATCTTGCGGCAGCATGCGGAGCCAAGGTTTCTGGGAGAGATGCGGCGCATATGCTGGACAACCTGCTGCAAGGCCCTGGTGGCATTGCCAAGGGCGGCAAGTGGAACAACGGCTTCACTTGGGTCGTCGACACCAACGTCGCGAGGGAGGCCACTCTTGTTCTCGGCGCAGATGAGGTTCTCGCAGCTGGACAGGCCGGCGTCGCCACCCCTTCAAAACCCATTCTCGCATCCTCGTGTCCAGGTTGGGTGTGCTACGCCGAGAAGACGCATCCCCACGTGCTCCCTCATCTTTCTAAAGTCAAGTCTCCGCAGGCCTTGATGGGCACCATGCTGAAGACGACATTGAGCCGTGTCTTGGGCATCTCTCCCGCTCGCATCTGGCACTTGGCCGTCATGCCATGTTTCGATAAGAAGTTGGAGGCGAGCCGGGAAGAGCTGATGGAGGAGGCCTGGGCCGGCCAAGACTCAATAGGTCGAGGAATCCGCGACGTCGACTGCGTCATCACCAGCAAAGAGATTCTCATGCTTGCCGAGTCCAGGGGGCTCGACTTCTTCGACATGCCCAGGATATCACCCGCCGACCAGCCATCAACCCCATTCCCCGACGCAACCATCAACAAGTTCCTCTTCCCCCACCGGTACTCTAGGAACCCAGCCAGGGAGGCGGGTTCTTCAGGGGGCCTCTTATATCACATCCTGCGGAGCCGGGCGGCGCAGACCCCCGGGGCAGAGATTGTCACCACCCGCGGCCGCAACGTCGATGTGGCAGAATATTCGGTAGTCGTTGGGGGCGAGCCCGTCTTCAAGGCGGCTCGGTACTATGGATTCAGAAACATCCAGAACTTGGTACGGCGGCTGAGGCCCGCCCGGCCGTCGCGCATGCCCGGCGGCAAGCCCTTTGGCAGCGCCCGCAAGCCCGTGGGCAAGGCTGCATCTCTCGAGTATAGCTATGTCGAGGTCATGGCTTGTCCAGGGGGGTGCACCAACGGCGGAGGCCAGGTCAAGGTCAACGACCCCGTTGTCATGGAGCGCAAGGGCTTTTCGGGCAAGCCGGGCCCGCAGGAGCAAAAGGAATGGCTCGCAGAGGTCGACGAGGCGTACTTTTCGGGAGAGGAGGCCGAGGTCGACAGCGGCGTGGAGGTTTCCGGGGACGTCGTGGGGGGCATTTCTCGTTCGCACATATATGATACCCTGGCGCATTGGGTGGAGATCACAGGCATAGGCTTAGATAGACTGGCATTCACGAGCTATCGTGAGGTGATTAGCGATGTTGGAAAGGACAAGACCACAGATACCGAGAGGGTGGTGCAGCTGGCAGGAAAAATTGGAGGTGGATGGTAAAGCGTAAAAAGATGTCGATACATTTCAATCAACTCTCCTTGGCGCCTCGCCGAGCGAAGCCAAACCCTCCCCGTCCACTTCCATCTGGTCCTCTCGGTGCCCTGATTGGGTTCTGCTCGGTCCTCAGCGCGGCCGGGCCGTCATTGGTTCGTTTCTGCAGCTGGGGCTCTGTTGGTCTGCCGGGGGCGTAATTGGGATCGTAGAGCTCGCGGCCTGACGCCGAGGCATGTTGGGATCTCCGGGGGCTATCGAACTGTCGGTTCTCGTTTTGTCGGTTCTCGTTGTTGTTCCGGTATCCCCCTCCTCCTCCCCTTCCCCTGCCCCGGCCGCGGGACGCGAAGTGGCCGCCGCCCTCGGGTCGAGATGGGGGGGTGACGGCGCCGGGAGACGAGGCTCCCGACGACGGGTTGGACTCGCCAAAGATCTTTGCGCGCGCCTCCTCGTACCGCCGCTGCTTCTCCTCCCGGTCCCGCCTCTGCTTGGCGCGCATCTCCTCGGGCGTGAGCTGCACCTCCTTTACGGTATCGTCGTCGTCGTCGTCGTCGTCGAGCAGCGATGACGTTGCGCCGTTTTGGAAATCGCGCTTGGCGATGACCGGTTTTCGGCTCAGCACCTTGACCTGGGGTTTGAAGGCGCTGGCGAGGGGGACGCTCGAGCTGGCTTCGAGGTAGTGGAAGGTTTGCGGGGTGTCGCTGGCGAGGAAGGAAAAAAATAGGTGTCAGACATAGTCGAGGGTAAGGCTGCCATACAAAAAAAACGAACCGAAGGGAGGGGGGACAAAGGGAGGAGAGAGGGGGCTTACGCGGACTCCCATATTTTGCGATTTGCTTCGGCGTGGTGGGCAAGAATCTCGGCCTTGGTTCGGGGTGGTTGCGCTTCAGGTTGTTGATGCGCTTCCTCTATGCCGGCCTTGTCGGCCTGGGACTCCCAATCGTCCTCCCAAGCATCGGGGATGACGGCTGACTTCTTCCCCATTGCCGTCGGTTGGCGAGGGGGTTGGAAACAATTTTTGGGATCGAGAGATTGGATCTGGTGACGAGATTGCCTCGAGGGCCCAACGATGGATGGGGTGTTTTTGCGAGGGGGAGCCTAGCGAAAGAAAAGGGACGCTGATGATTGCTTCGGGCCTTGAAGTTTGGGCTGGCTTTTCTCACGGATAATGTTCGATTTGGCGTGGGGCCGAGTTTGGATGGGAAAGTTGAGCTTGGGGACCGCTGACGTGGGGAAAACAAGAGGTACGCAGAGGCTACCTCGAGTCTGGCTGCGCACGCACCAAAATTGCCCGTTCCTACCGAGTCGCTGTTGTCAGTTCGCTGATGGATCCGTCCACGGTCGTCTGCGGGGTGGCTTGCTCAACTTGTGGGGCGGGGTTGAGATCGAAGAGCTGAGCCACCCCAACCTGCTTCATCAAGAAATGCTACACGTCTATGCAAAGATAAACATCTTCGTCTTCAGAGCGAACGGTTGAAAAGCATCCTTTTTTTCTATACACTTCCCTCCCCTCCCGCCAAAAGTCCCAAAACCCCCCTGTGTCACACAAATAATGGCCGGCGGTCCCAGCTCTTCGCCTCTGCTTCATCGCACAGCCGACTCCCTCACCAACTCGAGAGTCAAGGAGGAACGCGAGAGCGCCATGTCTAGGCTCCTAGATGCCAACTTCAACATCAGTACGTCCCATCTTTGTTTCCCCTTGGTGGCCGGGTCTCGAGACTGATGCACCCTTTCCTAGAAACCTACGCTGATCCGTTGGTGCAGCGAGACAAGTCCAAGGCGTATCCCCCCGGGGTGACGTCCGACATGGAGCACAAGTGGCTCGTCATGATTGAACAGTCTAAGTAGTGAACGAACGGGTTTGATTTCTAAAAGGCTGTCTCGTCTCTTTCCTGGCGGAGAGTAGAGGAGGGCCTTGGTGGGATGGAGGCTGGACACAGGTTTTACCACACGCATATACGATCCTTGGAAGCGAACTCTTGAGAAGTACTTGATATCGCCATCTTAATCTACAGCGATATCGACCGGTTACGCACTCGGAAGAAAGGCATTTTGATTACAAATGGAACGCGACGCAGGTTTTGAGAGCACAAGCGATTGAAGATATGGTCACGGCAAAGGGTGCCAGAAGGGCGCTTTCGTTTTCTTGCTTTCTTGCAACGTGGGATTGATACGACTGGTCTACTGGGCAGTTCTCCTTTTTGAATAACAGAGATACTGGATCAAAACGAGATCACCAAGTATTGTATGTGATACTCGAATACGAGGGTTGTGCTACACGAAAGGACCCCACGGCCTCAGCAGGCTCATGGCTGGATTTCCATGTCAGGCGGACGTATCGGGTTTCTATAAAATAGTGCATGATCAGCACCAGACCTCAGTACAACCCGATATATCACTTGAGGCACCATTGCCTGATCTTGCCACATGTGGGGTGTGACCTCTCAGGCATGCGCTCCCCTCCGCACTTACGCCATATCGTCACCTTTTTCATGCCATCCATCTATCTCATGCCTCGCCTCCGTCCATCCATTTCCTCCATCCATCCATCCGGGCCACAGGGTAGCCGTGACTCGCCGTGACTCGAGAAGATGGACGAAACAGAACATGTGCGACATGTGACCGACGTGAGCACTGTTCAATGTTACACAAGGCCGCGGATCCGGGGTGTCGCAATGTCCTATCGCCCAATGGGTCGTCGGCCTCGATGAGAAACAGGCCACAGAAGCAGCCGATCGTTACCGTGGGGTGACCGGACAGTTGGGACCAAACAGACGGCGGGAGACGGACATGGATATCTTGGGTATGCCTGATCCCTTTTGTCATTATGGATGTTACTGGCAGTGAGGGACGAGGCTGTAAATCAATCCAGGCATTGGCGAATCATGCAAGCTGTCGGTGCGATGAGGCTCGCCTCAAGTAGCATGGGATCGAGAGGTTTCGTTCACGGCCATTTTGTTCCCTTGACTAACCGCTCACCTATCTCATCCACCAACATATTTGCGAATACACATTCACAATGAACATCCCGAAGTCATCGGCGTATCACTATCTAACTAACGGCGACTTATACCATGACTCACGTCAACCACAGCTCCCGTCCTCGGCCGAATACATTCAATCGGTCGAAAACCGAAAGCGTTATCCCCGAACCTCATCTCAGCCGCAGGCCTCCGTCGCAAGCAGAGCCAGAAATTCGGAAGCGGTCAAGGAAAAAAACAAGAATAGACGCCATCAGCAATATGCACCCAACAAGGGGTTTGACCATTTGACCACCCTCCCCTGGCCTCCCCTCGGCACTGACAACAACCCCTGGATTTCGTATGCGGTAAACAACGAGACAGTTGTCGGCAGAAGCTGCATCGTCGTGCCTGCCGGATCGACGCAGGAAAAAAAGGTTGGAATACGAAGGCGGCTGCAGCGGACTGAATTCGGGTTCGTGGTCGATGAGGTGGACAAATTTAGGTGCGGGAAGCGACGGGTACAGCGTCTGATTGCCGGGATAGCCCAGCTGCAAAGGCGCCTTTTTCGCTTGAATATGACTGGTTCAGCATCTGGGCAGACTGCGTGGCTAAACGAAAACCTTTCGTTGGTAATAAATCATGTTGTCAAAGTGATATCTGACAGGTTGTTGGCGACCGGCAGATGCAGGGGAGAGGAAAATTTTTTTATACAACAAACATGGGAACCGATCAAGAAAAAAGCTGGGCATCGCCAGCAGGTACTTCCTCGCATCGTACCTGCCGTCAACCAACCTTGAAGGCTGAGCTTGTGAGCATCGCGCACTCCGACGGAGCCCACGATTGCTTTGTGCTTGGCACGTTGGCTGCAAAGAGCGAAGGGAGTGGTGGTTGCTGTTACGAATTGAGGCCAAGCCACAATATTGATGCGTGAGCAAACTTCTCTTATTATTAGGTGAGTCTGACAAAGATATAATCATTGGGCAGTTGCAGCATCCAATGACCGATCCAGGCTTGTCGCGTTTGTCTCGTAGATCTTGTTCTTGCCAACTTAATTTGAAGGCGCATGGGCAACTGCACGTACAAACCGCAGCGGTACGAATAGCTGTAAGGCAACTGTCACCCAGTTGGCTCATGCCCTGACGGCAACCCACGTCAAAAAGCCTGGAGACCGCCCGGTTCGGTACCTTACCTTTCAGGTTGCCAAACGGTTTTCAACCCACACACATCTCGCATTGCAAATTTTCACCTCAGATTCCCTCCTCAATCACCGCATCGAGTCCCCCCTCTCTTCTCTCCCAACGCCTCGTCATAGGCCCTGACCTCTTCGTCACGGCTTTAAGAAGAACAGCATCAGAAGCCGTCCACCCCCGCCAAAACCCACCGCTGAAGCATCCACCCCACTTTCGCGTGCCCTTCCGGCTCCTCAGAATCGCCTCCCCAACAGCTCCAATCCATCCATCAGTGGCTGGCCGAGTCCCTGCTGTGCGCACTGTGAGAGCCAGAGCCGTCGACGGAGCATATTGCGAGCGCGCATCATGCAGCTGGCTCTTTCGGCATCTCCAGAATCCGGCGGGTAAACGAACACATTGTCGACATACGCGCGTATACGCCGCGGCTTCATGCACTTCTCTGCACAGCCTTGTATTGTGCCTTGCTGATGAAAGCTTCTCCATCCGCCAACCCGACATCGAAACTTCCAAGGTATGCATCACGTACTTTATACCTCGGCCAGAGGCGTCGCTCCGGATGAGGAGCGTGAGGAGGCGCCGCGTGTTGCTTTTAGTGGCAGGTGCCCCCTCTGAGCGGATGGCGCCGAGCTTGCTTCGCGGTCGACACTCGTTGCCTCCAAGTCGCCGATAACTGCTGCGAAGCTGAATGTTGACAAGGGTTGCGCTGAGCTGACCAGATATTACAGCCGACTTAATTAAGCACATACCTGCAAGCTATCGAGTTGGGCACAACCAACAACGGCATCTCACACGTCTCGACCTCGTGGCTGGAAGAATCGTCAACATTGAACATACAAAAGCGAAACATCAACAACCCCGAGCCTCCCAAAACCCCACATCAACCAACTCTAAAATTCTCCTTCTCCGAAAGGCCTTGGTTGAACAGCAAACTTGTCCGCCCAACCCGTTACAAAGTTGCCGGTCGAGGCAGCAACAGCACCCAGCAAGCGGCCCTAGCCCGTTACCATCGCCGGCTTCGTCCCAACGCACTGTACAGCCGCTTTATTAGCCTCTGCCAACCCACCTTCACTTCGCCCCAAAAGACGACTTATCATCTCCAGAAGATCTGTCCGCTGCTCCAACCTGTTTCCTTCCATCATCATATAAATCCATCTGATGTCCCAGGCGACTGATTCCATCGCCACCGCATTTGCTCCCGACATTGCGACCGCAGCCGTGCCTTGACGAACCTATCGACGGATAACTTTCCTATCTCCAACTCGCCTTCGCCGACCCCGCGCCCCAAAGCTCGGCCGGATTCGCTCTGCGCTGCGTACCGCAGTTCATTCCTAAGCTGCTGTGGTAGCACCCGACCCTCCAACGACCGCTGCCATGACGGGCACTGAGAGTGCAGCCACGAACCCAGGTGGTTTCGACCTCCTCCGGAGAGCCACCCAGGCGATGATGTCAAGGTACGTGACCCAAGTTAGAATTTCCCTTGTGTCGTCTCTTCTGTTCCTTCTTTCATCATACCTACCCACGGCATCTGCTGCGTATCTCGATTTCCCCACCCAACCCCGTCATGCCCGCCGTCTCCATCGCTGCCCAAAATTGGTGTCAGATGTCCCCTTCTCTTCCATGCCGTTCTTTGTCGTCCTTTTCCCGGAGCCATGACCTGGCTAGCAACGGACCCCCTGGCACTCGCGGTCCCAACTTCGTGAGAGCCCCTCACCGGCGCACTCACGGTGGCGAGGGCGATTACGGCTCAAGCCCTGGAAGCTCAGCGGGCCCGTCACCGAGTCAGCGTCTCTTTCAGGCTAGTTCCAGTGGCCTCTGGCCCTGACACCGCCTGCCGTGGAAATCCTGTTTTGCCGTCCGAGAGGATCCTGAGGCACTGGAAGCCCCCCCCGAAGACCTCCACCGCGGTGTTTCCAGTGAGCCGCCGGCTGGGAGGTAGATGGACACGGGTCCCTCAACGTCTTGCCCAAGCTTCTCCAACCACCAATGTTGCCCTGAAACCGAGAACAGAAAAGTCGGAGCTGAGTGGCACGGCTTCCAATTGCACAACAAAGATAGCCCGGAAACGCTCCAGCGGTTCTGGGAGGAACATGACGGAGGATCTTGGCCAAGGGGATTGAGTGCCAATCACGACGTCTCCGGGACCCTTTTGAAGACGTCGTGGTGGACCCGAGCAGCATTCGCCATCGAAGCCGGCCAGCCCTAGAGGTTCGAAGAGACTTTTTCCACATGCAACAACTTCGTCTCCTGGCCTCCTGACTCGCCTCCACCGTGATTGGATCCTGTCCGCCGGCCTCTGGTCTGCGTCGCTCGCCCCCGACCCCGCCATCAGCACTGCTCACAGCTTGTCAAGGTCTCCTTCTCCTCTCGGTCAGACAAGCCTTGAACAAGCCCACCCCGGCCACATGGCTCTGGCTCTGCTGTTCCCGAGAGAAAAAAAAATTGATCTCGTCATTCCCCTTTTCCGCCACCTCCTGATACCTCCGCTGTTGCTTCGCTTTTACTCAGGTCTTTCTGTCTTACTTCTGTATCCCACTCTTCACTCTCACCATCCGCCCTCGGCACGGCCTATTCTTGCAGTCTGGACCCTTCTGCTTCACGAGTCCACGCCCGCACCACACCACCGGCCCTCGCGACCTCAACAGACCTGTTTCCATTCCGTGTTTTTCTCGTCATAGTCACCTCTCCAGAACCCACTATACCCTGCGGTCCCTCACCTCGCGACCTTTTGCCCTCTTTTCCTCTCTGGTCGACGCGCTCAACAGCGGTCATGAACTAGTGTTCCCACTTCGCTCTTCCCCGCGCCGCATCTTCGGGGCAGAAAGCATTGATTATTCACTCACCGGAAATCTTTGACACAATGCATGGAGTTATTAACCAAACCTCCAGGACTGCAGCCACTGATGATGATGGCGTCGATCACATAGGCTTTGACACTCCTCGCTCCGGAGTGGCCACACCTCAACCAGACCCTCAGGACAAGCGCTTGCCCGGCATCATGAGCTACTTTGCCCAGGTTCGTCAATATCCCATAACCAAAGATCTTCCTGTCACCTCGAGCCAGCCAGAGGGTTGTAAACCTCCGGGCCAGGGCCGAGACGAATCCACTTCATCATTTCCATTCATCGACCTCCTGAAGTCGCAAGCGCACAACCAAGGCTCTTCTCTTCCGGTTCCTGATCTTTCGACTTCTGCCCGCGTGCTCTTACACGACGAGCTTCACGGTCTCCAGTCAGGCGCAGGACGGGTCGAGAGGAGCGTTCCTGACCCTTACCCAACTCCACCAGCATCTCAGCCACCGTCAAGTGGTGGCTCCCTCCTCCTCGGCATGGCTGCAGAGGCGGATGGCGGCGTTGTTGCTGCATCTCCCGACGTTAGCTCGCCACCGGAGCCCAAGCTGTCCGGCGTGTCTCACTTCACCACTACACACTACGAATCACCTGATGAGTCACTGCCTTCTCTACTGTCCCCTCCTAAAGCCACAGCACTTCCCGAGAAGCCTTCATGTGTCACAGCTCGTTCCGAGTCAAGTACCGCCACTCGGCCTCCCCCCGGCAAGTGGTATTCTCTTGAAGGACTTAAGGAGCTAACTCGTGCCATGACTTTCAAGAGCGGACCTTCGACTCCAACTCGAGCAATGTCTGCTGCTCGACCCTCTATGTCTGATGGGAGGAACAACTCTGCGAGAACCAGCAACGATGGCGCAGATGCTAGCGGCACGCAGACTCCGAGGACGGGGGGTGTCCAGCCACCAGCTCCCAAAGGCAAGCTGACTATTAAGATTTCGGAAGCTCGCGGTTTGAGAAAAAGCAGGGACCCCTACGTTGTTGTAGTGTTTCAACGGAGCGAGCTGATCTCGGGTGGTCCCCATAATGTGGAGGATGAAAAGAAGCTCAGCGTTGCTATCCCTGGCATGGGTGGTGTTCCTATTCAACGACAAGGCAGCGACTCTGGCCGGCCCATGGCCATTCCGATGCGTAGCCGCCAAAGCAGCAACACCAGCATTTCGGATTACAACACGTTTAGAAGTCGAAACTCGCGCGCCTCATTCACCAACCCCAAGTGGGATGCCGAAGCCGCCTTGTGAGTTATTATCACGTGCATTGGTTACTCTACTGACAACTACCAGCGATGTTGTTGAAAAGGACATGCTGGTTGACATATCAGTGTACGACCACACTCCTACGGGCGAGGAGTTCCTCGGCCACGTTGACTTTGAAGCTTCTGCAGACCATGACAACCCGGTCAAGGGATGGTTCGAACTTGAAGGACATGCCGACACCATGGCCGAAAACGCGCCAACCGGCGAAATCTACGTTGAAGCGCTCTATCAGAGATCCGAACGAAAACACTTTGGTCCAACGGACTTTGATATCCTCAAGCTCATTGGCAAGGGGACATTTGGGCAGGTTTATCAAGTACGAAAGAAGGACACGCAACGGATTTACGCCATGAAGGTCCTCCAGAAGAAGGTCATTGTTCAGAAGAAGGAGGTGGCTCATACGGTGGGCGAACGAAACATTCTAGTCCGGACGGCCACGTCGGACTCACCCTTTATCGTCGGCCTGAAGTTCTCGTTCCAGACTCCCTCCGAGCTATACCTGGTCACCGATTACATGTCTGGAGGAGAGCTCTTCTGGCATCTTCAAAAGGAGGGACGGTTCGACGAAAAGCGTGCCAAGTTCTACATTGCTGAGCTGATCTTGGCTATCCAACACCTTCACCACAACGACATCGTTTATCGAGACCTGAAGCCCGAAAACATTCTCCTCGACGCCAACGGACACATTGCGCTTTGCGATTTTGGTCTTTCCAAGGCCAACCTCACCAAGAACGATACGACCAACACGTTCTGCGGCACTACCGAGTATCTCGCACCCGAGGTTCTCTTGGACGAGTCAGGCTATACCAAGATGGTTGACTTCTGGTCCTTAGGAGTCTTGGTGTTTGAAATGTGCTGTGGCTGGAGTCCGTTCTACGCGGAAGACACGCAGCAGATGTACAAGAACATTGCTTTCGGCAAGGTTCGATTCCCAAGAGATACTCTTTCCCAAGAAGGCCGCAACTTCGTCAAGGGTTTGCTTAACCGAAATCCCAGGCACCGCCTGGGTGCGACTGACGACGCGGAGGAACTCAAGCGCCACCCCTTCTTTGGCGACATTGACTGGACGTTGCTCACGAAGAAGCTCATCACCCCGCCGTTCAAACCGAAGTTGAAGTCTGAGACCGATGTGTCGTACTTTGACCCCGAGTTTACGACGGCACTGGAGCAGAACGGCTCTCTCAACGAGCGTGCTGCTGCACTGGCTCGAGGCTATGCCGCCTCGACGCCCCTCTCTCCGTCGGTGCAAGCCAACTTCCAGGGTTTTACTTTTGTGGACGAAAGCGCGCTTGACGACCATTTTCGCGACCGCGAACGCCATTCTAGAATGGATGATGAGGACATGGATGACGCTCACGATGATAATGACGATTGGGACAATCTGGACGACATTGACCTCAGGAAGGCAAACCGGATGAGTGGCATCGTGAGAACGTCGACGAACGACGAGCAAATGGTGGGAGGGACACATTTTGACGTGTAACTCTTGCCAGATTACCAAGTCACAAATGCACCAACGTTTTTCGACGATAGGATGTGGGTTTACCTTGTGTTTTAAACGTAATGGCAACCCCCTCCCCCCCAAAAGAAAAAAAAAAACAATCACAGCCTTGCCCAGTGGGCATGGATCAATTAATCATGGGCATAATTGCATAGGGGATGGCCGATTTGCATTGCATTGGTGAACGTGAAGGCGGTTCACGGCGTTTGGGGTTTTGTGTGTGAGGGGAGTATTTGGGGATCTGTCCATAGTGCTAATTCCGCCCAGTCTTGTTGCCCCCAATTTGACAAGCCATGTGCAAGTTTTCAGGAAGCCGAGGAGCGGCTCAGCTTAAGGACTAGGGTCTTATTTTGGTCGTGTAATAACATTTGCGTAATTACAGTCTTTGGTTCCGTTGATCTGTTTGCTCGATGAGTGTCGGGCCAGGGTTGATGGGTGAGCATCGAGGTCAAGGTTGAGGGAGCGGGACTATCAATGAAGGGTGCCAGAACATGAGGTACGATGAGTGACGTGGTTAATAGTGGTTATGGGTGCATTCAATATAACACGACAAGTTTGAAGACAGCACAACTAAATCATCTAGGCCAATTCGCGCTCGTGAGAGTGACGGCCAGTTGTTGGATTCGAGATTATGATATATGCCTCAAGGGAGACATCACTGCACGAGGTACGTGATCAGGCGTTGCTTGCTTCATTGGGCTTTTCGCATTCGAAACGAGTTCCTAAGGGAAACCAGCTTGGTGATTTTAGAACAATGTACACAGGATTATCTTCTCCAATCCACTGCTGCGACGAATTTTTCGAAGCCAGCCCATCTCCGCCTCTTCATCACCCGTTTCATCCGTATCTCGGGTGTACCGATCTGTCTATCCCGGGTCAAGAGAGAACGGACGATTCAAATCTTCTCAAGCCACAAATTTAATGGTGAGCCTCGTCCTCCTCCTCGGCCTCGAGCCAGTCAGGGGCTGCAGCGGCGCCGCCCTCGGCGGACTGGGCGGCGGCGTCCTGGCCCTCAATCTCGACGGCCATGTTCTCGTACTCCTGGAGGTTGCTGGCGAGGTCCGTCTCCTCGGGGGAGGCGGGCGTCTTGGGGACGGTGAAGGTCTGGACCTGGCCCTCGGCGTCCGAGGCCTGGACCTCGGGGGTCTTGTAGGCCTTGAGCTCCTTGAGGTAGAGGTCCTGGACGAAGTCGGCTGGTGGTATATTAGTGCTGGGACGCAATTGAGGTGGACGACAAGAGCATTGGGTATTGGAAATCGTGTGTAAAGACGATGGGAAGGGAGTCGAGTGATAGAGGTAGTGGTTTGGCGACGTCGGAGCTCGGGTGGAGTGGCAGCTTCGGCTATTTGGATTTCTTTCGCCCGGCCGACGAGGCGCCAACGAGGGAGCGTTTACGACGAGGAGTGACGGGAAAACGGCATTGGAGGGGATCGAGAGAGTCTTCTTACCTCGTCGGGAGACGGTAGGGGCGATGAAACCCCTCACCTGGACGGCATTGACTCTGGTGATTCGGGAGACGGCCGCAACGGCGGAACGAGCGCGCTATAGAGAAAAAAAAATCAACGTCAGCGATAAACGATTCATGGTGCAGGACAGCCAGCAAAGAAGGCGCATCAATTCCATCGGACAATAGGGGAATCAATTGCTTACCGTAGCCCGGGACAGTTGGCTGAGCATTTTGGCAAGAATGGCTGGTCGTGGCTCAATTGGGGTGACTCCGAAGACGGGAACTGAGAGGTTTTGGGGGGAAAATCGTGAGGTTCCTCACCTGCTTGGTCTTGCCCCCCCCCCCCGGAGTTGCTCTCAGCCGGGTGCACGCGGTTGGGTGGAGTTGATGCCTCAGGCCATTATCCAGCCGAAAGACGTCTCCACGGCCGCTGCTCCGGAGCAAGACGGGTTCGCAGCACGTGACGGCGGCTGGCTTCTTGGCGGGAGTTAAGTGCGAGTCCCGTGGATCGATGGCATCGCGGGCCCATCTGAGATTCAAACCCCCAGGGAGTTATCGTGGCACTTTATTTCTAATTTTATCCATTCCTCAGCTTTTTGTCTAGCCATTTCTTTCACCGTCACCCTTTCTCATCTTTCGGCGTCACCTGCAATTTCAATTCCACGGCTAAAGCGGAACACGCGGGAAGCCACCATGGATCTTAGTGCACCTGGAAGCGTCTCAGCAAGTGCCGACACACCCAGGTGACCTCACGACACGGCCTCATTCAATGCTCCGTCCCATCATCAGAAGACAAGATTTGAAAAACAAACAAACAAAAAAAATGAATGCTTCGTTACGCTACGAGCCCCCTGATCCGTGCAATGTGTCAACGAGAGTATTCTCGCACACAAACCAAAAATAGTCAATTCCTTGTCCAAATATATCCCATGTACCAAAGCAATTTGCTCGCTTTCCCCGACTTGGTATCTTACTATCAAAAACATGTTGCATCCAAAAGGTCATCGAGTCCCCCGGATCTCAGCCGTACCGAGGCAAGTTCTCCAAAGATAGTTCCACGGGTGTCATCTGAGGCAAGAGAATCTGCTTGGACCGTCTCTTCTTGCGCATCTCACCCACGAGCGTGCCGGCCACGTACAGTATGCTGGTTATCCCGGCGACGACCGAGTAGGCAACGATGAAGGCCTTGGGCGCGTCTGCGAGCTGCAGACCCAGACCGCCGTTGACGATGCCAAGCACCATGAGCACGCGGCCGTACCAGATGTGGGCGTGGCTGATGAGGCCTCGGCGCTGGTTCTTGAGGAAGTACTGGTGGTGCAGCCAGCCGAGGATGGGCTGCACGGCCAGAAGGGCGCAGATGATGGTGCCCATCTTTGTGTGCGTGTTATTCCACCACTGTTCATTTGTTAGCCAGCATATTCGAAGATGTATACGCATGGGAGACTTACACTGCCGTCGTCGTGGGCCACAACGTAGCCGATACCGAAGCCAGCCCACATGCCCAGGAAAGCCAGCGTCTGCCAGCTCGCGTGGATGATCCAGTTTCCGACCAGGGGCATGAGGACGGCTCCTACAGGGTAGGCGATGACGAAGACGATGGCCATGACTACGCCGTGGGCGTATGACACGGTGTCGCTGCTTCCGCCCCCACTAGAGATGCCACCATTGTTGGAGCTCGAACTGTCGCCGCTAGTGGAGTTGCTGCTGGTAAAGGGGTTCCCGGAGGTGCTGAAGCTCGCCGAGGCGGCGGAAAAGTCGAGGTCGAAGCTGTCTGTGCCGTCATGCTCGCTGATGCTCTGGGTCATGCTTGTCGAGTCCAGGGCGCTGCCCTTTTTCCAAGCGGCGATCCACGAGTTAGAGCCCGAGAGGTCGAGTGAGGAGCAGTCGCTGCAGCGGATGTTGGCCGTCATCTCGCTGCCGCTGACGCCGGAACCGTCGATCAGGTCGACGCCGCTATTCGCCGAGTACTTGGGCTCGACGTGGCCCGTTCCAGCCCTCGGGCTCAGGGTGACGTTGCCGTTGCCGTCTTGGTATATCACGAACATCTGGGAGCCCGACATGCCAGAGCCGATGCCCACGGCCACCCACTGGTAACTCGTGGGGGCCATGATCTGGAAGAAGACGTCGCCCGAACCCGAGCTCACGGCGGCTTCTGGGATGCCCCAGCGGAAGCAGACATTATTTGTAGGACAGTATGGGGTGGTGGTTGCGGAGGTACGTTGGGCAACTGGACGATTATTAGCAACGGTCGACTGCAACGTGAGTAAGGTGAAGGGATGGACGTGTGCTGACTTACATAAGGCGGCTGCAGTAGCCAGGACGCCAGTGGTGGATTTCATCTTTGTGCGTGTGTGTGCGTGTGTATGTGGTTGGGAGAAGCAAGAGCCGACAAAGCATGCGCGACCGATGTCAATGAACAAGACGAGTCGTCTCTTGGAAGGAGACGGGAAAGGCTCATATATGAACATTCAACTTTTTGGGAGAGGGGAGGGTGCGGCTACTACGATGAGACTTGGGAACCAGGGGGGCGCGTCTCCATCAAAGACGAGTTCTAGCAAGGGCAAGCCTCAAGGTCCAGCTAGACTTCGGAACGTGTGCGAAGCCGGGAACTAGCTTGGAATTAGATATGGAGGCACGATTCGGCAAGAGACTTTGGAACATTGGGACAAGGGGGGGAGTCAAACTGGGGAAACAAAGCCAAGAAAGCAAGCCTCTCCCCAGTGGCGGGGACCAAGGTGGGAAAAGGCGTCGTCAGCTCTCTGGCCCTGGCATGATTATTAGGCTTTGTATCGAGGGAGAGCGTCTAGCCTGGACGGATACGTGTGTACCGGTAGAGGAGGTGCTAGGGAGGCGAGGCGCTTGCAAGTCGGGCCATGCAGGAGTGGCGCACCAACTTTGGGTACCTCGTGCATAGCCCGTGTGGGATGGGGTTTCAAGCACACTGCCACACTGCCTGATTATTCCCGTTCTTCCTTGGTTGGGCGGCTGTTCGTTGGCACGGGAGTGGTGAGTCGTTTCTGGGTCGTTACTGCTGACGATTGGCGCTGACTCGCGAGGCCGCGTAGCCGACATCTAGTCGACAGAGTGAGAGACGGCGAGAGACAGAGTGAGAAAAAGTGAGAAACAAGTGATGAGACACATTGGCCATCAGAGAGATGCAACGCATCGGGCGGCCGACCCCAATCACTGGAGAGACGGAGGTGCATTTGCACTGCCGCAGTCGAGAATTGATAAGCGTCCCTCCCATCCCAGACGGGAAAGAGAGTTGCAAGTTGGGGGACACGGGCCTGCCCTTGCGCTTCAAACCAAACGTTAATTAAAATACGAATATTTTTCTCTTTTTTTTTTTTTTTTTTTCATTCGTCCTCGGAGACCGGAACGTTGAATCTTGCCGGGTCCCATGTCCCGATCAAGCTTCTCCACGGTCTTCGGCACTGCTTCCGTATTCTTCTGGGCCACGGACGTTGTTTAAATCGCTGCGACGTCGACACTTTCTGCCAAGAGCAACTTCTCAACATCTACGATAGATGCCGAATCTGCTGCATCCATTTAATACAACGAAGGAACAAATCAAAGCACTGAAACACTAGGTAAAGAGGCCCCCTTTCAGCTTTTTTTGCGCGCGCGCCCTGTCTGGGCTGTGTCCAATAACGCGGCGCCAATTTCCAACCTAGCAGAAAGGGGAGGTGGTCTGGAACCTTTTGCAAGCCTCACACCCTCTTTTCTTTCATATCAGAGCATGCATCCCGTACTGATACGATAACCTTCGAAACAAGAACACGCAGCCGTGCAGCAAGCATGCAATGAGACGGCGATTGCGTAATCCTTTTTTTTTTTTTTTTTCTCACAGGAACACTCTGTTGATCAATTCTAGCTCCGGAGTGAGTTCGTCGCCGCCCAGAATCGGGTTCCCAGGTACAACAATGGAACCTATCTTGTGTGTCGCAGCACACAACCTGCTGCAATGGCATCTTGAACTGCTGAGAGAGCTCTCACTCCTGTGATGAACCAACCCGACGGCTTGGATGAGGAGGGAAACTGTCACTCCTCGGCAATTGCAAAGACACGGCACCCTAGCCGACGTTAGAATGCACCCCCCCTTCCCCAGCCTCAAATCCCAGACCAGCCCAGTCAAGCAAATCTTTTCCCACAATCGTTTCATGAGCAGGGGCCGGACCCGGACTCCCGATGCACTGGAGGCAAAATTCAACTTTGACCAGACGAAAAAAGATTCATTGTTCGGTGACCGGGCCGCAGTGACAAAGTCTTTTCCAAGATGCTTCTGAACGGTCCATCTCGCCAAGACCCCGTATCTATCCTCTCCCCCCCTCCCCCCCCCCTTCTATTCCTTCACACATGCATGCATGCGGTTTGGGATCTACACCAACTCATCACCCACACATCACTCTTTTTTCTTCTTTGCCTCACAGATAATCCCCATCGCAAGAAGTCTTGGCTCTGCATCACTTGCGCACGCCAAGAGAAATCTCATGGCTGGAAAACCAAACGACTTCTCCCCAAGCCCGGCTCAGCCACCCCGGAGCTGACGTCGCCCCCTGTTTCCCAACGGCACCCGAAATGTGAGGTGACGCGGTCAACCGAATTTTCTGAAGATTTGCTGGCAATTGACTTTTGCTTGGTGTGTTTATCTTGTATTACCTTGATGTCTTACTTGCGTCTCATCCGTAAACAAAGAATGCAAATCCTCACTGCATGCATCACCAACAACAGTTGCGGGTTTTTTTTTCTTCTCCCTCTGCCTCTCTGGCTTCCATTCGCTCGCTCTACCGATACGCATACCTGCAAGTCTATCGCAAATGCTGTCGTCACCATGCCGCCGGCATGACTCCCCGGAGACGACGAAAACCAACATGTAAGGGGTCTGCTCCTGCGTCCACGCCGTTGACGTGAGATGAACCCAAAGTCCCAAACCTCTTCTGCTCCTGCCGACCGCCTCGCCGCCTGCGCCCGCTCTCCTCCATGGTCACATTCCACCTCCCCCCGTAGTCACATGCCCGCCGCATACGTGAAGCCCTGGTTCTCCAGGAGGCTCGATGACGCAACGAAGCTGAAGCCGCCAAAGAGCTCGTCCTTAGGGGGGCTCCGCGGCCACAGCTCCTTAGTCGCCAGGACGGGGCTGATAGACAGCTCCGTGAACTCGGGCGCAAAGTTCTCCGCCAGCTCCGGGTCCGTGATCATGGGCTGGATGGGCGGCTCCAGCTCGCGCGCCGCCAGCTTCTTCCAGTCGATCTTGCGGAAGAAGCGGTGCTTCTTCATGATGTTCAGGTCCTTGGGCATCGTCGCCCCGAGCCGCTTGTTGGGGTCCTTTCGCAGCAGCCGCGTGAGCAGGTCCTTGGCGTCCATGCTCAGGAAGTACGGCAGCACCAGCTTCTGCTTGACAATCTTCTCCTGGATCTTGGCGTGGTTCCCCCCCCGAAACGGCGGCGTGCCCGTCATAAGGTCGTAGCCGAGCGCCCCAAACGACCACCAGTCGACCGCCTTGCCGTATCGCTTGCCGAGGACCACCTCGGGCGCCATGTACTCGACCGTGCCGAGCATCGAATTGCAGCCTTCGGCCTCCTCGACGGCCACCTTGGACAGACCAAAGTCGGTCAGGAGGAGATGACCGTCGGCGTCCAAGAGGCAGTTCTCCGGCTTGAGGTCGCGATAGACGACTCCGAGATCGTTGTGGAGGTGCGAAATGGCGAGCACCATCTCGGCCATGTAAAAGGCAGCAACGTCTTCCGAAAACATCTTCTCCGTGTTCAGGTGAGTGAAGAGCTCTCCTCCCTGTCCGTACTCGAGGATCAAGTACAGCTTCTCGTGATCTTGAAAGGCGTAAAAGAGCTTGACCACGAAAGGGTGCCTGTTCACCGATTCGAGAATCTGTCGCTCCGTCTTCGTCTGCTCGACCAATTTCTTGTGTACGACCAGCGACGCCTTCTTCAGCTGCTTTTGTGCGTACAGCCGCCCAGTGGTGCGCTGCTTCACCAGTAGCACCGTCCCGTAGGTGCCCTTGCCGAGGCAGCGGAGCTGCTCAAAGTCCTCCGAAGTCATCTTACGGTGAGGGTTCAAGCCGCCTTCGATGGGTTCCTTGAAGCCCCCGCGCTCGCGCACGCTCTCGCTGGCAAAGTCGTTTTCGAGATTGACCTCGTAGGCCTCGGATCCCTCACTCCCCGCCTCGCTGCGGACGTCATCGCGGCTCTGGGAGCGGCTGAGGAAGTGCTTACGGGGGTCGGGCCCGGATCCCTGGTGGCTCCCGGAGCGGCTCATGGCGTGGCTGGGCGACGAGGCGCCGTCCAGGCTAAGCGGCTCCAGCTGCAGGCGCAGCTTGGCGATGCCGGACATGGCCGGCGAGCCCGTCGGGCGCATGATGGGGCTGCAGTTGGCGCTGACAACGTCATCGAGGAGCTTGCGGCCGGCGCGGGAGGGTATCTGCGGCGTGATGTCTCCGGGGCCGTGGTCGGAATCCTCGTCTCCGGACGCGACGGGCGGGGTTTGAAAGCCACGGACGGTGACCGTGGCGGGGGCGCGGCTTATCATGGTTGAAGTAAAGGGTCGTAGTGTTGTAAAAGTTGTTTTTTTTCGGTGCTCGTAAACCAAGAACAATCACAAGTCTCACGCACAAAAGAGTGCGTCACAGGGCTGAGGTTGTGGTCGTTCAAGGGGAGCCTCGTCGTCGCTCCGGATCAGCGCGGGGCACGGATTCGAAGGGTCGCAGGGTTTCGTGGAAGCTCGCAACACGCATCTGGTAGCGAAAGAAGGAATGGCGGACGTTGGCGGGCTTTGCTATATGCATTTGGCGTTTGAAGCGTCTTTTGGGGGTTTCGTTTGGGGAGGTTGTTTGTTCACCAAGAGGTGTAAGGAGAGAAAGGGAGTCGAAAATGGGTTGGAGCAGGGGCGGCCGAGACATTTAAAACAAGAAATTCATCCATGGCACGGAACAATACAAGGGAAAAAAAAAAAAAATTGGTGGCCTGTCAAACAGCGACCCACGCCCCCTGAGGCAGCTAAACTCGGGCCTTCCTAGGCTCCCTTTGATGGATAATGGCGCCTGGGGCACCGGGTGATGCACACCCTTGAAGTTAGACGCGGGGACTGATTGCTCCCGACCAACCATTCGAAAGGACGCCTCTAATTCGTCCCTGGCCCCCTTTGTTCCTTTATTGAATCTGATTGAATTATTATTGACAAGGAGTCGAGGACGGCTGGCATTTGCCTTTGATGAGACTCGATGCAGAGGCCACCTCTCGCGTTCAAGCCGCTTCGTTGGTGGGCAGACTCGACTTCTGGGTAGCGAGACTCTCCAGTCTCGAGTGGGTAATGCGCGTTGTCCTGCACCTGATTGCTGATGCACATTCAACGAATCTGGACATCTGACATCATCACTCATCAATGCGAATGGAGCCTTGCAGTTGGTTGAACCATGTGAAGACGGCCATCTATTTCTCCGACAAAACCTCTCACTCCCTTCTCACATTATGTTATCCGTAGGCATGTTGTAATTAAACACTGGACTTTTCGGGACCTCTTAATTCGACATCGCCAATAAGCTCACCTGTCAGGAGCATGCGGCCATCAGCGGGCAGCGACAGGCCGGCGCCCTGATCTAGCGGCCAGGTCCGTTAGTTCAGCCCGGATTCATGCATTGAAACAAACAACCAATCACCTTACTCTAGAAGACGTCGCTTCAAGCGCCTTTCATTGGTTGATCAAACCGAATTGGGTGCGTCCGTCTGGGGAACTGTAAGGGTGGAAACTTGCGGTGGTGCCCATCGGCGAAACTAAGCACCGCTGCCGAGAAAATTCACGTCGGTGGGTCGCAGCGCAGAGAGCTCCAGGCGACAGCTCCAGCGACTTCAAGGTTCTTTCAACCACCTAGAGCGCAAGACAGTTCGCGGCACCTCACTCCTCGCCCTCCGACCCATCTTTTGCATATCCTCCCTCCTATCGATCCGTCCTACTTTAACACCATTCAAGCCGCCTTGCGCCCGACCCAATCGCCAAGATGATGCATCCATCGCGGCAGGCCTACGTGGAGGAGGCCGAAGCCATGGAGGGCATTGCCTTGGAGGACCTCCCCGAGGATCGCGATTACGATATCACCATGGGCGCCGGCATCGCCCCCGAAAAGGCATCCGCCATTCTCAGCCAATTCAACAGAAAGAAGCTCGCCGCCACAATCGCCGTGCCGACAGACGATGGTCGAGTGCGCGCCAAGCTCAGAGAAATGGGCGAGCCCATGACGCTATTCGGAGAGGCCCCCGTGGACCGTCGAGATCGTCTACGCGAGCTCTTGACCATTCAAGTCGAGATTTCGGGGCTCGAGAGCGGCGATATCACCATGGAAGACGCGGCCGAAGAGGAAGTAGAGGAACAAGAGGAGGAGTTCTACTCGCGGGGCGGGGCCGAACTGCTCAAGGCGCGAATCGACATTGCCGACTTCTCACTACCGCGGGCGAAGCGAAGGACAAAGTTCCAAAGGGCCGAGTCCACGATACCTTTACGCACCCACGTAAAGTTCAGGAAGCAAATCAAGGAGCGGTTGTCGGCGTTTGAGCTCCAAGGCAGTCAGACTGTTGGCGAGAGACACATCAGCATGACGAGGATATCCCCCAACGGAGAGATGGTGGCCGTGGGCAACTGGGGTGGTCAAGTCAAGCTGGTCGAGATACCATACTTGAACGAGACCAAGTCGTTTCGCGGGCACACCAACAAGATCAGCGGCCTTTCCTGGTTCCCTGGTGCTATGATTCCTGAAAAGGGCGTCTCCCCAGACTCGGTGAACCTAGCCTCTGGCGGTGCTGAGGGCCTCGTCAATCTATGGTCGTTGAATCAAGACACTCCCCTGTCCACTCTACAGGGCCACTCACAGCGAGTTTGTCGCATCGAGTTCCATCCGTCAGGGCGCTTTATCGCCTCTGCATCCGAAGACACATCATGGCGCCTCTGGGATGTGGAGACGACGGCAGAAGTACTCCTCCAAGAGGGACATTCCCGTGGTGTATATGCCATCAGCTTCAACACGGATGGCTCCTTGTTGGCGAGCGGGGGCCTGGACAGCATTGGCAGAATTTGGGACTTGAGATCTGGACGGACAGTCATGATCTTGGACGGTCATCAGGACGGGCACATCAAGCCGATTCATGCTCTTGATTGGAGCTCAGACGGGCACAGGGTTTTATCAGGGTCCGCTGATGGTTGGATCAAGTGTTGGGATGTCCGAAAAGTACAAAGGACAGGTGGCATCGGTGCGCACTCAAGTGCAGTGTCAGACATGCGCTGGTTCAAGGGCCTGGATGACCCGGTGGAAGGCATCCCCTCTGGCCTTGATGAGGCGGGTGCGCAGCTGCCGAAGAAGTCGGGTACCTTCTTCGTGTCCAGCGGATTCGACAAGAATGTCAGGATCTTCTCGGCGGACGACTGGACACTAGTGCAAACGCTGAGCGGTCACACGGGACCAGTTGCCAGTGTTGATTACAGCAGGGATGGGAAATGGATTGTAAGTGGAGGGCACGACCGGACAATAAAGCTCTGGGGCCGGAATGACGGCGAAGGCATCTGAATGAAGAGGGTAGAGTTTGTGTGAACTAATATACGGGTTTCTCGTATATTCTTGGGAACATGCATCACGAGTAGGTATCACTGTTCCGGAGGTTGGCGGCGTTCGGTTATTGAGGTGGTTTGGTGACAGGCTTCACGGCATTACGAGGCCTTGTCACGTTTGGCAGCAAACCGTGCTCGCCCACCAATCAATATCTTTCACAGCAACAGCGTTCGTCAATGACAAATAGACTAATTATCTTCCTTGCTTCATGCACCAAACAACAGAGGATGTTGAAGGAAGAACCCACGCCCCCACGCACTGCGCACCCTGCCGCTTTCCGCGGATTGGTCATGTGACGCCACCGATTAGATAAAAGGTTGTACGGCCCCTGTTCCAACCTCGCCTCCAGCTGGAGACAAAGGGCTTTCTCAGTCCCTCATCGCTTCTGACGTCGGCGCCTCACTTCACGCCAATCATCCCATGCGAGAAGGCCGTCGCAGTCCATCCCCATCGCGAAACCGACATAAGTCTGCCGACCATGGCGAGTATCGATCGTTATCGGCCTCCTAGGGAAGGCTACCAACCTCCCATACCACCTCCGTCCTCGCGACCTGACCGCGACTCCCGCTCAAGATCCCCCCGTCGCCGCGACGCCGTCCCCCCCGCCGTGCCGACGCCTCCGCAGCACTCGACGCGCACATACCCCCCGCGGTCGCAAGCTAGAAGCAGCCAGCAGCCCTCGCCGAACCAGTCCGGAGCGCAAACGCCCTTACCCAGCTCGAACCAATGGGCCTTTTCGTCGGACGAAGTGCGCAGCACGCCGTCTATCCTTGAGGGCATCAGCCCGACAGAGGAGAGGATGCGCCGTGCCAAGGGCGTCAACTTTATCTACCAAACCGGCGTCATGCTCGACTTGCCCCAGATCACCCTCTGGGTCGCCGGCGTCTTCTTTCACAGGTTCTACCAACGATATAGCATGGTTGCCGAGACTGGAAAGGGAGGCATACACCACTATGTAAGCCGAGACGAAGGAATATTTTTACATGGGATTCTGATGATGTCTACAGAATATCGCGGCAACCGCTCTCTTCTTAGCCAATAAGGTAGAGGAGAACTGCCGGAAAACAAAAGACATCATCATTGCCGTTGCAAAGGTGGCCCAGAAGAATGCCAAGCTCGTTATCGATGAACAGAGCAAGGAATATTGGCGATGGAGAGACAGCATCTTGACGTACGAGGAGGTTATGCTCGAACAGCTGACATTCGACCTGATGATCGATAATCCGTACCACCACCTTTTCGAGCTCCTGGGCAAGCTCGACATTGTCCACAACAAGGAACTGCGCCAAAATGCGTGGGCCTTTTGCAACGATGCCTGTCTGACGTCGATGCCACTTCTCATTGAAGCCAAGGATGTCGCCATTGCCGCAATCTTCTTTGCGAGCTTACATACCCGGACGCAAATTGACGATGTCAACGGGGAGCCCTGGTGGAGGTTTCTGGAAGGAGACGAGGGCCGATGCTGCCTGGCCATCGAGGTGATGCGACAGTTTTACACGGAGAATCCCCTCCGCAAGCAGAATCCGTCCCTCCCCTCTCCAGCCTTGTATCTCGAGAATACTAGGAGACGAGGAGACACACTACTGAGTCAACCAGACACGCAATCATCGACGAATGGTACTCCGAACGAGTCTTTTGATCGTGCCAGTCGCACTCCCCCCCGTATCAAGGTTAATGGCACGAATAGGAATGATGACGCGGAGGATCGCAGCCAGGACATGAGAGACCGGTCAACTCAATCGCCGTTGAAGCGCAAGAGCTTGGAGGAGGGCGAGGCAGACGAAAGCGGGCGGTCCGAGAAACGAGCTCGCATCTCAGAGGATGAGGGAGAGCTCGTCGAGGACTAAAGCTGTAAAACGAAGACTGTACCGGGTAGCATGTGGCGGGCGTTGGGGTTTGTCAATTTGTTTAATCGACGTGTACGAGGGTGGAACAGCGAACTCGCACGGCTCTGGCCTGAGGGCTTATTATGACATGGACGGCACCCAAGGATATGGCGTTTGGATATGGGAGACGAGACGCCCTTGGCGATTCGGAGATTACTTGACATAGCATTCATAGATGTTACAAACCAAATCAATTCTTAAACCAGCTTCGGAAGCCGCTTCGTGCATGTCGACGGTGGTTACTCTCGTACTGGGCGGTAGTAGGAGATGGAAGTACAGCAGGGCCGCCTTGGGGTGGCGGCTCCGGTCGATTCGGCACTCCAACATCAGGTCCCGGTGGCGGTGCTCGCGATGTAGGCGCCGACGGGCCCTGCGTCTGTATGCCATCGACCACTTCTTGCGACGTGCTTGTTAAGGTGCCCTCTGTCTCCGCGCCCCTAAACACCGCCCTACCGCGCCGCTCCCTACGCCGCTCCTATCGAGACGTCCGCGCGAAGATCTCCCTCTGCTGCTGCTGCTGCTGCTGTTCCTCCCGCACCACCCCCTCACACGTCGATGGCCTGCCCGCCGCAGCGCTTGCTTCCGCGCCCCTTCCTGCTTGCGCGCGCGCTTGGCTTCTCGTCTGAGGGCTCGGGCGCGGTGCTTGTCGCGCTCGCGGGTGCCGACGGCGAGGGCCTGGGCTTCGGCTTGGAGCCAGGCCGCGTGGGCGCGTTTGCGGGATTGTTTGCGTTGGCGTTTGGGGGTTTGGGGGCCGGTGGTTTGGAAGAGGTGGGCTTGGGTGGAGGTCATGTTGAGAGGTTAAGTCTTGGTCTCGGGGTGAGGAGGAGGGTTCATAGGGATGGTATGGAGTGCAAGTTTGGGGGGGGTTGGAGTTGAATGATTATTATGTTTCTTGGTCTATGTGAGCTGGACATGATTATCTGGTGCGCGAAGGTCGGAATGATGAAGCATGCATCTAAGTCATACTTGAAGAGATTCTGGGTGCAACCTGGACATGGTAGTCACAATCCAGCGTCAGCCTACAGAGCAGGCTTGCACGAAATTTTATCCAACCAACGACCAGCATTTGCTCCAATGTGCCAAAAAGCCCTGTTGGGATATACATGACGGACTTCAAGGTGACTCTTTTGGAGTTTAGGCGAACGCGGAAACGTCATCTCAGGGGAAAGGTTCCATGTTCCTTTGGTGTACGAATACGAAGAAACAAGAAGGCAAAGGCATTCATTCACAGCTCCATGCTTGCAGGCACTCAAGCATTACCCACCCAAACTGTTTCGTGATTTCGTGGTTTCCTTGTTCCTCAACCTACTATGGTATGAGGGCAAAAGTATGTTAGCTCGCCCCACACAACAGCAGGGATCAGAGAGGTCACAATCCCGACCCCTAATGTATCTTCCTGAAAAATTAGCTGTGGTCTTCATCTAGAACGAGTATGCATTCCATTAGCATCTATAACAGCCTGGCAACGGTCCTTCATTGACTCTAATAGCTGTAAGAAGAAGCTATCATCAATTGATTCCCAAGCTTCCTTGACTGCGGCTCGTAGCCGATCATAAGATTGATCTTCTGGGAAGTGTCTCTCGATATATTCCTTCATCTCATTCCATACAGTCTCAATTGGGTTTAAATCTGGCGAAAAAGGTGGCCAGGTGATGACCTTGATCCCTCGAGCTTCAAGCTCGACGATAGTCTCTGCTGCAGTATGAGCAGGGGCATTATCTTGCATAAAGATGTGCCTGCGATCCGGATGAAGTCGATGCCAACCACATACGATAGGGACGATATGCTCAATATAGCTTGAGGCCTTAATAGAGCCCCAATCCTTCTCCCAAAAGACTCCAGGGCCCTTGCCCGTAAGCCCCGAGAAACAGGCCCAGAACATCCATCCCTTCTTACGCTGATGCCGTTCAATGATGCAAGTCGGGTCGAGCTCTTCGCCGGGCCTGCGAGTAACCCATGTTCGTTTATGCCTTCCCCCAGTTACCCAGGTCTCATCAGACCATAAGATAGCTTTCCAATCGTCAAGGGACCAGTCAATGCAATGCACAGCAAAGGCAAGCCGCTTCTGCCGCGTTGGCTCCGTGATTGGTGGTTTCCGACGCGCAATATATCTCTTGAATCCGGCCCGACGAAGGGCGCCTTTGACAGCATCGACAGAGCAATCCCAGCCTAGTGCCTGTGGCAGCCGCCAGTAAGCCATCCGCCGAGCATATCGGGAGGCACATACGAACTCTATCAACTCTTCAACTTGGGCTTCTGTAAGCACAGGAGGGCGGCCAGTAGAGCGACGAGGCGTGGCTTGGGTCGTAACTGCGTGTTGGACTTGCCGTAGCGTAAGGCGCAGGTGCGTAGCTATCTGCTGATAGGTCCAGCCGGCTGATCGAAGGGTTCGAATCGAAATACGGGTATCGCGGCTTGTGTTGCTAGCACGATTTGAAGGCGGCGGCGAGGGAGTTCGCGGAGGGTTGCTTCCAAGCTGCGCCAGAAGCTCCTGATGCTGCCGCGCAAGCTGCTCTTGGAGCTGCAGCTGAAGCTGCTCTTGCCTCTGTAAAATAAGCTTCTGTTGCTCCTGAAGCTGCTGTAGCTGTTGCTCGAGGCCCTGAATAGGATCCATAGCGAAAACGCGGTCAAAATAGACCTCAAATGCGTTGTGTTGATGTTAAGTTGGGAATACCTCCGGAGCGCGAAACGCGACCCCTCTGACCCCTGCTGTTGTGTGGGGCGAGCTAACATACTTTTGCCCTCATACCATAGTAAGGCACCAAACCCTCGTCCCCAACCCTAAAACCAGCCCTCCCGCCCACACGGCTAATTCTGCCACCCCGCCCCACCACCTCCCACCGCCCACCAATCTCCTCTATAAAACCCCGACTTCCCTCGCTTCCTTTCACTCTTCTTTTCTTTTCTCCTTAGCTCTCTTTGCCTTTTGGCTTAGATCAAGTGTAGTATCTGTTCTTTTCAGTTTAATCTCTGAAAGGTCTCTAAGGAGACCGATCGTGATTATTCCTATTTTTGTGACTCGGAGAGTTTCCTCTGCGCTTGCGCATGATTCCCTCCACAGTGTCCCTGGTATTACACTGCCTCCAGGTGACGCGAAACTACATGGGCTCAACGTTTTTCATTGCTTGCTTGGGCTTGTCCTGGGCGGTGAAGAAGACAGTCCTTTCTCTCCATTGAGTGTTGTTCGTTTGCTTTAGGACGTAATTCGTCGTTTTGTGCGCTCTTGACGCTCGATTGTCTGTTCCACGGCGAATGCTGCGCCTGTCCTACGTCCGTCGCGGTGAGCCTCACGCTTGAGATTCTCCTCTCTTGTCCCGTTTCCTGCGCTTCAGACCTGTGGTGTAGGGTAACCAGCGTCGCGCTGAATGTGGTCATAACAATTGTCGAGTTGCGCGGCAATGGAGCTCGTCGCGGTCGTTTCGTCCGCTGTGAATCTCCATGGCCTTCCTTCGTGCCTAATTCACCTTCCGGCTTCTCATTGCCGTGCTTGAATGTGCGTAGGAAGCTTGTGACCTTGGAGCTCCCAGTGAAGCATCAAAACACAAGGAGCGGCTGTAGTCGAAACATCCGCCGCAATTCCCCATTGTCGGGACAATATCCAAGGCGAGCTCCTCAATTCAACCGCTCCATGAACTACTATGTTGACCACTTTGATAATATCTAAAGGACAATGCCCACAATACCTATTGTCATCCATCAGTCCTCCCTCTTCCCAGCGTCGACATCCCAACCTCCAGACGTGCCCGCACGCCCATTGATGCCTGAACGGGTTTAGTGCGGGCACCTCTCAACCCAGGACCACCAAAAAGTTGCGTCCTCGCATTGCACTCCGCAACACCAACCGCTCTCGGCATCTAACCTTGACGAAACAGCTTATATTTCCAAGTCCCCAAGATACATAACCCTCCCTACCGTGCTTCTTACCCCCCGAAAGCTCGAACCGGAAACCCCAAACTCGAACCTCGATAAACGCGCCAATTTTGCAGCGCGGGCACGGCTCAACCATGGCTACCCTTGGAGGATACATGAACAGTACGCAAAATCACAACCCTCGAGAAACCTCAAGCTCCAGTTGAAGCCTCAAGCTGATGAATTGACCCCCCTCGACGCAGAGAAAGTCCTCATCGTGACAGCCGACTCCCGCATCCTAATCGGCACGCTCGCCGCCGCCGACAACACAACGAACCTGGTACCGTCTCCTCCCGAGCTTCCCCCTTTCGCAACCCATCCCGCTGACCACTCCTAACCCCCAGGTCCTGAACAATGCCGCGGAGCGAATCATCCGGACGCCCGACGACCCCGAAGCCTCCGTGCAGGTACCCCTCGGCCTCTACCTCGTGCGCGGCGACAACGTGTGCTCCATCGGGCTCGTCGACGAGGCCCTCGACGACAGCATCAACTGGTCAGAGGTCAAAGGCTCGGCGATTGGCGGCATAAAACACGTGTGAGAGAGAAGATCGAAAGCCGGAAAGAGAGGAACAAGGCAAAGACGAACCAACGAACGAAAAACAAACAAAAAACAGACTCGTGTCCCGTGCACACACATCTTATTCTTTTTTGCTTTCTAGGGTAATATTAATCTGCAACCACGGGAGACGCGGATTCTCGGGACGGACACGGCGTTATTTGTATGAGGAGTTCTTGTTTATAGGGACGCACGGATGTTTTCGTGTTTTGTCGCAAGAATGATATCTGCACCGAAGATACGACGACACCTTGGACCGGATCTCGCCGAAAGCGTCGATACGAAGGATGCACAACCAAACTGTCCGAGATGCTTCCCCCCCGAGCAAGCGATGCGGCCAAAGAAGATTGATGCATACTCGGACGTGATAATAGAAGTCGGCGAGAGGATATACGACGCTGGAACGAAGGCGGAGCTGAGAGACATCACTGATGTCTCCGCCCCTGTTAGATGCAGGTCAGGCACAACAGCAGGGCCGGAAACCTTTTTGCGTTTGCTACTTTGTCACGAAGTCATGGTAATGCACCGGAACAACCCCATCATTAATCCAACGACTCGACTCGGCCTAAATAGATATAAACATGTCGAACCACCAACTACCCTCTAGATGCGCCCAATAAGTTCCGTCCCCGAGCGTAACGTGTATTCGTCTACCCAAAAACTCTCTGCATCAAAACCTCCTTGAAGAGGTCCTGTCCAGGGGACTCGATGAGCCTGTTGATCCGGTTCCCCTTGCGGACGCTCAACCACCCCTCCGTGTCGCCGGGTACATCATCCAGAGCCACAAACTCGGGGTCGTCATTGGGATCCGCCGTCAAGCTCACGGCAGACTCGGCGGGCTTCTTCTTGGGGCGGCGGTCGGCGACGTGCATTCCATGAGTCCACTGCCCGGAGGTCTCGACGCGAATGTCCTCGGGCTTGGCGGGCGTCTTCCATTTGGGGTCGTCGTGGGTTAGCATGTACCATACCGTGAGAGGGTCGTGTAGCGAGAGGCCGGGTTCCTCTTCGTCCCCGATAATGGAGATGATCTTCTCGAATGCGCCGTTGACGAAGTGAGCAGTCCACCTCGCGAGTGGGCTGCCAGCGTCAATGTGCGGCTGGATGTGTTCCGCAAAGTAGCTCTGGGTGATGAGATGAGGTGTTGTGATGTCAAGAGGAGCGAGAGTCAGCCTGAGTTGGCGAGAGAGCTTTGGTGGATAAGGGGGTAGTGTCGACAGCTCCTTGGGCATCGGTGGCATCGTAAAGTGGGGAGTAGGGGACGTGAGGGCGTATACACGAGCTGCTGCAACGGCATCGGCGTAGCAGTTGAATTCGGCGACTGGAGTCACATTTCCCTCGACGTAGACAGCTCCGCCCATGACGACGACTTCCTTGACGCGGAGGAACGTCTCGGGGTCTTCGGCAGCGGCTAGAGCAACATTGGTTAGAGGACCGAGAGTGAGGATGCTGATTGTGTCGGCTGGGTTTTCCTTGAGAAGGTGGAGGATCTCCTTGTGAGCTGGCACTTTCGAAGGCGTAAAGTAAGGAGGAAAGTCCTTCGGATTGGCCGGTGTCTCGACTTCCTCGAAGAGACTTCGCCAAGTCTCCGCAGGACTGAGGTCTCTGTACTTTTCGTGGACGTTGTGAAGTCCGTCAAGGCCATCTGAAGACCATGTTAGGGGTCATCATGAGCGAATAAAATTGTTCGACGTACGGAAGTAATCAGCCATCAACTCTTCGTCGCAGAGAGGATGCTCGGGTCCCACGGCAACGATGGGTTTGCTTGACTTCATTGCTTCATAGCCCTCGGCTTTTCCAGTCGACTTCCGCCACTCAAGTTCCTTATCCAGAACGTGGAAAAGCGAGACCACATTGTGAAGAGTGCTAGAGGCATAGTGAGATGAGAAACATGACTGCAATTAGGGGTGTACCGTACCTTCTGAGAGGGACGTTTCCATACGTGACCGAGATCATAAGAATCTCAAGCTCCTCTGGTTTGGCACTCAGGGCCAGAAGCATAGCCAGGACATCGTCGACGCCTGGAGGGGAAAGTATTAGCTTCGATGCAGCACCTGATAAATCGAGATTATTCTTACCTGGATCAGTATCGATGATGATGCGATGCGTTGGAGCCATTTCTAGTTGAAGTAAGAGGTACGGGTGTGGCGGCTTTAGATTTGGAGGTTGTATCGTGAGAGCTGCAATGCGAGGTTTAATCACTATCAACGAATAAAACCCAGGGAAGCTCAACACAAAGACTCAAAGTACTGTCACAAAGGTAAAGCAGTCATCAACCCGGGCAATCAAGATTCGTGAAGAATTGAAGCAGTAACCGATCTGCAGCCTGATGCTTCCCCTCCTTGGAGGTGTTTCGGGAGGGGCTGCCGATAAGATAAGGCAGCTGGAGCCCCTCCTCGAGCTTCTCCTTCTGGAAGGACCCTCAAGATATCCGGAAGATGAAGCTCCGCGGATGCCACGAGCCATCTCTTGGAACTATGGAGGAGCGGGGGACGCTATCGGGCACTTTGTACAATAAAGATCTATCAGTTGTATTCTATCAGTTAAAATGGAATTGATTACGCGTTTCGGCTCCAGCTTGGCCAGAGTTGGAGGCGCGCCTTACTTTTTTTCCGTGTTGAACGATTGCAGAGCACCTCCCTTGTTCCTGCCCCTTTCGCGTGTGTGTTCCCAAAACACACGTGACCATGTTGATTGACCGAGGTCCAATGACATTGACGGATACTACGTACGTCGTGACACCTTCAACTCGGAGGACAGACGATGACAGACCGCAGCTAGCCGACTTTCCGTCTCGTTGTTCAACTGCATAATGTTTCGTGAGAGTAGGGCATCTGGGTAGGGAACGGATCCATGGATCCATGGATCGCCCCTAGGTATGGACAACCAGTAACGTTCAGCAGAATTGCCCACTGCAACCACCCCACGGGCTTCCCGCTGCAGTGGTCCACGACGGCCCCTGAAAAGCTCCATGCCAGCTCTCGTATTAATTGGCATGTGGCTCGTTGCTCTTTGTAGTGGCTCTTTTACGTAGGAGGTCTTGGGAGGAGGGATTGGGGGTGCAGGAGCTGTCCATTCGTACCTGCCAGTCGGACCTCCCCCAAAAACTTGCCTCAGCTGGTAGAGTGACCCCCCTCGCTCGGCAAAACTCAGGCCGTGAAACTCTTCTCTCGCACCATCATCACCCCAGGACTTCTTCTTCAGACTTATTAAACGCCCCTGGTCTGCATCACCGCACTGCAATAGGTGGACCAGCACCCTCCAACAGGAAAAGCTGCCAGTAAGATTGGCCGAGAGCCACCCTCATCAATCAAACCCGCCTCCGTCCGAGTACCTTTTGCGCCAGAATCCGCGGGCGACGGTACTTTGGCTCGCCCCTCCGCACGTCTTGAGCTCCAGCTGGAGTCGACCAGGGCCCACCGCTTCCAAGCAACAAGCACCAAAAGCACCAAAGCACCAAGTACCGCTTGCTAGGTACGGTACCTGCCAGGCCCAGCGAACTATCCCCGGGGCCCATCTCCCTGTCGGCCTTGCTCGATCCGCGACTTTGCTGGCCTCACGCTGCGCAAAACGACTGGCCGCTGCGCTCTTGAAGCCACCTGGTGTCTTTTACGAACCTTTTGCGCCAAGCCTTACTCCTCGACTTTCCTCGTTCCTCATCATCCGTCTGCCCCCTTTCCATCTTCAACAACCACAAACCCTTCCTTTTCTCTTGTTTCTTCCTCTCCCACCCTCCCTTGCGCCACGTTGTCGCATCTCGCTTGCCCTGCTGCGTCGGCTGCTCTGTCGCTGAAGTCAATCTGGCCTCATATTGCGACAACGCAGCCTTCTCATCTACAAACTCGCCATCGCCTGCAAACCTTTGCCAACAAGGCGTTCCACCACCAATCATCGACCAATCACCCCCCATCTCTTCGACGGGCTTGATCCCTTTCGCCAATCGCCCACTGCCAGTTCCCTCTCCTCCCGCCCTTACCCCTTAGAGATTCTCTTAGGGTCCCGAACCATCGCCACGCAACCCTCGAGCGAACCATCACCATCTCCCCTTATATATACCACAACTTCAACATGGAGGATATGAGCTACATCTACACAATTGGCGGCTACGCTGCCCTGATTGGCATTGGCTATGTTGTATACCAAGTGTCTACCCAGAAAAATAGAAAGCGAGCTGGCGCCGCCTCCACCAAATCTGTGAAGAGCGCCCAGTCAGAGCCTCGCAAAGAGGATAGAAAGAAGAAGCAGCGCCTCGAAACCTTTGCTTCGGAGGTTCAAGAGAGCTCCAAGAAGGCAGCCAAGGCCAAAGCTAGCTCGCCGACGCTAGAGACCGCCACGCCGGTGGCCAAGCCTCAGGACAACTCGCCTGATGACAACTTGGACAACCTCAAGTTCGCCCGTCAGCTTTCCAAGGCCAAGGAGGGTGCCAAGTTTTCCACCAAAGCTGATGGTGGAAAGCAGCGTGAGAAGTCTGTCAAGCAGTCTCGCGCCAAGTTGATCGATCTCAATGATGAAAAGGAATCGGCTCCTTCCTCAACCACCGGTGGTGATGCCGATGACGACCAGTCTCCCATCTCCTCTCCCGAGGTTGGACCCGTCGTGACCGGAGATGTCTCCGACATGCTCGAGCCCGCCCAGGCTCGTCCTTCTGTTCTCCGCATTACCGATGCCGCCCCCAAGCAACAGAAGCAGAAGGTTGTCAAGGCCCCAGAGCATGTTGAGACTAAGAAGCAGCGACAGAACCGCAAGAAGGCCGAGGCCGCCAAGGCTGCCCGAGAGGAAGCCGAGAAGGAGCGGAAGGTCCTCGAAGAGAAGCAGCGACGAACCGCCCGTATTGCCGAAGGACGTGCTGCCAAGGACGGTTCGCAGTTCACGGCCGCCAAAGTTGGCAAGTCTGCTTGGACCGAGGGCGCCCCTAGTGGCACCAACTCTGCTGCTCCGGCTGCGAAGACCAATGGCTTCCACCAGCCCCTCGATACCTTTGAGCCTTCGACCACGGCGGCCACTTCCAAGCCAGCTGAGGACAACTGGGTCTCCGATCTCCCATCTGAGGAAAAGCAGATGGAAATGATCAAGAGCGATGAGGATGAGTGGAGCACGGTCAAGACCAAGTCTTCCAAGAAGGCCGCCAAGAACGACTCTTCGGTCGACTCTGGCGATGAGCCCTCCCGACCTTCGGCTCAACCCAAGCAAGTCTCGGCCATCAACAAGGCCGCCAAGCCCTCGCAGTCTTTCGGATCGTTCTCGGCTCTGAGCACTAAGAATGACCAGGCCGATGAGGAAGAGGTCGAGGAAGAGTGGCTGTGAGCGTGAGATGCGCACAAGTCCATCGCTCATCGTACCGCCCCTGCCAACCAACATTTATACCGGATCATTTTCGATGCCATTCTTGATCGCTTTTTCTTCGCTGCTTTGATTGTTATTTTTGCGACATATTTGGATTCAAGGCCGCTGTCCAACCAAAAATGGATCACATTGGGACAGGGCAAGCGTTTGAGGCTGGAGTTACGGTACCATGGCGACAATTCTGGGCTGCAAAGGCAGGCCCAACGAGGTAACTGACTGGGAGACGAGATGAAGGCGAAAAAGAAGGCTAGTTCGAGCATAGGAACTGAGGCCCCATGGAGGTTCATGGAGGCGTGAACTTGGTGGCACGAGTGCGTTTGAGCGAGGAAGATGGCTAGTGGATCTGAAATAGTGGCCGAACCCCTAGCAGGGGAGACGAGAAAATATAATAGTCGTTACCTAGTAGTATGCACGGTTTTCGTGTCCTGATGTGTAAGTGAAGTCCGGGCGGTGGAGGAGACGTCGGTTCCTCGCAGTCTCATGGCCAGTCACTCGTTCCAAGCCTCAGCTCTGGCGAATATTCAAGCTGTCTTGACAGGGAGGCATCTAGTCTATGAGCACGCTCTCTTGAGCTTTCTCGCGTAACCCGGCACTGCTCGCCTTTGATGGACGCCTCTGGTGGACGCCTCGCTCGTATTGGCGATGGCGGGAGGCATTCTACCTATTACATCAGGTACGTCAGAGCAGGAAATGCTATGCTCGACATGTTTCGGATCGGACCGTCCGAAAGCTTGAGACACCATCAATGATGATTACATAGACGGCACGAACACGGCGGTTTGAGTTGGACGGCTCGAATGCAATCAGCATGCAACCGTCCTGCGTTATAGGTAATAAGAAGCCGTGGCTCGTGCAGGAGCTTTCATGCGGCCGACGGATACATACAGGGACCAGCTGGGTTTTAGCAGCGGGGATTATTGGGCGGGATCGACGAGATTACAGAGTGGCATCTGGGCATATCTGAGTACTGCAGATTCCGTTCAGGAGGCGGCGGCGGAGGACGATAAGTGAGGCTTTTGCTTTGTCAGTGACGAGACAGCTGGTTTGGGGAGGAGATGCGAGAGATGTGACGACGTGTAATCCGGCATCGGGCGTGACCAATTAGCTGCACAGGGGAGTTTCAAAGAAGAGAATGCTCATACCAGAGGTGCATCAAAAAGGGCAGGACGAGAAAAGGAAGTTGTGGTGAAGGAGGGAGAGGGCAAGGGGGATGCATTATGCGGGCATGGCGTTTGGTGGTGCTTTTTGCCTGAGAACTATTGCTTTTTGCTCCATGGCGAGGCCGAGAATAAGGCTCTGCCAGGTACGGACGTATTGACTGTATGAATGCCTCGGGCGGTGAAGAGAGGAAGCGTGAACGGATGGGGTGTGTATCTGGCCCCCTTTTGGGGCAAAGAGCTTGATCCTTGCAATGGAAATTACCTGCTGCAACTCTCCGTCATGTAAGGGGAATGCCGTTGACTGGGTGGGATTGATGATGCGTGCAACGCAGGCGAGGAGAAGCTGCCGACCTACGGATTATGGAGAAGGGCTACGCGATGAGGCTCGTATTATTAGTATGATTTCTGCACGTCAGTCTTTGGGTGTTTTTCGCCAAAACACACCATCACGCATCGTCTGAACGGCTGGACATATTCACTCCCCAGATTCGTCCACATCACGCAAACAAGCCAGTGTGGGCTCCCGCGTGTCCCGCCCGAATCCGTCGCTCTGTCCCGTTGAAGGGGGTGTCATTCCGTGTCACTCTCTGGCTTGTCACTCCCGCGTCTGGAGGTCCCCTGACCGGAGAAGGAAGGGTGCAAAGAAGGAACGAAGAGCAACGGGAAAAAAAAAAAAAGAAAAAGCGAAAAAGAGAAGGAGAGAGCCCGTTCCTGCCAAATCCAACTAAACTCTTCTCGGGCCGCAAATTGGCCCAAGGAAGACTTAAAGGCCACCAAACAGCCCGAGCCCAGAAGCTCGGAACGGAGTTGAGCACCTGGAAAAGCTCTGGAGCCCTTTGGCGCGCGCCTGAGGTCATCTTAGCTTTTCCATTCCGTTTCGTCCAATCTTTTAGGACACACTCCCCCCCTCCACCACCACCAAAAATAAGAAGGGCATTTCCATTCATTCAAGAGGCTCAAGAAAAAAGGCCCTGCATTTCACAGGGTCCCCCGTCGAGCTTCCCTTGTTTGGCTTCCGTCGTCTTTTCTTCCTTTCCTCTGCCGTTCGGCTCGACTCCTTCCTGCTTCAGTCGCTTCCCCTTCATCACGCTCGCTTTCACCAACAACGCACCTTCATTCCTCTCGCCTGCGCCGCCGCCTTCGTCCTTTCTTCCAAGCCTCGCGAGTTTTGCGCCACATTGCGACTCCGACACCGACTCGACTCGAATCGAAGCATTGCTCCATGGTCGAAGTTCACTGACACGGCAAGAGCAAGAGCAAGAGCATTCCTGCTTGCGCATCGAGTCTGGCCCCGGATTGCTCCATTGCTCCCTCAATTTGCGACCACGAAAACATCTCTCCCTGAATTGGATCAAACCCCTCAGTCTCGAAAATGGCAGCGCAGGCCATGATTGCCCACGGCCCAGACATTAGGCCAGGCGCCGCCACGCCGACCTCAATGTCGTACAGACCGATGGCAGGGTCGCCAACCCTGACGAACCCCGATATGATTCTCCCCGACTACGATCGCGCCGACTCGCCTTCGGACGAACGCTCCCGGTCGCCCGTCATGCTCTGGAACAACCCGCAGATTGGGAACATGCAGTTCCAACTGCCGCCGGCCCAGATGTCCTACATGGCCGGTACTACACCGATCATCTATGGAAATGGCACCATGTTGTCCGACATTGGCGAGGTCACCGAAGTAGAGAGTGTCGTGGGCAAAGGCTCGCGACGTCCGTCCTCGCATCTGTCGGTACTGAGCGATGACGCTGCCGCCCTGCGATCTTCACCCACCATGGGAATTCCGCCGCGCTTCAAGAACAAGACCCAGGCCGTGCCGCGCGGACGGAGGTCCTCGCTCGAATCCACCAGCACCGTCACCACCCAGGGCCAGGACGGTGGCGAGTTTGCCGACTTTGACGACGTGGTCAGCGTCGACGACGTCAACTTTCAGGGCGACGACGAGGAGAGCATGGCCTCGTCGTATGTGGAGGGAACGCCCGCTCAGGAACCCAATCCCGTGAGGAGGCCCGAAAGGCAGCCGACCGAGGATCGCTTTTCGACCAGCTCCCTCAGCGATAGGGCTGAGCAGATCCTCGCCAATGCGAAGAAGCGATTATCTGTAGGTTCTTGTCTGTCAAGATGCTCCTCTCTTATGCTGATAATTTGTAGACCATGGAGGGCAACCTGTCGAGAGCCAGGAACACGGTTTACTACTCTCCCATGTCGGACGGCTCGACCCCGTCACCCCCTATCGTCCGCCCTGCATCATCCTTTCGCGATCCCACTGCAGGCCATTCGAGAATGTCCAGCGATTCTAGCTTTCAAAACGATCTCACCCACCCAGGCTATCCGCTGCGGTCAGCTAGCGCTCTAGGCGCCGCAGGAGGCTATCGCCAGCCGTTGACCTCTTCAAGGAGTGCCGATGCGCTGGGAGGGTATTCGGGCTATGCTGGTCCGAGAATGCCAGCTCATCCTCTAGACATGGCACTCGAACCACTGAGTGAAGATGAGGACCATGTGGACATGGACGAGATCGGCAACCAGTCTGGCCACCTCCGAACGCCGACTTTTGGTTCCCTCACTGACAAAGAACTGACTCGGTCCGTCTCGGTGACGCAAGTTCGTGACCTCAAGGACCAGATGAACGATCTCAAGGGAAAGATTTCCAGCTTGAAGGAGCAGGCTCGCGCTGATAGCCTGAAGCGCCGAAGCCTCCAGAGCCTACGGACGCCGAGCCCGTTCACACATGCCAGATGGGATCAGGGCTTTATGGAACCACGAGGCATTCGCGGTGCCAATTCGGAAACCGTTCCCTGGCAGGCACCCTGGAATACCGGCACGACGCCTAACGATTTCGAGATTGACAAACCCGTCCCCAATTACGAGGAATTGGCCGCGGCTGAGTTGAAGGCCGAAGAGGAAGAGCGAGCCCTGGCCAAGGAGAAGGATGCGCCTGAAGATGAAATCGTTGAGGAATCGCTTGATGGATCCGATTCGACTCGAACCGAACATGCAGCCGAGTACCGAAAACTGGTCGAAGAAGTCGAGAAGGAACAAGAGAAGCCTCGCCTGAAGGAAACGCAGCCCCTGGAAGAAGTTGTGAAACCCGTCGAGGAGACTGAGGAAGTGGTTGACTGGAAAGAAGACCCAGCAATGGAGGAAGAGGAGCAGGTGCAAGTACCCATTTTGCAAGAGGAAGAGCCATTGGAGATTATCCAGACGTTTGAGGAGGAACCAGAGGAAGAAGAAGAACAAGACGAACAAGAAGAACAAGACGAACAAGAAGAACAAGACGAACAAGAAGAACAAGAAGAGGATGAGTTGATGGTGGAGCAGGTGGAAGAGGACGAAGAAGTAGAAGGAGAGGATGACGACCAAGACGAAGACGAAAACGAGGATGAGGGCGAGTTTGTGGACTTCGAGAGCGAGAGCGGCGAGTCGCTGTACCACGATACCTTCCAACACCCGGTTTCCCACGAGGACCGCGAGGACGCCTTCGACTACGAGCATTTCTTTTTGCATTCGGCCATGGGCACAATTAGCCAGCAACGACTGGAACGCGAACGCAGAGGGAGCTTTGGCAGCGTGAGCTCGGAGGAGTCGGTCGAGACTACGAGAGGTCCGATTGTGGACCGACCCAGGAGGTCTAGTATTGATACCATGTCGTCGGTGAATACGTTTGCTACTGCAACCGAAGGACGGATAAGCCGCACGTCGACCATGAACGGCGACGTCAAAGAGACGACCGTCGAGACACCAGAGTCATCGGACTACTCGGACGGGCCCCCAACGTCGAAACGGACCACGTTTGGCGGCTTCGAACTCACGCGCACTGACGAGCGGGCAAAGGAGCCCATGCAGACGCAAAGCCAGAGCCGACGAAACACGGTGGTTCACCGGCCGACGCACAACGAGAGCCGATCGTCTCTTCGACCATCCATATCAAGCTTTGAGTCGACAGGTACGAACCGAAGTTTCCCTTTGGTCAGCAAGGCCAAGGTCAATGGAGGAGTGCTCACCCCAAGCGGCTCGCCAGACCGCGAGCTAGATCAAATATCCGAGTCCCTCATGAACGAGACTGCGAGCATCTGCGAGCAGGAGGGCGGCGGGGGCGACGGCCAGACGCCGGCCATGCACCTGCTTTCCAAAGAGGACCAGGTGCTCGTGCAGAAGCTGGTCGCCTCCCTCGGGAAGTGCGTGCTGGGTCTGACCGAAGTGTCCAAGGCGAGCGTCGAGTCGAGGATGTACCGGCGGCGACTAGAGACGGCGCGGCGCGTCTTGGAGGGGCTAGAGGAGTAATGGACGGATGGATGGCATCAAAGACAAAGAGTTTAAAAGGTTTTTCTTATTTCGGCGTCAACGAGAGGTATATACAGGACAGGTGCTGGTGGGTTGGGGGAGGGGTGAATAAGCGACGTTTTCTTGGGATTGAGCGTGGGAGGTTTTCATCTCGATTTACAGAGTACTTTAGATGCAGTGCATGTTCGATACCCTTCTATTCTATTGTTTTTTTTTTAACGAATTTTATTTACTTTTTACGTTAGAAGCGCTTGGAGAAACTTGACCTCGGCCTGGCTTAAAATTGAGACATGTGATGGTTTCCAGTTTGTAACTTGGCCGTCTGCTTCTGCCTCGGACTTCTCCTCATGATCAATGACGGCGCTAGGCTTTGGGGGACTGTGAGGGGAAGCCTTCAGGGTTGGAACAAGTTGGGGATCTCTACTAGTTGTTCTAGGTGACTTGTTTCTTGTCGTGGTTATGAATGGGTTCTTATCGAGAGGTTTTGAACAACCGTGATAAGAAGTTGATGGAATCTAGTACCTTGGAAAACATGCAGTGTCGATCGATATCCGCATGCAGTTTCCCCTACTCGTTTTCTTCTTGTTTTTTTTTTTTTTTTTTTTTTGAGTCCCTGTCTAATGCATGTTGCTCTACTCCAAAAACTCTCCTTGAGAACAAGCTGTCCTCTCGGACAATTTCTCCTTGACCACCCGTGTCACCCCTGAAGATGGGGCCTCTTTCGCCTACACCATTTGAAAAGAAAAAAAAAAAGGACGAGCAAAAGAAGAGAGTTTTATTCCGAAGCTAGAGGGCAAACAGAGAAAAATAAGGCAAGAGGGGGCCTTAGCAAAGAAAATAGAGAAAGGAGAAAAAAAAAAGCCACACGACAAACCCTGGTGAAAAGGCAAGCGGTTTGCTTGACATCCCCCCCCACCGCCTCTCCAACTTTCCCATCCCGTCATCCGTCCATCCCATCTCCTCTTGTCGAACACTTGACTTGGCCGTGTAAGTTCGTTGCGGACTTCTTCTCCCCTTCTTGTGGGCTTTTTCTTCCGTTCTTTTTTTCCCTATCGAACAACAAAGCCAACGCATCGATCCTACCGGAGCCTTCCGACAAACCGTTTACGGACCGACGCACTCAATTTCATCATCATCCATCTCTCTCTGCCTCGGGGACTTGGAAACCGCAAACCTCTTCCGCATCCATTGCCCATCCATCCACCATCCGCCATCCACCATCGTCAACCAGAGAAACATCCGCCATGATGACATCCCCCCCGCCCACGCCCTCCCTCACCGAACACCTCCTCTCCGCCCTCCTCCCCGCCGACTTTGTCGACTCGATCCGCGCCCACGTCCTCCACCCGCGCGCGCCCCCGCAAGTCCTCGGCCGCGCCTTTCTCGCCCACGCACAAAACCTCCTCTCGGCCGCGTACCCCGTAGTCCAACCCTTGCTCGAGCGCCTCCTCGCCGCCATGGCCGAGAACCAGGGGCTCGTGGGCGTCATGGCCTCGCTGCTGGTGCTCGGCCTGCTGCTCGTCGTGCTCAACTGGATGCGCCGCCTGCTGCTCTGGTGGACGAGGCTCACCCTCCGCGTGTTTACCTACTGCGCTGTCGCCGTTTTTGGGTTTTGGGTCTACGATCGGGGCCTGCTGGTGAGCGCCCGCGACGTGGCGGTTGTGGGTGGCAAGGTCGTGGGGTACCTCGCCGTGCTGAGGGATGTCTGGGTCGACGAGTATAATCGCTACGAGGCGCAACAGGGCATGGCTGGTGGGAGGAATGGGAGTCCTGCTCGGTGAAGGGAGCGAAGAGAGAGAGAGAGAGACAAACAGAGTGTAGGATGCAAAAGGAAATCTTCTTCTTGTCCTCTGACGAAAACAAAAAAAACGACAAATCAACCCTTTTTCTCTTCTTCGAGACACGCCCGATATCACGACCTACATTGTTAATGACCTTCGACAACGAAAGCGAGCATGGAAAGGAAGGACTCCCGAAACTGCACGATCTCCGACAGATCGCACCCCCTATAGCCAAGAGATGGAACACGGAACGCAGAGAAACCAACGACAGTCATGGGCGTTGAAGGACAGGAAACAGCCCCGAAGGAAACCCAAGGATTTTTTTGGTGCCAAGGAAGAAAGAGATGGACCCCGAGTGACGAGGCGTATTCCAGGATATAAGCGTGAAGGAAAGGGCGAGCACTTGATGCTCATTTTCACACAATGACGTCTTTAGATTTGGAGACGTGCATATCAACGCCGGCGCTATGCAATACCGAAAAAAGAGAACTCCCCAACCAAATGGAACCCCCCCTGATACCCCCCAAATACCATGATATTTTAATCCCATTACTTTTTTTTATTCCCCTTGATAGCATAATTTCAGAGACAATATGCAAAAACGACATCATTCGTCGTCGACTTCTCTCTCATCGTCTGGCTCTTTTGGATCTTGTGCTTCGTGATATTGGATGCAGTCGTCAATGTAGCTCAGGATGGCCCCAACGCTGTCCTCGTCAGTCACGTCGAGCTTGAGGTAGTTGATCATGCTAAAGTTCTCAATCAGGCCGGCCACGGCGCGGTTCAAACGGCGGAAGCTGGCGCCCCTCATGACCTGGTCCTTCTCGTCGGGCGGCCTGGACTCGTCGTCTTCGCCCTCGGGCCCCTCGGTGATGCGACGGGCGCGCTCGATGGGGTCGTCGTCGAGCAAGCCGACGTCCGGGGTAAGGAAGCGCTTCATGTCCTTCTTCTTGACCTGTCCCTTGACAAGGTCCATCTTAGACAGGACGTTGATGTGGGGCACCTCGAGCATGAGCATGGCGCTCATAGCGCTCAGGGTGCCCGAGAAGAACTTTGCGCGGTCGACGACGAAGGTGGCCTCGAGGAGGTATACGGCGGCCATGCGGATGTCGAGGGACCCAGGTTGCGAGAGGTACTTTACCAGGGCGGGGAGGATGGGCACGTGGGTGTAGAGCTCGATCTGGCCGGGCATGTCGAAGACGATGAGGTACTCCTCGGTGAGGGAGTCGAGCGACTCGGTCAGCCAGTCGAGGTTCTCCATGAGGAACTCGAAGCAGTAGATGAGGCCGCCGTTGGGGCCGAGCCCGCACTCCTCCATGGCGTCCTTGAGGGAGATGAGCTCCTTGATGTCCAGGTCGGGCGCGTGCTGGAACGACTCGGCCGCGGGGTCGAGGTTGACGTAGAAGGCGGACCGGCGGTTGAGCTGCAGGTGGGTGATGAGGGCGCCGCAAAAGGTTGACTGTAGGCGGGCATGATTAGCAGAGGGCAAGCAAGCACGCAATTGTCGAGACGCATTGGAGCATATGGCGAGATCATGACGGCATGTGCGTGCTGGGCCGTTGGGGGAAGGGAGGGGTACGTACTTTACCAGCGCCCGCCGGGCCCATGACCATGGCGCCGAATTTACTCATGATGTCGGCGACGGGTTCTTATTTTGAAGGAAAACAAAAGATTGATGTCAGGGAGGCGACGGGATGGTGGAGTACCGACGAAAAGGCAGGCGGCAGTATTGGGAAGAAAAAAAAAAAGTGGTGACGGGACCCGGGGAAGCTCGGTGAGCGGGGGAGGTCCAAGGTCAAGGAAGGACAGCTGAGTGGGATGGGATAGGTGCAGGGTACAAGCACAGGCACAGGCGCAGCAGCAGGAGCAGTCTGTAGAGGCAAGCGCAGGCGCAAGCGCAAGGACAAGGACAAGCAAGCCCTGGACAAGTTGGGTTGCGAGCGCAGAGCGAGATCGGGAGGTTGGATGAAGAAAAAATTGAGCGGAGAGGTGGACGCGATAGACAAGAATAAGGTGGGGTAGAGATTGTGTGTACTTCGTACTGTCGGTAGCAAGTACCTGATACGAAGAGACGCAGCTTCAGGACTCTGATTGCGGCAAGTTACTCAAGAATTAACATGATATCCACCCCGCCATTCACAGCATTCCCTCGGGTATGAACCTATTGTCGACCCATGAGGTCCCCAGAGTGCCCCAGAGGCTCTCGGGGGCTCCCAGAGCTTCTTATGAGGTTCGCGTGAAAGGGAACCAGAGGAACCAAAACGCACGTGTCTGGAAGGCGGTCAAGGGACTGGCTGGGCTTGGCCATGATATCCTCAAAGGCTCAAGACCGACTGGTCCGGCACGATTTCCGTGCAGCCAGCCCCTCCTTGCTCTGATATCTCTCCGAGTCTCCGTCAACTCTCCGACGACTCTTTTTCTTGGTCTGTTCAATCGGCCTGTTCCCTCTGTAATACCCGGGAACATCTCTTCGGCGCAGTTCTGCTGCGACAAGCTCGCAGTCCGAGACGTGCATTGTCAGACTCTGCGGTTACCCCGACGGGCCAAATACATCATGGCTTCTTCGGCTCTGGCCCCGGTTCGGACCCTTCTTGAAGAGCGTGCGCCGTGCCTTGGGCTAGCGCACCAAGGAGGGGTCATATCTGAAGACAACATGGGCAATATTGTTGGGCATTGGGTGACAAGCTAGAGCCAGCCTACGGCTTCTTAGCCACCTGGGTTGTTCCAAGTTTCTGCTGGGGCGGTGGGAAAAAAAAGAGGCGATGGCGCAATTCTCTTGCAAATTTCGGACTCCGAAAATTCTCTCCTTTACCCCTCCCCCTCCATGATTGCGAGCCCTTTTGCCGCCCGGGCGATTATGGAGTACCTGGTCCCGAGCGTTCTCCCCACCGATTCCCCGGGTACCGTTCTATCATCGCCCCGGGCATCGAGCAAGCCGCCCGACGGCCGGCGGACCAGGGACATGGGCAGAGGAAGGATTTTTTTCCGTCTCTGGCATTCTGTCAAGTCCCCTGGCTTGGGTGTTTAGATTCCCTGCCATTGTTCCATTGCCAGCCGGGAAGACCTCATGTTTCGTGAGTCAGGATGCAGTCACTGTGCCCCTTTTCCGAGTTGGAACTGCAACCCTGAGGAACAAGCCGTCAAGTATCGCGGACGAGGATGACGCCGAGATTAGGCATAGAAGACTGTTTATATACATGTGTGAATGTACATATCAAAAGTACAGCTGTTCAACTTGTCCCCTGCGTGTACGGGTGCCATTCGTAGAGGCTGGAGGAGAAATATGTTTTCCTGTACTACGGTGCTTTGTACCTCCGGTGCGAGTTCCGCCCCCCCACCGCACCCACGCCTTCCAGAGTTCTCAAGAGCTCGAGTACCGTGCCGTATTCGTTTATTACCCTCCGCCTTTTCTACTCTTCACCTCCCCGTACTTTTCTCTCCTTCCCTGCAACTTCCTCCTTCATTCTTCCTTTTTAAACCACCAATCCTCCATCTTCTGTGGTGAGTGTCCTCTAGCCAATTCCTCGACCTCGACTCAATTGCCATTGCGCCGTTACCTTGAAGACCATACTGACCGTCTTTCTCCAGTGACCTCTTCCCCGTCACAACAGCCAAACCGACTCGCCGTCCCTTCTCGGCTCTCAATATCCGCCCTCTCTCCCTCCTTCTTCACAGCCAATCTTCACAATGTCTGCCACCAACGGCACCAACGGCACCAACGGCGTCCATGCCGACCCCGTCAGCTGGAAGCACTACAACGAGGGCACCTTCCTGTTCACTGTATGTGATTTTTTTTTTTTTTTCTTTTTTTCCCTTGGTCCCTCCCCCCCGCCAGCCCCGCCTCCTCAGTCATGATGGCAATTTGCCGAGGCCAATTGCTACACCAACCTGCATGATCCCGTAACTAACCGTTGTCGCAGTCCGAGTCCGTCGGCGAGGGACACCCCGACAAGATTGCCGACCAGGTTTCGGATGCCATTCTCGATGCCTGCTTGGCCGACGACCCCCTCTCCAAGGTCGCCTGCGAGACCGCCACCAAGACCGGCATGATCATGGTCTTTGGTGAGATCACCACCAAGACCAAGCTCGACTACCAGAAGGTCGTTCGCGAGGCCATCAAGGACATCGGCTACGATGACTCGGCTAAGGGCTTCGACTACAAGACCTGCAACCTGCTCGTCGCCATTGAGGAGCAGTCCCCCGATATCGCTCAGGGTCTTCACTACGAGAAGGCTCTCGAGCAGCTCGGCGCCGGTGACCAGGGCATCATGTTCGGTTATGCCACCGACGAAACCCCCGAGCTCTTCCCCCTTACCCTCCTCTTTGCCCACAAGCTGAACGCTGCCATGTCTGCTGCCCGTCGCGACGGCTCTCTCCCCTGGCTCCGACCCGACACCAAGACCCAGGTCACCATCCAGTACCGCCACGACAATGGCGCTGTCGTTCCCGAGCGCGTCGACACCATTGTCGTTTCTGCTCAGCACTCTCCCGATATCTCCACCGAGGAGCTCCGCAAGGAGATCAAGGAGAAGATCATCAAGAAGGTCATCCCCGAGCAGTACCTCGACGATAAGACCATCTACCACGTAAGTTCTTTCGCACTGAGACACAGTCCTTGATTAACATGCTTAGATCCAACCTTCGGGTCTCTTTATCATTGGTGGTCCCCAGGGTGATGCCGGTCTGACCGGCCGCAAGATCATCGTTGACACGTACGGTGGCTGGGGTGCCCACGGTGGTGGTGCCTTCTCCGGCAAGGATTTCTCCAAGGTCGATCGATCTGCCGCCTACGTCGGCCGATGGATTGCCAAGTCGCTGGTCCACGCCGGTCTCTGCCGACGTGCTCTCGTCCAGCTCTCGTACGCTATTGGTGTTGCTGAGCCCCTTTCCATCTACGTCGACTCGTACGGCACTTCGGAGAAGACGTCTGAGGAGCTCGTCGAGATCATTAGGGACAACTTCGACCTCCGACCCGGTGTCATCGTTAAGGAGCTTGACCTGGCCAAGCCCATCTACCGCCAGACGGCCAAGAACGGCCACTTCGGTACTAACCAGAGCTTCTCGTGGGAGAAGCCCAAGGAGCTCAAGTTCTAAGCTCCCTGTCCAATATTTTGGATTAGGAAGAGAGTATTCAACAGCTCTCGTCAACATTTACACGAATGTTTAATGAGTCTATTTACCAGGCAAATTCAGGCGGCGTACGGTTCTCAACGAAACCTCTGCATCTCCCACCGGAACGGGAGGGTCGGTTTCCGGCATCTGATTTTTTTTCTTTATTCGACTTTGTCGGGAATTCTTTTTCATGATATACCAGGCACGGAGTGGGGCGTCTTTCAACAAAGACAGATTCGGGCAAACCTGCATTTGTGAGGCGAAGCAAAAACGGTCAAAAGATTTGCATTACGACGATACCCTTGCGAAGGGGACATAAAAAGAGAGACGACATGAACGCATGCATGATCTGGCGTTTAACGGGGAAACAAAAGAACTTCAACATCTTTATTCTTTCCTGGTTCTCTAGCCGAGCTGATGCAGACAGGGACGGATGATGGATGGTGGATCGTGCTGGATGGCATTCCAGAGCGAGACGGGATAGGTAGAACGAGGGATACTTAGCTAGGGCCTCGTCGCTGCGATTGTGTACACGGCAGCTAGAACCAAGGAAATGCTTTCAGGAACTATTGTGCCGTTGAAAAATGTGACTGTATTGACTTGTGCCGTGAGGCTGAGGGATGGAATGCTGGCCATGTTCAGACCTGCTGGACCTATCTAGGTTGGTACATATCTACCTAAGGTAGGTATGACCGCTCAAGGCGGCTATGCAACAACGTCTCATGACACCATTGAGGCCGTTTCCTCCCTCCTGATGGATCCTGATTAGATTATGCAACGGCCGCGATAGGATTGCTGCGAGCCGTGACGTGGTGTGGCAGAGAACGGATTTCATCGTTTCGAATTCCGGGCAGTGTGGTTGTGTGCTTAGCAAGAGGAGGAGAAGCGACATGCCTCCTTTTATCTAGGTAGGTAGGCAATAGGATTTCTCAATCTAAGCTGACAATAGGGAAGTGGCAGTGTTGTACAAGGGGACGTCTTGAATAAAAGCGCCGACCCGACCCCGGGGATTTCTGGTGTTTTCTTACTCCGGAGGACGGGGCCCGAAAAGGTGTGTGTGATGACCCGATGTAGAAGGAGTCTTCTCCGGTGCGACTCGCGAAGGCCAAGAAGCGGCGGAAACGGATATTCTTACCGCTTGATGTGACGGGCTGTTTGTTTGCTTGTATCATGCGGAAGAAGGGTCGTATGATGTTGGGTAAACTGGTGCCGACGACGCCTCGGTGATGTTTCCGTTTTGCGAAAAATCTTGTTCCAACCTCTGTCGGCGGCCCCTAAGGGATGAGAGGATCTAGAGTCGATGGGGAAGGAGATTGGGAGATGCTTCCAAACCGGCTTATCGGCGAGCTTCTGATCCATTTTCGCTGTCAAAAAGAACAGGCAAGTGTCTCAGAGTCGAGAGAAGGGGGGGGTTCTGTTGTTGTTAGGCCTCCAGGATTTGCCGTGACGGGGAAACTGCCCTTGGGCGCCTTGCGAGAAAATACAGCTCGGGCTTGGCCGTACATGCCCGTGATATGGAACGAGAAGATGCCTGCCAAGAGGAGAGGACGTGTTATTGTTTCTATTCAAAAGATTGAAGAATGGGAACCCTTAGTGGGGGGGAAAGGGGGGGGGTTCGCTTTGTGAATACGGGGGGGGAAGAGGTTTCTGGTCCGCTGGGCGTGGATGGAAATTGGTCGGCGGTGGACTTCTTTCGGGGGTCGTTGGTCATGCCAGGGTTCTTTTCTCGTCTTTGTTGACTTTTGCTCTTCTTCTTTGTCAGTGTCAAGAATGCGTCAATAATGCTGTAAAAGATAGAAGATGTGAAACCTACGGGGTGGTAAGGTGCGGGGGTGCATGGTCGCGGAGAGCCAAGACGTCAAAGGCTGCGAGCATCGGACATATCGACGGCGGTTCATTGAAAGGAGACATTTTTTTGGCCGACGTTCGGCGATGTCAGCTAAGACATGGAAATAAGAACAATAAGCCATGGCCAGTCAGAAGAAACAAAAAGGAGCCACGTCAGGATAGAGCTCCGAAGAAGAGGGTCGTGTTTTTTTCGGTACCGCGTCACCGGGACATATTACGGATATTGTTGTGTTGAAGTTGCTCACGGGGGCGAACTTGTGCACGCGGCACATGTTGCAAAGCCCCGGCCGGATATGTGCAGCCCAACTCGGGTATGCGTACGGATACTGAGAAGATACGTACATAAAGCATTCGTAGATACCGAACCTAAGGGAGCGTCCTCATTAAGCCACCGGGCTGAAACCTGACGACAGACAGGAACAACTTCGGCCTACCTAGACGCCCTCGGCGCCAAAAGCCCACTGGAACTAGACCTGCTACGGACATGCTCGCGGAGATGTGAGTTACTTATTGTACCCATGTGCCCAGGAAGCAACGTCTGAGCGAAGGGGTGGCCACCAACAGAAACTTATTCTCTCTCATACGGAGCACTTTTTGTATTCGAAAACCGGGGGTTTGGTCAGCGCTTCTTTTTGGTTCGCTCTAGACCCCGTGTTTTACAGAACTTGTGTGTGTGCGTTTGTCCATCCCCGTTGTGGTTGCTCGTGAAAATTGGGTGGGCTATTGTTGGACCTGCTTGGGTAGGGTAGGTTACGTACTGGCGAGGAAGTGAAAAGGGGGAAGGGAAAGAAGAGAAGAGAAGATGGAAGGGGAAAAGTCCGAATGGTCGTGGTGGGCGTTTCTGGGAGGTGGAGGATGAGGAGGAGAGGAGGAGAGGAGATAGGCTATTGACCCTCCTCCCCGAGAGAAATTAGGGAGAGGGCAAGTACTGCCGTATTTCCCTTCTATTCTCTCTATTGTGGGGGGCTATAGAGGGAAGTCTAGAATGAGCAGGTTATTTGCATTACCCTGCCATAAGAATGTGACGCGAAGTCCCCGGCCTCCCGCAGGCACTCACTCTGATCATTCACTCTGATACCTTCAGCGTGTTTCTCCCTTTCACGCCGTGTTCACGAGACCCTTTCTTTGGCACTTGGGGCGGGAAGCGTCGAGGAAAACAATCTTCCCAGTTCCTTTTCACGGGCTACCCTTCTTCTCCGAGGAGTCGGCGTGAGTGAGTGAGTAAGTGTGTGTATGCACATGCGTTGGCAAATCCCGGGATGTGGGCTCTCAATTTCGACTGCCGGGGCCATCGTTCTATTGAAGAAACTTCACGAGGAGGATATGAATGAGGGGACTCATGTGTGTGTGTGTGTGTGTGTGTGTGTGTGTGTGCCGTCTTGGCAAAAAATGGGCTGGGCTTTTCTTATTGTTGTTCCTGTTGGTGGTGGTGCGAATGATAAGCCACCCTAGATGATTTGTCACGCCCAACACTCGGCCGCTTCACTTACGCCCTTCAATGAGTGACGGCATGTGATTCACCGTCGCCCTAACGAGAAGAAGAAGTATACGGAAATAGGTAGCTAACGAGTCTTGTCCCGGCCGGAGCCGGCGAGTAATGTCTGAATAAGAGCCACCCGTTTACCCGTTTGCCCTACTTGATCAAGGATCCTACCGATAGTATAGTGTCGTGAGTGTTAGATGGTCTCGAATCTCGTTTACCCAGAAGTGTCAGGGGCACCAACTTTACCACCAACATCGAATGCACAGTGATCGAGTGAGTGGCAACCAGCTTATCGATCCCTCTAGCTCGCGCGTCCCCCGGACGTGGACCAGGTCAAACCATGTACCATATCGGTAAGTTAATATATAGGTTGCCGGGGGTAAGGGAAAACCCAACAGGCTGGGGAAAGCAGGGGGCCATCCCGAACGCTATTGAGCTCGACAAGAGATGTGAAACACGTCGAAGTATGTATTTAGAAAAGGTTATCATGAAGTGAGGCGCGAAGCAAAAAGTACACGAGGCGTGGACGTGCCCATAGGTGGAACGTCCTCGATCCGATGGAGTGGACGGGAGACTACGAGCGGCACAGCCATGAGAAACACGCCGAAGAAGACGAAGCAGGCAAGCAAAGACTTGTTGAAAAAAAAAAAAAAAAACGTGGGGCGCCGCTGGGAGCGATCCTGGCGTCTCGGGGAGGCGAGCCGGACGAGCGGTTTGCTTTCGAGGCGCGTGGTGAGGCAGGCAAGAGAAGCAAACAATCAAGTTAGAAATGAAGGGTTGTTGGCCCGAGCGCTTGTCTCGCGGAATAATTGGATGAGAGACGCAGAGGGGGAGATGTCATATGTGATTAACAGGTGAGTTTCGAGGAACGAAACGGGGGGTGAGTAAACCCGAGAAGAGGTATGGACAAAGTGCTCCGGATAGACGCTGGCGAGAGATACGAGTGACCACTCTTCTCGCGCAAATCTCGACTGGACAACAGGCCATCACACTCGAGCAGCAAACGAGAGAGCAGTGAAACAACCCAAGGCAAATGAAAAAAAAAAAAAAAAAAAAAAAAAAAAAAAACCTGCAACAAGATGACCTGCGGGCTCCCGGGGCACGGGGGCTATTCCGGAAGTGGGCGACAATAGGGACGGCAGGAGGTGGTTGGCAAAGTGGGACCGTGCGGCACGGCCTATTCGGAAGAGCGGGGAGATTGGTGGAGCCACAATGCGGGCACAATGCGGCCCCAATGCGGACAACAATAGCAACCGCGGGCGAGGACAATAGGAAACTAAAACGCCCAGCTCCGGCGCCGGGTTCCACCAGAGGGAAGGAACGACGCATTTAGTCGCCAAAGTCAACTTCCGTGTTCCATTTAGCTGCAGTGAACTGGGTCGATTGAAAAGGGGGGGAGATGATGTGTCTTGTTCGTGGCAGACAACAATAGCCCCAACAATGCAAAAGGAAAAAAAAAAAAAAAGTCCAGAGCCCGAAGCGAAAACGGAACGTCCTGCGCCGTCGCCGCCGTCGCCGCACGCCGCTCGTCCGCGCCGTCCTCCGTCTGCACCTCGCCTTCTCTCTCCCTCCCCCGGGTCGAGACTCGAAAAAAGGCCCCAACCCCCATGACTTGAGACAGTTTTTTCTCTTCTGACCCTCCGAACCCCCTGTCAATCCTACTGTCTGCGCACAATGCCCAACGGGAATGCGCCTCTCGATTGTTCTCTCAGTCTTCAAACGGTCATGAAGGAGAAGGGGGGGGCATTGTCTTGGACAGTACCGCATCTTCAGCTGAGCATATCATGCCATGTAGTCAGAGATGTGTTGCCTTTGCACGGGCCCCCCGGGTTTGGCACCTCATTGTTTCCCCGGAAGAGCGAGAGCGTTCACTTGTCCGAGCTCCTGGCAGCCGCCGTGTAGACGTGCTCGAAGAGGACAGGGTTGCCGCATGGGCTTCCTATTTATCTCGACGTGAATAAGAATGTATGTTATTCGCAAACCTATTCGCGAGCCCGAAGAGAAAAGAACAAGTCGTGCAGAATGTGGTAACTTTATGGGCCATGCCGCGCCGGCGCCCATCCCATTCCATGGCTATGGGAGAAGGAGGGGGGGGCGAATTGGCTGTGCCCCAGGTGAAAGAGGGAGGGGGGAGGGTGTGAAACCAATGTAGACATTGTCATGCTCTTGGCGCGCTGAGCGTAGTTTTGGGAGAAGTCTCAGGGGGGTGTCCGGCAGGGCGGTTTGTTGCAAGTCCCTGTTTGTAGTGCCTTGCCCGTTCGTTTGGTCCTGTTGTGGAATTTGAGAGACTGTGACTTGTTCTGCATTCACACACATTGACGAACAAACGCCCGCGATTGTCAATTGGATGGGGCCCGGGACAATCCAATCACACGCCGATGTGCACCAAAGACGACAAACCGTGAACCGACGTCGCTCGTTTCCGTGTGGACCTAATGCTCCCGCCCGCCATCCACGCCGACTATATATCTTGCCCTTTCCTCCCTCTCTCTGATATTCGACTTTCCCACATCACCACCTCTGTTCTTGATAAGACAAGCACCTGCCTTCTCTCTACCTCCTCCGACTCGAGATACTTAATCATCTTCTTGCTACTCTTCTCTTCTCTCTTCGAGAAGCCTTAATCATATTCCTCATTTGTTGACAAACAAACAACGCAATGGCGACCCCAAACACTCCCTTGCAGAGCGCTCAGCCCGCGGTCCCTAAGGGGGACAACGCGCGCGCCGCCTCGCCTCCTCCCGCATACATGCCTCGGATGACCATCGCCCCCGTGTCGCACCAGATCCCCGGGTACCAAATCCAGCACCTCTTCCCGCAAGCCGACGTCCAGCAGATGAACTACATCGCAGCCCAGGCGGCCGCCGCGGCGGCAGCAGCGGCGCAAGAAGACGAAGGCTCGGCGGACAAGTGCCCCATCAGCCTACGCATCAACTCGTCCGTCAACATCAGCCGCAACAACAACATCGTGTGCCTCGAGGCCAGCCCTGCCGACTATGCGAGCAACATCGCCTCCGCCATTGCCAAGTCCTTGCTCGAGGGCAGCTCGGGGCGCTGCGGCATCCCTATGATTGACGAGAACGGCGTGCCTCGCCCTCTCCTCATCGAGGTCGACGCCAGCATGGTCGTCCAGGGCGCAAATAACATCGTCGGCAACCACGACGCCATCTCTCAGGTCCTCGCTGCCGAGCCGAACAATCGACGACGACCTCGCGAGGACGACAAAAACAACAACAACAACAACAACGGCGACGACGAGTCGGCCTTCCCGGCTCCGCCTGCCAACAAGCGCCGACGAGCGAGCCAGTAATCTCTTATTCGCGTCAAACATGTCTTATGTGTTCTCGGCATGAACTGCTGCCATGGGAACATTTTGGGCTTTCGCTTTTTGGCCCATGTTCAAGTCGACCTCTCTCGATGATGATGCCTCATCGGGAGATCTTTAATTTAATTTGCATGGTGGCTGCCTAGTTTGGGACGGAGTTTGCCAATGGAAGGAGCAACGGGGGTTTGCTTGCTCATCACTTGCACGGGAGGAAGGAGCACTCATTAGCAGAACGCAGAGGGCAACTGGAAGGCGCGGACGGGGACGGGAGCGATATAAAATTCGGGGGATAACGATTTGACGATGAAATTGAAATTGGAGCCTCTCTTTTTCTAATTGTGTACTTTCGACTTTCTACTCTTTCTTCGGTACTCATTCAAACCTGAAGCATTCGATTCCATTCCTGCTATCTCCTCTCCCCTTCGTGACAGATGATCTCATCGAGCTTTGCTAGCGCTAACTCTGCTAGTCATCCGGATTCAAGCTTCTCGACTTCTCACCGGTGACTTGGTAGGTTGCGGCGCGCCGACGGCAAGTCCTACCGAGGCCAAAGTTCCAGACACCCTCATCACCAGCGATCGCTAACTTATTGATTAGGCCTCGGCCAGCCCTAACCGGTCGGGTGCTAGGCCGCTCTAGCGTCTCCCTCAACCACCACCACCGTCTCTCGACGAGCCGGACTGTTGGCGAGTTCCTACTGTTATCCGGATTCTCCTCCTAGCGAGACCAGACCGAATTAATTGGCTTTGCGCTTTGCGCGGCGAAGCGGCCAAGGTTCAAATGGTGTTGAGGTATTGGGCGTGGGATCCAGATTCGATCGACGTTCAATCATGCGAACCATCAGGTACCAGATGCCAGTGCGAATTAACCCTGGAACGAGACCGAACGCGCTGCTTAATTGCTAGCTGATGCGGCCTGAGCTGATGATGCTTGCTGATTAGCCAGCTCATCACATCATGGTGGGGAGACAGCCTCAGCTAAGCTTGGCTTGTGTCCTGGCCCCCGCCACCATGAGTCTCGGAGAACAACATCAGCTCCCTTGAGACGGTGACCCCGCGCACCTAAACGCTCCAAGGGTCCATGTCCCCAAATCCAACCAAAGAGGCCTCATCGACCCCTCCGTGGCCTTGCTGGGAGAGCTCCCCACCGCACACCAACCGCCAAACACGCACCGCCTTTCCAACCAAGCTGAGGCCCCTCCTTCTCTGTGAAGGATCCCTTAACGATAGGCATTTCAACTTACTTCTCCCCAATATCAGCCATTGCCGCTCCCTTGACGCCCCAGCGCAGCAGCACCAACACCCATCCCTTTACTCAGGAGTCAACCGAGTCAGCCGCAGTCATGGCCAACCTTACTATTCGCAACGTAACCATCAACCCCGTTGACCTCATCCAAGTCCAACGCTTCGAGAGCGAAAAGGTCAGCACTGGCGACGTGGTCACCAACGTGACTGGCAAAATCACCAGCCTGTTCACTGCCACCGATTTCAAGACTCACGAAATCCGAGCCCAAGGCAATGCCATTCACAAGGAAAAGGCCGATGTCCACATTGACGCCTTCAAAACCAAGGAGTCCAATATTCGCGCCGCAGACAAAGGAAAGGAGGTTGTTCGACTCACTTTCAAGATCAAGGATCACAAGTACGAGGTGGACGTTCCCAGCCCAACCAGCAAATCTTCTGTTTTGAAGCCCCTCGACGGCGGCAAGGAGGAAGTCACCGCCGTCTACACGCACAACGGAGCATTCCTCGCCCTCTTCTCTTCTGCTCGTCTGAATGCTTGGATGAAGCAGCTGGACGATGCATGGCCGCTCCCCAGTCTTTCCATCCCTGGCACTCACAATGCCGCAACTTATCACAAAGCTCTGCCCTCTGTGCGTTGCCAAGCCGTCAGCGTCAAGGAGCAGCTTAAGAATGGCGTTCGCTTCCTTGATGTCCGCGTCTCCGCCAATCCCGACAACGACGAGCTCACCATCGTCCACGGCGCATTTCCCATCTCCCTGACTGGAGACAAGTACCTGAAGGACTTTCTCGAGGGACTTTACCAATTCCTGGAAGAGAACCCCAGCGAGGCCCTCATCTTGAGTCTGAAGCGCGAAGGCACCGGCAAGGGTACCGATGAGCAGATGGGCAAGTACATCAAGTACAGCTACGTCGACAAGAGGCGCAGCTTCTACTGGACTGAGCCCAAGGTTCCCACCCTCGGCCAGGCTCGTGGTAAGATTGTTCTGGTCCGTCGCTTCAACATCAGCGACGAGCAACGCAAGAACTGCTGGAACGGTCGAGGATGGGCCATTGACGCGTCCACCTGGCCCGACAACTGCGAGGACGGCAAGACGGGGCCCGGCAATATCCGCGTTCAGGATTTCTACGAGGTCACCGAGACTGAAAACATTGAGAAGAAGGTGGAATACGCCCGTCGCCAGATGGAGCGGGCCGGCGAGATCAGCTACCGTCTCCCCGGCCACGAGGGCTATAAGGAGGGACAGAAGTTCCCCCCCTTCTTTGTCAACTTCCTTAGCGCCAACTACTTCTTCAGCCCCGGCTGCTGGCCGGAGCGCGTGGCCGCCAAGCTCAACCCTTCGGCCGTCGAGTACCTCTGCATCCGTCACGGAGAGGCTAGCAAAGGGCCCCAGAAGCTCAAGGTCGGCAACGGCGGTACTGGCATCGTCGTCACGGATTGGTGCGGTGCTCACGACGACTGGGACCTGATTCGATGCATTGTCGGGATGAATTCCAGACTGCTTCTGAAGTAGAGAGCCAGAGGCATCTTGGAAACGGCAGAGTCATGGTTGGAGGTACAGAATTAAAGACCGGGCATTAGATACAAGGAAAACATTGTCACTGGGGTTTGAAGAGAACCCTACGTTAGAGTACAGTCACACATGACATGACGATATAGATGATTTAAGAGATGGAATTGTATTGAGATGGGTATCTATGAGCAGGTGGCCACCGCAGTCATCTGAAGAGTCGTGTTAGCCTCTCGTTTCCTGAAGACGTGTAATAAAACATCATTGAGGGAACCATGTCAGTTCTCCAAGGTGAATAAAAGTGTTCATCACGATGAACTCAGGATTGATAGAATTTGTAGTAAAGTCATCAGGTAGGTAGGGTGGGTTGGGAATAAGAAGGAAATGGATATCTTACATGAAGGGTTGGACGAAGGAGGTATCACAGCTTGACAATGGTTACCTGTGAGGGTACTGGTTAACTCTAGGCCACATGTGAGAATTAAATACGGTTGTTTGACAATCTGGTTCCATGTTAGTTGAGTCGACAGAGAGTCATTGTTCGGGCACATACCAGTCATCAGAAGGTGTTAATTATGTTCATATCCCGAACAATCCGGAGATTGTCGAGTCAAACAGTGTGAATACGTTTGGAAACATCTCATCATGAAAGGTTCGGTGCAAGAATCGAAGAAGTTTTCTTATTTACCTAGTTCTCGACGGTTAGCCTCAGTCTCCCGCCCAAGCATCAACAAAAATTCAGTGTCCAGCGACCACCGTCAGGTGACGAAGTATCAACAAGAGGTCCCTCCGCACTCCCACCACGAGGATTTGTACGTCCTCGCTTTTCTAGGGCGGAAGGCATCGGTACTCGTTTATGTCCGCCCGTTCGTTCAAATCTTCATCATACAGTGGATTTCCTTGAGAAAGTGGAACGTGGAATGTTTTTACCTGTCACCAAGCAGGTTAGCAGATGTGACAAGAGAAGTCGGTAAAGACAAATGAGTGTGTTGCATCTCCAATCAGACAAGGCTGAAACTTAAAACAACGGTATCGACATGATGTATTAAGAATGAGGAATCCCTAAGGTGTCGTTGCGATCATCACTTGGAGGGGGCTGGGGCGGAAGAAGAAACATGTGTGTACAAACCTTTTGAACATTGAGGAGCGCGTGGCTCAACACGAAATGCGCAGAGTAGACAGACACTAGAAAACTTTTTAACTGTTAGCTGAGGTTGGCTTGGAGAGGCATGACAATCCGAGCTCGAGAGCTTCTCTCAGGGTAATTCTAGAATTTGCAACCACCATGATGCTGGTCTGGGCTTGGTATGGTATCGTCACAGAAAGGCTGGAAGGAGTGAGGAAGAGGGAGAGAGTCTTACTAGAAGAATTGAGGCCGTGGCCGCTCTGGTTGGGCGGTGCGCTGGCATCGTCAACCAGAGCTTGGTGGTGAAGAAGAGTTTGTCCAGAAGCGAAGGAAAGAGAACCGAAATTTTTCTTAAGAGAAGTTCCTGAAATGATTGCTGACTGTACATTTGCGCTAGTCCCGTCGCGGACAGGGCTGCCCCGCAATCTCACAGGGGCGAGATTTGTGGCGGTGCTGCCGAGATGTCCCGTATATCTCGTGTGGCGACCCATCCCGCCCGCCGCCACTTGATAAGTGCCGTCACCACCCATTTCGGTGCCTAGGAGATTCCTCAACTTCCATCCCAACAATACTGTTGGATCGAAATCAATCAACTCTTTCACAATGGCGTCCCTAGAGGCGTTGTGGGGTCCGACGACCCGGCGACTCCTCCGGATCGCCGTGGCCAAAACCACGACCGTGGTTCGCGCCAAGATTGCCCTCGTGGCGCGGCCTCTGCAGACCGAATTCCAGAACCTCACCCTCAAGACGGTCCGCGTCGCCCGCCAGCCAATCCACCCCGTCGCTGCCCTCCGGCAGCAAAAGAGCCACCACCGATGGTTCTCGACCGCGGCCGTCAAGAACCTGAACCGCGCCGCTAAGCGGTTCATGAGCTCCGAGCCCCAGGCCGCCGCCGGCCGGTTCGACCGCTCCAAGCTGCCCGTGTCCAACACTTCGCGACGGGTCGCCCAGCTGTCCGGACGGGCCCCCTTCGCCGGCACCCTCCGACCCAACCTGACGGGCGGCGTGATGCCCCGAACCGCCGGCGGATACAGCCTCGGAGGCGGCGCCCGGTACTTCTCCCACGGGCCCGCGGCTCCGGCGCAGGTGGTCCAGAACGTCTCGCAGGCCATGCGGGCCTTCTTCCTCTCGGGTCAGAAGCTTCGCTACGACGGCGTCGGTCCCCGGGGTGAGCGGCAGTACCGTGCCGTGTCCACGCTGGAGGACGAAGCCATGCGCAAGTTTGCTTGCACTGCCCGCGCCGCCCCCGGTGCCTTCATCGACTTCAAGCTCAGCCCTACCCTGACGGCTCTCAGCCCCCTCGGCGTTGCGCTCTCCGTCGCTCCCGAGACCAGCGGCTACAAGACCGAGGCCGTCGGTGTACACCTCAACACCGAGGGCTTCTTGGACGTTCTCTCTGCCGACTTTGGCCGAGCCCTGAAGGATCTAGCCATCACCTTGGCGGACCTTCGCCGGCTGGCCATTTTAGGTGACCTCCCGGTGCTCCTGGAGAACTCCACCACGTTGCGAGTCCGGTTCCCCGGCGTCGACGCCGACACGCTCAACCGGCTCTGCGACGACCTGGGGATCCAGCGCGGCGTCGTGGGCGAGGACGCCAACTTTGGCCTCACGGCCGGCGTCCCCATGGCGCTCAAGTTCCCCTTTGCGCCCGACGCGCCCAAGTCCTTCTCGGTTCGGTCGCTGAGGGAGTACATGTTTGATGAGGACTCGTTGGACGACGACTTTGTCCACGAGGTCTTCATGGAGGAGATGGCCGAGAACCCGTGGCTGTCAGATCCCGAGGGCTACGAGAGCATGTCGCACCCGCTGAGCTCGGGCGAGCCGCCGTCGGAGGACTACGAGGGTCTCGAGGGCATCTACAGGTTCTTGGAGGAGTGTGACCGGGCAAAGGGCCAGGTTGGTCGTGTTTGAAACAGATTGAGCCATTTGATTTCTTCATGTTTTTTAAGCAAATTGTGACGATCTACACTCTTTTGTACAATGTTTGATACGATACCAGACCAGCTGTGCTCTGCACTGAGAGCTCACCCCAATTGAATTTCTTTGAGTCTATTAGCATTGTGTGTGGTGTGATGTGACGTCGCTCTCACCAATGATGACAGCCAATTCCTCGTGTATCTGTATATCCTCGGGTAATGCGCACCTCCCTCGGGTATCACGGCGATGTTGGACACGCAGTACTCAACGTCGTCTCCCGGTTCTCGTTCCTTCAAGGCGCTCCCTCTCGTTGATGCCCACGTCCGACGTCGGTTGTGAAGCACGAGACGAGGCCTGGAGCGTTTTGGGGCTGAGCAAGGTGGTCTCGGTGGAGAGGTGCTGCAGGAGTATGCCAAAAGAGATGAGCTCGGCGCACATTCTATCGCAGTTGGAACAGGTCGAGGTCATGATGGGAAGAGGTGGGGATGGATTGATGGAGGTTGGGAGGGTAAGATGCAGCTGGTGAGTTGTCGGATTTGGAGAGAGGCCAAGCTGCAGCCCACATGGGCAGGTACGAAGCATACCCTATGCCTCACTTGCTTTCTATCTTGGACGCATGAACAACACAATTGAGCCGACAAAGCGTCCAAAAATGATATGTATATACAATCAACCCTGATTTATTGCACTAGACATCACTCCTGTGTTTCTATGTTTTCCAACCATCATGCCGTTATTTGTCGTGTCAGCTGTACCACCTCCACCAAAAGAATCCACCTCTGCTTTGGCTACTGCCTGAGAAACAGCTTCACCACACATGCACCACATCGCTAAACCGCCTCACAAACCAAAATGCCTCCTCCACACCGCATCGGCCAGCGCATATCCTACGACGGTGCCATCTGCACCGTGAGGTTCGCCGGCCAAGTCGCAGGCACGTCGGGCGAGTGGCTGGGCGTGGAATGGGACGACCCCGTCCGCGGCAAACACGACGGCTGCCACAAGGGCGTCCGCTACTTCTCGTGTAGGTCACTGCCCGTATCCAAATCTAGGCACGTGTCTAACCGTCTGAAGGCCTCTCAAAATCCCCCACGGCTGCCTCGTTTGTGCGGCCATCCCGCCCAGCCGACCCGACGCGGCACTTCCTGGACGCCGTGCAAGTCAAGTACGCGTCCGAGTACACGCTCGCCGACGGGCGCAGGGCCGCCGAGGAGATTGTCTTCTTCGGCAAGCGAGCCGAGGAGGTCGGCTTCGAGAAGATTCGCCACCAGCAGGCCAATATCGCCGAGCTCAAGGTGGTCATCGTCGACGACTTGCAGCTGGATGCTGCCTACGCCCAAGGCGAGCGCGAGGAAGAGGGCCTCATCGGTCGCACGTGTCCCAAAATCACGCAGCTGGACCTCAGCCGCAACTTGTTTGACACGCTCGGCCCCGTGGCGGATATCTGCCGCGAGCTTCCCGCCCTCAATTGTTTGAGGCTTGGGTGGGTGCCCATCTTGGCTTGTTTGGGCCGTTTTTTCGCTGACCTTTGTCATAGTGGCAATCGCTTCCAGCGCATTCGAGAGCACCGCTCTGAGGGGGCCTACGATGGTGTCTTGGAGCTGTTTTTGGAGGATACCATGATGCAGTGGGAGGAAATGTGCCATGTTGCTGCCGAGTGCCCGTCGCTCACCTCTCTCGTCGCTACTTCCAACCAACTGTACCATCTACCCCTGGTTGACTATAGCCATCTGCTGTCGTCGACGCTGAAATCCCTTACTCTGGAATTCAACGACTTTTCTACCTTGGCCGACGTCGCCTCAATCACACCCTTGACGAAACTGCGCAACCTGCACCTCAAAGGCAACAACATTACCACTCTAGCGCCAGACGGGACTGATCTGCCCGTGTTTCCCCCTTCTGTGGAATACCTGGACCTGTCCTACAACAACATCCAATCATGGTCGTTTGTCGACAACCTCCCCAAGCACTTTCCCGGCTTGAAGAGCTTGCGTATCAGCCACAATCCCGTATACGACGGTGCCGACGTGGACGCCAACCCCGCCTCCTCAGAAGAGTCTTACATGTTTGCCATCGCCCGTCTTGGCGCCCTCAAGTCTCTCAATTTCAGCCAGATCACGGCCGAAGACCGCTCCAACGCCGAAATGTTCTACCTGTCTCGCATCGGCAAGCAGCTCGCGGCCGTGGCCGAAACCGAAGAGGCCGACATCATCGCCCTGCATCCGCGGTACTACGAACTCTGCGAAATGTACGGCGGGCCCGTCATCCTCCGTCGCCCAGAGGTCAACCCGGCCTTCCTCGATGCGAGGCTGATCACGGTCGGGTTTCGCTCGCGGGACGGCGCCGAGAAGACGGCCAGGATCCCCAAGGCGGTGGACATTTACGCGGTAAAGGGCATCGCGGGGAAGCTGTTTGGCGAGGGGCCCCTGGATCTGAAGCTCATCTGGGAAACGGGCGAGTGGGATCCCGTCGCGGGCTTCGACGACCAGGAGGGCGATAGCAGCGACGAGGAAGCCGAAGAAGAAGAGAGGGAGCGGCGGGGCGACGACACGCACGGCGCTGAAGACGCGGCTGACAGGCCCGGGCGATGGATCAAGCGCGAGGTTGAGCTGAAAGAAGGACCCAGGCAACTGGGATACTGCGTCGACGGGGTTGATGTCAAGATCCGGGTAGAAGCAAGGTAGAAACGTCGCCGTTTGTACGTCGCCGTTTGTTCATGGGTGAGCAAACTGAGCAGTGTTGCTGGAAACAAATCTATGCGCGCACCCGTCATATCCCGTCTGACATTCCGCTTCCCGCAGCCTCCTGTTAGATAAAGAGGTCGACACAAGGTCTATAACATGCACAGCCCGTCGCATCTATTCCTCACCCTCGCCCTCTCTTTTTCTTCCCTCAATACCTACCTCAACCACCATGACCCCCGTCAAACCCCTATTCTACCTCGTCCGCCCGGGCCTGGAGCGCCTCACCCCGACGGGCACGCTTATAGTCGAACCCGGCGCAATGGTGCCACTGATCCCCATGGACATGCTACCTGACTGGCTTGAGGTGGTCGGCGTGCCCCGGCAACTGGGCCCGGAGCAGGCCTTGCGCATGGTCAACATGGGCGCCTTTCACGCCGAGACGGACACGTACCGCCTCAAAATCCACGTCCCGCCTGCTCAAGAAGAAGAAGAAGAAGAAGAAGAAGAAGAAGAAGAAGAAGAAGAAGAAGAAGAAGAAGAAGAAGAAGAAGAAATAGAAGACGCTGAGGCGAGCGACTGCGCCAGCGCCGGCAGCGCCGACAGCACCCGCTGTGACAGCAGTAGCACCACGACTACCACCACCACCACCACCATCACCAGCAGAAGCAAGGCTCCGGCCCCAGCGCGTCGTGCGAATTGGCCGCCCCTGCCACCCCGATATACGCCGACAGACATGACAACTACCGCTAAGGTCCCCGGTAAAAAGTGGCACGCCTGCCGGCGCTGGTGCAACGACGGCACGTGTCGGTACGGCCTGTCGTGCCGGTTCCAGCACAGCATGCCCACGACGGCCGAGGGTCTGAGGTCCGTCGGCCTGTGCGACTTTCCCGACTGGTGGCTCGCGTCCATCGGCGCGGCGCCCATGCCTGCTGGGCTGTGCTCCCCGGAACTGTGCTGCGATGTGAGTATGGTGGAGAGGGGGGAGGAGTCGGATGCGGCGGAGGCGGAGAAGCCGTCGTCGGACAAGTCGTCGTCGAATGAGAAGCGCAAGCCGAGAAGGGCGACAGCTGCTACTGCGGCGCAGGATAAGGAGAAGGGGAAGGAGAAGGAAAATAAGAAGAAGGCGTCTAGGCACAAGGCGCGACGAGGTGATGATGACGGGGGCGACGACTTCACGGTGACGGCGGATCGCGAGGGACAGGTGCACAAGGAGGATGCCGAGGATTACCTGATCGAGATGTGATCGAATTCGACTCCCTTTCTTCCTCCCGCAAACAAAAGTCACTTATCCCCGTGGGAGTTGCATGCCGAAAGGCCGAAGACGCGAGCCGTGGGCGGCCCGTTTGATGGAGCCGTGCATTCCCCGGTGGATACAAGCCATCTAAAACGTGCCGACGACTTCTATCCAGCCATGCATGACATGCACGATTCAACAGTCGGTCTTTGTCTTCATTCCATTGGTCCACTAGATGGGAAACATCTACAGTGCATACTTGGAGGAGTATCTTTCATCCGACCGTATTGGGTTTAGGTCGTGGGATTGGAGGCATGAAGGGTTAGGCGGGTAAAAGCCGAGACGTCTCATGGAGTTTGGAGTTAGGGGATTGGGGATGCCGAGCGTCGATACAGCGTCTACGACATTGTGATGGAGTGACGTGGAGAGTATGTTTGGGCAGGGAGAAAGATTTTGCGGCGTCGGTGAATATTTAAAGATGAATGAATTGGCATGGTCGGATAGAAATGGACAAATTCCTTGTATCAGTGCATCGCCACTCTCACTTGTAGCATCTCGACATCAAGTGCATCACCAGCCTCTCTTACAACAACTCGACATCAACATCACCAACATGGTTCAGTCACTCGGAAAGCAACCGAATGCCACAGGCTTCGGTCTCATGGGTAAGTGTCACCCCTGAATAAGACACACACTCACACATCCAGGCCTCACATGGCGCCCCAGCCCGCCTCCCCTCTCCCAAGCCCTCGCGGCCATGCGCGCGGCCGTCGAGTCCGGCGCGACCGTCTGGAACGCGGGCGAGTTCTACGGCACGCCCGAGTACAATAGCATGACGGTGATCAAGGCGTACTTTGAAAAGTACCCCGACGACGCCGCCAAGGTCTCGCTGTACATCAAAGGGGCGGCCGACCTAGAGACACTGCGCCCGGACGGCTCGCCGGAGAACGTGCGACGCTCGCTCGACGCCATCATCGAGCAGCTGGGCGGGGTGAAAAAGGTGGACGGGTTCGCGCCCGCGAGGAGGGATCCGCGGGTGTCGCTCGAGGTGACCATGGGAGTGATTCAGAGGGAGTACGTCGACACGGGCAAGATTGGCGGCGTGTACGTGTCCGAGTGCAGCGTTGAGACAATCAAGGAGGCGTCCAAGTATGTCAGGTTGGTGGCGGCCGAGGTCGAGGTCAGCATGTTTAGTCCGGACATCTTGGCCAACGGCGTTGCGGCGACGTGCGCGCAGCTGGACATTCCGATATTGGCCTATTCGCCCATCGGACGAGGAGTACGTCAAACAGAGTCCTTACCTCTCCGGATTCCCCCAGCAGCTAACAGAGACCAGGTCCTCTCGGGCCGCTTCACCAATGCCTCCCAGTTCAAAGAGCTCGGCCACGTCTCGCAATTCCCACGCGTGCAGCAGGACGCGCTGGACCACAACCTCCAGCTCGTACGACAAGTCGAGGCGCTCGCGACTAAACGCGGCTGCACCGCGGCCCAGCTCGCCATCAACTGGGTGCGCGGGCTGAGCGGTCGACCGGGCATCCCGGCCGTGGTGCCCATCCCCGGTGCCTCGACGGCGGAGCGCGTGACGGAGAATGCGCAAGTCATTGTACTCAGCGACGAGGAGTTGAGGGCTATTGGCGACTTGATGGACGAGTTTGACGTGCTCGGGGCTCGGTATCCCGACTATATTCCCATTGAGACTTAGGGGGTTGGGTTGCACTTTGGGGCCACACATCGTCTGTTGAGGCTAGAATTGCAATGCATTCCGGCGGCACTGCATTCGGGGGCACCAATGGGATGGATGCAAGAGGGGTGGCATATTGGTCACTGCTCGGCGGAATTGGAGGTCAGTGTCGAGAACAGAGAATATCAACAGATAATAAGGCAGGAGGAAAGCAACTCGTTTTCAGCGAAAAGTTGTCCACATAACGTCAAGGCGACACGAGGCCGCCAGGACATTCAGAATTGCAGAATTCATAAAGATGAATCCATCATGTGAGAGTTGGGTGCGAGGGAGACGAATGAGAGACGACTTACCAGATACAATAGACCACGCTGCGTGGTCACCAATGGCAGCATGGGAGCCAATTACCATGGGCCTGATTCAAGACATGGCACAGACATTTGCAAAGGCTGTTGAATGACCTGCGCGAGGTAGAACAGGTGCAACCTCGATCGGGTGCACTCCGCACCGATGTGGGAGGAAAATTTGTAACATGAGAGCCCCAGTTGAATGTGTTCGAATTTCCCCAGTAGAACTGCTCTCACGTGACACCCCCGACCACCTCGAGAGACCAAGGACGACGGTCAACCTGGAACCGCATAAAGTCTTGTGTATGACTGGATGCTTACCTTTATAAAAGACCCAATAGACTGACTAATAACTATAATATTCAAATCGGACATGTTCCGACTATAGACTTGGGTATACAGGACAACCACCTCAACAGACTGAGCGCATACGCAACCTGCACCTAAACCATCACCGAGCCATTCAATCCCACCGCCTCGAGTCGATTTACAAGCTTCTTTACATTCGTCCAATCCTCATTCTTCAGCCCCTCCTTGCCCCCCAAACCGCTGGCCACCTCGAACACGGTCAACGAGCCGTCGATGCCGCCCGTGGCAAGGCGCTTGCCCTCGTTGGGCTCCCAGGCCACCTTGTTGAGGCTCTTGGAGAGCATGGTCCTACCATCCTTGCGCGCGCTGGGGGATATCCTCGACACCGGCTCCTCCGTCTCCACGGCGATGTCCCACAGCTCCAGCCAGCCGGCGCCGTCGACGAGCGCAAAGACGCTGGGCTTGGTCGGCGACCACTTTGCGTCGTACACGACGTCTTCTCGCACAAAGTCGATCAGCGGGGAAATGCTTCCGTCTCCGGAGCCTATGGTCGAGGTTGCTGCGGGCGCGCGGACCTTCCAGAGCTTGACGCTCCAGTCCAGTGAAGACGAGATGATCAGGTCGCCGAGATCTACCGGGCCCCTAGCGGGATGGAAGTCGACCGACATGACGGGCGCCGTGTGTCCCTTGTAGCTGATCTTCTTGTCGACGCCGGCTTTGGCTCCAGCTCGGTCGTATCGGTGGCAGGGGAAGATGGTACCCTCCTCACTGCCCACGAGGAAAAAGGTCGGATCTGTTTGAGGGAAAGATAGGCATGTAGGACTCACGTCCTCGACGGCCACCTTGGCCTGAGTGGGATTCTTTAGCTCCAAGATTTCCTGCGGCTGCGCAAATACATCCATACTCCAGCCGCACACCACGCCGTCCGTTGAGCAAGATATGATGTTGTTGGCGTTTTGGGTACCGACAATGTCTACCGAGTAGATGGGATGAGCGTGTCCGTATCCGGTGAGGGGCGTCTTCTGAACCGGCGCTGCCTTGGCTCGAGTATCCCAGAGCAGGACTTGACCGCTGTATGAACCGCCGATGATGAGATTGTTGTGGTAAGGAGAGAACTTGGCCGTCAAAATGTCCGACTGGGCAGTGAAGATGTACTCGGGCCGTTCCTGCATGTGAAGATTCCACACCTGGACCAATCCATCGGGCTCGTGGGGGGCGGTAGGATTCTTCGTATACGACGCGAGCAGGAGTTCACTGAACTTAGGCGAGAAGTCAATCCCGCTGATCATTCGCTTCTTAGACCAACGCTCATCAAAGAACTGTGCCACCTCCTTCACGCGGTGTTTCCCGCGACCGCCCGTGTTGCCGCTCTCTTCGTCTTCATCATCCACGTCTTGGCCTTGAAGCGCATAGTCTGTGAGGATGTCGTAGGTTTCTTGCTCAAGGGCCCTCTCGATAACCTTGGTGGACTTGTCGAGGAAGTCGATGAACTCATCCGATTGTGCCAGCGCGTCGAGCTCTTCGGTCGTTAGGTTCCTTGATAGGTTGTTGGTTGACATAAAGGCGTCCGGAGACACTACGCCATCTGTCAAAAACTCTTTCGTAGCTCTCAGCTCCTCCGCGATCTCTTCCCTGATTTGTTGTCGCAGTTCCTCTTCCCGATCTCGTTCCCTCCTGCTCAGCCTCTTGCTGGGTGAGGAGGTTGGTCCGGGTATGTCGTCGTTATTCGAGAGCAGCGACTGAGCTCTTGGCCTGTTTGGAAGCGTCCATTCGTCGGTGGTCTGGACACCCTTGCTATACGAGAAAACCTCCTTCACCGGGGAGGGCGGGCATTGGTAGACTGTCGTGAGAGGGACAGTGGTCAGGTTGATGACGCGTGGGGGAGCGGCTTGGATGCTTGAAGGAGGGGCATTCTCTGAGGTTTCGTTGCTTATTTCGCCAGCGCTGAGGACGCTGTTGGGACGACTGCCCCGTGCGGCAGGAGAAGCAGCACCGCCCGTCACCGTCGAGCCAGGCCGGCTGTCGCTAGCAAGCTTCTCGAGGAGCTGATCGATTTCTTCGCGGCGATCCTTTGGCGGGGGAGTTGGCGAGACTAACTAAAGGGCAACAAGGTTAGCCAAAGTCGCGACCAAAGTATCGAGACTCACGTCGATAGGAGAGCCAATGCTAGGCCGACCTGTTGTCGACTGACTAGCTCTTTGTTCCCTCAGCTCTCTCTGTCGCTTCAGCTCTGCGAGCCGAGCCCTCTTGAAGAGGATTTCATCACGGCGCTGCGAAGCACTCATTTTACAGTCTCATTGCGGGTGGGATAGAGGCCAGGGAGCTCTTCGATGTGATGGGAGGTGTGGAGTCGAAGGTGTGCAGCTTCGAGAAGCTGAGAACGGAAGAGAGTGAGGCAATAAGAATGGATCTCAGTCGAGGCGTGCAGTCGACGTGTTTAGGAGGCGCGGACGATGGTTGATGTTGAGTAAGGAAGCTGTTGATTTCTACGTGTTGATGATGTCTCTGCCGCTTGGAGATGATCTCCAGGCCAGTGGCCAATGGGACTCCTCTGCAAACCCCTGTGAACCCCGTGAAACCCCTGCAGGAGGAGGCACAGGTACGTACCGGCCAGATAGCCCCGGGGCCGACGGGAAATGGATGGACCAGTGTAGGACCACTGTAGGCACGTGATCCCGCCGGCCGGCTCAGAGGTTCCAGCTTGTCCGAGCTCCCAGCCGCCAGCGATGGACTTGGCTGCGAAGGTGGAAAAACTGCGACTTTTCCCGACGACTTTTCCAAATCTTCACCTCTCGCCGACGCAGTAATTCCCTCGAGCCACCCCCCGACCGGGTCCATTGACAAGCCATTGTCAACCCTCCGACTGTCGTCTCGACCTACTTTCCTTTCCGATACTCTGCGACCGTATTCTCAATGGCTTCGACCGGAGTGAACGTGCGTGTTATCCTATCCGATTGCCCGCTCGGCCGTGGCATGGATTAGCTCCAACATCGAGCATCCCACCCCCAACCATGGAGCCGAGCAACGCAGTCAATCGCTGCCCGTCACCCTCAGGCAACTAATTGGATTCGTTTCCAGGTTTTGCGGTGGTCTGCCCTCGGACTGGGCGTCTTCTACGGCTTCACCCACCAGCGCGGCATTACTTCCGCCCAACGAGCCGAGCACGCCCAGCACGAGTACGAGAAGAAGGAGAAGTTGATTCAGCAGGCCAAGACCGAGTTTGCGAAGAAGAACAACCCTACCCCCGCATCGGCGAGCGACGGTACGTTATCTGAGGCCGGCGTCGGCTGCTGCGTCGCAGCCGAAGCCATTGCGCCGCGAGGACGCCTGAGAGATCCGGACTGACCCAGGAAACAGTCATCACCGACCCTAATGACCCCAAGTTCGACCTCGAGAAGCTATTGCTGAAGGTTGCTAAGGAGAACCCTTAGAGAGTGGCAACTAGCCGATGTAAGAAGGGTTCGAGCGAGGGGTTGAGCGAGGTGGACAACGAATGACACCACAACGGCCGGCATAGCGCCCAGCCGTGGAGATCCATATCTTGTCTACATAATCCGGGTTTCGACCAAGACCCGGTGTATGATTGAGGATACACGTGGCGGCACTGCATAGAGGTTTCCTAGGTCCCTGTTTTTGCTACGAGTGAGCAGGTGTACAATACACAAAATTAGACGACAATTTGTCACTGGGACATTGTGTGTCTTTTTTCTCTTGAATTTAACAAAAATTCTTCCATCAAGGTTTCTCCATGAGGTGTGTCTGACGTACTTGCACAAGGCCGGAAAGGGATGCAACATTTGGGTATCATGACAGTGATTGGCGTGGTATATAGACTAAGGGAAGCTGATAGTTTGAGAAGCACGCTGGGCAAATCCAAGCGCACATCCCGCGGCAATTGCAAATGCCGAGGAACCCAATTGCACGAGGCTGAGACGCCATGATGTTGACGTAGATATTCCCACACGGGCGCCTCTTGGAGAATGAGTTGACGGCGATTGGACGCCCTGTGTGAATGGGAGAACGGAAAAACGCTGGCTCCGAGCCGCGCGTGTTCAATTGAGGCGGTAGCGCCTGCCGATGGGACCTGGACCTGCCCGGACCTGGAGCTTTCGTGTCGAGGTACGTACCCGACCCCACTTGCCCCTAAGGCTCTCCTTGATTGGGCGAGGTAAGCTCCAAGCTGTCCTCTCGTCTTGGTCGTCGTCAGGAACCTGGGAAGCAACGTCTTGAGTTCGGCTTCGTCAAGTTGCATCAACTTTCGAGCACAAGCAACGAACCGTCGGCGCTCGAATTTTGTGTCCATCATGTCGACTACCCCTAAGGACCTCCTCACGGGGCCTGCGGCAGACAACGCACGAACATTGCTGCGAGTCGTCATTCTTGTTCTCATCGCCGGCGCTGCCATTTCCAGCCGTCTCTTCTCCGTTATTCGTAAGTCTCACGGCCGTTGTCAGGAAACGTCCCGTTGCCTTGCTGGCCCAATTTGCGCTCTACATGCGACATGAACTCTGGAACATTCCGCTAACCAACTCTTAGGATTCGAAAGCATTATCCACGAGTGTCCGTCTTCCCCATCGCATCCCATCGCATCCATTCGCAGCCATCGCATCCCGTCCTGATGTACTGACACTCCACAGTCGACCCTTGGTTCAACTTCCGCGCGACGAAATACCTTGTTGCCAATGGATTCTACAAGTTTTGGGACTGGTTCGATGATCGAACATGGTATCCTCTCGGTCGGGTTACCGGAGGCACCCTCTATCCTGGCCTGATGGTCACCAGCGGCGCCATCTACCATGCTCTCCGCGCCATCTCCGTCCCCGTCGATATCAGAAACATTTGCGTGCTTCTCGCGCCCGCCTTCTCCGGCCTTACGGCCTACGCCGCCTACCTCTTGACCAACGAGATGACCGAGTCGCCTTCTGCTGGCCTTCTTGCTGCCATCTTCATGGGCATTTCTCCCGGTTACATCTCGCGATCCGTCGCCGGCAGCTACGACAACGAGGCCATCGCCATTTTCCTTCTCGTCTTTACCTTCTTCCTCTGGATCAAGGCTCTCAAGCTTGGTTCCATGCTGTGGGGAGCGCTGTGCGCCATCTTCTACGGCTACATGGTCGCCTCGTGGGGTGGCTATGTCTTCATTACCTGCCTCCTGCCCATGCACGCCTTCGTTCTGATCTGCATGGGCAGATACAGCACCCGTCTTTACGTTAGCTACACGACGTGGTATGCTCTCGGAACGTTGGCCAGCATGCAGATTCCCTTTGTTGGTTTCCTTCCTGTGAAGACCAGCGAACACATGCCTGCCTTGGGTATGAATAATGCATCCTCTACTCGCTTCATCGCTGACATGTTTAGGCATCTTCGGTTTCCTCCAGGTTGTTGGAGCTATCCAGTATGTGCGATCCGCAATCACTGGACGCCAGTTTCAGACTTTCCTTTTCACTCTTATCGTGGGTGTCTTCATTCTGAGCCTCGGCGGCCTTGTTGCCTTGACCTCTATGGGTTACATCGCTCCCTGGAGTGGTCGATTCTACTCCCTCTGGGATACAGGATACGCCAAGATCCACATTCCCATCATTGCCTCTGTGTCGGAGCATCAGCCTACCGCCTGGCCATCGTTCTTCTTTGACCTCAACTTCCTGATCTGGCTTTTCCCCGCCGGCGTCTACATGTGCTTTTATAATCTTAGGGACGAGCACGTATTCGTCGTGGTGTATGCCCTGTTCGCTAGTTACTTTGCGGGTGTCATGGTTCGTCTGATGCTGACCTTGACACCTGTGGTCTGTGTCACGGCCGCCATTTGTGCATCGGCAATCCTCGACAACTACATGGCTCTCGAGAAGCCCGAGCCCTCAGCAGAGAAGGATAGGAAGAAGGCTAAGAGCACCCTTAGAGTGGCGCAAGAGCCTGTCCTCGGGATCCACAACACTCTGTCCAAGGTCATCATCACGGGCGCCATGGGCATCTACCTGCTCATGTTTGTCACGCATTGCACATGGGTCACGTCCAACGCCTACTCATCGCCCTCGGTCGTGTTGGCGAGCCGCATGCCAGACGGAAGCCAGCACATCATCGACGACTACCGTGAGGCCTACCAGTGGCTTCGACAGAACACGGCGGAGGACGCCAAGATTATGTCCTGGTGGGATTACGGCTACCAGATTGGTGGCATGGCCGATAGACCTACTCTGGTGGACAACAACACGTGGAACAACACGCACATTGCGACGGTCGGCAAGGCGATGAGCTCCAGCGAGGAGGTGAGTTACCCCATCATGCGACAGCACGAAGTCGACTACGTGCTGGTTGTCTTTGGAGGTCTCCTCGGCTACTCGGGAGACGACATCAACAAGTTCCTTTGGATGGTCCGCATTGCCGAGGGCATTTGGCCTGATGAGGTCAAGGAGCGTGACTTCTTTACCGCCCGTGGCGAGTACAAGGTTGACCACGATGCCACCGAGACGATGAAGAACAGCCTGATGTAAGTTTGTACCCCTGGCTTGATGAAGTTGGTGTTAACCATGTGTAGGTACAAGATGTCGTACTACAACTACAACAGCCTCTTCCCCTCGGGTCAGGCCATTGACCGAGTGCGTGGCGTCCGCATGCCCGACCAAGGCCCCGTGCTCAACACGGTTGAGGAGGCCTTTACCAGCGAGAACTGGATTATCCGCATCTACAAGGTCAAGGACTTGGACAACATTGGTCGCGACCACGCGGCTGCCAGTTCGTTTGCCAAGGGCTTGAAGAAGAAGAAGTCTCAGAAGAAGAGAGGCGCTCGGGTTCTTCGGGTTGACTAGAAGGGATTTGGGATGGAGAGGGATAGCATATTAGGCCAGACTGGCTCTCAGTAGACAAAAGCGATTGCAATGTATACCAGTGTATGATGTAACCGGGTAGATATAAGAATGGGTTTCCGCGTTTTCCAAAGTCAGGGCTGTTGGTGAATGTGACCGCTATGACGGCCGGTTAGGTCTAGGGCTGGGAGGATAGTCATGCATACGGGTTCGATTGGTTCTCGTAGGTTTATGGTTTTTGAAAAGGGAGGGCGTTTCCTGCAGCAGAAGGGGAGCATGGGGGTATTCTCTCGGCAAACAGGAGGTGGGAGAAGGTGAGTTGGAAGACGAAAGGCGGACGCTGACTGGTGCAAATGCTACTTTGAGGTGCATATGGGGGTTTGCACGAGATGGTATTCGGCTGGTTTGTTCGTCAAGGTGGTGAACATGAACTGGGAGTGTGAAAACGAGGACGGGGGAAGGATAAATATCGTTCTCTTCTCGAGCTGCCTCCTTCTTTCTTTCCCTTCCTCTTCATGATATTTTTATACCTCTCTGAGGAGCTTCGTTCTTTGACGATTATTCTTTCTTTGTCTTCGGTATACTGGTGTGGTGTCGAGTCTCTTGTTGCTATCGTGGATGGATCTGGAGCGAGATCCTAGCCGAGCGTATCATTTCGACAGTCGACCTGCCCTAGCCCTCGGTGAAGTTGCGAGTTCTTTCAGTGCGGTAAGTCGAACCTGCCCTCAGGGTCTTTGAAGGCGAGGAGTGTTGCATTTCTTGCTTGCTTGCGTTCTTCCCAAGGGACAAGCACACCCAGACAGGACGAAACCAGTCGGACTGACATATTGGCGCAAACAGACGCGAGCCTATCAGGCAAAAAATTCGGGACGACGTCGTCGGTGCTTAAGAATCGGTAGTTCTGGTTGGCCGGGTGGTTGAGCAGTCAGCAACGGGATCGATTTGGCCTATCGGTCTGGACTCGAGTGTCTTGTGTCCTCTGGTTCGTCTGCCTTTTCCTTTGCTCGTTTGTCACTTTGTACTCTTTCCTTTTCGTTTTGCTTGCTTCGCTCCGCATTTCTTTACTCTGCCCTCTTCGCTCCGCTCTCTTCCCTCGACACTCTTTACTCTACCCTATTCACTCTGCCTTCTTCCTCCGACACTCTTTATTCTACCCTCCCTCTGCACTCCCCTTCCATCTTCCGTCTACCCCCGTCACTCCTTTCAACCCTACACTCTTTTGTCCCCCCCCCCCCCCCTACTCCGGCTGGAATACCCCAACCTCCTTAATGCACCACCGCACTCCCTTCTCATCTTACTTCGTCGACTCCCACGTCACGGGACCGATGTTGCTGACACTGAGCGGCAGGGCCGACATGGGTCGCGGAAAGGGCCTCTTCGGGAGCCACCGCCACCGCAGCCGCCGCCGGGACGACTCGGGCCCAAAGGTCGACCTGTTTGGGGCGGCTATCGGGTATCCCTACGTCCTGGGGGAGGGGAAGAAGCGGTCCGGAAAGAGTTCCTCGAGGGTGCATGATTATAGCTCCTTTAGCGAGGACCAGTACGGCGACGACGAGGAGGGTAGCTACGATGATGAAGGGGAGGAGGAAGAGGTGAGTGATTATGACTACGCCTCTCGAGAAAAGACCTACAACTCCCGCTCCCGCTCCCGCACGCCCTCCAAGCCAAAGCCCAAACCCAAGGTCAAGTCCTCTCCCTCTCGCCGCCGGCCTTCAGAGGCTCGATCAGAACGCACCGTGACGCCGGGCACGTACCGCCGACGCTCCTTTTCCCGCCACGACGCCTCCCGCCGACCTTCGATTGTTACCACTCCTCTTCGATCGCTGTCCCACGCGACGTCTTTCATCCAGCCGCCCACCACGACGACATATCATCCGCTCCGGGTGCCGTCCAACATGTCTGCCGTCTGTGTGAGCCCGACGCCCCTTTACGAACAGCCAGTGTACTATCAACAGCCGCCGCTTACTTTTGTCCCGGCTGCTCCTGCTCCTACTCATGAGCCGCGGTATGTGGTCAATTCGGTCGCTCAGCCGCTGGTGGTGTACCCCGACGCGGCGACGGCGTCTCCGCAGCTCACGCCTCAGCAGGCTGCTGCTGCTGCGGCTGCGGTGGCTGCCGTTGGTCGTTCTTCTTCGGCCAGACAGCCTCGCGTCGACTCTTCGTCATCTCGACAGCCTCGTTTCGACCCATCGTCTAGACAACCTCGCCACGACGACTCGTCTTCAGACCGCCTGCAAGACTCGGAACTCGAGCGGCTGCAGCGCCACGTCGATCGCAAGATGAGCCATCTCGCCCGCAAGCCGAGCGACGCACACCTCCGGGCCGATCTGCGGAAGCTGCAGGACCGGGTCAACAAGGCGATTAACCTGGCCATTGCCGAGGAGAGCGACTCGGAGGAAGATGATGATGAATGGGGGTTCGCCTCTCAGCACCATAACAACAACAATCGCTCTGGCAGAGACAAGCCCAAGCCTCACATGCTTCCCCCCCGCGACTCCAGCGTCCGCGGCGTCCCCCTCCGGCACATCTGTTCCGACTGCGGCGTCGAGCGGTCCGATGGCTTCCACGACGCCCACCCGCTCCGCGACGATCAAGGCCGGCGTCGGCCCAACCTCTGCCGCGCCTGTCGCGAGGAAAAGGCCCGGCGGGGGGTCGCGTCCCCGTGGCCGTTTTGCTTCAGCTGCGGCGTGGCCCGGTCCAAGGACTACCAGAGGCGCCATCCGACGCTGCCCGGTGATCCCATGGTGCCGAACCACTGCGGGAGTTGCTCGGCGAGGTCGAGGGTGTGTGAGGCGTTTGCGGATTCGTCGAGTGTTGGGTCGGTATGTATACATCCTTCTCTGACCCGAGTAGTATTATTCTGACTGGTATAGAAACACAAGTCTGACAACGACTCCCTCAACGTCCAAGTCCACTCCAGCCCCCCCAAGAAACCCCAGCCCAAGCCCGCCCGGCTCACATACGAGTCCGACTCGGAGCACTCGGCCCCCGAAGAAGTAATCTACGTCCGCAAGAAGCGCCAGCCCCCCGCTGCTGCTACCACTGCTGCAGCGTCTCTCCCCGTCCTCGAACCCCGGGCATACGTCCAGCCCGAGACCGGCCGCAGCCGCAAAGCCAAGTCTCCCGACAAACCGACCCCCGCGCGCCGATCCCGCTCAACGGAGCGCCGGGCGCAGCGTAAGGCGACAGTCGAGACCCAAGAAGAAAAGGTCGACCGACGCACGGTGAGCCTCGATAACTATCGCGCTCCCTACGTCGAGTCCGCCCATTCGTCGTCGCGGGAGGGCACGCCGCCTGGGGTGAAGAGGGCAGAGAACCAGGCTGGTGTGCACGAGTGCGAGACTTGTCACTATGCTCATCTCCGTGGCGATGGGAGCAAGCCCAAGGGAGTGGCACAGAGTGAGTCACTCCCGGCTGCCCGCTCGCGCGTCGGGTCCGACTCGTCGTCCGGATCCAAGTCGTCTTCGTCGGGTTCGCTCAAGAGCGCCTTCAAGTCGGGGGCCAAGAAGGCGGGCACAGTGCGCTTTGACGACAGCGTTGACGTGCGAGCTGCTGAGCCGGCTGTCGTCGTCAAGACGGAGGAGTCTGCTGTCTACGAAGCACTTAGAAAGGAGACCCCCCTGACTGAACACAACAACAAGGGGAAAGAGCCCAGCATCAAGCCTTCCCCCTCCGTTTTCCGTCCGGAAGACGACCCCTTCTACATCGGCCCAGCACCCGTCCCCGTCTCCGCCCCCGACCCGAGCCATCTTCACCCGGGCTTCCCCCCCACCGACACCGGCACCGGCGGCGCATTCAGCCCGGCGTTCGAACCCACCCTCGCCGACGACTGGGAAAACCTTGGCGGCACCCGGGGGACTTTTTCCTCGCAGCCCCAGCGCACTTCCACCTTTACTCCTCCGTCGAACCCCTTTTCGACGGGCAGCAACAACCCCTACAGCCACGGCAGCAGCAACACCCGCTCCCACTCGTTCCCGGCCTCTCGCTTCGGATCCTTCTTCGACCACTCGCGCCCCAGCTTCGGGTCCCCGGCCGACAAGAGACCCGGATGCCATCAGGATTCCTAGGACGAGTTCCGACGGGGGCGAGAGAAGGACGTCTCTCCTGACAAGCCAGCCGCTTCTGGGAACAAGTTTCCTTCTCCTCCTCGACACACCGGAGCGACGGCTTCCCTATACGCCCAAGACGACTTCTTTTTTCCGCGCAACTGCAGCGGTGACGAGCGTGGCAACAGCAGCAGCAGCAATAATCCGTATTACCAGCCTCGCAGACCCTTTGCCTACGACTTCTTTTCTCCCACCTTTGGCGAGCACCTTCATCACCGCCAGAACCAACAACCTCAACAACACCCTCCTTCAACCTCTCAAGACTTGCACCCGCGCGGAGACCCAGCCGGCGTCATTCCCACGCCCTCCGAGCAACCTGTCTTGCTGATTGGTAACAACCCCCCTTGTATCACATCCCATGCAAGTACCCTCTGCTAACTACCTTGGAGAAACCATTGTTAGAGATTCCGACTACAAGAGCTCCGCCTCGCCCGAAGCCAAGCCTTCCCATCGAGATGACGACGACATCGACGAAGTCATCACCACCGACGGCGCCTATAACCTCATGTATCCTCGCCAGCAACGCGCGGCGAGCTAAAGAAACTTTGGACCGGAACCTGGGATATGCATGTCTAAGGGCATTTGACCTTGGTTGACCTGAACCACCTGAAAGTATTTGTGTTTCTTTTCCTTCTTCTTTCAAGGTTTTCCTCTTCCTGTTTCCTGTTTTTTCCTACCTTCCCGACCCTTGCCGCTCTTTTCTCTCCTTTCTTTGCTTTTTCGCCACCATGCCTACAGTTCACTCCTTTTCACTCCAACCCTCTCCTTTTTTCTTTTTTCCCTTATTTCCTTCTTCTCCTGTTCAACTTGTGTTCCGCAAGACCTATACCACCATGTTATTACGAAATTATCGAGAGGGACCAGAGGTGCCTGTATTTCTAAGTCGACCATGTCAGGGGGGGAGTCAAGACTCCGACCAGCCAGGACATGTTCATGGATTCGGCGGCATCATTCTTACTTTTTGGGAGATAGCTCTTCAGTAGATGCTTCTAGGCAAGCCTCGTCCTCGTTATCCACTACTCATTTAGATTCATGTCCTATGCTAGCCTCGGTCAAGTGATTCTTATGCCAGGCCTAATAGCCCTCAAGCACATCACCACCATCTCATCTAACCGCTTTTGATATTGCTCTGCCTTATTGGCCCGTCTAACCATCCAATTGACATGTACATGTCCTGTCGAGCTTTCTTGCTCAACCTCCAAACTGCGCCATCCCGTCCCATCAATCCTTCCAAATCATGCACCCAATCCCGCTAAATCCTTCCCTAGTTGCTCCCGATATCCTCCAGTTCGCTCAAGTCGCCGGCGAGTCCAAAATACCAAAAAATACCCAAAACCCAACCTAGAACAATGCGACCCATCAGTGAGCAAGAAACCTATCGCCCTCTGAGCTCAACCGTGACGTCTCCGACACCAGGCCGCGGCCGTGAAACGTCGCCGGTCCGTAGGCCGGTGATCCCCTCCGTGACATTGGTCGAGAGTTGAGATAGCTGATGGCCTCTTGTCGCTTGGCCTCGAAAATGCGGCTTCGTTCGCGCTCCCTTTCGACGTAGCGCTTCCGATCTTCATGTTCGGCGTTGGCCTCGCGCTCTCTTCTTCGCTTCTCGGCGTTGTCTCGAATGCGCTTTTCTGTCCGTTGACAAGCCGTGTCGAGTCTGTAGGCCAACTCCTCGTTCGCCAACTGTAACCCCTTGTGTTTGCCGCGAGCTCGGGATGATCCTCCCCAGAAGCACCTGAAAGTCAGGTTGGTCTGATTTGTCGGCTCGTTGCTTTGCCACACAACCACTTCGTCCCCGTTGTACAGCGGCGTCCAGTGACGAGCCGGACCGGCAGGGTTCTTCACGTCGAGGGAAGCCAGCGTGTAGCCATTGATCTGGATGCCCATTGTGGCCTTTGTCGACATGTAAAACGTGTACGTGTTTGGGTCGTCCGACGAGTCCGTCTGCCACGGAGGGGGTACCTTGAGGGGATCCTTGGAAGGATCGTATCCTTCGCCATCCTTCCAGAGGAGCAACTTGAAGGCATATTTGGGAACCCGGGACTCGCTCCTCGGCTGGAACACCTCCGTGTTCTCGGGGCCTCGGCCAAATGATACCAGTGAGTCCGTCACGGGAAAGGATATCCCGGAGATGATGGAATCTGGGTGAGACTCAAACATGGCTACCGCTCGCTTGTTATGCGTATCGTCCTGAACCGGCACCACGATCTGCACGCTGGGTACGAGCGTATCCGGGATTGAGAGCTCCATCGGGTGAGCAGTTGGTGGAAATTCCAGGCCGTCGTCCGTCATGGCCTGGTCGCTTTGGTTCGAGACTCCTCGCGCAAAGGTCGGTTGTCCACTTCTCGACTGCCCCTTGGGATGAGGTGGAAACCACTTCATGGCAAGATCCCAGAGCCGAGACTTTCCAGGAGCAAACGTCTCGGATCTGTCTTGAGCCGCTTGCGAGAAAGCGTCGCATTGAAGCTGCGTCATCTCAGGGTAGTCGAGATGCCACGTCTTGCGATCCTGTGCCCAAAACGAAACCTTCATGTACGGGCCATCAATCTGTCGACCCGATCCCAGTCGTCTTATCTGAGGGATGCGGGCCAGCAGCTTGTATTCCTCGACCGTTTCGTGAGAAAGGGACTCCATGTTCGCCTCCGACTTGAGCCTCTTCATAGTAGGCTTTTCGGGAGGCGTGTTTTCGTCGAATTCGTCACTCGTATCAGGCGAGCGGGGTTTGCGCTTGCTTGTGTTGAAATCGTTCGACTGAAGTGAGATTTGAGAGGCGCCAACAAGGAGGACGGACTCGTTACCCCCGAGACTCTGCGAAGCGACCTCTTCCACCAGGCTCTGGAGCTGATCCGCCGACTGGTTCTGCGCAATGGACATTGTGGTTTGACGCGAGATCCTTCGACGATTTCCTCCCTTGGCTGTCCGGGGGGCATCGGATTGATACGCCTCATCCAAGTCGTCGCCCAAGATCTCAGTCTCGCCCGCGCTAGGGTTGTCGTTCTGGAGGTTAAGGAAATCCTCTGGAATCACCCCAGAACTGCCAATCGCAGAGACGCCCACCTCCCCAAAAAGTCGAGCTGGTTGGCTTGGCTGCCTAAGCGAGTTCTCCTTCTCCGACTCCTCGCCCATGGAATCGCTCACTCTGTCGTCGTCGAAGTGATGCGGCTGAAGCTGCGAGAAATTTCCCAGCAAATCCTCGTCATCCGAGATTTCATCAAAGGACTGCGAAGCCTGGATGGTCAAGCCTTGGGCGCCCAACCAGGGATGGCGAGTGAGCTCGGCCACGGTGGCTCGGTTTTCGGGGCGCCGCTGGAGCATCCTGCAAAGAAACTCGACAGCCTGATCCGAGATGTTCTGTTCCTGGAGGGGAGTGATGTTGAGGCGAGTGGTCATGATCATGGTGAGAAGCTCGGAATAGCTGATGCCACTCTTGACCGGATATGGCGGAGAGCCCGTCATGGTGTAAAACAACACACCGCCGAGAGACCAGATGTCGACAGCATGGTTGTATCGCTGCCCGGGCATGCGTCTAACTTTTTTGCCGCGGCAGCGCACCCCATTGTCGTCAAACTCGGCATACTCGTTGTACACTTCTGGAGCGCAGTAAAGCAGAGTCCCGCAGAAAGTGCGGAGGAAGGTCTGGTCACTGTCCACCATTTTAGACAAACCGAAATCCGTGAGCTTGACCTCGATGGGACTCAGAGATTGGATCAAGATGTTGTCTGGCTTCACATCTCGGTGGGTAATGTTGTTCGCGTGTAGGTATCCCAGAGCACTGAGAAGCTGTTGCGATACAACCCTCGCATACTCCTCACCGAGAACGCCTTGATATGAGATGAGCTTGCCCAGGTCACCACCCGGCACGTACTCCATGATGATGATGAGCAATCTGTCGTCCCAGTCAAAGTGCTCGATGTAGCGGACAATGTTGGGCTAAACAGAGGGTCAGTTCGAGTAAAACATAAACTTGCCGGCGCCGACTTACATGGTTGACGCGTTGCATGATCTTCATCTCGTTTTCCACCTTCTGATCCAAAACACCATTCTTGATAAACCGCCGTTTCTCGAGTTCCTTGGCGGCATACGGAAGCCCGTCATACTTGGACGTGACTTTGTGCACCACGGCAAAGGCTCCCTTGCCGATGGAGCCAGTCTTGTTGTACTTTCCCGATCCGGTCCAGTCTCTCTGGGTGGTTTCTCTTCGTTTGGCTGGGGATCGATTCCCGGCTTGAGTTGTTTCGTTCGATTCGGATCTCTTGAGTTGTGCCTGGGCAGGTGGCTTGAACAGGTCCACATGACCTCCGGGGCCGGCAGTGATGGTCTCGTTCTGACGAGGAAGCGAGTGACGCGCGAAGAAGTCATGCACTTTCTCAATGTAGGCCTGGTCATACTCGTCGTCTCGGTGCGGAATTCTTACTCGGAAAGCAAGGTCTCTAGCCTGCTTATGGACGAAGATGCGAATGACAGTACCCGAGGTGAGCACCCATTTAACCGTGGGAGGATCGGTCCTGCCTTTAGCATTGGGGTGGGAGGCCAATAGTCGACTGTCGACGATGGTGCCATTCGTCGACTGGTCTTCGACCATGACACTGCCGTACTCGTTGACGTAGATGCGAAAGTGAATGTTGCTCACACGACGAAGGGGATCGTTGAGGAAGGTGACGTCGCAACGGGCCGGGTTGCGGCCAAAGGCGAATCCGGCAGCGGGATCCTTCAGCTGGGAGGAGAGTCGAAGTATGAGGGCATAGTTTCCCGTGTTCGGGGGGTTCGTTCGAAAGCGAGTGGGGTGGTCTTCGAGACCATAGTCGGGCTCGACACCTTCGACCTCGTCCTTTCCGATAATGTGAGGAGAGTCCTCCTTGACTAAGCGCTGGAGTTCTAGACGGGCCGAGTCGGAATCGGGATAGAGGATGCAGATGATGTCGGAAATGTCCTCGTCAGAGAAGCCCGAGTTCTGTTTCCCGACTCGGCGGGGATCGAGGACATTCTGTGTCGCTGTACGAACATTTGGTCAGCGGGAGGCGGTCAACGAGGCCGTAGAGACGACAGAGGAAGCGGGAGGAACAGGCGTACCTTGCGTGGGCTCGTCGCCGTCCATTGGGAGCGACGCGAGCAGCCAGCGCTGCGAGGCGATTCTGGGGAGTCGTTGGGGAGTCGATGGCGGGCAAATGCGGCGGGTGTGATGGCAGCACAACTGCACAAGCCACAACGTGGGACTCGAGAATGGGAGACAAGGGCGCAGGGAGGTCGAGTGTCTCAGTCAAACGGGATGGGGTAGGGAAAAGAAAAGGAGGAGGCGATATGCAGAGTGTAGGACCGTGAATAGGAGAAAAAGAAAGGAAAGCTCGGCGCGGAGAGAAGAGGCGACGGCAGGAAGGACGTCACCGCAAGGCCCCTGGTTGGTTTTTTGCGATGGAAAGCGGGAGGGATCTCAGCTGAGGTGCCTGAGGTGCCCTGGGATTGATGGACGGCAAGTAAGTTGGCGGGCTGGGTTACTGTAGTGTTTGCAGTGCTGGTGCTGCAGCAGTTTGCAGGCGCTCTGCCGCTAAAACTTCAGGCTGCCAGATGGCGGGGTCTTAGTTAGGTGGATGGATGCCTCAGCAACCTCACTCACTCACAAAAGTCAATCAACAATCAAATCAAACCCTTGCCAAAGTTGCCGCTTCTCGTGCAACGCGATTCCTCGTGCAACTTGCATATTACAGGCAGGCATCCTTCGTGCAGACGCGCAAGTCACGCGACAACCGCGACCGACACAAACGCGGCACGAGAGACCAAGTCTCCAGACACTAGCCCCTGCGCCGCAACTCACTGGATCGCGGCGCTTCCCAAGTTCCCATTCCATGTCAGGAGATCCGAGCTCCACCACTTCTCAACTGCCAGTCGCCATTCATTGATTTGACTCGTTCTAGCTGTGGCCGTTTCGCGTCCCGTGCCGAGAACTGTTCGCAACCCATCCCGATTGATAAGCGACCCGACACCACAAGTCTACAACGGTTCTGCGTCTCACCACATGCTATGCTATGCCGTGCCATGCACATGCACATGCGCCAAAATGAAATATAAATCCTGACAAAGAAAATAAATGTCAAATTGTGAAATGATGTCTATGGTTTCCCGTCGTATCCCAATGTGTTTGCATCGACAAGCTGAACCCTTCATATGCTTGTTTGTTAATATGCAACGGATGCTCGTCCTTGTCCAAATCCTTCCCAACGCCGTGTTGTAATGTCTGTCTTCAAATCCTCGTCTCTTCCATCATCTCCTCATGTATACATATGCCACTTAAAATGCTTGTCCCTGGAATTGGGGGTGAATGTTGCGCTGTTGCGGCGTCCCGGAGCCCGCCCCGTACTGGCCCTGCGGAGGAGGCACAAACCCTCCCGGTGCTGCCGACTGAAGGGGGCGCGAGAAACTAGGCTGCCCGTAGCCCATCTGTTGCTGTCCTGGGTATGCCATGGGTCCAGGCGCATATTGTCCCGGCGCGCCACCCATGCCCATGGGCGCGTACCCCGGCTGCTGCTGCAACATCTGCTGCTGTTGCTGCATCATCATTTGCTGCTGCTGCTGAGCCATCTGCTGCTGCGCCATCATTTGTTGTTGAGCCATTTGTGCTGCCCTTTGCTGTTGCACCATTTGTTGTTGCGCCATTTGCTGCTGATACATGGCCTGCTGTTGTTGCCTCTGGGAGTTGATCGCGTGCTGCACCGCCTGGCTGCTGACACCGTGCTTCATTTGCTGCTTCTCGCGCTCTCTGGCTTCGATTGCACCTACGAGGCCGGGTCCCGAGGCATCGCGTTTCCCGTTCCCAACCATGTTGATAAGTGGTGCTCCCGTCATTCGAGCCACTTGTTCCTGCTCACGGGCGCTCAGATGAGACGACGCCTCACCCGAGCCGTAGTTTAGAGCGGCGTTGGCACCTCGAGATCCGGGCCGGGAAAGCAGATCTGCCGAGCTGCTTCGAGAGTGCCTCTTCAGCATGTCGTAGGAACTTCTTCGCTTCACCGCCGTCGGGGTCTCCGATCGCAGGCCCATGAGCGTGTTACCGGACGCACTGCGGGTGTGATTTGCCTTGTGTTTGACATACTCGTCGGGAGTCAAGCCCTGAGCCTTCGGAGCAGGAGCAACCATGCCTGGTTGCCAGGCCATGACTCGCTTTGTCTCCTCAGATGGCGTTCGCTCGTGAGGCGGCTTGTGTGGCGGGGGTGTAGGTCCCTTGTCGGCAGGAGAGGCAGATCGGGGTGAATTACCTGAGCCGGGTTGCAACGACGTCGGCGTCTTGGGAGCCGTTTGAGCATAGTTGATGGTGGGACCAAAGTTGATCTCAGGAATTCCGTATCCCTTGCGCGTTGGCATCCCAGGCTCGTCGCCCCCAACGGTCTTGAGGACGCCAGCGCGGGGTCGGTCGATTGACTGAGTTGTTTCCTCAGACTTGTGAGTGCTTGCGTAGTCAACCGAGGAAGCATCATCGTAGTGGCTGCTCTGTCCACTCTCCTGACGTTGGGGAGGAGGGGGCCGTCTCTCGGGGTTGGTTGGGCCCTGACGAGGCTGGCTAGTCTGGCCCTGGTCGTAAACGTAGTGATCGATGATCTCATTGGTAGTGATCACACTGCTGCCGGAGATGATGGATGCCTTCTGGCTATCAAAGTTGGGTACTCGCTCAGTGCCCGGCACTGGCTTGCGATGAGCCACCTGCCCAGGAGGGCCGGGGGGGCCAAGAGGGCCGCGAGGACCGGGACGAAAGTTATTACCGGGGGGTCCGTGGGGAGGAGGGGCAGGGCCGGGAGACTGTCGGGGATCGGAGGGCCTCCGATCTGGCATCGGGGCGTGCGGCGATTGACCGCGTCCCATTGGGTGTCGGGGGTCAGAGGGCCTACGGTCAGACATTGGTCCATGCTGAGGGTGACCAGGAGGAGCACGGGGGTCGGATGGTCTGCGGCCGTCTTGTCTGGGACCGCCAGGACCACCTGGGCCGTATTCGGGGCGGTAGTTTGGATTTTGGGGATGTGGTGAACGTGGAGGACCGGGAGGCACGGGCGACCTGGAGCCGTCCGAGGTGCCTGGTCGGGAGCTGGCTGGGCTGTTGGCGTATGGGCTGGGGGGTGCGTACGGAGACTGGGCAAGGGGGGATTTGGATCGTTGCTTCGAGAGGTTCAGAGGGGGAAGGCCATTGGGATTCTGGCCAGGCGGACTTAGAGCTTCGCGCGAACGATTGTCGTTAGCAGATATTCCCAGCGAATTGGCGTGTGAAACTACCGGTGGTGGAGGTCTCGCGTCCCCCTCTCTCCCAACTGAAGAGTTCGAGTCATTGCCTGGTCCGGCAATACCTCCTGCTGTGGCAAGTTGTGCCAAAGTTGAGTTTGATAGACGGCTGTTAGCATGACGAAGTTCAGGGGAGTGGTAAATGTTGCTTGTTGGGCGACCCTGGGGAGCATGGCTCAAAGCCGGTGGCCTGGAAACCGGCTCCGGGGTCTGCATCTGTCGCATTCCATCCAAATCTTTCAGTGGCGTTGTGTTGTGTTCGTCGTCAAAGACGGGGCCATCATAGGGGGCTGAGGGAGCTTGGCTTAGGCTTGGACCTCCGTAAGGCACTCGTTGAGGGGAGCCAGAATACGGGCTACCGTTGCGGGGGAAGTCGTGGCGAGGAATCGTGCCGTGGTTGGGATCCGATGCATTTCGAGCCCGGTTCTCGGATACCGCAGGTGAGCCTCGCAGAGAGTCTGGGGGACCACCATCCTTGCGGGCTGGGCCAGTCAGGGAGTGGGACCTGGACGACCTCACCGAGCCTCTCTCGTCGGAGAACCCAACCTTGGGCCTCTCCCCAGAAGATCCAGAACCAGCACCGAAGCTCAGCCTGACGCTCTTGCGACTGTTGCTACGGGATCGAGTACTAGGAGCGTCTTCCACGGTGTTCATTCTTGAGCCTGTGGCCTCCTTCAGTCGTTTTCGCCATTCCCTTTCGCTCCAGCCAGCACTACCATCTTCAAGAATGAGATTTGAAACGTCCAGGTTTTCGAGATATCCATAACGCTTGTGCTTAGGCATGGCGAACATGAGGGATCGGGGGTCGAGAACACTGGCGACAAGTCGCCCGGGTCGGCCGTACAGGTTGAAAACATCCCAGGTCGGGAAGAGGAATCGGAGCAGCATTTCAAATCCGCTGACAGCCGGGTGCGTTTCAGGCATAACAAAGACGAATCCCTCAGTGGAAGAAGGGGGCTCGGTGTGGATGGAAATGTTGCCTTCGATCTTGAGCAGTGTCGATGCGTCAATCAATGATTTCGATTGGGGGTAAATGGCGTAGGCTGAATACGCATCGGTAATAGAGGCAATGGGTAGCGCCTTCTTTTGCTTCTTTCCGTCTTTCCTCGTGTCGTAAAACTTGATGTCGCCCTTGAGCGCAGGTAGCGGGGATCGGTCATACGGTGACCGCTTCTTGAGCTCCTTTTGGAGCTTTGAGTACTCCTTCTCGTCGGGCGGTGAAATAACACACCAGCATCGTCTCCAGGGAACACCCGCACCGAAACGGACCCTAACCCATTCTTCGGTCTTGAAGCGTGCCCGTTCCATGACGATGTTGATATTGTTGAGGGTCTTGCCCTTTCCAGCAATCAAAGCGCCAGTGTAAGCCTCCTGGAGCGTCGAATGCTCGAACATTGACAGGCGAATTGCTGCCGTCCATTGGAGTAGAGAATGTCTCGAATTGAAATGGAGCAGGTAGCGATTCCTTCCGGCAGTGGACAGGCTGAGGATGTTTTGCAATGGCTGCTCGTCGCTGGATCGCGTAGGTAGTGATTCAATCTAAAGGAGTTAAGCGTTAGTCGCGAGGGAAGTGGCACGTGAGGGGTATCTCTTACCATCTTGATTGAAGCGTCGGTCAAGTTGATGAATTTGGGGAGAACTTCGCCATCTTCACCGGCGGCGTCAAGTTCGGCGGCGTCCCATAGTGATAGAACGGTGCCCACGAGCTGGGCAAAGCACTCGGTCCATGTTCGGTCGGGATTTGGACGGCCGTCTGGGAAGCAAAGCGTCAGAAGGCGGAGGTCAGGGGGCCAACGCAAGGGCGGGGCCACGGTGTTTCGACTCACGAGTATTCTGGTCCTCGAGCTTCAGGAAATAGCCCTCTTGATACAGCTTGTTGGAATGGCTGTTCAGGTAGGTGAAGATGGGCTGAAGCTCGGGAATCGTGTCTTCGTTGATATCCATGAGGGGCGGGTTGTGAGCCAGGACCATAGACAGGGGGCGAGAGCTGCTGCGTTGACGCGGCGGTGTATTTGCTGGAGAGCCGCTCACTGGAGTGCCATACTCGGGCGGTGTAATGGCACGGGAAAGGTCGATGTTGAGATCGGGAAAGGGTTCGACAACGGAGCTGGTCTTGCGGTGTGTTAAGGGTGAATCGTTTGGGGGGGAGGATGAATGCGGCGGTGTCTTTGTGCCAGCAGAAAACTGTGACATGAAAGAGAGGACTGATCACGAAGGCGAGTTAGCATTGGCTGGACGGATGATGTGAGATATTATGGCTCCGGGGCCGAGGGCGGACTAGGGGGCTGAGGGTATTGGGCATTGGCTCGAGAGCGGAGTAGACACCGAAGGAGGGGTCAGCGCCCATCACTCAGGGCGGCCAGTGTGGCCCAAGAAGCCCCAGCGGCACATCGAGCTCCCAGTGGTCCCCCCGTAGTGGTCCCTAAGTCCCTTAAGTCGCCAAAGTCCCAGCGGCGGCCTCGTTGGCAAGGGTGTCCAGTCTGGGCGTGAGAGGCGCGAGAGAAGGGAGGCCGGATGGGAGGCCAACGGCAAGGGGACTTGGGATATTGGGCGCTTCTCGGATGCACGCAAACCAGGGTGTGCATCAAACATCTGCTGACGGACGCCCACTAAAACAAAGAAGAAGAAAAAAGGGCAGCATGAAGGTGAGGACACACAAGCCCTTCAGTAATTGGAATGAGGCACGTACCTCGATTTCGACCCATGTTGATCACGGCCGGATATGCCGGGCCAAATTAGTGAGACAAGCGCCTAGCTGTTTGATTGATTCTCTTGTCTGACCTCTGCGGAGGGCCAAGCAACAAGGGGACTTGGATGTATGCGAAAGGAATCCCAGGAGCAACAAACCACCTTGAAAAAGAAGAGGTCCAGGGAGGACGGATGAAACGAAGAAAGGACGGGTTGCCGCGTACGTATTCGTCAGAGGCGCAGAGAGCACGTCCCGGAGCCCTCACTTCGTATAAAGTTTCCGTCTGAAAGATTCGGCAACCTTCCTGTATTTCTGCTTCTTTTTCGCCAAACGGAACAAGGGCGACATGAATCGGCAAGGGGGCGGGCTGGTGCTCGAAGGGCCTGGGCGGCGGGTCAACTGGCGATTATTGTATTCGTATGCGACACTCTTGACTCTCTTAGGCCACGACGCCGCTCCCAATCCATCCACAGGTTCCAAAGGTGGTGCAGTAGCGGAAGCGTCGGACGATTGGCATGTCAAGCCGCAGGGCCAAGGAGAGGAAAGGACTGGTCGCAAGATGATCCCCCCTGGAAAGCAGTGGATTTGAGCAACGCGGCTTCGACTTCTCTGCTGGGAGCCGGTTAATATAAATGCGAGCGTGGGATGCGATGCCGGGCGGGCTCCGTGGATCGTCCGTCGGTGTGGGCGTGGGTTGCTTGCTTCCTAGGGGTGTGGCCCCGAGTGGATGTCTTGGCGGGTACGACGAGGTGGTATGGGGACCGAGTGTGGTGACGGGTGTCGTGTCAATGTCGCTGTGAGAGTGATGTCGTGCGTGTGCGGGAGGTTGGTAAGCCCCAAGGCGTTAGAGCAAGTTTTTGGCTTGCGCCGCCACCAAAGAACCAACAAGGTTGGCGATGATTCGGGTTCGGATTTGGTTGGTGATGGGGTATTCGTAGAAGAAGACGCCGTTGGAAGTTGGAGAAGTAGAGCTGCTGCTGACTTGGGTTGCCTTTTTCTCCAGGTAGGAGGTAGATAAGGTATGTGAGTGCCAGACGAAGAGGCAGTCGCGAATGTGCTCGATCGATCGTTCCTTCTGCTTCTTCTTCCCACGACTAATAACCTGAAGGTGGAGGGCGGTGGTGTTGGCCAGAGCCGAGACGCTCCGCCGTGGTTGGCAATGGCATACGTCACCAAAGCCTTCTCGAAGGGGACGGCGGGGGTTTGGGAAAGAAGTCTAAGTCTACCTTCAGTTCAAGACAAGCCTCTTCCAAGGCTTCTGTCGAATAGACTATTAAAAGAAATAAGGGCAATGAGAACAAGGGCAGAGATGGAACAAAAAGAAAGAAAGGATGGTCCCGAAGATAAAACGGAGGGGAGGGGAAGAGAGAACAAGAGCAGATAGGCAGTTCGGGGCGTCGATGGGGGCCACGGTTCTAAATACTCTACATGGGAATTCACACGGAGTTGTAACAAACCGAAGCACATAAAGGTTCGGGTGTGAGCACACCCTTCTCGTATTCTTGGACATGGTTTTTTTTTGTTTGGCGTCTGCCGCGGTGAGGTGATGCGTGGAAGGTGCGAGTGGGAGGTGAGATGCAAGCCCAGTGCAACTTTGCCCTGGCAGTTGCAACCACCACCAGTCCACCATCACCACCATTCTCACTACTACCAAAACTCCGTCACCAACCTCCATCCACACCCTCGAACCGCTCCATTCCAAACCTCTCCACCGCCATCCATGTCCATGATCCAGGCGAGATCGAGACGTGCGTGCGACTTGCGCCAATCTGAAGTGCCAGGTTTCCACGGTTTCATCATACGTCGAGTTTTCTTCTGAGACAACCCCCGATTTTCATCTTCCATGTTTCTTTTTACGTCCAGGGAGCCATCTGGGCTTGCGTCGTCGCACCTAACACGCGCATATCTAGGGCGGCAACGGACTGCAGGGATGCACTAACAACGGCAGCCAGGGGCGTCCCAAAAATTCCAACAAAGGGAGCTCAGCGACGTCCTCTCTCTCCCGCTGCCCGCATATAATCCACTCTTTCACTCCCGCGAGCCGCTTGTCAACGGACGGATTGCAAAGTACGAAGCAGCTGCGTACCGTATTTCTGGGCAGCGTCGCAACAGTGGCGGGCGAGGTGGATGTCCAAGAAATCTCAAGAGGCCACATCCCGGCTTCGACACCCTGGATTCGTCACGTCTTGACGCCCAGTGTCAGTTCCAACGCTTTGTTTCCGACGAGGCCGCTCTGCCGCCCACAGCTGACTGCCAACTGCGTCAAAACCAGCGCGTCGTTGTTTCGGTCTTCGTCGCCTCGTCTCCTCAACTGGCTCTGGTCCTGCCGCTGCTTGAAACCGCCCTTGCCAGCCCCCGGCGTGTAAGCCAAGCTCGTATAGCTCATTACCCGTCTGCCGCCAAGCCTCTTTGCAGTTACAGCAATGACTTTGCGGCACGGCATTCGTCTCTTGGATGGTGCACACGAAGCAATCAATACTTGCCCCTCCGGGCCCTCCCTCGCTCCGGCGACTCGCCGCCGCTACGCAGTCCAGATGCCCTTTTCAGCGCGACCAGGACCCGTCTGGACAGTCCGGACCAAGCCGATTTGAGGCCTTATATTCGTTGCAAGACACCGAAGAGCCGAACCACAGAGGGGTCAGACGAAGCTTAAGAGATTAAAGCAGCATCCAGGGATCCTTTCTTTGTCAGATGAAAACCTGGAGAAGGGACCCGTCTTCGTGCTTCTGATCTCAATACGGCGGTGGCAGTGCTGGCGGCCGTCCGTCGAGCTGTTGCCAGGGACTGGTTGTGGCACTATCCAGCACCTAATTAAACATTCCACCGTGTCGAGATACCTGTTCGCTTTGGTGTTTTCGCACGCCTTACGCCACGCTGCGTATTCGTTCGTGCCCTCTGGCTTTCGTGCTCCAGACCGGATGCCACAGTGAGATTAGTCCACAAGCCAGTGTTAAACCGGATCGACCGGCTACGAGGCATGGGGGTGCCCCAGTCTCCGGCGGTTGTCAACATGGGAAAGGTCCCTCCCTTGCTTGCGCGTCAGGCATGTAACCACATCCGTCTTCCGTCTCCCCCATCTCCTCCGTCCGCGAGGTTGGTGATGAGGATAAAGCGGCGCTTCGAAAGTCCTTCCTGGGCATGCACAATGGCGATTGGCTTGAAGGTCTGAGGTTGGTCCACCTCAACATGTTGGCCTCGGCTGTCGACGGAGATGGCAGCCGGAGGGGCGCCCGCCGGCCTCTCAATCAAGATTCCGGCTGCTGCAGGCATCTCGCCCTCATCGGACCACCCGGCGCTACTACACAACCCACGAGCTCCGAGTTTTTCACTTCTTTTTTTGTCCGATGTGCTCAAAGAGGAAACTGGGATTTGGCAGCTCCTTGTTCGCTTCCAGAGCCTGCTTCTGTGCTTCTTCGTTCACGCACGAAAACATCACCAAGGGTACCCCCAGACCCTTATTACGTCATCAACCGCCCACGCTCAAAACTCTTGGTGGCAGCTTTGGGACTTTATTCAAATTCTCGACGTTTTCATGGCACAAGTTAAGCCAGCTTAATATTGGCGACATTCCGCCACTAAACGCGTCATCTTCGTGATGGTCTCTCTGAGAGTCAGTCTAGCCATTCTGCAGACCCAGCGAAAGAAGGAGGAGGGGTGGGCTTTCTTCGCCTGAATTCCTTGTTCATGCCTTTTTATATGGGCCGTGACAGTTTGACTGGCTTCTTTGATCGGCCTTGTGCCTCAAATCAAGGCGTGACGATGCCATCTTGGCTTTCAGTCCACGTTTCGTGACGTGTGTTTACCTTTGTTCGTCCAGCATGACAGTTCCACGTGGTCCACCCAGACGTCAAAATCATGCATTTGCTACTTGTAATTATAGTCATGATTTCTTAATTATGCGCCGACCAGCCGGCCTTATGATCAGTATGGCACGAGCTCGGTCGCCGCCAGCCTTGCAGCCCTACCCATCGGCGCGAAGCGTGAAGTGGTCACTGGTGGACTGTTGGCCAGACATCATGCGACCTGAGATTGAGGTGACGGTTGGTATCGATCTTATCTGATGGTGTTGAGCGCCTCCCGGTGGTCGAACAGGATAGGATCTGTATCCTCTGAGAGATGTCAGACACTCACACTTGCAAACTAGCAAGCACCACGGCCTATAGTTGTGTGAGCGATCAGACCTCCAGTGCTCCCCCACCTTGTTGAGAGCCCGTCGCAGCGACTCAACGATAAAAGCGTTGCACTAAGAGTTGATGCGCGAGTGAGTCAAACTCCCAACAGCTTCAACGAGGAAAATGCGCTGTCACAACCCCGTTCAACGTGTCCTCGTCGGCGCATTTCCATTGCCAGGTCCGGAGGGCGAAATGCAAGGCTCGGGTTCCCGCCTGTAGACGGAGTTTGCGCCTGAATCATTTCTTCGGTAGGTGTCGGCTTGCTTGGGCTTATCCGTTGATGCCGCCTTCTGGCTCTGCGATAACCGGTCTCATCACGTGTCTGACTCCGTGATACCCCAACACGTCTCTCTCCTTCGCCACGACCGCTTGCCATCGGATTTGATTTCCTTGGTAATCTCAAGAAGCGATCCCCTGAACAGGTTGCGGCCGCAACGTATCGGACAGCGCCAGTGTTGATAGCTGGAATGCGCAGTCCATTGTCATCACCGCTGGCGTCCATCCCGACATCCTTTTCTCGATCGCTCCCTGTCCAACAGCGTCTGGCATGGCGGCCCGGCAGTGAGAGGAGGTTTGCTTCGGCGACATCACCACTCTCCTCTCCGGATATCTCTTCTCTCCTTCCCGTTCTACCCTTTCGATTCGAAACCGGCACTGCTCTGTTTGCGAAGCGACAGCCCCGCCCGTTCCCGCCGCCATTTCTCTCCCCGCCATCGGCTTCCTTCTCAGATCCCCTTAGCACACATCACCGGAGTCGCGATCGTCGCGCTTTCGTCAACGGCCATCTCATCCGAGGGCGAACAAACGGCGACGATGCTGTTTTCGCGAGCGATTATTTCATTTGCGCAAATGACGGCGTGGGAGCCTGGGCGACGCGACCTCGGGGCCATGCTGGGTAAGCCGGCCGGAACTTGCCCGAGGTTATTCACACTCTTTGCTAACCCCGGCTGCAGACTTTGGTCGCGATTAGTTTTGCATTTCTGGGCGACGGCAATCGACGACGAGATCGCTCAGTTCCTTGCTAGCGACCAGACTCGTGAACCCGATCCCATCACCACCTTACAAACCGCCTACGAGCAGACTCTCGAGGCGACGGTATCTCACGACTGCCTGGGAACCACGACGACATGCGGGGCTCAGCTGCATTACAAGATCAGCCCAGAAGATGTGGCCCGAGAAAACCCGTCACCTTTGCTCTTCGTCACCAATCTCGGGGACTGCAAGGTCCTGGTGGTCAGACCTCGGAACGAGCAGAACGAGCAGGTCGTGTACCGGACCAAAGAGCAATGGCATTGGTTTGACTGTCCTCGCCAACTCGGGACAAATAGCCCCGACACTCCTCGGGAGAATGCAGTCTTGGACAAGGTCGACTTGGAAGTGGGCGACATTGTCCTCGCCATGAGCGACGGCGTGACTGACAATCTGTGGGAGCATGAAATCGTCTCGACAGTGCTCAAAAGCGTCCAAGAATGGGAACTAGGTCAGGACGCTGACGCTCAGGATGATCGTACGGGAGGGAGAAACGGGGGGATGGACGTGGCTGCACGAGACCTCGTCGCCGCCGCGACCAAGATTGCCAAGGATCCTTTCGCCGAAAGTCCCTTCATGGAACATGCGATTGAAGAAGGCCTGGCGAGCGAGGGTGGTGAGTACAAGCCCTGGGTGCATCTATTTCGAATGCTAATCATCCTTCTCAGGGAAGCTCGATGACATTAGCGTCGTTGCCGCTCTTTGTGTCAAAAACGATAGCTGAGGCTAAATACGACCGACAGATATACGCAGATTCGATTAATGGCGGCTTGCCGGCGAGGCGAGGCGGAGTCCGGGGTAATATGGGAAAATTCACGACACGCATCGGCAGCCAATCAGACGGCCTGGTTTTACATACAAGATTCGAGAGTTCATTGTCTCATACTGGCGGGTTTGTTTATAGAGACTGGCACCGAGATGGCATGACACACATGCATCATTGGTAGTAATGACTGGGATGATATGGAGCTCGGGATGCATCCATGGCTTCTCAGATCCATCACCCATGACGGTGGGCCGGTGGAGCGGCCTGGTGGGTTGCTCTTATCGCACGTGCTGCCGGGTCCTGATAAGAAATTTATTTTGCGACGCCAATCTTTGCATCTCCGTCCACTGCAAGTGCTACACTTGACTTTGTGATCAAAACAACACACAGTTGTCGCACTCGATTCAAGATGAGAGGCAAGAGGTCGAAGCAATACCGAAAGCTCATGGAGCAATTCTCCATGACCTTTGGGTTCCGCGAGCCTTACCAGGTCTTGGGTTTGTTCTACCTAGCTCCACGTTGAGCTGACCACCTGATGCTAATTCTTCCCAGTGGACGCGGACATGGTCAAAGACTCGTGCCGATTCAAAATGGACCTAGAGCCCGCTTTGTCTAGGACGGTACACGGCACGGTCAAGCCCAGTACACAACCCTCAAAGCCCCAATGTCTCCAGCGCTAACTCTTTGACAGTGATAACCCAATGCGAGATCCGAAAGCTGTACGCGCAAAAGAATGAACCGGGCGTCAAAGAAGCCATCGAGGCGGCCAAGACACTAGAGCGAAGACGTTGCGGTCACCACCCCGACGACTACCCCGAACCACTCAGCACGGAAGAGTGCATGCAATCCGTGGTCGACCCCAAGGGCTCGGGTACCAACAAGCACCGCTATGTGGTGGCGAGCCAGGATCAGCCAGTCCGGAAAATGCTGCGAGGAATCAAGGGCGTTCCCTTGATTTACATCAAACGAAGCGTCATGATTCTGGAGCCAATGGCAGACGACAGTGTCCGACTTCGAACGCGCGAGGAGAGGGGCAAATTCCGCGCCGAGATCAAGGGCGCCCTGGGCAAGAGGAAGCGGGAGGACGATGACGATTCCGATGACAGCGAAAAGAGCGAAGACAAAAAAGACAAGGCCGACGAGAACGAGAAGGGAGCCGAGCCTAACACGGCATCCCAGGGTGACGACAAGAAGAAGAAGAAGAAGAATTATGGACGAAAAGGGCCAAACCCACTGTCGGTCCAGAAAGGCAAAAAGAAGCAAGGGCAGGGTCGGCCTCAGAACGGAACCGAACCAGACAAGAACGGGAATGAACAAGAGGGACCAGCGAAAAGAAAGAGGCGGCGAAAAGCCAAGTCGAGCGCGGCATTAGACGAGGGAAAGACGGTGGCGGATCCTGCTGGTGTGCAGACGGAAGCGAGTGCGGAGAGTTGAGAGTAGAAATATCCGACAGTTGGGAAACGATTTATAGCATGCATGGCGTATTGAGGATACTCAAAAGTACATCAATATCAATTAACTTAGATAGGGCTGCATGTTATCGCACCGACACGGTAAAAGCGTGAAGAAGAGGGATATTACTTGCTCCATCAGTCAAGTCCCCAAGATACGCAGGTCAAAGACGATTGGTTTCTTGGAGCATCTCATTTGACGTAAGATAACTCGCGATACTGGCAAGGAGCCGTTGAGGCTAGACGCGGCCGAAAGTGGCGGAGGTTGAACAACACCCCACCAAGAAGAAGTCTTTTATGGAGGTACCGTCGTCGTCAGACGAAGTCCGGACGACAGTTTGATGCATGGGACGAACCCCCCTGACCCAGCATGATGCTGTACCTCATCACAACCTGAAGATGCGTACGAAGTGCAGTACGTATTCCAGCTGCAGCCGCCGTTCACGCCGGTCACCATCCACCGCAGGTACCTGAGGTACCTTCCCACCTTAAGTTCCCTCACCTCAGTGCCGAGTCGTCATGGGCCCACCCCACCTCTAATGTCAAGTCATCTTAGTTGGCACCTCATCCCGCCGCAATTCGACGAGGGTTTCGACAACGACAGGAGAGGAGAAGTAAGCTTCTATTCGTTTTTCCCCCCTTCGCCATCGGCATCAGCCCCCTCTCGAGTCAACGGCCGCTACTTTCCCCGTATTCACGTACCCGGGTCCGCATTCCTTTTGCATCCGTAGATTGGCTTCTTTTTACCTGCATCTCCAGACACGTCGGCTAGTCCAGGGGCCACCAGCGCCCCAATCCACAACGCAAGAGGAAAGTGGTCAGCCGCCGGTCCGTCTCGACTCTCAACATCTTTTTCGTCAACATCACGTTAACACCACGTCCAAACCCCCCACCTGTTTCTGTTTCTCGGGGGAGAAGAGCTGGGCGTCGGCCACTTTCGATAATTCTTTACTGTCGAGTACCCGACTGTGACCCCCGGCTCACACGAGAACCATCATGGCTGCACAAGCCGTCGACGTCGACGACTTTGGCCTGCCCATTCGCCGCTATGCCACGCCCAAGAACAATCCGCCCGTCGAGCAAATTTCCAAAGAGAAGGGCTCCGCTCCGGTAGAGAAACCCACTGTGGATGGCAAGGAGGCAGAAAGCACTGGAGACAAGACTCCCGTTCCTGCGGAAGAACCGGTCACGAAGCCAGACACCACCGGCAAACTCGAATATGTCGAACCCAAAGAGACAGAGCCCTCGGCCTCCGAACCTCCAAAGCAGGATGCCGTCCAAGTTACGGCCACGCCAAAAGATGCCAAACCCACCGAGGTTCCTGAAGAGAAGCCCGAGAAGAAGCCCGAAAACAAGCCAGACGAGAAACCCGTGCCACAAGACACCGAGCCAAGCCACACCGACTCTCCGGCACCGCCTGACACCCCAAAGCCCACGATTCACGCCGAGCCTGCGAAACAGAGTCCCGCCGCGGATGCTGAATCCCCTGCTGAATCGCAGAAGCCCTCACAACCCGAGAATACGAAATCAACGACGGAAACCACGGAAAAGGTGGCGCACAAGCGTGAAGCGAGCGAGGTCACAGGAGATGCACGAGCAGGCGTTTCCGAATACTCTCATCAACGAATTTCTATGGCCGACGATGATAAAGAAGTAGAAAAGGAAGACGAGTGGCAAGAGATGCCTTCGTATGCTAGATTTGACATGTACGATGACGACGACCGGCTGATTGCTAAAGAATTCAACCCCGAAGACGAGGAGAAGTATGGCTACGCCGGACTGGGCGGAGCGGGCAAGGGCTACACACGCGTATTAATGGATGACGATGCCGAATCGGCAACGAGCATGGACGACAACACGCAATATCTGTTCAAACAGACGAATGGGACAAGTGCTGCAATGGAGGACGAGGATGGCAGAGATGCCATCGCCCAGATGCAGGCCACCAAGGACCTGTTGACAGAAGGCCAAAGAATCGCCTACGTCGGCTTGGTGCGACTAGAAATTGTCAACATGGTCAAGGCCGTGGAGGACTTGGAAAAGACCAAAAAGACGAAGAAGGATACGGCCATGTGTGCTGAAGCCATGAAGATGTGGGGGCAAAAGATGATGATTCGGTTGTACGCGCACATGGATATCAGCGAAGCCGAGCAGATAATGATTGAGCAGCTTGCAGAGCATGGAGTGTTGCCAGCGGATCTTACTCCTGCTCTCAATGCCAACGCGCGGGTCCAGAATCCCATGGCCGACGACGCCTCGTCCACTCGATCATCCTTGGCGAGTCCCCGTCTTAACGACGAAAAGCCTGCTGAAGCACCGCCACCGTACGAGGCTCCTGATGGAGAGGAGCTAGGGGACGTCAAAACTCCATCTCAGCTGCCGACAACAGACAAGATCGACATCGACCTCAGGTGGACAGTCCTATGTGATTTGTTCCTCATCTTGATTGCGGATTCCATCTACGATGCCCGATCCCGAGTTCTTTTGGAACGAGCCGGCAAGAGCCTTGACATCACTTGGATCGACATTTGTCGGTTCGAGAAGAAGGTCACGGATGCCCTCGAGATGCAGCAGGCGGCTGAAAAGGAGAACTGGAACGAGGAGGAGCACATGGAGCATCGAAGGAAGCAGGCACTCAAGAGACGATATGTCATGATGGGATTGGCGACGGTGGGCGGTGGCCTCGTCATTGGTCTCTCCGCCGGTCTGCTTGCTCCCGTCATCGGCGCCGGCCTGGCCACCGGGCTGACGGCCATCGGTGTGACGGGCACGAGCAGCTTCCTAGGCGGTGTCGGCGGCGCCGCCATCATCACGTCGGGCGCTGCGGCATCGGGAGGCATCATCGGAGGTCGGGCGGCCGATCGGCGTACTGGGGCCGTCAAGACTTTTGAGTACCGGCCACTGCACAACAACAAGCGTGTCAACCTCATCGTCACCATTTCCGGGTGGCTGACGGGCAACATGGATGATGTACGTTTGCCCTTCAGCACGGTAGACCCCATCATGGGAGACATTTACTCGGTGCTGTGGGAGCCCGAGATGCTACGAAGCATTGGTGACACCATCAACATCCTTGCTACCGAAGTGAGTCGCATTTCTTCCAACGTCAAGATGAAGTGCTAATCTCGCCACAGGCCCTCACCCAAAGTATCCAGCAGGTCTTGGGTGCCACCATCCTAGCTGGTCTCATGTCGGCTCTTCAGCTCCCGATAGTCCTTACCAAGCTGTCTTACCTCATCGACAACCCGTGGGCGGTGTCTCTGGATCGAGCCTGGTCAGCGGGGAAGATTCTCGCAGACTCGTTGATCGAGCGAAGCCTCGGTACCCGACCCATCACTCTGGTCGGCTACAGCATTGGAGCCCGAGTCATCTTCTCTTGCCTTCTCGAGCTCGCTAAGAAGGGTGCTCACGGAGTTGTCCAAAACGTCTACATGTTTGGTTCTCCCATCGTGGTCAAGAAGGACGAATACCTCAAGGCTCGAACGATGGTGGCGGGTCGTTTTGTGAACGCATATAACCGCAACGACTGGATTCTCGGATACCTCTTCCGACTCACTAACGGAGGCATCCGTCGAGTGGCGGGACTCGCTGCGGTCGAAGATTGTCCGTGGATCGAGAATATGGACGTGACAGACCTGGTGGTTGGGCACATGGACTACCGAACACAGATGCCATCCCTGCTTATGAGGTGCGGATGGTCAGTCGAGAGCGAGGAGTTTGCCGAGATCGAGGACCCAGATCCGGATAACCACAAGGAGCGACAGCGAGAGCTAATCAACGAAATTGAAGAGGCGCGCAAAAAGCTCGAACAGGAAGGAAACACCACCAAGACGGGTCGCTTCAGTATCTTTGGGCGTAAGAAGAAGCTGGAGAAGCAGGATTGGGAGATCTACGAGGATACCGGTAACAAGGGGAAGACTGAAAAGAGCGACGACAAGGAGCAGAGCAACCAAGCCAGCAACACGGGGGTGCTTTTCGACGTGGATGCGATCCGGGCAGAAATTGCCATGGATGCCAACAAACACTATGACGGCCCGCCAGAGGAGGAATTCCAAGTGAGGGAGATTAAGTCGACGCTTCCGCCGATGAAGCTCGATTTGTCGTCACATCCACCTTCGCCATCGCCGTCGCACTTTGGATCTCGGAACGGGGAGACATTGTCGGGACGGGCTTCTTATGACACTCGGCTTTCGCGAGAGCCGTCGCCCAGCTTCGCGTCTCCGAGCTATGCCACACAATCCAGCCGACCACCCGATTACGGGTCAGGGACGCAGGATGACGGGATCCAGATGACGTTTGACACGTTTGAAGATTCGAAGCCACCGCCTGCGGTGCCACCTAAGGACACGGCGCCGTCTGGCACGGCGGGGAATCGGCCGGAGTTCCAGGCGTCGCAGACGGTGCCGACCATGACGCTTCACGATCCGTGGGGCGACCCGGACGACGATGAATTTGGCAAGGAGAAGGAGATTTCAATGACATTTGCGTGAGGGGGGCAAAGATAATGGGTGGTGGTGCATTTCGGGCGGCATTGACGGGCGTTTTTGATAGATTACCTTGGCCTCTTGGTGCGACTTCGGATATGGCACCGGGCGGGGTGGGGTGACATGCGTGGTGTGTATTTTTGGATTTCTTCTTCTTTCACAGCGAGGCAATCAGAGCGAGGCACACCTCTCGGACACAAAAGGGTCGTGTGTCAGACGGAGAAGGACGATGAGACGGCACATGAGAACTTACGTAGTATACTGTATACTTTTGTATGTAGGCACTTTCACACCAGAAGCGGTTTCTGGAGTACAAATACAAAGCAATAATATGGATGTACTCATACTCATTGTACTATGACTATGCGAATACCTCGGGGGGCTACTTGTTGACGGCCGCGCAAGCACCCAGGCGGTGATTCGACGCATCGTACGGGGCACGAGGTTCAAAGGGCGGTTAAATAGGTTGTTGGAAGGGCACTGCGAGGCTCTGTGGGAACTTCTCACTGACTCAGAAGTTTGCAGGGCGAGCGATTCGCTGGCCGAAGCAGGCGGCCCCTTTTGTGGACGAGGAAACCAACAAAAAGAAGCGGCAAGGGGTGTTTGAAACATACAAAGGGCTGTGGATATTGTAGACGAGTCGGGCCATGGGTTGCAAAATGTTAACAGGTAGGTTCTAGTTATTGCTCTGTTTCTCTCTGCTCTGTGCCTCGTAAGCGTGTTCAGCACTGCATGGCAAGGCACTTTAAGAAGAAGGAAAATGCAATGTTTAAAAAAAGAAACAGAAGCACAACTTATCTGGTTCGCCTTGTGTCGCCGGACATCTCCCATTTGCCAAACAGACATTTGACCTTTCAGCCATGTGGCTTTTTTCCATTTTTTTTCAACACCACCACCACATCACCATTCGTTGATCTTTCTGAGTCCCGACTCCGCCACCGACCAACACTTTTTTTTCAAGGATCTGACACGCACACACCCAAGAAAAGTCACTGCCCTGCCACAAAGAGAAGCGTTGCTTACGGGGGGGCTGATAGCGCGGCCATCGGGGGCGTCGAGTCGCACCGCATTCGTAGCATGGGATGAGCCCAACTTTGTCGAACCGAACGCTGACCCATTGGTCCCCAAGGCTCTCGACGCTGTTGGTTGAACATGGGGAGGGGGAAGGGATGCGTAAGAAATCCATCGTCATGTGAGCCAGGCTGGGGAAAAAGGGAGAAGTTTGTCATGGCCGTGCCGCCATCGTATTCTTCTTCCCACACCCGTCAGACTCGGGGGTTCGAGGCGATGAGGCTTACCCAGGTATTTCGGGTGGCGCTATCCGACGAAGAGCAGTTGAGCCGAGACCACCACGGCAACAAGGTGCCAGCAGATGCAGTGGTTGATTCGGAACAGCACAAGCCGTGGATCGACTCAAAGTCACGGATGCCGACCAAGAAAAACGCACGGTGTCCCCAAAGAAGAACAGGATCTTCCTTGACAAGCCCACGGCCCACGGCACAGCGTATCGTCAGCCGCAGTCTCGATTAGGCTTGGAAGCGACCGGCCCACGGAGCCTCTCATAGGGCCATAGGGCCGGTAGGGCAGGGAAATTAACTCCATTTGCCCCAAAAGCCGCATGGATCTTCGTTCTTGGCCTTGGGATTTGAAGTGCGATGGATGGAAGACCAAAAGAGCACTGCCACCTTTGGGTGCGTGTTTTTCTTAAAGGCAAAGGGGACTAGGGTGTGTCTGATGAGCAGACTCCGTCTTACATGCAGGATCCAGACTGGAACTGGACGAGACAGGCAAAGGCCGCGCCTAGGGGCATAAGGGAAGGGAAGAAAAAAGAAAAAGACGAGACGTTGGGAGCGCCTGCACGTACGACGGGCGCAAATCCTTCGGGCGACACCTGTGAGACCTCGCAGTGCCTGATTCTCTCTCTCTCCCTCAACTCCCCATCCCGATTCCCCATCGCCAGACAGTTCAGTGACACTGAGCCGTATCCCGAGCTGAAATGTTTCCCCCCAAAGGAAGCTAGCCCCAGACCGGCCGAGGCGTCCAGCCCTTTCGTAAACCTGCCTTCTCCCAAATTCCTCCCAGGCAGGCTTAGCACCAGGCAAGGACGTCCAAACCGCCCCGTGCTAGCGCTCTTGGTTGTTTCCGCAGCAAGGGCATGGCCGCTCCTTCGTCCGCTCTGACTGGCTCTTTCTCTCCAACGAGCTTACTGATATGGGTCCACCTTCCCCCCCTTCCCCTCCGGCGCCCTTCCTTCCTTTCAGGTGCCCCGTTCTTTCCCTTCGCACTTTCCCCAGCTGCCCTTTGCTGCCCTGGTCTCGAGAAAGTCCTTCCCCCGTAGCCCGTGTGGCACTGGCAAAGTAAACTAGTAGCGGTACTCCGTACTCCGTGTGCGTTTTAGTTCCGCTTGCTGGAAGTGGCTGCCCTGCAGTGGGAAAGTAAGCCTGGGGGTGCGCCTGCGCTCTTCGTCTCACCTCCAGAGGACCCAAAATCCTACGACTCGGGAAACCCTTTCACTCCTTCACCAACCTGCCTGTCTTCTGGGTTCCCTTTTTGCGAAAGTTGCGTCGGCTTCAGTCCTGCCTTGCACTCCTCGCCGGAGTCGACGATACATCCAGAACGAAAAATAGAACCCGATATTTGACCCGAACGACGAATTCGCGGATCCTCCCTTCGCCTACACCGACGACTTAGACCGGCTTCCCGCCCGAAAAACATCCCCGACCCAACGGGCTGGACTCGTCGCTGTCCAACCCAACGACTTGGCTCTTTGGAAAGTGACATCGAATTATCATCTGCGTCCATCTTGGCCTCGTCGGCCTCGAATTAATTACCCAATGGATCAACTGGCTGTCCACCTGGGAATCGCCAGGGCTGAGGACGTCGACCGTGGCGTCGTCAATGTGAATATTCAGCAGAAGCAGGTGTCGGATGGCAATGACGACAAGGGAGCAAGTCAGCAGACGGGAGGAGGTGACCTAAAAGTTGGAAACCCAGTGGCGGCGACTACGACGACGACGACATCCCAGGCTCTATTTGGGAACAAACCCACTGCCTCGGCCTCTGTGACTTCCACGGCCGACAGCGGGAACAACGGTGTTAGCGGCGTCTCGGAGCTACCTTCGGTGTCTTCCAGCACCATTGCGGATTCCGCCGCCTCGGAAACCAGCAAAGCGCCCAAGAGCGGCAGCGGCATCGGCACCGGCGCCATTGTCGGCATCGTCGTCGGCGTCGTGGGCGGTCTCCTCCTCATCGCCGCCGTGGCCTTCTTCCTCCTGCGAAAGCGCCGGCAGAAGAAGACGGAGGCCGGGTACGACGGCTCCGATCCCGCCAACACGTACATGGTCGACAAGGAAACCCAAGGACGCGCCACCGACTCCCCCAACTCGCCCTACACGGACGAGAACCAGACCCGCAGCATGCCGCTGGACAATGTCGCCCGCGACGACCCGGCGCACGGCGGACTCCCTCGAACCTCGACGTCCCTCTCCCAAGGCCGCAGCGCCGGCGCCCAAACACCCCAGGGAATGTCGTCCAACGTTGCTCATCTCGTGGAGGACGGCATGACGGCCGAGGAGATCAGGAGGCTAGAGGAAGAGGAACGGCAGCTAGACGACGAAATCGAACGCGCTGCGAGACGGTAGTCCCCCCCATTTTCCCCGGCCAGAGAAAAGAGAGGACGGACGACGGTCGGTCACGATTACTTGTCAAATGTCATGCTACCTTAGCCAAAAAGACGACGACCAGATGTCATTTTTTTCGCGCGATCAAACGGAGGCTTGGAGTTATTTTGGATCAAATGTTGCTTGGTTTATTATCTATTGTTTTTTATGCCGCTCTTACTGTTTACTATTACCTCCCCCTACCTCCTGCTCGGCGTTGATGAAGATTCCCCGTGTGCCCCCATTACTGCTCGCGCGGATTGGGGCTTACGGACATTGGATGAGAAGAGGATGGCACGTTTATATCTGGAGTAATACCCCAGTTGCAATGTGGGATGAGTGCCAGTGAGCGAAGACACCCTTCATAGTATTATTCTACGAGTATATTACTTCTATGCCCTTGCGGGATTCACTGTCACTTTACTTGTTGAGTTTTACATCTAGTCTATTGGTAATCATGTCTTTATTCGACGGGTCGTACTATTTATGTCATTGGCTAGGCATTTAAAGGTAATAAACCCAGATAGTTAGGGTAGTCATAAAGAAGGGCAACACTCGACGCTCCCAACGATGCCGCCGATGTGATCGACGCAGTCAACATTGACGTTGGTACAAGCAGCATGGATAATCGAATAGTAATAAAAAACAAAACTAGCAAACCATGAGCCGTTTCCCGTGCTCCTGCAAAGGCCCGTTGGATATGTATAGAGATGTTACAACAAGATAGTCATACATTGCGAGTTTGACGAGCCAGATTTCCCTGCTCAAAATTGAAAAAGCCCATGATAGATAAAAAAAGAAAAGGGAAAAAAAAGAGACCGACCCCATCTAACCACACTGTCTAGCCCTTGCCAAAGAAAGCCTGAGCAAGTAGCTCCTTTGGACTTGTTCGTCCTTGCGTCACCAAAATAGGCCAACGTTGCCATTGCCGAACCCACGATTCCCCTGTAATATCTCCTCGTGTTTTTGCTTCCAACACACGGATGCCGTTGAACTCATCCGCGCGAGAACCAGCTGCTGACCATGTTGGTGGCGAGGCTGCCGGCAATGTTTCCGGTGCTGAAGGCGCTGCCGGCGAGGTTGGAGGCCTGGCTGAACTTGTCGGCTCGGGAGAAGGCGAGGGTGTTCATGACGGTGAGGACGAGGGCGATGACTATGGTTGCCAAGGTTAGAAAATCTCAGGCTCATTCATACAATCTGGGTGTTTCTCCATTGAGGTCGCAAGCAATCCAAATAACACCCCTTTTCTATCCAAGGGGACGATGGGGAGGGGGACACCTACTAACGAGCGGCAGCCACAGGAACTGCAGCTGGACCAGGGCAAGAATAAACATGAGCACCCACAGCATTGGCTGGACGTAGAGGGCGAGCCAGAAGAAGCGGCTGTCGGTCGCGGTGACGACCTTTGTCCCCGGCTCGCTGCTCTCAAAGACCCAGTGCGAGTCGCCCGTCTGGGGGTCGACCTCGTTCCACCAGCGCAGGCCGACGAGGCGGCGGCCCGCAATGTTCTTGAGGTAGTAGAAGTCGCCGGCGAGGAGGAGGATGGTGATGATGAAGATCATGATCCTGGGACACGTTAGATGGAGGGAGGGGCGATGGGGAGGGAAGGGGAGGGACGTACATGCTGTGTATTATCCAAAGACCCAGGAAGTAGATGAGTACACTCGCTGCATCGCGCGCAAAGTCAGCCCAATCCATCCGCGCAAATCCACATCATCGGAGACACTCACATATTCTGAAGCCCAGAAAGGTGAGCAACGTAATGGGATGCGCGCTGAGGCGCCAGCTCAGGGAGCCCGGCGCGGGCTGCGCGGCGGCGGCGTCCATGGTCGGATGAGTTTGGAAGTGATTGAAGCGGAAGGAGTTGTATTATGTAGCGGCGATGGGAGGGGGGTATTGGTTGATTGAACCGGGGCTTGCGCCGTCGCCGTCGTTCGTTCGTCGATGTGGTCGTCAATGTGTCGTCGCTTCGTCTGGACACCTGGAATCTTTAAGCTGACTGGACTCGCTGGAGCTAGGCACCTCTGACAGGGGACCTTTTCCACTCTGTCTGCGCCCAGAGCTGCGGGCCATTGGATGCTGACCCACTTACACCAGAGCGGTCTCGCACGGCAGAATAGTCACTCAAAGTTGGTGCAGCGCAAAGCAGGTCAACACGCCGTGCAGTGAGGGGATCGGCATCTGGTAGCTTCGGCTTTTGAGCGTCGACGAGTCGGCATTTCAAAAACCTCTTGGCCTTCCGTTGAGTCTTCTTCCTCGGCATCTCCCATGTAGTCCCCGATCTTTTCATATTCAATCCATCCCGCATTTTGTATTCAAATTTGCTTGTTTCCTTTTTATTCGTGCAATTGTCGATCCAATTCACCCAAACCCCCTGCCTTTAACAGCTGTCCCTTGTTCGTGATCTAAGATTCCCCCGGACCCGGTGACGACATCATCATGGCTGCGAGATCACCATCCATCATCCGGCGTTCCCTGCTCTACGGTATGGATCGTCTTCTTCCAAATGCAATTGAGTCTCCATCTCTGTAAACTAGCTTCAACTAATCACCCAACCTCCAGTCCCCGGCTCGTCCCAAAAGATGCTCAGCAAGTCCCTGACCCTCCGCTCCGACAACATCACCTACGACCTCGAAGACTCCGTCACCCCAACCCTCAAGCCCGCCGCCCGCGCCAACCTCCATGCCCACCTCTCCTCCCTCTCCTCCCGCCCGCCCTCCATCTCCGAGCTTGCGGTGCGCATCAACGCCGTCTCGACCCCCCACGCCCTCGCCGACCTGACCGCCCTCGCGTCCCTCCCCCGCCTCGACGCCCTCGTCGTCCCCAAGGTAAACTCCCCCGCCGACCTGACCTTCGTCACCGACGTCCTCCGCCACGTCGCGCCCGACCGCCACCCCGCCACCGACGACGCGCCCAACCCCGTGCGCATCGTCGCCCTCGTCGAGTCGGCCCGCGCCGTCATGGACCTCACCGCCATCAGCCGCGCCTCGCCCTACCTGAGCGGCTTCATCTTCGCCGCCGAGGACTTCGCCCTCGACCTGTCCCTCACCCGCACCCCGTCCCTCGCCGAGTTCCTGTACGCCCGCTCCGCCATCGTCACCGCTGCCCGCGCCGCCGAGCTGCCCAGCGCCATCGACCTGGTCTGCACCGAGTACCGGGGGGGCGAGGGCCTCCGGAGGCTCGAGGAGGAGTGCGCCGACGGGAAGTCCCTGGGCTTCAACGGGAAGCAGTGCATCCACCCCAGCCAGGTCGAGACGGCCCAGCGCATGTTCGCCCCCGGCCCCAACGAGGTCGAGTGGGCTGTGAGGGTCTCCATTGCCGATGCCAAGGCCGCCGCCGCTGGGAGGGGAGCCTGGACGCTCGATGGGAAGATGATTGATGCTCCTGTTGTTGGCAAAGCCAATGCTGTCATTGCAAAAGCAAAACAATGCGACTTTGACGTGCAAGCCCTTCGAACAAAGTGGAAGGACCAGCAACCCGAGTAATGAATAAGTGACAACCACTATCTATCTATGTCCCTCGCCATACCATAAAAAAGACAACAGACAACCACCCATAACTCGTATATCCCGACTTAGAACCGAGTTGGTTCCCAGGACGAATATTCATCCAGCTCTCCACCACTATCTACTACATCTTGTCTATGCTATTCAATCATCTCCGCCCCTAAATTCTCATAGTAAACACTATCATACAAGTTGTCTTGGTCGAGTTCTTGCTTAATTTCTGGTTTGTACCCAGCCTCAGCCTCAATCCGAGCAATGAATTCTTTCATAGTCTCGGTGTGAGTATCGCCAGAATACAACCCTTTGTTGGTTTCGTCGCTTCCTTTATAGATCACATCGGTATCTAGGACCTGAAATGGTGACCTTTGTGCATAAGAAGCTGATGTAGCGTGAAGATCAATAGTATCAGTTGGTTGGTATTCATTTAGTAGTTGATAGTCGTCAGAAAATCCTGTATGGTGATAGACATCGTTCTGGACACAGGCAGGGAATACTTTTGAGTGTGCTTCAACTCTGAACTGACTTTCGATCGCAGCTGTGTTGAATGCATCCGCATACCCTGGACTCTCGCCCTGACCCTCGAGTTGCTTCATGGGGAGCCCCCTCGTGTCGTGCGCTACTGCAGCGCCCCAAGTTGATTCATGAAGAGGCACCGGAGGAAGTGACCTGCGGCATGAAAGAAATGATTCTTCTTCGTCTGCTTCTGTATGGTTGATGTCTTTGCCCACATCTCGCTTGTCTTCTCGAGGCCGAGTCCTCAGCAGGTCACTCCGGACTCGACCAACTCGGGGGACCCTAGCTCGGCCATCATTGTGGCTCAGGTCAAGAGGAGATTGAGCAATCCTGGCTAATCTTTCTCTCATACCCCCCATTGCAATGTCGTCTTGCGTTTGTTCGTCCATCGGCTTGTTTCTTGTCCGATCACCCGAGAGTCCTGTGCCATCATAAACTCCTGTTTCGACAAGTGCTCGTCGGGTTGATACCGGCATGTGTGAGAGAGATGAAGTATCTTGAGCAATCGATTCCGTAGCGCTTTCGTTCCGTAAGATAGCCGTGCCTTGTATGGGGCTCTGTCTGCGTTCCTCCAGCCTTTCATCAACCGGACCGTGCTGTTGTACCTCCGACTGCTCAACCGTATCTTTAGTTGCTTCTCTGATACTCCTCGATTGGGACCTCTCTCCCGATTGACGGTCTGAAGTTGTCTGCGTAGCGAAAAGAGGCGACTCTGAACGGATAGATGATCGTGCGGCTATCCGGTTCTGAGTTCGACCCCCTGAACTTACGCGGCGAGTCTTTGTGGGATTGATATCTTGGGAGCTGTCACGGTCGTGGTTGCTGGGAGGATCCGTCGGATACTGTTCCCGGTACGTACTATTCTCTCTGACTTTGAGGAAGCCCATATCATTGAAGGCAAGATCGGTCACTGCACATGGTCAGACAGTCATTTCTGAGATGGTTAAGTTATACATACGCTTTTCCCTTCTGGCCGAGCTGCGACTGTTCGAGAGCAATCCCGCAGTCAAGTCCGGCTTCACCTTGAGATCATGTTAGCACAATCTGAAAGCAGACCATCTGATTCTTACTGACGATCAATTTCTTGCCGGAGATAGCCTCTGACGTGAAGTTGTCAACGACGTCCCGACTGGACCGAAGTTCATGCTTCTTTTTTCGGGGTCGTGTTTTCGGTTTTTTGGACTTGTCATCTTTGGGCTGGTTATTTCTCTTCTTGGTTTCGTATCGGTCCGGCTTGGTTTTATGTCTTGGCTTCTTCGTGAATACTAACTCGTCTGAACTAGAGCATTGCGAGTCGTGCGACGACGATCGACGCCGTTTCGGCTTTTCTCTGGCTTGGCCGTTCCGGGGCCGTGGTTTCGTTTCTTTGGGCCGATGGTGCTCTTCTGCCTGGCTTTTTCCCTTGTTCGTTTCGTATCGGCTCGGCTTGATTTTTCGCCTTGGCTTCTTCGCGCCTGCTAGTTCGTCTGAGCTGGAGCATTGAGAGTCATGCGATGGCGGTCCCCGCCGCTTGGGATTCTCTCCGCCATGACCGTTTCGGGAGACATGAAGACTGGAATCATGCGAGATTGATGAAGCAGTAGAACTTATCGTAATAGTCTTGTCGTCGACAAAGTATCGTGGTCTTCGCTTCGAGTCTCTCTTGAGCAAGACGGGGCTGACTGGGAGATTATTGGGACGCCAGTGTGATTCGTTCGTTTCGTGATCTTTGTCACTGGGCGAAGAAGCATCAAATTCGTGAGAGTTCTGAGTTCCTGCGACCCTCAACTGCCAAGAAGAAATGTAGTCTTTGTTGCCGCCGAGGCCGGCACTTGGCTCGTTTCTTGTCAAATGGTTGAGTTTTCGATGGCTCAACTGGCCTCCGGTTTGATGGGGAATATCGATGCTAGGATGTTGATCCCGATCCTTGCGAGTCAATGTCATCCAGCTAGAAGGGAAGCGGCACGAGGTGATAGCAAAACGTCATTTGGAAGTTGACAATTGCGACTGTATGATAGTCAAAGAGTGAAAAGCTACGGGAAGACCGCCGGGTAGGTATGGTAGTGAATTCTACCTTGGGCCGCACTCAACCTCAACTGTGAATAATTGCATCAGTGGTACATGCCAGGTTCGCGACCGGGAAAGAGCAACTCCCCGAGTTCCCCAAAGAAGGAATGAACAACCCGCGAGTCCAATACTCTTTCCTTATCACACCCCAAGAAGCTCCCGACAGTCACTCTTTCCTCGTATAACGCGCCTTCCATGTTCGTCCGGACCTGGGACGGAGGAACTTGGGATTTAGTCCCGGCTCGGGAGGTACGTACCTACCTCGGGTTAGTCGAGGGTGTTGGTTGTTTTTAGATCATCAGCATGGTTCTCTCCCTCGTCCCCTGGAGGCCCCTTCTTCAGCCATTCCGTTTTGACGTTTTGTTTGCGTGTATCGGCAACAGTCTCCCGACTTTACGAATTTGAATCTCGATCGCTCGTGGCCAGCAAATCACAGCCCCGACTCCCCTGACATGTGCCTGGTGGCCACCTAGGGACTACCCCGAACAGCTTCCTCCACTTGCATGAACAGAGGCCGCTGACAGAGCGTAGTGGCATAACATTCCACCACGACACGCGTTGTTGATTGGCCTGCCCTCGAGATAGACATGGCTCGAATACGGCGCGAGTCCCTGAAAAGAACCACCAGGGCGGGCCGGCTTGGCGACCCTATCTGGCCCGTCCGCTGCGTCCAGAGGGAGCCAAGACGAGGGTGCTTGGGTGTTCTGGGCAGGGAGCGGAGAGAGCGACGAGATCAGCCAGGAACGTTGTTTGGTCGTGACCTAGGGCCGCATCACGTTTGCGGCTTGTTCCAGAGCGACTCGGCTTGGCGCCAGGGCACATGGACATGACATTGAAACTAACGTTTGGGTCGTGTAACCGACGCTGCAATGCGATGCAGTGATGCAATCCGCAGAGGCGCAGGGCGCAGGTACGCTCTCACCGGCCGTGACGCGTTGCCAGTTCTGTGACTGTGCCGTCCTCGGCTTGGCACTGCATGTTTCAAATCTCGTACTCGGCGGGACTAAAACTGGCGACAGCAGAAGACGCCTTGTCTTTTCCCTGCACCCAAGGTCGGAACGGCCGTACGAACCGGAAGGCACGCAGGGCCCCTGACGACGTCCATGGCACGAGGAATGCGGCCACGATAGAGACCGTTCCGATGGAGGGACCCGCGAGGCTTCCAGAAGAGCTGACTCGGCTGTTGCGACTGTTGCGACCCTGGACGATCTCGCGAGCCATCCCCGCCGCTCTTCCCCGCACTGCCTCAGTTTTGCAACAAAACGAAGACGACGCAGCTATTCCCGTGCGTGTCGAGGTCCCTGCCGCACATTGAGCCTTGACTTGGGCCCCTGAGCGATACGATACGGCCGGCACGAACCCCACCGCGGAAGAGGGGCGGGCATCGTGTCCGGATATGTCTGGAGAGGACGGTGGAGGGGTTTACTGGCTCTGACGGAAGCTGTGAGAGAAGTGCTGGGGATAAGGGAGAGGGGGAGAAGGGGAGAAGGGGGTGGAAGGGGTCGAGGGTTGAAGGGGTCGAGGTCGAGGCTGAAAGGGTTCGAGGAGTTTATGCGAGGGGCACCAAGTCAAATGGCTGATGTGCAACCGTCTGCAAGATCTCTGCCCGCGCATCCCGAGGGAAACCATGGTGGAAACGGGTTGTGGACCTCTCGAAAGTGTTTCTTAAAGGGCGATCGGCGATGGCCATCCATCCATTTCATCTGCCATGTGCCAATAAACCAGCTCAAGGCTCAGTGCGCGGCACCGGGACGAGCGGTGGGCAGATGGACGGTTCTTGGACGGTTCTCTGCAGGTGGGCTGGCGAATGGCGAATGGCTGCGCACCAGAATGAAGGGAACAAGGTGCCATTTGAGTTAAGCCGTTGTGCTTGGCCTTCTCTGTGGGGACGGGCTGCGTGGATGGCTCGTCATCACCGACCCGCATGAGCGGCCTCTCATCCCTTGGAAACTGGCGTGCAATGCGTTCCCCTGTTTGCTTGCTTCTCCCGTCCGAAGCTTGTTTGGAGATGAGCCCCTGCCAGAGGAGTCGAAACGAATTGGACCCCGGCCTGTCGCCCACCTTCCCACCTTCCCACCTTCACGCTTCGCACCTTCCCACCTTCCTAGGTGATGGACGGTGCCTCCAGGCCCCTCCAGGTCTGGCCTCCTTGGCTCCCTTTGCTTTGCCCGCTCTGCCCGCGCTGCCCTTACTGCTGCACTGCCTCCACGAATGAGCCCACCGGCGGATCGACGGGAGCATGCTTAGGCACTTGCCCTATATAAGACGCCGTGGCGGAAATGAACAAACGCGCTTTCTCGAGCTGCTCGACACCAGCAAGACCCAGCCTCGTCCACTAGCTACACTGGATCAAGATCAAACAAACACCTGATTAGCGACGAGAGACCCCTGGCCAAGGACGGGCATCCTCATCCAAACACCACCAGCACCAGTACCCATCCGGCCTCTCACATAATAGCTCTCCCAGCTCTCTCCTTCCCGTCCCTCTCCCTACCTACATAACAGGACGGACACCTGCACGCTGCCTAGACCCCAACTCTTTGCCAGTCACGTTTCCCGCCCAAACTTCGTGCCGTCTCGACTTTCTCTTTATCCCACCTCATCCCCCAATTTATCCAGAACCCACGCCTTCCTAGCCAGCTCCTCCTGCTTTGCGACTCGTAACGCGCGCAACGCAACCCCCCGCCCTACTCAGCACGTTATCTTGATAATTAGCGCACCCCTCCAGTCATCGAGAAGTGATCAGGCGCAAGCTCGAGCACGTCTTTGTTGAACATTCACTGCCTGGTTTGAAAACGGAAAGAGGTTCGTTGTTCTCCCCGTTCCCCAACGCCTTCCTCGTTTGCCTCCTTGCCTCCTTCCCTTCCTCCTCCACCCCTCTCTCCATCCTTCATATCGTGCAGTATCTACCCCGCCGTCATCACCTCACCTCGCTGCATACAACCTTAAAGCAACCCCCTAGGCACCATCTTTGCGCTTCACCTCTTAACCTCTCTCCCCCATCCCCAGGGGCAAAACCATCGCAGACCTGAGCGAGCGCCCATCGCCTCCGTCGCATCATCTTGCCCAATTGCTTCGCCAAACAAACAAACAAACCGTTGCTCCGCAAACCGCTTGCGCCCTCAGAGGATCAGGAGTTGAAACTTGAATAGGCTCAAACCCAACGTTATTCATCATGTCGAAGCTTTTCATTGGGTGCGTGCTATCGAAATATCCGCGAGTTGTTCATCGTCGCTAATAGGACCAAGTGGCCTGGCATGGCACACTGAGGAGACCACACTTCGCCAGAAATTCGAGGAGTTCGGCCCCGTCGAGGAAGCTGTACGTCAAACCCCCTGGGAGCCGTGCCCTGGCTCGCACGCCTCCTCTTTGTCGAAAACGTCGCGCTAACGTCGAACCTAGGTCGTTGTCAAGGATCGCGACACTGGCCGTAGCCGTGGCTTTGGATTCGTCCGATACACTCAGGAAGATGATGCCAACAAGGCTATTGGTGCCATGAACAACATCGAGTATGCGCCAAACCTGTCGACTTCAGTATTGCGCCGAGGCTAACTACAACTAGGTTCGACGGTCGAGTGATTCGTGTTGACCGGGCCTCGGACAACGGCCCCAGAGGCGGATTCGGTCGAGGTGGCGGCTATGGACGAGGAGGCTTCAACCAGCAGCAGGTGCCATACGGTGGTGGAATGCCCCCCCAGGGCTACCAGGTTCCTGCTCCCAACATGTATGCTCCCATGCAATATGGTCGTGGCTACCCTCCTCCCCAGCCCGGTTACGGAGCGCCCCCTCAAGGTGAGAGCATAATTGGAAGTAGGCTTTCATGCAATGCGCAATCCTGCTAACGACTATGTAGGCTACGGAGCCCCTCCCTACGGATACGCCGACCCGTCGCAGCAAGGCCAGGTTCCTCCAGGTGGCCCGCAGCAGCCTCCCCAGGGCGGCCGGGGCTACTAGCTGACTTCCGCTAATGGTCCGATATATGGCGCCAGCCATCGCCGACCATGGGATGTCGGAGGGAGTAGTGGTGAAAAGGGAAAACCTCTGAGGATCGAAGATTTCGACGAAATTTTGGCAACCTGCCCTTCTTGCGCGACCTTTGTATGACTGGACGATCAGACATCTGGAGCATGTTTGGTGCAAGAGAGATGATACCCGGGAACTTCAGCTGGAAATCTGGCGAGGGCAGCCAGACCATTGACGACATTTTGTTGATGGTAATCACGATGGGACACGGCCGAGTCTGACTTCTGTGTGCTTGTTTTACTGGATCCTTTTGGTGTGAATCGCAGTCTCTATTTCCTCGGTCTGTGTGCTGGTTTTCTCCTTTATGTCTTTTTTCTTATCTCTTGTTTCTCGATTCGTCATTTCTTTGCAAGTTGCTTTTGAACTGGTTGATGCAGGTTGGCCGAGATTCTCAAGAAAAGGAGCTCGATGTTCGTCCAAAGGCGGCGTCGAATGACGGAAAAGGCTGATCAGAACGGGTGGGACAATGGTCGGACATGATTGATCAGGACCGAGCCATGGATGGGGAGCTTGCAGACATTTCATCTTCGTTATCCGGTTTATTCTTCATGTGCGCGTGTCTATTCATGTATCTGTGCGAGTGTGTGTTCATGTGTGCTTTCTATTTCCTCCTCTTTCACAAAGTCTCTTTTTCGATTTCCTCTGCCTCTTCGGTACTGGCCCTCTGCTTGAAGCCGTGGGCTTTCGGGAGAGGGTTACTGGCTTTGACCGCGTCCTGGCCGTTGGCCTCCAACCTCCGAACTCGAAGGGCAAGGTCACTGATATGATCGTCACCGCTATCCGGGGCGAGATCTTTGAGAGCGACCTCGAGGTTGAGGAGGTAGTCCTTGTTAAGACCGCTTGGTCCCTGACTCCGGAAGATGTGCTCGGCGAGCTTCTGGGGGTCCTGGGGGCCGACAAACTGGTCGTTCTCGGGAGTTCCGATATAGACGAGGCTTTGGATGGTGGCAGAGCCATTGGCGGGTTGGAAGGGTGCGTAGTGGATGGAGTAGCCGTTGATCTCGCGGATGTCGAGATACTCTTTGACCTCGGCAACCTTTTCGGGGATGATCCGGTAGGCGACTCCCCAGACGCGGTCCGGGGCTGAGTCGTGATGGTCGGTGAGTTGCTCCCAGTAGGATCTCTCGATCAAGGTGACGACGCGACCAGGATCTTCTGGCGTCCCACGGTGGTCTTGACTGGAGGTGAGGAGAATGAATTATCAGCAAAAATGGTCGCTGACATGTCTCAATCGACTGAAGAAGCTAAAGATGGACTTCGTACCTAGCCTATGGGGAGGTTAGCTATGGGACATGACTGACAAAGTAATTGGGGAGGGATACTGACTTGCCAGAAGCGACGGACATAACCGGTGACGTATCCCGGGATACGGGTGTCTGACGAAGATTAGAGTGTGAATGGAAGATTGACGGCGTAGGTATATGCGAGGAACCGCCAAGACGACTCACCATAATGCGGGGGAGGTTTCCAGATGAGGCTCCTGTGAGAGGAGATATAGGTGAGTAGTGAGTCCGAGAGGATAAGCGCAAAATAGCGGCAGCGGGGACATGTCTAGATACCCGTATCCGTATAACCAAAACTCGGGGGGTTCAGAGGCGCCGACAGTCATGTTGAAGGATGACTTTGGAATCCCTTCGGTAGGTATTACTAATGACTCTCGATGGGCGGCTTGGATCCCGGGCGGGGTTGCTTACAATTGGAACAAGAAAAATTAAGGTGGCGGTTTGAGATTGATAGAAGCTTCAAGTTAAAGCGGAATTGGAGAGATCCGAGACCGAGTACACTTGGCAATCAAAGAGCGATCAAGAAGTGAGGTTGATGAAGGAATTGAGAGAATTGTCCCGGCATTTGATTGACACAAAGAACCAATCGTCTTGAGGCCTGGCGATGAGGTGCTTCGCAGCGGAAGTAGCCAATGAGATTGAGGGTTTTTTTATTTTTCCCTTTTTCGAGCAAGCGGCTGCTTACCGGAAGTACGTCGTACTTAAGTATGTACCTCCTCCGTGCTGCATGGAGACATGCATGTTTTTTACCTGTTGTACAAACACACGGACGACGCAGGCGGACGAGAGCGAACGAAGTCGCATGGACTCACGGCTGGTCAAGCACAGGGCAGGGCAGTGCTGCGGGATCCCAAGCTGACGGGAAGGTTAGGATGCAGGGAAAATCGATCTGGTGACGTCGAGGGAGAGTGAGTAACTCGGTACGTACGGCAAAAAGTCAGCGGCTGCAACGGCGCCCAGCGGCCCAACGATCCCTTCCCTCTTAAGAGACGGGAAGGCTTGAAGGGGGGGAACCTCTCACCAGCGACCGATACCCACGAAAGAAGATGTTGTGCCCCAGTCCATCCTGTCTATCCCAACCACCACCAGCGTCGCTGTACGAATATCCAAGTTCGCCAACCGAGATATTCGTACAGGGGCGGTCCCAAGAAAACTCGCCGTGGAACCGCCCAAGTGGAACTCGGATTCGGATTACGGGAGGAGCGGTCGTCGCACGTCTTTTGCGTCTCGAGTTTTGGGGAAAGCAATTCCGTAAGCCTAAGCCTCAGCCTCAGCGCCGTACCCTTCCCATCAGGCTGCAGCAATTTGGCGCTTATGGCGTGCAGGAGATGCGAGGCATCGGGCTTTTCGTAGGGCTTTGTGTAGGGCTGATGGGTGCTTGGTTTTGTCATGGTAGGTAGTCTACGTGGCCGGGCGAGTAGGTTGAATACAAGCTTGTTGTTCTGCGACCTCGAACAATATTGGCCGTGGATTTGCATCGAGGGCTTGAATCGAGGGCTGCCGACTTCCTTGGTCTCATCCATCAGCGCCCAACCGCTCCCAGCCAAGCCCGTGCCAAGACCGGCGCGGCTTCAGCCTGATGATGGAAAATGGAGCAAAGCCTCATCTGGCATGCGCCACAGTTGATGAGCGCCCCACGCCACGGTCCTAAACGCCCCTCAGCGCGCCCCGTTTTAGAACACTGCCCCGCACAATTCCCCCTCCAACGAGTCCACCTGAACCACCACCCTCTGGGCTTCAATCTCTCCGTCCAGTCGAGAGAAAGCTGCCCCTTGTACGGATACATACGCACATTGTATTGTTAGTACGTAGGTCCTTTGAAAAATCCTTGTCTCTGGCCTTGCGTCGTTTCCGCCCTTTTTGCGTCGATCCCATATCCCTACAAGGACCTTGGACTTTGCCTCAAAAATTGCCCATTTCCCACCAACCCTCCTCCTGCACCCACTTTCTCTCCTCCCTCCCTCCAAGTCTCCCCTCGCTCTTCCATTTCAACCCTTGCCGTCACGCCGAACACAAAGGGGAAACACAACTCAACCCCCCCTCCCCTTCTGCATCTTAAATCATGGCCTACAACCGACCTTATGACGAAGATGCTCTCCCCAGGTATGTTAACTTCTAGGCCCTTTGGCTGCACCCGCCTCGCGTCTGGCGCAAACGCTGCCTGATGATGCGGCTCTGTCAGATATGCCATCATACTTGCGTAATCGAGAAGATGTGCTAACTCCAACCTTTGTTTCAGATTCGCAGAGCCTGAGGTATGATTTATCACATATAAACCGTTGCGCGTGGAAGCCAGTTCGATGGTAACTGACTTCGTTGCGCAACATAGAAACCCGGCCAGCAGGGCAACCCGCAGCAGCGACCTCCTCCCCAGCAGCAATATCACCAGCAACAGCCCTACCAGCAACAACAGCAGCAGCAGCAGTACCACGTGCAGTCGCCCCGATACGACAAGCCCTCTCCCATCCACCGCGACTCTCGCTCCGGCTCAGTAGGCCAGTACGCATACGGCCACATGTCACCGCCCCCGAACCCCGTCGGTGGACGACCACCCATCCAGCAGAACCGCCCCATTGCGAATTCACGTCCACCACCCTCGCCCGCCCCCGACGGCTCTGGCTCCGATGCCTCGCTGCTGCCCCTGTTCAGGGCCGTGGATAAAGATGGTGAGCGCATCCGGTGCACCCCGTGATATCACCTCAATCTCCCCCACTATCAGGAAGTGGGGAGAGGGAGAGAGACCATGCGTCATGCTCCAAATAGCCCCCCCTCCAGAAACCCCCCGTCTCAAGCATCTCGATAGGCTGACTGGACGTATAAAAAAAATAGGAACTGGCCATCTCTCGGAGCGCGAGCTCTCCGCCGCCCTCGTCAACGGCGACTGGACCGCCTTCGACCCTCACACGGTCCGCATGATGATCCGCATGTTCGACGCCGACCGCAGCGGCACCATCGGCTTCGAGGAGTTCTGCGGCCTCTGGTCCTTCTTGGCCTCGTGGCGCACCCTGTTTGACCGCTTCGACGCCGACCGCAGCGGCAACATCTCCCTCTCCGAGTTCAACAACGCCCTCGTCGCCTTCCGCTACCGCCTCAGCCCCCAGTTTGTCGAGCTGCTCTTCCATACCTACGACAAGCGCAACGAGGGCGTTATGAGCTTCGACCTCTTCGTCCAGGCCTGCATCTCCCTCAAGCGCATGACGGACGTGTTCAAGAAGTACGACGACGACCGCGACGGGTACATCACCCTCAGCTTCGAGGACTTTTTGACCGAGATTCTCAAGCAGCTCAAGTGAAGAAAAGGGGGAAGATAAGAAGAATAAAAAGCTACAAACCAAGAGGGGGCGCCAAAAAAAAAAACATAAAAAAGAAAGTACAGCACTGCAATTGGTAAATATTACGAATGAAATGCTAGAACACCAACGACACTTGAACTGCGGATGTCAATACCATCAAGACGGGAGGGAGTTTTTGTTATTTATTGTTGATTTTTTATCCAGCTACCAACTTTTTCTTACTTACTTCCCGCCATGTCCAAAAAGATGCTGCGGGAATACGGCCTTGCATTATCCTCTCGGTGGGTAGACACAGGGCGGTAGAAAGTGAACGGGGGAAGGGAGGAACGCATGCGAAGGGGAATAAATGAGGAGGGGCAGGAGGGATTCGTGAAATGGATGGTTCGATGGACGGACAGATGATACCCTAGGTTGAGGCATCGGCATCCCGACTTAGACACGAAGCGCTCGCTTCCCCAGACAAAGCATCACAAATTCAGCCATGGTTTTATCCCTTGCGTGTCTTTTTTTATTTATTTTTTTTATTTGCGTGATTCTTGGACAAGCCACAAGCGAATTCAAATGTTCAAGGGGCTTTTTTAAAAAGATGAATGACGCTTTTACATGGCTACCTCTTGAACTACCACTGATACATAAGGCAGAGCAAGATGACTTCCCACCTCATTAAGATCTTACACTTCACTTCCTCTCAAGAGTTCCTAGATATAGCCAAGAACTTTGATATACCTGCATGTTCATACAAAGGGAAAAAATATAGCAAGGTCCATCGCATAGTAGGCGATGATAGTCGTTGGCTTCATACCCGTCGTCGACTTCAGTCATCCAATAACCCCTTCACCTAGAAGACCATCGATTCTCGGAGCTTGCCCGATAGGTCAGGCATCTCAAACACACCTGCATTCGTCAGAGAAACCTCGTCGGTGACATGCAAGGCGATAATCTCGGTTTTTGGCGCCTTCTTCTTCTTCTCGTCATCGCACACGGGTTGGTCCAGCTCCCGCCGCACCTCCTCCTTGCGATACCCCTGGGTGCGAGCCCTCCTGGTCATCCATTTATGCTGCGGCGTCTTTCGCTCAACATCGCGAGGGCCGATCCAAGCTTTGGCACCTAGGGAAGAGGCGATCTGCCGACCATCGGGGGCGCCCAATGTAATGGCACCAGGCAGCCACCAGGGTGAGGGCGCAGCTTCGAAGCAATGAATGAGCGCTGTCAGGGGTAGAGCAGCTTCGGTGACAAGGTGGGTTGTGGTGTATAGCTCAAGGCTGCTATATGTGATGCCGCGAGGTGAAAAGATGATTGAGAGTGAGCGGTCTTTGTGTTGCGGAGAAACGGATGCTATCGAGCGGGTTGAGCGGATCGAGCGGCAAGATCGAGGTCGTTGAAGACTCCGCCGCGGAGATTCTGGAGGCGTATGCGCTGGTACTAGTGAGTTGAAGTTTTGGCTCGCAGCTTTCAGGTTCGCAATGCCAGCTGAGAGTGGCGGTGGTGAGGGAAGTCTGAAGTTGAAGAGCGGGTTTTTGGGGGTCGTCGGTTGACACACGCTGCTGGGTCGATTAAATGACAATGGGCGAGAAGGAGGTGGCCGATACGTGATGCCAATGGCAGAATAGAGGCGCCAGTGGTCTCGCTTCTGTGTGATCAAGGAAATGGTGATCTCTCCGGGATCGCCTGAGGGGGATTCGGGTGGAATGGGTATTCGAATCGTCGTTTCCTTCTTGGAATTTCGAGGGTCATCCCACTTGTCCAGTGTCTGAACTTTGCCCTTGGCGAAGTGTTTCCAGCTGCGTATCAGCTTGGCTGCTGAAGGTGCAGCCAGGATTTTCGTTCTGGTGTTGGTGCCCGGTAGCTGTTTGAGGGTCGCTTTATGACAGTGTTCACTCTTGTCCTGGCTAATGATGACGAGATCGGGCTCGGGAAGTTCTTTGAGTGACGAAATGCGCCTCGATTCTCTCTCTAGATGGTCGTAACTTGTGGCATATGAATCTCGTTGGTCGATTTTTGTCTCAGGGCCTGGGATCCACGGGTCCAGCAGGATCCGAAAGGGTTCTTGTGTCGGGAAGGGGACGATGGGCTCGAAGCTTAGCATGATAGAAGCATCGCCATTGAGTTGTGTAATTGTCAGAGACATGTTGATGCTTGCGCTAGTTTAATCTTTGTAAGTCAACCAGAAATTAGCAGGACCAGCAAGGCGGAAGCGGCTTGTTTATGAAAGAGCTCGACGGATCGAATGGCAAACCTAGTTAGGTCCGGACAAGTCGCATAGGGAAGTTGTTGGTACATGGACAGATATCAAGGCAGGCTAGCATCAAGATGGAAGTCCGAAAACAGCGGCTTGGGTTCAACGCATGGGGAGAGTTGGGGATCTGCCGAGTTATCCATTTGACTGGCATTGAGGCGTTCTCGAAGTGGTTGGAGATAACGTGGTCGATGATGATGAAGTGGACGTCATGAATGAAGTGCACGCGATGGCCTTTATCAAGTTAATCACCACTCGGCATCGTCTCAACTTGCCTCAGGTACCCGGACACAACTATCCGGTATACGCCATCAGTTCATCAGATCGCAAAGGTAGCATACGCAAGTAGAGTCATCCAGATCGCGGTACGTATGACGAAGACACCACGGCTACGCTCTCAGCCTGATGATCGGGTTGCGCGGCTTAGACTTCGGTTGGAAGCAACATTCCAGACTCTGGGCATCGAATTCGGCCGCGAACTCCAAAGTTGCCATGCGGGTGGACCAAGGTCGCCAAATCAACTCGCTGTGGCTGGCAAGAGCTGGCTGTTCCCGAGCGGGAGGCTGGTCTCGTCGCGACGCCTCGCTGAAGGCGGGATTGACGCGTGTTGAACAAGCGCTGGCTTGCTTGGTCGGAGGCAACTTGGGCGTCATGACCTGATTTTGACCTCCCTTGGTGTTGATGGCTGCGAGGCATCATTAGGGTTGAGGCGATGAATATGTGACGCCAAAGCTCGGCCGGATCATGGCCCAGACGTGGCTGCGGGTGTGGTGTTGTTGCTGTGCGAGGCAGTTGGTAGCATCTAGGCCGCAGTTGCGTGTTGTCGAATTGTCTGGAGCAGTCCGTAGGATCGTGCTATTGGGTCGATCGATGACTGGCGTGTAAGTCGCCCTCCAGTGCACCTGCCCATTTGGCCTAGAACACCACGCTGCATGTCACATGGAAGGTCCGACGGGCTCAGTTGCATTGCAGAGGAAGGAGCCACCATTTATCACTGGAGGTGCCTAGGCCTGGGTTCGGGGAGTCGGGGAGAGAGGAATTATTGTTGTTGTTAGTTCTGTAATGCGCCTTACAGAATCGCACCCCCGTCGTGCATCTTGTTGACTTCCATGTTGCGCGGAATACGAATACAGACAGTTATGCGCACCCATGCAGCAAGGATTCCGTCACAAGCACACTTCTAAGCTTTGAGCGCAAAAGAGCCCCAGACTGATGAATTTTTTCCATTTTTTCCTCAACAAGGGTCCAACGTGGCGGCTATCGTGGCAAGGATAAGGAAAGAGCTGGTGGAGATGATTGCGACTTTTACTTCCCATTTGTAGGTCATGGGATCGATGCCAAACTGCCCTAAGCTCCGCCTTTGTCGTTGCTGCTTTTGATAGAGAAGAGTCTGAATAGCCGAGGGGCGAGAGGAGAGGGTTGGGTTGTGGTTTAATTCATGATGTGTTTCTTTCTTCTTTCTGCTTGTCTTTGCTTGATCCTAACCACTAAAGTAACATGCCCTTGATGCTTTCAGTTCCTGAGCACCGAACTTGTCCTCTCAAATATCGGACGGAACCCAAAAGTTAACCTCACATAGTACCTTCCGTGAGAGACGACACGAATTAAGCCGACGCTAAGTTTGTTAGCCAACTTTGGAAGAAAAGAGGAAAAAAAAAAAAAAAAAAAAAAACATGTCTTCCGAGTCGGCCTTGGGAGAGAAATCTTTGCGGTATCCTTGTTCGTTCCCAAGCTGATCCTTGTCTCCAGACTCAGAGTCCAGGCTCCCCACTTCCGACTTCCTCAGCTTCCATGTTAGCTCCTGCCCTCCCAGCGTCACTTCCGTCTTCTCGATGACTCTTCGAATGAAACTGTCATATTCCCTATTTCCACTTTTCAGATTCAGGGACCTCCTTAATCTTGGTGTTTTTCCCACGGAGCCGGCGGTGAGACAGTAGGTGGCCAGAAGTTTATAGCCACGCATCTATCCGTCAAATTATTCGAGACGTTTGCCTCTGGAGAATGTCGCCAGGCCCGGGCTATCTCCACATGGACCTCGAACCGGATACGGAGCAAAGCTGTTGCTGCACGACGATAAGTGCCCCCCTCGAGCTCGCTTTGCAAGCGCTAACTCTTATCGGCTTCCTGGTCCTTCGCTGCCCGACTCCTCACTCCCACTTTCACTCCGGGTTACGTACTCTGCCGCAGGCGATTGCCGCGATTTAGGCGGTGCGGCGCGGGGTCACCGCCCTCGAGAATAAAGCCGGACTTATCGTGCGTGGGTGACCTCGGTACTGGATGGCGACACCACCTGCACCTGCACTCCTGCACTCCTGCACTCCTGCACCGGCTCCGACCCTCTCGAAATGTCAAGCAAGCGAGTCCTTGTCAAAGCAAGCGTCGATACCTGACCCTCCAGAGTTGTTCTTCCCACCACCCTCCATGGCCCAAACCGCTCACCCAACCCATCCTTCTCCTCCAAAAATGCCGTCTTTGTCCTCACCGCCTTCCACCCACGTTCAGTGCTCCTAGTCATGAACTGATCACAGAGCCGGATCTCGACGTCGCGACCGAAGCCGCCCACGTCTCCTGACCCTTCTCGAAACCCGTGCGCCTTGTTTCGTAGGGCCAGAGACACCCCTGACCGGTGATGTCACTGTCCCCTCACTAGACCCGAGTGCGTGGTGTTGTACGCCAACGACACTGTGCTCAACAATCACCTCGCTGATCAACCTGAGGACTCTGACATGCGTCAAAAGATGTCACTTACTGCTCACCAGGACACGATTTGCAGAGTTGACGAGCCACGCCGAGCTGAGAGGTAGCTTGTATGCAAGAACAAATAGAAGAAAAAAAAGGAGTATTGCCGCCGCCATGTTGCCACAGGCCACAGGGCGTATCATCACTCAGGCTACCCCCCACCTCTCCAGTTCGGGACGTGATTCGATACGTTCTTCTTACGGCGACGACTCCGGCGCCGACGTCGAAGTCTGACTTGATGCGAACCGCCGCGTCCAACGCCACCCCAGACCTCTCAGATTCCAGCTCTCAGCAAATCCTTGCATGGCTCGAGCTCCAGCTCGGCGTCTCTTTGGTGAAGCTCTGGTCCCGTGGCACAGCTCGTGGCGAGAGTCATGCAGAGCCCTCTCCGTACCCGCGATGTACATGTGATGGCCAACGGCCGGAGTTGGGTTAGGGAACCGTGGTGGCAGTTGACCTTTGAGCTCGGCCCCGCCGACTGCTTGTCGAATCAATCGTCACTCCCATTCCGACGCTCACACCAGGTGCGAGTTCAAGCTCTATACAACGGCAGCGTCAATAATGCATTGTTCGCTCGTCCTCTCCCATGGTCGGTACGCGTACGGCCAAGGACGGCTGGGGGGAGAGATGCAGCGTGGAACACGTCAAACCGTCAGCAGAAGCAGAGACTGAGTACATGATGGCAGAAGTCGGTACAAAGTACACATAGAGAACAAGCTCGGTGCATATCAATTCTGTTCCACACACCCCTCGCTCGAAACAGAGCAGCCCCAAGTCAGAGAAAGAAGGGACCTTCAGGTGCTGTCGAGAATTCGCTCCAGGTCCACCTCGAATGGAGCTTTCCCCCCTGTTGCTTGGGTAGCTTCACTGACCTGCAGCACCTTTCAGATGGCACCAGACAGCAATTGTGCAGGCCCATGTCTCCTTGGTCCTTCGTCGACGTCTTCCACCTCCATCCGTCCAGAAGAGCGGCCCACTGCCAGCCACTCCCACTCCACCGCAGTCACCATCCTTTCCGAGTCATTGCAATGGGAGCCAATTGATTTGTTCGCGAAGGGCGCTTGGGCCATGGTCCCTTGGGGTGCTTCCAAGCTTCGGTCTTTGCCCACTCGCCCGCCGGGAAGTCGAGAATGGATGGAAGCAACGGCTTTGCTTTTTTTTTTTTTTTTTTTGTCTTTCTTTTTGTCGCGCCCATCCAAATGGCGACAGCTTGCTGGAGCGCTTCCCGGTCCCTTGATGATTGGCTCGTGTGTGAAGCTTCCCCTACCCCAGCTGGAGTCTCGGTTCCCCCAACCAGATGTCGATAACGTGCAGGGAAGGGCGAGGTTTACTTCCCTCCAGAAGCGAGACAAGCTGGAGAGCTCTTGATCCGCACCCCCAAGCTCCTGCCAGATGCCATTGGCTGCGTAATCGATAAGTCGTTCGAGGCCGATCACTAATAGAGCTCTCCTCTGATTTTGGCTCGCCAAGTTTGTCACCCACAGAAAGGAATCGCCAATGTACAGATACAGCACTCCCGGTGTCTGTCGGAAGAATCCATTGCTCACACGCCCTTCCACGCAGGCACTTTCCGTTCCTGAAGGGTTTCCGTCTCCTTCGACTCTCAACGGTTTCCCCCTCGACTGGTGCTTGTTCTGTAACAGTGCTCATCCCTGTGGCTTTTTTGTCTGCGCCTTCTCGGTGCCGGTTCGCTGGAGCCGGTCCTGGCACTCGTCCGTGTGAGCAAGTCCGCCTTTGCCTTGGGGGAGGGGTGTGTGAATCCACGAAGAGCTCCTCTCTCACTTGCAATGTAACTCACGGCATGTATTCGTACCTACTCCAAATGGCAATGCAGCGAGGCAAAGCAAGGTTGCAGCAAAGCTCTCAGCTGGGGCAACACTGCTGGACTTGCCGCACCGCCTCCTGCTGCTGATGTTGCTGCTGCCGCGGCGCTGCGCTGACTGCTCTCGCTGCTCACTGATCAATCTTGTTGCTCACGCTCTCGCTCAAACAAAAAACACGCCCTCTCCTCCTGCTCACACACACTCTCTCTGCTCTTTTTTCTCTTCCTCTCCCAAACACGCTTTACCGAAAATATCCTTTGCCTCCCAACTTCCGTCTCCCCTCCTCCCTTCCTCCTTCCTCCCACAACTTAAACTGACCTCGACTGCTAAACCTCCCAGTTTCTGGTCTCCCCAGCTCCAATTCTCTTCCTCCTCCATCACCACCACCCTCACCCGCCGGCCTGTACTTGCGACTTCTCTCGCCTTATCCCACCCATCTATCGACTTCTCCCAGGACTGTCATCTAGCGTTAATATTCGCATTCTCTCAATAAGACTCGGCCATTCACCGTCGACGCCTCCAACCCTCGGCCTCGAGCCTCAAAGGAGGATTTCTCAGATAGACTTCGCCATCCCCCATCCCAGCTGGGTCCGAAACAGCCTTTGTCACACATCCGCCCATGGTCGAGGACAGCTTCCGTCACCATCGCCAGGCCATGCATTGAGCTGCTCCAGCTTCGATCCGCCACAATTTCGCCAATTGAAGCCGCCCTCTTCTCAATTCTGGTTTCCTCGGCGCCTGATCACCATCACCACCACCACCACCAAATCCCCCACCGTCGAGACTGAGCGCATGGTGGGGTCAAGATGCCGCCCAGATCGTCTTTAACCTCGTCCTTCTCAATCACAGACTCCAACAATGAAGTCGTCTGCCCCCTCCGGAATCAGGATGGCTCCAGCTGTCGCAAGCGGTGCATCGGCGTAAGTAGTTGGTGTCTCTTTCCGTCGTATTCCGCCCGCGCATGGCCTTGAACCCCACGCCATGCTCCATCCCCGTCCTGCATTATCGTCCTGTCTCACCATGCTCTTATCTGCGAGCTACTCTGGGAGAGCTCAAACTGCGCCTCTAAAGGCCACCACAAGTTGCGCACCGTCTAACGATATTTGCCATCTACAGGAGAAACGATACCGCTCGATGCAGGAGCACATCCGCCGTGCACATCCCGAATATTACATTGCGAAGCTTCCGGCAACCGAGGAGAGCTTCCACTTGATGGTGAATAGCCCACCGTCAGAGCGTCGAAATCCCGAACAGAGCTCAGCTCCGGCGCCTCAGGGTTTGTCCCACTCTCAGACAGTCTTGACCCCGCTCGTTGACCACCTAGAAGCTTTCCACGAGCGGAATCACTTTCATCGCGACGAGCCTAGCAACCCAGGCACGCCACGCCGCATCGAGGAGATCGGCGGGCTCAATACCTATGTGCCCCCGATGCTAGGTACCGCCGGTGCTGCAGCAGCACTGGCCGAGCTTCACGGCATCAAGAACAATCAAGACCTCGACCTCGACGGTGTAAGCCCTTTTTACCCCGCTCCTATCGATAACCAAGCAGTCGTCATTCCGAAGCGTCACAAGCTAACCAAGCTCTTTAGGACTACTATTCTGATTTGGATGGACGACGACCGAGGACCTCGATTGAATTGCCTCCTCTCAACCTTGGAAATCACGACATCACCAGCGATCCTTATCCCTCTGCCAAAAGCAATCGCCAGCGCGATTTTCTCCCTTCACTCTTAGCACATTCCCCACCAGGGAGATCATCTACACTTCCCCCCCTCCAGCGGCCACTCGGCAACCGACCGCGTAAGCAGTCAGTGACGAAGCGAGGAAGAGAATCCCATCACAAAAAGAAGAATTCTCGTTCGTCTGGCGGCGAATGGCTTCGACGCATTCAAGATGAGCGATATGGACTGGTTAATAGCCGGAAAGCGCTCTCAGTTGAGCCGTCGACCGATATGAAACGATGGGAGGATCTCATCGACGCAGCGGATCAAGCCGCATCGGCTGCTGGAGACATAGATGAGGATCGCACGCCTGTAAGTCTTTGTTGCTCTCCAGCAATAGTCATTCACTAACTTTGTCAGGTTCCTCAGTCTCCAGTTTCGATGCATCGAGCTTCTATGCCACCGTTCTCGTATCAACAGCAGTTCCAACCGGGCAGCTATCAGGCTTCTCCTCTGCAACAGGCACTTACACCGCCTTCTTATGGACAGGACAATGTTGTGCCGTTTCCTTCGGTGGAGAGCGGCGAGAGTGGTGACAACTTCCACATTGGATCTCGAGGTCTGTCCGACTCATCGCCCACGTACTCGGCACAGACAATCCAGATCTATTGCGCCGCTTGTCAAGGCTTTTCGCTACTCAAGGACTCGTATGCTTGTACGGAATGCATTTGTGGGCTTTGTCCTACCTGTGTTGAAGTTCTGATGGCGGAGCAAGGGGCGCGGAGAAAGTGTCCTCGCTGTGCGACCATTGGGGGGCGGTTCAAGCCGTTCCAACTTGACATCCGGTAAGGGTTTCTCGTATTCCTTGTTCTTCTCTTTCAGCTCTTTTGGGGCCTCTCACTTTCTTGTCCTTCTTTTTTTTTTCCCCATAAGGGTTACCTTTTGGTTACACTTTGAATTGGCGTAAGAGCAAGGGTGATGCAAGCTGGACTCCTTGCGCCCGGAGCAGGACAGCAAGCTTTTGGACAGGCACGGTGCATTACCGGTTTTACTTTCCCTTACTGGGACTTTTACTTCTCTACATGCACAACGAACTTTTTGGGACGGATTACACGGGATTGGGCACAGGCGTTTGATTTAACTTATAAACCTGGGTCTGGATTGGTGTTAAGGTTAGTTTTTTGGATTTTTGAATTGGCTAGGCCTCATGAGGCGGGCATGAAAACGAACAGTCGTTTACGAACAGCCGTTTACGAACAGCCGTTTACGGACTAGGTATTGAATGCAAGATTATCAATGACAGGGTGGTAAATAAGCGAATGGGTTGTTATCCATGTGTGATGATGACGGCACGAAGCATTTACCACGGCTTGTGCCTCACTTCTTTGCCTCCTTTTCCTTTTTCAAGAGCAGATCTCGCATGGCAGCGCGAACGTTTCGGCTGCCGCCCAGCTTGGGGCCCCTGAGGACATCCTCGGACTTTGCGGGCGGGTTGGCAGGCTTCTTCCTCTTGAGCTGCCGCTGGGCGACGTCCTCGAGGAACTGCTGGCGGAACTGCTCGGCCAGGCGGTCGTCGGCGGCGGCGCCGTCGGCGTTTGCGTCAGAGGGGTCGAGTTGTGACGGGGCGGGGGTTTCGTAGACGTCGACTAGAGGGGTTAGCAGGGTGTACAAGGAGGTGTAGAGGGGAGGGAGGGACGTACGGCGGTTCTCGCGCAAGATCTCGTCGACGAGCTGGTCGCGCTTGATGGCGTCGCTGCCGCGGCGGTTGCGCGGCGGGCGGCGGGGCTTGCCGTCGCGGCCGAGGCGCGGTCGCTTGTTGGGGCGGCGAGAGGGGGGTTCGGCTTCTTGGGACGGGTGGCCGAGGGCGGCGCGCTCGGTGCGGGCGACGTTGTAGTTGTGGGCTTCGGCGCCGAGGTCGATTTCCTGGAGGTGGCCGCGCGTAGCGCCCGAGGAGGTGGTGGTTGACGCCGGGGCTGGGACGGCGGTGGTAGTAGTAGAGTCGACAGAGGGAGGCGCCGGCGCCGGCGGATGTGACGTCGTTGCGCTGGGGCGGCTAGATAGGCGGGACTCTATGTATTCCATCCTTGAATGATTAGTCCAGCGCATCAAGTCGAGGGGAGAACCTGTGAAGAAAGGTCCAAAGAAACAGCCCGGGCAACGTACATGTGTCGGTCGTTCAGGTCGGCCACCAGGCCCGTCTGGTGCATGAAGCGGTTCGCCACGCCTCCGAGCGCCGCGGCGGCGTCCTTGTCTTGCGCAAGGTCGGCGTGCGGAACCAGGGCGCGCTGCTCGCTATGGTTGTCGTCGTTGCGGTCTGGCCTCGAAGCCGCGCCGCTCTTGAAGCCCACGCCGTTGAGGCGTGTGGCGGCCCTGCGGGCGTTGCGCAGACGGAGCGCCGCGGCGACGCTCGACTCTTCTTCTTCTTGGTCGCTGGTTCGGTCGTGAGCTTCGTCATAGCGGTCGTGCGCTTGCGACGCGGGCGCATCGGGGAGAGTCGTCGCCGTCGTCTTTATCGCAGCGCCTTCGTCGCCGTCGCTGTCTGCGCGTTGGCGGTAGGCTTTGCGCCTCTTGCCGGCGCGGAATCGCACGGCGGGCTCGACTGACGAGGGGGGACTCATTAGGATGACGAGTGGTTCTAGATGTATTTCGTAGTTGGCAAGCAAAAAGGTTGAGTTGACTAGCTATGTGTGTGAAAGAGGGATGTTTGGTCGAGAGTGAGATGGTTTAGTGGCTTTTGTGCCTAGTGACATCAAACAGCAAGGCCGGGACTTAGCCGAGAACAAGAGAACATTGGACTCGATCAGATGGGGGACCTTTCAATCAAACAATGAATTATCCCACCCTACAAGATTCGCAGGAAAAAAAAAAATGACTAAACGAGTAGGCGCATCGCGATTCAACCACGTTTTTCCTCGAGATGGTCTACTGATACCTCGCTAGGTTTACTTCCGTGTCCACGGCGTCGTCCAAGGTCAAGTCTCTTTCTCCTCCTCCAAACGCTCACAAACATGGCTCAGCTGACGTCATCCAGGTGTTGGATTCCGGTACGAATAGACAGCAACAACACCATGACAACCACAAATACATCTAACCAAAGACACAGCTACTTTACGCGGAAGAAGGCACACGAGTACGGCATCACGGGTTGGTGTCGCAACACCCATGACCACAAGGCAAGCCGGGGCCCTCTTCTCCTCAAGCTAAGCTTGGTAGTAGTGAATAACAACGCTGACCCATGACAGGTCGAAGGCGAAGCCCAGGGAAGCGAAAACATTCTCAGCCAGTTCCTCAAGGACATCGACTACGGCCCGAGACATGCTCGCGTCGTGCAGCTCGACAAGGAAGATCGAGACGTGGTGGACGGGGAGGAAACCTTTGAGGTTCGACGTTGAAAGCATGAAAACAAGAAAAAAAAACCCATACGCCCGCCATGATATTACGCCCATTGCTTTCGGTATCTATCCGCCATGCAAAATAAAACCGCCTCCCTTTTTCAAAATCCTCTCCCCCGACGCTTCACCTTTGGACGCCTCACGGCCCCGACGGCAATCGTCTTGGCCTCTTCCTTGCGCTTCACCGGCGCGGCCGCCTTCTGGGCATCTACGCGCTCCATCTCCCGCCGTCGGTCCGCCGCCATCTGGGCCTCAATCTCCATCTTCCGGTTGAACTCGGTCTCCGTGATGCGCTTCTCCCGGATCGAGTAGCCCTTCTCCTTGACCGAGTAAAAGACGCCGCCCAGATCGGCCAGCCAGTGTGGGTCCACGGCCGTGACGGTCGAGACGTACACCTTGGACGTGAGGATTAGCTCGTGGTACACGACGTAGTCGGGCGGGTGTCCGGCGTAGAGCGCGCTGGTGGGATGTAGTTGCACCGCTAAGTTGGTGCGGAGGTTGATGTACTCTCCCGATCCCTTGTACTTGGCCGCCTGGTGGTAGTATCCCGAGCAGATGCACTTGCGGATCATGTCCCAGTCCATCCCGCAGCTGATCAGCTTCATCTTCTGCATCCGGACAATGTCGAGGAGCTGTTCTCGGATTTCCTTGGCCCGTCGCAACGACTTGGGGTGCAGGAAGTGCTTGACGCACCATCCGTCGGAAAACCCGTTGCTCTTCCACGCCGAGTACACTTGCAAGTAGGTCAAGTGGTCCGACTCGTGCACCCAAAACTTCTCGCGTTGCGCGTCGGCTTCGTCCTGTCGCTCCTTGGGCCGATAGAATACGTTGGGCACCGAAAGCATCGACACAATGGTAATCATCTCTTCGCTGCATCCGTACTCTTCCGCCGTAATGAGTAGTTTGGCCAGCGATGGATCCATGGGGAAGGCGCTCATCTTTCGGCCGAGTTCCGTGAGCTCTCCCAGGTTATCCAAAGCTCCCAGCGCCCAGAGATCGAACATGGACGTCGTGATAGTATCCTGCGGCGGAGGATCCATGAAATCAAAGTCCAACAAATCCTTCACCCCAAGTGACTTGAGCATGAGCACCGTGTTGGCGAGGTTGGTGCGTTGAATCTCAGGGATCGTCTGCAGGTAAAGCTCCTCCTTGTAAGCCTTTTCCGTAAAGAGTCGAAACGCCTTTCCGGGTCCGGTTCGACCAGCACGTCCGGAACGTTGGTTTGCGTTTGCTTGTGAAATAGGCGTGATTTGTAGCGTGTCCATGCCCATCTTTGGGTTGTACACCTTCATCTTAGAGTAACCCGCATCCACCACATACTTGATACCATCGACGGTCAAGCTGGTTTCGGCAATATTGGTTGCGACGATGCATTTCCGCACCCCAGCGGCTGCTCGGTCAAAGATCTTGGCCTGGAGATCCGCGGGCATCTGACTGTAAATAGGGAGGATGCTCAGCTTTGGAGGATCGTTGAGGGCGTCAAGTCGCTTTTGGACCAGTTCGCAAGTGATTTCAATGTCCTCCTGACCCGTCATGAAGACCAGAATATCACCTGCGTCCATCGAAACATGGATTGCCAGCACCTGCTGCACCGCCTGATCTACATAGTCCTCGACGGGCGATCGGTGGAACATGACATCCACGGGAAAAGTCCTTCCTGGAATGGTAAACTCTGGCGCTCCGCCAAAGAAGTCAGAGAACCTCTTCGCGTTCATGGTTGCCGACGTGACGATGAGCTTGAGATCTCGTCGCCTTTGGAGGATCTTCTTGAACAGACCCATCAAGATATCAGTGTTAAGCGCACGCTCGTGCGCCTCGTCCATGATGATACACGAGTATCTATCCAAGTCGGGCTCGTTGAGCGACTCTCGGAGCAAGACACCATCCGTCATGTACTTGATGACCGTCTCCTTGCTCGTGCAATCTTCAAAACGGATTGCGTATCCTACCGTGCTCCCCAGCTTCACTTCCATCTCTTCGGCAACTCGCTTGGCCACGCTCATGGCGGCCACACGTCGAGGTTGTGTGCAACCAATCATGCCCCCTTTTCCATAGCCGTCCTCGTGGAGAAACTGGGTCAACTGTGTGGTTTTGCCAGAGCCCGTTTCGCCGACACAGATGGTGACCTGGTTCTCTCGAATCACCCGTAGAAGCTCCTGGCGGACTGCAAAAGCCGGAAGATATTCCCGCTGCTCTCGAAGCGTCTTGGTTTGACTGAAATTGCTGGCTCCGTCCGATTTCTTCATGTGCTCGCTGAATTTATTCCCCTTCGGCTCGGCTTTAGCCATGTCATCTTCGGCCGCCACGGGCAGTGCGCTATCGCCATCCTCTTCCTTGGCGCCCATGATGTTTCCAAGCGTCGTTCCGGCAATATTCGTGGCCTCTTGGGCTTGCCTCTGGCGTTCTCGTTGTTGGCGGGCCTCCTTGACCACCTTGCTGCCCTTTCTACTGAAGACGGCCATGTCGCTCTGGTAATCTTTCACGGCCGGGATGGGTTCCAATTGCTTCGTAAAAATGGTTCTTCCGTCGAGAAAGGGAGGTCGAAGGTCGTGGACAAGGAGATGGACTCGTATTTCTTGTTCTGCATCAACTTCAACTGGTTCGTCTTTCCATTGCGCAACACCAGACACCACCATCCGGTTTGTTTCCCAGGCATCATTTTCTCGATTTCTTTGCTCCCTCCAGGCGTCGTACCGGTTCGACATCTTTTGGTTCTGGGCGGCGCCCTGCTGTTGGTTTTCCCAGGTTGACGACTGGTATGAGGCAAACGGGTTGTGTGAATCGTCTCCAAAGGTATGTCCGCCGAGTTCATCGCCACCGTACCAATCACGATCGAGGGCTTTCTCATCTTCGTCGGTCGGCTGTGGTCCGTCGAGCTGTCGAGGTGGCGTTGGCGCGTAGTGAGAGCGACCGTGAGGTGTCGAGGATCGAGAGTTCTGAAATCTGTGAGGCGGTCGCGATGACTCCAGGCGTCGCCTCTTGGGGTTGTACCCGTCGTATTCTTGGTCGTCAGCCATTTTCAAGCTGGCCTTGCCGGATATTCGAGCGTAAGGAAAGGGTGAGCTTGAAGCTTGGAGAATGTTTACAACGAGAACCGAACACACTGCGACGAAGTTTATCCGATACCAGTCTTATCGATAAGCCCCCACTTGAAATTTTTGGAGAAAATTATCTTTGCGCCGCCCACCAAGCAAATCAGTGGTGCATTTGCCTTATACCAAAAGATACCCAGCATCGCACTCACAATGTCGATGATTACGGCTGCTTCGTGGGTCCCTCGGGGCTTCGCGGCGCCTTTTCCTCAAAAATACACACTTGATGAGGAGGAGTTTGCAAGAATAGCGGAACTCGCTAAGCTCCAACTCGACGACGCCGAAGAAGACCTCAAGGAAGCCCAGGAAGGCGAGGACGGCGCAAAGCAGGCCGGGAAGCAGGACGATGATGAGGAGATGAAGGATGACGGCGAGAAGTCTCATAAGAAGTTTGTGATTTGCACCGAGACAATTGACGAAATCGCTAACACAAAACAAGGGACATTGTTGACGACGACGACCTCAAGGAATACGACCTAGAACACTACGACGACGACGAAGAAGCACCGGGCAGCGGCGAGGGAATGGCCATGTTTGGAAACACCAAGGCTCTGGCCTACTACGAAGACAACAAGGATGACCCTTACATTACGCTGGACGCAGCAAAGGAGGACGAGGACGAGGAGCGAGAGGAGCTCCAGATCTTGGCCACGGACAACTTGATCCTGGCCGCCAAGGTGGAAGACGAAATGGCGAACCTGGAGGTGTACGTGTACGAGGATGCCGCCGACAACCTCTACGTGCACCACGATATCATGCTGCCCGCCATCCCTCTGTGCGTCGAGTGGCTCGACATGCCCGTCAACAAGGCCGGCGGAGACGCGGACGCTCGAGGCAACTTTGTCGCCATTGGCACCATGGACCCTGATATCGAGGTCTGGGACTTGGACACGGTCGACTGCATGTACCCCAATGCCATCCTGGGTCAGGGCGGAAACGCAGACGTCGACAAGGCCAAGAAGAAGAAGAAGAAGAAGAAGTCTAAGAAGTCCAACGACGAGTACCACGTGGACGCGGTCCTGTCCCTCGCGGCGAACCGACAACACCGCAACCTCCTCGCATCGGCATCAGCGGACAAGACGGTGAAGCTGTGGGATCTCAACACATCAAAGTGCGCCAAGTCGTACACCTATCACACGGACAAGGTGTGCTCGCTCGCGTGGCACGCGGTTGAGTCAACAGTGTTGCTCAGCGGCAGCTACGACCGAACCGTGGTGGCGGCCGACATGCGCGCGCCGGACGCAAAGGTGCCCCGATGGGGAGTGGAAAGCGACGTCGAGAACATCCGGTGGGATCCCCACGACGCAAACTACTTCTTCGTGTCGACGGAGAACGGTATCATCCACTACCACGACGTGCGCAACGCGCCGTCGGATCCCTTGGCCACCAAAGCGGTCTGGACGCTGCAGGCGCACGACGAGTCGGTGTCGTCCTTTGACATCAACCCGGTGGTGCCGGGTTTCATGGCCACGGGATCGACAGACAAGACGGTCAAGCTGTGGAACATCCAGGCCGAGGGCCCGTCGGTGGTGGTGTCGCGGAACCTCGACGTCGGCAAGGTCTTCTCGACCGCCTTTGCGCCCGACGCCGAGGTGGCCTTCCGGCTCGCCGTGGCCGGTAGCAAGGGCACCATGCACGTGTGGGACACGAGCACCAACGCGTCTGTCCGCAAGGCCTTTGCCGGACGGGTCCCCGAGAGCGGCGGCAAGGGCGAGGACCGGCTGGTGGGTGTGGAGGACGACGAGAGCAGCGAGAGCGAGAACGAGGGCGAGCCCGAAGAGGCCGGCAAGAGCGGCGACGACGATGATTCGATGAACGAGGATTGAGCGAACGAACTGGACCCCTGAAAGGTTCTTGCCGAGGGTCGGCCTCATTACTCCTTGCCGGAACACATGCCGCATTGCTTCTCTGGATGACGACTGGACCAAAGAGTAACTTACGTATCACATTGTCGGCATTGTTTGTTGTGACACGGCTGGCGTTCAGGTCGTTGGGCCACCGTCAACGAGTGGCTACGGCGCAATCTTGCTTTTTAGCTGCCGCTGCCGGCGTTGCGCACGTGCGGTCTACGGATAGATAGATGATTTGTTTCTTGTTACCTTTGTGGTCGGGGAGCACGAGGCACCGGGTTATAGTTACTTCGCGCAGCCTTCTCAAACGGGGAGCGTGCTTGGTGGGAGGCGGGGGGAGGAAAAGCTCGGGAAAGAGTTTCGCGGGCTCGGGATGGAAAAGTAGGGCGAAAAAAAGGCTAAAAAGCAAGAAGACACAAGGGAACAAGAAAAAGCAACGATTCTAAAACACGATGGGCAGTTTTGGGTGAACTGGGGATCCTCATCCGCCCCCCGAGCGCATTGAATTTTGGTCCCCTCCCCTGGCACGCATCCATCCATTTTCCGTCCGATTGATTATTTGATTATTCGAGAGGTTGGGTTTAGGGAGGGTCAGTCAGTGAGAAGCGAAAGGCAGCAGCATTGAATTCTCAGAAACAAGGAGGCTCCAAGTGAGAACTGAGACATGCCGCTGAGACATCACATGCGCATATCCGTGCGAAAAATTTTGACATCTGCAGAACCTGAAGCGATAGGAAGCGATAGGGTCCAATAACGAAGAAAAGTCGCCAGTGCCGAACCCTGTCGTGTACTCGTGGCCTGAGATCGTTGGCAAAGCAAAAGCAGGTGTCGAGCGGACGGGAGCGAATTGAATGGCTCGGGCGCCAGCCAAAAGGGAAACCCCGTGTCATTGGGAAAAGATGTAACCGGAAGAGAGCCATAAATAGCGTCAAACATGGAAAGCTTAGATGCGTTGTTCAACAGTCAGAGAGTCCATCAGGCATTGAGGGCATTCGCATGAGCATGATGCGCCAATGCGGGAGGCAAAACGGACAAAATGATGCTCGACGAGGAATGCGTTTCGCATTTGGGAGCATCTCAGACAATCATCCGCACCGTTCCCTCGAGCGAGGGAGAGGGAACAAGCAAGGGCCCGATCCTTCCTCGAGTTCAGAGGAACAGAAAAGAATCCATGGCTTCCTCCACTTGCGCAGGCACGCGGCAAGTTGGCGAACGGGGGAGGAAACTAAGAAAACGCCACGACCACCGCCCCCTCCGGGGCCTGAAACAGGACGATAGCCAGGGGGAAAGGGGGGAAGCAGCCAATCAGGAGGCAGCCAGCCGTTTTTCTTGGACGGGATCAGCCATGCTAAACGGACAAACTTGGCCGGTCGTGGGTGAGGCGGCGGCGTTGTTTGGCGGCTTCTGCGGCCCCGATTCGGAGCGTGGTCTCAACGGTCCAACCACGAGAAGGGAGACTCGTGGGGAGTGACTGGGGAGGTGATGCGGATGTGATGGCCCTGAGGGAATCACTGATAGAGATGGCCACAGTCAGGCCCTTTCAATATGTCTCTGACACGGCACCTGGCAGGGTTCATCCGTTCAATGCTGGACGAGGAGGCATCCCAGCAGCCGAGAGGCAGCGAGCGACTCTCGGTCTCGCAAGCCTTCGGTCCTCACACGGCTCTTGCAACTCTCTCACGCGCTCGCACAACGCTCGCACAATTCCAAGACGCATCACGCGCCACCGAATAGGGGATTATCCCAGGCGGTAATGCGCACACACGCAGCTTTATCCTACCTCGGGCGGAAACAGCCCATTGATTGCCCAATTCGTAGACTGAGTCTTTGCTGTCAAAGCGACACTTCAAGACAAAGAGTGCCACGCCAGTCGACATCCGTCACGCTTCCGAAAAGCCTGCCAGTGACGGGAGGTCGGCAGTGCGCCCAAGCTGCTGCACGACGCAAGGGGAACGCAAGGGGACAGACTCAGAGACAGACAACTCATCACCGCCCTGAACCTTGGGAACCTGCCAGCAGAAGGAGGAGAAGGTATCCATTAAAGTGCGTGCATGCGTGATCCGATTTCTCTCGCCGTCCGTCTTCTTTCGGCGCTGTTCCCTGGTCGGCTTGTCCCTAGAGGGCAGAGGGGCCTCTTGGTTCCCACACAGTCTTGCCGGATTAACGGCTCACCACTTGATCGATTCCGTAGTAGCGCGCGGGTCGGTGCCTTTGGCCACTGGTCGGGTAGCGGTGGGCTTGCATGCTGCAGAATTGTGCGTGTGGTGGTGGCATGGTGACATGTTGTGCGCTGGCGCAGGCGGAACCCAGCCCTTGCGCGTTCATGGAGCTTCGAGATCAAAGACGAACAAAAGAAATATGAAGGGTGGACGCGCGAATAAAGAGCAACTCAGACACTGCCACGGTGGCTCGCGTCATGTACCATGCGGGAGTCGCTTGCAAAGACTCGTCAAGACTCGTCGAGAGCCGCCGGATGGACCGAGTGCTATTATCAGGAGATTTGCGTTATTGGCAGGATCGCGACGAGGTGAAATGCAACAGTGACAGAAGAGGCGTCTACCTTCTGCCGCTGCCGGCCCGAGGAGACTTGATTGCACGTTGCAGCATCCAGGCACACAATTCACAAGACGAAGAAGAACAAGACGAAAAAGCCCGGCTCGGATTTGCCTTTCTTTTTCTTTGGTCGTTCTTTCTTTGTTAGCGCGAGGGAAAAAAAATTCACATCAAAAAGGGTAAGAGCGGATTCGAGTCGTGATTGGCCGACTAGAGTCGACTTGATGCCGAACGAGGAATCCGCTCACTCGTCCCAGCAAAAGAAAGGCAACGAAAAAAAGAAAGAAAAATGCTGGTCTCAGTAAAGTCTCTCCTCGCCAGCGCGGAGCCGGGAGAGACTTGACGGAGGCAGATCTGGGCCAACGAGAGGCCTTGCAGAAGCGACCAAACCCCCGCTGGAAGAGGCACACAAAAGACATGGGCCAGGATATCCCCCTGCACTGCTTCGCTGGTGGTGAGCAGGGCCCCCCCATGTCTAGTTCGCCCGTTTGCGCGTGCCCTGTGCCTGATCATCGCTGAGAAGTGAGAACGGAACTGAGCCCATTTCCATGTCCATTTCCACATTTCCACCTACCGCACCTTCCCCCGCCTAATATCTTTGTTTCGTCCCCCCCCCGAAACTCCACGCGCTTGATCCAGTTTTGTCTTTCCTTTCCCTTTTCCTCTCCGTCCCTCCCTCCTTCGTCAAACCCCCGAATCGCCTCTCCTTGACATCCGTCGAACGGCTCTGCCTTCTCGATTCGTCTCTTTTTTTTCTTCTTGTCTCTTTTTTCTGTTTCTTCCTTGATTGTATGCGCCAGCCGCTTGAACATCGTCTGCACGCCTCGCCCTTCATTCGAGCTCGTGATTCGTCAGCGCTGCGCACCACCACCAATCCTTCTTTGTGCCCAATCAAGCATCGCACCATCAAGAGTGCCCTCTTTGTAGCCGGACTTCGGTATATCCCCATCGCAGGATCGATCGAACTTCTCCAGATACCGACCCGATACTCGACGTTGACCGTTTTATCCATCCATCCTTTGAACAATCCCGCAAACAAAGACGAACCACGACGCCGCCTCGTCCTCGAGCCGCCGCCATCAGTTGTGAATCCCTCATTCTTCGCAATACAAACCCAAAGCCACATCCAACGGCAACACCAAAAACTCACCACGCGCAACCACAGCCGATTCCAGTTGGAACCTCACACAAGCAAGGACTGGACTCCTTCTTCGTCACACACATCCAACCCACCCAAGCAACCGCATCACAACCCTCGCACTGTCTACTCCCCCCCGGAAACGGTTCTTGTCTAGCTTTTACCTTGGTTGAGGTCTAAGCTAGTCGAACCATCACCCAACGCCCGTCACACGCCACTCGATCGATCTCATCGACAACCAGTGTTTTTACTTTCCTCCACATTCTTGTCCCGAACCAGAACCAACCACGGGAATCCCTTTTGCATTTCAAGTATTTCCTCCCCCCGCCGCCAACCGCCAAAATCGCGAATCTCGAACACGCTGCTGCAGCTGTAACTTTCACACATCCAGTCACCATGTCGCTCTCACGCGCTTTCACGACCCGCAAGGCCCGCTTGGCCAACGACCTCGGCGACTTGAATACCAAGTCTCCCCAGCGAAGCACTTCAGTCCGTTACCATCCCAATCCTCAAATGTTGCGCAACAAGATCTCGGCTCCTCTCCAGCTCGTCCACACCACCAACATGCTCTCTTACAACGCTCCCGATCTCCCCAAGCATGTCTTGCGCAACAAGGCCTCTACTCGGTCCGAGGACTCTGAGACGCCGTCCGAGTCGACCTCTGAGGCGCCTTCCATTACCGAAACGACCCCGCCAACCAGCCCCGACGTCTCGCCCATTGATGAGTGCCCAGGACCTGAGCCCAACCACCTGTCGACCTACTTCATGATCCCCAGCAAGGCTCAGCAGCTGGCCCAGCTCTCCGAGGCCCCAGCGATTCCCAAGCGATCGCCTTCGCACACCAAGCAAAACTCGTACGAAGCCATTGCTCGCAACCGCTCCGTCTCGCGCATGTCCAAGGACTCGGATCGCTCAGTGTCGACCAAGGGCAGCTACACCTTCTCTCGGTCGTCCTCGACATCAACTCGCGCCTCGTCAACCGGCTCCATGTCCCCCGCTCAGAAGGAGAAGCCCGTCAGCCCAGCCCCTCCGGTTCCCTCGCCGCCCACCTTCCAGAGGGCATTCAAGGAGCCTCACCAGTCGCACCCGTTTGGCCAGGAGCTCGCGCAGGTTACGGAACTGGCCGAGGAGTACAGCACAACGAGTCGATCCACCGACAGCCAAGATGATGAGGACAACATGTACATCAGGGCCAAGGGCCTAGTCAAGTTCACCGCCGACGACTACCTCAACGACGTCCAGAGCCTGCTCACCAGCTTCTTCCCGGACGTGAGCCACGCCAAGCCAACTACGCCTCTGTGGATCTAGAGCAAAACAGAAAAAAAACGCCGGCTTGCCGGTCATTTGCATTCGTTCACATGTACATATTTAATAGACACCTTACGACCCACGGAAGGCTGGCTGGCGTATACAAAAGTGGGAGGTTGATGGAAAAGGAGCCTCGGGGCCCGCGCGCCCCGACGGCAATGCAGACTTTTTACGTTCTTTTTGGTTATGTCTGAGGAATTGGAAGGAATGGACTGAAATGACGGGATACCAGTGAATTGCGACCCGTGGCTACTGACCACGGTCAGGGCACATGGCACAATTGGCGTTGGAGATAGGATAGGAAGGGATACCGATATTTTTCACGATGTGTATCTTATGATGTGGATATTCACCACCACGCCTCAACGGCAGCACATTTCATTTAGTGTTCTTGATTAACTTGTTAGTGAATTTGTCTTGTGATTTGCCTTGTTCATTTGGTGTCTGGTGATTGAGATGCAGAGCGGAATTGGATGGTGATTTAAGTTGACGGGTTTGAATCCTTCATGGCGTGTTTGAAGTAGACGAAGAATTACCCCAGCAACAAACTCATCCGAGCGTACCGATTTCATATGATTGCAGTCATGTGTGAAGATGTCAAGTCTGAAACCCGGCTGTGAGTGAATCCCATCCATGCGACTGTGCAATGATAATAAAATCGAGTCCACCTTTCTTGTCATCCCATTCATCCCTGAGTGGTCAGTGATGAGAAGCGAGGGCTTCTCCCCTCTTTGTGCATGGAGCGATTGATTGATTGATTGAGTCGTGAATGAGGTGGTGATCTATGTAAAACGGTTCAGGGGAGGGGGGAGAGTCAGGATATCAAGAAGCTCGTGGTGTGTCGGGGGATCTTTTTCATACCGTGCGGCCTACTGTTAATTAGATGGTTCTCGAAAAGAGACATTTTCTGGAGCCATGTGAAAAGAGTTTTGCTTGCGGTTTTTAGACTTTTGTGAGACAAGGCAAAGATCTCGCTCACTTCGCAACTTGTTTCTCCGAGGGCGGGAATGGCACGCGGCAACGGAGTCTAACTTTCTCGGGGGAAGAAGGATAGGAGAGGGAGCGGTGGCGTTTTTGCGGACGGGGGCTTGATTCAGACCGGTTGGCGCGGGAAGGGAAGGTCCGTTGTTGGACGGGAGGGATGCGCTAGGGAGTTTTGGAGTTTTGGAGGTTGGCTGTTGGTGTAGGGTAGGTGGGTTGGAATGGAGAGATGAAAGAAGGGATTGATTGTCGGAGGTGTTGATGGTATGATGGACTGTTGATCGTCTGTGATCTGGGGGTCTAATGACGCTGTGTATACTGTAGATTGTCCATTTGCATCAAGTCAGATATGTCGTTTAGGACTGAATCTGGTATGCGGGCTGGAGGTTGATATCCCCCTAGACTCAAGTCCCACGAGCGGTGGACACCTAGACTCACAAGTGCTGACCTCCATCTCAACCATTCAACGCCACCATTGCCGAGCCCCTTCCACTCTCTCTCCCCCAGCAACTCCCCGGAAACACTCATGCCCACCATGAACCCAGCCCCCCTCTCCCACCCATCCATCCTCGCCGCCCTCACCGGCCAAACCCTCACCGTCCCGGACCTCACGGCCGTCTTCCCGGCCACCACCTGGCCCCCGTCCCGCACCCACACCCGCGCCGCATCTCTGGTGTCTCTCATCGACGCCGCCATTGACCGCATGGCCGTCGCGCACCCGGTCCTCGCGCGTCGCAAGCGTGATGACATTGCCGGCCTGGTCTCGCGGGTGTACCCGTCGGCTAGAGACGAGGCCATCGAGCCGCTCGCGCTGTTCGTCGCGTGGCTGGTTTGTTGGGACGATGCGGTGGACGCCGCGGAGGGGGACTTGGCGGCTGATTTTGAGCGCGGGGAGGAGTGGAGGGAGACTACGTTGAGGATGATCCGCGCGGCGCTGCGCGTCGACGACGACGGAGACGACGCGGCGGCCGAGACCGTTGAAGCTGAAGCTGACCCCGTCCATGACCCCGTCAACGCCGTGCTCCAAGAGTTCGCGCAGCACTTCACCCCGTCGACCCCCCCGGCCCAGCGCCGCCGCGTCTACGCAGAACTGCATCGCTTCGTCTCCGAGTGCGGCGTCGAGCAGCGCCTCCGCCTGGACCGCGTCGTGCCCGACTACGGCTCGTACATGTCCCTCCGGGTGGGCACCGTCGGCGGCGGCCTGCTGTGCAGCCTGGTCGAGTACGCCGCGGGTGAGGCCCTCCCGGAGCACGTGGCTACTCCTACTCCTCCTCCTCAGCTGCGCGAGCTGGGCACGCAGGCGTCGGTGCTCCTGGCCATCCTCAACGACGTGCTGTCGCTCAAGAAGGAGCTGCACACGGGATGCGTCATCAACGCGGTGGCGACGCTGATGGCGCCGGGGAGGGGGCTGGACGATGTGGTAAGGGAGCTGAAGGGGAGGATGGACGAGGCCGTCGCCGCGTTTGACAGGGCGGCGGGGGAGATGGAGGCGCTGGTGCAAGGTGACGAGGTATCGAGCGGCGTGGTGAGGCGGCATGTGGACGCATGTCGTGCGACCGTCGTGGGCACGCTGGAGTTTACGTGAGGGAACCCGTCGTGCCGTCATGTGTAACACTGGACTGCGAGTTGCTAATCACGGAAATAGGTTGCGGTCTCCCCGATATCAAATCACCAAGCTCCTGAGGGAGGACGGCTCTCTCGAGATTGTGCTGTGAACGATTTCCAGGTAAGTGGAACGGAAAACAATGGCGGCGGACTACATGTGCCCCGGAAATGGACCGTAAAGTGACTTGAATCTCTTGAATTAGAGACGACCAAAACAAATGCGCCGCCTTGCCCGTTGGGCTTCTATGAGCCGCCGTAGCCATCTATATCCCTCCGTCATAAACTCTGCCATTGCGAATAGAGCAACCTACCTACATATACAGGATGTTTTATATATACATTTATAAACCAGCACAGGCTCGCTGCACGAAAATACACGTCAAGAATGGACGGCAGCCTGCGGCCCAACCGACCTCACCAGATCCGTAATGGTCACCACCTCGTACCCCCTCCTCTTCAGCTCGGGCAGCACGATGCGCAGCATGGGCGCCGTCCACGCGCGGCGGTCGTGGCAGATGATGATGGCACCCGGATGCGCCATGCTCAGGACGTGCCGGGCGTTGACCTCGGGGTAGGGGATCTGCGGATCGTGCGGGTAGACGGAGCCCAGGACGATGCGGAACCCCCGGTTGCCCAGGAGCTCGCGCATGCGCCGGGAGAAGAGGCCGGACCCCGGGCGGAAGTAGTTGTTGGGAAGGACCTGGCCCTCATCGCGGTAGGCGCCCGTGAGCATGGCCTTCACCGTGTAGATCTCGCTGAGGAGGCGGTCGTCGGGCAGCGAGCGCGACGGCTCGTCGTGCATGGCGTGGTTGCCGAGTTCGTGGCCGGCTCTCACCAAAGCACGCAGCTTGTCCATGCGGCCGTCGACCTGAGCGCCGATGACGAAGAAGGTGGCGTGGGCGTCGTTGTCCGCGAGCACGCGCATGATCTCGTCGGTGCGGTCCGAGGGCGCGTCGTCGATGGACAGGGCGATGATGTTGCGGGAGGTCGTTTCCTCCCAGAGCACGTCCGGGTAGGCGGCGCGGAGGTAGCCGACCAGGTAGCGGGGGGGTTTGTAGACGCAGTAGGCGGCGTAGAAGGGGAAGAGGAGGAGGCTCGCGAGCACCACGAGCGCCACGAGCGTGGCCATGCGGTTGCGCCGGACCCGACGCCGGAGCTTGGTGGGCAGGCGGAAGAGGGAGAGACGGAGCATTGGGGGGGATTGTTTGAGAGAGAGACAGGGAGAGAGAGAGCCGTGGCACTCACATTCGGAGGCCTTGGGACTGGCGCATGCCTCCCCCGAGGACAGTTATTGCGGCCGCCGACTGGGGGGGTAATGGGGGGGGGGGAGGGAATGCAAGAAGAAAGGGGAGGGGGGGATGGCGCAAGAGGCGAGATGCAAGAATGTGAGGCAGCTCGGAGAGATTCTCTCTTTTGGCTACGGGTTGCAACTCGAGGAGAGGAGGTTCAAAAGTTTTGATGCCATCTCCAAAAGCTCCCCCCCGTCAAAGGAGGCGGGACGGACGGGTGTGGCTAGTGCTAGTGCTACGTAAGCCCGCGTCGATGGTGGCCCCCTCGACTCCCCGTTGCAGATTGAAGCCGCGTCTGTTTGGGCCAATCATAATGCGGGTCCCCCCTTTTTTGTCGCGCGCGGCCCGTGCGTCTCGCATTTTTGTGGTTCTTGCCAAAATGCAAAGACTCGAGTCCGCGTCGATCGCTGGGTGGCCCCTGCGCTGGTCGTGGCGCAATGCGGGAGCTCAGCCCAGTGGCTCAGGAGAGGCATCCGCTCTCCCTCAAACGATGCAACACCATGACCCGTGAGGTCCCAAGGCCAAGTCGCACAATGTCTTGGATCGCGGCCTCCAGGATCTTCCCGATTTGTGATTCAGGGATGAGCACTGATCGTCACAGTTATGGACCACCCAACGGGTCCTGCGGCGCTTGGGGGCGGTCTGCAACCCAACCAAACCAACCTGCAGCGTCTATTATCGTCTATCCATCGGATGACACGCGCGGAGGCGAGAGTTGCCTCCTTTGGGAGTCGAACAGACGCGTTGTGACTCGACGATGGGGTCGACGAAACAATGACACACAATGGGGTTCTGTTTGACATGGTTGAGGCCGTACGATGGCCTGCACCATGAGGCCTGCAACGATTGAGGCCTCGCGATGGCTTCATTGCCGCAGAAACGAAATCATGGGCTAAGGGCGGCCGCAGCGTCAGCACAGGTACGGCATCAGAACTCAATCGTCCCCGTGAGAGGGAGGAGGAGGAGGGAGCTTTCTCCATGCGGCGCATTTTGGGGCTCTGCGAACACGGTCTGAACGGGCCATGTCTGTTTCACGCAGCCTTGTTATTATGGACTGCAGAAACGAAGGTGATGGGCAATGCATGGAGGCATGTACTTCTCTATTCTTGATACCTCAACGGGCCTAGCAGCTGTGACGATGACGGCTCCTCTTCGCTGGCGGCCTGCAAAATGCACATCACACCCACTGCCCACTGTCATCACACAGCACACCTTCTGGCGGTCGGAGGGTTTTTTTGCTTAGCTTGCAGCCGCTTTTTTCCTCACGTCTTTTTAGGTGGTCTTCTTTCCCAGGGGCCCCGGTTTCCCACATCCTGGGAGAGGTTTCATTGGTTCCCAGCCAAAGGCCTCCCGACCGGAGACCCCGCGATACATGGTAGCTCCAGCCACACAACCTGGCAAGCATCCCTGGGAATGGCTTCTGTTTCCAACATTGTCGCAGAGGCATCCAGAGAGCGATGATGGGATGGCTCCATGGGAAGAGGCGGCCGCCGTATATAACGGATGGGCCGGGGCCATAATCATGAAACATGAGCAGCACCAACAGCATCAACAGACATCAATTAGCTGGCCAGGGAAGAATTCACCAGGGCAAGCTCCAAAGTGACTTACATCATCACCACTTACACGCCTCAAGGGCAACGACAAGCAACAGCAAGGCAACAACAAAACTTATCACCACCCCCCTAATCCTCCACCATGAGTCGGCAACCAGACTATAACAGCCAGTACAACTACCAGTACTCACAACCCCCCTACGGCCACTTCGACCGCACCGAGACCTCAACATCGCGCAACTGGAGCGAGGAGGCGGTCCGCGGCAGCTGGGAGTCGAGCTACCAGCGATCCATGGCGGCATCGCCCGGAGACGCAAACTCTTCAGCGTCTCGAGCCGCCGTGCCTCGAGCCGAACACGAGGCTAGAGCCACCATGGTCGACTCGTGGATCGGCCAGCAGCGCACCCACGACCCGCGCGGCCTCGTCGACGCCGTCTCCGACTTTGCCACGCCGGAGTCGTCCCCGTGCATCAGCGACGGCTCGTCCACCTTCCAGCCGACCGCCGCGAGGGGAAGCTATCCGCACCAGTACCCTCACGGCCAGCACCAGTACCACCACCAGCACAACCCTTCCTCGTCCTCTTCGGCCGCCGCCGCCGCGTACGGCACTCCGACGTCGTACGCGGCCGCCGGGAGGGGTAGGGGGACTACGCCCGCCGAGTACTCGTACCACTACACCACGTCGTCGCCCGGCAGGGCCTACGGGTATAGGCCGAGTCCGCCCGAGCACTACGCCTCTTCGACGCGGGACGGGGCGGCGCCGGCGAATTACTCGTCCGACTATGACCTACGCGGGGTGGGATCCTTTACCGACCCGGAGCGTCCAAGGTTTGTTGTCTCAAATCCCTCATACGACTGTAATTCGCTGACTCAATATAGCAGGGCGTCCAATGACAGAGTCAAGTACAAGCCGCTGACCAACTGGTTCGACATGTGGCTTCCTTGAGGAGGTCGCTTCGCGCCTCTTGGTTCATGTGTGCTTGTGTTGACGGCCTCTTTTTACTGTCTGGGACTATCGTTATAGATTTCTTTTTAGATACCATCATTCGTTTGGTTTGAATTGGGATTGGGGCTTTTTTTTTACTGTAAGATACGAGGTATCGGGTTGGTGCACTCTTTCGTTTTGTCTTTTTTTCTTTTTTTCCTCTTCTCTTCTCTCATTTATCCCCTATTCACCAATCATCCCATCTTTCACCTTTTGACATGATCTATCGTGTCTTCATCTTCTCTCCACCTCTTCTCTCTTCTCTTTTTATTTCTCTTCTCCCAAGATCTCTTCTCTTCACTTCTTCTTCTTCTTCTCTTCTTTCGCTTATAGACTTTTGCGCTTCTTTCGTTTTTCCTTTATGTCTACTCTATTGTCTCTTCAGGGATACAAGTCATGTTTCAAAATGTACATTCTTTCATGACTGACATGTTTCTTCTTGTCTTTTTGCTTACTCTCTTGCTCTCTTATTCTCTTACTCTCGTTCGTCTCTCGTGTCATGGCTATTAGATGATAGACCATCTAGATATGTTGCAGTGTTTTCTTTCCTTTAAACTATTTCTTTTCTTGTGTTCTTCTAAACCGTCTATTCTCTATCAGTCTCATTATTGATCATTCTAGGTACATATCGGCCTGGATAAGCCCCCCTACTTGGCAGCCTTCCCCTTCTGCAGCATCGCAAACCCCTGCAGCAAGTCCTGCTTGAGGTCCTCCAGCCCTTCGACGCCGATGCTCACGCGCAGCAGTCGCTTGTCGACGCTTGCGTCCGTCATGGCCCGCCACTCGATCAGGCTCTCCACGCCGCCCAGGCTCGTCGCGTGGTGGAACAGGTGCAGCTTGCTCGGCAGCACCTTGGCATCGGCCGCGTCCCGCACGTAAAACGAGAAGACGGCGCCCCAGCCGCCCGGCATCTGCTTCCGCAGCCAGCTGTCCTCGTCGGCCGCCTCGGGTTGCAGGCTCGCGTGCTGGATTCGCTCGACCAGGGTGTGCACGGGAGACGCTGGGTCGCGCTGCTGCTCGGCCAGCCAGGACACCAGGGCCGTCGCCGTGGCGCTCTGGCGCAGGATGCGCAGCTCAAACGTCCGCAGCGACCGCATCCCCAGCCAGCCCTCGAGGCTGCCCATGACGGACCCGAGCACCAGCCTGTCGCCCCGCAGCGACCGCACCCAGCCCTCCCCGCGCTCGGGGTTCACGGCCAGCACGCCGCACAGCATGTCCGAGTGGCCTCCAAAGTACTTTGTGCCGCTGTGCATCACCACGTCCACCCCGTGCCGGAACGGGTCCTGCAGCGGCGGCGGCGCAAACGTAGCGTCCACGGTCAGATACGCTCCCGCCTTGCGCGCTTTGTCGGCGTAGTAGTCCAGGTTGCGCGCCTCGCCTGTCGGGTTCAGCGGCGTCTCGACGTGGATCACGTCTCCCGGGCCTAGGTCCTCGACGGCGCAGTCGAGCGGCAGCTGCTGCAGGCCCGTCAGGCGCGAGAGCACCTTGATGACGCCGTGGCAGCCGTGGTAGCCGTCGCCGATGGCGATGCGCTTGGGGTTGAGGTGCACGAGCATGGCGTGAAAGGCAGAGAGGCCGGACGAGTAGGTCAGGCTGGGGGCGCCGAGGAGGGACGTGAGGACGGCTTCGAGGCGGGTGGTGTTGGGGGCCGTGTCGCGGGAGTAGACGTGGGAGTCTAGGGGGGCGTTTGGCTGTATGTGTGTTAATATTGACGTCTAGGTGTTTAGGCGTCTCCCGTCTTGCTCGGCTCATCACTCGATGAGAGTACAGCATTCAACACCACCACCACTACCACCACCACCACCAAGCAACAGACCCATTCAACAAAAAGACCACTCGACTTACATCACTGCCCCAAAAGGTAAGCTTCTCCGGATCGTCGCTGTACCGAAACGTCGTGCTGACGTGCATGGCCGGCGCCACGGCCGCATGCGCCGCGATGCCGTCGTCGCCGTGCACGCCCCGAGTCGCCAGTGACATGCCGGCCAGGGACCGGCTGAGCTCCGTCTCGGCGCCGGGGGTTTGTTCGGAGGTCATTTTGGATCAATCCAGTTGACTTTTGTTTGAAGCGGGGAGAAGAGGGGTTGATGATATCAAGTGATAGAACCTGAGGGGGAAAAGAGCCGTTTGTTTCCTGAAAGGGTCCTGTGGGTTTAATATTTCTGACTCTTCAAGCCAATGCACCCCAATGACTTCACCCGAGATATCAAATGAGTCCTCAAAATGAGTCAAAATCAAAGTCGACAAAAACCTTCTTTCCTCTCCAGCTGTCAAAAGAGGGCGCACAACGACCAACTAAAGCGGGGCAGCACGCCATTCAAACCTGTGAATCGCTCTCGTCAGGGACCCAAGGAGAAGAAGTCATGAGTCCATCATGGGTCCAGAGATAAAGTACCGGCATGCATGTCACTCTGTGGGCTCCGGTCTTGGAAAATCCCGGACCGCGCCGGGCGTTTATGTAAAAACCCCGTCGGAGCCATCTCTTGCAGTGCAAAGGCCGGGTTGGAGTATCGTCTACATGGAACTCGGAGAGGCAAGTTCAAGACCGACTTCCGCGCTGATCCCCGCCAATGCATCCTCATCCTCGGGTGTCTCGTCAATCGCGGCTAACACCGGTGCAACAACTCCAAGGTGCCGATAAGACACTTCTCTTCCCATTAATATTACGTATATAATCGTGTCTTCCCTCCTCCTGGGACTTCCACCTGCTCATGTCTCCATGTAACCAAAGCGAGTGTTTTCTATCCATGTTGTACTCGATGCAGTAGCAATGCTCACCTTGCATTGAATCCCACCCAGGTTACCCCAACGCCAAAATCGACAAAAAACCCAGCCAACTTTAATATATGCGTGAATATAGTCTTTCGTTATCGTCGTTATGAGCTCATTGCATCTCTTGGCCTTCTGCGCTCTTGCTTTGGTCCATGCTGCCCAGCTCGGCACCCTGTCCGCTGGGTGCCCGCTTGCGTCCGTGGGATAGGAAACGAGACACGGCGACGGGCTGTGCTGGGACGTCCTTTGCCTGAGGCTCCGAGAACTTGGAGAAAAAGCCGCGCTTTCGGGGTTGAGGTTGCTTGTCATCGAGACCAACGTCTTCGAAGCCTTCCTCAGCGGTGGGAGGCTGTCGCTCAAACGATCGATCCATGGCTGACCGGGGAAGACGAGGGAAGCGGGCAGAATCGAGGCTCTGGCGTGTAGGGATATCGCAGGATGGAATTGGCGACCGCGCCGAAACGTCCTGTATCAGGGATTAGTCTCGTTGACATTCTAGCGAGTGGAACAACGTACAAAGGAGCGGCGATACGAGTCAAAGGATTCCCTCGAGATGGAAAAGTGCTCAATATCGCCGAAACTGCTACGAGTGTCGGTCGAGTTGCGCGAGAGATACTTGCGGGGCCAGGCGCCGGTTTCCTCAGTCGGTGAGGGCTGCAGCGAGGGTTAGAATCGCCAAGTCGAGATAACAAAGTCAAGGTGGTGGCTGCTCACTGGAAGGTAGACGCCGCTGTCATTGACGACTAATCTTGGTGTTAGTGGCCATGATTCGACAGTAGCGCATTACTGGAGGAGGGGCAAGGGGCCAAACGCCATGGTCGTGTGGTCGCGTGGTCCCTGAACCGAGTGACTTACCACTCATTTTGTACTCGCCATTGTCGCGGTTCTTGGTGGTACGAATGCTCAGGACAGACGAAGCCTTGGATCCGACAGTGTCGACTCGCTCGAAGCCGGGAGCTTGGGGTCGATCTTCGGGGCGATGGTTCTCGTCCTGGATGACGACGCTGCCGGGGCGACGAACAAAGGGGTTGCGGATGGGCATTGCGAAGGTGGGCGTGGGTAGAAGGGGAAGAATGATGTATTCGTATGGTTTGGTGACTGAGTGAAGCAATGTTGAGGTCAAGTCAAGGATGCCAGGTCGTGGGCGGAAATACGGATACGCGGGGAAGAGGTCGAGGTAGGAACGACAGTTGAGGGACGAGATGGAATAATGGCCGAGGATGGAAGGCAAGGTTATACTTTCAAGTCGAGTCAGGTAATTGACGTGAACGGAAGTTGCCAACACGGACACGAGTGTAAAATAGATCAGGGGGTTTAATTGAGTAAAGAGCCGAGATGGGGGAGGCGAGCATTTAGTATTCGCACGCGCATTCAAGACGGCGGGAGCGGAAGGCGGTGGATCGAGGTGGAGGTGGCTTTGTCCCAGGGCTGATTCGTACCTTTTGCGATTGGGGAGAAGGCATGATGAGGGACGAAACGTGTCGCATGTGCATGCTTCTCTGTTGGCACTTTGCGATAGGGGCAAGTCCAAAAGTCTGCGGCAAGTCAGCGAGGGCCGGCACAAGAAAGCGGGAACTGCCATGCTCACGATTCGACTTCTGTGTGGTGTGTGTGGATTTGGAAACGTCAGCAGGGCATCCAGGACATCCAGCGCCAGCAAATTATGGCGCCAATCAACCTGGAACTTGCCCTGACGGGAGATTCGCACTTGCCGTCATGGAAATCTCATCATCCATGGGCCATCTCAGGGCATCACATGGGTTGGTGTTGGGTTCCTTCCCAGTTCCGCGTGTGCTTCCTTCCCAGTTCCCCGAGCGTTGTCCTCTCCTTCCCAGGCAAGTTGGGTGTGGTGCCTTCTTCTCAAAGGTTGCACTTTTCGACCCTCACTTCTCACTCTCTGGAATCAATCCGGTTTCTATCCTCAGCACTATGCCGCTAATCTTGCTCGATTAAACATCCGACGGCATCCCACATCCGTTTCCTTTACAGATCTGCCCCTCCAAGCCCCAATCCGTGATGAACTGTTCGCCCAACTTCGCCCCTTTCGACCCTCACTCCTCACTTCTCACTTCTCGCCATTCGGAAGGCGGGGCTAAGATCGAGTCCGATGCGAGGCCCGACGCTGACATGCCACAGACGCCAGGGGCCGAGGCGTTGGGGAGACGGCCCCTGCGAACGCTGGAGCTTGAGAGAGACCCTTGACCGACGTCTGTCGTCAGTGTCACCTCACTTCAGCACGTCGCTGCGTGTGCCCTGGCCAGCCTTCGTCTCGTTTTCGTTTTCCCTCCTCTTGTTTCCCAACACACAGCCCACCGACTCTTGGCATAGATCATCGCTTTACTGTTGATCACAGAAGATCCGTGTCAGATTGGGCTGTGAAGTCTGACTGTGCCTCGATTTGCTTTGCATGCTCCAGCCATGATTGTTTACGAATACTTACGAAGCCCGCAAGCCATAGCCATGAATCGGAGCAAAAGCCTTGCATTGTCGTTTCGCAGTGCCACACATCGAGTCTGTTCACTTACACTTGGGTTGTGAATGTACTTCGTACCCAGTGCCCCGGCCGTTCCGAGGTGGACCGATATGGGCCCGCCAACCCGGTTTGCTCGGGGTTCGCGACTCCGGTTGAAGTGGACCGGATGTGGTTTCATTGAAGAAATTGAGACTTTCTGATGGTGTTTGAATTCTTTGCTCGGCTTTTCCTTGGTTCACCTCGGCTCACCTCGATCGCATCTTCGTCCGAGTCTATCTGGAGACCATGCAGGCACCCGCGGACTTGAAGCCTCTCGCATGCACATGCCGTGTCACCAAACGCGCCGGCAATCTTGCCCGTCCTAAGACTCGGACAGCGCGCCTTTTTTCGACCTCACGCCAATGCTACGGCTCGCGAAGTTTCTTTCGACTAGAATACGAAATCTCTTCTCCGAGGTATAAGCACAGGGCAATTCATCGCGATGAGAGTGACACATCCGGAAGAGACTCCTGGGAGGCTTCGAGATCTGAGACCCTCGTCCGCACGGCTAAAGTAGCGGGAGAAGCTTTATCTTATTCTAGAACCTACCGGTTTGTATTAGTGTATCGACCAAGCCTCTAAGTAGGTTCACTGGATTGTAGTCATGAGCGGCTAAACAGACAGTTGCGTTTTCTGGTCCTTCATGAGGTGCGTTGGCTGGAATTAGGCGTACATTATACTACTAGGTAGGTAACGGTTCATTCCAAGGCACATCATTTCCAACGAATTAGACCGGCTTTGCGTGTATCTTAGGCAAGGCAAGACCATTCAGGTGATCTTAGCAGCATCGAAGCCCGGGATGTTCTTGACCATCGCTCCTGCCATCACTGTTACTTGAGCTCCGGCTGCGCTTGCCCAACCCCAATCATCTCTGTTGCAGGTCTCCGGCAGTTCCTGCTTCCTTTAACTCAGCTTGTACGGCATGGCCCGTTTCGTCACCACGTGAGAGCCCCCAGGTCCAACGTTAACCGCCTTATTGTGCTCCTCACTCGTTTTGTCACGACTCCCCTTGTTTTGGTTTTTGGAACACAAGCGCCATTTTGGTCTCAAACACGCATACCCTCCTCTCGAAGGACCATTCGTCCTCTTACGTTCTGCGATTTCGTCGCTAACTGCGAGAACCTCGCCATGAGCCGCTTCTTTGTGGACTGGGAGTTGTGGCAGAAAATGACTTTCGTAAGTCGTCGTCCCCAGACGTTCGACCTCAGCATGCCACCATAATACATGACTGACAACCAACTTGTGAGATAGGTTCTCGCTTGCTGTATTATGCTCGTCTTCGCTTTTGGATTCGTTCGCCTGTGGCGAAGCAACCGAACGATGCGTCGCTTGGAACTCCTCGACGAGGAGAAGCGCGCCCGGACGTCCGTCATTTCGCACTGCGGAATCGAGGCCCTGCGCCCCCCCGAAATACCCTTTGGCATTCGAGCATTGAAACATGGCATACAAGTGGAGGGGATCTGGATCTCGCGGCCTAACACGCCCGAATCCAGGCACACGGCACCGTTGGCGACGCCGGTGGCAAGCTCTCTCTGTACTCCGAAAGGAAAAGGGAAACTGGTCGACCCTTCCTATAGCGATCTAATAGGAGAATACCCCGCCTCTACAAATAGCCGGACTGTCTCTGCAACCTTTCTTGATCTCTCGTGCAGGGCACCCTCGACGCTGCCTGCCGAGTCACCCCAAAGTGGCCAAACTGTGAGCACGCATCAATCGAGGCCCGGACAAGTCACACCAAAGGCGCGAACTCAACGGAACCCTCTGATGGGCGTTGATGACCAGAATCGAACTGGCAACCATGCTCAACCAGGCTTTCGTAACCCATTCTTCACTCCCGCCCGAACGTCAAGACCATCCTCCAACAAGGCCACGGCCGCCTCAACACCAGAATCACCTACAGCCGGATTGGGCTCATATAGTCTGACAGAGACTCGCGTCGATCGATATGCAGCTCGGGTGTGCCGTGGAGATGCGGTAGTTCCAACTGGTGCCAGACTGCATGGTCATGCGAGGAAGGCATATTCCGAGGGTTCAAGTCCATACCGACTGGGTATGCTTCCCACGCCGACAAAAGAAACACTCGACAGAAATCGCAAGAGGTGAAAGCGCACATGAGCGGAGATGTTCTGTCAAAATCGCCAAATAGGACCTGAATATAGACTCGAGTTCTATGCAAGCCCGCGTATATTGGACGTAGGTTCATCTCGGATGAGACTATTGTACTAATTGTCTGAAGGAAAGAATCGAGCCCGTCCATTATGCCAAGATTTGAGCCAAGATCCGAGGCGCCGACTTTTCAGAGGTTTCTTGTCTATGGCACAGACAAAGATTCAACACATCTTGCCTATTCTATTTCTCGATCTGTCCCCAATCCGCGACTTTGAAGCCCACATTACTACCACCAGTCCAGGCCCATGATTGCCAACCCGGACTAAATCCGTCGGCCTTCGTAATCCGACCCAGCCAGTCCCTGCTCTCGACTCAGCCTCACCGAAGCTGCGAATTGCGTTATCGACCAGATGCGGAGCAGTCCGCGCCATGTTGTGCGAAGTCTGATCATGGACGCGGGGTTACTCCGACCTCACGGAGTTGTGACGGAGCGAAGAGGTATAAAAGGAGCTCTGCCCGGCCTTCGACTTGCACCTTGATTCTTCACTCTCGCACTCCTCGAGAGAAAGAACAAACCTAAACAGCCTAAAATTGAGAAGAAACAACTGGAACTGTAGACATGACCACTTCTAACAATCTTGTCCATGACGCCGCCTCCAAGGGCTTCCACGACGCGCAGTCCTACGACACCCACCGCCCGTCGTACGGAGACGCTGCGGTTGGCAGTCTTCTGAAGCGCCTCGGCCTAGAAGGCGAGAAGGGCGCTCGCGTGGTCGACCTCGCTGCCGGCACGGGCAAGTTCACCGAGGTGCTGGCCGCGCGGCCCGAGAAGTTTGAGATTGTCGCCGTGGAGCCGCTGGATTCCATGCGGGACACACTGGCTGGGAAGGGGCTCGCGGGGGTCGAGGTGCAAGATGGAACAGCTTCGGACATGGAAGGGGTGGGGGATGGTTGGGCGGATGGCGTTGTGGTGGCTCAGGTTAGTTGCTTGGGGGTGTTGCTGTTGAGGTTGAAAGCTTGTGGTGCTGACGGATGGCTGTAGGCATTTCACTGGTTAGTTGTGACGAGAAGGCCAGAGGATCCAAAGCTCTAACCGCGCCTAGGTTCGCCAAGGAGGAGTCCTTGAAGGAGATCCATCGCGTCCTCAAGCCCGGGGCAAAGCTGGGTTTGGTCTGGAACGTCGAGGACTGTGAGGAGCCCTTTCATCCAACCCCAAAGAGCTTACTACTAATCCTGGACGCAGACAACAGCCCCGAGTCCTGGCCGGCATCCACCAGATGGGAGCAGCAGCTCCGGCAGCTCAGCTTCTCGGGCCACCTTGACGGGCAGCCGCGCTTCCGGCATCTGGAGTGGCAGGACGTCTTCGAGCGACAGGCCGCGGGGGCGCAAGGGCCATTGTTCTCGACGCCGCCGGGGACGGAAAAGGCGACGTGGTCGGTCTGGTTGACGCGCGGTGGGCTGTGGGATCGGGTCAACACGCTGAGCTGGAACGCGGTTCGCAAGGGGGAGGCGCGGCGGGGGTTTGAGGAGAGGTTTGACGAGATTCTTGGGGATGGGGATGGAACACGAAATGAGAGGGGCGAGGTCGAGGTTCATGGGTGCACGTTCTTTGCGTGGACGGAACGACTGTAGGGGTTTGTGGTGTTGGTCTATTTGTACGGAGCTGTGAAGATGAGTCGGACTGCGACACATGCAAAGGTGAACCTGATGCACAAGGCAAAGAAACGAGGAAAAAAAGTGCAGAGCATCAATGTGTTTTGACTTGTATTATCATCATGATGAGTCTGCCGAGATGTACATGACTAAAAGGCCAGGTTAGACGTTGACGCCAAACAGTGAAATGAGGGCCTACCATTGTTCCCCCTCACAAAGGCATCGCCATACTCCCTCCGCTTGGCGCCGTTGACGTACTCGGCAGTCTTTTCCAAGGCAATGTTCATGTAGCCATCGACGGACTGAAGCTCTCCTGGGAGATCGTTAGTGATTGCAGACGCGAGAGAGGAGAATGAGGTTGGATGGAGGTGGATTTACCCTTGTAGACGACGCCCGAGTTGAGCTTGACGGTGACTGGGTTGCCTATGATTTCGCTGAGGAAGCTGGAGGGGTCCTTGCCCTCTCCTTGCGAGATGCTTCCGTTCTCCATGGTGGCGGGGAGTGAGGCGGGGGGCTTGGTGGTGATGTGAGGTTGATGTGAGTGTGCGTTTTTGTCAATGGCGGGATGGAGTTGAATGGCCATGGGTCGCCGATAAGATTGGAACGAAGCTGCGGGGGAGGCTCGCACTGTGCACCTGACGGTGACACGCTCGGTCCTTTGTCTGTGAAAGCCCTTAACACGTCCCATTAGTGCTCGCGGGTGTAGCCGTGTTTTTCTCCAGGCCAACCAGCCATGCAACTAACCGACCTTCCTAAGCCTAATGCCAGCGCGTAAAGTGTGGTGACGCCTCCTCCCGTTTCCATTCTCAACACACTTGGAAGCCTGCTCCCGACATCCTTATTGCTACAACCCTCCCCAAGGCTTTGCTCTGAACTAACCCCTCAGATCACTGACACACCATGCCCGAAGACTTCCTGGCGTCGCCGCCACTTTCATTGGCGGATCTGCCCTTCAAGCCTACAGCCATCGGCCGCCGCAATAAACCCAGGCCCAAGCCCGACGATAGTGACGATGACGGCCTCTATCTGTTCCGCCGCTCGAAGAGAATGGCCCCCATCATCGCCGCCGATAACCAACGTCATTGGGATCGCAAACAGAGGCAGCGCGAGCAGAGGGAAAAGAGAAGGCTCGAGGCCGCTGCTGGGGAGAAGCGGGCGCTCGAGGAGGCTCAGCAACTCGACGGTGAAGCGCATTCGGATAATGTCGAAGCACAAGGTGTCAACTCGGGGACTCTTGAGGGCCAGGATTTCCCTACGACGCAAAAGGACGATGATCGCGCCAGGTTTGTGTCGTCTTCGGATCCCTTTGTTTGCTGTACTGATGCTTTGTGTAGAGAACTCGCGACGCCCCCGCCGTCGAAGCGATCGAGAACCGATAACGAATCATCGCGCAAATCTAGGGAGAGCATCGAGGAAGCAGACGAAATTGGGGTGGCCGAGCCTTCGCCGTCGGTAAGGCGATTCATCCACTCCTACCGTGCCCCCGAGTCTCCCCCACGACCCTCCTCGAGTAGAAGGTCGCCCGTCAGACGCAGTCCGCGCAAGCACGCTCAACAGGAAGTGCCCCGAAAGCAAAGTTTCAATCCCGCACAGGCGGTCGTGATTTCTTTGGACACGGATTCCGACGACGACCCCAAACCGGCGACGACGGCGCCCGACGGCAACAGGAGCAGCAGCTACGACGTGACAATCACACGTGTTGAGCCTGTTCAACCGCCGGCTCCCGAGCCAGTTCTAGGCCCCGATACTGAAGACGACGAGTTTGCGGAATATGTGCAGAAAGCCAGGGAGCAGCGCGAAAAGAACGAAGCCCTCTTGCGGTCCACCTCGAACGGCTCCATCGGCAAGGAGTCGACCACCATCATCGTGCGGTCGGAAATCCCCGGCACCAAGACGCTCGGCGTCAAGGCCCTCTACAACCAACCTCTGCGGCTCTTCCGCGACTCATGGCTCGCAATACAGCTCAGGGACGAGGTCGAGATCAAAACGGAGCACCCGGAGGACATGGTCATCACGTGGCGACGGCGGCGCGTCTACAACAACTCGACGCTCCAGATGTTGGGCATCCGCCCCACGGGCGACGGCCGCTTCGCCGTCGACGGACGCCCCTTTGGCAGCAGCTCCCTGCGAAGGTCGGGCTTCGACGAGTCCCACACCCGCGTGTGCCTCGAGATCTGGACCCCGGAGCTCTTCGCTGAGATGGAGCGCGAGGAGGACCTGCGGCGAAGGCGCGACGTAGGCGACCTGGGCTACGACGAGGACGAGCATGGACGCGTGGCTAAAGAAGAGGAGCCGGCGGCGGCAGCGCCCGCGCAAAAGATCAAGGTGGTCCTCAAGGCGCGGTACCAGGACGACGTCGGGCTGAGCGTCCGCGCCGAGACGACGGTCGAGACGCTCATCACGGGGTATCGCACAAAGCGCCGCTTGTCCGCAGCAAAGGACGTGACCTTGTGGTTTGACGGCGAGCGGCTGGAGGAGCACATGACTATGGACGATTGCGAGATTGTCGACATGGACACCATTGAGGTTCACATCAAGTGAAGGGGAGGGTGGAAGTACTGCGGACATGGGATGGATGGATTTGGGAGCTGGGCTGGAGTCTGATATGGAATCTTGCGAGTTTTGCAATAGGAGTAAATGGGTTTGGCATGGAGGGAAGGGAAACAGACGCGTCGAAAGGATACATAGTACGTGCATGATACCCGTGAATAGGAAAAAAAACCTGGTTTCTTGATATTGATTCTTTGATCATGTACTTGGGATGTGATGCGTATTAAGTTGCAACACCGGACGCCAACTCATTTTCACAACACCACGACTTGATTCACGACAAAGAGCTCATTTCACAACCAAAGCAGTCATCAGACGAACCACGATTTCCAACGAGGACATAAAAGTAAGACGTGTAAACCACCTCTATTAATCAAGACCAACCCTTGCGCGCTCGACATGCCCTGATGTCGTGGCAAAGGTATGACAACGCCATAAAAGTTATAGATAATCCTCGGAATGCAATTGTGTACAGGCACACACACCATCACCAAAGGCCGTCCCTCGCCCCCATGGCGGCAGCAACAAACCCGGTCCGTCCGTCCGTCCGTTTCGTCCTTCATAGCCCAACCCGAAAAATCTTCCCTTCCGCCCCAGCGCCAGCCAATTCGTTGTGAATTCCATCCAGACCCGACGGATGGGAGAAAAAGTGTTTAGGGGAAAAGAGTAGAAAAAAAAAAGCCATCTGTCCTTCCAGTGGTGGTATATTCTAGTATCTTTTTTTTGTTTTCACAAAGGAAAAAAAAAGAAAGACAAAGGACTCCAAACCGCGTCACGCCATATCGATAATACCACGTAGACTCCGCGGAATCGACTTTGGAGAAATGGTGTCTGAACGGCGACGTTCCGGCACAGTCGGGCTCCAGGGGGGAGGAGCGTCGCTGAGGTGCGCCTTCTCGGCCTCGCTCGCGTCTCGCTTGAAGAGGAAATCTTCTGGGGATGATTGGCCGCGTTGTTTCGTGCGGAGAGCGGGGAGAGACTTGTCCTCGTCCGACGCGGGTTTGGGTTTGGGCCGCGAAGTAGGGAGCGACTTTCGGGGCTTCCCGCCGCCGATCGTCTTCCTCTCGGGCACCTGCTGGTTCGCCTTGACGGTTTTGAACTTTTGTATGACGGAATTCTTGGCCGGAGGTGGTGGTGCCGCCTTGGGGACGGGCTGCTTCGGTTTGCGGGCGCGAGGCTTGGTTGCTTTCTTGATCGCCTTGGCCGGCTTGTTGTTGTCGACGTCAGACGGTTTGCCGCCAAACGAAATCTTGCTCTGCTTCGCCCTCGCAATCTTCTTGGCCGCCGAGGGCTTGGGGCTGGCGCTGGGCGTGGGGATGCCCTGCATCTTTTCCACCTGCTTCGGCTTGAAGTGCAGTTCGATTTCGGGATCGGTCGGGCTCGAGTGTAGATTGACGGTAAAGGTGGTCTTGCTGCGACGCTCCTGGCTTTCGCGATCTTCCTCCTGTGAGACCAAGTAATCGTCGCCAATGGTGCAGTCCCATGGCGGGAGGGAGGCAAGGCGGGCCACGTTGTCGCATTTTGAGCGCACCACCATGTCCCAGCAATCCTTGAAATCGACTCCCTTGGGCTCTGCGTCGACGTTAATCCAGGCCGTCAGCCCATTTTTGCGGCTTCGAGCCACCTGGCACAGCTCCTTGACGAGCCTGCGCGTTCCAGGAACCTTGAGCGTTGTGCCGACCACGATGACGGCATCAGGACGAGCTTTGAGGTCGGCGCTCGAGACGTTTCCAATAGCTTCTTCGTCGGGGTTGTACTCGTGGTAGAGCACAACACGAGGGCGCAGTCTTCCGATACCGTGGCTTCGCTTTCCAGCATGGGCTGTACGGACCTCGTCATCCACCTCGCACGTCTTGCAGAGCGGAGCTTCGGGCCCGTCAAAAACGTCGCCGTTGAAGGGCTCTAGTTGGCCACACTTGGTGCACACCATCTTGTCCAGGCTGCCGTGGAGCTGAACCGTGGCCGGCCAGGGAGCCTTCGCGTTGAGGGGAACATTGGTGGCGAGCGGCTTCATGGACGTGTCGATGCCGTCAATGTTTTGCGAGTACAGGCGCAAGAGGCGGCCTTCTTGGGCCAGCGACGCGAGTAGGTGGTGGAAAGGGGTGGGTTTTGCCGCCTTGGACATTTGGGCCATTTCTCGCACCATGGCGTGGAACGACTGCGTCGAAGAGTCGTGCTTGTAGACGGAGGCGTCGAAGAGGTGCTTGCCGGACCCCTTGAGGTTGTGGTCGCGTTTTGCCGTCGCAAACATGCCGGTGGACGAGCGGAAGTCGGGAATGCCCGCTGACACGGAAATTCCTGCGCCGGCAATCACCACAATCTTCTTCTTCTTGCGCAAGGCGGTGATCAGGCGTTCCATTTGCCAGTTGTCCTCTGCCGAGAACTCGCTCTCGGGCTTGGTGAGATCGAGGTAGGCGGTCGTGCGCTCCTTTGGGGGAGTCATCCTGCGCCTCTTGGCCGGAGGGCCCTCGGCGGCGGCTGCGTCGAGCTTTCTTCTCAGGTCCTCCTCGTCGTAGATGGGCTTGCCCAGTTTTATGGGAGACTGAATGCCCGAGGTGGCGGTTGACGTGGGTGAAGGATAGCGGTTCGTTGGGTCGGGCATTTCGGGAGACGACGGTAATGATGGGGTTTTGGAGAGGTTGGACAGAGGTGACGAAAGGGTCGAGTCGGTTTGGGCCGACACGGGGCTCGCGATTTGGTGCTCCATGGCGGCAGGAGGCAGCTTCGGCTGCTCGTCACGGTCGGATTCCTGCCCCAAGTTGTGTGGGGGAGAGGGAGGAGGACGGGGAGGAGGAGCGAGGGCGGCGGCGAGACGACGTTTTTTTGAAGGAACGGACGACACTCGGTTAAAACATGGCGCAGGGTCAAGGATCGAGTTGGGAGCGTTGGAAGGTGGTAGCTGCGGCTGTGACTCGGAGAGTTGGGGGGGATTAGGAGGTGACCAGGGCAACGAGAGAGGGAGTTGAGTTGGTGGTGGTGGTGGTGGTGGTGGTGGTGGTAGTGGTAGTTGTTGTCCTGTTGCTTCTCTTTCTTCTTCTCCTGACGAGGCTGAGGCAATGTTGCTGTCGCGCAAGGGTAAAACACGAAAGGCAGACGGCAAAGGAAGGTCGGAAAAGGGAGTGAAGAAGGAGGAAAGGACGGCCCGGTACGACAACATGCTCCAAATGCGAAACTAATAAACAAGTCGAACCTAGTCGGCAAAGTACTACGGAGTACTCGGGCTCAGCACGAGCCTAGTCGGGTTCGTTAGATGGGACGGGGAGAACGAAGGTGTTGTTCGCACGTACGAATACTGTACGGAGCGAGAGGAGCGGGCGTCTCCTGAGAGTCCATGTCTTTATTAGCGCGCGGCGTCTCAGAAACCCACCTCAAAACAAAGCCCAGATTCGGCAACTCCACTGCGAGGTGTTGATCTCGAGTTCGACTGACTTTTGTGGCTTGGCCCATTGGAGACCCTGGTGCGTTCTCAGCTGAATGTTTACGAATATACGTCCGTACCTACTGCGTAGTAGGTATTTTAGAACAACCAAGAGAAACAATCATGTAAACAACTCGACAACAAAGAGACCCCCAGCTCAGTCCAGCAAAAGCACAAAAAGGGGCCAACAACAAGAAAAACACGCTGCAGCCACCCTCAATGCCAGCGGGACTCTCGTTGGCTGCGCACTGTACGTGGCAGTTCCAAGGCTGACGCATCGGCGTACAGTCAGAATACCTCTTGTGTGTGAATCATCAAGCTAAGCAACATTCTACCAACATGGACTGTTCTCAGCCTAGTCCTGTATGAAATGATAAAAATCGGTGCGCGAAAAGCCCTCAATAATAGCCCACAACACGAGACCTCGTACAGTGCCGAGCAAGTTCGACAACAGCCGGCATGGGTTCGCCAGCATTAGAGATGGGCAGGCACGCCCCTGCAGAATTTGCGCGGATTATCCCAGCACAGTGCATACCTCCAGATGAGACACAAATCAGCTCAATAAGCACCTGAGAAGCTTCACTTCTTGAAGGGATGCCACTCGGATTTATTCGTCCACGTGTGCTCACCCTGTTTCCGAGACAAACTTGAAATCATCGATTTCTTGAAGTGACCAGCGCTTGCATGTGATTGGACGCAAACAGTCACATCAAGCAAGAGCCGTGCGCTAAAGAAAAACGCTTAGCGCCGCGCTTCTCCACATGCGATCGATAAAAATTATGCTTCTAACCGAGACGTGAGGTCAAGTGCAGACGTCAACTTGCATTTCAACCCTCTTCTCCTATCCAACATGAGATCTTCCATCGGCCGTTTGCTGATCCGTCCCTCGTCGATCGTCGCAAAGAGAGTATTGCGGCTCCCCTCGGGGTATTCATATTTGGCCTCTGCTAACAAACAGAAATGAAGACGACAAACGCCAAACACTAGGCATCGTCGGGGCAGCAAAGTTTCCCTCCCGGTCTTTTTGTGTCCAGAAATGTCACCATGTTCTCTCCTAGAACCAAGAACAAATCCATATTTGGCCGCAAAGTTGTTAGGTCACACGAACAAACCCTGCTATTAAGGCCGTCGGGGTGCCCTTGATCCAGCTACATAAGAAGCTCCCGCTCTATGGAGAGCGATGACCTTCTTCCGGCCCAGCAACGATCTCGCCATGGTTTCTATCAAGTTTCTCATACTATCAGTCGTTTCTCTTTCCTTTAGGATTACTTCAAGCGTCTTTCCCGGGTTTCGAGACGAGTTTAAACTGCAGCTCGGGAGTTTCGCAATATTATTCTCGCTCAACCCGATGTGGGAGGAGTCCGATATCGACCTCAATTATCAAGTGAAATTCTTTGGACTCCTCAATTCTGCGGCAGTCGAGCATTCGAACTTAGGAGCTTCGAATCAGCGAATCGTCCTTGAGTGGGTGGCAGAGAACGGTGAAGCATTCGGCGACGATGCAAAGGCACTCGCGCTCTTGGGCCAGTCCGCCGGTGCCAAGTCCGTCGACCAGCAGCTAGTCTCTTTTTGGGACAGTCTAATTACTCGCGCTCTTGGCATTGAGTCCGGGACCGCGTTGCTATCTCCGAAGAGGACCGGCTCTGAGCACACCAACTTGAACTACATGGTCGAGCTTATGGGTTGTGACTTCCCCAGCGATCCGATCGAAGAGTTGGAATGCATGCAACATGTCCCGTATCATCAACTCGCCAACTTGATCAACACGCGCCCCTGGACCGAACAGATGGTCTTGGGACCCATTGAGAACGAGGGGGTTTGTTTCTCGAATTACACCACGGCCGCACTTTCCAGCTGTCATGCTTGTTGAATACCCTGGCATACCGGTCCCAGTTCGCCGGCTCACATGCCGTGGATGAAGGGGCTTTCACGCTTCGGACCTCTTCATGAACTTTGACATATTCGAACTGCTCGGCCACGCGGCAGAACATGAAGCTGCCGTCAGCAAGCCCATGCGTGATTCCGGTCGGAATTTGCACAAGATCTCCTTCATGGAGCGAGGAGGATGGGTTGGGAGCCGTATCATTACGGATCAAGCGTCTTGCGGCTCGGGCAAGTAACGGACAAGAGAGCCAGCAGGTACGAAATTGATGGGCCATGCGAGAAACGGGGACTTGTAGTATATCACCACACCTAGATGCACAACTCGCAATCAATCCATTGACTTTTATGAAGACTTACACCCATCCACTCACGTCGAGCCGCCTCACTAGATGCATACCCTTTGTCACTTTTCTCCATCTGCTCGCCGGTTGCCCGGAAACGCGCACACGCCCGACGCCAGAACCGGGATCTCTTCATCCCCCACAAACCCGCCCGGCCCACCTCCAACACCAAAAACGCCCAATTTCATTGTTTAGAGGGGTGCTTTATATTCGAAATTGGTACAGTTATTCGTTACAGTGTACAATAGATGTCGCGTCTACGTCGAAATCGCCATTTATGTATATGGTGGTTGTGCACTCCTTTCAGCCTCTGTGTTCCACTTTCTCAGTCCCGGTCCCAGGGCGAACTCTTGCTCCTCAACCCCCAAAAGTCCCACGACACGACATTGAAGACGCGTTTCTCACGCTCTCGGTCGCGGGTCAGGTAGGCCATGCCCAGGACGCCGGCGACGGTGCCGCTCCAGTGCGACGCGACGTCGAGCAGGGCGCGCTGGGTCTTGCCAATGGTGAGCAGCTGCAGGGCCACGAGCATGGCCAGGCCGATGATGCCGTGGACGCCGTCGTCGGGCACGCCAAAGAAGCGGAAGCCGTCGTCGCGGTGCTCCCAGAAGTAGGCCGCGCAGAGGCCGTGCGTGACGCCCGACGCGCCCAGCGACGTGGCCGTGAGCCAGCCGCGGAGCGTGTACGTCACCAGGCTGCCCGCGAAGCCCAGCGCGCCGCAGCCGAGGTACAAGGCCAAAAAGTCGGCGCGGCCGAGCTCCTCGTGCAACAGTATGCCAAAGGCCCAAATGGGCAGCATGTTGATGACCAGGTGGCCGAGCTTCTGGTGGGAAAAGGTGGCGGTGAAGAGCGTGAGGGGCTTGGGCGTGGCTACGCAGAAGATCATGTAGCGGTTCAGGAGGGACCACATGGGCGGCGCCTTCCACGCCAAGTAGACGAGCACGTTGAGCGCGATGAGGGCGCCCAACGTCGCCGTGGCTGTCTCCACCTCGGGGAAGACGCGGTACCGCGCCTCGGGCTCCTGGTACACGGCCGCCACCGTGGCGAGCAGGCCGAGCACGAGGCCCACGACGGTGACGGACGGGAGGATGCGCTCCCACGCCTTGAGCTCCGGGGGTACCTTGAGGTCCGACTGCCCCTGCTTGTAGTACTCGGCGATCTTGGGGTTCTGGATCTGGCGCTCCTCCGGGGCCGCGGCGTGGGCTAGCGGACCAGCCGTGATCGTTTCGCCCCCGGCCTCGGCCGCTTTGCGGGCTTCCTTGTCGGCGAGCTCCTGGGACTTGCGTTTCGCCACGTTGCGGGCTCGGATCTGGTCAAACAGGCTGGTTCCGTAGATGGGGTCGACCACGGGGGCCTTGGTCTCCTCGACTACCTCCCCCTCCTCCGCCGCGGCCGCCTTGGCCTTGTCCTTATCCGCCCGCTCGGTCGCTTCCATCTCGGCCTCCATCTGCTCCAGCTCGTCCTCGGCGCGCAGCCCCGCATTGAGCACCTCGTCGACGACGACCGACTTGCGGAGGTAGACCAGGGCCTTTGCGACCTGGTCCCTCGTGAACTTGGCCGTGTGCACGGCAAAGGCCGGGTCGTCGAGGGTGCCGGCGACGCGGCGGCCGTGGAGGATGCGTAGCAGGTGGTTGGCGCGGCGGGCGTTGATGCCCCGGCCAAAGACGGACAGCACCTCGCCGTCGGTCAGGTCGGCATCGCGGAAGGGCAAGCCGGCTTGGTCGCGGTAGTCCCGGGGGAGGTCCTCGTACTTGCGGATCGTCTTGTCGGAGAAGAGGGTGCGGCGGGTGACACGGGGGTAGGCTGAGGCGAAGGAGGAGGAGGAGGAGGGATTACGGTGTTGCTTCGAGGAGAATGTTGTTGTTGGTGACGGGACAGCGGCAGTCCGGGGACTCGGTGTGCGCGAGGAGATCCATCGTACGGGCAGGAACGGTTGTTCGGCGGCGGTCGTGGTAGCGGTAGCTCGACATGTCAACCCGCGAAGGGCAGGCCGGAGCCACAGGCGGGACGAATTGGGAGCGACGAAGAGGCTCATTGCGAATGAATTGGAGTTGCGCAAAAGAGCGCTCAATCGAGGGAGCGAGGCCAAGGCAAGAAAGGGCGGCAAGGGCCAAGCCGGTCGTGAGAGGGGTGCCAGCCAAGGTGCGTGTGACTGGGACCTGTCTGCAACGCATGAATTAATGAGATTGGAGAAAGCTGGATGTTCGGCTCGGTTTTTTCTGGGTTCCAACCTCCCGCCCAATGGCCGACCGGGACGACGGAGTGGGGTGACTCGGAGGTAGGTACGTACCCAATCGAACGCGCCACGAACGGGAGCCTTGCTCAACCCCACCAGCTTCTTCAATTCCATGCAAACAACTGCCCCGCGATTCTCAATTCTGAACTATCACCACTGCAGCAGCCCTCTCAAGGACCTACCACAACAGACACACCAATCTTCTCCAATTCCCCTGACAAACCCGACACTCCTCTTCGCCCCCCATGTCCACATCCGCAGACACCCGTCCCATACCCCCCGCGCGCTTCGCCGCCGCCCTCAAAGACCTCTCCCTCGCCATGCTCCACCTCAAGGTCCTCGAGATCCGCAACTCCATCGCCCACCTGCAGTACTCCAACGACCAGCTGCGGCCCTTTGCCGAAGGCACCGAGACGGCCCTGGGCGACTCTTCCTCTTCGTCTACTGCTGGCGCCCCCGACCAGGACTGCGTTGACGCCATCAAGGAGAACGAGGCCGTCATCGACCGCATGGCTGAGCGCGTCGCCCTCGTCCGCGCAGAGGTCGAGGAACGTGGGCTCAGCTGGGACGAGTTCCAGAGCCGGTACGAGGCCGAGTCGAAGAGGGAGGATGAGGAGGAGGTTGGAGTTCCAACCCAGACAAACGGTGCCAGCGCTCCCGTTGAAAACACGACGACCACGATGGCAGCAAGCGACGACCGCAATCCCTGGACGGACGGAACCTTTCAGATGGGCACCATCCGCAACGGCCAGATACACATGGACCCCCAACCGACCCGGCCGCAGGGCGGCACCGTCAGCGACGAGCAGCTGCGGAGGGCCGTGGAGGAGCGCATGCGGGAGCTTGGCGGCGACGAGGACGACAACGACGGAGGCATGTACCTCTAAAAGGAAGTGGGCGCAAAACTAATTGTTTTCGCATCGGCCGGGCGTTATTTGGAGAGCTAGGACACAAAGGAAGGACGGGAACAAAAGGGACGTGTCGTCGAAAATGATACCCCGGGAAGCTCGACAACGTGGTAACGATGGACAGCCCGGACGATTATACACACGCACATGCGCATGCCACACCGAAAAGCAGCCGTGGCAAGGTTGTTTAAAGTAGGTACGATTTTGCTATTTTTTCTTGTAGTTTCCCCAGCTATCGAAAGTGAAAGCATGTCTCCTGTGCAACAAACACCAGATACTCAAGAGAAGAAATATAAACATAAAAAGGGACGTTTTTGTGGCTGCCCGCCTCTCGGCCCCCTGTGAACGATGGACCACCCTTTGCCAAGTTTCCAAAAGATAAAAAAGCCGACGAAAATGCAAAAAGACTCAACGCGCAAAACACCAGCACCGGCGCCAAGCTGTTATGCACCCAAGAACAAAACCGTCCGATAAACCGATCCCATATAATGACGAGGCTTACAAACAAGAGAAAACCCCAAGCGACAGGGGGGGCGTTGAGAGTGGTGCGAGAATACGAGAATAAGGGGGGGAGGGTGTGAGTAATCTCAGGAGAAAGGATTCGTGAGTTTTAGGTGGAGGATTTGGTGTGAGAGGTTGGTGGAGTTTACCACACAAGTGGTCTGAGAGAGGAAGTATGTGATCGACCAAGGATGAATTCAAACAGCGAGCATCAAATTGAACGGATGCGCCGTGTCGAGTGGAAGGGAGGATAGGATGATAGGTTTGTTTAGTCGCTGTCGTCGCCAACGGGAGACGCGGCGCCAGACAGCCTCTTTACCCGTCTGGATCGCCGTTTGGCTTTTGTCGACGTGTTGGCCTTGTTCTCGGGAGACCTCGTGCTCAAAATGGTCTCCAAGTTGGGCCGTTGGGCTGCGTGCGTTGCGCTCAGCCTCGGGCCCAGGCTCATGGCACTTTGTGAAAAGGGCACTCGTTTTTCCGACTCTGAGTTGTCGTCCTCGTCCGATGACTCTGCCCCGGGTGGCGCCGCGACGGGTCGTAGTCTGCTTCCCCTCCTATCCATAAAGTTGTCCATGGAGTCGTCCGAGGCGTCAAAGGACAAGCTGCGGGTGCGGTGTAAGCTGAGGGACCGGTTCGTGCGTGCCACGAAAAGAGATTCGATTAGCTCCGTCTCGGTCGGGTTCGTTGGGTTGGTGCTTTTCCTCCTCAACTTTTCCATGACAAGTTTCTCCTGCACCATTCGTCCCAGTTGTACGTCCTCAGTCACCAACGTCCTGCCACTCGACCTACTACCTGCACTTCCCCCGCGACTGACGGGCACCTTTCCTTCCATAAACTTGGCTGGCGGCGGAGGTTGGAGCATCCATCGGTGGGCTTGTTTGCAAGGCGCCTTGCTGCTGATAACGGGCGGGTGGTAGTCGTTGATGGGTTGGTTCTTGGCAGTAAAATAAAAGTCTCTTCGGTCTTGGTCCGACACGACCTTGTTGGTGTTGTCCATGCCCAAGGTCGATTCGATCAAGCGGCCGGCTGAGTCGCGTGCCTTGGAGATGACGTCCATGAACTTCTGTCCAGGCCATTGACCCCATAGCTCCTCATCCTCGCGCTGGTATCCTTTCCTTCGGTTCCAATCATCGGAGAGGGCATCGTCGTCGGACACGACTGTCGTGCTGGGGGCAATGTTGAGGTGGCTCCCTACGGGGTTGACATGTTCGGTAACGCTGGCGTTGCTGTCGCCGCCGGAACTGGTGAGTCCGCGCTGGCTCGAGTTCTTGCTGGCTGACTTCTTGGGTAGGCTGGGTCCCCTGTTAATCTCCTCTTCCCACCACGGGTTGGTGTTGAAAGGCGAAGGGTGCTGGTATAGGTCGGGTTGGCTCGTCTCGAGTTTGGCTTTCTCTTCGCGCTCCTTCTTTGCCTGGTCGCGGGCCTTTTTTCGATGGCGCACCTTTGCGCATGGTGTACAGGCGAGCACGTAGAAGACGACGGATTGTAAAGCGATGGGGAGAGACATGGTAGCTGTGGCCGTGTCTAGCAGGCGAGCCCCGACATGAAAGGGTAAAAAAAAAAGGCCCAAAAGAGGAGTTTGTCGTCCCAGATGTTTTCGAATAAAAAAAGAAGCAACACCAAAAAAAAGAAACAAAAAAGAAAGAGCACTGAGTGCCTCACAACAACATGAAGAGAAAGGTTGGGAAAGGGGAAATCGGTCTAGAAGATTGGACGAGGTTGAATCTCAGCTCTCGAGGGGTCCGTCGTGGCCCGGGGACCGGGGGGCCCTATGAGAAGTCGTAGTGCAGAGAGGGCGGGCAACGGGGCCGCCTGCAAATTGAGCGGGCTGCGGCGGTGCTTGCAGGGTGCTAGAGGCGTGTGGGTTGGGTGAAGAAGTCGGTGGACGGAGGAGAGGGGACAATGAGGAGCGGGAGACAGGCCTCACTTCTCGATCTGGTCGCCGAGCCAAGACGGAAACAGGCGATAGGCGTAATCAATTCGTCAGAGGCGTAGAGTGTTTTCGGTTGGTGATTGACCTGCTCGTCAGGAATGTGTCGTGTCGTTCGCTTCGTTGCCAGTTCGTGTGGGGAGATTGAGCATCCAAGGGTTCCAGGGGGTGATGTCGTTTCACAGCCAGGTCCGGCGGCCGCTAGTTTGGAGATGGGGATGGAGATGGGAGAGAGGGTAATTATCTGTAATAAGAACGTTGCCCAATCTCTCTCTTGTCCTTGTGTGCGTGTCTGGTGGCCACTGCCCTTCAGAAAAGCCCCAACGGTTAATAAGTGGCAGCCTGAAGGGGGAAATGGTTGACGACTAGTGCAATAGAGTTGTTGGCCAGCTGAAGTGAAAGTGTGCGAGGGCTGAGCCGTTGGCTTCGTTTCGCAGTTGGCTCTTGCGTAGGACTGAGTGCGTGACGACGGAGGCGTCGGTGTCAGGATGGAGGGGAAAGGGGACAAGGGGCCTCAGATATATTCGCAGCTGGCCTTGTGATGCTACCTTAGAGGCTTGGTGAAGTAGTCCGGCTATGATGATGAGACAAATTGGCGCAGACGCGGTTGCCATCTATGCCCTTCGCAGCCGCAGACTTCTATTCGCAGATTCGCATTCGCAGGTGCAGATGCAGCCGAAGTCGCAGACGCAATCGCGGACGCAGACGCATGCACTAATTGCTTCGCAGTAGTCGCATCCTTCGCAGCAAATAGTTGTTAGTTAATTAACCAACAGCCCGTATTGGAAGCATCCGTGCATGTGCCTCGACGTCAACGAGTCACGGCAGCCGAGGAATGTGAACAAAGAAGACGAGTAGTAACGCGGTCAGGCGGGCCGACTTGGAGGCGGCGGGAGGTCGACGAGGCAGAATGAGTTGACGAGGTCCCGATCCGTTGATGAACCAGGATGGATCCTAACACCAAGGGACCTTCCGACAAGGGCAAGCACATTTCGTCAGCGGTCCACAGCTGACCATGGCGGTGGTGGCACAGGGGATTCGAGTTGGGGGATCCCATGTTGCAGGGGCTGCTGGGCTGGGCTGGAGCTGCAATGCAGAAAGTCGGGCACTGCACGGCCGAAGCTGTTGGCGACGAGCTTGCAACTCGTGGAGCGATCCAGACGCCCAGGCTTGCAGTAGGAGGCGAGCGAGAGTTTCCAGCGGGGAAGGTTGCTGCGAATTGAACCGGTGATGATGATGCGTGCAAGAAAAAAATGAAAATTGAGAAATCTTGGTGTTTGTGCGTTGCTTCCTTCCTCGTGAATGAGCCTCCCGTCGCTCCTTCCACGTGGTGGCTCCTCACCCGTGGACTGAGAGAAACAAAAGGCAAAGCCACGATCCATTCTCATTCTCATTCTTCCATTCATCATCATTCCCACCTCACCGCAATCATCAATGCACTCCGGCTCCAATCGAAGCGACGTGCCGAGATGCATCTGGGCTGTCCTCCTTCCGGACCTTTCCCCTCCCAACTCGCCCCCCGCACCTCATCCTCAGATCCAAGTAGAGCCGCTCCTGAACCGCATGTCGTCGACCATTTTTAAACTTCTCGAGACACCCTTCATCTCGTTCATCGTATTAACAGTCGCAGCATTTCCCAATAACCGAGAACCTTTGGACGCGGTTATCCCGTCATGACGTCGTCGGCTTTCAGACTCGGGCCTTATGTTGAAGACACCAAAAAAAGGGAGCGGGAAAAAGAAAGGAAAAAATCACTCGCATCTTCCCCCCACGAAACCCGCCCCGTCACCACAAGCCGTCCATAATCCTCCCGACTTTGCCGAAAGCCCGCCTTATTTCGTGCTTGGCAGTCCCGGATCCCCCGCCTTTGCCGGACGCTTTCTAAGACATTCCCCGAGTCCGTCCTTGGTTACATCTCGGCTTTAATTACATCCGCACTCTCCGGTGACTTGTAATTCTTTGAGTGAGCATCATGTCGAATTCATCACTCGTCACCTCTGCAACCCTCTCGCATCACACTCGGACGCTCGACCAGACAACCTCGTCCATCCGGCTTGGCGTCCTTCCATGTGGGAAACTCGGTCGACCCGGTGGGATTAGGTGCGTGGCGTCGCCCTCGCACCGCATCCTATTCGCCCCGGATCCTGCAGGTCCCCAGCCGTCAGAGCCAGGACGGATCCTCCCTCGCTCCCTCCCTCCCTCCTTGCCTTAGCCTCGCTGGTCGCTTCTCACCTCCAATCGCGCTGCCTGGATCAAACATGGATGGATGTGCTTTGAGGAGATCTCCCGAGCATAGCGGGCGGCAGAGTCGATACCGCGTGGCGGTCAACTTTGGAACACGTACGAAGAGGTTAATACATTTCCTAGGCAAGCGAGCAATGAGCTCGGCGGTGTGGGAACACGGACGTGCACGACCTTGCCCCTCCAGCCTTCTTGTCTGTGATATCAAGCATATTCCGGCACAAGACGAATATCCCAGCCACCACCACGCGCAACCCCCAATCCAGGGTACCAATCCCTCCCTTCCTTGCTCGCTTTGCCGTGTGCATGGATGGATAGTGTCTGTTACCGCAACTTCCCTATCCCACCCCGGGCCCTCTTCCGTTACCGTTATGCATACCTCAGGCCATCGCTGCACATCATCCCCTCACGGAACCATCCCAAGGCCACACACCCAATAGAGCCCGTCACCAACTGCATAAGCCCATTGGACGAATACCTTTGTACATACGATTTGTGCTGGGGTTGTGTGGGTAAGTGTGCCGCCCTCGAACGATGCTCTCAACGACTTTCCCTCCATCTAACCACCAGCCAACCCCAACAAAACGATGCTGAATCCTCTCGATATACTTCGGACACTTGTCGGCAAAGGACCTATCGTGTATGCGTATTTCTATAAATAGGAATGTTTGGTTTGTGTAGATAGTATTGCAGTCATGATGACTGTGAAACGCACCAGACGTATCTACGACGTCGGGAGGCGTTCCACCACCAACCGTATCATATCTGTCGCATACGCGTCATAGGAGATTCGGATGACACGTATGCTACCTAATCAGAGTGAATACAGCCGGCTCCATGTCCTCGTTGACTTGACCTTGCGATGATGAAAATGAGAAAATACGACGACGTTCTCTAGGGTAGGCTGAGCGGCAAACGACGTCTTGACGAAGCAAGTGGCCTAAGATTTCCGCGAGTGTGAAATTGGATAGAAAGAAAATTGGACATGTTGAGATTGTTCATTCGGGAGGTATGTAGCCCTGCTGGTGCGGGCTCGAATGTAGCATTTGCAGCAACCCCTCCTTCATTCACAGCAATCCTATCAAATTAACCTCATACCTAAGCGATGCACCCAAAGGAGGCTCAATCTTTGTAGTAAAAGCTTTACAACTCTCTACCTAGAAGTATTTTATATTAATAAAACCTATAAAATACATACACCGTCAGCGAGCATCTCACTGAGATGTATGTACCTTGTGCTTGCATCCAGAGCGTAACACGGATCGGGAATTAACCATGCAAGCGTTCAGATGAGGAGGGTAGGTAGGGCTAGATCGAGCAATCGAAATCGTCTACATTAGTCCTGGGGGTATAGCTGTCTCGAACCAGGGGAATCTCTTATCATGGAGTTAAACCAATCAATGGCCACCGTACTTGGCTACTCACAGCAACGGGTTGGGTTCATCATATCGACCCCGAATGTTCTCGTCGCGGGGGTTGCCTTGCACCCTGTCAACAAAAGAGAACTAACTCGTATAGGTATTAGGTGCTCTGCTGGTAGAACGAGGGACCAGATTCTGGACATGCTAGGAGCGCCTGGATTTAATTAGTCTCGGTACGCATGCGTCGTCATGTCAGGACTATGCGGGCATCGTGTCCAAGTTAATCGTCTCGGTTTGAATACATACATAGATATTGAGACGGCACCTGGGGCCTCTCAAATTGGCTAAAACCCCCAATCTATCGAGCAAGGTCGCACATCACAACTCGGTCATTGAGCCCCCATACATGGCCGTTAATCTATCAGAATAGGACCTCGCTACTGCGTGTCTCAAGTTGACGCCTAAAGGTCTTGGCATTTCCTGTATATATATATTCTCCAAAGCAAACTATGATTTTGACTTTTGTGTTCTATATGCTGTACTCCTTAACGAAACATTCCACCTTTTATTTTACTCGACCCCAGCTGTACCAGGCATCGTCGTTCAACCCTCGAGGTCGGGAATACACACTATCCCCCATCGCGCAACACGTCCCGATTGCTCGGATCTCTAACCCTCAGCGAACGCCTCGGTGCGAGCCTGGATGTTTGTCTTGTCGGACTCATCCTTGGCTGGTCTGTTGGCGATCAAACGCTGTACGAATGTTGTCAGTTCGAGGCATTTCCCAGAAGGGTTGTCAGTTTCGCTTACCACAAGGTTACGCAACAGAATGGCGATGGTGACCTTGCCGACGGACGGCACGTAAATTGAAGCCTTCTCCTTGATGGCTGGGCCGTCAAAGTTTCGGTACGACGAGAAGTTGATGCACACGGCGCCGTCGCGGATGAGCCCAGTGGGGACCTTGAAAGACTCGACGGGCACGCCTCCGATGACAACGTCGCTGAGGGGGAGGCACTGCTCCAGACCCCAACCTTCCTTGTCCTCGACCTGGTGGCGGTACTTCTTGATGCCCTGGCCGCGAGTGAAGAGCTGGACTCCGGTGATGTCGACCGAGTACACGGTGGCGCCGTCGTTGGCGAGGAGGGCGGCAAGAGGTCGGCCGTTGACCTCGGATCGGTTGATGACAGTGATGGTCTTGCCGAACAGTCGGTTTCCGGAGGCCAGGATGGGGTTGTAGATCTGGAGGTACTCGAGGATCTTGACGACGGCAAGGGGGGTGCAAGGGAGGATGGACTTCTTGCGGTTCTCGGGAGCATCCAAGAAGCGAATGTTGTGATACATGTTGGACAAGTGCTGGTGGCGCATGCCCTCGACATCCTTGAGGAGGGAGACGGTCTCCTGAACGTACTTGTCGTGGGTAGGGTTCTTGGGGAAGATGGGGTAGTAAACAATCATGCCGTCCACCCCCTCGTCGTCGTTGGCCTTCATGATCTCCTCCTCGAGGATTTCCTTGTCAACGGTGCGAAGGTCAAACTTGAAGCCACTATGTTGCAAACATCAATAACAGCCCAATGGGCACTGGTGGATTTCTCACTTGTCTTCGCAGGTCTTCTTGGACCACTCGGCGTACTTGACGGCGGCAGGATCGCCATTGGCGAGGAAGGCAGCCAGCGTGGGCTCAGAGGCGGTTGAGCCTTGCACCTTGGCAAGAGTCTCCTTGACCTCGGCCAGGAGGCCCTTGGCGATGGTGTCGGCCGTGATGACCTTGCAGGTCTTGGGGGGAGCTTGAGAAGCTGGATCAGCCATGGTGAGATGGGTTGCTTTCTTGACGATCGATCTCATTAGTGTCTTTCAACGCCGGCTCTTCGAGGTTGCTCACTCACAACGCGGCGAAAACGGACTTTGGGAGAAGTGGTGATTTTACCCCACTACAAATTTGGAGGTTTACGAAACTTTAGCAGCAGTTAGCGGTATGTTTGAAATGACGTAGCCAGTTACGGATCGAGGGGGAAATAGGAATGGAATGTATATCGTACCTGCCTGGATGCACAATTGAAGGAAGAGGAGATTCACATGTATGGATTGAAGAAAAAAGACCCCGCCTAAAGGCGTTCAATTGAATGGAGGGGCACTTGATCTCGCTCGTGAGGAATTATCGCGAGGGAAAAAAAAAAAAAAAAAAAAAATCGCAGGCCCTCCTTCCATGCTTTACGTCCACTCGCGGCACGAGTTACCCCTCTTACCCGTTATGGTTTAGCGTATTCACATGAAGAAGAAACGACTCGACTCCGACAAACGGCCATCGCGAAGACTCTTCTCGACCTGAGATGGCATACAATCCATCATCCGCCTGAAATATTCCATCGCCAATTACCTTAGTGAACATCCGATTTTAATGGCTTAATCCTAATACTGAAGGACGGCCATCTCGTGTCGAAACGTTGATTCGACGCCCGGACGCAGACTGAGTAGCAAAAGTGGCCGAGTCCCCATGGTCGGACAGACCGATACGCAGACGCAGATGCGGCAGATGGGTGCGACTTTATAACTTCGACGTAAGCCCTGCTCCCGATAATCTGGCGAGACGCTGACTAACCACCTAGGCTCTTGGCAGCATCTCGCCTGAGTCCCTGAGTCGTGCTGAGATGAAATACGGCCAGTCCTTGTGTGTCACTCGCTAGCCTCACGTCATGTTACTCTACCGAGCGTGGCTAGTCTTTGGTCGGTGAGCAATGGCGTTACACCCCAAACTTACTCTCAAGCGGAAGATGGTTTGAAGAATTTTCCCGATGCGTGCGGATGAACGGGCGTTTCGAGCGACGGCTCATAATACCCGTTTGTTGGACATCGTTGGATGACATACTATGTCTTGGGCGAGGCCTCGTGTGATGACCGACCTGGATCGCAATGAGACGTCTTCATGAAGATGGCTTTACCGAGGGAGAATGAAGCTGCTGCCCCTTCTGCCGACGGTCCTCTCATTATCCGCAATGAACAGGCCAGTCGGAGACGATTGAATGGAAAATTTCTCCATGTTATCAGAGCGAAGACAAGGAGTCGAGCATGGCATGTCCTTATCAACCCCCACGGGGCGTAGTCCGGGATACTAGCTCTTCCCTCTCCAACTATATAGGCCCAGCACCCCGCCACGCTCACCTCCGCGGAGATTCATTCTTCACCACCTACAAGCACCACGATGTCTTATCTCTAACTGACCGCACACTAGGCACGCCCCTGGAATCGATCGACCCTACCCGTGGAAACCGCCCTCAGCCTTGCATAGGCCCTTTATCTGCCGTTACACTACAGCCCAGCACCCAATGACGGCCCGACAATTTGTCTTGGATGTGCCAGCTTATCACAGGCCGCCAGGTTGAGCCGCACCCAGTGGCGTCGGCCAAGCCATTTCCATTGCGCCGCGGGCGCCCAATAGGACGGCGTCTGTAGCTCACCCGAAGTCTTATCTTCACCAACCTCGCTCTACCGGGAACAGCCCGAGGACGTCTGTACGGATATCATACGAACAACCTGGCCGGACACGACATTTGCCTTCGCGATTCTGCAGGATACCCCAGAAAATAAATGGAAGTGCCGAGACGAGTCCCTCCGCCGAGGATTCTCAAGTAATTGGGAGCTGTCACCTTGGACCTGGACCTGGACCAAGGGAATTTCGGTGGTATTATTGTGGGAAGCCTGGACAACTCACACAGCCCCTGAAGCATCTCGGGAGACGCCCGCGAGATATTTTGCAAAGCCCTCATCCAGAACACGCACCGGCGGGTTGGGGGTTGCGGATATTTTCAGGTCTAGACTTCGAATTGTCTTGGAAGTCGACAACGCGGAAATACTGCATCGTCCTAAACCTGCGGCCTGTCAAGTCATCCGTCGCGACTACCTCCGTGACAACGGCGATCCTTATCGGAATACCACGTGAAGCAAGCCAAGGCTTGGATTTGGGCATCTCCGTCCTCCGGTGCGGCGTGCATTTCCCCAGAGCAGCCCTCCACTCAGCTTCACAGCTCAGATAACATCCCCTTATCGAGCTAGCTTGTGCCCCAGACATTTGGAAATCCGGAGATGCTCGTCTCGTTGTTTGAACTTGACTGCTGAAGCATACGACAATCATTCTATATATGAGCTGAATCTCGCCGGTTCATCTCAAGGCATTCACTTCACTAGCTCCAGCTTCGACAACAGCACCGGCTACTCTTTTGGACACTACTCTTTTCATATCTTCAACTTACAGAACTTTGAAGCACTGCGGAAGAACCCTGCAACGCCTTCAAGATGGGTTTCCGCGTCGCCCATTTGTGGAAAGCCCCTGAGCTTAACCCCATTAACCGAAAAGCCAGAAGCGTTCCGTTTCTTAACCCGATCGACATCCATGGCCGCGTCTTTCTGTTCTCCTGGCTGGGTTTCATGCTTGCCTTTTGGGCATGGTGAGTAGCTGGTCTGACATGCCATGCTTGTGTTGAGTTAACACTGGATGAAGGTACACTTTCCCTCCCCTGTTGACGGTTACCATCAAGAAGGATCTTCACCTCACACCAGCTCAAGTCGCCAATTCGAACATTGTGTCACTGTCCGCGACCTTCTTCCTTCGTTTCATCACCGGCCCTCTCTGCGATCAGTTCGGTCCTCGAAGGGTCTACGCCTCTCTTATTCTCCTCGGCTGCCTGCCCATCGGTCTGGCCCCTCTCGTCAAGGATGCCCAGGGTCTCTATGTCTCCCGATTCTTCATTGGTGTTCTCGGAGCCACCTTTGTTCCCTGCCAGGTCTGGTGCACTGGCTTCTTTGACAAGAACGTGGTTGGTACTGCCAACGCGCTCGCTGGAGGCTGGGGCAATGCCGGCGGAGGCATCACCTACTTCATCATGCCGGCCGTTTTCGACTCGCTAGTCGCACACCAAGGGTTGACCCCTTCCAAGGCTTGGAGAGTCACCTTTATTGTTCCGCTCATCTGCTTGCTGGTCTGTGGTGTTAGCATGCTCCTTTTCTGCCCAGATACTCCCATGGGATCGTGGGAGGACCAGGCTCAACAGATCCGCATGAACATGGAGGCACACGGCGTCAGCACCCCTGAGACTGTCAGTGGCATACAAACCCCTCGCTCCACCTCGGATGAGGAAAAGTCTTCGGGCAACGAGAAGGACATCAAGGTCGCCGACAACGAGCACGCCATCACTCAGGGCGAGGCCCTCGAGATTGCCAAGGGCGAGATTGTGGTCAAGCCCAGCTGGAAGGAAGCCCTGCCTGTCGTCTATTCCCCTCAAACCCTCTTCCACGTTGCTACGTATGCGTGCTCCTTTGGCGGAGAGCTTGCCATCAACGCCATCCTGAGCTCCTACTTCAAGGCGAACTTCCCCCACCTCGACCAGACCAAGGCGAGCAACTACGCTGCCATTTTTGGATTCCTCAACTTTGTCAACCGGCCCCTAGGCGGCGCCGTTGCCGATATCCTGTACAACAGGTGCGGACGAAACCTCTGGCTCAAGAAGGGATGGATCACAACGTGCGGTATCCTGACTGGCGCGCTACTCATTGTCATTGGCAAGATCGACCCGTCCGAGGCCAACGGAAGCAGCATCGGGACCATGGTCGGTCTCATTGTGCTCATGGCCGTCTTCCACGAGGCCGGCAACGGAGCCAACTTTGCCCTCGTCCCCCACGTGCACCCCTTTGCCAACGGCATCCTGTCTGGCCTGACGGGGGGCGGCGGCAACCTCGGAGGTATCATCTTCGCCATCATCTTCCGCTTTATGAACAACGGCAAGGACTACGCCATGGGTCTCTGGGTCATCGGGATTATTCACATTGGCTTGAATCTGGCTGTGTGCTGGATTCCTCCTTTGCCTCGTGGGCAGGTTGGAGGTCACTAAGGTGTTGGATTTGAACGAGTCTGGCAGGCTGAGGGATACAAGCCAGACGGTGTTTTAGAAACGTGATTTATTAAGCAGGGCGTTGACAGGACGCCGGAAAGAAGGATCGGGGTTAGTAGTTGCTGGTATCGTCAAAGCTATATCCCGGGAAAAGGGACCGCCGAGTCAGACATTCTTTAGAATATTATTTCTATTCTCCTCATCTAATTGACCTTTCTTTATTGGTGGCTTTTCCCACCGCCTCCGTTGCGAAAAGTCTCTGGAATGTCGATCTTTGGACCTCGCGTTAAAGAGCGAGTCAACTCACCACAAGGAAACAAACAAAGGTCTTGAAACAGGAAATTATGACGTGCAGCGAAAGGAGCAGCCCAACGGGTGAGAGCGTCACGTCACGGGAGCCCATTTCTTTTCAACAAGGGAAGGGAAAAAAACGAAACCTGTTTGCCGATCCGGATCTGCGGTGCCGTTTCTCCCTTTCCCATCACCCACGTTTTGTGGCGTCCGGGAGGTGAACCCATTTCCTTTGGGTTTGGGGACTCGGTTCTTCTTTTCTAGGGCAAAATACGATCTTTCCATCTTGTTCAACGAGGAAACCGGGCGGGTGACCAGGCTGCTACGTACGAATCCATGTTTCGCTAAATCAGTTCGGCATGCGCGGGAACTATGCTTCAGGGGGACGTATATGTGACGGGCAACTCAAATCAGACTTTCAACTTACAGGTCTATGTCATTCCCTTTGTTCTGAAGGGTGGGAAAACAAGAAGAAATGAAATCAGTAATATTTGACTACACCAGGATAAGAGAGGCAAGAGAGTGACTTGGCGATATGACATTCCAATGCGTGGCAGTCGCAGCGCATGACATGAACCAAGGCTATTTCACCCTACCCTCGCATAAAGACCAATACAAAAAAAACAAAAGCATACGCACACCCTTGCTCTGCTTTTGCTTGCTTGGCCCAGTTTGTTTCTCGAGCGACGAAACAACCGACAGAACGTTACATTCCTCACACCGACCACCTAATGCCGACTTGCGCGACCAGGGTGTGTTGAGGAGAGGTCGGGTAATCACTCAAGTTACGAATCCCGTCCGCCCAAGGGGCAGCAGAGTTTTTTCCCACCCTCTCTTGATGTTCTCTGGTTTGGCAGGATTATGACAAGGTGAACCTGGTCGATTGGCGGATCCGTGTGCTTGTTGGCTGCGAGCATAAAATTCAATGGTGAAACATGCAAGAAGCCAACTACGAATGGCAGCAGTGACAAACCGAGTGAGTAGAATGGCGTGGCATAATGGCGTATGTCGACAACTACAGCCACTTCCTCACTCCTAAGCACCAAAAGGCAGCAGACAAGTGTTTTAAAGTTGAATATCATTATCGCATTAGACCCAGTGACTAATCACGGGCTATAAGTAAAAAGGCGAATAAGATAACAGAAAAGAGAAAAGGTTGGGCTAATTGTCTATTGGACGCAACAGCCGAGGCTCACGGGCTTGCTAACGTCGAGGAGGTTTGATCGAGACAATCAACCCAAGGTTGGGCTTTTCTGTTTTTCCATAATACATTAACAATCCCTTTGAAGACCTTCTTCCCTTCCAATTCGGAACACCAAATATTCGTTGTATGTACGCAAAAAGGTCTGATATCCAGACTGCTTCCATACCAGAAGAAACGAGAACCCCTCTAAATGCAGTCATGCTTCATGACACCATGTAGAAACCAAAACGAACCGACCGAAGTGCTCCATTTACAGAGCAAGAGCGGCAATGAGGAGACCGCCGACGACGGCGAAGGAGCCGGCACTGAAGCGGGCACCAGCGCCGGTGACGGGAGTCACGGGGGTGGTGGTGGCGGAGCTGGAGCCCTGAGTGGAAGCGGGAGGGACGTAGACGGCAGTGGTCCAGGTGGCGTTGCTGTAAGAGTTGGGGACAACGGTGCCGGTGGGCTGAGCGGGAACAGTGTAGGGAGGGGGAGTGGCAGTGGAGTTGCAGGGGACGGTCACGGTGTTGACGACGGGGACGACGGTGGTGTAGTCTCCGGAGGCGGGAACGGTGTAGTCAACGGCAGTGGTGGCGGTGGACAGGCTCACGGTCTTGACGGCATAGTCGTCAACGGCGGTGGTGGCCGAGACGACAACAGCGGTCGTGGCGTCGGCCTTGGCAGCCTCGATCGTGAAGGGGTTGGAGTACTGGAAGACGGAGGAGTCGTCGGACAGCTTGATGACGAGGCCGTAGACCTTGGCGTCGCCGAGGTCAGAGGGAACGGCCCAGCTGTACGAACCAGCATCGTTGGAGATACCGGCTGTTCTTGTTAGCACCAACCCTAAGTCTCCCGATATTCAGAGTAACTCACAGGCAATGTCCAGAAGAGGAACCTGAGTACCCTGGGTCTCGCCACCGATCAGGGACAGAGAGACGGTCTTGCCCTTGTAGGCATCGGGAACCTGCCACTCGACCGTGAAGGTCTTGCCGGCGGGGATGGACTCCCAGGAAGCGGGGGAGTAGACGGAGTCGAAGCCAGTGGTCTGGGCAACGGCAGAGGCGACGTAGGCCAGGACGGCAGCGGCGGAGATCTTGAACTGCATCTTGAAGAATGTGTGGTTTGGTGTTTTAGGAATTATAAAAACAAACAAAATGTTTGGTAAGGCGAAAAGGAAAGTAAGAGAGTGACTGAGGTTGGAAGCTGGAGAGGACTGGAACGTAGGAAACCAAAGAGGCTGTCCTAGTAGTATTAAATAAAAGAGTGTCGGGGCTGAAAGCCGGAGTGTAGGGTCAAATGAGTGACTGGTGGGTGAGGGTGAGGAAGGAAAGAAGGAAAGGAAGAGAAGAGGAAGCCTGAGCTGAAGAGAATAAATGCCGGCGTGTGACTGGGGGGAGGTGAGCGGCGAGCTAGGCGGGGCGGAGGGTTCGAATGGACCCCTTGTTGCTCTTGGAAGGAACATCCCTGTCACGCTAAGCGTACTTTCCCAGTTGGGACCAGCCCAACGCGCTAAGGCAGGTACGACAAATAGTCGCTGGTACGTACCTGCCCGCACCTGCCTGCTATGCCCGCCGCGCACCTCACCCACACTGCACTTGCCCACTCAATTTCACGCGCCTGCAGTCTGCATCCCGTGCCCGTGCCCGGCGGAGGTGCAAAGGAAGGCGCAAGTGAATGGGACTCATCAGCAAGCAATATTAGGGGGCATGCACCTTGTCACCGCCAGAAAAAAAAAAGCTGCGGCAAGTGTCCAATCTCCACGACGCTATCGACTACGAAAAAGGGCAACCGGGCCAGGCCTTGACTTGAGCCAACGGGAGAGGCCGAGGGGATACTTCTGCCAGGTCTTGAAGTCTGAGTCTGATGAACTCCTGTCGAAAGCGCCTGCCAGGAAGGTGGGAGGGTTGGTCCGGTTCTCTCGGGTCGGGGTGCCTGGGAATGTGAATGTCTGCTGACCAGGAAGCTTGGCTGGCTGCGCCTCGGAGCTGGGTTAATATACGCATGAAGTGGGTGTCCAGCCGCGAGAGCAACTGGCCAAGAGCTTCCTCTCAGAGCTCTCTGGGTTGCGGCTTGGCCTTCCAAGCATCAGCTGCAGCACCCTTTCAATTCCACCAATTCCAGGCGCCGTAAGCCCAAGCAAACTGGCGGGCAAGCAAGCAAGCAGGACCAGAGAGTGTCCAAGACGCTAAAGAAGCCCCCAAGGCTGGTCGTCGAACTAGCTTGCTTCGGGGTCTGGGCTCTGCCTCGTCGCCGCCTATTTCGCTCCCAAAAGAGGAAGGCTAATGGAAAGTGAGGGCGTTGGCGGTCTGGATGGTGACATTTTAGCCCAGCCTAATTCTTCATCTCATGCCCATCCATGCTCCCGAGGCGCAGTCCCCGAGCAACGTTGTAAAGGGCGGGGGGTGTCATTTGGTTGGAAGAACCTGGGAACCCTTGGGAACATGCTGGAAGACAGAGAGCCCCGAGATTCCTTGAGTGGCCGCTGCCAATGGGCCAACCCCTGGGAGATGGGAACGAGATCGGGCCATGGAGGCCGAAACCGACAGGCCAGAGAGGGCGACTGGTCCCAGAGAGGGCGACTGGTCCCTGAGAGGGCGACTGGTCCCTGAGAGGGAAGCAATTTAATCTGCGCGGCAGGGCGACTGGCGATTGGCTGCAGGCTGGGGGATCCAAGCTTGGCGGCCCATCGAGGAGAAGGCTTCCACAAGGATGACAAGATTTCCCAGGGGCGACGCACGGAGACATTTTGGATGGGTGGTCCAATAGACCGAAATACGGGGGAACGCATTCGATTCTTGCATCAAATTTCCCCCTGGAAGTCAAATCGGTGAGCAAGATTGAATCATCCGGCGCGAAGGCGCCGTCCCCTGGATTGACAGACGGCGATTTAGACTGAGCAGGGTTTGCAAGGAGCAGAGAGAGAGCGTGTGCTGGTTTGTGGAAAGGAACTGCAAAGTAAGCAGCTTGCCAGCAAAGACTCTCCAGCCGGGAAACACCTCCATCCCAACCCACCGCGGATGGCACTGCAGCACCAGCAGGGCTGAGCCAACAGAGAAAACCTGCAGCCGACTTCTTCAGAGACTCCAGAGACCCAGCTTGGCATCCGTTGGCCCAATGAGCAACCAGCGTTGCAAGCGACCTTGTGTGATCGCTTTGGGTAGTCGCCGACAAAGAAACGCTGGAGTCTCGAAGGAGTCATTTCATGCTGCCCTGATGCTTGCACAAATGCGACTTGCCAATTGGTAGCGCTACCACTCCGAGTCTTTTTGCCTCTTTCCCCGGCGCACGCCGCCCGAACTCCGAACGGTGAAGAGTTAATTTGCGTATCCTATTTCTGATGGCTGACCAGTTGCAGATGCGCCTGGAGGCGTTTGCTTCTTTCTGTTGCTTAATTCGCTAGTCTCGCCCAATGATGATGCTTGGTTCTCTTTTTTCTCTGGAGGAGTGCAGAAGCGTGACCACTTGCACACAGCCGCTGTGGCTCATAGGGCTGGCTTTTGTGTATCAGATCCAATTTGATTGATCCCGCCGTCGCATTGACGCTTTTACCCGGACTTGTTCTGTCACACGCTTTACCCTCCCATTTCACAGTCGCATTCTCTCCAAGGGCCGGGCTGCATTCCCGAAATAGGCGAGACGGCGACGAAGGACGGCACACTCGTGATCCGAACAGGGGTGTATGTGTCCTTCTTTGTGTCTTTGGGGAGGGGAAGTTGTGAGGGGTGGTTAACGAGATTGACGCTGTCAGAGGTGAAGTGAGTTGAGATGGGCCCGTGGCATCATGTTTTCTCAATCCGCCTCCGTCGAGAATGCCGTCTCCATTTGTTGGTTGTGAGTTGGTGATGAATTGCGTTGTTGTTGGTTGATGGGCTACATTCCTCGGGCTGTTTGTTGCATTCCTCGCCTGCTTCAGCGAGAGACACACCCAGCATGAGCAGACGGGCCGTTTCATGTTTCAATTGGCGTTGCAATGCATTTGATGCCGGGGGGGGCGACAATTCCCTCACCGAATCCTTCCATTCGTAGCGGGGAGTCTTTGGATCCTCTAACACTTTGTTCATCCTCCATCCCGTCTCTCGTCCTGTTCTGAAGTCCGCCCGTTGTCGTCAGACGTTCGACCAATAGGCAGCAGCTGCATCGCATGCATGCATGCATAAGTAGGTAACCAGGTCTGAGCTGCAACCCGCCTGCACAGCCGCAAAGGCGAGCTAATCTGTTGCATCGCCGACGTCGTGGAGGCTTGGACTAGGCGTCGTGATTGGACGCCCGGCGGGATCCTGCGTTTGCCTGATCATGCGCCTGCCCGTTTATGCGAAAAATGCCTTGCGCGGCGGCCTCTGTCAATTTACAATGGTCGCATAATTAGAGAATGCCCTCTTCTTTCTCCAGCTGTTCGCCGATCAAGTGAAACGGTAAGACGGACAGACCTGGAATCTCATCCAGTCAAGCAGTCAACGTACTGGTGCGGGGCGAGCAGGCAAGCAGCCCTCCCTGTTCAACGAGCGGCAAGCATGCAGTCAATGACCTTTTTTGCCCTGAGTTTTGGATAGATTAACAGGCGCCCTCCGAGTGATCAGACGGACGCGAGCGGTACGCCAATGTGGCCATTTCGGTAGAGAAGGAGAAGAGAATTGTTTTGATTTGATCTCATGAATTATCGAGATGAAATTGCATCGGTGGAAAAATCTGCCAGTCATTTCATCAGCATGCAACCCCGAACCTCCCCCCATCAACAGCCGGATCATCACCCATCTGCCGGCAACACACACCAACTCTTCTTTTTCTGCATCATGACCACCTTGCGACCGAACAGAGCTTAGAGAAAACGCCACAGCTGAAGGAAAGCCCACAAGGCCGACCATGTTGCCCCCCCCCCCCCCCCCTCCCCCAGGGCGCTTGGGACAAAACGGCGTCCAAGTTCTGGTCCAATGTCGAGACACCAAAGCTTCAGCTTCCCATGCGCCAGCCACGGCGCAACTCATCAATCGCCTCCTCTCCCACTCTCTCCCACGCGACAATGCGCGCACTACCCATCAGCTCGCAGAGGTCTCGGCCCAGGGCTGCAGCTGGCCGGTGCGACGGGGGGATGGCCTAGGGCCAAGATTCTGCCCGTCAGTCGGGAAAGGGAACTTGCATGGCGAGCTGTGATTTGCTCGATGGGAATAGGGCACCGAGGCGCAGTGCGTCGCAGCAAGCGCTGCTGAGATAGAGACATGGCTGCCTCCAAGCACTTTCATGCTCTTGGGTTTATTGTCAGGTGCAAAAGGTCCTATGTCTTGGAATAGAGGTACGTTAGTAGTCCTTGAACATGGGCTCCTCTTCTTGGCGAGACGAGACATGCATGCACCGGGTGAATCATGTCGAGGACAACACGCAACCAGCAACACAATGTTTCTCCGAGCTGACAACCCAATCCAACCCGATCCAACTTCCGTCCAGTCCAGTCCAGACAACAAACCCCAAAATCCCAGAGCCGTGGTTCCCGAGTGGCCGGGTCGAGCCAGAGTCACAAGTCTGAGGTTTGACGGCACGCAATCCAGACTTGGATTGCATTGGGCCCGGAAGCGTCCAATCCATTTCCGCATTCCTTCATCAAGCTTCATTGCTCCCTCGCCAGCAAGATGAGCAATGCGAAAATTCATCACGGACCTGGCGGATGACGCCTTTGAGTGCTTATTTCTGGCTCGTCCGCTGGGGAGCCGGCTGCCGGTGGCTTGCTGCTAGCTCCGCGAAATGGCGGAGGGACAACTGGTTAGTTTAAGGAGTTTAATGGCTTCTCCCGGTAGCTCGGCGAGAGACCTACCACAAGAAGGAGGTCTTCACCAAGATGCAGGACAACCCGGGCTTGGCTGAACCAAGGTCTGAGGGCCACGGCGGTTTCGGAAGTAAGCGTAATGAGACTTTGGTCCGTGACGGGCCCGAAGGGGGGTTGCATCGCGGGAAAAGTGAAGCTTGGGGGACAGCGGCGGTTCATCTCAGTCATTAATGAAGAGTAAGCCACAGAGCAGATGCCAACCGGACGCCGGTACGCTGCCTTTTCGGGGTCGCATGTGGCGGTCACAAAGATCGAGACCAAACTTGCAGCTGTCGCCCACTAAAGGGGGCGCCTCTCAATAGCCAGCCGGACAATTGCTAAAGCTGGCTCAAGTTTGATTGTGTCCCAGGTTTTAAAATTGAGCTGGCTATTTTCATTTCGAAACAATTCACCCTTTTCTTCGCCGCGATTCGGAAGGTTGCCAAGGCCAATAGCCTGTGTCTCATTCACTGTTTCCCCCTGGAGTTGGCTCACGCTTTCTGAGCAGGCTTCCTCTCGACCAATCATGGCCATATCCTAACCCCCGCTTTTTATCTCCCCGCCAGCCTCGCGGTCGATTTTCTTGTTTGTTCGTCAGCCTCGTCCCGCGACCGAACGAGTGAAGGGCTTGACACGCGCTAGGAATCGACCACCGGGAAGCACGACGCACCCAGTCAAGAACGGCATTTGGCGCCCCTGAGCGAGCATGGCCATCGAGCATGAGCGGTCGGGCGCGGATCCCCCGACAAAGCGGCAGAAGACCAACTACGACGGTTCCCCCCCGTACACGTCCCGCGACGACGACCATGACGAGCCTCAGGAATCGACTGTCACTCGCCGACTTTCAATCCGCGAACGGCAGCGGGATAGCAGGACCATGAGCCGCAGCCCAGCAGGCGACGACTACGGCCGCAGTCGGAGGACGTCGCCGACGCCGCCGTCGAGATCGCCATCAAGGTCCCGGTCGCCGACGCCGTCAGAGTCTCGCTCGCCGTCGCGCTCGCCGTCACGCTCACGATCACGATCGCGGACACGATCACGCTCGGGCTCGTTCTCCTCGGACCGCACCCGCACCGACACCTCTCTCTCGCCACGGCCTTCCCGCCCAGCCCATCCCCCGCCGACCCCCCCCGGCGAACCCCTCAAGCCCAACTACCGCGCGCGCCTGATCCTCCACGGGCACACCAAGCCCATCTCGCAGGTGCGCATCTCGCCCGACGGCCGCTTCGTCGCGTCCGCCTCGGCCGACGCCACGCTCAAGATCTGGGACGCGGCCACGGGCGCGCACATGGACACGCTCGTCGGGCACATGGCGGGCGTCAGCTGCCTGGCCTGGACGCCCGACAGCAACACGCTCGCCAGTGGCTCCGACGACAAGACGATCCGGCTGTGGGACCGCGTCACGGGCCGGCCGCGCACCACCACGCGCAAGTCGTCGACAGGCCAGGAGATGGCGCCGCTGGCGGGCCACCACAACTACATCCACTGCCTGGCCTTTTCGCCAAAAGGGAACATCCTCGCCAGCGGGTCCTACGACGAGGCCGTATTCCTGTGGGATGTGCGCGCCGGGAGGTTGATGCGCAGCCTGCCGGCGCACAGCGACCCCGTGAGCGGCATCGACTTCTGCAGCGACGGGACCATGGTCGTGAGCTGCTCGACGGACGGATTGATGTGAGTGTACCGAAGCCGCCAGCGGATGTGCAATGCTAACCCCAACAGCCGTGTCTGGGACACGTCCACCGGCCAGTGCCTCCGAACCCTCGTTCACGAAGACAACCCGGCCGTCACCAACGTGTGCTTCTCGCCCAACGGGCGCTTCGTCCTGGCCTCGAGCCTCGACAACTGCATCCGGCTGTGGGACTACGTGGCCGGCAGCGTCAAGAAAACGTACCAGGGCCACGTCAACGAAAAGTTCGCCGTAGGGGGATGCTTCGGCGTGCTCGACGGCGAGCCCTTTGTCGCGTCGGGCAGCGAGGACGGCGGGGTCGTCCTGTGGGACGTCAAGAGCAAGGCCGTGATTCAGCGCGTCGAGGGACACAGGGGCGTGTGTTTCTGGGTGGATGTCCATGGTGAGACGGTGGTGAGTGCTGGGCAGGATCACACCGTGAGGGTGTACCGGCATGTTAGGGGAGAGGGGGCGAAAGGGAATAGGGTTGCCGCCGAGGGGGGGCGGGTTGAAGCGCCTGCGGATGAGAAGATGGAGGGTGCTTAGAGGGATAGGGATAATTGATCAGCGATGGCGTTTTAGGAAAGGCGGGTTTGGGTGGCCGTATCAGGGATAACAATTTCAATGATGAATGATGCTCTATTTGGGGCCTGTCTATGGCGGTGACCTTGGTTCCGAGGAGAACTGTCTTTCACAGTGTATCGTGCTCTGAACTCGTTACGTTCTCTAACACGCCACAACAACCACCCCGGCAAGATCGACTCAGCTCGAGACAAGCTGAGAGAGGTGCTCGTCCAGATCCCCATCTGCCTACACAGATGCCGAGACAAGACAAACAGCCGGCCAAATCTCACAAGGTCAGACAGCGACACCGAGCACGTCGCACCGATCCATTAGGCTTGATAGCACAGCATATTCTGACGTGCCATGGGTTGGGACTTCTGTCCGAGTTGTGCGACGGCTTGTGGCAGTTTTGAAACACGACATATTCCATTTCTGATTTGCCTCCTTGTTGAGCAGGTCACATACTTAGGGGTTGGGAGTTGGGGGTAGGGATCGGTAGTTAGAATAGGGACTTGGAACGGGTCTAGGGAGAGGCAAGTTGGCTCCTTTGGTTTACACATTATCGCATGTACCCACGTCTGCCCTCTTCCCCCGCTGCTAACTTTTCATCTCTCAGGCAATGAATGGATTTGCCGACTCTTGATGTTGCCCAGTACGACTTTGCTAGGTCTTTTTGCTCGCGGTATGTGTATAATGCAAGTAGAAAAAAACACATCCCCTTTAATACTACGCCCACCAGACCCGTTCGTTAGAGCTGTGTTATTTTCTCTGTGGCCAAGCCGTTCAAGGTCTAGAAGTTCGGGTTTAATGGTAGAAACCCAGTGTTAATACCAAGCGTGAGGTAGTCAACTAGCTCCAGCAACTTCTTACGTTTCGTACGGATATATATACATGAGAATAGTTAGAGTATCGGCCCTCAACAATCGCGTAATTACTGCCACAGTTCGCCACGCGCGTGTCTGATAGTCAATGCTATTGCAAAATGACTCTAGAAACTTTAAGGAAAGGATACTGAAGGCCGAAGGAAAAGCCAATACCCGCGTCCTCCGCTAGACGTCCGACAATATCGCAATGCTGCGACGCTTCGTTCGATCGGAGCAAGCCGACCCAGAAGCGATAACCACGACATTTAGGGGCAGCCACAGCCAACCCGACGACGTTATGATCGCTATGTGCGCAAGACTGGAAGAAACTGTAAGACCTGGCCTACACCAAGCACTTGGTGCTCATGATAGACGACCTTGGAAACGTGTTTGGTGTCTCCTGAGGTTACGGTGATCCTGGGCTCGTATTATTATTCAATTCTGGTCACAAATTTCTTTGATACTAGATATTCCAAATGGGCCAAAAAGTAACCTAATTAATGAGGACTTTATTAAACGAACTCAATCTTCTGGTGGAGGAACTCGGCCTTTAAGGAGAGAAACCAAGATTTCGAAGAACAGAATATGGACTTGGAGCAGAGGAGAATGCGAATCCTTCCTCTCGGAGGGCCAGCGCCTGATGGACATGACACGACGACGCCATCTTCTACGTGTTCAGTCCGTCCTTGGTGGCGTTCCGTTTATCCTGGGACAGGGTATCGATCCACCAGGACTGGGCGATCCACGCAGCAAGGTACTATGTTTAAGTTGAAGTTTGTTGCTTTGCTTGATACTGGGGAAACATCTGGGTGGAAATATACGGTTTTTGTGGGCGCGGCAATATAGGCGGAGGTGATCTCAATTTCATCTAGCGAAACTCCTAAATTGTCGAGCGAGTCGGAGAATTGCTTAGCCATGATAGATATAGCCTTAAGTGTTGTAAACGCAGCGTCTTCGCTAGGAGTAGAGCCATTGCCAAAGGAAAGCTCCATCATTGTGGAGGAGGATGTGGATGGTGAATTTGTCCTTCATCAGTCGTAAATACTTCTCAGAATGTTGTGAGGTCTTTGACTTGATCACCTGAGTTTCGTGAACTGCTCATGGTTATCAGTTAGTATGTTGAGGTTCAGGTGCAGAATGCTGTTGCTGAGCCTGAGTCTGATGCCACCACCTCATCGCCCCGAAGCCCGAAGAAACATGTCATCCGCTCTTGAGCCGAATTTTGGACAGTTCAGCAGGTCTTGTGATAGTTTCGACGGCTTTGTAGTCGGTAAAGTTGAATTTGGGTGGGAGGGACGTACAGCATACAAAGAATATATCAATAAAGGCGAGCGCCTCCTAGACCACCTCCTCTACTCCCCCCTCCAATTCAACGATGCTGGCGAAGCCATCCTTTTCCCTAGAGAGGTTTTTTTACCATTACAGAAACTCCGGTCTCATTTTCTCGAGCTCACACAAGTACAGCTCCGAGTCAGCAATCGGAAAGCACTACCGGAGTGCGCACAAGGGTCTACGATTCGAGAAGCGCCATACTGGCGCGACCTCAGGTGGACAAAGGGAACGAGTTCAATGCTGGTTGGACGCCATAATAGCTTTCGGTTCTCGTTCGTGTTCTCATCGTTCTCCTTGGTAATGTATTAGACGTGGCACACCATCTAGAGCTTCAGCTTCGCATCCGTCCGAGACTCGAATTTGGCTTGTCTTGCGACACGACTGGTACGATGGCATGGTCACAAGTCGATAATGACCATAGAGGCACTGGCACGACGGCAGAGCCTCAAGGCGGGAAGGAATGCTATGGTCATTTAATACCGACCAATTCACGCGAGTGAGAGACTAAGCACCAATTCCGCTACTTGGAGCCTCCATCTAGATTTACAACCATCGTGGGGATTGTCCCTGTTGTTAAGAAGTGGAAAATGTATGGGATATGGAATGTTAAGGTGGAAAAGAGATCAACTGTCTTTCTTCCTTCACTTGAGTCCCTGCGAAATGGTATGGCAAAGAGATTCATTGCCAAGGCAATACTTTACTAAGCCAAAGGGTATTCAATCAAAACAGTAATCATTGCAAATAAACCTTCCTCAGAGAACTATGTATTTACATGTCTCCTCTTGTAATAAAACCCAATAAACAAGTCCGAATCCCAGTACTCTCGTGTCCCTCCTCCCTCCTTCCCAAGTTTTACCCCTTCTAAAGTCCAAAACCCCGTCTCTATAGCTGCGTATTAAGTATTAAACTTCCCCTTGGAAAGTCTCATGGGCGATGATTCTCCCATCGAATATTCAACTTCCTAGCTGTTGCACCTGTGTGGCGATTCTCCTGACAAAAGTCGTCGCTCAGGGCGTCTGAACTGGTGTGGGCGTGCCAGGGGTTACGACGGGGGTGGTCGTAGGAGTCGTGGTCGTGCTGCTTGTGGTTTCGTCGTGGGGAGTAGTAGTGGTTGTGGGTGTGGCTGTGGCTGTGGTTTTGGGTGTGGTTGTGGGTGTAGTAGTGGTCTCTTCGCGGGGAGTGGTGGTGGCTGTTGATGTAGTCTTGGTCTCTTCACCAGGAGTCGTAGTAGGGGTATGCACCGGTGTAGTGGTCGTCTCCTGGAGAGGCGTGGTCGTGCTGCTAGTCTCTTCGATGGGAGTCGTGGTAGGAGTCTGCACTGGCGTAGTAGTCTCTTCGATGGGCGTGGTCGAGGGCGTGGTGAGTGTGGTGGTGGTCTCAACGGGCGTAGTTGTGGTCTCACCCAGTGTGGTAGTGGTAGGAGTACTGACCGGCGTCGTGGTCTCTTCCCCGGGGGTAGTCGACGATGTAGGAGAAGTCGTCGTGGTCTCTTCCCCGGGGGTAGTCGACGATGTAGGAGAAGTCGTCGTGGTCTCGGCACTGCTCGACGTGGTAGGGGAGTTGATGGGTGTAGTCGTCGTCTTCGTGTTGACAGGCGCAGTTGTCGTCTCTGTGTTGACAGGCGTAGTAGTCGTCTCTGTGTTGACAGGCGTAGTAGTCGTACCGACGGGTGTAGTCGTAGTCTCTCCCCGTGTCGTGGTCAACGAACTTGGGGTGCTGCTGGTCTCATCTCCGCGAGTAGTACTGCTCGACCGAGAAGACGAAGTGGTGAGAGTGGTAGAAGATCGAGAGCTCGTCACAGGCGTGTTCGCGGGAGTGGTCGAGCTAGACGGGCGGAAAGGAGTTTGGGTATTGGTGTAAGTGTAGGTAGGCGTTGTCGTCAGAGAGCTGGTTCTAGAAGTCGTCAACTCTCCACCGGGTGTAGTTGAAGCAGACCCGGCCGAGGTGGTGCTGCTGGAGCTGTCGATAGGGGGAGTAGCGGGAAGCTGTGTGCTAGTTGCGAAGCTTGAGCTCGGGGTGGTGGTGGTTGAGCCGTCTGCGGTGATGGAGGAAGCAGGTGTGGTGTCGACCGGAGGAGTAGCTGGAAGCTGCGTGGTAGTCGCGGAGCTTGGGGTGTTGATGGTAGTGGTTGAGCCGTCTACCGTGATGGAAGAGGCAGACGTGGTGTCGACGGGGGGGGTGGCCGGAAGCTGAGTAGTGGTTGCCGAGCTTGAAGTATTGGTAATCTTGGAGGTGTCAACGGTGGTAGAGGGGGTGGAAGTGGTGTCGGCGGGAGCGGTATACATAGGGGCAGTGTAGACGGGAGGAGTGTAGGTTGGAGACTCGTTTGGGGTAGAGACAGTAGGTTCAGTGTGAATGGTAGGGGAGCCAGAAGGCGTAGAGTAGACCGGAGGAGAGTTTGTCGGAGGAGTATAAGTAGGAGGAGCGTAAGTAGGAGGAGTATAGGTAGGCGTGTCAACCACAGGCTCCTGCGTAGCCGATCCGTCGCTCTTGGTCGAGTCAGTGCAGGTCGACGTCTCCGAGTTGGAACCACCGCCTCCGTTGGTCGGATACACGGGCACCGTGTACACTTCCGTCACAGTACTACCGTTGATATCGACGACAGTCGTCTTGGACTCGACGCCAGTCACGTCCTCATAGCCGGTAGAGCCGCCATTGTAGCCAGTCGAGCCACCGTTATAACCAGTCGACCCGCTACCATACCCGCTGGAACCTCCGCTGTAGATCAGATACCCCCTCGACTCCGTCCCAGTCGTCGAGTCAACCGGCGGCGCAGTATACGTCCAGCTCGACGACGCCGAAACGAAAACGGTCACATCGACCGTCGTCGTCTCGACCACCAAATTAGCAGTCGGACAATCCAGCGCCGCCGTCGAGTTATCTCCCCAGACGTTATACGACCCCGTCTGCGAGCTCGTCGACAAGACGGGCGTGGTGTACGTCACGTTGTATTCGTGGACGGGCGGCTTGGCGTAGGGCGTGTTTCGAGATTCCAGCTTTGCACCTGCGTCTTGGACAATCTTTTGGTTCTATTAACGAGTTAGAGATGGCGTTTCCTAGACAATGAGACTGAAGAGCATACTCGGTTGAACAACCCCCCTTTGGGCGCGGCTTCGACGGCCGCGAGAAGGAGCGCCACGGCGCCGACGAGTGTGACTCGGAGCATTGTTTCGGGAAAAGGAAGGACGGCCAATTAGATGGTTGGAGAGGCTCTTGGAGGTTGTCAAGGAGGTGCTGTGAGTGTGTCGAGAGAATTCTGCCCCAGGTCGACTGCCATCGCCATCTTATAGCCATCCTCACAACTATCCAGGAAAGCCTGCGACGAGTCGGTCAATGTGACAAGGGTCAAAGTATTGAATGTCCAGGGAGAATATAGAATATAGGGAGGATGTAGAATATAGGAAGGATATTGCATATAGGGAGGATATTCCCATAGACTTGTTGTTCCCTTGGTCTTCACTTGGTGCTCCCTGCATAGGGATCGAGGAACCGTCGTGGGGCAAAGGGAGTTGGTTCACAACACCGGCAATCAAGGGCAGCTAAACATAGAACTCATCATGATTCGCCAAGATCCGAGGGGTTCATGTAATGCACAACCAGTGTGGGTGGGCGCGTGGCAATGGCATGCAATACCATGAGTTAGTTCCATACTATTCGTATATGGACAGACTATCTGTGATGCGCCTGATAACTTGGGTACGAAAAATGTTGCACCGCCAATTCAATCGGCGTGCGTGTATTGCATCAATGCAAATGTGCACGAGAGGGTATCAAAACAGGCTCACGCAAACGCCGCCGTGGCCCCGAGCCAGCTAAATAAAAGAGCACCAAATATGCATATGCCGAAAATTCCATAAACAGCCCGCCGCCCGTAATGCATCCGTAATAAACAAGTCGTTGGCCGTTTCAGCCGTCATCTCCCTCTCCATTCTGTTAGTCTTCCCAGATGGTCTCGAGATCCAAGTCTCCTCGTCGTTCGGCTCCACAAACGCTCCATCGCTTCCGCTTGTCCCTGGAGCCAAAACTCATGGTCCGACCTCGCGTAATGTCCAGGCTGCTTCGGCCCTTGGATTCCGCCGAGTCGCCGCCCTCGGCCGCCTCCGCCGCCGCCTTGAGCTGGGCAATACGCTCGGCTTCCAGTGCCGCCTCCTCAGCATCCGGAGTATCGGGAATGGTCTCCAGGCTGGAGATGCTCGGGCTACGAGATCTCGTCGAAGTTGGCGTGGAGGGCACAGAGGAGAAGGTGGTTCCATAGCCCAAAAGAGCATCGTAGCTCCGGTACGAGGAGCTGGACGAGATGGAAGACGGGGTGGACGGGTACGTGTTCAGTGACCCAGTGCTCGAATGGGTCACGGTCCGAAGAGGGGACGAAGGTCTGCGAAGTCGTGCAGGAGTGCTAGTCGAGACGCCGAGAATCGGAGAGCTACTCCGCCTCTCGCCATGTCTTCTATCAGGCTCGAGGACCGACGAACGGACGGGAGAGATGGGGGGAAAGGCCTCGTCCATGGGCTTCCTTGGGATTCGGACACGGCTGGGAGAGCCCGAGGGGCTGGCAGGGCGTCGCTGCTGCGGCGAGTACAAGATGTGGCCGGAGCCATTGACGCCGGGCATGGACTGCGTGCGGGACATGGGAGGGGCGAGGCTGGTGGTGGAGCGGGATCGCGAGTGGGCGCCCGAGAGCGGGGAGGCGTTACGGGGCCGATACGGAATGAAGGTCGACGAGGGCCACGAGGGCGAGGCTGGCGAAGCTGGCGAGATGGGGCTGGGATCGGTGCTTCGTCTCACGTTAGGCTTGCGGACCACGTCAATGTCGAGCGTGGAAGCCGAGTTGGGATTGTAGATGCGCAGGGCGGGGACAGAGGGAACCGAGGGAACGGGGGAGCGCCGGAACTCCTCCATCCGCTCCGTCTCAGGAACGGGCTCCATGGCGCAGTGCGTGGATGGATCGTGGGATGGATCGTCAGGCCACCCGTTGATCGTTGGAAGGTCTAGGGTGACATGTGTCCAAGGGAGCACAATCGGGGGTACGAGAGGCGCGGGAGGTGTGAGAGAGATGCGAGGTGATTCAGACTGGTTCCGCGATGGCCTGGGAGGGGAACAGTGGTGCAAGGTCGAGGTCGAGGTGCAGAGGGTGACTGCTCGCGGGGAGCTCTTGACCAAATTGAGCGGTTTGGCAACCCTCGAGCTGGCGAGGAAGGTGGCAGATTCGGAGAGGGACGCCGTGTGACGATTGTCGTCGAAGGAATCGTCGTGTGGTGATGCCGCGGGAAGCCGAGGGATGTGCAGTCGCAAGGCGTCGAATTGCGTACAATGTCGAGGCAAAGGCGGGGGTGGAGCTTCGGCGAAGGGGAGGGCGATGGTTTATGGCTAGCAACTGGAGCTGGAGCTCAACGAGGGCTAGCCGATTCGAATAGGCTGGCGGTGTGAGGGCGGAGGAATCTCGGTGGTTTGTGGTTGAAGTTGGGAGAGGAGGAGGGGAGGAGGGAGGCACGAAGAAGGAGGGATGAGGGAGAAGAAGTATTGAGCGCGGGACGAAGGGGTGGAAATTGGGGCGAGGGCGGGAGCGAGGGGAGACAGGAAAAAGAAAGGAGAGAGAAGCCGGGAAACCTGAGTCGTGAGGCGTTCGTTTCGCGGGCGTTGGGGACGAGGGAAGCGAAGAAGAAGCGAGCGGAGAGGGACGAGTGATAATGACAGGTGACGGGCGTGCACTAGATGACCCAAAACAGAGGCGAGGGGGTGCCTATTGGGCCTATCCGAGTGTCGCAGCTGCAGCGCATGAATTGACGTGAATCGACCTCCCAGCCTGCGTGGGTGTTTAGGACAAATTCTCACGCACTGGTCAGACGCGGGCTGCTCAATGTGGCTGACACCACGTGCACATCTGGCGCCTTCCCGTGTTGTTCATGGTCCACCTGCTCCTTCCTTCCATTCATTCTCCTCAGGTCCAGCCATGGGATGTTATGAGGAAGGAACCCAGAAGAGTCCATCAATCACCTCTCTCCTATCACCTCTCCCTTCACATTCCATTCCCTCATCTGCAGACACAACCCCAACCCTGGCGCCCTGTTTCTCACCATTCACGCCTCCATTGCTCTTCTCCTCCCTCCCATGTAATTCTGCCGCCGCTTGCGACGCGCCGCCCAAAGTAGCATCGAAGACACAAAAGTCTAGCGCCATTCTTCCAGGTTGCTAACTCGAGTCAAGCGCCCAACCAAGCGATCCTCCCGCTGAAACAAAACATGTCAGCTTCATCGTCAGCTCGCTCAAACCACAACGAACGCGTCCCTCCTTCTTCGATCCGACAGTCCGGTCGGTTCCTGACGCCTCCAGCGAAAAATCTTTCTTGCAACCAAATCCCACTTTTTGCTGACGTTATTCATGCTTCGTCCTTGGCAGTCCCCTGGAATGCTTGGCCCATGCTGTCGGTTCAGCCCTGACGGCTCGCTGTTATTCGCGCTGAGTATGGAGTAGACACAGAAAATACTCCGTACGAGCAATAGGCCCAATTGCCCCGGAGTCTCCGTCCCGGTTCCTCCAGGTCCAGTCCGGACTACCAGAAAGGGGAAACGCCCGCTCGGGCTGGCAGAGGCCAGGGGCAGGACCCTTCTCGAATGGACCGCCTCTCAGGATAATTCCCACGACACTAGCAGCTCGTTTACGAGGCATCCAGCGGCGAATGGCATCTCAAAGGGGCGCGCCCGGAAGGGGTCCTGGTTGTTGCTATGCCAAACGCGCCGGGATTAATCCAGGCACAATACATACAACCTACATACAATGCATGAGTTTCGCTCCTGCAGATGATCATCCCGTTGCAGCTTGCGCAAGCCAACAAAATGGCTCACATGGCCCGGTTGGCCCCGAACCAGAAAAGATGAACAAGTCATGGAGGAATCAAACGCAATCGCCACAGCTCTCCCGCTCTATTGCTTGGACAACCGACAATTCGTCGGGCTCGAATTGACCCCTGTCTGGCCATGCCCCTGCGGCTTTGGCGCCTCCTCTGTCAGCCCTCTGGCATTGCGTTGGCTCATCGTTACTTGCCAGCGGCTGTCCAATAGTCACGGCGTGCTAGCCATGACCAATATTTGATATACTGCCAACACCAAGCTACATGAAGCACAATCTCCCGCACTGTCGACACACCCGACACGCAATTTCTTCCTCCAGGGCCTCCCGCTCAAGCCTTTTCCTCCACGGTAGCGGCGCCAGGCAGTTCCCTCTCCAAAAGATGTAGCTTGCCCTTGTCCTTGGCTTCCTGCACGGCCACTCCTGGGTCCCCGGCCGGAACAGGGCTTCCACTTCCTCAATGGTTTTTCCGCAAGTCTCGGGGTACCTACTTGACTACGTAGCACCGGGGAGAAGAAGACGGCCCTCCGCTACTTGCGTGAAGAAGACCTGGGCGGCGGAACCGATGCACAGGACTCCGAAGCAGTAGAAGATCTGGCCCTAGATGTTGCGGAAGCCCGGAGGCGTAAACGTGCCGAGCGCAAAGTCTCTCAGCCAATTCGCCTCGGCGACCAGGGCCATGTCGGTGGTGAAGACGATGACGACGATGAAGAGGGTTGGATGCCTGACGAGATGAGGTTAATCTTTCCAGGGAGGTTGGCCATCTAGAACACGTAGGGCATGTAGTCTGGAGGGTATAGTCAGTATCTTGAAGCGAGGGTTAGGTCTACTCCGTAAGAGTCTCAATGGAGCGCTCAGCTTGAAGCATCATGAGTCTCCAGGGTATTTCAGCTGGCCGAATGGTGCGGGGCCGTGCGGGGCCGACTGCGGGGGTGGATCCGGAGGTTATTCGGTGTGGGAATCGGACGGGGGAGACTTACAAACCATGACGTTGGCACCGCTCATCTGTTCTGTGTCAACTCCAGAAAGTTTCACGGGTCGGATGGGATATTTGCCTGCTGCCAGGCCTGCACGGACAAGCCGGCTGCGGTTCTCCATGTGTCATTCTTCCTCCTCGCGGCTGACTTTGGCGAGCCACCGGGGGGACCGCGGGTAGGAAGGGCAGGCTGGCGACGAGGGCGGCGTAGGGGAACGAACTGGGCGGCCCCAGGCGGGTGTGGAACGAGGCCGGGCCGTATATGTAGCCGCAGCCGTAGCTGATGAAGTACATGATCCGGATACCCCATCCGATGGCGGCCATGGAGGATATGTCGAAGCCGAAGAGCATGCCGCCGGCGGTGGCGACGCAGGCGACGAAGTAGGCCGGGTGTTTGCTGGTGGTGTTAGTGGTGGTGGGGAGGGCGTGGAGGTACGTACTTGGGAGCTTTGCCATGATGGGCTGTGGTGATGTTCTTGCGAACCAAGAAGGTGAGAAGGTAAAGGATGGAGAACTGCAAGTTCCTGGGAGCTGCTCAGATATATGCATTCAATCCTTGTGCCCTGTCCCCGTCTCTGTCGCTCTCAATCTCTTCCATGCCCATCCCAGGGTTACTTTGATGCATGGCACTCGACCAGTTCAAAGCCTCCCCCGTGGTTCGCGGCCTCGTAACACATCAAGATGAGAGAGAGCTCCGGGCAAGATCCCCCCAGATACAAGTCACCCGGCCAAGCGCTAGCAAGTCAAAGCTAAGAGGAATCACTATAGGCGCGGACAGGAGAATTTCAAGTTTCGTTTGACTCAGTCACGTTTCTGGGACATTTTGTATTATACTATTGGGGGGGTGGGACAATGGCAGGCGTCCCTCGGTGCGAGTCGCATCGCGAACATCATGGACGAAGCTCTCTCTGGAGGAAAGGACAAGCTGATGAGCGGACTAGGGAAGAATACGTCGGGTCGAATGCGCATTCGGGACCGTTGACGGCCAAGATTGCCGGGGAAGGGAGCGTGTCAGTATTTAGTGTTTGCCGGCATTTGTCTTGGCGGCTATCATCGTGTGGGTGAAGGGACGGGAGGTTAATCCGTCCTGAGGGGGGTTCCATTCTCAGTTGCATTTTCGTACATGCAGGCTGGTTGCATGTGCTTCATCGAACGTGTTGCACTCGATATGCTAGGGATAGCCTTATGATAATGGGGGCAAGACGTCGCGTTGCAACGCGCCATCTCGACCAGCTTCGACCAGGCGGATAAATGCGAGAATGAGCATTATGCAAAGTACGAATACAAGGGACCCAAACAACAAAACAACATCTATTACCAAGACATCCCAAATAAGCACAACAACAATACGAATACATCCTAGACAGCCAACGGCCATCGCACTCGCTTCCCCATCTTTGGCCCGTAACCTTGCTCAAAAGCCTAACTTGAGTCCCTTGTCCTCGTCCTCTGGTAGCATGACTTGCAGGGGGACCCAACGGCACATGCAACCCCCAAGTATCCTGGGCAAATCTGGCGCCCTACGCGGCATGCACCAAATGGACTGACGGCTTGTTGCCTTGGGTCTTGTCGAGTCACGCGGCCACCAGCTTTGACCCCCACCTCCCGGTCACTTTAGTTCGAGGAACCACGTCCTCGGCGCCCTCTATTGGCGGCTTCTAGTGTTCCCATGTGCCATCATCACCACGTGGGTTATTGGCCTTGTCATGAATAGACAGATGGTTGCAGCCGCTACACGATTACAACGACTACAGCCTTCAATCCTCACGAGCTATTGTTTGGGTAGAACGATCTATAACCATCGACCCTCACCTAACGCTACCTGATGCCACAATCCAGCTGTTTGCACCATGCCCAACCCACCGACCAACCAACCGACGAACCGACCGACTCCTGTTCAAAACCTGGATATGGTTATGGGGACCGCAAGACGAACTCATCACGCTGCTCCTCCCAGCGCTTCGGGAGGCGGCAACTGGTCTGGCCCAAACGACATGGGAAGCAACTACGAACATGTGAGCCTCTAAAACCAACAAACAAATATATAGGAAACAACCAACCTCTTCGAGTTTGACAATGACAAAGTCCTCGTTCTTGTCAAACATGATGATGGGCATGTCCAAGGCGCAAAACTCCCGAATACTACCACCCCAGTCAGCCACTCTCAGTCACTCTCACCCACTCTCACCCACTCTCACTCCCCTTTCCCAAACCCAAAGCACATAAGGAAACAAACAACCTACAACTGCCTACACATCCCACACGGACTCGCCGGCGGCGCCACATCCGTCGCCACGGCCACGGCCCTGAACCCCCCCCCTCCTTCCCCCTCCCGACGGTAATGTCCTTCCACGACCGCTGTCGCCAACGCCACGCGCTCAGCGCATGTGCCCACGGGATAACTCGCATTCTCGACGTTTGCCCCCGAGACGAACCCGCCCCCCGCCGTCAGCACAGCGGCGCCCACGCGGAACCGGCTGTAAGGGCAGTAGGCCGTGGCTTTCGCCGCGCCCGCCCGCGACCGCAGCTCCCGGAAGTCGGCGTCGGTGAGGCCGTGGGCCGCGAGGGCCGAGGCCGTGGCTGAGGTGTCGGAGCGGGGGATGATGGTGGGCGTGTTTGTCATGGCGGTGTTTGTTATATGTCAATGACGGTTGATGTTGATGAAATCGGTAGGTTAGTAGGTCACTAATTACCTTGGCTGAGCTGGCCGGATCGGATGAATGAGCTCCCTTTATGCCCGTCTCCGTCGAGTGGGTCCTTATCAAACCCTCTCCGTATCGGGTCTCTCCGCCGGCGGGCCCCTCCGATGCCGCCGAGAATCACGGACCGAAGTACGCTTCAAGCAGGTCAATTCATCATCAAACCACTCTCCCATTGTTATTAATATATGTACCGTTCACCGCCTATCAGATGCCGTCTCGTATATGCTCGTATTCGCCGCCCATGACCCATCGTTGATTCATCCCCGAGAGATACATATTTGTCGCCCATTACGCTTCATCGCAAGTCATTAGTAGAACCCATCAACCCCCAGCGCCCCTTTACTAGAAGACGAGGCCACCGTCGGCGTCGACTGCGCAGAACCGCTGTCGCTCGGCGTCACCGGCTCCACGACTTGGCTTCGGATCGAGTTGATCCACTCGTGCTGGAGCAGCTCGACTGCCGTCGCTCGGGTCCGAGGGTCGCGGATAAAGCACTTCTTCAAGAAGTCGATGCCGTCGGGGCTGAGCTGGTCCGGTGTCGGCAGCTGAGGCGGGTTGCCCTGCGCAATGTTGTACATGATTGCCCACTCATTGTCGAGGTTGTGCCACGGCCGTCGTCCCGTGGCCATCTCGAGAATCACGCACCCCAGAGACCAAATGTCTACCGCCCCGGGCTTGCCGGGGTTCTCGCCCTTGATCACTTCGGGCGACATGTACATAGGCGTTCCCGTCATCGATCTGTTCGGTTGTGCCCCTCCGTTCGGCCCGTGACTCCCAGCCGGTTTCGCCGCCGACTCTTTGGAGTCCTTGCCGCGGCGTCGGCTGGCCCCGTGCAATTTGAAAGAGTCTCTGAGCTCCGGTGGGAGATCCTCCGGGGGGAAAGGCTTCGCCGCTCCAAAATCAACGTATTTGATGATACCGCTGTGGTCCAGTAGAATATCTAAACCTGTTAGCTCTGAGTTGGAACAGTTGGTTGGTAAAGACTCACTTTCCGGCTTCACGTCGCGATGAGCAACGCCGGTTCGGTGCAAGTAGGCCAGACCCTCCAACATCTGGAGAGCATACACCATGATGACCTGCTCATCCTCGATGCGCCCATGCTCCAGCAGGTTGGCAATGGAGCCTCCCGAGCAAAAGTCCATGAAAATGTAGACGCGGTCGCGGTGCACTTCGATGCCGTAAAAGGCCACCACGTTGGGGTGGTCCAAAACCTCGAGGACGGCCATTTCTTGCGACACTTGATCGGTAATGGCGGGGATCAGTTTGGGATCCTGAAGACGGATCTCCTTGACGGCCATCAAGTGGCCTGTGTCGAGGTTCATGGCCGCGTAGACGTTGCCAAACGTGCCGCCTCCCACGAAGCTTCCCTGCTGCCATCGCATCGTCACGTTTGTCGACCCCGACGACAAGTAGGCCAAGGACCGGTCGACCTCGCTGAGGCCCTCCAACACTCGCCCCAGCGCTTGTCGCTCTGCCTCCTTTTCGCGTCGGAAGTCGTCCACCTTCTCCAGTTCCTCCATTCGCTGCTCGGTAATGCACTTGGACGCTTCCTCGTCGCTCAGCATCCTGTTCTTGTCGAGCTTTCTGAACTGTCCAACCATCACCTCGAGCTTCTCCTTCTCGGCTTGAGCGGCGAGGTTCGACCTGGCACCCATGATGTCGAAGTGGGAGATGAGCAGAGACATGCAACCTGCCACCTTGGTTCGGAGCCTAGCATATTCGTCTTCGCCGAGCGCGAGAATGTGCCGTCCCGTCGTCATTCTCATGGCGAACTCGAGTGCCAGCACCGCCCAACGGAACGTCTTCCTGTCCGAGGCGATGCAGTCGTCGCAGATGAACTTCACCCAATCCAACGCCAGCTTGGTCAGCTTGAGGTTGTTCATCTGCCGCCTGTTGCTGTCCATGTACTGCAACGATCGTTTACCGAATTCCGTGGCAAAGATGAAGCACGTCTGGATGAGCTCGTGGCAGTCCTTCCCTTCGGTTTGCTTGCGGATGATCTCCACGCTGTCCATGAAGATGTTGGACAGCTTGTAGGCAACCTTCCTCAGCTCCGTCAGTCTCGTGTTGACTTTGTGAATGTTGGACCTCGATTCCTGAACGAGATCAACGTGCATGTCAACAGCCTCAAGGAACACCTGTCGCGTATTGGGCAACACCTGAGGGCTCGTGGCGCAGAGTCGAGCATGTCCGCGCTTCAGGTCAATGTTTTGCTCGCGCAGCTCGATGGGGATACTCTCCCCGTACCAGACCTGAGGGTTTTCCGGTCTGAGAATCAACAAGTACTGGTCTGCTGCCCCTTCAGGAAACTGAGCACTGGACGTAATGGCCATCATGCTCTGAATGTCTTCGAGCCTTCCGTGAAGCTCCGGAGACGCAATCACAAACGTATTGTCTTGCTCAAAGACGCCCGTGGTCACCAGGAAATGCCCAGAAGCCACCAGCTGGTCATAGAACCTTTGCATGGCGTCGGGCGGGAACGAGATGCTGTAGTCTGAAGCGTGCTCATAGTTGTCGCTCAGCATTCGAGTAAAACGTTGAAGCATCCTCTGGCGAACACGAACCGAGTCCAGGCACGCCTTGTATCGCTTGCTCATCTCCGTGGCGCTCTCCTTTGGTTTCGCCTGCAGCTCCTTTTCGAACGTTTGGCTCAGCCGGTTGAGAGCTTTAAAGGTGAGCGAGCTGAATTGTTCAGCAACTTCGATGTGGCCGCGATACAAGTGGCTGCCAATCTCGTTGGCAAAGTCCCACTCTTGAAACAGAACCTCGGCTTCCTTGAATGTGTTCTTATTTCCGCTAAGCTTCCAGTTGATCATCTTGAAGTAATATTTCAGCGCGTCCAGGATAATCTGATCAAAGGACTCGTCAATGCATGGTGGTAGATCCCAGCCAGGCTCCGGGCTCGCAATAGATGTGAAATCAGTCTTGATTCGGATCGCAAACTTCAACAACACGTGGAACTGGAAGATCATTTTCTCTTGCATGAGCGGACTTTGCTGGGCAGTTTCCTTAACTCTCCTAGCATAAGCCAGACGTGTCTTGGTAATCTCCTCGATAAGACGGGAAGGGAAGCTGATGAGCGTGAGAAGCTCTTCCAGGTAGGGTGGCAGGTGGCGCTTGCGGAAGGGCGTCGAGTTCCTGATGAGGGTATCCTTGGCTTTGCTGATGATTCCGTAGATGGGGAAGAGCATTCCCTTGGACAGGGCTTCATCGTCATAAAGCGATTCCAAGGCGTCCTCTCTCATCAGCCGATCCAAAAACGATGTCGGTTCGCGCTTCATGCCGTTGACGGCCGGTGAAAGGGGTTCCGGGCGAGCAAAGTCCATGTCGTCATTGCCAACCCATTTTCTCAGGATAGAAAGCTCCGTGTTGATCATCTGGTTGGTGTTGTACCACGAGAGAATCGCATCGTAGGATTCCTTGAAGGCTGCCGAATCGGCCGCCTTGTGCTCCGCGGCAAGGGATTTCCAAGAAGGGTACATATACTCGCAGCTTTCAAGCTTGTCCACCATGGCCTTCACCTGTTCATATGGAGGTATTCCAACCTCGCTCATGCCTTTGACTTGGAAATTGATGACTTCTTCCAAGGTTCGGTCCAAAGAGCCACGAGCCTCCTCGACTATGCGCTTTTGAATGGGAATGTGTCTCCCGCAGCATTTCGAGCGAACCCCGAGCCACAGTTCTGATTTGTGGGCTGGGTCGCCAATGCGTTGATCCGAGGACCCGATCAATCGCTTCTTCTCTTGTCGGACAACATCTCCAGTCAACACAGCCTCCAGCATCCCGTGCCATTCGAGCCTCTCTCGCGAATCCGGGTCTTTTAGGTCCTCTTCGGTCGGTTGCAGGTTATCGTTTCCGTAAAACATGATGGTTTCTTGGTCGAACCGGTCATCGAATGGGGCCTCGGAGGATGGTGTCTCTCCTTCGGAATCCGAATCGTTTCCGTTCGTGCTCGAGTAGGGCCCAAAGTATTCGGTTTGCGGATTGGTTTGAATGCCCATGGCGTCCTGTCGATTATCCTCGCGAAGAAGCTTCTGCACATAAGCACGCTCCTGTGCCCGGAATCTACTATCATTCTGCCGCATGTAGCCCTTTCCCAGGGACGTATGGGGTTTTCGCGAGTCGCTAGGATTGTACGTGTTCGAGGGAGTTCGGGCAGGACCCAGGGGCCTCTGTGGTGGCCAACCGCCGTTGGGATATAAGTCGTCATCGTCGGCGGTAGGAGCTTGACCTCTTGAGGCACTATTAATGGGAGTCCCGGGGGGCAGAGATAACAGAGGTGCAGTGTGACTTGGAGTATCTGCATACCGAGCATAGTTCACCAGCTCATCCTGGCGCTCGCCGGCGTGCGGGTCGCCATCGAACTCGTTGGAAGACTCGCGTCGATGGTTCTTGTTTTTATCCATACGAGCTTCCTCTTCGGTGCCTGAGAACCGGACGGCACGTGGAGAGGATTCGGTCATGGTGATGGCTGGCGTCCGACCAGCACCGAGGCTGCGGTTGATGGCCCCTCAGGACCGTATCTGAGCTCGATCGCTCGATCGCAGGGACGGGTCGACCAAGGCGGCGGAACCCAGCATGTGGGAGTCGTGGTTGCTGAGTCTCGAGATGCCCGAGAAAGTGATGATGGATCGAAGACGGCCATGGGGTGGGGAGATGGAGCTAGGGGAGCTCTATTGGAGCAACATGATGCTTCGCATCGAATGGTTGAATCAGGCTCGATAAGTCCCCAGCAGCTGAGGTGCATGGCGGATTCACGGACGTGGTTGTTGGGCTTTGGGGTATGTGATTGGCCCCCTTGAGGCTGCTAGTGGGGAGTGTTGGTTGAGGAAATTTGCCGTGGCGAACGGGCCGGTGTGTGGCTCATGAAGGGATGCTGCGCCACAAGCTTCCATGACCAGGATTGTGGCTAGAGTCCGGAGCATAACCACCAGACTTTTTAGGTCAGTAAATAAGCATACATATTGTCCTTCGTATTCGACTGCTGATCTAGTGTCTATGTGGCTTCTGTGATCATTACTATATCTAGAAACGAGCCTTTCCATATAATTACGGGGGACAACTTGCAAGTGGTCGTCGCTCTCAGCTTTCTACGATGTGTCCGTACCCGACAGCCGCTGATGCTCGGTAGGTTACCCGACTAGTTACCCTACACTCCACGGATGCACAAGACGTCTCGAGTCTTGTTTGAAGTGGCGCGGGCGATCTGATTAGCATTGTGGATAGGGCGATAGGTTTCAACCTTAACCATCGACTTAGGCCTTATACGATGGTGGCTTCTTTGTGACCGGAATATCTTCTCCCGACCCTAACAACAGGACGTGGCGCATCTTGCCCAGACCATCCGACGCATTGCGTTTATTTCTCATGCATGAAGATGCTGGCCACCTACCCGTCAGAAGGTCACATTAAAGCCCATCATCCGAGCAAGGTCGAATGGATACAACGTCGGTGTACGGCATGGCAAACCCAACTCTGCCGACAATGTCAGACATGGAGGGCAATTCGGTCCTTTTGGATTGAAACCGTCTAGTTGTAGAATATTTTATGCAAAAAGTAGTGATGATATGATCTTTGAAATAGGAAGGACCATTTCCCTCTTCCAGCTAAGTAAGCAACGGCCGACTCCGAGAGGGATTCGATTTCTCGAATGGCGAAACATGACGCCTTTGCCACCCGTCATGGATGGGAAAGAAGGATTTGAACCATCGAGAAAATTGCGCAGCCTCCTCACACAACTCCCGAGATTTCTGGGTCGATGTTTGTCAGTGTTTGCCCCAAGCCGAAGAGTGATGCCTCAGCGGCCCTTAATTATACGTAGCCTAAGTTAGATGAAACTTTGGAGACCGCTTTGACCTCTCTGTAGACGCCCGTTTATGGCAAGACACTGTTCGGAACAGCGAACCACGAGCAAATGCTGGGTTCCGAAAGCTGAGCATCATAAACGATATCAGCGGGAAGTTGATCGTTCTTGTTCCCGTCAATTTAGTCGTGCGTGGTCCCGACACAGTCCCTGCACGCGCGTGGTGGTGCACGTGGCCAAGACGTTTCTCCTCCCCCTTTCGACCTCGTCGGGGAAGCCAAAGATGAGTGTGCTGATTGTCGAGAACAAGAGAATCAGCGCGCTAAAACCCTTTTGACCCGCACATCAGGTGATGAAGCTGACATGATGCGGATCGCCAACTTGAAAATCGTTGTCGGTTGGCAAGATGCCTAGTATTCGACTGGCAATGGCGATGGTGGTACTTTCAACGGCTGTACCTAGGTACCTTGGCTGTTAGTTCCATCTCGAAACACCACGCGGCCCTAACACTAATCCGCGTCGAGGGAGGTCGGGACAAACAGATGGTGTCCACTCTTCGGGCGGGATTGATCGAATGGAAGCTTCTGCGGGCTCGAGGAATGGTTCGCCTCGGAATGTGGGCTCGTCGCTGGCGCCATCAAAATGGTGTCGTATCAGTCTTAACCCGGAATCTAAAAAGTAGCCCCTACAAAAGGTGGTGAGGACGTACAATGACGCTGAGACTACAGCGTGTTGCTTTGTTTGCTTCGTTGTTTTCTCTTTGGGATAATTATTTCGGGCCACGTCGAATAGGTACACCAACGAGCCTTATGATAATAGCCATTGGCACCGAGGCCGGAGCGGAAGAGTGTCGGGTGATCACCCGGCACCCGTCAGACTGAGAGCAGGGTCTTCCTTGCTGGGGTGTGCTGTCTCTTTAGTTCTCTGCTCAATCTTTGGATGTGATGTCCGTTGACATGCACACGCGTCCTCGAGGAGAAATACGGCCACCCTTCATCGACGTGATGATTCGATGTCAGTATCAACTGTCGTATGAACCCAGGACCTGTCTCAACCGACAGTTGAGGAAGTGTCTCAATGATACCCAGCCCGGACTGCCGGGAGCACATGCAACACGATCTCATCAAGATATTGGGCAGGCATCCCCGGCCCAACACTGAACGACTATCATAGCCTCGCTAAGAAGGATGGCCGATGTACGGGGACGGGGCTTGGAGACGGCCACTGAGGGCAAATAGACCACCATGCCCACAAGTGAAACAGGACATCCGCGAGGGGTGGTATTCTGCTCGCTTGAGCTGGCGATGCTCCGGAGAAGGGCAACGGCGAGTCTGCTGCGCCTGCATGCAAATCTCTCGACGGGGATACGGCGCGGCTCTCCACGAGGCTGGCCGTGGTCTCGCCGCTCTCCTTGTTCCCCGAGGGTCATGTCGGATCAACCCACTTTATCGCTTCGTGCTTCCTGGGGAGTTTGGACTGGATCGAGGTTTGCTTTTTGCGGCTCCTGCGATGCATGTCAAACGGCACGCGTCGTGCCAAGACACCCGGCGACCCTTGCTGCTGCGGGGCTCGTCGCTAGGTTGTCCCTGAGCTTTGAGCCCGGATTATCAAGCTTGACTTGTGAGGTGAGAGTGAGAACCCGGAGGAACTTTCCATCATGCGGATATTATAACTGCTCTGGACTCGGCTTGGGCAGGGTCCAAATGGTTCAGTTTCTGCAATACCGTGAGGAGGGAACCCTGGTAGATATGCGGAAACGATTTTTTACGGGGCCTCGAGCCGTGCATTCGCTTGGCATAGTGATTGCTGCGGAGCTTTTTGCGCAACGGGCACAACTTGACGTCGAAGAGAGGCAAATCCAACGAATGCGTGGGCCACGGCCAAGACCAAGCTAGGGCTGACGGCAAGGCGCCTCGGGTAGCAAACGAATTGGCGCCTGGCCATCTGTCGAGTGTAGGCCTCCCCCGGTTGTCACAACTTGGTGGAGAGGCCCTCGGCCAACGAAGCTCAGGGTATCGTCCGCAGACCCCGGATTTGGGCCTCGGTGACAGGCCGCGAGGAGAACTGCATTCGCCATGTTGGGCTCGGGTGACTGGGTAGCGAAGCCGTGAGTTTCGTGCAGGTGGGACCTGGATTGATCATCGCCCTGTGATTTGAAGAGACGAGGAAATGCGGAATAATAATTCGAGTGGCACTTGATAGCAACTAACACGGCTGAGCCAGGGATGCGGCATGTTGGATTGACGGACGTGGAATCGTTAATTAGGAAGCACCCCGAGAGAAAATGAGAGAGGACAAATATCTTACCTAATGCCAGACGGGCTCCTGGATGTTGAGGATGCCGTGATGAAGCTCCTCAGCTCCCTCTCGTATAGGTCTGCTCAAGTCAGGCCTGGGACGGCACCGTGCTTCGTGCTTCATGTACGAAGTACAGTGCTGCAGATGCACGAAGCATGCAGCCGCTGCCAAAAAGAGACGGTGCCCGCATTGCATGGACCAAGCCCCAAGGTCTTTTCCAAAGGCGGCGTCCTGCATGTGCAGTGACCAGAGCTAGAACGTGGGAGTGGAGGAGGAAACATGGAGGTCGGGGTCAGCAAGCGGCTTCTAGAAATATGAATAATATGAGCGTGATTTCATATACATGTAGGCAATAAGGACTGACAATAAGGACGTGCGTGATTCCTTCATGGTTGGGGATCGAACCAGGTCCACGATATCGGAACTGCCCAGTGGATGAGGCAGGTAATGAATGGCAGGTGCCTGGGTGCCTGCAGTGCCAGGGCAAGGGAAAGAAGGGACTTTATGCGCCAACAGAGAGTTGCATTGCCATATTCATGGGAGGCACGACGGGAGGCAAAAGCTCTGGTCCATACGGCAGGAAAGAGCGATTTTTGAGCACATGTTGCGTTTCGCACTTTAGGTTCCCTTGCACCTGCCTGCAGTGACATGACAGCCCAGACATGGTGGGAGGGTAGGTGCAGAGGTGCAGGAGGTGCAGGCAGGAACGAGGAGGAACTCCAGGGCGGGAAGAAGAGACCGGACGAAACGCGGAACCAGGAAGGTACGGAGCCGGTCGTTTTTCCCCTACCATTCTTCAATACGCAATCCTCCGATTTCTCCTCTCCCGCCTTGCTCCACCACGATGAATTTCCCTGCCCAAGCTACAGTAGCCCGACGGCTTCCATGTGAAAATCCCATTCCCCAAAACCAATGGTGAGAGGGGATGAACATGGGACATGGACCCTGGCAATTCTTCAAACTATGCGACCCGCTCAGCGTTCCAAAACGACACGATATCGACCCTCTTCGACCCTCTGACGCCTCGACCCTGGGCAAGCCATCGGCAACAGGGTTACGGGGACAAGGGGAACACGCGATGGGCCTTGATGACGGCGCCCAAGCCCCTAGCCCCAGGCCCCAAGCAAGCAAGCAAGCAAGCAAGAAGAACCCTGGTGGTAAGTTTGGCTCGGCGAGCGAACGAGATGGCGGTGCCCCCTTGTGCCTGTTTGACGATCTACTAGGCGCCGGACTGGCTGCAGTACGGAGCAACTTTGCAGCGCCGTCAAATTGACTCGCGCGTTGAATCGAACGTCGGGCCTTGGGCAATGGAGAAAGTCTTGCTCTTACTCCGCTCTCCCGGGTTCACCGGATCTTCAAGCCCGGCCAGCCGCCGCCGCAAGCTGCCGGCACTTGGTCGAGGCGCCACCTCAGGGGGCTTGATGAGGCTTTTGGGCCATGTTTCTTCCTTCCAACACTCTTGCTACGAATTAGGCACGTTTCTGTACACCCCGTCAAGTTGTGAGGCGATAGGCAGGGTGCAATCATGACCCCATTCGCTTTCTCTCCGAAGTCTCGATGAGGGGTGGACAGGGTTCTCTGGCACCCAAAGCCTCTTGCCTCAAGCCCTCCCTCCCGATCCTTTGGCGGGTCAGAACAAAGCCGCACTGAGGAATTGTCGATGCTGATCACCACGGGCTTCACAGTGGTACTTGAGTAATGCTGGCCATGGCAGAGTTCGCAGTGGGCTGTCACGACCTGCCAAATGCCGCTGCTGGGGCACGAACCAGAGACAAGTGGCGTTTACCCTACGGATTTATGACCGAATCGTGGGACGACGGGATGATACGTACTCGGCACGGCTGTATCATAAGTCAGTGGGAAAGCCAAATTATCCGTTTCGGGTGGTGTGGATGCCTCGATGTTTGAGATGCACCCATACTTGGGTTGACGCCATCTTGACGCTTCCCGGGCGGCCCTGCGACGTCGGCACAGTGCCATGGACGCCGCCTTTCCCCGGAGACGGCTCTCGTACAGAGCGCGTCTGGACATTAAGGACACAGCAGCGTGAAGCGAGGCGAGACGAGGCGAGGCGAGGCGGCGGAATGCCGTGGTTCACGACAAGGCCAATGCTGGGACTGGCCGGTCCGTGTCCATGCTGTTTACCTGGCCACCGACTCTTGGCTTGAATGAGCATGACGCTCCGGACAGGCCCAGCCGTGTCCGTAACACGCGCAGTAACGTTTTGAGCTGCTGTACTCGTTACAGCGCATGACGGCAACTCGCAGACACGACGACGGTTGGTGGAGTCGGAGGCCGAAGCCCCTCAGAGCTCAGAGGGAGGGTAGTTCTGGCACCAAACAACGACCACCAAAAAAGACACCAAAGGGCAGTTGGCTTGGACGAAGTAGGCTCGCATTTTTCGCCCGAATTGGTCCAGCGCCCTGGAAAAGAACAGCGCCAGAGCAGGACCAGAAAGCACCAGAAAAGCACCAGCAAAACGCCAAAGTCAGAGCCCGGGCCCGCGCCAACGTCTGAGGGTACGTCGGCTCCTGGTACCATTGCCATTACCGTTGCGCTTCGAATCCTGCCGTCGTTCGAGAGTTGGGATTAATTGGACTGGAAAAGAGGGCTAATTTTGCTCCCCACCAGCTCCCCGAGCGACAGCACCTGAGCACACCGAGAGAAGACTACTCCAATGTCCCTGGAGCCCAAGGGAGGCCCGGACGGGACGCACGTAGTACGGTGGTACTTTGAGCAGGATCAAATTTGAGGCCAAGAAGCAAACAGCCCTTCTTGCCATTCACCATGGGATGGATTCTCGTCCTTGCTCACGTCACGGCACCGGCAACCGGCCATAGCGTCTCATCTCGGCCGCCGTGTCTTGTTGAGCAGCCCGGTGTCTGCCTCCATCGAACATTGAACACTCCCGTCCTCGATCCAACACTACACGCCTCTCTCACCCCACCCCCTTCGCATCGTTCTCTTAAAGTACTCTATGTATCCCTCTTCAGCTTCTCTTTATTGTTGTCTCTGGTATACTAAACCCCATCCCTCCCTTCCTTCGTCCCTCGACCGAACAGACGTATATTCCATATATACACAACTCACCCCGACCACGCCATCGCCCTGCGTTGTGTTGCCTGCTTGTGCTTTATTTCGCTCGCCATAGGTCTACGAGCCTTCCTCCATTCCTCCCAATTATCCCGACACGAGGCCGCAATAAGCCATCTGAAGGCGCTCTCGCTCGTCTGGGCCATATCGCCCTGCCTCTCTTTTTCCCAGTGTGTGGCCTCTGCCAAAGCGCGCTCTCTCTTACTCCACTCGCAACCCCTACAAGCCATATAACGCCCAGTTGGTGAGTTGCCTTTTCCGGAAAGTGGTCAGCCACAGCATCCAATGGTTCAACTTCTGACGAGCGTCGCAGCCCCGACTTTCACTTACAGCAGCAGCCATGTGCGACTTTACGAAAAACTACTACATCTACACGTCGTGCATCGACCCGGGAACGCACTTTTGCAAGACTTCGACGGACGGAAACCGGAAAAAAGCGTGCTCCAAGGGACCTCACGAGCGCTACATTGTGCTGCCCGAGACGTGCCCTCTCTGCTGTGGCTCATGAGCTAGGCTCTCGGGATTCGACTTCTTCGTCGGCTGCCGTCTCGTCGAGCTGAAGGAACAGCTCTGACATGGCGAATATTGCCCTTCTGGTCCTCGGTCGTACCCCCTCCCCCGGACGAAACACAGCCCTCTCTCGAGGTAATTTTTGTGGCGTCATTTTGGGTTCTAGACTTGGACTTCCTACACTGGTGCTCTGCGAAGCGGACATTGCCGTGTGGGCTCTTTTTATTTTATTTTTTCTTCTCTTCTTATTTTCTTCCCGTTCTGTTGGACCAGAACGGTTTTGGGTTGGTTCAGGACGCGGCCTGGCCTCCAACGGTCTGTTGGTGTCATGGCAGCTTGTCGAGGCACAGGCACAGAGGCATGCCCCAGACGGTTGACGAAGGGGGTCTGGAGAAGGGCAAAAAAAAAAGGGTTACACGAGGAGTGGATCACGCGTCTTTGAGGGCCAGCACCACGCGGAGAGTTCAAGTTGAGGCTTTGACCTCTCTCTCTGTATGAGGAGGGGCCTGTGTTCTCCCGTTGTTTCCACTCCGCTCGGACACCACCCTTGTCCATTTCTTAGGTGTGTTTTCTTGGGAGGGTCAAAAAAGCTGGACAGGGAAGAAGCCTCAGGAAGGCGTGGTTGCATGGTGTGCGTGTTAGTACTGGGACATTCTCCGACTTCTATTTCTGTTCCCACTCATACCCATGGGCCTGGCGTTGCGGGCGTACCTCTGTTTTTTTCTTTTTGCCTCGTCTTACATTGACGGGCCAGGCACACACTCAAGTCTGGAAATATACCACTTTTCAATTGATTTGAAACAAGACAGCCCAGGCGGGTGCACATGTGACGAGCTTCCGAGAGGGCCTTGGTCCATTGGTTTACTAGTTACGGTTGACGTTGAGTCGAGACTTGTTTCGCGAGTTGGATACGACTTTGACTGCCTAGGTACTTGGTAGAAGCATTACTTCCCCGGGCATTTCGTACCGCGCATCCTATTGGCCGCTATAGTTCTGGTTCCCGACAACCCAACACCCAACGTTCGTTCGTTCCTGGGGGACCACCCCATCGCACCAGCCAATGCACGTCTCGGACCTGCCTGTCACTGCGCCGGCTTGAGTGAAGCAGGGTTTATCAGAGTCAACGACACACACAAAAAAGAAGAGGGGCGGCAACGGGGAGCCGGGCTCCGAAGCTGGTCCGTGGTTGGGGTCGATAGGTTTATGGAGATTTGAGGAAAAAAAAGGCAGGACAGGACAGGGCAGGGCAGGGCAGCAGGGCAGGGCAGGGTCGATTATCTCAGAGGGAGGGTGATGATGACTTTCACGGAGGTATCAACCCCCCCAAGGCTACGACCCTCTTCGCACAACGTCCCCCTCCCCCCTTCCCTTCCCTTCCCCGACCCTACCTATCTCACCCCCGGTCCTTCCCTCAGGGGGTGGTTTTCTAGTATTTGACAGCTCGCTGGCCTTGGCACGGGTGTCGATCTGTTACCGTTGGGCCCGCCCTCAGGGGGGGGGGATGGAAGGGGGAGAGGGAGGGGGGTTATCGTAAACTGACGATGTTGACGTTGGTGTTGTCGTTTCTGGCTGACGAACGAGGACGAGGCTGGCCTGAGACAGCAAGGCGGGAAGGAGACGGGACCAAAAAAGCGGCAAGGGAAGCTCCCTGTTCTGTTCGGAAATGACCGCAAAACAAAGTCGTAACACCACCACCTAGAGAAACTTGGAAGAGAGAGAAATTCATCAACCATCGGTTTCGGTCCGGACCGCTCTTGCTCGGAGGGGTCAAGGGAGTTCCCACCCCCAGACTAAGTGAACCGGCCCTCCTTCTCTCTTCTGTCTGCGCGCGCAGTTAGTCACTATCCTACCTATCCGGAGGACAAGGGAAAAAAAAACACGGGACACAGAACAAAGGGCGTCGAGTTGAGGGCGACCTAGGGCTTGCCTTGTCAACTTAGTTGCTCACCTTTTTGCTTTCTCCCTTTCGTGCCCAATCTATCGTCCGGCATCCCGTACGGAGTACCTTAGTCCCATAAAACCCCCATCAACGCCAAGCCAGCTGCAGAAGTAGCGGCCGAAACTCAAATAAGAAGAGATGCTCCCACTTTTGGCTCCATGGCGAGAGCAATGTTGTTCGAACCGATGGGCTCCATCGTGAACCGGGGCCCGGATCTATACACGTCCACCGAGATCTCAGACAATGGGCCCTCTGCCTCTCACGAGCATGTTTTTTTTTGGGGGGGTAAGCGAACCCCTCTCCCTTCCCCCTCTTGTCTCTTCCCTCTCCTCCGAACTGAAAGCCCTGCCTTGTTTCCTTATATTTTAGTTTTGCATCATCTTATTTCCCTCCCTTGCTGGCCTGAGGGCCCTGCGCGGAGAGTGCTAAAACATCTACGACTTGTCCTTGTCGGTTTTGGGTCAGAGTCGCGGCCTCGCGGGGGAAGGGGTTCACGGGCGTTCCTGTGGCGGTCTCGCCATCAGAGATATTTTACCTACAACCCCGCCCGCCGCGGCCCCATGCCAAAAAGATTATTTAGAGAACCTTGATGGGAGGGGGTATGTATGTTGGTAGGTGGCTTGACGGGATTGCGGACAGGTGGCCATGGGCCTAGAAGGCGTTGGCCTTCAGGTCGGGCTGGCCGGGAAGGGGGCGACGAGGGAGGATGGGTAGGGGGGTGTGACGGACCGAATCTGGTTGCATGGTGACGGTGAGCCGAGATGCTGAGAGTTACCCCAGATGGCGGCTTGCGTGCTTCGGAGGACGTCTTGGTTAGCGGAAACCCTCTTAGAAGAACCGCAGAGGAGAGTTGTCTCACCAGCGCGGAGATGCTTTGAGAACGCCCCAAGGGAGGCCGCCACAGAAAGTCCCTTTTTTTGGTAAGACGTAAACACGGCCATGGCGAGATGACGAGGGCCCTCGATCTGGGAGCAGGAAGCCTCATGAGATGGGCTTGGCCTGGCCCATCTTCCCGAAAAAGCCACGGCAAGGGAGCACCTGTCTCGGCCGAGCCAATGATTGGTTCAGGGCGAGGCGGGTGTGCCTCAGCCGCCTGCATCAACCCGCCCCGTTCAGGGGGGGGTTGATCAGATATCAGATCAGGGCGGGAACTGGAGCTGAAGCCAAGCCCATTCCACTGCCGTGTGAGCGACTCTCCTGGGATGAAGCTTGATTCTCTCGCTGGCGATTGGGGACAGAGATAGATAAGGGAGGCGACGATGGCGAGGCAGGGATATTGCCTCCTGTCTTTGAACAAGACTGGGTCCCTGACGTGCTGGCCTAGTTCCGAGTCCGGTATCGGTGGGTGATGCGAACCGACGCTCACGGAAGACGACTGCTGCAGTCGCCCCGTCGCCGGCCGCCAAGAGCAATCGGCAACGGGGGGTGAACAACCCTGGACGTCCGGGCCGAGAAAGCGGTCGAGGGCCGGCGCGGGGGCCCCCGGGGGAAGGTGGAGCCAACCCCAGATTTTGCGAGATCCACTTCGTGCCGAGGCCCTCCTGAATCCAGCCCATGTGTTCGTTGGACCTTGGACCTTGGACCTTCACCTTTCAACATTTTCAACGTCGTATTTGCCCTTGGTTTCTCCCATCATCTCCACGCCGGCCTCTCGTTCATAGACCAAATCTAGTTCCCGGTGCCATGTCCATCCCCGAGTCCAAGTATCTGAGCCCCGTGTGGCGGGATGACATCTTCAGTGAGTTTCTGACCCTTGGCAAATGGCACCATGGCTGACACGAACACGTAGAGGGTCGCGTCGCCTTTGTTACGGGCGGTGCTGGCACAATTTGCAGCATGCAGACACGCGCGCTGGTGAGGTTGGGAGCCGACGCGTGTATTATCGGGCGCAACGTTGAGAAGACTGAGGCCGTGGCCAAGGACATTGCCACAGTGCGGCTGGGGGCAAAGGTAATCGGAATTGGGGGGTGCGATGTCCGCAAGGTATGGGCATGTTCCACATGCGATGGAAACTGAAGAGTTGCCAGCTTTAGCGATGCTGACTGTTATGTAGATTGAGAGCCTGCAAGCGGCGGCGGACCGATGTGCCAAGGAGCTGGGAGGCATCGACTTTGTCATGTAAGTCACGGCTTCGACACCGGAAGGCCCAATCTGTACTCGGACCTGGCGTCCATTTGCTGACCAGCTTTCTGCAGCGCCGGCGCGGCGGGCAACTTCATCTCACCCATCGAAGGCCTGAGCTCCAACGCGTTCAAGACGGTCATGGACATTGACGTGCTGGGCACATACAACACCATCAAGGCCACAATGCCGCACCTCCTCCGCAGCACGACGCCGCGTATCGTCTACGTGTCGGCTACTTTCCACTACACGGGAATGCCCATGCAGGCGCACGTGTCGGCGGCTAAGGCGTCTGTCGACTCGCTCATGGCTAGTGTCGCGCTGGAGTACGGGCCCCGGGGAGTTACCAGCAACGTGGTGGCACCCGGAGGCGTCTCGGACACCGAGGGCCTCGCGCGGTTGGGCAGCGGTGCCGAGGCGTCGCGGTCGTCGTACCTGAAGGGCATCCCACTGGGTCGGCTTGCGACAGTGCGAGACGTAGCCGACGCGACCGTGTTTCTCTTTAGCGATGCCGGAAGCTACATCAACGGACAGGTCATTGCCGTGGACGGGGCGGCGTGGCGACGACAAGGAGCCATCAGCGTCGGCATCGACAAGGGCATGGAGTATCCCGACTACCTCCTCAAAGGCGAGATGTCCAAGAACCTGCGAGATCCACGCAAGGCCAAGTTGTGATTTCGAGAACCACAACCGCCAACCAATGAGACACCTGGTTCCGTGGTCTAGTGGTATGATATCTCGTTCACACCGAGAAGGTCTCCGGTTCGATCCCGGGCGGAACCACTTTTTTTTGGCGATGTATTCTGTGGTGTTTTTTTGCTGGTGGACGCTGACGATGTTTTGAGAGTCGCGACGGGCCGAGTGTAGAGGGCGGGGCAAACGGGGCTGGGAATGGATGCAGCGCAGTTTGCTCCATTTGTGCGCCATGCTGGAGATGATAGATAAAGACGGGACCGTACGGTAATAGAGCCGAGATGATCCTTGTGTGGATGGATAGTCTCTCATTGTCACTTTCCGGAGATGCTTGAACCGTGACTCGAGAGAAAAGATGGCCAAGCTGAATGCAGTGCCATGTGTTCCGAGCCCCGCGGAGACGTTGGAACAAAGCCTCGCTTGGAAGGTTAACTGATTACCTTATGAGCACAAGATAGGGATTTTTTGTCGATCCCGGACCCTCGGTTCTCCAAGCGGGAGTAATCTGATGGTGGTTATTTGTTCATCGAGCCTAATCGAGGGCCAGTGATGCAACGGCTTGTCGTGCGGGAAGCTCGATTCGTCCTCGCTTCGCCGCTGACGGCACGAGAGGGGCTATTACCAGCAGACTGCGGGAAGAGTGCAACGTTGAATCACATTCTGCTGCTCGATGCGTGGTGTGATACTTGGCCTCACGATGCCTCGTCTTCGTCCAAGTCGACCCATCCGGCCGCACTGTCGACATGAGGAAAATCGTCCGCCAGCCTGTTGTGGTGGGGATTGGCACTTGCCTCCAAAGCGTCCAATCGTGGGTGCGATGGTGCTGGTGCATGCCCCGTGGACATGCGCACGGACCAAGACGAGAGAGGCTCGTGGGACTCGGGAGAAGTGAGAGCTTTGCTTGGCGTACAGCTGCGCATCGAGATGGGCTAAATTCTTGGCGATGGAAACATCTTGGCAGATGGGTATAGCCTCGCAATGGAAGCCAGGGAAGTGAGATGTACTCCTCAATGTTGCTGAGAACATAAGGGAAACGGAAGGTAGGAACTGCTCACACCGGCCGGTGTGGAACGAAGAGCTGCAAGCTTGTGTGCGGGGCACACCTTCCCTCCACGACGGCGGGGTCAAGGAGAGCCTTCCAAGGTTCTCCATCCTCGAAGGAACTTTACTCGCTGCTCTTTCCCAGTAGGAGTTACCTTAGCGTTTGAACTGGGAAACCGCCTTTTGCCACTGGCTGCGAGCTCTCAGCCTGTGCAGATGTGGTGGTGCAACTGCTCCTGCCGGTTTATCGACTTTCCTACCTTCCATGTTCCCCTCCTACACTAGTGGCCCAAGCCGGAAGACAAGAGGCCAAAAGCAGCTCTTGCTGCCCCCATCTTCAGCTTTGGGCAAGCTTATAAATACTTGTGATCCCCCCCTTCCCCCAATTGAAGCGTCTCTCAGCCTGTTGCTCTTCCCTGCCCAACTCCCTGGACGACAGAGTCTCTTGCCTCTCCATCCACCCATATTTATATACGCTTTGGAGGAAGTTGTCGTGCATTGCTTTGAGTTCTCACATCAACATCACCAACTTCACTCGTTTATACCGCCATCACCATCACCATCAGCTCTTCATTGATACCCACTCCCCACAGTCACCATGCTGTCCAAGCCCTTCCTCCTCGCGCTCTCTTCCCTGTCCTTCACCTCAGCAGAGCGTGTTCTGGGTGCCTACATCTTCCATCGCCATGGTGACCGCACCGCCAAGTCCTGGAAGCCGGTCAACCTGACGGCACTCGGAGCCGATCAGGTCTACAGCTCAGGCTCGTACTACCGTGAGCTCTACATTAACTCCGATTCCGAGTTCCAAATCTCGGGCATCAGCCCCGACATTGCCGTTCTGTCCCAGATTGAGATCACGGCCCCCGTCGATGATGTGTTGCAAAACTCTGCCCTCGTCTTCCTCCAGGGTCTCTACCCGCCCACGAGCCGCACCGAGAGACTCGCCAATGGAACCCGTGTCGAGGCCCCTCTGGATGGATACCAGTACATCCCCGTCAACTCAATCGAGAGCGCTGCCAGTGCACAGGATTCGGAGAACAGCGCCTGGCTCCAGGGAAACAGCGGCTGCCTCAACGCCGAGGTGAGCTCCAACGACTACCTTACCTCCCCCGAATACCAGGAAGTCTTCAACGACTCCAAGAAGTTCTACCAACGCTTGCTCCCCGTCATCAACGGCACCTTTTCCGCCCAGAATGCTACTTTTAAGAACGCCTACACAAGTGAGACTGATCCCCCTCACCCTCCGGCTCTGAGATTACCAAGACTAATACATGTCTAGTCTTCGACCTGATCAATGTTGCTACCATCCACAACAGCTCCATCCCCTCGGACAATCTTCTCACCGAGTCTAATCTCGAGAGGCTGTACAACCTCGCCTCAATCCATGAATGGAACCTCGCTTACAACGAAAGCGAGCCCGTTCGTTCCATTGCTGGCGCTGTTCTTGCCGGTCAGATCATTGAAGCCTTGGAGCCCCTTACAAACGGCACCAAGGGCGTGCCAAAGCTCAACATCCAGTTCGGCGCTTACGGTACCTTCATGGCCTTCTTCGGCCTGGCAAAGCTCTACGAGGACAGCACTGACTTCATGGGCGTGTGTGACTACGCCTCGTCCATGACCTTTGAGCTGGTCACCAATCAAACCACCGACGTCACCTCTGATGATGTGAGCGTGCGATTCCACTTCTCCAACGGCACGGCCGCCGAGAACACGCCAAGGCTGTTCCCTCTCTTCAACCAGAGCGAGACGACATTGTCGTGGGCCGACTTCAAGTCCAACATGACCGCCTTCGCTGTTGAGGATGATGAAGAGTGGTGTGGACAGTGCGGCAACACTGACGGCGCCTGCGCTGAATCCAGCAGCAACGGCGATTCTTCCTCGGACTCATCGTCGGATAACGACGACGATGGAATCTCCAAGCCTGTTGCCGGTGTCATTGGCGCTCTTGTCACCCTTGCCGTCATTTTGGGCCTCGAGGCGGCCTTCATGCTTCTCGGAGGATACCGTTTGATCAAGAAGTCGAGCTTGGCTCGTACGTCCCCTGCCACTGGTGGCATCAAGGCATGATGAGTACCTAGTTTCCAAGGAGAGGGCAATGAGTTTAGGGTCAGGATTAATGTCTCAATTGAGACCTCATCAATAATAATATCTCTTAACCAGTCTCCCGTTGCAACCCTATACCGACGTGACCGTGATAACACACAATATTCCTTCTAGAGCCATAAGCGATGTTCCCATTGATTGCTAGCAATACCGATAATCCGTCCGATATACGTGACTACATAAGTATGAAGCGTAATCTCATCAAGTTGCTCACCGATGCCAATTTTACTCCGAAAGACTCTACCTAAGACCCGACAGAGCAATAAGATCGTGACGATGGTAAAAGGCTCGAATTCTCTTTCCGTAAATATCTATAGACAATGACTTAGCATTTCGGATCGATGAACCAACACCTGGTAACGTACACATGGGAATGCTCAGTAAGCAAACTCCAACCTGGATAGAGGAGATGGCCATGAAGGTAGGCTTGATGCCGCCAGTGTTGATCCATTCGTACGCGTAAAACGTCAACATGAAACTAAAAAAGTTCTTGAAGATGATCATGATGGTAAACCCTTCAATGGCCAGGTCACCTGAAACAACAGTCAGTCGAGCATGTGTGCGTCTTGGGGTGCGGAATACATACGATAAGCATCGACAATGTAGAGTGAACTGGCGACGGCGCCAATCACCATGCCGGCCACCTCAAACCCGAAAAAGACTAGAGGCACATGGTAGGTGTACTTGCCCGAGATGACTTGACCAGTGGTCAATCCGAATCCATAGAGACCGATGCCTCCAATAATGAGCATGGGGATCACGAGAAGGATGCGGAACTCGGGCTCATAGACTCCCTTGTTGATCCTGGTGAGGTACTTCACGCTGGAATCTGCGAGGATGCACGCAACGAAGAAGCCGCCAATTGCACCGATAAAGGCACCAGTGTAGGCGTATCCGGCCGAGACCTCGCCCCAGTAGTATGGAGGGCCAATAAAAATGGCAGCGATAATGACTCCGATGAAAACGGTCCATCCTATCATGGTGCCCTGGATCAGGCAACCCCAGATGAAGGCAGGATGTGTGAGCAGGGGAAAAGGCCTAAGCAGGAGGACCCAATAACGCTCCGACGTCTTGCGTCCATTGAATAAGGCAAGTGATTCGACCCAAGACTTCTTTGGGGTGTCGGCATTGCCAATGGGCTGAAGGCCATTAGAGTTGGATGCAACTCGCCAGGGAGCGGCGATCTGGGACGGGGCATCCTTGGAAGGGGGACTTGGTCCATCGGATGGTGGCGAGTCCAGAAGAGCAGACGGTCCAGGTTTCGACTCCTCGACCACGTTAAGGTCAGTGTTGAGACTCGCTTCGCGCCGGTATGCGGTTTCAGGACAGAACAGGAAAACAGCAACCAAGGTCGGGGCAAGGAAAATGGCCACAAAGAAGAAGGTCCATTCCCAGCCCAGCGACTCGGTGATTTTACCCACGACAATGGGGGTAAAGAAGGCGCCCCCGAAGATGGCAAGGTTGGTGAAGGCCATGCGGACACCTCTCTGATGGACGAAGTAGAGGTCGCCAACCGCGGCGTTCAGCAGACTCTCGTAGGGGGCGCACCCGACGCCCTGCACGACTCGAGCTCCGGTGAAGCTGCCATAGTTGAGACCGACTTTTCCGGCCCAGACGCTGGAGGCGATGAGGATGCAGATGCCGAGGAGGAAGAGGTGGCGCTTCCCCCATATCCGACCCGATGGGACGAAGAAGATGGCCCCAGCCCCGGCTCCAAGGAGGAAATAGCCCGTGAGGAGGGCGACCTTGGTGAAATCTTTGGAGAAGAGCAGAGAGACGGTGATGGTGTTGGCGGCAAGAATAGGCCCTAGACAAGTGGCGAGGATGCCTGCGAAACAGAGGATGAAAGTGATGAGATCTCGCCTCCATAAGGGCCAGTTCAAGGGGTCATTAGGGTCGTCAGAGGGCTGCGGGATCTACATTGCGGTGAGTACAGATTATCTAGAGATGACTGATGATGACCATGGCCACGCATTGGATCAGTGCATCGGAAGGAGCGGAACGCACGAGAATGATGGGCTGCTTGCCACTATTGTCGGTCTTGAAGCCGGCATGCTCACTTGTATGGGAGTGAGTGTGCAACGGGTCGTCAAAGTAGCGAGTTGTGCCTGCGGATGGTTAGCTCCGGCTTCTGTCCGCTGTGAGGACATCTGTCGACAGCTCCGACGACCGTGACGAGGATGCATCTCGGCGGACGTCGGGGAGACGGACAGGCCCAAAGGCAGGTAGAGGTAAGGGTTGAGTCATGGGTGGATTGCTTACCAGGAACGTGTTCAACGCCCTTGGCCTCGAGGATCCCAAGAGGCATTTCGGCAAGTCTCCGCCAAGACGGCAGGAATTGGGCAGTGAAGCGATGTCGCCCCCAAGTTGGAGAGCATTACTGAGGTAACACAGCCAAAGTCAACGGGGAGGACGGAAGGTGGGCGGACTTTTGGAGTCAGAGTGGATGTGGACTTGATTCGGATGAGTTCAATCAATTGGATGATGAGCGGATGACGTTCGGACGCCAGTCGCGAGTCGCGGTGGCCAGATGCAGCTGTAATTACCCAATGCGCCCAATGTCTGTCACTGCGACGACGGCGACATGCAGTGAAAGGGAGGAAATCGATAGTTTAGCGCGTAGCTCAAGGCTGCGATGGAGCTTACGGGTCACTGGTCAGGGGCTGCGTTGCAGGACCGATGCAGTGACAGGCCGTTGGGGCGGTGCCTGAAGAGGGAGGATTGGGGTCCAATGCGAACGGGAAATGGGTGTCAACCGTGGTCGGTATAATGTTGGTTGGTGTTGAAGTCGGCTGCTTCGCTCCGATGAGACACAATGCGACAGCAAGTAATCCCACGTACGACGCGACGCGGCTGTAGCGGCAGGAGAGAAGAAAAGGTGCATGGCAAAGAATTGATCTGCGAAGGCGGAAAAGCCTGCTTTTTCCGATGGAAGGTCCAACCGGATTTGGCCTGCCTGGCTAATGTCTTTCTGAAGCTCAGCTGGCAAATTGGAAGCTGCGATGACAGTTCAGGGCAGGGGCAATTTGGTAGGGGGCGTCTATTGTAAGATGCAGCCCCGCAGTCATGCGAAAGCTTCCTGCCTGAGATTTCTTTATTCAGGCCGGTTCACGGCAGTTAATGAGGTAACAAACACGGCGTGCGGCCTTGCCAAGCTTGTCTGGGCTCGCAAAGGCCACTTCTTTGAGGCGCGTCCGTTCGCAGCAAACACACCGACTCGCGCGATTGCATGACATGGTGGTGGAGGGCGACACGAATGTCGAGCTCTGAAAAGAATGAATAGAATTGCAGTACGGATATCAAATAATTAAGTTGCCAAGGAAGCAGTAGGCTGTCCATAATAGCAAGCGCGAACAAGCCACCTTCCAAAGACATGGACACTTGCTCGGGTCAGTGTTCGGTTCTTCCTTCACAAAGTACAAAAATGAAATTATGGCCAATACCGCGCCGCGCACCTGCCTCATTTACCGCATCTACTTCTCGACCAATCAAATGGGTCAGCTTTCGCTGCAGCGAATGGTGCTTGAGACACCACTTTCCCAATCTCCATCCTGCCTCTTGTTGTTTCTGTTGATTTCCCGATCGTACGAAACGGCATTGACGAGAACTGGAATGCCGACTACCTGCGCCGCAATAAAGCTTCCCGCCAGCAGCCTCTCCAGGTCAGTCGATGCCGCTCAAATAAGACAGCGAAATCCGGTTGTGGTGGGCCGTGAGGTCACTTTACAGTCATTATCAGTGGGCCACATGCTCCATCAATACGGTACGTCGCGACATCATGGCTTTCTTCTTCCATCCTGTCGGAACAGAATTCGTACTTACCGCGACCTCAGTACCCACGAGACACCCGATCATCTCCAATGACGCAGCTTTCTGGATTCCCAACCAGATGGATACCGGACGAGGCTTTTCAATTAGTCAAATCAGTTGACGGGACCGCCGTTGAAAGCCAGGCTTGGCAGCCACAGCAGCTCCATCGTGTGGCCCTGCGTCTTGGCAATACTGCTGAGTCACAAACTCTCTACCTTGCGGATACGATCTCGGAGACAACTTAGGTTATTATACCAAAACCCCTCGCTGCACAAGGGTTGAAGGGGTTGCTTTTAGCAGTGGCGCCATGACTCCACGAGTTCTGCGCGAGGGCCTTCTCCTGCGGCGTGCAGGGTCTAATCGCTTAAGATCACTGGATGGTGAGTGCCCCTCCAGAATACCTCCCGAGGAGCTCTCAGGACGGTCTGTCCCGATGAGATCCTGATGAAGGACCCCGGCGTGGCTGACAGGCTGGAGCTGCTTTCCTCACCCCAGATCCCCAGATAGCCTACGCCGGCCTGCTCCTCAGATCGAGCACTGGCTGGCGTCATCGGGCCCGGCTAGCGATACTACACTCACTTTCGTGCACTCACTTTCTCTTTCACTCAGCTCTGCAGTGCCGCGGCCAGCCAGCCACGACTTCGCAAACCAGCTACAGGTTGCCGCTCCCCTGTGAATATCAGAATTGACCTGTCATCAATTGTCCGCTTCCCTGCCCCGCTTCCAGCTCGAGTCAGCGACTGTATTACTCCTGGCGGCTTGCGACCTGTTCGCCAGGAGTCGCGACCATGCTGATTATGACGGAGGCAAGAACTCTAGCTGAGGATGTGTTCCTGGCGATCACAAGTCCCTACTCACTATTACACGACTCGCAAAATAACTTCCCTCCTTCGCAGATGGGTGAACGAGACGATGGATTGGCCAGCACTCGATGAGACAGACACTCGAAATACACCGCACAGCTTTGAGGGAATTCCTACTGTGAAGCATCTCGTTTTGCAAGGCGGGGAATTTACGAAAGAAAACGGTTTCGGCAATCACTTGCTGCGCTACAAAACCACGGGTAGTCACAACGCTCATGGGAGTTCTATCGATTTTCAAGGTGGCACAGCGGCAGCGCAGGACAAAAACGCCACCAAAAGTGGTACCCACTCGTCATTTTACTGACAGCATCGAGATTGGGGAATATCGATGAACGATTGGTGCCATTCTGGTTTTTTTAGAATGGTCCTTTGTAGAAATGCCATGGGGCTATTGGGCAGCGGCTGGGCTCCGGCCGGTTTCCGGCCTCTTCTGGCCTCTCTTTGGCTGCCTGAGACTCGCAGCTCGCCACCACACCAGCGCGCACCATGAACCAGCGACCACCCCGGCAGGTGGTAATCGTGCTGTGAGGGAGGATCGTGGGGGGTGTGGGCCTCAGCGAGAAGCCTGCCAGTTAGCAGAGTGCCGACCGATTCGAGAGACGATCAGTTGTTGAAGCGCCTGATGTTTGCAGACGACGGAGCATCTCTCTCGTTGGAGCTCGCCAGGGTGTCGATTCGACTCGCCAGCGGACACAATCTCAATTGCTCTCACCCATTCCACACACCCCTTTACTGGTCGCGAAGGACGCTAGCAGCAGCCGGGTGGAAATCTCCTGCGTCGATCATGGACCTATTCGTTGGATATCCCCACGCCCTCGACCGCAAGCGACCCAAACCAAAAGCTGATGAAAGCCGGTACCTTGACGAGGGGCTGCGTGTGCATCCACACAGGCGGCCGGCCGTCCTTCTCCCGGTACCATGTGGAAAGAATTGCCCACTGCTGGATGCCCTGGGGGAGAAAAGGGAACACAGCTCGAGGCCCACGCACGCCCATGCAGCCATGCTCGACTTCAGGAGGTGTCCAGGTCCTCGGTCGCATTAGGGCCTTTTCAACCCACAACCCATAAACGCATCTTCCTAGGTCCCCTCACGGCGGGATTGAGTCAAGAATCGAGGAGAGGAACCATCTGCCGAGTGACCTCGCCTCATAAAATCAACATTGGGTTCCGGGGGGGCGAGTTGTTGTTGGCGAGGGTGTTGGTTACGGAGGTCACAGTGCGGTGGCAGACAGGGTGCCTGTCATCTGCCGCCACCCATCGACTTCGACTGGCCTGGACTCACCACGAAGGCGAGGAGGTTGATTTTATCTATATCATCCACTTTCTTCCTCGGGCGGGCTGGTTGCGAGGCGGCACTGATGCTCTAAGGGCTGCGTTTTCTCACCTGCCTCGAACCTGCGAGTCTCGAAGCTTCGTTCAACTGTTCAGGCTGGGTTTCTTCCCCCTCGTCTCTGTCGGAGTCGGACTTGGCTCCGGCCGAGTTCACTTTCTCCTGCCAGTCCCATTTTACGCATCTTTTCCGTGCCCTCGCATCCTCTCTCCACGCTCAAAAAACTCTCTCCGACCAAGATGTGCGTCGTGAGATCCTGACGACAGGGCCCCTTCAGCCGCCGGTTGCTACCTCGATCTTCGGAATCGTCCACACAGCTGCGCGCCGTCCAACATCATCTCGGTCGACTTGTAAGGCGCCTTCGAGTACGGCCGCCCATCCACATCCGCCCCATTTCGTCCCCTTTCGTGCCCGCACCCAGGCCCTCCTCGCAGGCCCTCGCAGGCCCTCGTTCTACTTTGTTGTGCCCCTTCCCTCCCCCTCCCCCCTCTTATTTATTACTGTCAACCCTCAGGACTGGCCGCCACCTAAGACGAGGCGTCGCAGCCTGCCCACCCGACGACTACGGCCCCGGGGCTTTCTTGCAGATGGAGCCAAGCTGTCACGATTGGGAACCTAAGCAATCCTGAGAAGGCTTTTTAGAGCTTCGCTGTATCTTGAATTTCTTCCATCCGCACTCACGTGTGAGCGCACCTTCGATGCTCTGCCCTCTCCAATATGGACACGATCTCTCCTGGTTCAGGCCCGCACTCAAATCGAAAAGAACGCGGTGCCATTGCTGCCCAGGTGAGTTGTTTTGATCTCCTTGTCGGTCTGGTCGTTTGCTTCCGTTCTGTTTCCCCCGTCCCGACCCCGTTGTCCCCGATCGCCACCGCCGGCTCTCTCCGGCTGCCCCTCCCCGCGTTCCGGCCGCTTCCAAGAGCACCCGTCGATTTTCCAACTTGGTTGCTGAAGCTCGTTGTGCTGCCCCTGAGACTGTTAGCTGACAACATCGTGCAGGCGTGTGAGACGTGTCGCAATAGGAAGCAGAGATGCGATGAACAGCGGCCCAAGTGTGGAACATGCCAGAAGTTCAAACTCGAATGTCGATACCGGGAACCTCAACCAACAAAGTATGTTCAAAATGCCTCTCTGTCAAAGCATTACGGTGTTGGATCACGACGAGAAGCTGCAAATACGCCGTGGCTTAGCCGTAGGATCACTCCACGCAGTCGCCGGTCGCCCACACCGTCCCAACTCTCGCTGACATGACTGCAGAAAGGACAGGACCTTGGTGGAAATCCTGGACCGCCTCAGAAATGTCGAACACAAGATCGATAATCTAAGCATCAGAGGCAATACAACGCCAACCGTCTATGCTACTTCCCAACCGACGAGCGTCTATCCCGCTGCCACACCGCTCTTGGCCGATCATGATGTCCAGGAGCCGCACCTCGCCTCTTCTGCCCCTCCAATCAGCCCGACGCCTCTGCCTAACGGTGGTTACCGCTACGACTCCTCTGTATCTAGGATGCTCGAGTGGCCCACCATCCGTCAGCTGCTCGAGGGCCTGGGCCAGAAGTCTCAGAGCGCTCAGAGCGAGCTTGATCTTTCCACCCTGGCAGACGGCATCCGCGACTCGATCACGTCCCTGCCCACGGATGGGGTCCAGGCGATGGGAATATCGAACAATAATGTTCTGCAGGTGCCGCTCCAGTTCCAAAACTCGTCGCGGGGCATCGACCTGAATGCTCCCACCATCGACTGGGACACCATGCAGCGGTTGACCAAGGGATATTTTGACGCCTTCAACTTCCTCCATCCGATCCTTGACCGGCAGTGGTTCAGCTCCAACATGCTGACGTCAATTCTCAACAATGGCTTTCAAGAAGACAGCATGTCAGCTGTGGTGCTCCTCGTCTTTGCCTTGGGAGAAGTCGCCTATACGGCATCCGAGGTTCCCATATCAACTTTCAAAGGCAGGCCATCGGGCATCAAAGGCGGAACCATTGACCGACCCCCGGGAATTGCCTACTTCAATGAGGCACGCAAAAGGATGGGGTTTAGCTTGGCCGAGGTCAGCGTGGAAAATGTACAAATGTTTGCTCTGGCCGCGCTGTACAACCAGAGTTGTGGACAGGCTGTGGTATGTTCATCCACCATGGCACAAAAGATTATTCTGACGATGCGGTAGGAATGCTGGAGGATGAGCGTCTTGGCCTCGCTTGCTTGCCAAGCGCTAATATCAAGGTTGGACTCCCTCGGAGCGGATACACAAATTAGATGCCTAACCGTCCATGTTCACTACAGTACATCTACAGACCTGCACGACCCTCGGGCTGATGTTATTCGGCGAGTGTTTTGGCACTGCATGATGATGGAGACGTACGTCATACTATGGCCGCTTGTAAAGAATCGGACTGAGATAGGAGACAGGTCTTTGCAGCTGGAGTTTGGGCTACCCTCAACTGGACTCGAGAAGTTTGACGACAGCATTAGCCTCCCAACCTTTGGCGGACCGATGACGGAAGACGATTACATTGGCAATCAGGCGACACACTTTCAAGAGCACTTCGCGTCCCAAATTGTCCTCCGCAGCCTCTCTGCCACGATCCACGCTACCCTCAGCAATTGTCAGTTCCCACTCGACTCTAGACTTCCCGGACGTGTTCTCGGTGCGATGACGAAATGCTAACTCGAGGTTCAGCGTTTGGGACCAGCTCGACGCCTCCTTTCCCCGGTTTCCAGTCTTTCAACAACGCACCTGGCGATGGCAGCTCGTCGGGTCTGAAGCATCTCGCTACGCGGTTGGATCAATGGCGAGTAATGCTCCCGGGACATCTCCGGTGGCACGACGACCCGATGACGGCCTACTCGGACCACTCGCAGGACCCCTTTGCGACTATGTTCCACGGCAATAGCCAAAACATGCAGAGCACCTACATGTTCCCACCAGGCCTCGACAGCTCGCCGGCAAGATACTCGTACGCGGGCGAGATTCACGTGGCCCTTCTTCGGACGCGCTATTACTACAACAAATACCTGATATACCGACCTTGCGTCTTCAAGGCGTTACATCACCCTGATGCTTTGACGCGAGAAGACGCCGAAGGGGCCGCCGAGTGCTTAAAGGCGTCGCTCCGGTGGCCCATCGCCCTGCCGCCACCATGCGCCAACAAGCGATTAGTGCCTATGACCTTCTTTTGGTCGCAGAATTTCTTCGGAATCTTGATCTTGCTGCAGCTTTCTCAGCAGCATCCTATGTTGCGGCGCATTCGGTCGTCGTTGTGTGGGCAACGGTTCGATGCGGATGCAACGGAAACGGTGAGTTTATACTTGGATTGGCTGCGCGATATGAAAAAGATAGACTCGACGGCGAACTGGTGTTGGACTGTCATCCGGTTGATTTACCACCTAGACGATTGAATGACGGACAATAGACAGAGGGGACGGCACGGTCAACGCCGGTCCTGCTCATGGGCTCGGAGCTCAGGAGGTATCGGGTCGAAGAGGGAGGCTTGCTCATCTTTTTGAATATCCCTGCTGCGTAGCGGGCTGGGGAAGGATGGGTCGTTTTCGGGCACCGGGAGTTGGTTCCAGGCAAGCGCAAGACGGTAAGAGGTTTTTAAAAAGGAGGCCACACTGGCCGAGGGATACATGGAGGAATTCTTATTACAATCAAGTAGTGATACCCACGTTGCTCCCGCTCTTGTTCTTCGCGTATGTCCCCCCTTTTTTTCTATGTTTGCGTTTGAGGTGTTTGAGCTGTCATCTATCCCTGGCTGTAGCACCCATGCTGGATAGTGTCTTCGTTATACTGACACATGCCTTGAGTTGACCCAATGCTCTGATCCAGTCCTCATCGGCTTCATGGCATCCCGCCTCGGACGCGAGAGACCAATGGTCAAGGTACTTTGATTCCCAAACACCTCTCGAGCTCCGTGTTCCTAAGCCAAGTCAGCACTCTGGTCCCCCCGTCCTGCCCATCCCGAGCAAACAGGTTTAGGGGCCTGCCGATCACGGGGCTGAGCGTTTGTCGGTGTTTTTATATCCCCCCCGTGCCATCCCAATAAACAACCATCAGCTCCCGATACGAAATCCAGGAATCAGCACCCCGACCATTGGCTTCACGGACGACATAAGACGTTTACGCATAGACAAGACGTCTATCCAGGCGTTGAACGGGAAGTTCAGCGATACGGGACGGCCCGAACGGTGGAGCCCGGATCGTGGCCGGACGCCAACAACAAAAGTTTCAAACGGTCAACCTTTTAGCCCGCCCCGGGTTCGCTCGTCGAACGGAGGAGCTGAAGCACTAACGTGAGCGAAGCTGTCAGCCCGTCTGCGGGAGGCGACCCAAACCATCGTCAAAAAACCTCTAGCCGAACCAGAGGGAGCCGTCGCAGCAGAGAGATGCCGACAAGCCGCGGCCGGCATTGCGGCCAGTAAAAAGACCAACGATTTGGACCATGATGCATCCGCTGGTGTGCTTCAAATTACATAGACTAACTATTTTTCGACTGTCGAAATCTTCCACAACTGGCTTTGCAGACAACCTCTGTCACATAGCCTTCCTCTCAAAACCGAATATCAAGAAAATAAGAGAAACTTGTCAAAAACAGTACAAAACTCAGCCCGCTTCACCAAAATACATAGCCACTGCCTTGTTCCAGCGGCTCGCCGCGCAATCTTCGACCGAATTGGAGGCCTTCACCATTGTGGTTGGTGGTTCCGATTGGGTCCATCTGCGTTACCATGCGAAGAGCATGCTCGCACATGGCCTTGATAACTCCATCTTGTACCAGCTGGTCCGGAGTCCAGCTGCTCCTATCCCCAAAACCCATCTTTGCATTTTCTTGGAGCAACTCATCGGCTTTGGTTGAGCCAACTGAAGCCTCGAACCATTGCACCAAGGGGCCACTCCCGGGAACTTGAGCTGTCATCGTCGCTCCTTTGTATTTGATGGAGCCATTTCCTCGAATAGCGTGAGTCATAGTAATGGCGAGGTAGTTCTGGCTCGCCGGGTTGCTTCGATACTTGGCAATGTGACGAACTTTCGCCTTCTCAATGCGCCATCTCGACGAAGCATCTTGCTCAGCTTCGAGCCGCAATTCCCCCGACTTCCCCAATCTATGCACTAGTTAGACTCGATACAACCCCGATATCATATGTAAGAACTCACGATATACTCAAAGACCTCACAAGTCTCCTTGCGAAGTTTCGGAAGTCGTCCGGAACTTCGTCGTCATCAAATCTAGTCACCCCAACTCGAACATCCCAAGCACGCTTTGCGCAGTGAATGTATAAACCAGCTAGATCCTGGGCCATGGTCCTGCAGGCGTGTGCAAAAGTCATACCGTCAACCTCGATAACCATTCGGTTACCGCCGTCTCTGCATTCGCACACAAAGTCATACCAGACGGTCCTGCTGTAGAGATCCCATTGTTTTCCCTTGGAGTAGGCCATGGTAGGTATCAGCTCGGCTTCGGCCCCGTTTGTTGTGAGCACTGTGTGAAAGCCGACACTTCTATCGATTTTGTCGATGACTTGCTGGATCTCTCGGGTTTCCCAGGATGGGCCTTGGCCAATGTTGACGAACGATGCACTCAAATTGTTGATGCACAACCGGCCCAGTCTGGCTTCGAGTTTCAACCTCCCTGGCGTAACTTGCAGGATCTTCAAAATGTCCTTTGCTTGGGAATTGGCCTCCTGCAGCACTTCTGTTAAGCCCTGTAGTCGGCGTGAGGAAGGCTCTCGGTCACCGCCAGGCACCTGACAGACTGATGTCACCGGACTTTCAGATGAATGGCCTGGAGGAGGAAGCCGTTTCACGGGTTCATGCTGCCGATGATTAGAAAACCGCCACGCGAGTACTCGTATAGAACCACCTACATGCTGCGATCGATCCGTCCGGTCCTTGACGACAACATTGACTCCAAAAGCAGTACTCTCTTGCTTCTTCTTACCAGCTGGGCTCGAAGCAACCTGCGCCCAGCTTTTGTCAGCACTGGCCTGCTGGCGCATTGTCTGATGCAACTCTCTGGGCTCAGTCTCTTCCTTTCCAAAGATTGGTGTGTCATCGCCAGGTTCTTCGGGGTCCATCGAAAGACCAGGTTCGTTGGTAATAGTCAAGGGAGTTGACGACTTTCTTGGGGCCAGCGTGTCCATCAAAGCGGGTGTGTATATGGCAGCCGTCGAGTCGTCCATCAGATTCTCCTCATTCATTTGGAACGTTTTTTGAAGAGGATCGATACGAGGTGTTGTTGAAGCCTTTGTCTTCATAGCCAGGTTCATGGGGAAATACATGCCATATGTCATCTTTGGCGGAGAATTCGAATCCAACAAACAGGCTCCAGAAGTTGAGCGCTCTGCCTCTGGTGTGGGGGGCCGATTGGGGGTATTCAGCTGGATAAGGTCGGCGGCTGGGAATTCGTTGCTCGCATGGTTGCCAAACTCGAGAGAATCCGGTTTGGACCCATCACCAGGAAAGAGGCTGGCTTCCTGGATTGGTCCTTCTTCCCTTGTGTCCAATGGAGAGCACAAAAGTGAATGGTCCATGACATTTGGTCGTGCAAGTGAGGCCATCCACTTTTGGATCCTGTCGTTGGAAGTCATTGGGTTCGTGAGTGGACGAGTTGGTGACTCGAATCTTCCTATCAGAGGTTCCAGAGGCGTGATGCCAGGATCGACAAGGCGAATCCCCGCACCCCTTTCCGTACAGACATCTATCGCCGGAGTGCTTCCATTTTCCGGAGCGTCGGAAGTTCTGTCGACAAATGAATCTGAGTCGAATGTCTTTTGAGTTTGCGTCGGTGACGTTTTGTGCGCTGTTTTGAGTTGTGACTCCTTGTCGTGGGTTTCGTCAGATACGCAAGGGTACGAGCTAGGCGATGATTTCTTGAGCTCTGGAGCTGGCAAAGAGCCAACGTGTTTGATTGGGTACTCAAACTTCGCGAAAGCGCTGAATTCTGGACGGAAGGCGGTCCTGTCTGGTGTGGCCTTGTGGCTGTTGGCCCCGCCATCCACTCGCAAGGTTGATGCGTCAGTCAGTGGGCGATACTCTGTTTGTTCTTCCGAAACTTGGGCATTGCTGTAGGTGACTTTGTCGAGACCTAGATGGGTGAAATATCGGAAAGAAAGCTTGAGGGGTTTTCCGCATTCAGTAAAGATGAGGTGAGCAGAGTTATGAACTCCGGTATGCTATACGGTGGTGAGAAAAAGGAAGTAGTGAGAGGCGAACACACTTACGTAGAGATCAACGAGATTTCCGAGCTTCTGAGTAGCAGTCGCCAAACACGTCGAGTTTTGGTTGCTACCGATGTAGACCAGATCTCCCCTCATGTTGTAGGTAATCTCACACTGCGTTGACTTTGCGATCTTCGCCAAGCTCAATGCGATCTCAGGATACAAGCAGTTGTATCGTGAGAGAAGCGAAGATATGGTGAGACCATCAAACTCTTCTAAGCCCCTCCACACTGTCTTGAAAGTGAGCTCTCTGGTCGGTTCGGGGAATCTGAATTCGTTATAATTGGCGTCGCCAACAGACTTTCTCTCCTCATACAGAGACCATGGCATAATATGAGGCTCATCACCAACCACCTCAACATCGGCTCGTGGCTCTTCGCCATTCTCAATGTTGACTAAACCTCCAGAAAGATCATCGACCGGACATGTTTCGTCTTCGAGAAGCTGGCTCAAGAAGGTTTGGATCTTCGTACACACTTCATTTTGGTCATTGGCAAGAGTGATTATCTTGAACCAAGGTACTTCGGGCTCGTACAGAAGCTCAACCACCTTGCCCTTGGTCATGTTAAAAAAGAGATGGGCAATATAAATGGAAATCTTACCTCGGCAACATTCTCCTGCACGTGGGAAATGGTGGACTCGACACCATTGGGTAGGAGTGGCGGGTTGGTGGTGATGTAGAACTCAACGTAATCGGCCATTTTCCGTAGCTTGAGAGGGATTCTGGCCCCAACCATTGGAGTGTGTCGAGGAGGAACGAAAATGAAGGTAGACGCCAACGCTCTGTTGAGATTTGGTCAGCATTTCCTTCTCGGTCTGGGGACAAAGAAGAGTGAGGGAGGAACTTACAGCCGGGTTGCAGTCTTTCGTCAGATCAACTACCCCAGTAGTTGCGGGTGAGTATTGTACAAAAATCCAGTCGATCCGTCCCGAGAAGTAGTTGGAGCTTCGATGTCTGGGTCAACTCAACTGTCCAGCGATAACAGGTGTTCTGTCCAAGCTCGACCTCGACGATGGTCTGCAACGACCTGCAAGTGATGTCTGGAACAGGAAGGACTGCCCCGAGTTAGAAGTACTCTCGGAAGGAAGCCAACAGCAGTGGCCATTACTCAAACAACAAGGCCGCTTGGATAAGACAATGGGCCGAGATCAGAGAAGGATGGATGAGGGAGAAGAGGAAATGCCCCGTGTTGTGGGAAGAAATGTTTTCCTTGCCGTGTCAAATGTGCCAGACATGGCTTCCCGTCTTCTGATAGGGCAGTTGCAGGTGCCGACGGGAATGTTTAGCAGGTGCCCGTTGGCCGCTGCTGGCAAGAGTCGGACCACAGGCTGAGATCAAACCTGCCGCCGGGTACCTGCACCTTCCGTTTCTAGGGCAAACTTCAAAAGTTCAGGGAGTATGATGGGTACTGCTACCTTAGGTAAGGCAGAGCAGGCGCATCTTGCCGAATGCCAAGGAAACAAAGAGAATTTGAGCCTTTTAGTCCCATCTGGCCTGAGGCTGACGTCGTACTCCCAAGTCCTCTCTGGCTGCAGCGGCCTGGACCGAGGTCGTACCTGCCAGATCCGTCATACTACTAAGGTATTCAAGTCGTATCAAGGCGTATCACGCACAAGAGGTTCACAATCAAGGCGAGATGCTGCTAATCTTAGCCAAGTCGGAGCTCTTCTGCGTCGTAAGGGGGCGATAACATGCAGTAACAACATAGAAGCACTCCCAACACGGTAGATACCCGACGGTGTTCTATTATCTAACATGCGTACGCCGCGTACACGTCGTGTCATCACGCCAACTGCTGTTCTCTTTGTCTTCCATTTACCATGGACCATTCGTTTCCTTTCAAAAACAGCCAGAGCCTCGTCGGTCGGGGCTCTCGGAAAGAACAAATAACTCAAAAACAACGCCCATTACGCCCCCCAAAATGTATTGGCCCACCCTCAAGAACCATCTGGTTGGAGACATGGGAAGAAGAACAAGAAAAAGAAATGAAAAAAAAGGAGCTAAACAATTCGTTGTATCCAATCCGAGGAAATGACCAGTCCCGTCTATCTGAAGAAGACATAAATCAAGTTGGTGCAAAAAGAGTGGTATCAAAGTACTGGCAGCAGGTCGTGAGTCGGTAGGTCTGGCAGGATATAGCATCATCCAAACACGGACGATATGGGAGGTTGGGCGAGCGTTGTAACGTAGGTAGAGGGGTGAGGTTTGTCGCCAAAGGAGCCATTCCAGGGATGTGGAGTGGTGCACCGGTTCGACAGGCGAGTAAAAAGGCCCAAGGGACCGGATTGGAGGAGCGAGGCGATGAAGCTTTGCAACAATGGCAGTTATTGGGCCCCCTTGACATTCTCCTTCACATTCAATGCCCACTTCAGCTTGCCGAGGGTCTCTCTCGCCTCCTCCAGCAGCCTCTCCTGCTCCTCTTCTCTTCTCTTCGCATCGTCCTTGATGTGTTTCAGGCTCTGTTCCTGCGCCTTCTTGTATTCTTCAAACATGCGCACGATGTCGTCCTTCTCTTGCTGCAATTGCTTGATATTGCCGTCTTGCTGGTCGCATAGCTCCCTCAGGGTTTGGATCTTGTCGTCGTCTTGTCGTCGCTCCTCGGCTAGGTCGTCGATCTGGGTTTTCAGCTTGGTCGCTGCTCGCTTGACCTCTTCGCCTTGGCCTTGCCAGTGTGATGAGATGGCGTTGTACCGGCCCTCCATCAGCTGGGCATAGCCTGTCGCCTCATCGACCTGACACTTGGATTCGGCCCGCACCTTTTGCATCTCGTCCCTCCAACCCCTCTCACGCTCTTGGGCGTCCAACGTCTTCCTCTTTTCGGCCTCGACATTTGCGGACAGCGTCTCAACTTGGCGTTCCTTCCTGGCAAGAAGAGTCTTTGTAACGTTGGCTTCTAGGAGGCGGCTCTCGTAGTCGCTGACGGTGCGCTCCATCTTGTCCTCGAGGAGTTTAGCCGACTGCTTCGCTTCTTCGGCGCGCAGGCGCTCGATCTTGAGATCTCGTTTGAGGGCCTCATTGTCGCTGACGAGCTTGTTGATGACGCGCCCCGTCTTCCCTAATCCCGCCTTGCCGATGGTCGAGTCCCAATGACCGTCGGCAGCGGCATCCCCGCCGCCGTCGGACATGATGGAGGAATCGGGTTCGGGGGTGCTCTCGACGACTCTGGCGGGAGTAGGGTTCCATCGACTGGGGGTCTCGAAGATGGGCTCTGATTTTAGCCTCGAGGCGGGCGGTGTCCTGTTATGCTGGCTGCTGTCGGTGACGGACATGCCGCTCGTGTTGCTGTTGACGCTGCTGGAGAAGGCGCTGTGCTTGCTCTCGGGGCTCGATTGGGAGTCGTCGTAGCTGGTTACGCTTCGGATGGTGCTGGACCTTGCCAGGCCGGTTTTGTACGAGGCGGTTACACGACCTTTCATGCTGTTGATGAAGCCGTTGGAGGCGGGAGTCAAGGTCTTCTCGGCGGGACCATGTAGTTCGGCCGTGTTTGTGGATGCGGCTGGTGGGCAAATTTGAGCATTAGCAAAGAAGGACTCGGAAAAGGCACGTGGAAGAAATGGGTCAGGATGGAGGAGAATGCAAGGCTGATGCGAGGTGAAAAGAAAGACAACGGAAAGCAGCGCTCGAGTGCGGACGCCCTGGCGTGGGAAATGTGGGGAGAGCTGCTTTCAAGAAAGATTTGGCTGGTTGGTGGTTGATTCCGAAAGCGAATGCAAGAAATGCACGGCAGCGGGTAGCCGACCAAGTCGATGCAGGTACTTACCGTTGACAGAGGAGTCCTTGTGGATCGAAAAGTCTTTCTTGTGAAGGCGATTCCGTGGCATGACGGACGAAAAGGGAAGCCAAGGTCGAAAGTAAACAAGCCCAAAAAGTGTCGAGGAAAAGAGCGGCCCAGGCGTGAATGAAGGGATGGATGGATGGATGAATGAATGAAGGCGGGTGGATTTTGTGCGAAGAAGGCTTGTAGCGCGTTAATTGAACGAGGCCCGCTCCAGTGACGTTTCGGGGCCGGATGGAAGACGAGACGTTTTCTAATGTCCCGAGAATGATGACAACAAAGACTGACGATGGAGGAGGCTAGAGTACCCGTATGTATGATGACAATGACGGAAAAAGGAGTCGCGCCCAAGAGCAGGCTGACTGAATAATTAATGCCGGAGATTTGCAGCGACCAGGACAGCGAAACAGCATGAACAAGAAGCCAAGGCTGAAGCATGAGCAATCCCGTCAGCACCAACCAGAAGAGGGGACGGGCGAACACGTAGCAACAAAGGACAGTCCGAGTACGAGGGATTGGGATTGGCTTGTCAAGAAACACGGAAAACGAGGAGGAGATGCGTAGTAAAAGGGAATACGAAGGCACACACACACAGTCGCAGGCAGTCAACCAAGTGCCTGCAATCAATCACCAAATCCAATCTTGTTGTGGATGGGGGTTTTTTGGGGATGAACCCGACGATTTTCAGGCCCACCGAAGCCACCACCGCCGCCGGAAGGGAAGGCTTCGTTTCCCCCCCGGTGATTGACAAGGGTCAGAACCTTGACTGATGACGACGGGAGCTCTTGAGTGAGGCTCAAGTGGGAATTGGAATGGGATGCAAAAGAATTGGCCCCAGCAACGAGAGCGGCCGGGAATTGCAGTTCCAGTCAAGCCGTCACTAAGTTACGTAGTAGAACGGGAACGCCCCGTCTCTTGTCAAGTTCGCCTCAAGATCTCAGCCCGTTCCATCCCCCATCAATCCAGCGCATGAAAATCCCGGGGCGGTGGGCACTTGATGGGCTCGATGGGTTAATTAGGGGCTGCTCCCGCTGTAGCTATCCATAGCTACAGCCACGCCACCGGGCACCTGCCGAGACCGAAACCTGGCCCGGCAACCGCAGCAACCGTCTGATCCATCTGCCCTCTGCCTCTCCGGGGGGGCAGGGTTTGTCTCAGAGAGCAAGCACTCATCAGTCCAGTGATCATCAGTGTCATCAGCATCTTGGAGCCGGCCCGCTACAAGATTAAACGACGCCACCTTCAGCATCGTCACCCGCGTCCTCATCGAAAAAGCAACCTTGCCCTCGGGAACGAATCACAGCTTTGTACATTCATTGGCTCGCTCGTTAGAGATCAAAACCGGTTGGGTATTTTGCTTCCAGTCCGTCTCGTCACTCCCCCTGCGCCGGGTTCCCTCCCGTGTCTGTTGCTGGAACGGCGCTCTTCGGTCCCGTCCTTATTTTACTTCCCTCCAAAATGCCTTGATAGTCGATACCAATCACGGCACTGGCCTGATCTCTACATACAAATTTGGTACTTAGTTTTCCCTCCCTTGCCCATAACGCCTCCCAAATGCCAACTCCCTTCTTCTCAAATCATCCATCCGACACTGTCTCGTTGTCCTGGTTTGAAACACGGGACAACCAGTTCTTACAGCCAACACATCGTAACCTAGCCCCCCTGGGTCCGTTACGCTCGCTGCGCTGGTAAACGGAAACGGCCACGTCGTGTTTCAATGGAAATAGCAGCCTCCTAACCCGGTACCGTCACTTCTAGGTCGCAATAGCGGCGCTGTGGCCGTTGCCGTTGCCGTTCTGACTGGCATCGAGGAAGGCTGGCCGGTATTTGGAGAGATACTTGGCTGCCATTGGCCTGGCCTCCTCATCTGGATTCTGTGTCAGCAATCTTCTGCGCAACAAGGTAGACCACATGCACTCACGGTCTGTCCAAATATCCTGTACCGTGTCCAACGCAATCTCCTTAACAGGCGGTCGCATCATGACCAAGTACAGCAAACTCGTGAGCGCGAGCTGCACCACGCTGGGGTCGCGGCACATCTGCTTCACCCGCAACAGGATATCCTTGCTGAGTTCGGGGATCTCACTCAAGAAGCGTGTCAGCACCTTGTCTTGTGGATGCACATATGGCAAGAACCCGTCGATAAGACGTAAACAACACTTTTCGTAGTGCAACGGCCGGTCGCCTCCAGACTTTTGCAGCAGCTTGTCATTGTACCACTCCTCGCAGAGCCACGACACGGCTACATCAATATGCCTTCGGAAGTCCTCCATCACGTAACTGTAAAGCACATCACGGATGTTGTTGCTGAGTGTTGGAGAGGCAGACGGACCGCCTTCATCCTTGACCGAGATTCCCTCGAGACCAGCCGATGAGCGCGTCGCGAGCCGAGTCAAAATGGTCATCCAAGAGTCTCGGGTGCCTGAGCTGGCGGCCAATCTACTGAAGCCGGCCTTGTTCTTCTTGCCTGCTGGGTCCTCAAGTGACTTCATCATCTCAATCACCCTCGTCACCGTTCCGTTGCCGGCAGTGAGTGCTGTTTCTGGCGTCAAGACGCTTGGCTGGGACAGGTGGAAAGACTTCAGAGCTAGGCCGTCTTCCAGTGCTGACGGTTCGTCTTTGGACGTACTGTCCAGCTTGTTGAGAATCTGCTCCGTATCCTCGGCTTGGTAGAAGTCAGGTTCGTAGTCGTCGTCATCTTCGTCTACACCCAAGGGAGCCGTGTTGGGGTTCAACTCGGGAGCTGGGGCATTGGAAAGGGCTTCTAGACGACCGCGAACCCCATCCACCGTCTTGGCCAGTACTTGCGGATCTATCCCTGCCAAGGTCGAAACGGCGATCTTGGCTACCAGGGGGGCGGGCACATCAGAAATGTCATACGCGCTGAGGGCACCATGGCCGATCAAGGTAAAGATGCTGGCGAGACTATGGGGAGGAGGGCCTAGAGGTGGGATTTGGACTTGTGCGGCAGTTAGTCGTTGCCGCTTGGGGTCATGCCCATCGGGATTCTGCATCTCCATCTGCCGTTTCCTTGAGCCATCAAAGATTTCAGCCACGGTACGCATCATGCGCTCGACGTGCTGCTGAATCCTCGGCACGATGGGGTTATGAGGATCCCTCTTGGTGAGATGGATTAGTAGTAAGCGGCTGGTCTTTTCCATCGACCTGATCATTACTCGGGTCTTGGGGGTGAGGGGGGAGTTTGCGAGCTTGAGGGGGTTGAAGTTGAGAAGGGCATTCAGGATGCGATTGGACGTCGCTGGTCGGGTTCGAATGAGAATGGACAAACAGTTCAAAGTAGCATCCACGATCAAAGCGTCACTAGTCATCCTAGGTTAGCATTGAGAGGTCCTGGTGCGAGTCGTGAGTCTTGGTTTCCTTACGTGCTCTCTTGCAAGGCAGCCAGCATTCGATCCAACAGCCCCATTGCCTCGGCCTCGAGCGGTGCCTGGTCGAGAGATTGGTGATTTGGGGGGACCTTGTCCAGCGAAACTTCGAGAGCACCGCCATACTAGAGCATCACGTCAGTACGTTTCCTTCGCCATGTAAAATGTTCGCGACATACCCTCATGCCTGCGCTTGTTGCGACAGTTTGCGCCAGGACGACCCGTTGGGCAAACTTGATGCAGGATATTCTCACAGTGGGGACTGCGTTGTCCCATATCCTCAGAATCTTTTGCTTGACCGCCACCATTCGCTCCCAGGTGATTGTATCGTATCCGTTGTTGATTCTAAGCAAGCACAAGTCAGCGATTTTTTGTCCTCCATTCAGTCCGGTCTACTCGCAGAGACGCACATCCACCTCATGGCCAGCGGGTAGATGCTGGCAGCCGTCTGAATGACGCTTCGCAGCACTTGGGGGTCCTCCCGATCATTCGCGAGCATCGATTCCAACGTCTCCAGCACGTGCGGTTGCATCGTCTCCTTTTCGCTGTTTGCCAGGGCAGGCGTCGCAAAGGCTTCGGCGAGGAACTCGGCGCCCCATCGTCGTAGTTCAATCGGCGCACTCGGTCCAATGATGGGGGTGATTCCTTTCACCACGCTCGGATAGTATTTCACCTCTCCCAGGACGAGTTTGCGAGCATCGTTGAGCTGATGGAGCTGCTCCGAAACCGAGAGCGCGGGTGTCGCCATGTTGGTTCTCGGGGAGGGATCGTGGGCAGGAGAAATTGGAACAGAGTCGGCGACGGGGGGCGGCTATTTTGGCAGCCGCTCAAATGACACGCCGTCGTGCGATGGAGAAGAGGAAGCGACCGTGTCCGACAAGATTGATGGTCGCGCGACTTGGCCAAGTTTGCCAGATGGACTTTTCCGCTACGTCCTCATGCTCTGGTTCACCTGTTCCTTCAACCCAGAACCGTAACGTCGTATTTGTTTCGCAGTCGCGATCGATGTTCGAGGGATCAATTCTTTCGCAGGCGCCGTCGGATCGTCTTCTTTGTCGTTGTTCAAAGGGTCGTCTGAAGGTCGTTTGGCGTCAGGTTTTAGCGACAGGCTCGACGCGAAAGAAGTCGAGACGGGACGTGAACGGACCTTTCTTCAACGCAAGCTCCCTTCCACCTTAGTAGCGAAGGTGGTGTGCCTTAGCGCTATATGGATACTGTACGTCACGAAAGGGCCGCATTTACCCGACAAAGAGCCGTCAGCCAAGGTCTTCCATGCGTCGCAACATCCGAGATCCCGCACGAGACGTTGGATTGTGGTAGATTGGCGCTTCTCGGACGAACCAATTCGCAATTTGCTACTTGTATCTGGCAATTCCTCCCAAGGCACATCCATCGCCCACAATGGCCAAGTTGGTTCCCCCTCCGGCCCCTCTTGTGACTTGCATAGATTGATCTGACCACCTGCGCAGCCCTCACTCTACCTACTACGACCGTCGCCTGCGACAGGGCCCCGCGCTGATTCGAGCTCGACGACCCTACCTCTTCAAGAACACCGTCACTGGTTTGGGATTGCTTGCCGTCGTTGGAAGCATCTGTACGTCCAGTCCAGCCCGCAATTGCATACTCTTGCTCACTCCGCCGCCAGATTACTATACCCTCAACGCTGTTGGTCAAGACAATTTCGACGACGTCAAGGTCCCCGATCAACCCCGGAAACCCTCCACCTCCAAGTGAATAAATTACACACCCGGTCGTACAGTCCTTACGTGTCCTTACTCGGATGATATCACTGAAGGAATTCGGAAAGTGGAATTGAATTGTCAAGGACAAAGGCAGGCCATGAGATTCCTACTGCCTACGAACCCTAAAAACGCCCAAACCCCTCCACTTGTATAACATGTAGTTACAATGCCTTGCCAGAATACTGTGTATGAGTAGTACATAGAAACTTTGTACACTGATCGTTGAAGCGAGCGAGACCTTGCCCGCTGCCAATGAATGCCGCCGTTCTCCAACCTCCAGAAAGAATAAGGAAACAAAAAACCGTGGCGTTGTCGTCGACGTGCCATGTGCTCCCAGCCATGTCCAGGATCATTATGAAAGGGGGGTAAAGATTCCGAAAACAAAACAAAACCGTGACGGCCATCTCCCCTTGGGTATCACAAAATTTGATGCGCAAGAAATCAACGCCTTTAGCCCATTGGGTGCTTCGATACCAATGCTCAAAGCCCCAAACGCCGTTCTTTAAGCTGCCGCGGTTTTCGACCCACGGTTGATCCCGGGGAGACCGCCGACACGCTTCATCTGATGATGAGCCGGGTTGAGCATCGATCTAGTCAGCTGTGGGGACTCGGACAGCTTGTTTTGCGGCGGAGACTGCTTCTTAGAACTTGACCCCGGCATTAGCTTGGCTTCCACAGGAGGTGGCTGGGCATGCTGAATTCCCCGACCATTCACGGTCGCGGAGGGAGGTTCGGTTGCTGGAGCGGGCGGCGGCTGCGCCTTATGCGCCATGTGGTTTGGATTTGCCCATGGTGTTTCCCTCAAGAATTGCTCCCCTGCAGGGCCAAGTCGGTCGAAAGGGGTTGGGTGGTATTCTTCGCGCGGGTGAACAAGCTGCTTCTGGCGTGCACGACGATATTGCTTCACGAAATTAGTCCGCTGCCCAAAGTGAATGTCCATACATCATCGCCCGTACCTCGATAGCAGCCATGTCATCCTCGAACTCTACTTGAGAAGCGCCCTTCATCTCAGGAACGGCCGGGAATCCCTCGTACTTGGCAGTGCTGGCCAATGCCGAGACCTGGGTATTGTACGCAATCGCATTCTTGACTCGCTGGGTCGGGTCCTTGGGGAACAAGAGCCCTATATCTTGCAAACTATGCGCACTTCGTCTCGCCGTCTGGACGTCGTACCACTCTTGATTGAGCGCCTCAAGAGTCTTTTCCCGTTTCTCGCGGACGGCCTGGAAATATTGGCCCCAGATCTGGGCTCGCTGGGCTACCGAGCGCCTTTCGTGTGCTCGGACGCGATACTCGAGTTCCTGATTGATCTCGCGAAGCTTTTGCTCCAGTCGGTCGTCAAGGCATTGCTTCATGTTGAGGTATTCGGGATGTGTTGGGTTAGCTGCCAAGAGTGACTTTTCTTCTTCCTCCAGCCTTTCTAGCCGATCTTTGTAGAGTCTTCGGAATCAAAATGTCAGAGAACGCAATAGACAGAGCAAGGGAACGGCCATACCTATCTCTAAACACTCCAAACATGTCCTCGATATGGCTCCAGTCACGGAACGCGAACTGTTTTCGTTCCACTGTCTCTGGTCAGCATGTGCCATGGCAGGGTCTAGGAAGATGAAATCTCACCTTCTTCGTCATGTGCAGTAGCCGCCTCCGTCTCCTCCTCGACATCAGCGTGGGCGCTCTCGTTGGGTTGGGGAACACCCTCGTGGCCACCTGCTTCAGTCTCCTGGTCGTTGTTGGCCGCAGCGTGTGCCTTTCGCTTGGACCCGCTGCGTGTGCTCTTCTTGGTCACTCTGGGCGTGCGTTCAGCCGAGTCATCGCCCTCGACCGTCGTCTTCTTCCGAGGGGAGGCGTCCGCTTCCTCGGCTGGCGTCTGGGTGCCACTGGCGCCACTCGCCGGCGCCGGCTCGTCTTCGCGCATGACTACATCTTCGGCTGGCTTCTCTTCGCTCGGCTCGGCTTCGGGTCCTGAGCTGTTTCGCTTCTTAAGCGGCTGCTCAGGCTCCGAAGGGTCTGGGTCGGGGGCGGGCGATCGCTTTCGCTTGCGCTCTTGGGGATCGTTCTTGGCCTCCTCGTCGACGCTCGTGTCCTTGCTAGCGACGGGCTTCGTCGGCGAGTCTTCGGCAGCTCTGGGTGAGCCAATCGATGCGTCGTCACCTGAGATGGATTCGTCGTCACGGTGGAGAGCCTCGGGGTCGAGGTTAGCCGTTCTCCGGAGCTTGCTCGGGCTGTGCTCGAAGACCTGGCCCTCATTGAACTGGTCGACAACCACGTCCCGGTGGCGTTGATGCTTTGGGGTGTCGTAGAGCCGCTCCGTCTCGGCCTCGGTGTTGGCCTCGGAGTGGACTTCGGAGTGAGCGTCGGAAAGGACACTGTCGGAGTCGGAGGCCGCCTTCTTGGAAGCGGTACTGTGCTTGGGTGTCCCTTCTTCGTCGTGGTCGAGCTGCATGTGCTCAATCTCCTCGTCGTTGTCGTCCTTATCGTCCACCTCGCTCAACGGACTCGAGATGTTGCTGTCCTCGTTGTCGGCGCCCCCAGCTCTAGTAGGAGAGAGGGGCGGGACCGCAGAGACTGCCGCTGCCATGACTGTCGTGAGACACGCAGGAAGCCGACAGCCGGCTCAATGCAGCGTCACGGCGTGGACGAGGTGTCGACGCAAAGCAGCGTGTGTGGTGATGGGTGGGCCGGTCGGAACAGACCCAGCGCGCGCGAGAGCGAGGTCGGGCGCGGAGAAGGCAAGGCGACGATAGGTCTGTATAGAGGAGGGTGGTCGGTCCGAAGGGAAGAGGGAAGGGCGCGCAGTCGGGTGATGGGCGTGGAGAGAAAAGAAATTGGGTGAAGCTGGAGAGGATGCGGGTTGTTTGAGGGGGGGTGGGAGCGGAAGAGTGGACGAGAGTGGACAGTGGATGGGTTGGACTGTGGACAGTGAGTGGACAGTGCCGGTTTGCGCTGGCCAGTGGAAAACCCGACCGCGGGCTGAATGACGGGGCCAAGGCGGTGACAGTCGGCAGAAATGCCTCCAGTCGCTCGCTTCATGACCGGTCATGGGTCGTCACAGAGCCTTGAGCCAATCAGAACTGCCTGTTTCTGGCGCAAGGCTCTCCAGGTCCTGTTTTTTTTTTTTCTTTGGTTGGAAGTTCAAGACAGCCGTTCAACACTTTTTCTCCAGCCAGCCAAGTTATCTTCTTGACCGGTAATCACGCGAAAATGGCCAAAGGGTAAGCTCGATCGCTGCACCCACGAAGCAACCCTGGAATGAATTGCACGTGCTGACCCAAAGCAGCGCAAAGAAGTTGACAGCTTCCTCCAAAGCCGTGGACCCCACCCTCGACGCTCTCTTCTCCTCCAGTGTAAGTCACTCGACCTTGCCTTCCATCTTAGCACCTTTGTCGCTAATCAATTGCAGGCCGGTCCAGTTCGGGCTCCTCCCACGTCCAGATATTCCTCCTTGCTCGAAAAGAAGCCGAGGGATGCGCCAAAGCCGAGAGTTGTTGTCGAGGACGACCAAGACGACGAGGAGAAGGGTGAGGACGGTGAACTTTCCGAAACTAGTGAGGAACTGAGTTATGGGGAGGACGAGGACAACGACGACGAGGATGAAGACGACGACGAAGACGATGAGAGCGACAATGCTTCAGAAAACGATTCAGAAGACGCTTCAGAAGAAGAGGAAGAGGCCGACGAGGCCATGCCTGACATCCCCGTCCAGCTCGACGCCATAATCGAGGCCGCCGAGGGAGAAAAGCCCAAGAAAGAACGGAAACGAAAGAGAAAGGACGAGCACGACGGCCTCGAGGACAACTACCTGAGCAAGCTCGCCGACGAGGAGCCTGCCGAAAAGCGACAGAAGGGAAGCAATGCCAAGGCCGAGGGCAAAGCAGACGCCGATGACAGCGATGACGACGACGAAATCCCGGTACACGAGTCCCTCACCAAGGACGCGGAAAAGTCGGACCTCGAAAAGGCCGGGCGCACCGTCTTCCTCGCAAACGTGTCCACAGAAGCCATCTCCTCCAAGACGGCCAAGAAGACGCTGCTGGCCCACCTGTCCTCGGTCCTCGACAAGGACGTCGTCCCGCCCCAGGCCATCGAGTCCATCCGCTTCCGCTCCGTAGCCTTTGCCGGCAGCTCCCTGCCCAAGCGGGCCGCCTACATCACCAAGTCACTCATGGAGGCCACCACCAAGTCGGCCAACGCGTACGTCGTGTACCCCTCGGCCGCGTCCGCCCGCGACGCCGCGGCCAAGCTCAACGGCACCGTGGTCCTGGACCGGCACGTGCGCGTCGACAGCGTGGCGCACCCGGGCGCGACGGACCACCGAAGGTGCGTCTTCGTCGGCAACCTGGGCTTCGTCGATGACGAGAGCGTGCTCGCGCAGGACGAGGACGGCCAGACCGAGAAGAAGAAGCGCAACAAGGTCCCCTCGGACATCGAGGAGGGTCTCTGGCGCACCTTTAGCAAGATCGGAAAGGTTGAAAACGTCCGGGTCGTCCGGGACCCCAAGACACGCGTGGGCAAGGGTTTCGCCTATGTCCAGTTTTATGTGAGTTCCGAATCCCGTAGAAAAAAATCTTCGCACTTACAAAGACTAATAATCCCTCCTCCAGGACGGCATCGATGTCGAGGCCGCCCTTCTCCTCAACGAAAAGAAGTTCCCTCCCCTCCTCCCCCGCAAGCTCCGCGTAACCCGAGCCAAGGACCCTCGCAAGACCACCCTGGCCGCAGAGCGCTCCCGGGCCAAGTCGGCCGCCGCCGCCCCCTCCAAGAGCACAAAGTACCGCGCAAAGCCCACGCCCGAGCAGCAGTCCATGGCCGGCCGCACGGGGAGGCTCCTCGGCCGGTCCGCCGCCCACCAGCAGCGCCGAGGCAACAAGCCCCGCTCAGTCGAGGAGGCCCCCGGACCCTTGGCCGCCATCAAGACGCCTGAGCAGGTCATCTTCGAGGGCCGGAGGGCTTCGGCCAAGGAGGAATGTCCGCAGCCCAAGGCCAAGAAGGCCAAGAAGGCCACCCGTCGGCCCCAGAACCGCGGGGCGAGGAGAGCGGCGGAGTGGAGGAAGTCGAAATAAAGAGGGTAACGAACTGCGTACCTAAGATAATCAGGATTTTGTGTGAGTCTGCAAGACATCATCAAAAGACGACCCTCATCCCGGTTTTATACAAAAGAAAAATAAAGGGGATTTTCAAAACAAAAAGTAAAGGGATAGATAGGCATATAAAGAGGATAGGCGAAAAAAGGATGGCGATATTTTTCTTCACTTCGACCTTATCGCTGCGGCACCCAGATAGAAGGAAACCTCGATGGTTGTAAGCTTAGCTCCCCTTCAGGGGCTTGTGTATGAACAGAACGCTTCAGGTTCCATTCTCGGATGTCCAATTCTGGTTAATGGCAGACAGCAAGACATCAATACATGAAACAGAAAGTCTCTCTATCCGAGCAAGGTCGACAGAGTCAACACTCTGTTGTCTAAGACCCCGACTCACTCTACCCCGCATTTCGATAGTCCCCCTTGCCTTAGTCATTAGGTAATTTGCTTGGATCTCGATTTCATCATGAACACCTCGTATGCCCACATCGCATGAGCTGTATGTCGAACAACTTGAGCAAAGCTCAGTTTCATTACAAAGTAAATGGCAATTCGAGAGATAAGAGAATGGACCAAAATAAGGAGAACGGACAATCAATTCGGCCTACTTGCCATGCAACGGAATGCCCACTCGCGTCAAGGGATAGTCTCGTCTATTAGACCTGGCTCTGCAACGATCCATGTGCTAAACAGCGTACCCTGAGCCAAAGAAAAACTACAACTAGTGTGGCGGCACCCCTTGCGCGTGCCGCCCGAAAAAACGTCTCCGACAAGAGGGAATCTTAATCAACAAATCATTCACACCTCTCCTTTTCGTACAAGCATGGCGTCTCAGGGCCCCAGGAACGATCCGAGTCCATCCATCCATCCAAGAAAAGTCGAAAATGTGCACATTCATAAAAAGGTCGGCAGGGAAACAAGGTGCGACAGCTTAGTACTCGGCCTCCTCCTCGGGGTCGAACGAGTCGGCGGCGACCTCCTCGTAATCCTTCTCCAGGGCGGCGAGATCCTCGCGGGCCTCGGTGAACTCGCCTTCCTCCATACCCTCGCCGACGTACCAGTGGACAAATGCGCGCTTGCTGTGCATGAGGTCGAACTTGTAGTCGAGACGGGACCAGGCCTCGGCAATGGCGGTCGTGTTGGACAACATGGAGACGGATCGGGCAACAGGAGCGAGACCGCCATCGCCGGGAGCGGCAGGGACAGCGACGGGCTTCTGGTAGTTGATGCCGAGCTTGAAACCCGTGGGGCACCACTCGACCAGGTTGAACGAGGACTTGGCCTTGAGGTCGGCGACGGCGGCGTTGCAGTCGCGGGGAACGACGTCACCGCGGTACAGGAGAGCGACAGCCATGTACTTGCCGTTTCGAGGGTCGCAGACGACCATCTGGTTGTTGGGCTCGAAACCTAGAGTGTGTCAGTACGTCTACAGTCGGGCGAGTCTTTGTAAGCTTACATTGGAAGGTGAGGTCGTGGACCTTGAAGCTCTCGTGGGAGCTCTTGGAGGCCGAAATGACGGGGGCGTAGCTAATGAGAGGGTAGTGAATTCGGGGGTAGGGGACCAGGTTGGTCTGGAACTCGTTGAGATCAACGTTGAGGGCACCGTCGAATCGCAGCGACGAGGTGATGGAGCTGACGACCTGGGCGATCAGGCGGTTGAGGTGCTCGTACGAAGGTCGGGGAATATCGAGGTTTCGGCGGCAAATGTCGTAGACGGCCTCGTTGTCGACGAGGAAGGTGCAGTCGGAGTTCTCAATGGTGCTGTGAGTCGACAAAACGGCGTTGTAGGGCTCAACGACGGCAGTGGAAACACGAGGAGCAGGGTAGACGGCGAACTCGAGCTTCGACTTCTTGCCGTACTCGGTCGACAGACGCTCGAGGAGGAGCGCGCCGAAACCGGAACCGGTACCACCGCCAAACGAGTGGAAGACCAGGAAGCCTTGGAGGGAGTTGCAGTTGTCTTTTGGGGAGGGTTGTCAGTATCTCAGGCGCAAAGAGGTTCCCAGAACAAACTCACCAACAACGCGGCGCACGCGGTTCATGACATCGTCAATCATCTCCTTGCCAATTGTGTAGTGACCACGGGCGTAGTTGTTGGCGGCATCCTCCTTGCCGCTGATCAGGAGCTCGGGGTGGAAGAGCTGGCGGTAGTTGCCGGTGCGGATCTCGTCGATGGGCGAAGGGTCCAGGTCGACGAAGATGGAACGAGGGACATGCTTCCCGCTGCTAGTCTCGGTGAAGAAGGTCTCGAAGGAACCGGGGTCGCCAATATCAGGGCCGCTGGGGTCGGGGCGGCCATCGGGACCGAGGCCGTGCTCGAGGAGGTAGCTGTGATGGTTTGCACCGTGTCAGCTTTTCCCAAACGTGACTCGGCTGCTTCCAGGCAAAGCGAGGGAGGTTCGAACGTACAGCTCCCAGGCGGAGTTACCGAGCTGGGTACCAGCCTGGCCCAGGTGGAGGTGAAGAATCTGTATCGCGGCATGTCAACAACATCGGTGAAGGCATTGGCGCAGCCAAGGTGTCAGATGGAGGGTCGGGAGGAATAGGGGCGGTGTTTTGGTACAGAGTCACGGAGCGAAAACACGCGAAAGGTGTGTTGTGAGCTCGGGAGAAGGAGAGAGGAACAGGAGAACTGCGGGGACGCGAATGAACTGACCTCGCCCTTCATGATGCACAGTCAGGAAGATGGAGTGAAACGAAGTCGAAGTGAAGATGTCGTCGGAGGGAGGGAAATACGCGCGCAGCGCTTAAGGAGGACCGAGAGAGGAGGAAGGGGCTGCGTGGTGATGGTTTTCCGGCTGGATGTTTGGAGATCTGTGGGCGGGACGGTTTGGTGGAAAGAGCCAATGCAACAAGCAGTTGGCGACCTTTGGCGGGGTTAGCACGAAGCTTTGGCTGCACCGGCCACTGGAAGGTCACCTCAGGTCCCCACGAGGCGCCGGGAAGGGATTGACGAAGTGGTGCAGTGGGTGGTTGGGTTCGAGTGGTGGTTGGTGGTTGGTTGCGAAATGCTGGTGGTACCTGCGCCCGCTGGCAAAATGCGCCGAGGGGCCAAGTACCGGCGGCCCCCTCACCGCCAATTGAAACCGCCTTCATTCCGGGGGGTGCCAGGGGTGGCTTGTTCCGGACGGGGGACTTGGGGTCTTTTTGCTGTTGGCCGCTTTGTGATGAGGCTACGGACATGACTGGTGGTGGTAGGTGGGTTGCGACGACAAGGCGTGTCGTGGCACTTGCAAACGTTGCTGGGGCGTTGACGCCAGCTGGGATCGATCGAGGAGATGCCAACGGAGACGTTTGAGACATCCATCTTCTCTTATCACACGCGGTTCACTCGGGCAACAAGGCGTCTGAACAGAGGCGGCATCATGATCAGCTCAGTACGGAACAGTTAGGGTACCCCAGAACACTCAACGGCCCGGTCCTCAACAGTCCATTGAAGGGACGGTACCCACGTGCGGCTCTCTCCATCGTCAGACCATGTCACCGTGGCTTGTTCTCTCTCGCCTAGAAATCTACGAGGCCTTTTTATCAAGAGCAGCGTTCGAGGGACGACACCTCTTCATGCATCCGTAGGCATGTACTTCGTATAACGCCGCAATGCAGGAACAGCTCCACGGCGGCATCCCATCTCCATCTGGTGCAGGCGTGCATTGTCCAGTCATTTCACCGTCAATGCATCCCCACCACCAAGTCTATCGACACTGTAGTCGAAATGCCTTCTCCGTACTGTGGTACCAAGGTGACTATTCGTAGCAGGTGGGTGCATATCCAGACCGGAGCATTTATTAGTCTGCCATGATTATCTCGACAGTGTCATGCCCGTTGATTACATCAGCAACCGCCCGTTACACCTTATCCCGTTTGACAGAAAAGACCTCTGTCCCTGATAAACTCCCGTCCCCTCCATCCCATGTTAACCCCCAACCGCTCCCTGAAATGCGATCCTCCTCGTCCTGTGCTAAATCAATGACCGTGGTTAAACTGACCATGGCTTCGCAAAGTGGTATCTTAAGTTGCTTTCCCATCTAAAACAAAACAAATCACGCTCCCCCATCATGGAAACAAACCCCCCCCCCCATCCCCATCCCTTCATGCCCGGCCCCGCCTCCGGCTCGACTCACCCTGTTCCAACTCATCGATGCGTCGCTCAATGGCCTCCTTTTGCACCATCAACACTCGAATCTCTTGGCTCCGTGTCGCCGTATCCCCGCTCAGACGAGGAGGCTCGTCCTCGGCCATGCTCGACGACGCATCAGGCGAAGCTTCGTACGCGGGCGGCGGTTCCGGGTGGTCGAGGCACCGGTCCCTCCTCTCGTGCATCTCCCCCGTCGTGTGCGATGCGCCCTCGTCGTCGTTACCGCCGCTCCGCATGGCGTCCAGCTCCAGCGCCCGCTTCTTCTCGGCCCGGGCCTTGTCGCGCCGTATGAGGAAGAAGGCACCCGCGGCGATGAGGAGCAGCACAAAGGCGGCGGTGCCGACGCCGATGCCAATCTTGGCGCCGAGCGACAGCGCCTTGTCGTCGTCCTCGGTGCCGATGTCGCCTTCGTCCTGCAGGCCGAGGCTGTCCTTGTCGGTCTCCTGGAACAGCGCCCTGATGGTGTAGACGCCAATGGTGGCACTGTACAAGGTGGTTGTCGAGTCCGACAGGATGCGATAGGTACGAGCCGTGTGGTTGTAGGTGATTGGCACCGCCAGAACCGTTGGGACGGTTCGCTTGCACATGTCGCCGTCCAATCGGTATTCCCTGGGCGACCCGGTCAGCGTGGCACAGCATGGGGATCGAATCCGCCTCGCATACGGACACTTACGATGAGCAGCACACGGCCGTGGTGGTAGCCTCGTCTCGCACCTCGTTGGTGTTGACCAGGAGCGACACCGTCGTCCACCCATTGGGACAAGTGCCGGGACTGAAGACGCCGGTCCGGCCCTGGAAGAACATGCCGTCGGGATAGCACGACAGCGTGCTCGCGCCGGCAATGGGTTCCAGATCTAACCAGGCGACGGCCCCCGTGCTCGCCGACGAGAGCGGATTGTTGTCGACATTGTAGGTCCATGTGCATCTCTGCGGCACCGTCCAATGGGTCGTCATGGGCGGGAAGGTCTGGTTGTCTTCATGGTTGTCGGACCACGTGGTGTGGGTGGTAGTTGAGTATGTCGCAATCCTCGTCGTTGCTCTCAAGGTGGTGGCGGTGGCGGAGGGAGCGGCCGAGAGAGAAGTAGTTGACATGGCGGCGCCGAAGAGACCAAGTCCCCCTCTTCGCAACTCCAACTCGACCACAACGAGACGGAAAAAATCACGTCTGCAAAATATCAAAATCCGCAAACGTCGTCCATCCAGGCATGCGGCCAAGGTCTAGTGGGTATGGACGCGCGGTGCCTGGGTAGGGGGTCCGGTCATATACAAGCCCAGACGGTGTGGTATGTATAGAAGAGGGGCCAAATCTTTAGAGATTCGGGCTCAGCAGCTGGGGACCAAAGACGGCCATCTGGACGGATAGGTTATTGGGGAGGAGGAGGAGAAGGCTATTTCAAGAGTATTAAATAGAAGAGAAAAAAAAAGGTCAGTAGTGCCCGTATTCGTAAGTAGCGCTGGTGTTCCCCTTCTGAGGCCTTTGAGGGCTTGGCGAAATCTTATCACGGCAGCATGCCGAGACCGCCAAGCCCAGCATTGCACCGATACACTGTCCACGTTGACCACGGCCAAGTCTGGGCATTTTCCCACCATCTTGGCTTGGCTAATTGCCCAAGAATCGTTGCGGCTGCTTGCGCGCCGAAGCCGAGACACTTTTGTTGTTCAATGCCATGGCCTTGGCCGCCGGGCTCTGACAAAAAAGTTGGAGAATAAGAAGAACGAGAAAGAGAGGGCAATGGAGGAGAAAGAGAGGGAAATGAGCCCGGCCTCTGCGTGCCGAAACGTCGTCTTGGAACCCGCCGGGATGTTGCCTTCCCTCTCCTCCAGACAGTCACATCCATGGTTTTGAAAGCCATGTTGCCGTGCTGTGCTGCGCTGGGCGAACAGAGTCGTACGGTTTGGTTACGCCTGCGAGACAGGGCCAAGAAAGGGCTTGTCCCCCGGTGGTTTCTTGGCCCGGATCTTCATTGCCGTTTGATCAGGGAATTTGTTGCAAGTTCAGTCTTGGAGAATGCAGAGCCAAGTTTTTTTCAAGCGTTCGTCTGTGTCACGAGGAAAAAAGGAGGGGGTGCTCTAGTCGAGTCTTGTACGAATATTCATGGAGCACTCTCACGTTTTAGAAGTAGAGCAACCCGCATCTGATGAACATGGTGCACCTGAACAACTTCGAATGCATGCCATGTAAATCTTGTCAGAGTCCATCCTGTTCGATGCAGGAGGATCAACCACATCAGCGCTCGTGAGAAACACCAAGGCATGTTGCCTTTTGCCCAGACATAAGGTAGCATGCATTCACATACCGACACGCCAAGTCGCATGCTGTCGCCTTGCTTGCGCGCTTGGCTTCCAGTTTGCTTGCTGCTTTCTTGGAACTTTTTTGTTTGGTTGGTTCTGGTCTGCGACCGGCTTCTTTAACCCGCAGGAAGCTCGGGCCATCGTCTCCCTTGCCAAGTCGGGGCAATCAGCGGTTCAGCATCACGGAATTCAAAGCGAGTCTGAGTGGGCCTTTGGAGGATGAGGACTCGGATTATCGGCGACTTTTCCTCCGACATTTTTCAACCGCCTTCAAATCCGGGCACTGACAGGACCACAAAACTATACATCCAAAAACCCAAATCACCTGACCACCCACCCGAAGGGCACGAAAACCCTACCTTTCCCAATTTTCGGTGCCCCAATCCGTGCCCATCAAGCGACTTTCAGTCCAAACCGCCTCTCCAAAGACGACTCCATCCCGGCACGCCCATCAGTCTCTCTCGGAAGTTCCAGCGAATTTTCCAACACACACAACCACCGCGATTATGGCTGACGTCGAATACGTACGTGCTATCCCGAATACACATCCCTCCCTCCCTCTTGTGACGACCGTTTAGCGGGAGCGCAAGTTGACCCTCCTCGCCACTCCGCGAAACGACCTCGATGAACGATGTGCTTTCGCTTTTTGGGCCCCAAAAGCGCACTTATGGAAGTTACAGCTGGCTGACAGATCTGGTACAATGGTTTAGAACGCCGAGGAGGCCGCCGAGCTCAAGAAGAGAAGAGCGTTCCGCAAGTTCAGCTACCGAGGAATCGACCTCGACAAGTACGTTTCCAACCAACGAATTCACAGATATACACCCCGCGCTCGTCCATCCGACAATGAAACCGAAAACCACCGAGAACAGAAATACTAATCCCCCCACAGCCTTCTGGACCTTAGCTCCGACCAGCTCCGCGATGTCGTCCACGCCCGCGCCCGCCGCAGGATCAACCGCGGCCTGAAGCGCCGTCCCATGGGCCTCATCAAGAAGCTCCGAAAGGCCAAGCAGGAGGCCAAGCCCAACGAGAAGCCCGACCTCGTCAAGACCCACCTCCGAGACATGATTGTCGTCCCCGAGATGATTGGCAGCGTCATCGGCATCTACTCCGGCAAGGAGTTCAACCAGGTCGAGATCAAGCCTGAGATGGTTGGTCACTACCTGGCCGAGTTCTCCATCTCATAGTGCGTCCTCCCCTTGGATCATTCATAATTCCCCCCAGAATGCTAACCCCCCTCGCAGCAAGCCCGTCAAGCACGGTCGTCCCGGTATTGGTGCCACGCACTCTTCTCGTTTCATTCCCCTCAAGTAAGACGGTTGCGGGTCAATGGTGGTTTCTGCATTCACGGACTTTTACGGGCGAAAAGGGCTGGTTTTGGTAGAAGGGCGATGGCCTCTATCGAAGTTACTGATGACAATGGGTACCATGAAAGTACAATAAAGAAGCATTGTCCGCTTGACAAGTACTCAATTGCTTCGCTATTCCGCTATGCGTATGCTGTGATGAATTCTATGGTAAAAGTTTCCATGTCGACTGCTCGCGCTCTCATTACCCGCTCCCCATCAATGAAGTGCCATCCGATCGAGGACACAGCCTTCCGAGCATTGTCATCCAAGTCGTCCATGTGATCAGAGTGAGGCCACCGAATATCAACATCCCAGAGGTCGTCGTCAAAGGTATCTTCAGCCTAGGTGTAGAAGGTAGTGCCATGGGATGGCATCCGCTTGGGCGTGGTGCTGAACTTGGATGTCACCCTGATAGCCGATGTGTATCTCTTCGAGGTCATGTTGAGCGTGGTCCTCTTGGGCGTTAGCTGCTTGTGTGCCATACATTTGGAAGTAAGGCCGAAGGACGATACCTTCTTGTGTCTCCTCTCGATTCTCGTCTGAACCCTCCTCTGGGATAGGAGGCAACAGACCAGGAGGCAATGCGGGAGGAGGCTTCGGAAGATTACTCCCTTGTTCGGGCTGCGCGTCCGCAGGGGAGCGGTTCTCCCTGTTTCCCTTTTTCCAGAAAGCCATCCGTTTAAGGATGCGCTTCCGTCGACTAATCCTCTCTTCAACTGCTTCGTCTTCCAACACCTCTTGCACCTGGACGGAAGCGGCAGGTCGCCCGCGAACCAGTTCGTCGGCAGGCTCGCCCTCACTTGATGACTCGTCTGATCGTTTCTCAAACACGGCTCCCGTCTTCTGTACCAGCTTCTTCAGTCCGCGCGCGAGCCCCTATCTCCGGCGTGACTTGTTGTCGTCGCACATCCCGCAGCGGAGTTTCAGTCCCGCCTTGTTGTAGTGGATGAAGATCTCGGCGCCCTTGTCAACCGGCTTGACCAGCCTGACAGAGATCTCGTGGGGTTCTTCCGGATCTACCCAGACCTGGGCATTGGCACAACCTGCGCAAGCATGATTGATCATGGAGGCGAGCAGATAGACGTGAGCCATTTCTTTCGTACCATCACAGAAGGCGTACTCTTTGATGAAATTATCGAGCTTCTGGTAGCGAGATGGGCTCGGCGTGTCCGGATGTTTGAAGTCCAGTCGAGGGAATCTTTCCATAAGCGCTGTCCTGGCTTGGGCATTGAGCGAGTCCCACGCTTCTTCCAGTTCCCTTCTGCCTTTTCTCTCTTTCCAGTATACGCAAGACATCGCCGGCTCCTCGAAGATAATCCTGTGGTTGTGGGGTAGCGGCTGCGTGGCAAAGACGCCCCTCCCGAGTGACCAGCTTGACCTGTCTATCCTGATCGCATCCCAGTTGATTGGTGCTAGAACGGACTGTGATGTTACTGGCCGTGGAGTTATAGGCACTGGAGATATTTCCAGTGATGATCTAGGCTCTGATGTCCCTTGCTGTGAGGGTCTGGCCGTCGAAGACCGTTGTTGTAAGGGGCTGGCAGAAGACAGTTGCTGTAAGGGGCTGGCAGAGGATAGTTGCTTTAAGGGGCTGGCAGAAGACAATTGTTGTAAGGGGCTGGCAGAAGGCAGTTGCTGTAAGGGGCTGGCGGAAGACAGTTGCTGTAAGGGGCTGGCGGAAGACAGTTGCTGTAAGGGGCTGGCGGAAGACAGTTGCTGTAAGGGGCTGGCGGAAGACAGTTGCTGTAAGGGGCTGGCGGAAGACAGTTGCTGTAAGGGGCTGGCGGAAGACAGTTGCTGTAAGGGGCTGGCGGAAGACAGTTGCTGTAAGGGGCTGGCGGAAGACAGTTGCTGTAAGGGGCTGGCGGAAGACAGTTGCTGTAAGGGGCTGGCGGAAGACAGTTGCTGCAAGGGGCTGGCAGAAGACAGTTGCTGTAAGGGGCTGGCAGAAGACAGTTGCTGTAAGGGGCTGGCAGAATACCGTTGCCGAAAGGAGCTGGCCTCTAACATCCTTTCGGGTGAAGTTCCAGCCTCTGAGCGTGATTTATCTATTTTTTTCAGAAGACTGCCAAGCCTCGCGGACACCTCCTTCTGTTTGTCCCCTGGAAATGAAATGCGTGGAGATTCGGCCTCTGTAAATACGGTTTCCGCAAACCTGACGGCCTTGTTTGGAGTCGAGGGTCCTGGAGATGTGGCAGGCGTGGACTCTGAAGACCTTTGCCGTGATGGTCCGGCCTCTGAAGACATGTCCCCTGATGATATGGCGCCTGAAGACTCGGCTCGTGAGGACCTAGCATTTGAAGCCCTCCGCCGCATCTCGAGCGCAAGCTGTTTCTTATGGGCTGACGCTGCCGCTTGTACGAGAACTTGGTTGGTGTTGTCATCAGACTCATCATCGTCCTCGCAGAGTTTAGACTCGTTCTCTTCGCAGGTCTCCGGTTCATTCTCTTCCGTGGCGGCATCGGCATCTCCCTCTGTGTTGGAAAGTTAGCCGCTGAGTAGAACGTATGGCCTTGAACGGGTGGGAAAGCCTGGCATCGTAGCACATTCAAACCACAGAACGAGCATGTCAGAATCTCACTGGATCTTCTTGAGAGATGCCCTCCTTGAGGGTTTGGCAATGGTGGATGGAAGGCAGATTAATACAGACAAACTTCCCCTCAAGCACGCGCGGGTTGGGCTTGTGGATGCCCTGGGGATGTCTTCGCATGTCATCTTCATTCTCATGGGGAGGTTGTAAGAGGATTCTACTTAGAAATGTCGGACGATCTCCAGCGCGGTTTTCTTCCAGTTGGGCGACGTGGTCGACGACGCCTAAAGGCGGATGGGGCGGATGGGGCGGTAGTTGAGAATTTCGGGGATTCAGGGAACTTCTTGGGGACCTTGGGGATGCGGGAGTTTTACCTTGAGCATTGTCTCCATAGCCCAAGGGGCTCATGGTATTTCTGCATCCATCTTCACCAGACAAAGGAGACCGCCCTGGTTCGATCCTCTCCTGGGGGTAGGGCGAGCGAGGGTACTGGTAGTCCCGGCGGGGATAATTCAACACGGGTACTTCGGAATCTGTCGGATTCGTCAACGAGCGAGAGCTTCCGGGGGACACGGGCTGAGTGAGCGGAGGAGTTGCCCTTGGCGTTGAGCCAGGTCTGCCTTGGGGTCTTGTTAGTCTCGGGTCCATGACGAAGGATAGCGATTCTGTAGTAGATAAACGAGAGTATGTGGACTGCTGAGATCAAAACTGGCGGTTACGGAAAAGAAAACCGTCAGAAAAACATTGGGTGGGAGAACCGAGTACTAATATGACAAGTAAGTCATGCAGGCTCCTGTCCCGCGCCTACCTCTCAAGGCGACTTGCAACCACGATCGGATTGCAAGGGTAGTGAGCTTTGTTGGGACTTGCGGTTCTCAGGAAAGAGATACCAAACTCCCCAGTAGACATTGCCCAAACGTTGTCAATAAATCTGCCCATTTTGGCAATCACCATTGAGTTGTGGTTTGAACAGTCCGAGTCTTCGCAAACGAGGAGCCGATGAGGCTGAGGACAAAATAAATACTTTGACTGGATTCGAATGCATTCCCTATGTGCCGATTCGCGTGCTAGTTTACAGTCTCATTCCTGCTTCTGGGCCAGCTTTGCCAGTTTCAGCTCCTCCGACGCGAGATGCTGTTGCCTGAAGTGCTCGACGGCCCAGTCCATGTTGTTCATGTGGCCGGCAGGAACGTTTCGCACGGCGTGGGATTGGATGGCCCTTTTTTCTTAGTCAGCGATGGTTTCCTTTCAACACCTTCGTCTCGTTTCGACGTCATCAACCAGCTCGCAGTAGCCGAGCCGGGGGGGTTGAGGGGAGTACGCACTCAGGGAAAGTCACATCGACCCATCGGTGTCGGTCGTAAGAGCCGTGCTGGAACAGGTTTCGATCAAACGAAGCCTGCTGGGCGGCCTTTGTGTGGAGGGCATTGATCTCCTCCCAGTCCTTGGCGCGGGACGTGTACTTGTTGATGAGGTCGTAGACGGCCGACTGCTCGCCTTTGCCGGGGACGAGGAACTGGTAGAAGAGGACGCCGGAGAAGAAGGTGGCGACGAAGAGCTTGGATCCGAGCTGCGATTGGGGGGCAACAGTCAGCACGCGATTGAGTCAATTGAGTGGCGGGAGGGGGGCTATCGCGGAAGGCGAGCATCGTCTTGCGATGCGAGGTTTTGAACGTACGCCAAAAGACTCGTTGACCTCGGCAGACTTGTGGTGGGCGTGGGCATCAGAAGCGTAGGAGCGCGCTGTCCGCTGCAGCTGGCGGGCGGCGCAGACTGCCCTCTGTCGTGCGGCGAACATGTTTGGCTGGATGGCGGCGTTCAATTGGGCGATTGATCGTGAGATGGCTACGTGCGAAGGTCGAATTGAGGTTGTCACCGGTCGGCGGGCTCCTCCCGTGGTTTACGTAAGCCGATTGTATGGGGGGTTTGGCCAATCACGGCGTGGGCGTTTGGAATCCCTGGCCCACATTGGGGTACGTACCGAGCTGGACCGGGACTCCTGGCAGTGGTTCAACGGAACGACTTAATTCAACAACCCATCAACGTTTACCTACATATGAGAATGAGGGTAAGGATCGCAGAACATTCAATTGCATTTGGTTGCATCTGTGTGTCCTCGGTAATAAGTCAACTTCTTCTCTGATCACAACAGCTGACAACACCAGCTATCTTGAGTTGACGCAAACAGTAGATAACTGCATCAATTCACTTAGTTCACTTACCCAGGTCGGCACAACTTCGCAAAAACACGAACTTGGACATCACCAATGGATTCGAGTTGGAGTTAGCTTACCAGATGTTCCTTGGTTTCATCCAAGATGCCGAAGAATATAAACTTGTAAATACCGGTTCATCTTGTTGACGCAGAGGCTGCTTACCCTAGAGCCAATCAACGCCAGGCTGGGAGTCGATAGAGTGCAAATGCAGCATCAAGCCCGGTTCCAATTCGAAGAGGCGACATTTCAATTGCCCATCTTTACCTCATGAAAAGGGAGGCGTCTGGATGGACTCGGTCGCGATGACACTCACAAGAACTTTGAGGTTGGCGATATTAGAACAAAAACCCACAGCCCCAAGCAGGGTAAGACGAAGTCAGAATGTGTTGAATCTAGACCGGCCTACAACGCTATTAGGCAACCATGTTCCGTCCGTAAATCCCGGGCGCGCCTTGGGGAGGCGTCAATACCAGGCATCGAGATGCAGCTGGTGGAGCGTCTTGAAGACCATGGAACCTTCAAGGTCACGACGATGAGATTTGCGGAGGTCGATCCGGCGAGAGTGGAGAAAACAGGAGGACGCGCTACGGCGCACTTGGAGCGAACCGGACTGCGGAGAGGATGGATGGATGGACTGATGGGTGAGATCAAAGAGGCTAGCTAGTGCAAGTTCGAGGCCCAACGTTTCGACGTGAGACTCGGGAGCTAGGTAGACCTAGCGAGAGGAGATGCTGAGTTGGGCAAAAGGTGGTGCGACCGAAATGGATGATAGCAGAGTGACGTTGTGGTGGGAGCCAAAGCCAGGAACCTTTTGCTTCGGAATGTCCAGTCGGAGAGAGCAGAGGAGGCCATCCGCGTCGGGAACATGGTCATGCGGCCATCATCATGGTGAGACGGTGATACACGTAGCACACACACCAACAAGCCACCGGGAAGCGGCAAGTGTTTTGTGATTTGCACCAAGTTTGTTGTTGTTATTCCTCTTTTTCTCACCAAACACACGGTTTAACCGAGTGACCCGGCGGCTGCCTCTTTTGTCTGACCAGTAAAAGGCTTGCCTCTCCCTGTCGTCATCACCGACAGCCCTGCTCCTTGCTTCGCCTTGGCCGTGGCAGTGGAAGAGGCAGTGGCAGTGACGGCAACGGTGACAGCACAAAGGTGACGCGGTCAAACCTAACTTGCACAATCACTTATAACCGCACATTGCCTCCTCCCTTTATTCATATTTATGTGTTCCGGACAAGGCCCTTTGTGAATCTCCGACCATGCAACGTCAACAATCGAGGCTCGAGTGCGACCGTGATACGAAACCGAAGGCCGATTCGCAGCAAACAAAAGCCAGCCCGGGACAACAGAACAGCGCCACGGCCGCTATATAAGCAAACCGCGCACACGCACAACACATACGAATATTGCTCTGTGCACAAGAGCTCTTCCTCTGTGCTTGCTTGCCCTTCGATTGAACGGCCCTCTCTCTCCCGCCCTCGGTAACCTGAGACACGACTCCAGCAAACACCACGACACAACAAGTCATCTCCAGGGAGAGATAGTCGGAACAGGACGCGCCACAAACAGGCATCACACACATACACACCAAGCGAAAAAAAAAAAGCAAGCAAGCAACAGAAGCCATGTGCCACACCGTCGTCGCCCAGCGCATGTGCCAAGTGTGCCGACTCAGCCAAGGCGAGACGGTCATCGACTTCACGCGGTGCGCGCGCAAGTGCTATAGCCCCTTTTACCGTCTGACGCCGACGCCGCAGATGGTCATCTGCTCCGTCTGCTCGGCGGGCTCCCCGGGCGGGATGGTGGTCACAACACCGGCAACGGCCACGGCGGATTCCTCACCGGTCATGTCACGGAACAGCAGCATCGACGCCAGCGGCAGCGATTCCGTATGCGCCGCCGCCGCCGCCGCTGCCGCTTCCGCCGTCTCCCCGGTCGCAACGACGACTCCGATTCCGGCCTTGCCCGATGTGGGCAATCGTCGTCGCCTGTCTTGAGCTGGAAGTCGGTCAGCCAGCGAGTCCACTGTTCAGGTGGGCGGGACGGGCGAAGAAAGACCGTGTATTTGTACGACAAAAGAGAGGCCAATATTATTGAATGCATATTGCATGCCCACAGTCACCGGGATGTGGCTGACATGGGTAACGTTAAGCTGGAAGGGGAAGGGATGGGTGTAACGGTTGTTGGGAGCATGGCTGCGACGGTTGCTGGAGGTTGGCTGCAACGGTCATGTACTTTTAAAAACATGGGAAAATTAGCCATGATTTATTTATGAATTCACGATTTCAACAAGCACAAAAAACCACGGACAAGCCCAGCCAGTTTCGTGGCCCTTGTATGGATACGTACCAAGTACAAATGGAGCTGAATTGAATGACTTGCATGATGCCCTGGTTCATGCCTGAAAAAGAAAGCAAAGCATCAAAAATAGAAAAACAATTCAATTTAAATCCCGTCCCTATTTCCTTCGATCCTGCCTCCCCGCGTTTCCGTTGACCACATCGCAACTCCCATCTGGGACTAGAAAAACTCTTCACCTAAATTGCACCTTCCCTCTCAATGCTCCCCTTATTTTTTATCATCATTCCGCCACCTTCCGTCTTCCTGCTTCTTCCATCTTGCCTCTTCTTTCTTCTTTCCAGACCTTTGCCTTCCCCGAGGCGGGACTCGGGCTACACGAGACGGACAAGTGCCTGGAGGCTGAAGATACTGGCAACATTTTTATTTTTATCTCACGTCTCTTCAACCAAACTATGCCATTCCCATACATGTTTCCGAAGGAGACCGGATTACGACTCGTCTCCCGCCCCCCGGTGCATGGGCCCCTATCTTCCCCGGGTGTCAAATGTGTCGTACCAGACCAACAATGATTCCTTTCGACCTCGCGGTCCAGGCCTGGCGATGGCTTCCTCTTCCTTCTCCTTTCCCATTTCTCCTGCTCTCCCGGGCCCCCCTCGCTTCGTTTCCTCATCCGAGTGTGCCTCCAGTGCGTCCGTGATCTCTGCCTGAGAGACGGCTTACTGCTTGCCTTGAGCAACTCGAACACATGCTCACTCGCGACTTGTTGGCTGCATGTGAAAAGGAATGAGACGACACCGATTCGAGTCACCACCACGCAGCACACGCTCGCTCAGCACCCACACGCGCACCTCGCACACATCGCTCCTGCAGACGCCATTGCAACTTGCCTCACCGGCTGTGTTGCCCCCTGCCGACCAAAAAGTCGTGCGTCACCGACACCGGGCTTCCAATTGAGCACCAACATCGCCCAGCCTCTTGTTATCTCTGAAACTCGTCGTTTCTCGTTTCCTTCTCCTTCATCCACTCGCTTGCTTGTCCGTGACAAGAGCAAGCCTCTCGAGGATTTGCCTCGTCGGTCAACTATATCTCAAGAGCAGGAGCCTCCCTCCTCCCCTCCTCGACAATGGCTCTCACAAAACTAGACCAAATTTGGACGCGAGCATCGCCAACAACAACCCTCCCGCTGCCCTTGCCATCGCGAGTGCTCGCCATGGAGTTTGCGCCCTACGTGCTTCCGTCTCTGTACTGCGTCGTGCAGGAGGGCAACAAGGCGAACCACCCCGTCAAATCACTCTGGAAGTTTCGGATCGCCGGCATTGATGAGGTCTTGGGCTACATGCCGAACTCGACTCGCAAGGACATCATCTGGGACCAGGGCGACTTCTGCCTCGATGACACGGCGAGGACCATTACCTTGACGCCTAAGCCTCGTCAGTCAGAGACGGTTGCAGAAGCTTGCTACCGCGCCTTGTCGACTCTGGGCGTCAAGAACCAGGGAAGGTTGAACAATTGCTTCGATCAGTGGCTCGGCATGCCCACACATCGCCGCGAACGCGAATGCCACCCCATACACAACACGCTGCCCAACTGGCAGAACCTGCGTATGCCCGTACCAGCTAGGGGCTTGTTCGGCATCGTCACCATCGGCGTGCACCTCACCATGTACACGACTCAGATATATGCTGGCCGCGAAGTCGTCGACCGAGTTTGGGTCTCCCGACGCGCATGGGGTGACGATGTCACCTATCCGGGCATGCTCGACCAGGTCGTCGCCGGCGGCATGGAGCCCTCGGACCTCATCAACGGTCGCTTGGCCCCTGGCGAGACCCTGCGGCGCGAGGCTGACGAGGAGGCCGGGCTCGTGCTCGATCTAGACACCAAAATGATGCACACGAAGACCGGTACGCCCATTGGCAGAGTCGAAAAGGCGCCTGCCATCAGCTTTTACGACTGCAAGGGTCCCGACGCCGGGCACACCAGCGAGGGCCACCTGGAGCCCGGTGTGCGTTTCGTCTACGACCTCAAGCTGCTCGACCCCTACTTTGAGCCAGAGAGCTGCGAGACCGCGAGCGAGCGAATGGAGTTTCTGACGGTCGACGCAGTTAAGGCGTCGCTATACGACAAGCGCTGGAAGCCCAACTGCGGGCTCGTCATGCTGGACTTTTTGCTGCGCAAGAACATTGTCACTCGGCTAAACGACGAAAACTGGGCGCTCATGGAGGAGGAGCTGCATCGGTCGCTGCCCTTCAAGTTTGCACAAGATAGATTTCCGTGCTTGTCGGCTTGGTAAAAGAGCCGAGTACAAGCACTGCTCATGTACATTAGAAGGGGAGGGAACGGTTCACGGCTTAGAGAAAACAAAAAGTAAAAGGATTAACGGGGTGTTTCGTCGGTATTTTCTATGGGATAGATTGGCGGTTGTATCAAGAGCAACAGGAGCAAGCCGGGTTGTCGAGCATGACACGAGCAACGAAGTGTATTTCCTTCTTTCTGTTCACCCTTTCTTGTCTCGATGTGAAGTCTTAGTAGGTGTATTCCTCGGCCAGCCTCGCAAAGTCGGAAAAGTCATGGACCTCGAGCTCCTTGCCCTGGACCTTGACGGGCGGCGCGGGCAACAGCGTGAAGCACACGCGAGCCACCTCGCCGCTGACGTTCTTCCAGGCGTGCATGGTACCCCGCTGGACGATGATGTCCCCGCGCCTTAGCGTGCGGCTCTCGCCTGAGTCGAGCACGCACAGCACCTCGCCCTCGAGCACGACGCCGTAGTCGACGCTGGCGGTGCGGTGCATGACGGCGGGGAAGCCCGGGTGGAAGTCGACGACGCGGAGGACGGAGCCGGAGGCCGGGGCAAGGGAGGATTCGACGAGGTTGGCGCGGTAGGAGGCCAGGTCGGCGTCGGCGGAGAGGGAGACGGAGGGTTGGGTGTTGACGAAGGAGGTGTGTGTGGTGAAGCCGGCGGTGCGGTGGGAGGTGACCTCGAGGGGGAGGGAGGTGTCGAAAATGGCGCGGCCGGAGGGGTCGTGTGTTGTTATGTGGCGGGTGATGGGGGGAAGGGAGGGGGATGGTGGTGAGTCTGTCGAGGAGGACATGGTTGGTGGTGGTGGTGGTGGTTGGATTTGAGAGGGGAGAGGTGGTGTAATAGTGGTGATGGTAATGGGACGATGAGAGATGAGATGAAGTTATTTGAAGGAGTCAGTCCACTCTCTTTATATTCAGAGAGCAAAGGCATTGTTGAGCATCACATCGTTGAGCAGCCACAGCTGCAGCACTTGTCACAGATACCAGCACTCACATTAAATCCTCCCGTGGACAGCATGTAAGAAGTATCTACCTACCTACCATTCCAGCCCCCAAAGCCATAACAATCATCCCTTCGTAATCCCAAGCTGACACATCACCAACCGCCGCGGAGCTCAACGCCACGGGAATTTTTTGGTGTTTTGGTCGAGGTGGTTTTGGTAAGCAAATCCGTCCGGAAAGATTTGAGCCGCGGCCAATCAGCGCATCGAATTGAGACTAAGTGGAGCCTGGGTCTTCTCCCTGCAGCATGTGCATGACATGCCTGTCCGTTTTGGATGTTTCCCGTTTTCCGCGGGCGCGCTTATCGTGCCTGCACCTGCATTGCAAGGGGACAGGGTCGGTGAAGCGGATAGCGAAGAATTGCCGACTTGGGGGCAGTCTTGGATAAGCGAGGTTGTCGACCCTGTTTCACGAGGAGGGAACATGAGGAACCCGGCGCTCGCAAATCGCAGCGGGGACTTTGTCTTAGTAACCTGTTCGGTATCCGTGGAGGTTGTTTATCCGTCGAGGTAAGCGCAATGGCAACGTAGCCCTCCACGGGGACCATCTGGACAAATGGATGTTTCCTCTGTCTGCATATAAAACGACCATTTGTTTCACCGAGAAAATACGCTTAAACACCAGCCCCCTTCCTTCGGACGTGACAGCTGATACAGGTTCCTTTTGGCGTAGAGGGCTGACGGGTGGATGTGTTCCGCTTATTTTAGGCTTGATTTAAGGCCTGCCACCAGCGCCGAGTTGTGGCCACAAGTTTCCATCCACATCCAGAGATGAGTCGTGTTTGGGGCCGAGTGAGGGCAGCGTTGGGCCAGTAGGCAATTAATGAGAAATAGGCATGGCGCAAGGCTGATCTTGAGAATCGAGCATTGGAAGCCAAAGGCTGAAAGAGGGTCAATGGCGATGAATGAGACCAATGTTTGGTGGAGGCTGGGCCATCGGCGAAGCACCTTCTTCTTATCTTCCACCTGCTCTTTCCCTTCCTGCATTCCATCTCTTCAGCGGGAATGGGCGGCACCGGTTATTGAATGTGCCTTCCTCGTCTTCGAGCAAGTAGTCTTATTGCCTCAGGTATTCGGCGTCAGTGGCCTGTCCTTATCCGCACATGTCCTCGGTGCAAACTCTCAACAAGCAAACACCATCGTGACCTATTCACTTCACTTCCGCTGCCATCTGTATGATTGCCAGGACAAAACTGGGGCCTGCCTTCAGCTCGCGACGCCAATTCGCATCCAACGAATGGAATAAGACGTTCGGCGCCACAATCCAGGGCCCCCGCCCGCCTTTCCCTCCCGGAAACCCGTGATGGGACCCTTCCAGACTTCGCCAAGATTTAGACCTGACCGGGCGTTGATTGTCCATCTGGCTAGCCATGAATGAGACAGCGCACTATGCCCGCCAGCTCGCTTGCCCTTCTTTTAAGAAGAGCCCCTTGCCAACTTGGCTTGAGAAGATGTGTCGCACGAAATCACCTTTCGAAAGCGAGCGGGAAGCCAACTCGGTGACTCAGTGAGGGCGGGATCCAAGCTTCCCCACCCCCAATCAACACCTCACTTAAGCTTAACTCGGGAATCCTACGAAACGAACCGAACGAACCAACACACCGGAGCACGGAATCGGATACGGATACCGGGGCGAGGGAAATTACCATGCGCCAAGTCACCGCGTTGCTGGCATGGGGAGCTCTGGTGGCTTCTCCTGTCGCCGCCTTCGCCAAGAGAGAACTGGCCGAGGAATCGTGGAAGCCAGCAGTTGAGACGGCTGCTGTGCGACCTGAAGTCGATCAGAACCAGGTCGAATTGGGATGGTCACCGCGACCGACCGAAGCCGCAGAGCTGTATGGCCGTTATGCAGGCATGAAGTTTGAGCGCGCCGACGAAAACACCCTTGGTAGCGATACTTGCGGTTTCAACGGTGGTGGAAGTGAGTCTTTCCTTGCTGGCATCGAATGGGATGAAGAGGGGCAAAACAACATCGTGGATGAAATTGACGAGGTGCTGACAACGGGACCCCATAGACTCGTTCACCTGCATTACCGCCGGCGAGACATGCACCTTCTCCGACGACTATCTGGGCTGCTGCGATCCCACCTCAACCTGCAATGTTGTCAAAACCACCTGTATCGACTATGATGCCTCTGCCAATGGGGAGTGCAATCTCCCAGACGACTTCCACACTCTATGCTGGTTTGTGTTCTCACTCCTTCGCCGCGACACATCGAAGTGCTTACCGTCTCTTGCAGTGGCACGTATTCTCGCAGCGCTTGCTTCACTTGGTTCCTATCTACTACCGGCACCACTTACTCGCTTCTCGACTGTGCCTCTGAGAGCGGCACCTCGACTCTACTTGCCTACGACCCAGCCCTCGGCGAGCCCAGCTCGACTATCGAAGAGACCTTTACAACTGACGACGGACCTTTGACCGTTTCGGTGACGGCTGCCGCCCCAACCTCTTCGGATAGCAGTTTTCATCACCACAAATCCAAGACGCCCATTGGTGCTATTGTCGGAGGTGTTGTAGGAGGTGTTGCTGTCCTTGCTATCCTTGGTCTCGCCATCTTCTGCATCCTCCGAAAGAAGAAGAAGGAGAACGCTACTGCTCCACCCCCTCCTGCTCCTCAACAGCAACCCGAGGTTTCGCAACTCCAAAACGTTCCTCCTCCTGACCAGGGCAAACCCCCCACGGGCCAGCCTCCCCCGAGCCCCCAGAGCTTCGCTCCTACGTCGCCATCCGGCACCGCATACCCCTCTGGCGTCCCCCCGAGCTTCGTCCCCACATCGCCTTCTAATGCTGGATATCCTTCTGGCGTCCCTCCGGGCTTCCAGGGCTACCCCCAGCAGGGCGCTCCCTACGATCCCCGCATGAGCGCGTACGGCCAGAGTCCTTACTCTCCCCAGTCTCCCCAGTCCGGATACGGCACGTACTCGCCCCCTCCGCCGTTCGAGGCCCAGCAGGATCAGTACAACCAATACGGAGCTGTTGGCTTTCAACCCCCTTCCGCTGAACCGTCTCATCAGAACCTCACCCCCAGCCCCGGGCCCAAGGAGTCCGAGGCTGCCGGCAGTCAATCTCAGCAGCAGCAGCACTCGTCAGCTCTGCCGCCGCAGCATCAGTACCACCAGGCTGGAGAGATCCAGGAGCTTCCTGCCATTAATCCGCTGGGAATGGAGAGCAATCGTGCGGAGCTGGGTTAGGGGGTGTCGTGGAGTTGTACATGTGGGTTGAGACCGGAGAAGGAATGGAATGAGAGAAGGACCCTGGATAAAGGATTGGAGTACAGCAGTTTCGGCGCCGGCTGTGACATGAATTTCGGATTGCGTGGTCAACTTTGCAGGTGCGTTGTTAAAAGCGCGCACCTGGGTATCTTGTGTGTTCGTTTTAACGAGGATAAATGATTAATCATGAGATGACATTATTCTGATAAGATAATTAGACATGCCGAGTAGCCCATATCCTGATTGAGCCCAGCATAAATGATTCCAAACATGGTCCCCTATCATTATTGTGGTGGTTTCCTGAGGGCCTTTTCAACATTGGCCTCCCACCACTCCCCCCAGTCCACCACCTTGCGTCCCAGCCTCGCCTCCTCGGCGGCAAACACCAAGGCGTGGCTGCGGAGCACCTCCTCGAGGGTGCACCCGACAAACTCGAGCTGCGCGGCGGGGGCCTCCCAGGCGTGGTTCTTGACGCGGTCGCAGGCCAAGACGAACTGCTGGGTGAGCCCGAGGTCGCCGCCCCCGTGGCCCAGGTCCTCGACACGCGGGTGGAAGCGGCGCGTCTCGCCCGTGTTGAAGTCCTCGACGACGATGACGTGCGAGTCGGCGTAGATTTCGCCGTGCTCGCCGTAAATGTTGGAGAAGCGCTGGCAAATCTTCTTGGTCTGGGCGACCATGTGGAACGTGGCTGTCTTTGCGGGGAGGTGCGACTCGGGCCAGGTGACGGTGACGAATTGTTCGTCGCAGACGTCGTTGTCGGCCTCGAAGACGCAGCGGCCGAACCAGTTGCGGGAGAGGACCTGGGACTCAGGGGTGGACGAGGCGTCGTAGTCTTGCTCGAGGGCCCTGACGATGGCTTCTTCCTGGGCGGCCTCGGTGGGGTAGTCTTCAATGTCCGGGACCACCACATTGATGGGCCATATTGAGTTAGTCTTGCGGTCCTGGAGCTTCGGGTTGAGGTAGACGTTCTTGGCCGAGTACTTGCAGCCGTGGTCGCCGAGGGGACACTGCATGCAGTTGGTGGCCGAGCCGGCGGCTGCGGGCTTGCGGCTCTTCTTGAAGTTTTGTAGGAGGCCGGAAGACGTGATGGTCTCTGGGAGGTGTGGCTCCCCCTGACCGGCCTTTGTGGGCGAGCAGAGCATCCAGAGCAGGAGGTCGATGTCGTGACAACTCTTTGTGAGCAGAGACGGAGCCGTGGTCTTGCTGTTGCGCCAGTTGCCCCTGACGTACGAGTGGGTAAAGTGCCACCAGCCGATGGGTTCGGTGTGGACGACGCTGGTGATGTCGCCGATGACGCGGTCCTCGAGGAGCAGTTTCCTCAGCATGACGTTGTGAGGGCTGTACCGCAGGACGTGGCCGATGGAGAAGATCTTTGACGACTCGGACGCCTTGAGCGCGGCGTACATGTCGATGCACTCCTGCAGTGAGCAAGCGAGCGGCTTCTCGCACATGATGTGCAGGCCTAGCGGCGCGAGACCAACAACCACCTCGCGGTGCATCTCGTCCAGCATGCAGATGAAGGCTCCATCGATGCCCTCGGGGACGCCCACCTCGCCGGCAGCAACGCGACGCCGCCGCTTCAGCTCGTACTCGAGGAACTCGCGCCAGTGGGAAAAGGACTGGCCCTCGCTGGGGGGCTGGTCGTGCCAGATGTGTTTCCTGCCCAGGGGCTCGCGCTTGCATTCCAGGGGCTCGGCGACGGCGGCCACGATGCCGTTGGAGACGGAGTCGATGGCGTTTGCGTAGTGACTCCCGCGGGAGCCGGCTCCGATGATGATGAGACGAGGCGGGTTTGCCGAGGGGGGAGCCTTTTCTAGGGTTTGGAGGTTCGGCTTGTAGCTGGTTTCTGGTTCATCTTTGCTTATCGAGCCCATGTTGGACAAGAGAGTACTGTGCTTGAGATTATCGTGAGATTATTGAGAATAAATGGAGGTCGATGGCTTTAAGAAGATGGAATAAGTGCAGCAAGCTGCTTTATGGGCGCCTGGACACCGGAGAGACGAGCGCGCGAATGCAGAAGAGCGGATCTGAAGAAGCCGTACGATACTGGTAGGCATCAGGTAACTTGAGTAATACTAACGCATACCACCAACACAACGTTGATGAACGATAGTGAAGATTGGGAGGTGGTGGTGGTGATGAGGTGTAGCAGCTGCCAATGAGGACGAGGCGATTTAACATCGGTAACGTTTCAGCGCATTGGAGGCGGGGGAAGGTGCCACAGGGGTACGCACCTGCACTAAAAGATAGAGGGACTCATTGGCTGCTAGTCGCAGAAAATGGGGTTCAACTCTGTCCACACCAAATCGCTGCGTGCTGGTTATTGCATAATTAGTAGCATCAACACAACATCGACATAAAGCCATGTCTGCTCTTGAGGAAACCCCTGCAGCTTCTGAAGCCCCTGCAAGCATAAAAGTAGAGGCAACACCAAAGGATACTAGCAATGAGCCAAAGAGCGCCAGCGATGATCCACTGGTGTGGATCGACTGCGAGGTAAGAACTACCACCGACTTGAAGATTGAAGGCAGCAGGCTGAAGCGAAACTGACAACACTTAGATGACGGGCTTGGACCCAGACACGGAGGAGATATTGGAAATATACTGCATCATCACCACGGGCAACCTCGAGGTCCTCGACGAGGAGGGCTTCCACGCGGTGATCCACTGGCCCAAGGAACGGATGGACCAGATGGACTCCTGGTGTACGGCGACGCACGCAAACACGGGCCTCACCGCCGCCGTGCTCGCCTCGACAACGACGCCGCAGCAGGCCGCCGACGCCCTTTACGAATACGTCACGCGCTTCGTGCCCGAGCGGAAGCGTGCCCTCCTCGCCGGCAACAGCGTGCATGCCGACCGGGCCTTCCTGTGCAAGGAGCCCTTCAAGAAGGTCACGCGCCACCTGCACCACCGCCTGCTGGACGTGAGCGCCATCAAGGAGGCGGCGAGGCGCTGGTGCGCCAAGAGGATCGTGAACAAGGTGCCCAACAAGAAGGGCACCCACAAGGCCAGGGACGACATCCTCGAGAGCATCGCTGAGGCCAGGTATTACCGCGACGTCATCTTCCGGCCGACGTTTGAGGGACACCCGGCTTTGAAGAAGAAGGGGGGCAAACAAAAGTAGAGCGACGGCTTGCCTCTCCTCTGGAAATATACGATTGCGGGATTGCTTTGGACGGGCTTCTCCAAGATGATTGATGCCTTGTCACTGTCGGGGGAGCTTTGACAAGTGCCGAGCACGCTGTTGAACGAACTCCGTCTGGAGGGGGTGTTGGCACTGTACAACTACTTGTAGAAACCCAACAAGACACAGTGCGTTCACCACCCAACTAGCACAGATAGCCCCTCCATTAGCTCGAGTGATATCATCAGGCAACTGGAAGCTATCTCCAAGCTCCCCTCTTTTTCCATTCGTCTGTCCCCCGCCAAAATACATTTCAATCTTGCTTGTTGCTGGTTATAACCTCATCCAGGTCTTTTGCCTGGTCCTTTGTCGACATCATCTCGTATCGCCGTCATTTCGACTACGTCTTGCCTCATTTATTGCGCAGCATTCGCCCTCTCTACCTTCACTTCCAAACTCTCTCCTCCCTTCCCCTTCAAAACCTCCCATCTCAACCCCGTCTCATAACCTCCCTTTCCCAACCAACCATTTGCCCATCCTCGCCCATCCTCGCCCACTTAAGCATCTCCACTCTCCACTCTCCCTTGTCTCGACTTGTCCATTCTCCCACCGCAGGTTCACCTCTCTTTCCTCACCTCTTCCATCCCTTCTCCTTCTTTTCCTCCTTTCTTCATCCTCCCACCAAAACCTCTTTGTACAATGAGCGTCCAGACTGTCCAGTTCGAGCCCTTCCAGGACCAGAAGCCCGGAACGTACGTCTGATGCCCTTCCCCTTGTCCCGATGTCATGATGCTACCCCACCATCCATGACCGCGCCCACCTCACTCCCCCGCCCAATTCGCCCTGCGAAGCTCCCCAACCTTTGCGTGTCACGTTTCTCTACATCCTCAATCCTCCTCTGACTGACCCTATCAATCTACAGCTCCGGCCTTCGAAAGAAGGTGGTCGTCTTCCAGAAACCCCACTACAGCGAGTCCTTCGTCGCGAGCATTCTCCTCTCCATTCCCGAGGGAGCTGAGGGTAAGGAACCAAGGAAATTCCCGGCTGCGGCAGTGGCTTCTCGCCGATTCGAGCCGATATCTCTGACATGGGATCGCACCCACAGGTTCCTTCCTCGTCATTGGCGGTGATGGCCGCTTCTGGAACCCAGAGGTGATCCAGCTCATCGCCAAGATTGGAGCCGCCTACGGCGTCAAGAAGCTCCTTATCGGCAAGGACGGCATTCTCTCTACGCCCGCCGCCAGCCATGTCATTCGTCTGCGCCAGGCTACCGGCGGTATCCTCCTAACTGCCAGCCACAACCCGGGCGGTAAGTTCCAATTGCTCAATTGCCCAATTGCCTCTTGCCGTTGCTAATAGAATAAGGCCCCACAAACGACTTCGGCATCAAGTACAACCTTGCCAATGGAGGCCCTGCTCCCGAGTCCGTCACAAACACCATTTACGAGACCTCCAAGACCTTGACCTCGTACAAGATTGCCGACATCCCCGACATTGACATCTCCACCGTCGGCACCCAGACCTATGGCGACCTCGAGGTGGAGATCGTCGACGGCACCACCGACTACGTCGAGATGCTCAAGGACATCTTCGACTTCGACCTCATCAAGAAGTTCTTCGCCTCCCACCCCGACTTTAAGGTCCTCTTCGACGGCCTCAGCGGCGTCACCGGGCCCTACGGAAAGGCCATCTTCGAGACGGAGCTTGGCTTGACCGGCGCCATCCAAAACTGCGAGCCCAGCCCCGACTTCAACGGCGGCCACCCCGATCCCAACCTGACCTACGCCCACTCCCTCGTTGAGGTCGTCGACAAGAACAACATCCCCTTTGGCGCTGCCTCTGATGGAGATGGCGACCGAAACATGATCTACGGAGCCAACGCTTTCGTCTCCCCCGGCGACTCGCTGGCCATCATTGCCCACCACGCCAAGCTCATCCCCTACTTCCAGAAGAACGGCGTCAACGGCCTGGCTCGCTCCATGCCCACCAGTGGCGCCGTCGACCTGGTCGCCAAGGCCCAGAACCTCGAATGTTACGAGGTCCCCACCGGCTGGAAGTTCTTCTGCGCCCTCTTCGATGCCCAGAAGCTGTCCATCTGCGGCGAGGAGAGTTTCGGCACCGGCAGCGACCACATCCGCGAGAAGGATGGTCTCTGGGCTGTCATTGCCTGGCTCAACATCATCGCCGGCATTGGCGTCCAGAACCCCGACGTGACACCCTCTATCAAGCAGATTCAAAAGGATTTCTGGAACCAGTACGGACGTACCTTCTTCACCCGTTACGACTACGAGAACGTCGACTCTGAGGGCGCCAACAAGGTTGTCGGCGAGCTGAAGAAGCTGGTTGCCGACCCTAACTTTGTCGGTAGCACTATTGATGGTAAGCGGATCGCTGCTTTGACATGACGAAACCGTGTCGACTGACGCAAAACAGGACGCACCGTCACCAAGGCCGGAAACTTCTCCTACACTGACCTGGACGGTTCCGTTTCATCCAATCAGGGCCTCTATGCCGGCTTCTCCTCTGGAAGCCGCATCGTCGTCCGTCTCTCGGGTACCGGCTCCTCCGGCGCCACCATCCGTCTGTACATCGAGCAGCACTCGAGCGACCCCGCCACGTACGACTTGGACGCCCAAGACTTCTTGAAGGAGGAGGTCAAGTTCGCTACCGAGCTTCTCAAGTTCAAGGAGCACGTCGGACGCGACGAGCCCGACGTCAAGACCTGAGCGTGCCACAGATTTGCAAACCTCGACGGTAGACGGTAAAAAGTGGTGGACGGACATGACATAATACTGAAATTCTGAGTTCGTTATTGAGCAGTATCAAAATAACAAAAATTGAGCGTTCTCGTAATTCTTCAAAATGGGAACCGAAAAACCGAACGTAATCAACAAAGGAGGCAAAAAAGCAAGGGGTATCCAATCTTTGTCACAAGACGAGAAAATGTCACTCCAAAAATATAAAACGAAAATCGAGATGTGCCCCCCAAACTGACCAAGAAACCCCGCTCCATGCTGAATATCATACAATCTGGCTCCTCCCAAGCTTGATCGACAAAAGGAACTCGTGGCTTCGTAATTCATTAGATCGTCAAGTCGGCGTCGCCTAGGCTCCAATGTGGTCGCTAAATAGAAAAAGAGTCGGATGGGAATATAAAACGCTGGATGACAAAAAAGGTGGCAAAATGACACGGAATACGTGGTACGAGAAGAAAGAGAAGAAAGTAAACGAAAGGCGAGGCATCACAGTCTGCACTCCAGAGGAACAAGGTGGCACGGGAACTTCGTCTCAGTCTCGGGATGTCTGCTCCGTTGCTTCGGTCGTGGACTCGGTCGTCGTCTCGGGCGGCGGAGAGGAGAAGAGCTCTTTGAATCGTTTCGACGCTGTTTTGATGCCGTGAGACAGGACGAAATGACTGCAGTGGGAAGCGCAGCGTGGGGGGGGGGGCTTACCTTCCTCGCTGACGAAGCAGATCTCGAACGCCCCGGCGGCCCCGCGGCGTTGGTTTTGTTGTTGGTAGTTTCCGCAGAAGACGTAGAGCTGGATATCCAATAGGCGGATTTTGTATTTTGAGATGCGTTTCATCCACGTGGAGGAAGCAGATTGGTGTGTGACTGCTAACGTTAGTTGGTCGTAAGACTATAGAAGTCGCAGTACGAACTAAAGGCGGTCCAGACGGGGCACTGCCGTAAATCGCCCTCCCATATGGCTGCGTGTAGACGAATGCCCTTGGTCATGGCGTCCTCGTAGACGATAAGGGAGTGTCGAAAGCCATCGTCGATGATGCGCCTGAATTCCGTCAGTCTGAGGCCACGAATTTGATATGAGTGTCGTACGCTTGGAACAGTTTCCGTTCCCCGCGTAACAGTTGCTCGACGGGGGCGACTTGGACCGTCAGGCTATTCCGAGCCTTGAATGATAGGAAGCAGCAATAAAGAAGCACCATTTCTGGAGCATGTCAGTCGAATGCCATCATACCAAAAGAGTCACCCGGAAACGATCAACCCAGACCGGTGCTTACCTTCCCAAGTCATGAAGCACAGGCTAGCCCACAACTTTGCACAGCCCTCCGTTGTGCTCCATCGCCAGAATTGAAGTGTACTGCTTTCGCGTTCAACGCACAGCTCGTGAGCGCCCCTGAGGGAGAACCATGGAATTCCCAGGTGGTAGGTCCGCATAAGAAAGTATGGGCATCTGTCTCGTGGGCTGAGGTAGACAATCAAGGACACCTGACGTTCATTGAAAGGTCTGCCGAAATCAGTACAAGGCGTCTTTCGAGGGTTCCATGAGATTTCCATACCGCATAAAGAGGATCCTGGCATCGCTGGGCATCCTCACATCACTCCAAGGTACGTGGGGGCCATACGATTTGGAACTGTGTCGTCTGTTTTAGTAGGTGTAGCGTCGAAGAACAGCAGCAGTATAGCTTACGAGCGTTGGTGCTTGAGAGCAGTGCGTGATGGTAGAGGTAATGAAAAGATCTGTTCAGCCCAGTGGATGGTCTGCATTGGCGTGGTTAGAAGAGCCTCGTCAATAGGTCCGAAGGAGACCTACAGATGTCATGGTAACCTCATCAAGGTGTGCGTCAGGCCGGATCATGGGTCCAACTCGGATCGGAGGGGGAGCTATTGTTAATCAGCACCATGTTCCCAATGTGTAGCCTTGGAACCCACGTATTCGTCTTGCCTCACGCAACTGCATCAGCTGTAGTCGAACGCTTTCGAGGGCATTAAGGTCGAAGTTGGGTGACCTCGACATCAGTTAGCACTGCCATTCGTCGTGTATCAAGAGGGAATTTCCAACCTGGTCAGCAATTCCTTCAACAAGGTTAGAAAATGGTTGTACAACATGAATCGCTGATGGAGTGGGAGCCCGCCGGCCTCATCGGTCATCGTGTGATACATCTTCCTCCATCGGTTCTCCCTCGTCTGGCTCCTGTCCTCGTAATGGGTTTTGATATCCCGCAAGGAACGGGATAGGCATGGAAGGATGATTTCAAGATAGTCGAGGACGACAGGAACGCGGGTGAAGTGAACGTGCGACTGCTCAGCGAGTTCGCGGAGGTTTTGGCCCGAGATGCGAATCTCGTCAATCAGGATGGTCAGGTGAGGATGAGGCGGGGGAGTCAACGAGTTGCGAAGTCCTTCGAGGTTAAATGCGGCCTGCTCTGCCCTGCTCGCTTCCAAGAAACAGCCTTGAAGTAGATGGACTTCGATCTGGCCTCCGGCTACCAGCTCCATGGTGTCGTAGGGTTCAGCGTCGATGAGGATGATGAGAAGCGGTCTAGGAGGTCATGATATGGCATCAGACACCGGGGAGTTGATGGATGTTGGCGTCGAAGTCGTCTGGTCGTCTAGTCGACGCCGGACTTGAGTCCCCCACGCCGAAACGGCAGCTGGTTGGTGGTGGTTGTGTCGGATCGGTCACGGCTGGGGAGCCCGGCCTAGTCGTCTGCTAAGGGCCGCGGGGTTGGAGACCAAAAATGACAAGGAAAGTCGACGAGGATGAGTTCTGTGGCGATTCTCAATCGAGGAAGCCAAGTAGGGATTCGAGAAGGTGGTTTAGCAATTAAAGAGAGGGGGAAGGGAAAGGTGCTCGGCTTGGACAACGTGTGATCCGATCCGGGCGAGATGGTCAACACCACTTAGAGACTTGCAATCCCACCATTGTACCCATACCCATGGCTTCACCTGACGTGGTCGGCGCACGGTTCTTATCGCGCTCCCACGATGAGCCGATTAAGGGCGCTGCAGGTAATGTTGGCGGCTACTGGGGGACACTCGTCCTCGCTGAAGCTAAGGCCACACAGGGTCGTTGACCACATGATGACCATATCCCGCAAATCCCGAGACGAAGCACGGCAAATCCCAAGCAGCCCGTGATGCGTGTGGGTGGGTGAATGGGATGCCTTGGATGCGCAATTGCACTCGCAGCCGGGTTGAACTGCTCAGGCGCTGCCACGAAAGCAAGCGTCAGTTGAATATGACGCCAATCCAATGCACAAGCATCCCAGAGGACGTCGACTGGACCGGATCGGGGTGGGTGGACACTCGAAGCAGCGAGGACGACCGTCTCCCAAACCGACTGGCCACTCACAGCCACCGTACGACGTGTTGCTCTGCAGTTGCTCTGCAGCGAGTCTCGACGTGCGTCCGCGGCAGGTGGAGCACGCCGTCACACGGAGATGGACGGCGAGAGAGGAGGACCCGGAGGAACCACGTCTGTGCTGGGAGGGACGAGGCCCCTTTTCCACTGCCATCTCCATCATTTTCCCTGCCATTCAGCAGAAACAAGTGGTCGAGGTCGAGCTGCGAAAAGGTCAATTGGGTTTCATAGTGCCGGCCATGGGTCGTGGCGGGGCTGCATGAGGCCACGCTCAGGCGTTGACTTGTGGCACGACGGTAACGGCCGCGCTAGGCTCCGTGGTGGTGAAGGCGTCCGTCGTATAAGAGGGCAGCGAGTTGCACTTGCATCTGAGCTGCTTCTTGTCTCTGCCTGGCTGGCCGGTTGGGTTGGGTTGCTGACTGCACAAAGATCCGGTACGGCTGAGACGCTGCGTGCGACAGCCAACAGCCGACGGCGTGGCTGCGTGTTGATGCAAAGTGAGATGTATGGCGGGATGTACGGCGGGATGTACGGCGGGATGTAGGGGGTGAGCGACCGGACGCCCGACGGTTTAAGATTGAAGGTCGGCCGTTGAAGTTTTTAACAGGCAACGGTTGGGGGAAGATGGGCGAAGAACGGTTGAGGGGTAAAACGGCCGACGGTTGAAGAAGCAAAGTGCGAACGAAGCTGCCTCCTTCCCTTTGAAGAGTTGCCTGAATTTTTGACTGGGGTGTGGCTCACATCCTCAGGCGATGAGGCTGAGGTCCCCACTGTCTGTCATGATGGAGGTTGAGAGAGTCCCAGAAGACAATCTTTATTCCGACAAGCTATAGATTCATCTTGATCGAGGCAGATTCGCTCGAATGCTTGACTTGCAGGCATCTGGGATGCATCACATGGACCACATCGCAGACTCGGCACTCGATGTACACAAGGGGGTGTCGAAAATGGCCCACAACGAGATGCTTCATTAACTGGGTATAGACATAAACATCGAATTAAGCTTGGTTGAAGAGATTGGAAATGCGTCAATGCCTAGCTGCTCCTATACCTGTACAAATGTCTCGTGTCGTCCTCTCGTGTCGTCAAGTCCGGTGTGGCTCCTGATTAGAGGCTCTCGAGAACACGCGTTGCAAATAGAGCCGGCTTGACCGGATGCCTTCTAGACCATAATAGCACACCGTAAAACCATATTCCGTTGAATTTCCGGCAATTGAAAAGCAAAAGCACGCGTCCCATTCCGTGCCCTGATGCAACACCGCCCAGACCAGATTACAAGGAAAAGAAGTGTTCATCCATATTTGGATAACATCTTCTTAGTTGGAGTCTTCCTCCTGCTCGGCCTGCGAAGCATGGTTAGCTATGGACGGATTGTGTCGCGGTATAGAGCTTACGTTGTATGCCGCCTTTTCATCCTCGTAGCGCTTCTTGTCTGCGGCCGCCTTGGCCTCATAGGGAGCACGCTGCTTCTCGTTAAGAGCCTTCCAGCGCTCACCGAGGATCTTGCCAACGGTGCCGAACGAGATACCAGGGTTCTCCTCACGAACGTTCTCGCGCTGCTCGTTGGCGAAGAACATGTAGGCAGAGAGACCACGCTTGGGAGCGTTGGGGTCTGACAAAGGTTAGTCTCAGGTGTAGATGATGCGGCGCGAGCTTAGGATTTCCTCGACAGAGCTGCCAAGCGACAAGCAGCCCTGAAGAGAATGTCCGGCAGTCTTCGCAGCGAAGTGACTTACCCTTCTTGGCGCGCTTCTTGGTCTCGCGGACACCGCGCTTGCCGGAAGCAGCCTTAGGCATGATGAATATTTCTGTCGAGAACTAATCAGCAAACGCTCGAAGATCGATTTTTTTGCGATGGGGTGGTGCGTGGTGATGCGACGCAAGGCGTCCAGCCGAGGCCAAACAGGTGGGCAACTCAAGACGCGAATTGACGCGCCTTGAGTCGGCGCGATGATGGAGGGGTAGCTCGAGTGGAGGACGGAGCTTGCGTGTGGTGGTGAGGCGCAAACGCAATTGATGCCGCCAACACACGAAACTCGTGGGTTCAAGGGCAAAAAAATGCTTCAAGAGCGTGCGTGCATACCTTAGAGGGAAAGGTCTGGAAGAAAAGGTGGTGGTGGTGGAGGAAGTCTGCGACGTCACGACGGTTAGCTTATACGACGACGGTTAACGAGCGTGGAGGCAGAGCTTAGGTGAGGTGATGGGAGACGATGCGACAAGAGTAAGGCTCCAAGTGCATCGCGATGCGCGCAGCTTCCACGACTTCGCAAATTTGCAACAATGGCAAAATCCGAAGCAGAGAGCGTTTGCGATCAAGGCGACAGCAGCAGGAGGTGCAGGAAAGAAGAAGGCAGGTGATTGAGGGGTGGGTTGCTGGGCGTAGGCGCAATGGACGGTACTCACCACGAAGGCGTGTCGCGAGAGTGTGTATGAGAAAGGCAGAATGTATGGGAGAATTTGGTGGGAGATTTGTATGAGAGGAGAAGGGAGGGAAATTTGTATGGGGGAGGGCAAGGCACCTTTTTACTGCGCGCGAGTGATTGCAGGTGGAGGAACGCGGCAGCCCAGCTACGACACTGTTATGCTAGGCACTGGTAACTGGTGCTTGCTTATTAGGCGAGCCCCCCTTCCCTTCGCGAAAAATGGGTGCGCGCGAGCCGTGGACGTGAGGTGGTGCTAGTCGTACTCCATCCCAGAGCATGTATGTACTCGTACTAGGTACAGTACGGTGGCCAGAGGGGAGGGAGGTACCTTGCTTGGCTGGGATTGACGGCGAGGGCGAAGTACCCTTTCTTCTCTCCCTTTTTCCCTCGCAAGTCACTCACAGCCCGCGCAAGTCGCAGAGCACAAGTCGCAGCCCTTCCAGAAAGAGCGAGTTTGTCCAAGAGCCCCCCTTCCTCCCCCGTCTCAGCAAGGAAAAGGAAAGGTCGGACCGTCAGTGCTCGCGCTCCCAGCTCCAACCTTCCCCAGCACCTCTCGCTCCAGCCAGTCACCAGGCGTGCAGCAGGTGGCCCTGGGTGGCTCTTGGTGGCTCTGCTGCTATTATTGTGTGGTACTGTACAGGTACATGCCTCACGCAGCCCGCCGCGCCGAAGTAGAGTACAAGGGCCTTGTACTGCGGCGCTTGCAACTCAATTCGCACAGTGTACTTTACTGATTGCCGTGCCATCTGGTAAGGAAAACTCGCAAGCCCCCCTTCCCCGAGTCTCCCATCCTGCCCATCCTCTCCGGGCAGCAACCCCGTCAACCCAGTCTCCCCTTCCCTCCCAAGATAATTGTGGCTCTCTTGTTGACTCTGCTTGTCCGGTCCCCTCTTTGCCCGGCCTGTCTTGCATGCACACTGACACAGCTGCACGCGCTGCACGCACTTCACCATTTCCCGCTCGCTCACACGCGCACGCCCTGGCTCTCTCACCCACTCCCTCCTTCCGTTTGCTCGCTCTTGCTTCCTCTGGCTCTCCCTTCCTCCTTCCTAATCATAAGCCGCCAATGTGATACCGCCCACCAACCCGAGTTGGCGTGGTTGCTCCTGCCTTTGCTGTCCTTGCTTCCTGCTCACCCTCATTCCTCCTGAATCATCAGCAAGCTAGCCACTTGTCCCCAGCCAACAACTCTCAGCCAGCATAAGCAGAGGCCGCAGAGCAGAGACAGACAAACAAACCAGCAGCCAGCTCTCCACCTTCTCAGGCCGCTATCCTTCTTCAATCATCAACCAGCCTCGGGGCTCACGGCCGCGCTTCCTACCCGCACCCTACTCCCTCCCTGGCTGCATGTGCGCTGGGCGTATCCTGAGACTTGGTCTTTGTGCCACACCTGCGGACTAGGAGCTCCAGTCGCTGGAGTCAAAAAACCCATCTCCATTCTGCTACCTGTGCTGCGCGCGTACCCGAGCACCATGCCAGAGGCGAACTCGAATACTACAGTACTTTGTACTTCGTCCATGGCTTGCTTCGTCGCTATTGTCCCGCCACTCATCAGTGCCTGGCCCTGGTCCTTCCACTGCTGATGCTGGCTCCATTGTGAGCTGGGCTCATGCCTCGATTCGCCATTCTGCTTCTGCCTCACCCGCGGTGTTGCTGCCACTCGAAACGTCCATGTGCATGGCGATAACTCCGCCCACCCCAGCCTCTCTGATGTCTGCGGCGGTTGTCGGAAGCAGTGGTAAATACGTAGGGTGATACCGTCATCGGAACTTGGCTGTCTTCGGGTTGATGACCTTCCTGTTGATCAGAGTTTCGCGCTGGCACAGCGGACCCAAACCTCACATCACCACCACGGCCGCATCAGGTAGGTATGTAGCACCTCGACCGCGGAGTATGCTGATGATGCTGGGAAGGATGCCGAACCGTCCTCTGCGCCGGACGACTAGGCAAAACATTGACTACGTACTTCTCCCCATTCAGTATCAAAGACAAGGCCCAATACGAAGGACAAAACGTTCCAACCTGATGCATGGTTCCCGTCTACTTTCATGCTGGAACCGCGTCCAAGACAAGACAATCTCGGGCAGTGTTTGACTCAATACGTGCCTGCTTTCCGCATTGCATACCTGCCCTGGCTGGCTCCCTCCACATCCAAACCATTCAGGCTATCATGTCCGGAGTCTTCCTCGAGCACGACGGCAAGACATTGGAGCCGCTTCTACAGAGAAGCATGGATTGCGGAAGACGAAGTGCATTATGAAGACGCCGGACAGCTTCATTCCGCATTCCCTGGCTGCCCTCATTAAAAGAAGCCAATCATGCCCATTCTTGTTCTTCTCCACGTTGCGCCTGTGCGCCCAACAAACTTACCCTTTCACAACGAGGGCATCCTCCGTAATCACCCAGGATCCAAGGGACCAAGATCGCTGGGCCTCCTCCTTTGCGACCGAAGCGGCATCTGTTCTAGACCACTGCGATTGGGACCCGGCGTCTGGTCCAAAGTACCTGGAGCATGATAACTGGAGCAAAGCAACACCTTGGGCGGAGTACTTTAATGATGCATGACGACGATGTACCGTCATACGAAACTGCAATGTACCTGTACATGGCTGCGAGTACCTTTTAGGCGTGCCTTGATTCCTCCGCCTCTCTGCGGACGGGTCGTGTGCTGCCACTGCCACCGCCGCCAATGCTTGGGGAGTCACCCTGGCAAGAGTCGTCTCTCTCTGGCTGGCCGTTTGTCATCCGCATCTGCCTCTTCTCGCCAGTCTTTGTCCTTGGCCTCGAAGACACGCAGTCTTGCCCAGCGTCGCTCGGGTGTCATCCGTCACCTACATCCCCTTCTTCCATGCTGGCAATAGCTACGTCAACCTTCTACGCAAAAGGAACACCGTAATGTTTGTGCAATGCTAGCTTCCGCATCTAGGCAGGCTGTCTGGTCTCGGTATGAGCGCAAGCACATGCTTTCCGTTCGCGTATCACCGCAGTTGGAAGCGGAAGACGCTTTTTTGCTTGGTTATGGCATGAAAGGGACCAGACGATGGGTCGACGTTATTTGTGTTTCAATGGTTCCCTCCAACGCTCCTTGCCGTGACCAGTAATTATCCATCCCCCTTTTTTCTTCATACGGCCGACCAACCAGTCTCGGAGACGTGGACGTGTGCGGCAGCACCAAGAGAAACTTGGGGCATGTTTCTGTAAATGAGAAGGACTGCGGATAATACAGAAGTGCACACACATGACTGGGGAGGAGGCACTACGTGGGAGGTACTTTGTGGCACATACACCAGGTGCGGGCGCAGCGAGTACCAGCGGCTGAGGCCATGGGATCATTGGGCCATGAACCATGAGGCGTGGTCGGGTGGCTTCAAGTCAAGAGGTCCCTCCCTTCCCTCCCTGGCCAGGGGACTTGTCTTCTCTCCCTCCAAGGAGCAGGCAGGCAGATTCGGCCGACTTGGGCGTGGCGGCGCGGCGTGTCGGGTTTTGTGCGCGCCATTTGGAGTCGTGCGGAACCAAAACAAAGGGAGACGGGGGAACCAGACCAGACAGAACCAGCCAGAGAGAGAGAAGAAAAAACTGTGAGAGCACGGCCTGCGAGTGGTCCGGGAGGGGGAGGTACCAGCAGAGACTTCCAGCGGGTACGCGACACACCAATTAATGGGTGGTCATGTACTGACGGCTCGCGCTGATACTGTGCTGTACTTGGCGTGGCGCGCGCAGAGGACGGGTAGCTCTGCGTCCCCCGACCACGCGCAGCTCTCGCCGTTCCTCTCTACTCGCTCTTCTTGCTCTTCTACTCCCTTCTCTGGTTCCCCTTCCCTAGCTAACCCAGCCTCCCTCCTCCTGTTGCCCACGCGACTTGGGCTGGCGGGCGGCCCGGCCAGTCCTTTGTTGCCTGCGTCCCCCCCCCCGCCAAAGCTTTTTTTTCTGGCTGGCTGATCCAGGACTGAACGGCAAGCCCGTGGCTGCCCAACCGACGTGCAGTGCGACAATCCTCCTCGTTGCTGATGCCCTTTTCCTTGTTACTTGCTCCTGGCCTCGCTGCTTATCCCTTTGCGGCATGCCCATGTCGTCGCCCAGCCATGGCGCAAATGTGACGGGATATTCAACGTGATCCCTCTCGCCCCCCTCTCTTTGTCGTGTTGGTTCCTGGCTGATTGCCAACTCTTATCGCTCCCTTTTAATCCACCTCTCCATTCCATTCCCCTCTGCCCTGCGCATTTTTTCGTCTCTTGTCCACAGGCTTTCAAGGGTCTTTTTGCCAAGCAAGCCATATCACGTGCATCCATGGCACGATGCGGTCATAGCTCCTCACAACTTTAGCCCTATCGGGCGATTCGGGACATTGCGGTGATGCGAATCAGACGCGGAGACTGAAGGGTCCTCTCGAATGTCCATGAAGCAGCAAAAGTTTGGTCCACGAGTTGACCTGATACTTGCATCTCGTTTGCATGGGAAAGCCCTCGAAAGCGCACCCTGTCGTTCAGGGGTCCCGTGAATGCCGTGACTGCGCAAACCATTCGCCCCGGGAGAAATCGTCCAGAAACGTGTGCCGGCTGACGCATCATGCAATCAATCCTAGCCCGTCCCGTCTCACCGGCAGATGCAAGTAGGGGTTGTTGATTCCCGAATCGCCTCTCGACCCTATTGCAGGGTGAAAAGATGCGTGTTTCTATTCTTCTATCTCAGGGTCCAGCACAGCTTCCCGCAGCTGATCGTCTGCCGCCCAGTCGACTCCGCTGCCCACGATGATGCCGCTCGCCACGCCCTTTACCACTTTCCAGCGCTGCCGGCTCTCCTTGACCTTGGACTGGAGGGAGTCTTGCTCTGTCCTAGTCTCCGGATCGTTGTGGTCACCTGTTTTCTTCGCCTTGACTTCCTCCGCGAGCTTGAGGAGTTCTACTGTTAGTTGCACGTTTTGGCGGGAGACGCGCAAAGACTCGCTTTGGACATCCGTCAGCTCCTTAAGCTGAGTGCCAGACTTGACGGCCTGCTTCGCAATTGCGATGGCAGCTTCGTCTCTTCGTTCCACGTAAGGAAGTAAATCACTTGGGAGCTTGTTAGATGTAAGAGCAGAAAGAGGCGGACCATGACCATGCGTACGTGTCTACAGACGACGAGTCCGTGCCGTGGTGTACGGCTTTCAAGATTGGATTTGCCATGATGACGGCTTCGATCACGTCGTTTCGGAGCACATATTTAGCTCGCGATTCGAGCAGCTCAACCTGCGCACTTTTGGTCTGCTCCTCGGTAGGGTTTGGTGCGTCTGAACGAAAAGTTAGTCTGTTAGTCTCTGAGCGAGAGGACGCCTCTGGATGCAACCCGACCTCGTCGACGTGACCGCTGCGCGTTGATGATGGCGATTTCAAGCCTCAGTTCTTGAAGTTGGTCATACAGCGCGAGGACTTTCTCCTCGCCTTCTGAGAATGGTGAGTGAGTCTCGGATTCGACGTCAATCATGGATTGATCAGCTAGCTCTTCCATTGTGACGAATTTACCGAGCCTCAAGTATAACAATGTCTAGCAAGATGCACCCGTCCACGCCCAGTTTCATCGAAACTTCCCCAACGCGCTGTCATGACGCGACCTGTGGCAACACAGATTGGTTGGTGGCGGTGCATCTGTGGCGCTTCAGCGGCTGTTTGGGTGAGATAACGATAAGCACAGAGAGTCACAAGGCACCAGTCACGCTAACACCGAATCCCATCAACCATCGCAGTCCGCTTGACGTCCGCGAGGAAGTCGTTCATCACGCGAATATAAGCCTGGGCTTAGCCTGACGTTCATCGCCGTCCACCTGCCTCCCCCATCCCCACGACTCTTCCCGCTCCCGTTGCCGCTTCCATCGTATCATCATCGAATTCTCAAATTTCCTTCTTGCCGGTCGCACAGCGCCGCCAAACTCGTCCATGGGAGATGTCTCGGGATGGCTACCCAGGTGTTGATAGCCCATACGGGCCAGCGACTGGAGGTCGACGCCGCGCAGTTCTCCCTGTACGTGTGTTATACGCGTGCCCGAGGAGTTGACGACTGATTTTTCTCGCAGCCTCGATGATCTGAAGACTTGGGTCTCCCGCAATACCTCAATTCCGTCTCAACATATCGTCGCCTTGACCCCCCAAGGTCGCAGCGTAAAGTTTGCGAGTCTCCACGCCGAAGTCTGTCCCGAGTCTGATGCTACTGCTGCATGTTTCCATTGCTGACAGGGAACAGAAAGAGATATACGTCTACGACATCCGGATAAGCGCTCCGGCATCGATCAAGAGCCCCTCAACCATCGTCGTCGACGTTCCACTGCCCAAGCCGTACAGCATCCCGAATGCGCCCAACACGATCAACGACGTGCAAGCAATCTCATCATGGCAGGGATTGTACAAGGACCGTCGGGCCTGGGCCATGCGTCTCATGGACGACTCGACGAGCATGAATGAGGCCATCCTGACCCGGTACGATGAAATCGACGTCATCGCAAAGTGCTTGGATGCTGCCGTCACCAATCTCGAATTGAGCATCAAGCAGATTGAGCCCAAGTACAACGAGCTGAAGAAATGGGTCGCTCCCGCCTTGTCGGAACATGACCAGCTAGTAAAGAAATGGGAACACTATCTGTCACTGGCTGCCGACACGCCAATCTCGGCTTCCATGGTCAAGTTCATGACCCGCGGGGAAACCACAAAGTCACGACCCACACTCCAGGATCTCATCAAGCTGGACACGGCGAAGAAGGCCGGCAGGCTTGCTCCCAATGCTCACCGGAGGTTTAGCGACAAGGCCAACGACCTGGACAAGGCCGCCGAGCGCATGTATCAGGGTTTACAGAACCTGATTGCAGACTTTGACAAGCTGATGAGCCGGTCTGCTCTGGGTCGCAGCGGCGACTCGGGTCAGCTTCTCGAAGACATCGAGGCCGTGGTGAAGCAGATGGACTCTGACTATCGCACCGTCTTGACGTCTGGCGGCTCTCAACGCGACCTGGCTCAGGCTTCCAAGACGGCTTCGGTTCACACGGAGCATATGGTGCCCAATCTCAAGAAGCGAGTGCAAGAGATGAACGACCTGCTACACTATGTTACAGAGGCTCGCAACTCCATTGCGAACGAGTCGACGAGGTCCATGCGTGCTATTACCGAAATTACCTCCCTGCATAGCAGTGTTAAGAACCAGATCAATGTGTTGAACCAATCGGAGGAAGACATGAACACCTTTGACTATCTTCGCCTGATCCATCAACTGCCTTACATGTACGCTTCATTTGTTGTCGAGGCTGTTCGACGTCGAGAATGGGTTGATAAGGTCAAAACCGATTCTTCTACCCTTGCCAATGAGATGGCCCTGTTCCAGGATGAAGAATCAAAACGCCGTCGGAAATGGCAGAAGATGATTGGCAGCACATATGGCCCAGAATTCGACACCAAGGTGGTTGGCCTGGAGGTCAATTTGCTGGGAGAGGACAGCCCATGGCCATCGATAACCAAGGACGACCTGAACGAGTTTGTCGAGTTCATCCAGAGCCAGGGCGTCGATCAAGAGATTCTTGACGATATTTTGAAACTCGTTCAGGAACTCAACAATCCGACGAGGCAGCAGTCCAAACGGCTCAAGGCTTTCAAGAACGGGAGCGTCCATGAGGCCGCGCTGGGTAGAAGTGGGCTAATGATTCGTGGAGATGACGATCTTCTTCGGTCGCTGCAGGATGACAAGGGCAAGCTCGAAAACAAGCTCAAGACGGCCGAGAGCAGGGTTCGTCGGCTCGAGGATTTGCTGCATCGTCAAAGCCAAGCCGCTCGCCCAAATAATTTGTTCCAACCTCAGAGTCCTCAGCCACGGGAAAGGCAAAATTCGGTGTCTTCCGTCCGGTCCAGTAGGTTTGACGACCGACGAAGGTCTTCGGGTAATGGGGACCATCTCTTGCGACGTATCACTCAGCTTGAGAATGAGTTGCGGCAGGAGAAACAGCGGAGTACTCAGCTTCAACAGGAGCTTGCGACCCAGGCGACACAACATGAGGAGATAAAGGGTCAAATCGACGAGGTGAATACGACTAAGAGAGATCTTCTTGGAAACATGGAAGCCCTTGAGCGCGAGTTTGTTGTGGAGAGGAAAGCCCTCGAGGCTGAGATCAAGACGCTCAAAGCTCGTCTAGAAGATACTGAGGACGATTTGGAAAATTTTGACGAGTCAAGGCAACACGAAAAGGCCACATACGTCCAGAGGGTCGAAGATCTGGAAAGCGAGCTCGAGAAACTCAATAAGAACCGGACCGACGACACTCTCAAAGCACAGGGCCAGGTTGAGTTTCTACGAAAGGAGACCCGAATGCAACGCGAACAGCAAGAGGTGTTGGAACGCAAGATTCAGGAGGCCGAGGAATCGTCCCGCACCGTGGCAAAGAAACTACAGGCCGCAGAGGAGACTGCCGAGAATCAACTGCAGGCCTTGAGGAAGCTGCACCTGCACTTCTCCCCAGATCAAGCCATGCCAGGTGATTTGGGCGACCTGGCTGACGCTCTGCTCTCTCAAGCCACGGGTCTAGTATCGAAGCTGTTGACGATGGAGAGTGATGCGGTTTTGTTCAAGACGGATTTGGAACAGGCCAACGCCTCCATCAAGGATCTTCGGGCAGAACTGGATGAAATAAAGACGAAATTCTCCGAGGAGGAAATGTCAGCACTGCGCCTCCGAGAGCACCTTTCGGAAGAGACGGCAAAGGTCACCGCCCTGGAGGGAGAGTTGGCGGAGAACCGTGAGCAACTTGGCGAGCTCCGAAGCAAACTTGCCGACGGCGAAACCGGATCCGAGGCGATGCAGAAGAGGCTCCAGGACGAGGAAGCCAAGGTTGTGAGTCTGAAAGAAGAGGTCGCGTCTCGGCAATCCCAGGTGGGCAGCATTGAGGAGGAGCTACACTTGTTCCGGGAGAAGGTTGAAGTTCTCCAAGGCAAGTTGACGAGCCAGACGCATCAGTACGTCTCTCGGGACGAGAAAACCAAGGATCTGTCGCAACGACTGTTCTCGCAGAATGAGCGGCTGTGTCGTCTCCTGGAACGAGTCGGGTTTTCGATTGCTCGGCAGGACGGCCAGATGACCATCACCAAAATTCCCCGGGCGGAGCGAGCGAGCCAGAATCCCAACGACTCCTCGGACCCAAGTACATCGATTCGACGGTCCGTGACGCTGAGTCGTACCTTGGCCGACAGCGCCGACCTTGAAGCCCTGTATTGGTTGAACAACACCGACGCACAAGCCGAAGAGGAAAAATACGACGTCTTCATGAAGACGCTGGGCAACTTTGAGGTGGATCTCTTCTGCGATACAGTCTATCGCAGGGTCAAGGACGTGGAACACTTTGCTCGGAAATGGCAGCGAGAGGCTCGGTCGTATCGAGAAAAGTATCACACGGCGCAAAAGGACTCGCACGAGAAGATTGCCTTCAAACACTTCAAGGAAGGGGATCTGGCGCTCTTCCTCCCGACGCGTAATCAGCAAGCTGGAGCTTGGGCGGCCTTTAATGTGGGATTTCCGCATTACTTCCTTCGTGAGCAGGATGCTCATCGGCTGCGCCACCGAGAATGGCTCGTGGCGCGAATCTCGCGCGTCGAGGAGCGAGTGGTCGATCTGTCCAAGAGCCTACAAGCCGGCAACGAGACCAACTTTTTGGCCGACGAGGAGAATGACAACCCGTTCCAGCTCTCGGACGGCCTTCGATGGTATTTGATTGATGCCCATGAGGACAAGCCCGGCGCGCCTTCAACTCCGGGAATGGGGAAGTCGACGGTAGCGGCCAACACTGTCGAAGCAACTGCGAACATTCATACTCACACAGCTGGCAAGGGAAAGAACCGAGACAGCGTCACCAGTATTGAAGGGATCAACAAGACTCTGTCCAAGAGTTTGGAGAGCCGTCGAAGCAGCTCTGGCTCCAAGAAGGCCACACTTCCGTTCCAGCTCGGAGGCGGGACGGTGCTGAAGAGCAGTGCTCTAGCCAGCGAGACCAACTCGTTGCGAGCCGTACCGACGGACACTCCGTCCGGGACGAGTCCGACACAAACTCTCCTTGCGGCAGCCAACGCCAACCTAGCCCCGAGGTCGTCACCCGATGGACCGGAACAGAAGCAGACGCCCACTGGAAGCCTGGCAAAGTCACCGCCAGCCGAGCCATCGAGAGCCACGGGTGCCACTCTGGACGAGGTACGAAAAGTCGACTCCCTTCTTGGACCTTAGGTTAACGACGGGCTCGTGGCAGTCTCGGCGGAATGTGCAGCGGGAGGATTCGGCGCATAGCGAGTCGAAGAGGTCGGTCGTGTGGGATACTCTGTGGACGGTGGATTACAACTACGAGAGCCCGAGCAAGAGGTAGTTGTTGGCGGCGTCGTTGGGGGAATTTGACACGGGGGTTTTCTATCGTGTATTTGTTTTGTGTAGGTGCCATGTGGGTGGCGTTTGGATTCTTTCGACAATGGAACAACACAGGTGTGTATTTGTACTGATTCTCGATACATGCTTACGGGTCGGTATAGATGTTGAAGCTTAGAGTAGGGGAACGAAATACATGGTTTTACCAATGGTGTCTATTTCATGCAAGCAAAGGTGATCTTCTATTCCGTGATTAGAGCCTTATTCGCCAAGGACTCCTAGATCACGCCAGATCCTTTACGCTTCAATTCTTAACATAGTTTGTTTGTTTCAACTTGTCCAGATTTCTGCCGTAGGCCCCTACAATCAACCCAGGTCAGTCGTTCCATCTCCCAACATCTGTTATTTGAACGTGCGACGGGCCGCGGGGCCGGACGAGTTGTTTGACAGACTGAAGCGAGGACGAAACCGCCCCTGATGGAAATCACGACTTAAACCTGTCGAAGAAACTGGACCCGTTTTAAATTCTCCACGGACTCACTTAGGGAGAAAATGAAGGGCTTTTCTCGACAAAAGACAAGATCAAGCTCTTCACTCGAACAAATATACAAGAAAAGAGGAGATCCCGCCACCATGAAGTTCATGGAAGAACAAGGCGAGTTTTGCTTGACGGGGCTTGCAAAAGTCGGCCTCCCGTAAGATGAAGCCAGGACAGGACAGGCATCTGGCTACAAGAAGACGCAGGGAAAGAGAGGACCGTCCAAGAAACAATCCAGGAAGGGTAAAGAGGTGATTGCAGTCGAGAGCGACAGCGAAGAAAGCGACATTTACAATAAGAGTGAAGATTACAGCGAGAAAGATGCCGCCAATGGAGTCAATCTAGCTGAATAATGGTGGCTTCTTTCTCATTAAAGAATTGTAATGGGACTAAATTAATGTTCCCTTTTGTTATTTTAATGAGACTTTCTTTTCTTCTAGTATTTCAAATATAGTTTCCAATGGGTGATATTTTGACAAGCTTGCAAACAGTTTGCCTAAAACCGTCTTATGAATAAAGAACGCCCAAAAGGTCAATAACCCAGTTTGATGGCTCTATTGGCGCATTGTAGATGTGTACTGCAAGTCGACCCCCGCCGAGCATTTTCATCTCCCTCGTTGTACCCCTTCTTAAAGAAGGCAAAGTACCTACATCCGACATCGAGCAGGTAATCCCGATTCTCGTGTCGAACGCTCCCAAGATTTGAGCACCCTGAAATCACGCCAGGTGTAGCAGGTCGACACCAAGGTCTCAGACATCACCCAAGAGAAGGCTGCTCGAGCCGACCTCGAGGACGAGCCTGGATCCCCCAGCATCCCGAGTCTATGGAGGGGAAGGAAAAGCACGCCATATGCCGCTCCGCGAAAGCTTAGATGGGCGTAAGCCTCTTGAGCAACGTATTAAGCCTAAACGCTTCATTGGGCTCGTTCGTGGCGTAAATGGAAGCAGCCAATGCCCGATATGGACCGACAGGAAGAAGTATCACTGAGAGTATTAATACACACTGACAATATAAGGGCTTCCATACCTTACGACCCAACCGACTTTTATCAGCCTGTCCTCGCCGGACACTTCATGCTCATGCACACCTGTTATTCCAAGGGCATCTTCCTTTGCTGACACTTGAACGCAAAGGCGATGCTGCAGATTATCGGTCGCCTCGTCCGCATTGGTCAGAAGGACGCTGTCTTTTTCCATCTCCTAAAGGTCAAGGAAACATACCAATCCGACCAGCTGGGAGCATACAATATCAAGACGGAGCCAACGGCTGTAAGGTGTGGGCAGAATATAATGGTACACGGGAACGCCACCGTATGCGGAAACGTACGGAACTGGGGGAAGTTGTTGGCGGATGCAGACCGATGCTACGACAACTGCCGGGACGCTCAGAGTGAGTTTTCGGAGGTATACTAACTCACCCACCTCCAACCAGTGAGTATTACCCGACTAGTGAGTCAAAGCTTGCATGAATTGACTCCTAGCTTGGGGAAACCATGTGCCGTGGGCACAATAGATGTCAATTGGCGCTAGAACTGGAACATATTTCGAAAACACCAGCAAAGGTTAGCCGCATAATGGTAGACCTCGCCAAGCGGAAGAGCATAGCCGCAGATGCCACACCGGCCAAAAAGACCAAGCCTATCGGCTGAGAATGGGTGACGACGGCGACGTTCACGAGACTGCAGACAATAAGGACAAGATGACCGAGGAGGAGGCCAAGCTATCTGCTGACTTTGCGGCCATGGAAGCCAAAAGACAATACGATGAGAAGCACACGCAGGTAACCTTTCAGCCAGGCGATCGGGGTTGTCCTGAAGCTACCTACACCACGGATACAACCTTCCAGGAGATCCTCCGCGAAAGTGGTCTCAATAGCGCGCAGGTCTTTTTGAGGTGATTGCACGGCCAACGCGGCTGCGACCTACGATACCGCTTCGAAACAACCAGACGTCAGCCCGGCGTCTGGACCCTCCGCGGCTCAAAATCCTGCTGGTACAAACTTCTCTGTTGGGAGTTTCGTTGGTCGAACCGGCGCTGCCCCCAGTGGGCTTTCTCGTTGGTTTGGTCACGGACACGTTAATGATTTCATCTCGGACGCCTTAGACAAAATCACACAGAGTACACGTTCCATTTGAACAAAGTCTTCAAACTTGCCTACCATCTTGAAGCCAGACTCGTACGCCGAGAAGAATGACTGGATCATCTCAAGGCCACACTGATCCAGGAGATGAAGGACAAATCCGATGCTCATAGGTGGGCGAGAGAGATGGGCGAGTCAGCAGGACGCAAAGGAAAACAAGAAGGATGGACAGAAGAATATAAACCCCAACGTCGAGAAGATAGAAAACACACCTGTCCGTTTTAATATCCGAAAGAAATAATAAATGACTCTAATAATTGCATCAAGCTTTGCCTGGCCGAGCCAAAATATGGCCAAATATGGATATATAAAGCTTCACTGGCTTCCCTTTCTGTCCAGAGTGCTTTTCTACTTGGGCGCAAGTGTGGTCACAAACCTCTCCCAAGCCTGATAGTATTGCTCAAGAATGGCACTAGAAAGATGCTAATGAAGTTCTATGAGATAATCCTCCTATCTACAAAAACATCATTTCCAGGAGCCCTGCTCAAAGGAACCAATCACGTTAAAACAACAACTGTGATGAATCACCAAGGAACCCGTGTTGAAAGAGACAAATCACGTTAAGGAAACGTAGAAGAACCAGCCACCTGACATCGGAACCCCCCTTCAGAGACGCTCTTTGTCTGGGAACGACGAGGATATCAGAAGTAGCAGGAAACTACTACCACCACCACGACCACCACCGCTACGCCGACGACGAACCACTACGAGGACAAAGACGACAAGAACAACAGTAATCATTCTCTTCCTCCTTTTCGTTATTCCCTATCCCTTCGGGGCACCCCATTTCCAGAGGTCCCAGAATGGGCCTTGACGGCCTCCAGCTTCGTGGGCATGGCCTTTGCTGGAGGACTGCCCTAGGCTGAGCTTCCGCATCATCTCCGTCATTCGACGGAGACTTTGTTCGCGCTCCTTGGCCAATCTCGTAGCCATTGTTGTCTTCTCATGGACCTCTCAGTCGGTGTCTTCATAGAAGCCGGCTTCGTTGAGACTGTCGGAACAGGTGGTAGCCTTCTTGCGATGAAGCCATGAGTACATTAGAGATAATACCTAACGAGATTTATTGTTCATTCTGCTCTTACTAATTGTTCTAAAGTTGGCATTTAAATCATTAATTAAGGCATTTATGCTAAACTATGAGCATCACTTGGTCCCAATGGTACCGATGGCGGCCCAACCTCTCTACCCAGCTTCATCCACTTAATACTGGAACTCAGCCATTATCCATCCATCTCTTTCTAAATCGCCATTCTATCTCTCGAATCGAATATTTCGCTTAATAGTATCCCCAGAAACCCAATACCCTGATTAGCCAGGGCCGTTTGTGAACATGACAATTGAACGTCCTGTTGTTCAGGGGCGTTCCCCAAAACAACCGCAACACCAGAACACTCGCCAGAACACTCCCAAGAACACTCCCAAGAACACCAATTCTCGCAAACGGAACACCCCCGAGAACACTGTCGAGCAACAACTACAGAAAGAACCCTTCCCCCCGGCTCAACACCATGTTCTCCTCTTTCTTGCATCGTCGGCGACAAAGAGCAGAAACCACACATTCCATCGATTTCTCGCTCACCATCCATCGCCACGATGCTGCGTCTCCCCAGAAAGAAGCAGAAGCCCTTCTACGGGTCTACCACTATGAACAAAACCACCATGCCGCAGAAAACCGCCGGTCGTGCGGCCTCGCTGCCTTCCGAGCTGGTTCTCGAGGCCATCAACCTGTCGCGAGACGAGCACCCGTGCCTCATCAAAACCATGGGCGCCGACCAGCACTGCGGCGGGTTTCAGGGCGCGTCGACGGCCATCTACACGCGCGGTTACCCAGACCGAGACGGCGTCTACAGTGTTGGTAAGCTTGAGCTGCTTCCCGTCCAGCATCGCTGCGTGCACGTTGCGCCTGTGGCAAACACGCGCGTCTCGCGTCGCTTCTTTGGGGAGCCCGAGATGAAATCTTGGGACGAGCAGCTGTGGCGCGGTCACCTCCACCGACGAGTCCAGGTCTTTGATCGAAACTTTCGCGACGAGATCCTCGGCGAGGTCGACATTTCAGACTCCCGCGGCAGCGGCACACACATGGCCATGTACGCACCCAACCTGGGCATGCTCCCGTTTAGAGCGGGCTCCTTCTACTGGCGCTTATTCCGCATGGAGGCCTGGAGGTACCGGGGAGACGATGGCTTGCTTGACTGCCAACGCATCAAGCACATCATGTTCCGGGGACCAGACGTCACGCCTGCGCATGCCACCATCATCGACCTCATGACAGTGGACGACATCACCGACGATGACCTGTTCTGGTACGCCTGTCTGGGGCTGCCGCTCCGGCAAATGGCCGACATGCTCAAGATGGACTGGGGCCTCCTAGATAACCTCGAGTCGCTCTTTGTCGACTTTAGTACCTTCCGCTTTCTCGACAACACCAGCATCGACGTGGTGGCGCGCGTGTTCCATGCCATGGGCAAGCACCTCAAGCTCAAGCTCATCGTCGTAAAGGGCCTCCCCATGAAGATGCGCTTCACGGACGACTACTTTGAGGACCTCGACGAGGAAGCTCTCCTCCCCTGGAACTACACGTCGGATCCCGTCGATCCCAAGGACACTGCCGAGTCCCTCCGGGCTAACAAGACCATGGACGACTGGGTGCGCGCGTACGAGTCCCAGGAGACCGTCTTCTTCCGCGTCAGCTTCCTGCACTACATCAAGGACTGTCTGCAGCCGGGGGGCAAGCTGCACATGATCTTCGAGGCTGAGCCCGATACGTGGGAGTGGCCTGGTCCTGCCAACTACGACGACTGGATCGACGACGACATTGCGGTTGGCGGCAGTGGCGCTGCTGCTCTTGCTCGTACCCGGTCAGTCGAAACCTTCTTCCTCTGCTTCCTGTTGACGCTTGGCGTCACCACCATCTCGATTGCCCTGCAGGAGATATGGACGCACTTTACTACTGGCAACTAAAAGCCAAATAAATGCCTAATATCACCTGGCATGAGGAGACATGTAGACGCACTTGACATGACTGAAACAAAAGAAAATCGCCAAATATCACTTGGCGGGAGAGATGCATACGCACTCTTCGGGAACTCGATGTAACAGAATGCCATATATCATATGGCGGGAGGGATGTGTACACGCCCTTCTTGGAATTCTTGGAACAGAATGCCAAACATCACATGGCGAGAGAGATGTACATGCAAATTTCCTTGGAACTCTTGGAATAGAATGCCAAATATCACATGGCGGGAGAGATGCATACGCAACTTTCCTTGGAACTCTACTAAATAAAGCCAAATATCACATGGCGGGAGAGACGTACGCGCACACTCTCCTAGGAACTCTTGAAACAAATTGCCAAATATCACCTGGCAAGGAGATACCTATGTTCCATGAACCTTGGTTGTGGACTGGAGGGAGCCTAATAACACCTGGCGAGGGAGATATAAAATGTCATAGGAGGGGAGACATAAATTGTCATGAGAGACAGTCTATACAGGCCAACCCTAATACGACCATAAACTGGTTATTTGTGGGTAAAACTGAGATCTCTTTTCAACCAAAATTTGTGCCAATGATGATTAAACGTGAATATCTTCGTAAAGTAGTAAAGAAGTTGGTGTTATAGTTGTGAGTGTCAATCCATATATGAGCCAATGGCGGATCGGCAATACACAAGGTAAGTACCTACCTAGAGCAAGACTGGTTCCAGTAGCGTGCGAAACTCGTAGCATGAACTTCCGCTCCCGAGAACATCACCGCCCCCGTCGTTTTGGACCCTACCCAGCCCCCTCCCGATGAACGCCGCTGCTCTCAGGGTCCTCCCATCCGGCGTTCTTATCTTCATGATCATCAGGGGGCCTGGCTGTGCTAGTTCTCTTGGTGTTTGTTTGCGCCATCTTGATCACTATCTACGGGATCTGGATAGTCAGTCAACTGGGCCATGACGCACATGAAGAATCAGGACCAGCCGGCGGTAAGGGCCGACGACAGGTCGTCCGAGAAGGACGGCAACAAGCCAGACAACAAGGCCAAAGACAAGTCGTCCGAGAAGGACAAAGACAAACCGACTGAGGCCCCCCCCCCCCCCCCTCCCCCCCCCGCCGGGCTCCGGTCGAGGAGGTGGTCTAGGATTCGGTGGTCGAGGATTAATTCGGCGGAGCTGTGGCATTTCTCTCAAATATTACAGGCATACATCGCATTCCTTCACAGAACCTACCCATTCAGTCGGCTCAGGTAGTTCCTCGGCCTTCAGCTCTGGAAAGCATTCCAGCACTCGAGGAAGTCGTCCGACTAAAGGCCTGGGTCTTGAAAGAGTCCGTTGACACTCTCAATTGCAGTTGCTGGTCTTTTCCTAAGTGTGCTATTGTCATTAGTCCGGCGCGATGTTCTCAAGTGAAGGTAATAGGAACCATCCACTCAAGACAGATTTCTCGGGGAATATCCAATGGTTCTGGAACGTCTCTCACCTTCGCAAGGTTCACATTCTTAAAGTCTTCCGATGATCTCAAGCTATCCTCAAGACTCCTTAAAAAAAAAACTAACAATCACATAGGACAACTGCATCATCTTCTCTCACCCCAATTATGATTTTCGTCATTTTATCATTCCATCACCCGCTGGCTGGTTGAAAGCTGAAGCCCATTATTGGTGACTGACTGACCCTAGGCGTTAGGTTTATCTAAAGATATAAGTCTACATACCTATAGATTCCCCAGTTACTCAATGGTCTATTAAACAAGTTCTTTTCAAATATTATCGCATTAAACTGACATCTTGCATCTTTCAACATTCGCACCCCATCGCCCATATGCACCTCCCAATACGCGAACGCTGATTGGCTACATCCTTATCAGCAGCCAACAGCCGATAAGCGCTTCCAATCACTCCTTCCTCAGCTCCTCGCTCTTTCAACAACCAACACATCCGCACCCTTGCGGCTCAAGCCGTCGAGCCGATCCTACACAACTCCAATGCGCCTGTCATTGCGCCATGTGCAAGACTACTTCGCCTCACCTTCTCTACGCACGCAGGGCATCATCGCCTGCTTAAAATGACGACTCAATCGGCAACGGACACGGCCGCAGACGGCCCATCACCCTCACCCTCACCTCCGCCCTCGCCCTCGCTGCCTCTGGAGCTCATCTTCCACATCATCGAGAGCCTCGTCCCGTCCAACTCCCGCGCCCTGGTCTCCCCCTCGGACCCTTCCTCCAGGACCCTCCTCGCCATGACGCGCGTGTGCCGCGACACCCACGGGCTGGCCACCAGGCTGCTGCGCCAGCGGTGCGTCTACATCGACACCAAGCACCGCCTCGCCGACCTCCTCCGCTGCCTCAACCGCTTCGTGCCGTCGCTCCCGCCCGTTCTGACCCTGCGAAACATGACGTCGCTCTACCTGGAGCCGTTCGGGAGGAAGCTCTACGACCAACCCACGGCCCTCTGGGTCCGCGAGCTGTTCTGCGAAATCTGCGACTCCCTGAAACGCCTGGTGGTCCTCATGCCGTTCCAGACGCTCGACCCGTTCAACGATCACCTCGAGATCAGGCGGACGCTGCGCGAGGGCTTCGAGCAGCTGCACAAGCTGGAGGAGTTCGTCTGCATCCAGGACTACCCGACGCTGAGCGTCTGGGACGGCCCCACGGACGTCTGGCGGCTATGGCCCGACCTAAAGCGGCTGACGCTCTTCGGCACGCCGCTGGACAGCCACTGGCTGTGGTGGGATATTGCCACGCTGCCCAAGCTGGAGCATGTGATACTCGCCTGCTCAACCGACGCCAGGGGCACCAACATCAAGGACGAGTACTTCCACAAGCTCCCGCGGGACGATGCCAGGCTGGACCGGGACATCAAGATCGTGCTCATGGGCGGGCACTGGCTACGCAAGGGCGTCAACACGGCCAGGTGGAACGAGATTGACCCCCAGGGGAGGATGACGGTGGAGGTACACGGCGTGGAAAACACCGACTCGGAGGAGTCGAGGCCGGTGACAAAGTACGTCAAGAGGATGGCTCTGGAAGGGCGACTCTGGGACGGGGAGAACAAGCGCATCGAAGAGGGTGATTAAGCGAATGGCACCATGTACATGATGCGTGGAGGGGTAGGGATCTATCCGCCTCCTCGGTGCCCAGTTAGGTGCCCAGTTATTGTGCCAAGACGGCAGCACGGGGACACGACCAGAGGATGGCACAAGTTGCAGTAGCAGCCATAGAGACGATACATGGCAATCACAGGTATACTTTGAACCGGCTCGGTGAAGCAGCAACGCGAGATGGACCGAGACGGCGGAAAGTCGGTGCCATGACGGTCATACCGCAACGGTGAGACACCACAGTCTCCAGACTTGCTAGCGGGCTGACGGGATCTGACGAGCAGAGGTCGGATGCCAATCACGTCGAATCATCAGCATGCACCCCTCATCCGTTCCCCCACGTTTTCACGCTGCGAACCCGGACTGTATGATACGTAAGGGGGAGTCGATGATCCACAAAGAGGTTCGGAAAAGTCGGGGATGGAGGAGACGGATGGAGTTGCGGGCCATGGGTACAGTGTGAGAAGTTAGAGCAGCCGAGGCGGTTTGGTGATCCATCTTGCCCATCCTTTCTCTGTCTGTGTCTGTGCTGCGCCGCGGGAATCGAGAAACGCCAAGTGTTGTCTTTCCTTTTCTCTTTCCTCTTCCTCGACCCGGGGTATCGATTCGCGTGGGAGACTGGGGGTTTTTTGCTTTCGGGCAGCGAATGCGATGCATACGCCGACAAGTCGGAATCGATGGAGACAAGGGTTAAAAGGCGCAGCCGGCGTCAGGATTTCTGACCTGCCTGAACGGGCCAAAACTGGAAGGGCAGGCTTCGATCTGGTGCAACAGAAGGCTTCGAAAGGGCGCATTGGAAAATGGAAGCTCAGCGATTGGGACCCCATCGAGCCCCCATAAAGCCCCCAGACGGGCGATGCTCCATTAGGCACCCTGGAGGAAAGGTACGTACTGAAAAAGCCCGGCCCCGGGCCACTTAAAACTCCGGTCCGCTTTTTCTGGAAGCCCGCCATCGGACCAACGACGAACTTCGCTTTGCCCGTCTTGATCATAGTGAGGTTCGGATACAGTGCGGCAGCGCGGGTGGTGTGTAAATGTTCCACCCTTTGCACCCCTTGCGAGCTGGCCGTGGCCCCGTCGGCTCCGTTCTCCGTGCTCCTTCACTTACTAACAACCTCCTGTCTGCTTCCTTCCTGGGGCCTATTCCCACTCCTCACTCCTCTTGCTTCTTCTCTTCCCCCTACTCGTCTGCTACCGCCATTTGTCCCTCTCTGCCGTCACTTGTCATGTCTTCGATGCCGCTGCTCGACTCTCCCGGAGCTTCCAGCTAACCACCACCACAATCACCACCTATCACCTATCCACTTGATATCACTATTCCACACCCATACCCCCCGAGCAAGACATGCCCGCGCGCCGCAGCCTTGTCCTACTTCCTATATCCGCTTAATTGTCAGACTCCAAAACGTCCCCTCCGCCTCCACGAACCGCACTCTCCGAATCCCGATTGTTCCGAAGCCCCCGGGGTTTCGAAACCCCCCCCCTGGGAAACCATGCCCGAAAAGACCGCCTCGGTGGTGTCCTACGCCGCTGGAGCCTCCCTCGCCGCTGCCGCCCTCATCTACGTCTTCGCCCCAAATTTCTCCATCGACCACGACCCCGCCGGCTCCAAGAAGAGGTCCATTGTCGGCCTGCGCAACCAGGCCAACGACTGCTTCATCAACTCGGTGCTGCAGGCCCTGGCCGGCCTCGGCGACCTGAGGATCTACCTCATCCGCGAGACGCACCGCCGCCGCATCGAAGAACCCTCCGTCTATGCCAGCCTCGTCCAACCCGAGGGCAAGCAGGTCGCCCAATGGAAGCTCCAGGGTCTACAGGAGGGCCTCGTCACCCAGGGCCTCAAGGACATGCTCGACGCGCTCAACGAGCGTCCACTCTACAAAAAGGCCATTTCGCCCTTCCAGTTCGTAAAGGTTCTGGAAGCCGCGTTTAAGCAACGCATCAGTCGGCAGCAGCAGGACGCTCAGGAGTTTCTGCAGATTGTTGCCGAGCGCCTCAAGGACGAGTACCATGCAGGACAGAGGGCGAGGTTGCACGCGCGAAGGCGCCGCATGGCGAGCTCGGAAAACCTCGCCAGAGCTAGGGAGGAGAGGCCAAATGGCAACGGCAAGGTCAACGGCAACGGCAACGGCAACGGCACTGCCGCTGGTAGTGCAACGGGCTCCGAGTCGGAGCCAGAAGTTGAGCAGGAAGCCACCGACGGCTCGGCCATTGAACCGTCGACAGACTCGACGATTCCCCAAATACAAGCCAACGGCGACTTGGGCCCTTTGCCCATCGAGCTCGAGGAGGGATTCCCCATGGAGGGAAAATACGAATCGCATCTCGAGTGCCAGACGTGTCGGTACCGAACAAAGCCAAGGGAGGAGACGTTTTGCACGATAACGCTGGCGGTGCCCAAGACGTCATCGACGACACTTAACGCGTGCTTCGATGGCATCTTCAAGACGGAGTACATTGACGACTTCAAGTGCGAAATGTGCAGGCTCCTCCAGACAAAGACGAACCTGGAGGCGGAACTTGTCAAGTCGACGTCGGAAAGCTTCAAGGCGCAGGCGGTCGAGAGCCTGCGGAAGCTTCAGTTCGCCATCGACACGGACCCCGAGAACCCCCCGGAGGACCTGGACCTCGGAGACATGCGGTACGCGCCCAAGAGGAAGATTGCAAAGACGACTCGCATGTCCATCTTCCCCAAGATCCTAGCCATTCACCTCTCGCGATCCATCTACGACGTAGGGCAGATGACGCAGAAGAACTCGGCAAAGGTGGCCTTTCCGGAGACGCTGCCCCTGGGCGGTGTCCTCGACCAGAGAAAGTACAAGCTACTGGGTCTGGTCACGCATCGCGGTGGTCACAACAGCGGTCACTACGAGGCCTTTAGGCGGCAGAACCTGGCGGCGCCCTTTTCCAACCCCAGCACGTTCCAGCCTGCCGAAGTGTACAGCAAGACGCCGACGCCCATCTCCACGCCCGTCATCTCGGCTCGCTCGACAGACAGCCCGGCGGTTTCGACGCCCGACCTGCTGTCGCCGTCGTCGGGGAACTCGTCCAACCCGTCGCTCGAGTCGATGCAAGTGCCCCCGCGCAGCGTGGCGTCCGACAGGAACAGGTCGTCGAGCCAGTCGACGGGCAAGGAAAAGGACACGGACAGCAGCAGCCTGCGGTCGGTGGCGGCGTCGACGCGATCGGCGCTCTCCAAGCTGACGTCGCCCAAGAAGCAGCAGTCGCAGGAGACATCGCCGGTGCGCGCACCCAGCGTGCCGAAGCGAGCCAAGAGGAAGAAGGGCATGACGGACAAGTGGTGGCGGGTCAACGACGAGAAGGTGAAAGAGGCCAAGACGAGCGAGGTGCTCGGGATGCAGAGGGAGGTGTACCTGCTGTTCTACGAGCTGGAGAAGGATTCCTAGAGGAGCATCCTCACGCAGCTCTTGTCGGGGGCGTTTGGTCGGTGCAGGAGGGCTCTGTCGAGCAGTGATTTGTCGATGAGCAGCGAGGGCGAGAGTGACGATGATGAATGAGACGGACGAGTGGCTTTTTCCTTGGGCGGGCGGGCGTGCAATCCTTTTTTGTTTCATTGGTATCCATTCGCCACTTTGCTTGCATGGGAGGGCGTTTGCTTTTTGAAAATGACCTCGGTGGCTGGCACTGCTAGATTCGGGAGTTGTCCTATTAGAAAAAATACCATCCAATGTACATTTTTTTGCCAAGGTAATGGGGAAGGCAGGGGTGGTTCATTATCATGCAGGTGTTCACTCATCATGCAGGTGTCGACCTCTTTCTTGGCCCCTCCCCTGATGCCAGTCCACGCGTCCCGCGGCCCTGCCAAGCAAATAGGATATTTGCCCAGACGCATTGCGACGGAGAATGTTATTTTGCAAAGTTGCAAACAGGCGAATAAGGACGGACGGCCAAGAGACGAGACGAGCCCCGAGCGGTGTCCCAGATCAAACCCCCGGCCAGTCGGGTGAAGCCAAATCCGACTTCGTTGGGGTTGGTGAACGCGTCAGTATGTGTCAGGTCAGGTTCTTGGGTTCTTGGGTGGTGACGCTTCCATTCGCTGTGCGTTGCGGAAGTTCCCCTGCTAAATTTCTTTCTTCTTTTTCTGGCCTTTATATATGGTCTACTACGTCAGTCATGGGTCGAAACTTGTTCGACTTCTTGTTCGACTTGACGGTATGAGTGAAGCTTCCTCAGCAAACTAATCACGAACGAGGTCTTTTGTTCCACAAGAGCTTGGGAAAGCGAACATCATGCCCTTTTAAGACGAGACTTCATATCGACACCGACCTGTTCCTCGTTAAACGAGAGAAAGAAAAGAGCTTCAAGAAATGGTCCAGCAAAGCCGCCTCGCAGCCACGCTCCTCTACCTCACCCGCCGCACCCGCCGCCGCCTCCTCTCGCAGAGCCTCCTAACCGCAGCACTCTTCTTCGTGCTCCTCGTGACGGTGCTGCTCCCGCGCGACTCCCCCCTGCGCCTGGCGGTGCGGTTCAACACCCAGCGGGTCGTCAACGGCCTCCGCGGCGCGGCGACGGACCGAGATGCTTGGCTAAGGAGCGGGGAGGCGTATCCCGTGGATTTGGGCAAGGATGTTGGGTATCTGATCAAGACGGGGTATGGGACGCGGCATAGGGTGCCGGAGCAGTTGGCGGCGTTTCGGGCGGCTGCGGCGGGGAGAGAATGGGGATGGGGCTTGGGGGAGGAGGGGGGGGGTGTCCTCGTCGTGGGGGACTGGACGACGGTGAATGCTACCGACGCCGAGGTCATTGGTGTGCCGGTGCATGATGCGGTCGGGAGGGTGGTCGAGACGATGGTTAGGGGGGGCAGGAGGGGGAAGGGGTTGGAGGAGTTTCCGAGGTTGGTCAAGCATAGAAGGTTGCAGGAGGAGCTCGAGGCCGGGAACGAGGAGGGGGCGTTGAGGATTGGGCGGGAGGTTGGGTGGGAGCTGGATGCTCTGAAGGTTCGTAGAAGAAGGGGTTCCGGAATGTATGGGGTTACTAACAAAGCATACAGTTCATCATGGGCATGGAGATGCTCTACACCAAAATGCCTTCCAAGAAATGGTACATCATCCTCGACGACGACACCTTCCTCATCCAGCCCTCCCTCCACCTCCTCCTCCGCCACCTCGACCCTTCCCTCCCTCACTACCTCGGCAACGCCGTCGGCGACTACAAGGGCCGGTTCGCACACGGCGGCTCCGCCATCCTCCTCTCCGCGCCCGCCATGCGCCGGCTCTTCGTGGAGAACCCGGGGGTGGTGTCCGGGGCATACGCAGAGAGCCTGACGGAGACGTGGGGAGATAGGCTGGTGGCGACGACGCTGCAAAAGGTCGGGGTTTACTTGGACGAGAAGTACAGTCACCACTTTAACGGGGAGAGGCCGGGCGAGACGCGGATTAGGGGGGATAGGCTCTGTTCGCCGCTGGTTTCGTTTCATGGGTTGAGGGGGGAGGGGGAGATGAGGAGGGTGGGGGGGGTGTTGGCGGGGGAGGGGGAGGCGGTGCTGTGGGGGGATGTGTGGCGGTTGTTTGGGGGGGAGGATGAAGAATTCGATGCACCGGAGGCCCGAGAGATGGCCGGAAGGAAGACGGCTAGACCGGCGGCAAAGATGGTCGGCCCCCGGAGGTCGGCGGACCACGTGGGGAGACCAAACGAGCAGACGCGGACGTGGGCCGGGGTCGAGACGGCCGGGGCCTGTCGGGAGCAGTGCGAGGGGCCCGAGAGAAGGTGGTGTCTGGCGTGGACGTACGAGATGGGCACGAAGCGGTGCAACCTGAGTCCGTGGGTGTTGGTGGGAGAGGGAGGTACCAGCAGCAGTAGAGGGCAGATGAAGAGGTCGGGGGTGAACTGGCCCAAGGTGAAGGAACTGTATAGAGGGTGCGAAGGATAGCGTTGTTGCAATATGCGGAGTTGGAAGTCCGGAAGAAAGAGGCTGATGTGATTTTGATGCGTGAGGTGTTGTTGGTGGTGGTGGTGGTGGTGGTGGTGGTACGTACAGCCACGATACGGGCTGGATGGGGAAGGAAGGTGGATTCTCGTCACATCCCACCACTCTCAAAACCGCCGAGGAAAAGCACCGTTGCCAGAGAGCACAAGACGTAGAGTAACTGTTTCAATCTTGACACACGACCGTTTTTTTTTTTTCTTTGCTTGTGACACAGATGCATCGTCCCGTTTTGAGCCAAGACAAGAAATGGGGGTTTCACGGGACCTCCCTTGCATGTGGTACATGGTGACATTGGATGATATGAACCGGATGTTCTACGTCTCCCCCGGGCAACTCAGGCCTCAAGGGGCCACCTCGGCCCTCTCGGTTGAGCTTGGAGAAAGACGAAAAGGAAAAAGTCTAGAAGCAATTTTGGGGGCCATGGAAGGCCATGCCATGCCCTCCTTCGTCTCCAGGAGTTCGGGAGCTAATCGGAGGCGAGGGAAGGAGGGTTGGTTCCCAGCGTAGTGGTCAAAAATAAATTTCAGGACAAAGAAAGAGAAGGAGAAAGGGTAGGCGAGATGGATGGGTAAGGGGTAAGGGGGGTAAGGTGTGGCCGTTCCGTCGCCTTTGTTCGCTCGCTTGCTTCCCGTTTGGCAGCGTTCGTCGAACAGGGATTGTTCATGGGATGGAAATGCAATAAGTTACCTATTCGTACTTGTATCCGTACGGATAGAAAGTCGAGTGAAGATCGAGAGTGCCTCGGCCGAGAAATGAGTGAAATTTGGCTTGTGAAGGGGGAGGGTGAACATGGGGGTGTCCGCGTAGGAATACAAGTGTTAAAACAACAGGATTGGGCAGAGTATATCCGCACGTAAGCCATCATCTCATATGCAAAAAAGTCGTCGTTTGCGTGGGACAGTCGGTTTCCCAATCCGTCAGGTTCGTGTCCGGAGGTGACATCTGGTCTCTGAGGGGGGCGCGGGATGGTTACACAGGGGAAATGGGCGAGCAGGCATCTTTTGGGTCAACGGGAAGAGACAGCGAGAGAGTGTGAGTTTGTAAGAGAATGAAGGGGGGATATGGGGGGCACAAGAAACAAGGGCACCTTGCCAGCGAAAGAGGGCCGCACCGTCGCGATGGGAGATGAGAGATGAGCGAAAAGGGAGTGGATAATGCCGACGACGTATTCGTAGATTTCCCATTTGGCTGGGCATCAGAGTGGTGGAGGTACCCAAATATTTTGTCAAGGAGGCATCCAGCGGTAGGCAGTCGGTATTCCCATGGCCTGTTGACGACGCGTTTTTCTTGGTATTCACCACCACCTACATTTTGTACCCTTACCCGTCAGTGTCGGTGGCAAGGGACATTCGTGGCGTCATGAATGGTGGGAGTTTTGATTCTCCGTCGGTCAGCACGGCCAACGGGCCGTCTCCTAATTAACGGTTCCAGGTTGGCGGTAGCATTTAATCAAGATGGTTTGAACCGGCGCCAGTGAACCACCGGGTCGCCTGAATTATCCATGGTGCAGACGCAGGTCGCGTTGCATTGCCTGTACATGAACCATCTCATCTGACAATCGAATCGAGTGCAGCCGACCGATTCATTAGGTAGACAGGCAATTAATGGCTGCAACCAAATGCAGGCTGCATGCAGGGTAGGTTACCTGCTTGGTACGGTAGATTGGAGACATTGTTTGCCAGGCCGTTGCATTGGGTAATGTAATCAATAAGAAAGAATACGACGGGTATGCAAGTCCGAGCCCGTGGCAATGACAGCTCCAGGATTCATCCTGGAGGGAATGGACCAAGAGAAGCCGGCAGAATACCAGAGAAGACCCGGCTGTTATTGCTACCTATATCATTACCTGCTCGATGGGCCACGATGGTTCCGATTCGCAAACCCAGAAAAAGATGAGGCTTGTCGACGCAGATTGGAGTTGCATGGGGGGCCGACCCGGGCAACAGGGCAGGGCAGGGCAAGGCAATAATCAACGGGAATAGGGAGTTAAGGGACGGTAGAGCTGGCCTGGAGAAATACGTACTCTTGGGAAAACAATAGGGGTGGTCTACCCCCGGCGACGAATAGGATCGAAGCCTTCCCTCGTGTGAACGAGTCCATGGATGCCATGCACGGGTCCAGCATCAGTTGCCCGGGCGAGATGGAATTAGAAAGGTCATCCTAGCCATCAGGCCATTAGCGAGCCAGTCTCGTGTCGACAGTCAGATCTGTCCAGATGGCAGTTGTTGACGGGATATTCGCCTGGGGACTGCTTCTGTGTAAGCAGACGGGCTACTGGGTACCTGGGAGAGACATCAGTATTTGTCTGTCTCAAGAACAACTCAGTGTACGTACAACCCCCTCAACACACCTTGCTATGCTGTGAACCGCCAGCACCCCATTATGCAGCACATAGGGGAACGTGCGTTGGGTTGCGTCGCGTTGCGTGTATCGGTCATCGTACATGTGTGTCGTCTATCGTACGTACAGTTATAGCGAATTGCCCGATGGGACGCCCATCCGCCCTTCCATGGACCCTCCCTTCGACTGCTCCCTGAAGCTTTGAACCCTCCACAGCCGTTGCAGGGCCTCCTCGTGCGTTTTCGCTGCCGTATCGCGCGGGTGTCGTTCGTCCGCCTTTTTTGTTCTCCCTTTCATTCGAGATCCTAGGTAGGTATCCGTACGGAGTAACTTAACTTGAATTCTGGGAGGGGTTGGTTCCCGTTGGTTCCCGTCCGCCGCCGGCGCCTTGAGGCTTGCAAGCACATCTTGTTTTAAGTCGTTTAAAAAAAAAAGAAAAAGGGTGGAGGGAAGGGAACGAAGCGAGACCGGCGGGATTTGTCTTAGCCTGGCGCGGGCGACGATCCAGGAACCAGTCCGGTCTTTGCATGGTTGATGGTTGGGGGATATCGGATTCTGGGATTCTGAGGAAATGCTGCATTGATCTGTGAACACCTCACGTTCAAACTGCGCGCAGAGTTACAGGGCGTCATGCAGCTTGCGGCAGGATGCAAAGTTCATATGCACGATTCGATGCGCTGAGCAGGCAGGCAGGCAATGTATGATGATGGAGCCCGCCAACTTCCCATCCAAGCCAAATTGGTGGTGGTGGTGGTAGTGGTTTTTTTTTTTTTTTTTTTTGTTTTCTCCTTCCCACCCTCCCACTCTTTCCCCCTTCTCCCCAACCTCAATCAGCACCTTTTCCCTTCAGTGGCTTTTCCCCCAAATGAGCGCCAACTAAATTATTCCCACTTGCACGCCCCTCGACCCTGGTCTCCATCCCATTGTCGTCTTAATTTTCGCCTTCTTGTCTCTTCTCCCTTTTGACAGTATCCATTGGCATTTGCCCTTGTTCGCCTCGACCGACACGAAGCATCCCCGCTGCGGCGCTGTTTTTCGTCGTCATACCCATCTCTGGCCAGCATCCTTTTACAGACAGGAATATCAACAACACAGAGAAAGACATAAAAATACCAAAAAGAGGCGTCTCCCCCCGGCCGTCCTGTCATCCTCCCGCTCGCTTCGATCGACGTTCGCTTCGGCAGTCCCCACTGGCGACAACAGAAGCCAGAACCACCACAACCACCACTCCCACCACCATTATCCAGCCACGCAGGGGGGGGGAAGCGTGAGAACCAAAAGGGCAGCCAAATGTTGATGGATGCAAGTCGACGAGTTGGGCTACCCGAAGACGACGCCGCCTCCAGTTGGCCGTGGTGGTGACTCCTCTCTTCCCGCTCACACGACTCAACCTTCTCCACGCCACTCTCCCTCTCCCGTCATCCCATGGTCGCGCCGCGTATCGCATCGTCGACTGTAGCTTCCATTGCTCCAGCTCCAGGCCTGCGAGTCGGGCCCTGGCTCCGGAGCTTGTCAACCCCCCCCTGTACCCAATACCAAATCGCCCTGGTTCCTCCCCTCCTTCCTTGTCCAGCACAAGGCCCTCCTCCTCCGTGGTCCAGTGGCAGGGTCGCGTTCCCCAGTCCCCTGGTCGCTTTTCCATTTCTTCCTGACTTTTCGAACCGTCTCCATAAAAATTGCTAATTAAAAACAGAATGGCTCAAGACGGGCACGCCCAGAGTCACGACTCTGCCAGCATATCTCTGGCTCAGGAGTCCAAGGATACTTCTTCTTCTCTTCCTGCTCTCGTCTCTGCTTCGACCGTCACCCAAACCGCGACTCCCTCTCCCGCCACCTCGACCCCGTCTGCGACCTCTTCGACCAGCTCGACACTTGCCGCCCCCATCGTCGCCGCCGCTGCTGCTCCCTCTGCTGTGCCTCCCTCACCCGCCTCTGCCACTCCAACGACCCTTTCAGAATCTGCCACCGCCACATTCACCGTCACCGCCGTCGCCAGCACCAGCCCCAGCACCGCGACCGCGACTGCGCCGACGCCGCCTCTCCCCCAGAACGGCGACAGCAGGGCCGCCGCGCCCGAGTCCAGTCAGACTCTTGATACGGAAATGTCGAGCCAACACCCGGGTGCTCCCCATGGCCAGCCTGTGAGCTATCCGGGTCCCGCGAGCCCGTATCCCTCGGCCGTTGGCGTTTCCACCGCCCACTATGGCTCCTATCCCGCCGTCTCGCAGCCGGGCGACTACCGATCGAACACCGTCCCCGTAGGGAGCAACGTCATGTCTCTGCCGAGCATGCGAACCATGGACTCCCTATCATCACAACCGGGCCCGCCCGGGGCAGGTCCCCAGGCCATGTCCATGGGTATGCCCATGGCCCCCGTGCAGCCGGGCGTCCCCTTTTACGGCCACCATAATATGACTCTGGGCTCTGGCTACGGCCTGCCGTCGGATCCAATGGCCCGTTACGCGTTGCCTCACGACCCACGACTCCTCGCTCGAGGGTCCAAGAAGGTTGGTTCAGCTGGGAGCGCCAGGAAGCATCTCGACGAACCCTTGCTAATCGTGGTTTTTTTGCTAGGAGATCAAGCGCAGGACGAAGACGGGTTGCCTGACGTGCCGAAAGCGCAGAATCAAGGTGAGCTTAATTTCCGCAGCGTCATTCTCTTACCTGTTTCCAATGCCAGCCGAAGGAGCATGGTTCTTGAGAAGTCTCTGCTGGGGGACGCTGAGACAAAATAAAAAAGCAGCAAGTGTTCGTCAAGCAAGAGCTAGGGTGGAGAAAAAAGAGCCAATTCGCCTGACAGCTTGTCGCGTGGTTCCCCAGCTTGTGTTGACTTGCTCTGAAACCCCTACGAAGCCGACGAATCCCACCGTCACGTCACGTAGCTCGACGCCTATTTTTCCCCCGCCTCTGCGAGTAAATACCGTCCGAGAAAACTTGTCTCAGCCAGTCTCGGCCAGGCAATTGGTTGCTGCACCAGCATTGAAACACTCCATTGGCCGTTTTATCTGCTGTGCAGCCTTTTGTCTGTCTTGGCTCCCCTCCTCACCGACCCCTCGCCCTCTCCGCCCTAATTCTGCCCCGACCTCTTTCCTTCTGTGGAGGCCTGCCTTGTTTCAATCTTCTAACAAGCTCAATTCTTCCAGTGCGACGAGACACACCCGACCTGCAACAACTGCAAGAAGTCCAAGCGCGAGTGTCTTGGTTACGACCCCATCTTTCGACAACAACCGGGCAACCCAGCCGCCTCGCACATTCAGCCCGCGCCGAATCAGAACCCGAACGCGTCGGTGCCGAGCTCGCTGCCGCCCGCCATTCCGTCCTCGCTACCTTCCAACCCTCCGCTGACCACCCGAGCGGCCAACTCATACGGTAACCAGCCGTCTATGCTCCCCAGCTCCTACGCGCCAGCTCACGTCTCGACCGTCAGCCCCAGCCTCCCCGCCGCGTCGCTGTACGGCCAGGTGAAGCAGGAGCAAGGCTACCCTGTCAAGGCTGAGTCGAGCTATGAGTACACGTCCGCCATCGACCCGGCCCTCCAGACTCTCCCGTCCGTAACTCAAGACAGCTCGAGATTGCTTGACCACGAATCCCTCGTTGACAATTCTCTTCATCTTAGAGGTGGCGCCCCCTTCGCATGATTTTCGCTTTCTCCTCCCCTTCGTTCTTCGTTTCGTCCTTCGCCGCTGTTCCCCCCAACATTCGCTCACACGTATGTTTTCCACAGCCAAAATGCAGCTCGACGAAATCATCAACCAGCTGGGCCCTGCCCCCGCGCTCCAGCAAGGCGCCCCTACCGAGGAGATGGCGCATGAGATTGCCAAGGTCTATCACGAAATCTATGCCCCTGGCCTCAGCGCCTTTTTCGAAACCAATTGGTACTTCTTTGCGAACAAGGGACAGACGTGGTTTCCTAGAAACCCTGGGCTGCTCGAGTTGATGGGTGCCTTTCTCAAGATTCTGGAAGAGGCCAAGCCCGAGGATCAATCTAAGATGGATTCTTCTGGCATTCTCGAAACGCGCATCGTGTGGGACCTGGCTTGTCTTCCTTTCAAAGAACTCACCGGTGAATCCGATGCCGAGAAGGCGCAGGAGGCCGTCACCATTGCCGAGGCAAAGGACCGAGTGCGCATTATCGAAGCTCTGCTGTGCGGAGAACACCTGGACACAAACCCTCTACCTACTCCCCCGCTGCAGCACGAACCTCACGACAATCGACAGCGAGATTTCTGGTACAATCTTGCCGACTTTGTGCTATCACGAGACGACCCCAATTCAAAAAAAGCAGTAGAGGCAAGAGAGCTCGCGCTCGTTCGATTACGGAAAGTCTTGGGTGGGCGCGAGAACCGCGACCTGCTCTATTCGATAGCCGTCGTGCGTCATCTGGCACCAAACTACGAGCCCGGCTATGGTGCGGCCTTGCCATACCATCTGGACGAGACGGACCCGAAGAATAGACTGGCAGTGGCAACCAAGTTCATCCTCTCCGAGGCGCAGGTCACCGGCGGGACCACGAACGTGGTGAGACGATTCAGCTACCTTGCCTCTCGGGCATTTGTCAACCCTGGTGTCTGCATAGGTCGAAGATCATAGATTTGGGCGGATCTTGATCCATTCAATGGCGTTCACACACCTTCCTTACTCTCATTTGTTATTTTTTTCAAACCTTGGCTCAATTTTTTCTATTTTCTTTGCATCATTTGGGAGGCACGGCGAGGTTCATACAAAAAGTTTCTTCTTTTATTTTCATTGTGTTTCGTAGTTGGCGTTCAACCCGTCCACATCGGACAACTGGGAGGCATTCTGCAATCTCTTTTTTCTTTTCTTTGTTTTTCCCCCCAATGTACAGAGCAAACGCGCTTACGCTCGCGGCGAGACGTTTTCCTTAATGGCCAAGACGGCCGCGGTGTACCAAATCCCCTAATACTCTTGCGTAAGGAGGAAGGACCTGGTTAGATCAGGTATATGCTACGAGAATGAGCTGAGAGAGATGGAGGGAGTCTTGGACAAGGAATGAGAGAGTCTTGTGGCCTTGTTCCTGTATGATATTACGGCCCTTGAAGTTAGTGGTTTGGTGGTTGTAAGATGTGAGAATAGACAAGAAGCCCTGGGGCTATATTGAGGTGCGCCAGCGTGCTTTTTCGTGTGTCATAGGAGATCTGATACTGGTTGACTTGCATGTGTCGTGTATTGATGTATTCGCCCTGCCATGCCCACGATCTATTATCTGGACGCCTCCGCCTCCTCAAACTCGCTCCTCAACAACCTAAACATGACCATGTCCAACACCACACCCTTCTTCTCCACGGCCTCCTTCCGCACGCCCTCCTTCACGAACCCGGCTTTTTGCAAGACGCCCTGGCTGCCCACGTTGCGCGAGTAGGCGACGCCCTCGAGGCGGCGCAGCGTCGGCCAGGTGGCGAACAGGTAGCGGGCGAAGCCCGCCAGGGCCTCGGAGGTGTAGCCCTGGCGCCAGTGGGCGCTGGCGATCCAGTAGCCGACCTCCCAGGTGCGGTAGAGGACGTCGCGCTTGGGCTTGACGCCGATGCCGCCGATGAAGAGGGGGGAAAGGGAGGGGTTGGGGGGTGTGTTGGGGAGGAGGAAGATGGCATTGTCAAGGGGGTAGTGCTTGTCTGAGGGGGCTGTTGCTGGGTCGCTGGGGGGTGGAGGGTTGCTTTCTCCGTAGGTGGTCGGGTTGGTGGTGTTTTCGGAGGTCGGGTTTTCGGTGGTTCCGGAGGCGGAAGTGGAAGCGGAGGCGGGCGCGGAGATAGAAGCGAGGAAAGACTCGGCGGCGGCGAGGGTGTAAGGGTGGGGGAAGCGGTCGCTCAGGTTGTAGGCGACGAGGGGGTCGTTGCCGGCGGCGGCGAGGGCCGGGGCGTCGGAGGGGAGGTACCGGCGGATGAGGAGGCGGTCCGTCTGGAAGAGGACGGTGCCGGGGGAGGGGGAGGGGGGGTTGGGTGAGGGGAGGATTTTGGTTGTCATTTTGGGGGGTTATGTGAAAGCGTTTGGGGATAGGAGGGCAGGTAAAGCTGGATGGGCAAGGGAAGTTGAACAGACCGTAAAGAGAGTAGGAAAGGGGATTATTGAGGTTTCGTTAGGTGAGTCATATTCATACCGTCACATCATCACCGGTCAAGCATCTGTACGGAGTACTCTATAAGGAATCCTTGGATCCTTCCTGCGTGTAACCAGCAGTTTTAGGTAGGTGGTTAAGAGGGAAGCACGGGTACGAGGGAAGGTGTGATACACGTTGAGTCATGTTGATAATGGATGAGTCCGGTCGTTATCCCTGGGTCTCACAGACTAGCCCCTGACCTCACTTGTGTTGATCGGCGAGACCAAGCTGTGGATAAATACAAATGACCAAGTTGGCAAAGCAGTTGACATAGGGCTGCTTATCCGTTCGTCAGTTAGTTGTGCAGATGCTGGGAGAGGTCTGTGCTGGATCAATTGAGAGTGGTGAGGAGATCAACTCAGAGTCTATCCATACTATTCTTCGAATAGGAATGATAGGAACGTCTGATAAGTATGAATCGTCGCCTTCCAATTATTGGGATGAGAAACCTGGTAATCCCGTAAAAACAATAGTCAAACTCCTTCTAAGGCGAGTTATCCCAAACTAGGTGAGTGATAACTCAATTGCCTGTTTAACCGTCTGGCGGGTACCGACTTTGGTAGGAAGAGATACCTCACCGGATCAACACGACGACACTGAATTGGCTCAATTGAGTTGTCAAGATACCCCAAAAAAATTTAAATATTGCAATTCAGCTTTTAGATGCCAATTGACCCCTCAAGGCCACACAATTAGCATCTCCTCTTCCTACTCTCTCTATCCCATCACACCCTCCTTGTACCCAAAAGTATCAAAACGCAGCCCTCGGATAACTTATGAGAGAGGCGATGGAGTAATGGTCGGCGGCTGATTGGCTCAGCGCCCCCGCGAAAATAATAGTCCGGCCCACCACCCAGCAAAGCTCCAGGATTCACATCGCCAGCCCGGACCGCGGGAGATGACGGGCACATCCACGAAGGCGAAGACGAATTCCCCTCCATCAACCAGCCATTGACCTCGAGCCAGAGGTCCTCCTGGGAGACTCTCTTCATCTCGTGTCGCTTCCACGGCCCCGAACCCCCCGACCCCTCTCCGCTCTTCCGCCATGGCTCCCCTCCACAGGCTCGCCGGCCAAGGTGCCAGACGGCTATGCCTGCGACCGGTGGCATTGGCTGCCCGGCCCTTCTCGACGACACCCCTTCGACGATATGCCACGCCCGAGGCCGTTCCCACCCGCCTCGTCCCCGTCAATGACGATTTCTCCCCGCAGGCCGACATTTACGGCCTCTCGCCCGACATCACCACCAAGGCGGGCAGAAAGTCGCGCGACAACTCGGTCGAGGACCGCAAGGTCCGCCACTACACGGTCAACTTTGGACCCCAGCATCCCGCCGCCCACGGCGTGCTGCGCCTGATCCTGGAGCTCAACGGCGAGGAGATTGTCCGCGCCGACCCACACGTCGGCCTGCTGCACCGCGGCACCGAGAAGCTCATCGAGTACAAGACGTACATCCAGGCCCTGCCCTACTTTGATCGCCTCGACTACGTCTCCATGATGACCAACGAGCAGTGCTTCGCCCTCGCCGTCGAGAAGCTGCTCAACGTCGAGATCCCCGAACGTGCCAAGTGGATTCGAACCATGTTCGGCGAGATCACCCGCGTGCTGAACCATCTCATGTCCGTCCTCTCTCACGCCATGGACGTGGGTGCCCTGACTCCCTTCCTGTGGGGTTTCGAGGAGCGAGAGAAGCTCATGGTAGGTTTCTAACGGAACAGTTGGTATCAATTGGCTGGGCTGATTGGTCTTGCAGGAATTCTACGAGCGTGTCTCGGGTGCTCGTCTCCACGCCGCCTACGTCCGTCCCGGTGGCGTGCACCAGGATATCCCCATTGGCCTCCTCGACGACATCTACCAGTGGGCCACGCAGTTTGGCGACCGCATCGACGAGACGGAGGAGATGTTGACCGACAACCGCATCTGGATCGAGCGACTGAGGGGCGTCGGCGTGGTGCCCGCCGCCGAGGCCCTCAACCTCTCCTTCACCGGCGTCATGCTCCGCGGCTCGGGCGTGCCCTTTGACATCCGAAAGAACCAGCCCTACGACGCCTACGACCAGGTCGAGTTCGACGTGCCCGTCGGTACCAACGGCGACTGCTACGACCGATATCTCTGCCGGATGGAGGAGTTCCGACAGTCCCTTCGCATTATCCACCAGTGCCTCAACAAGATGCCCGCCGGGCCCGTCCGCGTCGAGGACTACAAGGTGTCGCCTCCTCCCCGCACCGCCATGAAGGAGAACATGGAGGCCCTCATCCACCACTTCCTCCTCTACACCAAGGGTTACGCCGTGCCCCCCGGCGAGACCTACTCGGCCATCGAGGCTCCCAAGGGCGAGATGGGCGTTTACGTTGTCAGTGACGGCAGCGAGAGGCCGTACCGGTGCCACATCCGCGCTCCCGGCTTTGCCCACCTGGGTGGTTTCGATCACGTTTCCAAGGGTCACTTGCTGGCCGATGCCGTTGCGGTGATTGGTACTATGGATCTGGTGTTTGGTGAGTTGATTCTGGTCAGATTGAAGAGAGTTTTTTGCTAACTGTTTTCAGGTGAGGTCGATCGGTAAAGAGGAAGCGAAAAGAAAGAAGATAGATTAGGTTTCCTTTGTTTGTAATCATAGCTTGGCTAGGGGGACTACGGTAAATACTCCCGCAAATGTCGTGTGCTCGAGCGAAGATGATTATGTAGAGATGAGGTGTGCGTGCGTGTCGTGAAGGTGGCAATGAAAGAAATCGTCCCAACTTTTTATTTCCTGGCGTGATTATGAAGTCTGTTTTACATGTCTCCGCGGAGTATTCAGATGTACAATGAGCCTTTCTACAGTCTACAACAGCTTGGCACCATTTCCAGAGGCCTGCTCCATGAGAAAGTTCTTGAGGAACCCCATGGCATTCACGGCCCTGAGCCCAACCGACCGCAGCGGCACCAGCGGCCCGCTCTCGACGCCGTACAGCTTGTGCAGCTTGTCGCAGACGCCCAGCACGACGTGGTTGGCGGCGTACCGCTCGGCGTTGTACGGCTCCAGCGCCAGCGTGGTCCCGATGTCCTGGCCGCACGACACGGCGCGAGCCAGGACGCCCGCCAGGCTCTGCACGTCGCCTTGGCCCGCGTTGAGGCCCTGGCCCGCGAGCGGGTGTACCGTGTGCGCGGCGTCGCCGACGAGGGCCACGCGCTCGCCGGTGTAGGTGTCTGCGTGGCGGAGCTTGAGCGGGAAGGAGGCCACGCTGCCGGGTTGGACGGACACGACGGGGCTGGGGAGCGGGGATGGAGAGGGGGGAGTGTGCTGGGTTCGCCAGGCGAGTTCGTCCTCTTGGCCGGAGGGGATGGTGTGCAGGTAGGTAAGGTCGACGGGGCTCAGGCGAAACGCGGCGTTGACGCAGGCGGCAAAGTCGGCCGGGGAGAGGGACTTAAGGAGAGCGGCGCGGTCGGGCGTGGTCGACCAGACGAGGGAGGCGCGGGAGTCCGGGAGCGGGAGCATAGCCACGGGACCCGTGGGCAGGAAGCGCTGGTACGCGGTCTCGACCCCGGGGACGGCAACGGAGGGGTCGAGCTGCAGCGTGGCGACGACGCCGTGGCGGCCGTAGTCCCAGCCGCGGGACTTGATGCCGGCAAAGGCGCGCACGGGGCTGTTTGCCCCGTCGGCGCCGACGAGGAGCCGCGCCGTGAGGGACCGGCCCGAGGATAGCTCGACGACGGGCCACTCGCTCAGGTCGAGCTCTTCCGTTTCCGCGCCGAGACCGATGGCGCTGACTTTGGTCTTGTCGAAGACGTCGACTCCGCCGAGGTCGCGGAGGCGCTTGAGCAGGCCCGAGGTGATGTTGAGGTTCTCAACCATGTAGGCGATGGCTCCGTCCGCATCAGCGGCGGCCGGACGAGATCGCAGCTCGAACTCGATGCGCGCGCCCGTCAGGCCGTCCCAGACTTGCATCTCGCGGTACGGCTGGACGCGGTCGCGGCGTATGTGCTGCCAGGCGCCGATGGAGTCGAGGAAGCGGCCCGAGGCGGGCGTGAGGGAGCTGCATCGGTTGGAGAAGTGGCCAAGGGGGAGGTCGAATGATTCGATGGGGGCGAGATCTTGGGCTTCGATGAGGGCGACTTTGAGGTTGGAGGTGACGGGGTTGGATCCTGGGATTTGCGTGTTAGGTCAGCTCTAAAGGGGGGAAGCTCGGGGAAGGAGGAATATCGGTTCGTACGGAGAGCTGTGAGAAGGCTCAGGCCGGCTGGGCCTCCTCCGACGCAGACGACATCGTAGATGTTGCTGGTGCTGCTAGTGCTGCTACTGTTGGGGGATGTTGCATAGCTTCGGCGCAATTGGGACCGGTGCTGGCGGATACAGCTCCGACAGACGAAGCTGGACGTCCCTAGGAGAGACCTCCGTGCAAGCATTGCAAAATCCGGAGCGGGTTGGCCGCGATGATTGTCGTCGAGAGGAATTGAGTCCGGAGCTTCGTCGTGCCCCTCGGATGGTTCGACAGTGGGAAGACGTAAAGTGTGGCGCTTATTGTGGCTCATGCATGCGGCGGTGCGGTCTGCCTTCTTGGCTTCCCTGTCACACCAGCTATTTATGCTTAACTTCCTCCACAGGACTTTATTCTTTCCAAATGTCCAAACTGACCACCAGGAGACGGGCGAGACAATGTCGCTTCAGTCATATGGATAGATCATTTAGGAACAGGGCCACTTGTCGTCATGGCAGACACTCATCAGCTCCTAGAGCGAGTTCTGTGGCGTGAATGTTGCCTCGGATGGACAGATGGCATTGCATCTGGAGCTTATAACAACGACCATCGCATCTTTCTCCAAGGCTGGCGATTTCTCTGTATCATGGTTCGCTTGGATTGACGGACGGAGACGGAGTGGACATGTCTATCTCACCACATTCCCGACGCCACCAGGACGCTACTCGAGAATATGGCACGTTTTCACCTTCAGCTCGATACAATATTGCCTTGTGCTGTGTATCCATCACACCACCACTTGCGATGAAGTGAGAAGCCGAGAGGTATAAAATCGTCATGGCCAGGCTGGCTTAATGCCAGTCTGGTGAGATTCGCATTCAATCATGACGTTCCAGTATGGCTGAAGACTTTCCCGTGTCACCCAACCTGACAGGTTTTCTACACCCAGAAGACCAATCTCACTTTGTCGACGAAGCCACCCGCAGCCTGCGAGATGAAACATGCTTCCGCCAGAGGCTCCAAGAGCTGGAGAATGACGGCCCCGACCGCAACAACGCCCTCTTCGAGGCCTGGAGCATCCGCAGCAACATTAAAGAAAAGATCACCTCTTCCGGAGAGCTGGCCATCCACGACGGAAGCGAAGGGCCCGTCAATATCGACCTGCCGTCTGGCGTTGTGGTCGTCCAGCCCGATGGGAACTACTTTGAGTCCGACCGGCGGGAAGGCATGTCGTTGCAACAGAAGATGGTGAGGGATCTTGTTGGCATGAGACACCTCAGACAGTCTCACGAGAGGGACGCCGACTTGACTCCTTTTCTGTTCGCGCTCCCTCGTAACACGCCGAGTCCGAAGGTTGCCAGGTGCCCGGCGTGTTCGGGCCTGGAGGATACGTACGGTAAGACCACGCTGAAGGAGCTAAAGGCATGTCAAGACGGCTGCAGATGCTGTGATCTCGTCGTTCGGATCCTCGAAATGTACAGCTCCAGTCTCAGCGAGGGGGACCGGGTCAGGATATTCGCCCCAGCCACGGCCAAGGACACGCTCCGCATATGGTGTCAACGGAAGATGTCCATGGGATCCGAGATCCCCTTCATGATTGACGTCTTCGTCCCGTCGGGCAGCAACCCTCCCCCGTACCCCTCCATCAAGCCCGCAGCCGACATCTCGGGCGACACGTCCTCTCCCGAAGCCTTTGCCAAGGTCCGCTACTGGCTGCATCACTGCGTCAACTGCCACCGGGCCTGTCCGTCCAACACCCGCGTCCGCCTCCCTACGCGCCTGGTCGAAGTCGTCTACAATCACGGCACGCAGAGGTACAAGGTGAAGCTGGTCGAAACCCGCAGCGCCTTTGGCAAATACGCCTGTCTGAGTCATTGCTGGGGACCGCAGGGCTCCTCCGCGCTCCTCCGCACGACCGCTGCCAACTACGCCTCCCACGTCAAGCAGATCCCCGTCGAGTCCCTCCCGCGCACCTTTCAGAACGCCCTCGTGGTCACGCGCCGGCTTGGCTTGACCTACCTCTGGATAGATTCGCTGTGCATCATCCAGGGCTCCGGCGTGGACTGGGCCCGCGAAGCCGCTCGCATGGGCTCGTACTACTCCAACGCCTACATCACCATCTCCGCCTCGTGGTCTCCCCGGCCCGCAGGGGGATGTTTCACTTTTTCCGACCCCGAGTACATGGCTCGCCGAGTCCCCCTCTCTCCGCAAAGCTCGGGCTCCGTCTGCGTCCGCCGGGCTCTGGAGCACGGAACGGGCTGGCCGCTCCTGCAGCGGGGCTGGGTCTACCAGGAGCGGCTGCTCTCCCCGCGCGTCCTCCACTTCGGCCTCAACGAGGTCGTGTGGGAGTGCCTCGCCTGCACTGCCTGCGAGTGCGGCATGAGCTCGACGCTGCAGTCCGTCCTGTCCAACAAGCGAGAGCACGCGCAGGCCATGGAAGGCGGCGACGGACACGGGCTGAAGAACGTGTGGAGGGACATGGTGGAGCGGTATACACGGCTGCATCTGACGGTCGCGAGTGACAGGTTTGCTGCCATTGCGGGCATAGCCAAGCAGATGCAGGGGCATCGAGGGTCGCGGTACTTCGCGGGACTGTGGGAGGATGCCATGGTGGGAGATTTGCTCTGGGCGGCGCGGAAAGTGCCGTTCGAGCAGGCACCACCTAGGGACGAGAAGAACAGGGCTCCAACGTGGTCTTGGGCTTCGGTCGAGCCACAGCACGTCGTGTACGACCACTTGGGGACCATTCAGGGGAGGCCTCGGAGGGAGTCGTGGGAGAGGATCGAGGAGACGTACGTGACGGTTGTGAGCATTTCCGGCGAGCCCCTTGCGCCCTCGAACCCGGGGGACAGCCAGGGCGCCTCCATCGTCTTGAGGGGCAGCTGCATTCGCGGGTTGGCCATCCACGAGCAACGGAACCAAGTGTTGGAAACCCGCCTGGAACTTGACGGGGACCCGTCGCTGCAATTTTACCCGGATTACGGGCTCGCCTCCCCGGGGAGATACAGGGTTGATTCAGGGGACGAGGTTACGATCATGAAGATGGCGCTGGTGGGCGAGGGGGACGACATCACCTCGTCTACGATAGTACTAGGCCTTGTCTTGCGTCAGGTTGGAGGGCTAAACACTGAGAGGATCGGCTTGGTCAAGTTTAGGGTAGAACATGGGTATTCGAAGGCGTTTGGGCAGTTTGAGACGGTTAGTTTGAGAATCGTCTAGGGACTCGAAACTGTTCGAGAATCTGCCTGAAACCCAGATGTTGAGTATTGTAAACTCGGGACTGTTTGAGATTCCTGAACTGCCATTTTCAGAAGATTGTGAGCCGCTCCAAAGTCGGTCAACGTACTTGGTGCGCGTAATCGTGACGCTCTTGAGAAATACCCAATGAACAGGCAAGATGGCCGAGTGGTTAAGGCGGCAGACTTAAGACTTCAATTCTGCTGGAGCGATCCTCCTGGGTTCGAACCCCAGTCTTGCCAGTGTTTTTTTTGCTAGCGCCAAGTTCCTTTTGCTTGCGATCAAGTTCAGTACGTCTCACATGTTCATGTTGAACTCGTGGATCGGGTCAAACGAGGCGGATTGGCGAGGTTGTAACGAAGTTGATTTTGCCAATTAAAATGCCGTGTGGATGGACTATTTTTTTTTCATCGCAGCGGTGATCGATCGCGGAATAACTTCCGGGCCGCATTCCCCAGCGAGGTCGTTCCCACTGCTGGATGGACTGATGGGGCCAGACAGGGAATCGCAAGTGTTTTCCGCTGTTGCCACAGACAACGGCGCTATCATTGCGTCAAGGCTTCATCAACACCTGTCCACAGAACAGGCCGCATCAAGAGGGCATCACCCCACCACGTTTTCTTGTGCCTTGGGCTTTTTTTCTCCTCGCGGAACGCGTCTTCGTGGCGATTGCGACATACATACGCGCGACACGGCTCTTCGCGTGTTTGTCTTAAGCATATCAGCCATCTATATCGCTTTCGTCATTCACATACCTCAACTTATAGCGTGAACAACAACCATCTAACTCCCTCACTCGACTCTTTCGAATCGCAAACTTCATCTCGATCAAGCCAAAAATGGCCGACGTCGAGGATTACCTCCAGGAGGGCTTCGACCCGCGCAGCGTGACCATGCCGCGCCTGCGATCGATCCTCGTCACCCACAACATCGAGTACCCCGCCACAGCGAAGAAGGGCCAGCTGGTCGACTTAGTCAACGACTACGTCCTGCCGAGGGCGCCCAAGCTCCGCGCCGAGCGGGCGAGGGCCAAGCGATCCAGCATGGGCATCGTGGACGCCGGCAGCGAACAGGACAACGGCCTGTGGGACGACAGCGACGTCCTCCCGCCGCCGCAGCCGTCTGCGCGCCGCTCGAGGTCGCCGAGGAAAGCATCCGCACGCATTAAGGTTGAGGAGGATGAAATGGTGACCCCGGTACCGAGGAGCCCGACGAAACGAGCTCCCCGCTCCGTCAGCAGGGCGCTCTCACATACGGATGAGCGAGACGTTAGAGACTACGACACCCCCAAGTCTGTGCGCCGCAGTCGTCGAACCATCACCCCGTCCGTCAAGTCGGAGCCCGACGAGGACCGCTTTCCAGCCCCGGTCGACCATGAAGAGAGCGTCTTCACCTATGACAATCCCTTCCAGAGCGGTAGCACACCTCCGCAGACCAAAACTCCAACAAACCGACGACGGACGACGACGCCTGGCGATACAATCAAGAGCACCAAGTCTACTGTGAGACGTCGGACCGACGACTATATGGATACCCTCCAGACACCGAGAGTTCGCGCACGAACTCCCAACCTGCGTACCCGTACCCCTGAACCGCGCGCCATTACTCCCGAGGACTCGTTTGATGAAGAATCATCTGACGAGGAAGAGTACGAAGTCGAGGCTGGCGAGGAATTCACACCCGATGAGCAGCTGGAGCTGGACCAAGCGGCTCACCGAGAAGCTTTGCTCAAACCTCACAAGGTTGCTCGACCCGCTCGCAAGACCAGCGTGAAGGGGCCATTGTTGGTTTTGTTTCTTGCCATTGTTGGTGCTTACCTGGCTTGGTATCGACAGGAGAAGATTGCCGTTGGGTACTGCGGACTCGGCCGACCGGCGAAGAAGCTGATTCCCCCGGAGGTCACTCTCCCTGAATTCCTGGAGCCCTTTATTGAATCTTACACTGAACCTCAATGTGAGCCCTGCCCCCAGCATGCTTACTGCTACGAGGACTTCAGCGTCCGTTGCGAGCCAGACTTTGTCCTCCTGCCCCATCCCTTCTCCCTCGGCGGATTGGTTCCGCTCCCTCCCACCTGCGAACCTGATGGCGAGAAGGCCCGTCGTGTGCAGGCCGTTGCCGATAAAGCCATTGAAGAGCTTAGAGATCGCCGGGCCAAGTTTGAGTGCGGCGAGCTTGTCAATGAAGAAGGCCAAAAGGAGAACTCTCCGACGATTCTTGAAGAAGAGCTCAAGCAGAGCGTTAGCAGGAAGCGCTCCAAGAGACTGAATAGCGAAGAGTTTGATGAGCTGTGGGCGGCTGCCATTGGCGAGGTCACGGCGAGAGAGGAGGTTGAAGTGGAAATCGTTGAAACTACAACTACCACTATCACCGCCACCACCGACACGACATCAACGACGTAAGTAACTTCCTGTTTCATACCGCCGCGCCGCCATCCCCATCATTACTTCAACGTTTTCTGACCAAACAACTAACCAGATCCTTCATTGACCCTACAGACCGTCCGGTTCCCGCTCCCTTCCAAGCCGAAGGTTATCGTCGACGTCTCTCGCTCGCCTTCCGTTCACCTGCGCGCTCAAGCGGTCCCTCCGACTCGGCGTGGCGAGATATCGACTCCCAATTGGACTTTTAGTTGCGTCCATTCTGGCTGTTTTCTATATGCGGGCTCGCTACCGCAAGCACGTTGCCACCTCGGCTCAGATTCCTGCCCTGGTCGACCTCGTTCTCGAGAGGCTGGCCAACCAGAAAGAGTTGGGTGAGGAGGGCATCGATGACCCCTGGTTGTTTCTGCCAAACCTGAGAGACGACGTGCTGAGGGCCGTTCACTCGCTGTCCGAGCGGGAACGAATCTGGCAGCGGGTCCGGGCCGTCGTCGAGCAGAACAGCAACGTTCGGACGGGGCAAAGAGAGGGAAGAAGTGGCGAGGTCGGCCGCGCGTGGGAATGGATCGGCCCCGTCGCTGGCGAGGGCGCCAGGAGACGGCGGAGCGGGAGAGTGTCTCTTGGTCCGGAGGTCAACAACGTTATAACTCCGGAGCCGGCTCCAGAAGTGAAGAAGTGGGAGGAGGCGAGGCCAATCTACTAGGCCCGTCTGGTAATCTGTCATTGCTTTCGAACCCGTCGAAGCCAATCCGGCTGGCTGGTCGGTTTGTCTAATTTCTCTTTGTACGTATTTCACTGGTTCTGTCGCTATTGTTGCAGAGGTGGTGTTGGATCCTGGACTATTCCCGCCATAGAGCAAACGACACTCTGGCTCGGCGTTGGGGGCATTTTCTATATATCAATTACCGATTTATTCTTCATCAGTATGTTGCTGCCTTTGTACTTGAGTACTTGCTCTTTTGCCATTTGGTTCCCCGCCGGCATTCTCTCAATGTGCCCCTGAAAGATGGATGTTCAAAGACGATGGATTCTACATGGATATTGATTATATATGTTCTCGTCTGGATCAATCGCAACCAATTGATATGTTTCTTCATCCCGGCATCTAAATTTGGTCCTGCTGTCGCGCAAGGAACGGCGATATCGGAGATCCCGACCTTTTCCGATGGATACCTCAAAAAGCTCCGAGCGTCCGAAACACGACCTCACGGCACCGGAAAACTCAAGAAGCCAGAAACGAAGTGTCACGATGGATATCCTTCTCCGGCCAATGCGGATACTAGAGGTCTTGATTGATTGATTCGGCTAATGCACAGGGTGTGGTAATGACACAAGGTGGGTACAAAGGGAAACCGTGGAATCCGTGTATCGCGACTCTAGCGGTAGCGAACTTATTGAGCCTTGGTGGAGAGGATCTCTGCGGGCAATTGGGTTAGCAATTGGTTCCAATTGGAGGGGGTGGGATGCCACTTACTCTCGACCTCGACGACGCTCTGCTGGAGGATGTTCTGGAGGTTCTTGGGGTTCTCGAGCTCCTTCTGGACCTTGGCGATGACGGAGGCGGCGAGCTCCCGCTGTTGTCGCTGCTTGACCTGACCCTCGTAGCGGACCCAGGACTCCAGGACGGACTTGGCCTCGGCGGCAATGGCAGTCTGCTGCTCGAGCTCAAAGGCCTGGGCCTCGAGCTTGGCGGTTTCCTAGGGCGCGCGTGAGTACACTGACCACGGCGAGCCCCAATTGCGTCCAGAGATATTTACCTTGGAGACCTCGAAGAGGTTCTTGGTGACCTCGACGACAGTGCCCATCTGCTTGACGTCCTCGATGCGACCCTGGACGGCCTCGGTGTGGTCGGCGCGGGCGCTGTTGAGAATACCTTTGATCTTCTCGTTCTGGGCCTCGGCCCACTCCTTGTAGGCAGGGCCGCCGTACTTGATCAGGCCGCCCCAGACGGACAGCAGGCACACGGCGATGATGGTCTCCTCGTTCATGACGTAGTACTCGTTGCTGAGGCCGTAGATGCTGATGCCAGCGACGCTGCTCAGGATGGCACTCTTGCTGAACAGATTGTTGCCGGGGATGGCGTCGATGAGGCTCTGTGCCTTCTTCTTGGGCTCCTCGGCGGGCACGTTGCTCGCGTGTCGGACGGCGGCGGCGGACATGGCAGGGGCGGCTCGGCGGGCGAGGACAGGTCGGAGGAGGGGAGCGCCTGTAAGATGGGAGAGGCGAGGTTAGAGGGCGCGATTGAGGCGCCAATTGACGACGTAGCGGTTCCAGGAGGGGGTTCAAACGTACCGACGGCGCTTCGGACCATGCGGGACGCCATTGTGAGATGGTTTGGTGATGGGGGTATCGCGGGCTTGTCGTTACTCGGGAAGCTGGGAATACAGGTTGAGGTTTTATCGCGCGCTAGCTCGGCAACTGTAATTCCACGTGACCTGTACATTGGCGTTACTTGCATTTCTTTTGCTTGCGCCTGTCATCGGAGCGGAGGAAATCTGGCTCGCCGGGATTTTGCCGTCAAGGGGACTCTCCGGGTCTTGGCGGGCGGGCCGAGTCTGATTGGTCCGAAAATTCGAGGTTCGAATCCGTGCAAAGAATTTCATGCTTTTTCACTGAGGGAGGTTGACGACGTTGAACTTGACTTCAACATTCGATATTGACGGTTGAAATCGGTTGCTTCACAGTTTACAGTCCACGTCTCATATTCACGAGGATCTTCGGCTTATTTCTCATTCCATCAAGTCTCACTTTTCATCATGCCTCCCAGCGACGGCTCAAAACGCAAGCGGCCGGCGACCACTGAAGAGTCCACCAAGCGGCGGCGGTCATCTAGCAACAGCGATGAAGCTGATGACCCCAACACCGAGATCCTGTTGATGGAGCAGGGCATCCTGGAGTCACGGAAGAACTACAACGACATCGCCGTCCTGCTCAGCACCGTCGACAGGTTCACAAGCGGCAGCCCCGAGGGCATATTGGCCGCCGTCGCCCTCTGCCGCATTTTTGTCCGGCTGCTTGCCCAGGGCGCTCTCGTTGCCAAGAAGGGCCTCTCCGATAAGGAGCTCGTGATCGTGAACTGGCTCAAGGACCAGTTCGCCGAGTACAAGACGAAGCTCCTGGCGATCCTCAAGGATGAGGACGTGGGCACGACGGGCTTGACGCTGTGCATGCGGACTCTCAAGGCCGAGGGCGAGTTCTTTTACGACAAGGAGGACTACACCTTCCCGCGCGCTTTTCTGCGGGGGATCATGTCGACACTCTTTCTGCGTGATGACGAGGACCTGGTTGAGGCCTACGTGGAGGAATATGTCGAGCAGTATGACGACATCCGATACTACACCTTCAACTCGGTCAAGTAAGTACCCCCTGAAAGCCTCCCCAGGTAGCAATCTAATACCTTCCAGGTACTTAGTCGAGAACCTTTCAAGAAACAACGCTCGCGGGGTATTGTTTGACAGGATATTCGCCCTGCTCTCTGCTCTGGACGGTGTGCCCGAATCGGCCGACGAGCTGGAGGATTTCTACGTTCCCAAGCCAAAGAAGAAGTCTCACTCTCTTTGCAACGTCAACCAGCACAAAAAGCAGGGACAGGATGCCTGGCTCGCCCTGATGACCCTTGTCGACAGCAAGGACCAGCGCAAACAGCTTCTCGATGTCGTCTCCACGGTCATTGCGCCGTGGTTCACCAAACCCGAGCTACTTTCCGATTTCCTGACCGACTCCTACGACGCGGGCGGCTCTATGTCTCTCCTGGCTCTCTCGGGTGTCTTCTACTTGATGCAGGAGCGCAACCTCGACTACCCCTCCTTTTACCCCAAGCTCTACTCTTTGCTTGACCGCGACATTCTGCACTCCAAGTACCGCTCGCGCTTCTTCCGTCTGCTCGACACCTTCTTAGGATCGACCCATCTTCCCGCCGCACTGGTGGCAAGCTTCATCAAGAGGCTCAGTCGGTTAGCCCTGAACGCGCCCCCCAGCGCCATCGTCTTTGTCACGCCCTGGATCTACAACCTCCTCAAGCGCCACCCGTCCTGCACCTTTATGATCCACCGCGAGACGAGGGATATCGAGGTTCAGAAGCACATCAGGGATCACGGCGCCGAAGACCCTTTCCTGCCGGACGAGATGGACCCGATGGAGACCGAGGCCATTGAGAGCTGTCTCTGGGAGCTCGTCCAGCTGCAGTCCCACTACCATCCCAATGTGGCCACGATTTCCAAGATTATTTCGGAGCAGTTTACCAAGCACACTTACAACATTGAGGACTTCCTCGACCACTCCTATGTCTCTGTAAGTTATTCTTTTCATTGGGTGTAGCGGTACTGACACGAGTGTAGCTTCTCGAGGCAGAAATGACCAAGGAAGTCAGGAAGGCTCCCGTCATTGAGTTTCACATCCCTAAAAAGGTGTTTCTGCCACATGACGGGCCAGAGCCGGAGGAAGACAGCCTCATGGTCAAGTTGTGGGACTTTGGGGACTTGTCTAAAGAGACTGAAGTGGCGTAATGTGAAGAGCGAGGAAAACAAAAATACGGACATACAGATACCCAACCAGAGAATGTTAATAGGAGTTTGGTATGGTAAAATGTTAAGGCGTGTTCTTTGTTATGTATGAGTTTGACGCAAAATAATATATGGATTTCGTACTGTATATCGGCTATTCGGGTGCGCTTATACGGTTCACCTGTGGAGGCGAGAGTTTTCGCCTATGATCTCGACACACAACTAGCAAAAAAAGGAACATTAGACAGTCGACCTCATCTTGGATGAGAGGCAAACTGCACAAGCTTGCCGACGCGGGCCTGATTCGAACAGACGCCTCCGAAGAGATATGATTTCTAGTCATACGCATTAGACCACTCTGCCACCGCGCCTAATGAGCGCTGAATTTGCTGGATGTACCACAGCAGCGCTAGTGAAGAATAATAGTAGATGGCGAGAAATGAAGGGGCGAGGCTTTTGTGTTTGTGGACGCTGCATTATCGTGGTGGAGTTGGCGGTCTTGCGTGGCAGCCTTGAGACTCTTGGGGTGCATAACATGAAGCTGGGACGGACGACGAGAACAAAACCGAGGCGGAATCTAGACGGTCTCAGACGTGGGTCAAAGTTATTGGGAGACGCGGCAGGGATGAAGCCGGCGTGTTGGCTTTTTGCGTCTGGACTTGTGATGGAAGTGATTTGCATTCGTGGCAGGATTCGTTTCAGTACATGGGCATTCGTAAGTGTATGCATTCGTCCTGGTCTTCCATCTCGTAGGCGGTGACGGAAGCAATTAAAGGTGCAGCATTTGGCTTGTGATAGCTCAGCAATAGAAAAGGTTGCACAGCGGTAAGAGCTCCCTCTCGGTAAGGATGGATGAAAGAACCCTGCAACGTTCCGTTCCAGCGGTCATAGATGCATCACCTCGCCGGGTGCCCATGCTTCACCCCGCAGCGGGGGGAACATCGTAGGGACGAACGTTAGGTTTGTAGATTCTGGAAGTCAGTGTGGCTTGCACTGGAGTCTCTTGAGGCGTTGGCCTTTCAGGCGCTTCCTTCGCTGTTCATGCCAGCGCGGCGCTGCGGAATGCTGGTGGAGCGCCCGTCTGCCTTGTCCCGTTTAGGCAGTAAATATGCCTTAACGCAATCCGATCCATCGGCCTGACATCATCACCTGCTGCTTCTTAAGTACCTGCTACCTCTTATCCTGATCTCCTTCCTCTCACCTCCCCAGCGAACTGCCGACTACCTCTCACCACCACCCGCCCCGACTCCCTCGCAATTGACTCCTCCATTAACATATTTTTCCGTCCATCGATAACCCTCCTCCACGACTGCGCAAAACATCCTCCCACGCGGCTCTGCGCCGCCCGTCAGCCATGCCTGGTTCCCGCTTCGATACGCTGGCGAATCTGCCTGCGTCGCCGGCTCCCAGCCCGGGACCTCCCTCCAATTCAAACGCGAACACTCCCCCGAAACCCAAGAAGAGGAAGGGCCATCGCGGCGGCAGGAAGAAGCGATCGCGCAGGAAGAGCTTCGCCGCACTGGATGATGACGGGAACGATGACTCCCAGCAAGAGTCCAGAGATGGCTTCTACAAGGCACCCGGCGCCAATATCAGCACGACCAGCATCGATAGCGAGGGTTTGATGGATCATAGGTACGTCCCTCGCCGCTCTTGAGTCGCCCTGGCTTGACTGACAAGATTGTCTAGAACTCACCAACCCTTGCGCTTCAGACGCTCTTCCACCGCCCCGGGCAACGTATCGCCTTTTACACCAAGCTTCTCCGGCCAAGGTGCGACCCGACTTGGACCCATCCAAGCCGTTCCTAGCGGAGACGAATCCAATGCCGACGAAGGTGCTCCCCTACTCGGCGATGTGAGGAGACGAGGGTCACAGGCGGCACTATCCACCTATGGCGCAAGCGACGCAAGACCAAATCGACCCCGAAGCCGACGAGCCTCTGTCAAATCTTCCATGACCAGACTTGGGACTTCGAACAGTGGAAAGGATCGATATGATATCAACCATCCACCTTCGATGCCTGGGTCTCCCTCGTTCGGTCCCGCGGATCGCATCGAGATGAGTCTGGGAGACGTCATGATTCGGGACGAGCTGAGCCTGCATGATGGCTCTCCAGGACACTCGGTCTTGGCCGCTTCCGATGCCGGGGACGCACTCAGAGCTCTTCGACCAGATGCCCGCCGGGCCACACTGCGTGCCGAGCAGGACGTGTGCTTTCCCGGGACGGGCATGTCCGAGGTTGGCGACGACGAAACTCTTGCTAGGAGCAGAGAGCCCCGTCGTCGTTACCGCACGCGTAGGCGCCGCGGGCAATGGCCTGACCTAGACACTCTCGAGGAATGGAGCCACATAGAGAAAGAAGGGAGAAGCGAGGAGCGACGTGTCAAGCAGATTACAGAACCACAGCTTATTAACGGTCGACTTCGCCCTCTCCGAAAGGGCTGGTTCCAATCGGACGAAGATTCTCCTTATCGCTTCACCTACTTCAACGAGGAATTCCAAAGTACCATTCACAGTCAGACTATATCGGAGCTCGTGCAATCGGGCGCTGGTTTTCAAGAGCTGTTTATACCCGAACCTCGAGTTTTATCATCCTCTGAGAATGAAATGAGCGACGATGAGGCGGAGCCGGTTACGGTCCCTCCGAAACCGCACCTGGAGACAAGTTCTAAGAGTTCTACGCGTCACCAATCCCTTTCCGCAGCCCGCGAGGGGCCCGAATTCCGAACGGAAGGGATATTCTCTCCTCCAAGAGACCCGCTCGCCCAGGCGGCCTCGACAAGCGACTCCGGCGGCATCACGCCTTCTGGTCGTGTAACGCCGTTAGATCCCAAGTCTACGGCGGACGATAACGGAAAACCCACTCAGTCCTCGGCCATGGACGCGAAGGAAAAGGTTGTCAGATACGGCGATCGACCAGTCTGGTGGCTCGATGTGCTCTGCCCTACAGAGCCTGAGATGAAGGTCATCGCCAAGGCTTTTGGCATCCATCCACTTACGGCCGAGGATATCATGCTTCAGGAGGCACGCGAGAAGGTTGAGCTATTCCGACACTACTACTTTGTCAACTACAGATCCTTCGATCAGGACAGCAATAGCGAAAACTTCTTGGAGCCTGTGGACATGTATGTCGTTGTTTTCCGGGAGGGTGTTTTGAGCTTTCACTTCTCAATGACACCGCATCCAGCCAATGTCCGGCGGCGAATTCGTCAACTGAAGGACTACTTGATTCTCTCGTCAGATTGGATCTCCTACGCAATCATTGATGATATCACAGACGTTTTCCAGCCTCTGATCCAGAACATCGAGGACGAGGTCGACGAGATTGACGACGTGATCCTGAAAATGCACTCTTCTTCCGAGAAACGGCTCAAGAACGAAGGTGTCTTGAAGGACGACGCTTCAGGCAACGTCTCAGACCTCGGAAGTGACATGCTCCGACGTGTGGGCGACTGCAGGAAGAGGGTCATGTCCCTGTATCGACTACTGGGTAACAAGGCCGACGTGATCAAGGGCTTCGCGAAGCGCTGCAATGAGCGGTGGGAGGTTGCCCCTCGGTCTGAGATTGGACTGTATCTTGGAGACATTCAAGACCACATTGTGACCATGACGTCCAATCTCAGTCATTACGAAAAGTAAGTTTTAAAGCCTGTTACACCTTGTTGCGGGACATTTGCTAACCAGCACAGGCTGCTCGCTCGCTCGCATGGCAACTATCTGGCGCAAATCAACATTCGCATGAACGAACGCCAGGAACAGACAGCAGATGTCCTGGGAAAGCTCACGGTACTAGGCACCATCGTCCTCCCCATGAATATCATCACGGGTTTGTGGGGCATGAACGTCTGGGTACCGGGGCAGGAGTACGAGGGCGATCTCGCATGGTTCGCATGGATTACCGCAGGGCTGATATGCTTCGGCCTGGCGTGCTTTCTCATTGCGAAGAGGGTATATAATATCGTCTAGGGCATGTTCGCCATTGGTGCGAATCAACGCGTTGGCTTTTTTGGATGGAAAAAGTACGCCGAGGTGTATATTGTCGCGGGCATGGAGGAAGTTGAGAGTCTTTTGGTTGGGTTGGCGTTGCTGTCCCTTTTGTTTCCCAGTTGGAAATTGGCATCGCCTTTGCATTGTTTTTCGGGTAGTTTATATTGTCGCGCATGTCAGGGATGACGACCGGTTTGGGACATAACGGATATACTCACTAGAATGAATCACCTGTGGGATAGATGGCAACCTAGCGTTTTTGGGTTGGCATTGGGCCTCGACGGCGTATTAAACAGCAACTTGCAGCGTATACGAGATACTATAAGTTGATGGGCCATTTCATACCTTTGTTTAGTACTCTTCCTTGTAAATGTGATCCCTTGTATCGAGTTCGGCTATCGGAGAGGCAAGGCAGATAGATCGTTACCCTAACTCCAGTTGGGTCCACAGGCAACAAGCACATAAGGGCCGAGAGAAGTAAAATGAAGTGTATATGTGACTTCTCATTTCGACACAGGTATTCTGTAACTAGCAATCATAAAACAAGTAACCACTCCACACTCGAACGAGTATGCCCTCCGCTCTAAATGCGAGCGCCGTTACCCTGCAGCCCGTGTGCGGACTCCAGGCCCAAGTCGCTAACCCAGAAGTAGTATTCGTAGACAGACGTCCAAAACCAACTTCAAAATTGTATTGAGCAGTGGGTATCTAATTAGTAGGTAAAATCCGAGTTCATTTTGCCGCCACATGGATGAGTGCTTGTGTATTCTTTTTCCATCATACTGCCTTCGCATAACTACCAACCAAACCTGTACAGCAGCCCACGCTCAGCTGTCTCCACGAAGAGAACATATGACCAACGAATTATTGCCGCCATGCCTATTTCTCGCTATTTCGGGTTTGTTATACACCATATTTTCCCGTGGGACTTGTCCCATATCGAATCGACTCACGCCATAACGCCTAATCCAGTCATGTTCAAAGACGCCGACCAAGAACCGAAGCAGAGGTAGAGGAGTCAATAGGCTCATCGTCGCTGCTGGCCCGCGAATTGAGCACGAAGCGCCATGATCTGCGCTCTATCCGCATCGGACAACATATCGATCTGCGCCTGCGAGAGTTCCATGACGGCCTTCACAAGCTGTTCTGGGTCCTGCCCGGCAGGGGCCAGAGCCGCCGCAGGAGTCGCCGGAGGAGCACCGTATGCTTGCTGCTGCTGGCCCTGATAAGGCATCCCGGCAACGGGGGGAGTGGTGGTCTGCCCAGGGTAGCCGGGCATGGGGCCGGACGGGTAGCCGACGGGAGGGGCCTGGGCAGGCGGGGGGGCACCTGGTTCGACAACGGACTGAATCGCTTCGGGAGAGACGAGACCCATGAGAAGGAGGGCCTGGAAGACGGCATAAGCCAGCTGCGGCGCTTGCTGGAGAAGCTCGGTGGCGCGCTGGGGGTCCGACGTCGCGAGCGTCTTCATTTGGACGAGGACATCCAGGAGCTGGGGCGGCGGAAGGGTCTCGAGGGTGCGGGAGATGGAGTCGAGGCAGGTTATGCCTGGCGCTAGCTCCTTGCCGGACGGTAAGGGAGGTAGGTTGCTCGGCGGTGGGTTGTAGTTGACGGCGGCGCCATTCGATCCGTGGGGATTGTGACCGGAAGGACCCTGTGCAGCGAATTAGTTCATGCTCTGAATGTGAGAATGCGACGGGTGTTTACTTGGTTGTCGTCATCCGCGCTCTTCTGGTCGTTACTGAAATCAACGCGAAGTTTGCGGCCCATAATCTCATAGTCATTCAGGTTGCGAACGGCTGAGGAGGCAGAATCTGGAGGACCCAGTTAGGATACAAGACTGCGACGAAGGCGACAGAAGCCCGAGGGAAGTCTTACCGGTGTCAGGATAGTCGGCGAAGCCAAAGCCCTTAGGGCGACCGGTCTCTGAATCGTAGACGAGACGGAAGCGTTCGACTTTGCCGGCGCTGCTAAAGATGTCGGTGATCTGCTCCTCGGAGAGGCCTGAGAGTGCGCGTTAGAGGGAGGCTGTGATTCCAGTGGCTGGCATGATGCGCGGGTGCATACCATAAGGGATGTTGCCCACAAAGACGACGCGGGACGGCGGTCTCGTCGACATTGTGAGATGATGCGTCTAAGTGTGTTGACGGAGGAGGAATGTTGGAATTGACGCGTATGCGAAATTGGCGATGCACGAGATTGTACAGTTGAGATGGGGAAGGGAGAAAATAGGAACAAGAGCCAGGGCCTCTTTGGTATTTGAATTCCCACTTCAGCCTTGCGTGGACGAGCTACTGATGGAAGCAGAGAAGGCTGATGATGCGAGGAAAGAGCTTCGACAATGGACCCGCTTTCTCATGCAGGCGGGAACAAAGCAGGCCTGAACTTTTTTGGTTCCTCGCCCGGGTCCCCGGGCATAGATTTTCCGGTGCCGGTTCCATCAGGCGGAAGCTTATTAAGGCGAGCCGGTCGCCAATTGGAGGGAGACCCCTGGAGGAACAAAAGACGGGCGCCCGAGATGACGGCGCCGCGGCGGTTGCATCAGCCGCAAAAGATGTTCCCCCGTCGCAATTGGAAACGTGGAAGTACGTAAGGTGGCCTTTACTTTGTCATGGCGATTGCGTTGGCCTTCGTCTAAAAAAACCCAAGAATCTTCAGCTTCGCCAACGACTGAAACTCGACATTCTTGTCTCATGGTGACTTCCGAATCGCCCCCCCACTCCTTTTTTGAATTCTAACCTATCTTTTGTTGTCCCCTTTATTTCCTGATCCCCCCAATTCTCCTTCTCGCCGACATACACGGCTCGCGTGTGCGCGTCGCATCCGACTCCCCGGCTTTCTTCGACCTTTTTTGATCCGGCCTCCACCGGTTTCCTCCCTTCTTTATTAGTCTGGTTAAGCAGTTGACTGCTTGTCCCCTGCATCGCAATCATGCCCCCAAAGTCGAGATTTACAAGGCTAGATGCCTTCACCAAGACGGTCGACGAGGCGCGCATCAGGACCACCAGCGGCGGCATCATCACCATCACTTCGCTCATTGTCGTCCTGTTCCTGGCCTGGGGAGAATGGGCAGACTGGCGCCGGGTCGTGATACACCCGGAGTTGATTGTCGACAAGGGAAGAGGTACATTGACACGCCGCCCGATTGGCGATACCTGGCCCCTCCAAGGTTGTTGTTGCTGACACTTTTCTCTTTTGTACAGGTGAGCGAATGGAGATCCACCTCAATATCACCTTTCCCAAGATGCCCTGCGAGCTCCTGACCCTCGATGTCATGGATGTCTCTGGCGAGCAGCAGCACGGCGTCATGCACGGAGTCAACAAGGTCCGACTCCAGCCCCAGGCCCGCGGCGGCGGCGTCATCGACACCAAATCCCTCGACCTCCACAACGACGCCGCCGAACACCTCGCTCCCGACTACTGCGGCGATTGTTACGGCACCAAGCCGCCCCCCAACGCCCAGAAGCCCGGCTGCTGCAATACCTGCGACGAAGTCCGAGAAGCATACGCCCTGGCCTCGTGGGCCTTTGGCCGAGGTGAGAATGTCGAGCAGTGCGAGCGCGAGAACTACGCCCAGAAGCTCGATGCCCAGCGCGAGGAGGGCTGTCGCATCGAGGGAAACCTGCGCGTGAACAAGGTGGTGGGCAACTTCCATCTTGCCCCTGGCCGAAGCTTCAGCAATGGCAACATGCACATTCACGACTTGAAGAACTACTGGGATGTTCCTGAGGGCAAGTCGCACGACTTCACCCACACCATCCATTCGCTGCGCTTTGGTCCTCAACTGCCCGATGAAATCACCACCAGACTGGGCAAGAAGTCTGCCCTGCCCTGGACCAACCACCACCTGAACCCTCTGGACGGCACCTCTCAGGAGACCAAGGACGCCAACTTCAACTTTATGTACTTTGTCAAGATTGTTCCCACTTCGTATCTGCCCATCGGCTGGGATGGAAAGGCAATGAAGCTCTCCAACCTCCTGCAGGATGATAGCACTACCCTGGGAGACTATGGCTACTCGGATGATGGCAGCGTCGAGACTCACCAGTACTCCGTCACCAGCCACAGGAGGAGTCTCTCGGGCGGTAACGACGCCGCCGAGGGCCACGCCGAGCGTCTCCATTCCCGTGGTGGTATTCCTGGCGTCTTCTTCTCCTATGTAAGTTGGCCAAATTTTCACGAGAAACGCCATTGTAGCTAACGTGAGGGCAGGATATCTCCCCTATGAAGGTCATCAACCGTGAGGAGAGGGCGAAGACGTTCAGCGGATTCTTGGCTGGTCTCTGTGCTATTGTCGGTGGTACCTTGACTGTGGCCGCGGCAGTCGATCGAGGATTTTTCGAGGGCGCCGCCCGTCTGAAGAAGCTGCGTTCCAAAGACATGTAAGTATAACAAGGTGGAAGCAATGGGTAACCAAGAATCCTTTTGAATGGGGCGGGAAAAGAAGACTTGGGTCAGAGCAGGAGTCACTATTTGTACAGTTACAGTCCACTGCTTCATGCATAGGCTAGGCGTTTGGGCATCTTGGGGATTTCGACAATAACAGACATTTCTGGAGTTGGTTATCGTTATGCCTTTTGTTCGTTGATGAGGTGCCTCGGGGAGAGGTAACGACGGGGAGAGGTAACGAAGGGGGTTGAGAGGCTTGGGACCGAGCAGTAATAATTCCAAGAACAACGATGGTGGAAATGCCCCGTACTTGAGGAAACGTCAGAGAGAACTGCAATGTTGCAATTGATCCGCACGGGTTCTGCAGGGATGAGCGAACTGTTTCTCCTTGATCGATTGCGCAAGCTCCCAACAAGAGGATGCCCCAAACAGTGTGAGCATGAGGGGAACCGGCTTTCGTTCGGGCCAGGACTCGACCTTTTTTCTTTCATGGTTTCTGGCCGGGCCGCAAAAGTCGAGGGACCCCGGACGCATCCTGGGCCGGGGCAGATGAGAATCGAGATTGAATATGGAGATTGAAAATGGAGATGAACATGGAGATTGAATCTTTGATTGTTCGCGTTGGAGGGGAACCAATCGAGTTGGGGTGCACGGCGAAAGAGCAAGTACAGTAAGGGGCGAGATGCGACGGGACGTGTCTCATTGGCGGGCGTGTTCCCTAATAAATGATGCACATTTGACAGGTGCTGGCCAGCTATGTCTCATGCAGGGAGGTGATGAAACGGTTGAACCAGTCGGGAGCCGATCGGGAGGTGCATGTCCCGAAGACGAAAGTGTTGGGTTGTGCAAGGAGCTTCTGTGCCAGGGTGTGCAGAGGCAGTCGGGTTCGAGACTCTCGTCGATACGGTGCGAGGGCCACGAGACGAGCCGAAGGAAGCTGTTTGAGAGACGACCATCACTTCTCGACTTGGTAAGACGTCCATCAAACCTGTCGCCGTTGAACACGCGTTCATCAGTTCGGGGGTGGTGGTGTGCGGGTTCGGGGCCACGGTGCTAAGGAATCGTAGTGCCTATCTTGTTGCTATAAAAAAACACAACTGCGTGGTGATCCAAGGCCGACGCATCAGCATGACGGCGATTTGCTGCCGATCGGAGAAGACGTGGAAGAGGATTGGAGGGGGAATATGCCGGGGCTCGTAACCAAGTTGCCACCCAACTCGCTGGACTGGTTGAGCAAGCAGCTGAAGAGAGGGAGTTGTCGGACGAATCAGAAAGAGGCGAACAGGCGGGATTGAGATGCTCAGCTCCCCGCGGTCCAGGTCTAGAGTTGGGACGGAAAAGGCTCGTATCCTGTGAGGCTGAGGGTTGGCCGGGCCAGGAAATAGCCGTTCGGAGCTGATATCCACACCGAGATGAAGGAAGCAAACTCGAGTTATACGTACCGGAAATGTGCACTTTCATTGGCAACGATGCCGAGAGATGGGAGATGACCGTTTTTGTTTTGTGTCACGTCGCGCCCCTGTCAACCCCCTTTTGTGCAGGCAGCTGCATCACGATGGCAAATCGCCTCCCCCTTTCGGGTTGGGGCCAACAGCGATTGCTTTCCATCCTTCAGCATTGACTCTGGCGGGTGATGGCGATGATGGACGAACAAAAAGACGTGGACCCGACCCGGCTTTGTGTGTGTTTTATGGCAAGGGGGAGAATTGTTATTAATATCCGTCTCATGGATTCATGGAAGAGACGAAGAGTAAGGGACCTGGGGATGAGCATGGAGACCGATTTTGGACAGTTGGACGGCCCAGATTTGCTCCATTCCCAGATCCATCCGTGGCGTCGCTCATCTCCCCACTTTGGCCGTCAGCGCCTGCTCGTCCATGAATGGAATTTCCAGGTTGGAAGGAAGGAAGGCCAAAGGCGACAGGCAAGTGCAACCCCGTTCGAATTGGTGCAGCGCCTTCCATTAGCGTCGGCCCAAACGACTCCTGCCCGGGGTGCTGCGAAGTTGTGCGCCTAATCTCTTCGAGTTTAGTCCTTGGACTCCTTTTATGCTTCTTTTTGAAGAGAGCTCCCTCATCACTGGACCTCACAGTGAGAGAGTCGTTGCTGAGGTGTCCATCCATGTGTTGTTCTTTGCAGCGCCCGCCTCATCCTTCTTCCCTCTCCCACATGCCTGATCCACCACGGCATCTTCCCAACGTGTCTGTGCAATATGCAGTGCTGCTAGGTATGCACGATGCAGCCACCCGAATTAAAAAGTGCCACCAATGGACGAAATGCTCAACATGGTATCTTCGTCGCCACGCCAAATAAGCCCTGCATATGCTTAAAGCTGGCGACAGAGGACGCACACTCCCTTGTGCGAGAGAGAGAATGGCCATGGTCTATCAGATGATGGTGATGATGGAGTATTTATTCGTACATACGCGGCGGCGCAGCACCCAGCTTGCAGCGTAGGCTCTCAGAGCTCACATCGAGCCGTCGTCGACTTGCCAATACGAGCAAGGCCGGAGGTTCTTATTACGGTTCATTACAGTGACCTGGAGTCGTGGACCCCTTCTTCACCCCCTTCTGGGCCCTCTCCACTCTTTCCATGATCCAGAATTGTTCGGCACTGTCTCGTACTGTACTAAATTAATTGCTTTCCCTGTCCCTTGTTTGGTTTGCTGTGTCCCGAGTCTCCAAACACGCCCCCGAGTTGCACCAACGGCACCCCAATACCGTGCTAATAACCTCCACTGCTTTATTCGCCTTAAACCTTGGCCCTGTGTCGTCGTCCATCCTCCATCTCGCCCTTCGTTCCCCCGTGTCTCTCCTCCGCCTAACATCAACTTTTCTTGCCTTGAATCAACTCTCCAACTCTCGTTTTTTCTTTCCTACGTCCGTCGTCTTTCGCTTCGTTCTCGTCTCTTTCGGTTGTCGCTGCTCGACCTACCCGCCCTACAAGGTACCTACCTAGCACGCAGCCAGCATCATCACCCCGTCACCCCACGAGACCCGGGCCTGTCAACAACATTGAGACCTCTCTCCACGCCAGACGTCGCTCGCTTCTTGCTTCGCCCCGTTGCTCGTTGCCCGCTCTCCTGCGCCTGCACAGCACAGCCAGCGCATCGTACAGTACGGGTACATACTTTCGACTGGTCCGCCGATCCCTTCTCGTCTGCAACACCAAGTACCTCGTTGCATTCGTCGCCTTCGACATTGTCGCTTGTTCACTTCTAAACAACCACTCATCCCTTGACACTCGTTCCTTGATGTCATTGTCGTCACCATTCACCTTGCACGCAATCACCGTTTCGCCCTGCAGGTAGCTTTTGTGTCGACCGCCAACCCCACGATACCTCACCGACACACCACGACCGAGACGACCCCTCCGACCGAGCTGCGAACGTCACCACCAACCATCTGCCTGGCTTTTTTCCTACCTGGATGGAAATATACTGTTGTATCTAGGAGTGAACCGCTGGGCTACCCATAATGGCGCAACGCCCAGCTTTTCTGGACCTGCGGTCCGAGTCGCAACATTCGAACCTCTCCACCGCATCCAGAGGTTTGCGATCACCGCGTCTCCATGTCGCCGGTGAAGCACCGCCCGAACTCTCGCCCTTGGATGCATTTGCCATGCAAAGCCGGCTACTCGCCAGACAATTGCAAGAAAGTGCCAAGGAGGGCAACCGACTGAGCCGCCTGCCTCCTCTGACTGTAGAAAGTCCGCTGATCGTCCAGGGCCGCTCAGAGTACTTCCGCTCCATGTCCCAGGATTCTGCTTCCGAAGGCGGCGACTCTCCAGGTCGTGCTCCTCCTGGGTTGGGTCTCAGGACAGAGGTTGAGGAGGCCTTTTCCGATGATGCGGACCGTCCCGTCTCCATGCACCCCCGAATGAGCCGGATACCTCCCACGCCAGACGAGAACGAAGCTGTTCCTCCAATCCCGCTCCGCGCCCTTTCTAGAGGGCGCACGCTGTCTAATGTCAGTGAGCCTCAGGATGAGCCTTTGGATTTCTTCGGAGCTCGAAGGGAGAGATCACCTTCACCGATACACAGCGACACTCAATCCCAGCATGACCCCAAAGCTGAGGCGTCTCCTACCCGCCAGGAAGATACCTTGTACCTGTCTTCAATGACGGCCAATGGATCTCCTGGAAAACAACCGCCGCAGGACGCCTTTGACGAATTGGGCCTTGCACCTCCTCGAGCTCTGTTCCCTAGAAGATCGTCAAGCATCATGTCCTCTCCTCTCCTACCGACTGAAGAAGAGGGCTCGGGCGGCATGTCTGGCTCATTCCATTCCCTGCCGCCGCGAAAAATGTCTTCGGGAAGCGCTGCTTTCGCCAGCGCCGTGACATCACCAGCCCTGGGCTCTTTTCGCTCTGCTCGATCGCCATCAGTTGGCTCGGATTCATCTGCTGCACTTCCTCGCCCTTCATTTAACTTCTCTCGCCCTCTCAGTCGATCGGGGACTCCCGTCATGGACTCGCCTTCGAGGCAAGCCTCCTCCGACAGCCAACCATCCTTTGTCTTGGCGGACGATACTGTTCACACCCCAGTCAGTATGCACAGTGAGGCTTTTCTGGACCAGCAGCTCGACGACAGGGGTGCGCCTTCGTACATCTATTCTAAATTCTCTCTGCCCAGAGGTAAGACAATCCAACGGACTGAGTCCGCGGAACCAACAGCCCAAGCTTCGTACCGCTGGGAGCAGCCCATGGTTCCGCCCAGCAATGTACAGCGCATCAATACGGACATTCCTCCTTCGCCCCCCACTCTGCCGTCTAGTCCTTCAGCAAGGACTGCGGTGCCGGAGGATGCTCTAACTCCCAACAGCCCGCTACCGAGGCCATCGACCGAGCTGAGGAAGGTGAAGTCGGAGAACTCGCCCGCGACTCCCTCTCTACACCCTTCGCCAAGACTGGACCCTGGCCGTTCATCTGAGGATGCCCCCCGAGGCCGGGGACGGACGCCAGTGTCGACCACGGCGAGCGATGCCAGCACAGTCCGCCCTCCTCCCACACCACGTTCGACGGCACCCACTGCCGCAGAAATGTCTGCTGAGGAGCACTTGGCGAAGGGAATCGAGTGCCACGAGAACGGGTCGGTGAAGGAGTCGACGTACCACCTCCGCTATGCGGCTAGGCTCAACGATCCAACCGCGATGCTCCTGTACGCGCTGGCATGCCGCCACGGATGGGGCATGCGACCCAACCAGAAGGAAGGCGTCGAATGGCTCCGAAAGGCCGCAGAGTACGCCAGCGTTGAGATTGCAGACGACGAGGATCAGGTCAAGGGCGGCAAGCACGTTGATGTTGTCGAGAGGAGAACGCGTAAGGCTCAATTCGCCTTGAGCATCTACGAGCTTGGTGTTAGCCACATGAATGGGTGGGGGATCGAGCAAGATAAGTCTCTAGCGCTCCGATGTTTCGAAATCGCAGGCAGTACGTTTCTCACGCCCTCTTATTAGACATTGAAGTCTAACTTAAGCTACAGATTGGGGCGATGTGGATGCTCTTGCGGAAGCCGGGTTCTGCTACGCGCAGGGAATTGGATGCAAGAAGAACTTGAAGAAGAGCGCAAAGTTCTATCGCATGGCCGAAGCCAAGGGAATGAGCATGGTGGGCAACAGCTGGTGAGTTCAGATTCTGTGACTGTATTCGTACACATTCATGGCGACTAACAAACTCCTCAAGGATCCACAAATCGAAATACAACGAGGACGACTCGGACTCGAAGAAGGACAAGAAGAAAGCCCGGAGCAAGTCTCGAACCAGAACCATGTTTGGCTTGAAATAAGGGCGAGGTCGACATCCTCGTCAGCTACACTAATGATGATGAACTCTCTAACATACCCATCTAATCGGAGTTTTGTTTTGGGCGGCGGTCTTTCTTCAAATCGATTTTGCCATTTCTGCGAGCTAGGCTCTGCTGTGTCTTTTGCACTGCTCGGCACGCAACATCTGCTTGCATCACATGCACACATCATACACGTATATAGTGTGTGAGGTTGGCATATGTCTTTTTTTCAAAATCAAGGACTGTTGGCGGCTGTCGTCTTTTTTTTGTGGGAAATATTTGCACAAGGAATATAGCGCTGATTTATCCCGTGTCGGGATTGCATTGTTTTGGGGTCTAATCGAGGGAAAGGAAGGGTCTTGGTTTGTGGATAACGCACCGGTCTTGTTCATTTCTTGTCACCTTTCTCTAAACACATAGAGGGGATAACTTGGAAGGGAGGGGGGTAGAGATGTTGGGCTGAGGGAACCATGAACTGGACGTGGATGGGAGGGGAAGATGGGAGTTGATAGCAAGATGTGTTGCCATGGCAGCCACAGTCACAAAACCAGAAAAATCAAAATGATGACCAATTCAGAGCTCCAGTTTCTTCTAACCGTACCCGAATGTTGTTTGTTATTACATAGATAGCCATGCGAACCCCCCGTCCAACCGTCTAGCGATATCCAGCCATCTAGGTGTCGACATCCATACGCTCGTCGCCTACAGGCACCTCTTCCACGGTGACGTGGCGGCTGATCTCGTCCTTCCTGATAATCTTCTCGTTCAACACGGCCGTCGTGCCCTTGGGGAAGACGTAGCTCTGCAGCTTGGCGCTCTTCTCGTTGGGCTTGATGTAGTTTCGCTTCAGCGTCGTCTTGTCCTTTGTGATGATGGCCACGTCCACGTTGGATCCAGAGCCCAGGTCGTTGAAGACGCCGGCCAAGATGGCGTCGCTGGCGAGCTTGACGGCCTCGTCCTGGGAGAGCTGGGGCTTCCACTGGGTCTCGAAGACGCTCATGGCGGCGAGGGAACCCGAGCCCATGGTGACGTAGGGGAGCTTGTCGGTGCTGCCGTGGGCGTGGACGGTGAAGAGGTGGGTGCCCGTGGGGTCGCAGCCGGCGACGACGAGGTAGGCGCCGATGTGGCCCTGGTAGCGGAACAGGTGCTGCTTGAGGAGGGTCATGCAGGTGACGACGCGGGGCTTGCGGCCCGTCGAGAGGGAGTGCAGCTCGAGCTGCGACGAGATGAGCGCCGTGGTGAACTCGGTGTCGGCGGCGGTGCCGGCCCCCGCACACCAGATCTGGGGGGCGATGTAGTGAAGCTTCTCGCAGTTCTTGTCGGCGACGATGGGGCCGGACGTGGCTCGGGTGTCAGCTGCGATCTGTGTTGATGGGCGTGGTCAGCGTTTTGCCCGTTGAAAGGGAGCTTGTTAGTTTCCCATGATGGAAGCGAAGGAGTCTGGGCTCTCAATGGGAAGCTCGACGGTTCACTGGGAAATGTATTGGGCCGAGTCGGACGGGGGACAAGGAACTCACCACAACGCCGCCGTCGTAGATGCATCCTACGATAGTCGTACCCGTGCTGGTGGCCTTGGGAAGCGGCACACCGCGGGCATGGAGGGCCGCATTACGGTTGTAGTTTGAGAAGTCGAAGCCAGGCATCTTGGATGACCTCGTTTATGCCCAAGTTGAAAAAGACCAATTCTCGAAGCTTTAGACTTAGGAGCGCTGCGTGGGAAAAATAAGGCGTTTGCGGAAGATGGAGGGCACCGGGGGGCGTATAGTCGTTGGGCGGGTCGTTGCGAACGGGGACGGGTCGAGATTGTCAAGGCAGAGCTGATGACGAGGCTAAAAAGCTGCCTTCCAGGCGAGACAACGCTGGAAGGTCGTTAAGCTCTCGGCGAGAGACGCGTCCTGATTGGTTAGATCGACTTCTGCTACAGGCTGCACTCGACGTGTGCAGCAGTATGCTCCAGGTGCCTCCAGTGGAAGGGGTGGGGCCGCACGAGCTCCCTTTGCACGTGACGCTACAGGTACCTAACGCCTTGAAGCGGGAAAGTGGCTTGTGGAAGCCGGAAAAGTGGCTTCCCGTGATGGGTGCCGCCGTGCAGATGCACTGGTAATTATGACCTATCGTAGGTATTCGTGCTTGCCAAAAGAAACAAAGGATGCATTTGATGATAAAAAGAGACGTCTGTTGGTCAATTGCGTGAATTCATGCTTCCCAAACTCACGTCTTGTTTGTACGAAGTACGTACATACTCTTTTCGCCTCCCAAATCAAGCGTCTGCGCCAGCCAATCGCGGCTCGCGCTCCGACCCAAGAGAGCACGTCCCCCAGATTTAATGGTCCATCAGCCGCGCGCTGGTTGACTTGGTAGCTTCCCATGCTCAGGGCAAATTTATGAACTTCGGGTCCTCTCTCCAAGGCTGGATACTTTGCGACAGTCATGGCCTTCAGCTTTGGCAACTCGGGAAACGCCATGCTCGGGAATTCGGCGGGAGCAGGAGGACTGAATACCGGACCTGATTTGGAGACGATCCAGACTGAGGTGAGCTTTTGTCGTTTTGGGCCGTTGGCTTCTTTCTTTGTTTATCTTGACCAAGTCTGCCCATGGCCACCATCACCGCCGAGCAACGCTGACGATAACTTCTTCTCTCTTCTCAATAGGCTCTCGGATTCCTCTCCATCGCTAGCGACGCAAAGGTCCGCCTTACAACACCATGGACTTCGCAGCCATCGCCGACGTCGTCCCTCCTCAGCATCGCATCGCACAAGGGCCTCGTGGCCGCCGCCGGACCTGACCAGGTCATTCTCGCATCCACCGAGTCGGTCCGTAAAGGCTTCGAAGCGCCCCGAAATGGCGACTCGGACGTCCGCAACTTTGAGCCGCAGCTCAAGATGCCCATGCCCATGCGCGTCTCCCAGCTCTGCTTCACGGCCGACGAAAACTACCTAATCCTGTCCGCCGAGTCGGGAGGCGGCCTTGCCGTTTACGAGGTGCAGAGCCTGCTGCAGAACTCGACTAGCTCGGCATTCGAGCTCTCGACAAACGGCGAGACCTTGAGGGCGGTTATACCTAACCCGACGCCCGAGAAGGCAGAGCTATGCGCCATCGTGACGGACAAGGGCAACTTGCACATGGCCAACCTGAAGGAGAGACGCATCAGCGACGTTCTCAAGGACCAAGTCAGCTGTATCAGCTGGAGCGCCAAAGGAAAGCAACTGTGCGCGGGACTCGCGGACGGAACCGTGGTCCAGATGACCCCAGAAGGAGAGGCAAAGGCACAGATCCCCAAGCCTCCCAACGCGGGTGATCATCACGGTAGGGATTCTTGCTCGAGTTCTCATCAGGCACTGACATTATAATAGTATCTACGCTTTGTTGGCTCGAAAATAACCTGTGGCTCTCCATCCACACATCAAACAACGAGTCTCTGCCTACATCCATCTATCACATTATTACCCGGCAGCCTCCCTCTTCATTCAGCTTTCAGAAGATTACCGATCCTGTGGAGCCCTTTGGCGCTGAGAAGGCGCCTCATCATTCCGTTCTGAGACTCCGTGATTTTCCACCCGCCCTCCAGGATATGCTGATCATATCGTCCACTGCCTCGACTGAGGTGGGTGTTCTGAGCCGATCCAAGAAGCCTCTGGCCACGGATAAGCCCGCGGATTCGATTACCGGTGTCTTTACGACGACTGAATTCTCGGACGACACTAAGAGACCGACGCTTCCCATGACTGAATCGATGGAGGATTCAACGCCGATTGGTATTGCGCTGGACCTGTCGAGCAAAGACAAGGTGTACAAGCCGATACCCTCAGACGTGGAGCTTGAGGAGTCGCGAGGGCCTCTGCCTGGATTCTGGGTATTGACTCACGAGGGTGTGCTTTGCTCGTGGTGGGTGGTGTACAACGACTCAATCAAGGAGGGAAGCACGTATCCTGGCTTGACTGCGACGACACAAGGCTCCGGTTTCGCTTCAGCACCAGTTCCAGCCCCAGCAGTCGCCTCTACGTCTACGTTCGCGAGCCCCAGCACTTCGGCTTTTGGCTCCAATGCCACCCCTGCCCCGGCATTTGGTTCTTCCTATCAGCTTGGCCAGAAGCCATCCCTTTGGGGAAGTGGTGGCGCTGCCAAACCAGCCGGGGCCACCTTTGGCTCAAGTTCGTTTGGCACCCCTAGTAACGCATCGCCGGCTTTCGGGAAGCCAAGCCCTATTGGCTTTGGCCAGTCTTCACAACTCGGATCGAAGGCATCTCCATGGGGGGCCGCCGCTGGGGGGGCAGGATCAGCTACTTCCTCGGGCCAGTCTGGATTCTCTGGTTTCGCCAAGAGTAACTCGGGCACATTCGGAGGCGCAGCGGCTTCATCTACTCCCTTGTCTGGAGGCTTTGCTGGTTTCGCTAGCCAAAGCGGCTTTGCTTCTGTTGCTAATAACAACAGCAGCAGCAGCATCTTTGCGAGCTCAGGCAAACTGTCGGGCGCCTTTGGATCCGGCTCAAGTATGGACACGGCTTTCCCAGCCAAGCAAGACAAGCCAACTGGCAGCGTCTTTGGCTCGACTCCTTTCAAGCTGGAGAGCACCTTCAAGCCTGACCCGTCCGCAAAGGAGGACAATACGAAGCCGGCCTCTCAGCCCGGTTCTTCCTTGTTTGGCAGCGCTTTTGGCTCAGCGCTGACAGGGTCAAGCAGCAAGCCAGAAGCCACGACGCCTGCCGCCAAGGACGAAGACATGGACACAACGGCGGGAGACGAAACCCCCCAGGCCAAGTCCAAATCGTCCTTGTTCCCACCGCGGGAGAGCCCCGAATCTACAACCCCTACTACGACTCCTGCTCCCCCCAAGTTTGGACTCTCGACAACTCCAGCCACCACATCATCCATCCTTGGCGGGCCCTCTAAGTTTGATGCCCCCAGCAGCAACATCTTTGGCACAAAGTCGGATACTCCCAAGTCAGGCACCGGATTGTTTGGCTCTCAGCAAACCACCCCCAAAGCAGCCACGAGCTTGTTTGGGCAGCCGTCCAAGCCAAACCCCTTTGCTCCCTCTAGCAGCAATATATTTGGCCAAAAGTCGGTGCCACCCAAGCCGGTCGAAGAGAAAAGCCACGACGAAGAAAGCATCGATTCGGAACCAGAAGCCCCTTTGCCCCCTGATCCTGTCAGCAGAAACGCCTATCCCATAGGTGAGTCGTCCTCGTCCTCGGCTGCATCTAGCGCTCCGGGCCAACAATTTGGTACTACAACAGCCTCGTCTGAGCCTGATGTGGCTTCTGAATACCCGGATGCGCCCTTGCCTCCCGATTTCATCGAATCGGCAACTAAGCGTTCGGAATCGTCTTTGTCGTCGAGCTATGTTAACGTGTCCAAACCAGCTGAAAACGCGAAAGCTGAGGATGCCCCTCTCCCGCCTGATTTCGTCCGACCCCCGAAGCCGAAGCCGGTTTCACAAGAAGCCCCGTCGCCGCCGGAGTCGGTCAACTCGGAGGGAGATGATGCCCCTCAATCACCATCCAACGGCCCAGGCTCCATTTCGATCCCTGGGTCGGACGAGAGCGAAGTTGAAGAGGAGGACGATGAATCTGAGGGCAGTGGAATTGATGTTGGAAAAGAAGATATGAGCCCTACCCCTGGATTTACGCCACAGAGTTCGTTTGGCGGCGCCGTTGGGACGACTTCCGGAAGCGTCAGACAAGCTCAAGAGTCTCGGCCGCTCTTTGGCCAGCTGACCCAGAACGCGCCGGTGTTCCCACGTCCCAGAGCCACCAGTCCTCGGTCTCCTAGCCCTGTGCGAGGCGCCATCCCCAACCATCTTAGGCGCATGGAGCCGACGAGATCGGTCAGCGCTCCTGGCATGGCCTCGCAGATTCTGGCACAAAGGAGGTCTCAATTCGGTCCCCCAGGAGGAGGTCAGGAACCCGCAAGCCCCGTCAATGATCCCTTCATGGCCCAGAACCGAAAGATTAGAGCTCGAAAGGAGGCCGAAGAGACCCAGCCCCTGGTGGACGAAGATGACGATGAGATTCAGAGGATCCTTCTATCGGAAGTCGAAGGCTCGCTCGTCTTGGACGAATTCGTTGCCCATTCCAATGTTGCACCCCCTGCCAAGGAAAGCGTTCCAAGCCAGGTCGAAGCAGTCTATCGAGATGTCAACTCGATGATTGATACACTCGGCTTGAATGCTCGAACTGTCAAGGCATTCATCAAAGGGCACACAGAGAATGCCCAGGAAGGCGGACGTGCAAAGGAAGACCTGGAGATTCCCGATGACTGGGTTCTGTGCGAAATAGATGAGCTAGGAGAGGTCCTGAACACGGAGCTGCATCTCGATCTTGAGGAAGGCCGGGTGCAAGACCTTGATGATAAGCTTGACGCATGCGCGGAGCTTACGAGGGAGATGCATCGCCTCCGGGCCAAGCAGGAAGATCTCAAGAAGATCGTCATGGTCAAGATGGACCCCGAGCAAGCTGAGGCCACGCGGTCCCTCCCTCTCAGCGCCGAACAAGCGACACAACAGAACGAGCTTCGACGAGAATTTGCCAGATTTTCGAAGCTGCTCGCCGAGGCTGAGGAAGGGCTGACGCTACTGAAGACTCGAATTGCATCCGTGTCTAGCGCCTCAGGCAAGGGCAAGGCCAACGTGCCGACTGTCGACGCGGTCATCCGCACGATAAGCAAGATGACGTCCATGGTCGAGAAGCGAAGCGGAGACGTTGATGTTCTGGAGAACCAGTTGCGAAAGTTCCATCTCAACAGCCGAGAGAACTCGCCCATGGTGACGCCTCAACGAGGCAGAAGGAGTGTCATGTTCTCGCCCGACTCGACACCATCTCGAAACATGCGCCACAGTCTTTCTGGAAGCATCTCTCTGGGAATCCCGGCGAGGGCGCCCACACCAAGGAAGAAGTTGAGCGGATTCAACCAAGACGAGAAGAGCGACCTCATGAAGAAGCGGACTGGTCGACAGAAGGTTCTTCAAATGCTGAAGGGTAATGTGGAAAAGAATGGCGTCAACGTATGGAGCATGGAGGACATTGAATAAACAACAGCGAACGAGACAGAATGGTATCGGGGAAAGGTCGAAGACTCTGGGAAACTGTAGTTTAGAGATTAAGATAGTGTAGCAATTACCGGGAAGGGTGAATAATTCCGAAGTTGGTTATCCGTCACCAAGGGGATTATGGAAGATGCTCTCGAACGACTGATGTAGAAGAAGGTATTATTATTTCGTTATTCCTGAGGGTTCCGAGACGGTCCAAATTGAAAAATACATGAGAAATGACACCCGACTCCCTGCACCGTATCTTTACATGCCGTACATGAAATCAATGTCCACCATCCATCATCATTATTATTTCTCGGTCGTTTTCCTTTTAAGCAACAGGCACGATGGGAGCCTTGGGCTCGGCCTTTACTTTCTTGGTGGTCCTGGGAACGGAGTCCTTGGGGACCGACTTTGCGGGAATGCGAGGAGGCTGAGGCTCGCCGAGTCTGCGGTCGAGTTCCTCGGTGGGAGTAGAGCTGTAAGAAAGGGTATGTGTTAGTGATGTCATTGGGAGAGGAGGGGGAGAAGAGAAGGGGGAAGAGCGTACAGAACCCAGCAAAGCATGGTGTAAGTGATAAGTGGTAAGAGAGTTGAAGGTTGGTTGTAAGTGGTGATTGGTTCGTTTGTTTGATTGGACTTTGAGGCTTTGAAGCTTGGTAGCTGAGGAGTGCAAGTGAAAGATGTGAGAGTGACTGATGAGGTCTGGTAGAAAGCAAGAGGAGGCGAACACCCCTCAATTTAAATAGTTTCGTTTTGGGCAGACACACCCTGCAATGCAAAAGCTTGGTTTGAGCTGCGCTGTTCCTCGTCGAGACCGAACCGGAGCTGCAAGCTTGACTCTCTCAGCTTCTTTCGGTCGACACGGCCGGCCCGTCACCGGGATCGCCAAGGTCACTCAGCCAGCTTTCCATTGGAGTTGTGGGCAGGGGGGACCCCAGAACCAAGAGAGAACTGGAAGAACAGACCCTGTGGTCACGGGTTGTGGCAAAGAGGCCCATAACCCCTCGCTTCAATTCCAAGGTGAGCAAAGAACCTGCGCCTCACTCCTGCCAGGGATTCGCTGACGTCGACTGCGGTGCACGGGCGAGGTCACCTGCGGGGGAAAAGTGTCCAGGCATGGTCTGGTCAGTGGTCACTGGTCACTGGGTTTTTTTCCTCAGGGGAGAAGAGACACCGGCATCGCAGCCGGTTCCGACCGGAGGAGGGTGTAGGTATGTGACGTTGAAGGGTGACGCTGGGAGAGGGGTCATGAGGTTCGGTAAATGAGGAGAGCTGTGCAGGTGTTTTGTGCTTGCTAAGTTGGTTTATGTAAAACTACCTAGCTCAGAGCTGCGATGTAGGAGCTGATCATGACGGCGGTTCGAAACGGACGGACGGGCCGGGATGGACGGGAAGGGAAGCTGCTTGGAAACTAGTTCTTGGTGCGAACTGTATGTTTGCATCATGCCATGTGTCTGTGATTACGTCTTGTGAGGGATAGGATCGACAAGACGGAGGAGAGGGGAAGAAAGGGGGGTTCGGTGACTACAACTTAGCCGTCATGGCAGCTCTCGCGGAGCTGTGATTCTCGCGATGGAGGCATTTCTCCCCCCTTCACGAGCCATTAGATCTCATCGACCAGTACCCCCAAAGAGAAAAAGCAAGTGGACTCATCATGACATATGAGGTGAGTCGACTTTCGGCGCTGGCACCAGGACAAAAAAGCGGGCCCTCCTCCGGTTATGGAGACGCCGTTGAAGGAGTTCCGGTCCCGAACCCACTCCGGTCCTGGGAGTGGGTCCGTGTTTGACCCCGTGCTGGACCCGCCTTTTTCTCCAGTCCAGAACCCAGACCCAGAATCCTGATTACCTAAGGCGTCAAGGCTGTTTGATCCCCCAGTGGACGAGATGGGAGAGGTGGGCAAGGTGAGTTAAGGTGAGGATGTGCAGAAAGTGGGGCCACCCGTTCCTGCGTTTTGGCTCACCGGCCTCTCACCGAGGAGGGGCAGCATGCATGGGCAAAAAAAAGTTGTTTTCCCTTCGTTCCCGACATCACCGCCCGCGATAACCTTTTTTGGCTGGAAACCGCACAATCCTTTCGCCATGCATCCCACCGAGCAGGCCGCGTGGAGGAGCCCTCCTGACGAGGAGGAGCTCGCCCGTCGTAATGTGCGTTTAACCAATTCCTCTTCCCACCCGTTCACCTCTCCAACTTCGTCGCATCGCAACATGGCTAACACAAGTTTTCTCAGACGGTCAACATCCACCTCGAGACGGTCACCAACAACTCCTCGACAGACTACCCGGGCCACTTCCCCGGCGAAGACCACGCCTTCAGCATCGACCGGTTCCGCGCCGGCTTCTCCGTCGACTTCCACCAAAACGACCAGTTCCTGTCCTCCTTTTCGCTCGTAGGCGTCGACGCCTCCATCGCCAACGCCTTCCGCCGCATCCTGCTGGCCGAGATCCCCACCCTCGCCGTCGAGAACGTCTACATCGAGAACAATACCTCGGTCATCCAGGACGAGGTGCTCGCCCACCGCCTGGGCCTCGTGCCCTTCAAGGGCGGGCGCCAGGGCCTCCACGAGTTCCTCAAGTGGCACAAGAAGCCCGCGCCCGGCGAGGACCCTTACGCGGGCTGCTTCGACTGGAACACGGTTCGCCTCGAGCTCAATATCGAGTGCACCGTTAACCCGGACGCTTCCCCGACGGAAAACGACCCCCTCAAGGCCTACCGCAACGCGCACGTCTACGCCAAAGACATCGTCTTCGTGCCCACGGGCAAGCAGGCCGAGTACTTTTCTGGGGAAGACGCCATCCGCCCGACCAACCCGGACATCCTTATCGCCAAGCTGCGGCCCCGCCAGTCCATCAACCTGGCCATGCACATGCACAAGGGCATCGGCGCCGACCACGCAAAGTTCTCCCCCGTCGCCACCGCCTCGTACCGCCTGCTCCCCACCATCACCATCACGCAGCCCATCCTGGGCGCCGACGCCGAAAAGTTTGCAAAGTGCTTCCCCGCGGGCGTCATCGGCCTGGAAAAGGTGACGCGCAAGGAGGCGACAGCTGCGAAAAAGGGCGCCGCCGCCAACCCATACGCCGGTCGCGAGGGCGACCTGAAGGCCGTCGTCGTCGACGCCATGCGCGATACCGTCAGCCGCGAGTGCCTGCGCCACGACGAGTTCAAGGGCAAGGTGAAACTGGGCCGTCGGCGCGACCACTTTATCTTCTCCATCGAGAGCACGGGGCAGTGGGATAGCGACGAGCTCTTCCTCGAGTCCGTCAAGCACTTGAAGCTCAAGTGCCAGAAGCTGGAGCAGCAGGTCATCAACATGGCGCGATAAATAGGAACGACGCAAAGGGGCGACACGCATACAAGGGATGGAGGGGGGTTCAAAATCAACAACTGGTGTTCTCTGCTTTGTACTATAATTTTCTTGGCTCTATTCTTGCTCATTTCTTCGGGTACCTAGATAAAAAGGGATGATACCATGACCACTACTTACCATTACCTACTGGACATTCACCTCGCATGGCCTTTTTGGTGATTTTTTTTATTTTATTGTCCGACGTGACATGGCTCTACTCACCCCTTGGTCTAGTTCTCGCCTTCGGTACCAATTTCCAACGCCAGAAGTGCTTCCCATACAAATAAGAGGCCGAATAAAACATCAAAACGCCCATGTCTCATGTCATTGTTTTTCATTTTTTCATGTCCACGTCTCATCTTTTCTTCTCGTCAGGACTCGGTCTTGAACTTGAAGAAAAAGTTGAACTCCAAGGGGAATGCGGGGTCCGTCACGACAACCTGCTGGCCGTTTTCGATGCCCAGTTCGAGGAGCGTCTTTGTCAGGTTGGGGCGCGTCTTCTCCTCGAGGCCCGGGGGGAACTGCATGTACAGCGTCTTGCTCTCGCCGCGGATGGACGGCTTCTTGAGCTGGGCCTCGGGGCGCACGGCCAAGGAGTCGAGCAGGTCCTGCAGGGTGGTCTTGGGGTCGACCTCGAGGGGGCGGGCCTGGCGGCCGCAGACGGGGCAGTCGTCCTTTTTCTCGTGCTTGAAGGTGTAGGTGTAGATGCTGTCGTTGCCCGAGTACATCATGTAGTTTGTCTCGAAGCCCAGGCAGGGGGCAGACGTGGTGGCGATCTTGAAGGCCTCGTTGCAGCAGGCGGCAGCAATGATGGCATTTGTCGAGGCGATGGCGGGGATGATGTTCTTGATGGTGCCCTGCGTCAGCGAGTAGGTCACGCCAGGGATGCCAAACTCTTGCGCCCGGATTAGGGCCTTCTGGTACAGCCAAGTGACGTGCTCCGGGTCGTCCTTGTCAAGCTTGGGGAACGGCTTCTCCTTGTCCCAGGCGATGACGTGGGCCCACTCGACGCAGTGTTCGGGCTGCCGAGGGATGGAGGCAATGGTGCAGAGGGGCACGGCGGCGCGCGGGGCGTGCATGTCGAGCTGGCACTCGATGCACGAGGTGATGGACGGGAGGACGACGCGAGCCTGGCCCTTGAAGCCCTCGGTGCCGCCGTCGATGAGCGGCTTGATCCCGTCGGGGTCTTCGGCCTCCTCGGCGATGGACACGAGCATGGCATTGATCCATCGGCGCGCCTCGATGCTGTCCAGGCCGCAAACGACGAGCTGGAACTGCTTGTAGAACTTCTCGTCAAAGTCCTGGATGCGGTTGTTGTGCGCCGTGATGGTGACGCCCTTGACGCGCCTCTGCACGAACTCGGCGGCGACCTCGGCCTTGTACTTGCCCACATCGTCTTTGCGGAAGAGGAACTGGCGGTTAAGGTTGGAGATGTCGATGGTGTCTAGGAGCGCGTGAGCAAGTGGTCGTGGTTATTCGAAGAGAGCTTGGCTAACCCATGTCTATCACGTGGATGTTCTTGAAGTTGGACATGGCAAGGTTCTTGAGGATCTCGCATCCCAATCCGCCAGCGCCGCTGCGTGGCTCGGTCAGTAGGTCGTCGAGGATGTACATCGCGGGGTTGGTGGGACTGACATGACACTGGATGGCGACGATTAGCACGAACGTTTGCAAGTATTGTTAGATATTTCCGGCGTACAGAATCTTGAACTTGTCAAATTGGGCGAGGAACTCTTCGCTCGTGGCATCGGGGTCGGTGAATGGGCCGGCATTTCGACGGATGTGGTTGAGATACTTCCTGGAGCTTGAGTGAGCTGGGACGGTTCATGGCCAGCGCCGAAGTGGAGGTACCATCTGGGATCGTGGCTGCCAGAGCCAGGCTCGGTTGCTGATTGAGGTTCTACCGCCATCGCCATCGCACAACTTTTGGGGCAGCCTACGCTACAAGAGAATGACAGAGGGAAGCGACAGGCAGAATGTTGGTTGGTTGGAGGAGATGCTCGGCCTGGCTGGGATCCGTGCGGAGGGATCGGGGGAAGCTGTGTCGGTGAGGTCCCGGTGAGATCAAGGTGAAGGTGGGTTGGTGGGGTAAAATCCTCGGTGTGGCTGGAGTGGCTGAAGCTGCCTGAGGTTAATCAGGTACTACCTATTAGGAACCTCTCGACCTGGATCATCTCTGGTCTTCAACCACCAAACTGTCATGAGAGACGAAAAACACGACTCAAGGCACCAGCATGGACGAACTGTTCACCCCCGTCAGCACCACCTACTTCAAGCCACAAGGACAAACAGAGCCGCTACTCACCGAGGTCGCATCTGAAGCACCAGTAACTGCAGACAACAGGTTACGGACCATTTCTTCGCCCGACGATGCCTTGGATATTCTCAAGAACCAACCTGACTACGACGCCCTCGTCTTGGTTTTGCGGTTCCTCAACGATAACGGGCGGCAAGTGTCGGGGCCGAAGAGTGCCGGTATTGTGAACCTCCTGGTGTCTGAGATTGCGCCCAACTACTGGACCTTGTTAAAAGAAGGCTCTTCCAACAGTGACGGCCAGGCAGAGGATGCGGACCTCTTCCTCGGTTATCTTCGCAGAGCCACTGGGCTCAACGCCGTCATCACCCAAGTCAAAGTCCTGATACAGGAAGCTCGTGCGGGAGGCAAAGAAGTCAAGAGGGCCGATGTATCGTTAAACCTGAAGATTCTCGCTGATTTATTGGCCTCGATATTGGTAGGACACGAGACTGTCTCCAAGATATGGCTGTCGTCGACAGAAGCTCTCCCCAATGCTTCGGTAAAGAAGGCCCAGTCACAAAAGCTGGCATCGCTTCTGAGTAATGGACAAATCATTTCAATCTCAGCTGAAGCCTTGTCTCTCATGGAACGCGACGCACTGCCCCCTGGGTCACAATGGATTGCCGATGGCGTCGCCTACAGCGAGTGGTTGGGCCAAAGTATTGCTGTGTGGGCAAAGGGACTCCCGCAAGGAGAGGAGCTCAACTTCTGTTCAGAGTTGCTTCAAAGAGCGCTCTCATTGAATCATTCAGGTGAAGCTCAGCAAACTAAGGTTGCAGAGCCTTACTAATTTGTCACAGAAACACTCGTCAAGGTGGTTATTGACGCTCTCCTCCTCGCGAAAGGGAACTTTGCCGCGACGTTTGCGCAGGTCGCCCTCTCACAACCACGAAACGCAAAGAAGGTGATGAATATTCTATTACGCCACCTTTCTGAGCGGTTCCTATCTCACCTTGTACTTGACGATGTTTCACCAAACGAGTGTGTTTCTGCAGTTGTCGCTATCCTGAAAGCCGTGGCCTTGGACGACGAGAGTAGGAAGAACCTACTCATCAACTGGTGTGCGTCCTCCTCCGGGGCTGGTCTCGGGGATGATATCGGCATTCGGCGCGCTGTAATAGCTGCTTTGGCACAAGACAGAGAGGCAATCACCACGGTGCTTTCCAAGAGCCTTGCTCAATTTGGCGATGAGCTTTACATCAGACATGCTGCGATCTTGCAGCAAAATGGTACGCCGTCTTTCTGATTGACATGGCCTGGATTAACAGTGCATAGTTCACACTGAAGTCTTGCTACTTGCCGCTGGATATTTGCACAGAATATCGCCCATCAAGTTAACCATGCTCTTGAGATCTGGCTCATATATGAGCGCCATCTCAAACCGAATCAGTGCTACACAGATGAGAGCTCGCTTCCTTGGCCTCGTGGTTGGCGAGTCTCTATCAGCTCTCATCGACAGCAAGGAATCGAAGCTGGACTTTCACATGGAAGAAACCGAGACAGAAGAGGCGACACAGCTGAAGAGTCTTGTCAATGTTGTTGATCAACCTGGCTCGATGGATCCCATTTTATCTGATGCCTCCGTGCAAACAATATCGAGCCTCAAGCCCACTGAGAAGCATTCTAAACCAGCCGGGCAAAACAAGTCCAAGCCGAAACCAAAACCCAAACCAAAGCCAGCGGTTCCCACGATGAAACCCCGAGCCATCATCCAGGAGATCGACTCCTCGGATGACGAAGACGACGACGACCTTGCCCCCATGGCCAAAGACTCGGACCCTGAGGATTCCGACGATGACGCCACCCTCGTCCAACGAAACAAACCGAAACCTCCCGTGTACATTCGAGACCTCATCTTGTTCCTTCGAGACTCGGAGGACTACGACAAACAAAAGCTCGGCCTCCAGACGGCCCCCGTGCTCATCCGCCGCAAGGCCAACTACGGCGCCGAGGTGAGCTCCCACGCCGTCGAGCTGGCTGGGCTGCTCGTGGGAGTCCAGGACAAGTTCGAGATTGACGACTTCGACACCATGCGCCTCCAGAGCGTGATTGCCCTCATCGTCGCGCAGCCCAAGACCATGGCGCCCTGGTTCGCGCGGACCTTCTTTGAGGGCGATTACTCGCTCTCGCAGCGCACTTCGGTGCTCATCGCCCTCGGGCTCTCGGCCCGCGAACTTGCCGGCTTCGAGACGTCGCAGCACCAATCTGCTGCTTCGTTCCCGTCGAAGCGGCTCCCCGAGAAGATGGAGCGGCTCTACCTGGAAACAGAGGGCGAGTCCCAAGCGCTTCCTTCTTCCTCTCAGCTCAAGGCTCTCCCGGCCAACGCCCTGGACGGCATCACCCAGTCGCTGACTGCGACGTTCCTCGCGCCCCTCGCCGCCGAGGCCGCAGACGCCACCACGGGTCCCGACGTCCTCAAGCTCCAGAGCTTCACGGCTCGGTACAAGTCCACCACCACCGCCAAGACCAAGCCGCGCGTGCGAGCCATCCCTAACACCACGGCGGCGCTCCTCGCCAGCTCCTTCTTCTTCCCACTAACGGCGCACTTCCAGCTGGCCCTCCGGTCCGCTAAGCCGCTCATCGTCTTGAACCCGGCCCTGCTCTCGCTGTATCTCCAGACGCTCGGCATCGTCGTCCACGCCGCGGGGCCCTCGACCCTCGCCCTCCCGCAGCTGACGGCAGAGCTCTGGGACCTGCTCCTCGGGGTAAGGGCGCACGCGCTGGCCGACCTGGGCGCCATGAAGGGCTGGTTCGTCGCCATGGTGTCGCTGCTCGAGGTCAACGGGGGGGATATGCGGCGCGTCTGCGAGACCCAGGGCCGCGAGGTGGCCGAGACGCGCGAATGGGTCGCCTTGGTGTTTGAGAGGATCAGGGGCGAGGATGGTGGTGAGGAGAACGAGGTCAAGATGTTGGCGGCGGGCGTGCTGATCCGGCTGGGCGAGGCGATTGAGAAGTACCAGGCGTTGATGATGGGAGAGATGATTGGGTTTTAATTCATACCTTGACTTAGGGAAAGAGATAAGATACGAAAATTCCATTCTTGAGGATGTCAATATGAGTTATACTCTAATATCGTAAAACTGCATGAGAAACGCCTTCCATGATTCATGACCACCATTGTCTCGTTCAAGACATCTTCCACTTCAAATAATATATTCCATCCCAGTAATTCTACTAACCAACCCTTCTCCCCAGCAACGCAGCTCAAAGAACCTCTTACGAATCAAGCCATATCGCCAACGGGCTCCAGCCTCGTAGTGCTAGCCCGCCGCACCGGCAAGCCCGAGAGATACGTGTTCGCGTGCGTGAGGTGCTCCCCGAGGCTCATAGCCATGCGCCGCAGCTCCTCCTTGATGTGCTCGTTGGAAGCCTGGCCCTCCATGACCTGTAGCGCCGGAGGGGCCGGGGCCGACGGGAGGAAGGGCTGGTAGTTCATGGGCCGCGATGGCCCCTCCTCTCGCGACGGGGACGGCGGCGGCGGCGAGGCCTCCAGTGGGGTCTGCGGCGAGTGGAGCGGTTCCTGGGCCACGGGCTGCGAAGGGGTGAGGAACTCTGGGTCCGGGTCGGCAAAGTCGCTCAGCGAGTAGGACCTCTCGTTTGGCGGGGGGATGTTGGCGGGTTGTTGGGGCGGCAGCAGCGGGGGAGGTTGTTGATGTTGTTGTTGTTGTTGTTGCTGCTGCTGCTGCTGCTGCGGTTGCGGTTGCAGGTGTGGCGGGGGGTCGTACCGTTGGGTTCCGTTGAGGGTGATGTCGCCGGCGATGGCGTTTGCAAAGTCGGAGTCGTCCGAGACGTAGATAGACGGCTCGCGGATTGTCGTCGGCATCACGTAGAGCGAGGCGTGCTTCTCGAGCTCAAACGAGCCGCCCACTTCGGATCCGGCAATGGAGCCAACATCCGAGTGTGATGTGGAAGGTCGAGGATATTCCACGGGGTCAGCAAAGCTCATGTCCAGGTCGATGAGGCTTCCCACGGAGGCGCGGTTGTTCATGGAGCCAGAGTTGGGCACGGCAAGATCGTTGAAGTGCGGCGTTGGTGGCTGGAGGGGTTCGGGAGGAGGATGTATTAGCCGGCTGGTGCTGGGTCCCGTGTCGTCGTTGAAGGGGAACCTGAACATTTCCGGGTTCGCAGAAGCTGGCGGCGCCATCATGGACGGGAACTTCCAGTCTTGGGTGCGGCGGTTGTTGCTCACGTCGACCGGGTCGCTGTTAGGAGGTCTAGCAAAATGGGCATCCCCAAAGTCGAAGTTGGTAGATCCCCTGTGATCGTCGGGTCGGAGCGTGTTGAGATCAACAAACTCGGACAAGTTGCTCCCGTGTAAGGAGGCATCGAGGTCGATCAGAGACTCCCTTACCCCGGGGGACTGGGAGGAGTCATCTCTCAAGGGCAAGTCGGATGCTGAAGCTGGTGGCGGAAACGCGCGTCCGTAATATGCCCTCGAGTTGTCTTCGTAGTTGGATACCGTGTTTGGGTCAAAGACCTTTTCCAACGGCGCCTTGACCGAAGGGAGATGCGGAGGAGGTCGCCGCCGAGACTTTGGCTTCTGCGGCTTCGAGGTTTCGTCGAAGCTATCCTGAACAAAGTCGATGCCGGGGCCGTAGACATCGAAGACGGCTTGGGCATCGCCGCCATTCTGGAAGACCTGCTGGTCAAACGCCGCGGTTGTGCTAAAATTCCACTCATCGTTTGCCAGGGCTGTCGAGGAGAGATCCGATGGTCCTTGGGCTCCGCCGGCCGAGAAGAGGGATCGCCGGATTCCTCCCGAGGACTCCCACATCTTGTAGCTTCGAACGAGATCTACCAAGGCAGACGTTGGGTACATATCTGCCGAGTTGAAAATGTATCGGTGGCGCTGAACCTGCTGAATAGTCGGGCGCTTCTTGGGGTCATCTTCGAGGCAGTAGGCGACCAGGTCCTTGAGACCCTGCGAGTACCGGTCGCCTTCGAGCCGAGGCGTGTGGTTCTTGAGGTACGTTCCCAGCTTTCCAAAGTCCATACCTGCCACGACGTTTGGTGGTAGACCGGAAGAAATCTCGTATACCATGGCACCAAAGGCCCAGATATCAACCTCAGTGCCATACGACGCAGACGAGTCGAAGAGCTCCGGGGCCATCCAATGCGGCGTCCCGATGACGGTAGATCGCTTGTCGAACTTGGTCTCGATGACTCCCGCAACACCAAAGTCGCAAAGTTGCACATCTCCAATCTCGGTGACGAGGATGTTGGCGCATTTGATATCTCGGTGAATGATGCCCTGGCCGTGAACCCAGAAGAGGGCCTCGGCCACCTCGCGCAGGATCGGGATGATCAGTTTCTCTTGGAGACCTCCTGGGGCGGTTGGCTGCATAAGGGTTGAAACGCTTCCTCCGGCGCAATACTCGGTAATCATCCACATGGACTGGCCAACGGGAAGAGCATCGATGACATGGTTGATGTTCTTGGCGCCGCTGTCGCTCAGCAGCTTGAGGGCGTTGATCTCCTTCAGCAGGTCGCTGTACGTGTCGGCGCGTTTCGGATCCACCGTGTCGCTCTCCTCAATGTCTATGATCTTGACGGCGACCAGCTGGTTCGTCGTCATTGACGTGGCCTTGTAGACGCGACCAAAGCTGCCCTTGCCGATGAGTTCCGACAGGCGGTACGGCGGAGCATCCTTCCCAGACTTTAGGCACTGCTCGGCGACAATCTTTTGCATCTTCTTTGCATCTTCAAAGGCCTTTTGCTTGGTGACGGAAAAGTCCGGCCCTCTCACTTGAAGGGAAGCCATGGACATGGTGATGCGCGGCCTTGGATGAGGCCAGGGCTGATTCGAGAGAGGCTAGCGGGGCTTTGGGTCAATCCGGAGCAAACGCTTCTTCGGCTCGCATTATAGAAGACTGTTCACACGGCAGGTGATGGACATGCCTGTCAGCCTTGGCTCCCGGGGCGCGAGTTTTGCGGTTGGCGACGAATGTCTTGTTGTTCTGAAGCCGAAGTCATCGCCACAGTTTCGAAAGGGGTCTGAGGATGTTCAACGAGTTACGACGCACGAGCCTCAGCAAATGCGGTGGCCAATGGAGAGTGTGGGTTTGGTGTGGCTGGTGTCAGGAGAGGGGTCCACTGTGGCTAGTGTGCGACAGGACACTTTGGATGGACCCCTGCCTTCCGTCAACTCTGTCTCTGGATTCGCAGAAACCGTCGCACGCACCTGAAACTCGCATTTCAGCATCGAACAATACGAACTTGTGCTATTATTAACAACCATTACTATTCGCGAGGAGGCGATCAGTCAGCCCTTCCAGGACCGTTCCCAGCCTTCAGCTCGCCACGACCAACCAATGCAGCCAGTGGCCCAGCGGGGAGCGCCAGTTTCCAGAAGACACCAGTGTCGAATTCCCCGTACAGACTCGAGAAGCGCCAGGCCCAAGAAAAAGCAAAACAAACATGGCAAATAAGTTTGTCAATCAAGCTTACCCATGGCCCAAAGTCCAACAGAGGCAAGCTTCGCTGGACTCGCTGGTGGATGAAACGGTCATTGACGGCGGTCGATGGCGCCCCTTCTTCGCAGCGCTAGTGAAACCAGCGGATCTGCAATGAAAGAGAGAGAACAAGTCCGCGTCGCTTGGAGGCAGTGGAAGACCAAGGACACAGGCGAAAAGTCAACTAACGCAAGCGTAGGCTGAAACTCCTCAAAATGCCAAAAATTTTGTCAAACGAAACATGGGACCAGTGGACCCGATGCAAGGGGTTAACCTTTACAAGAACAGATACTACACTCGATTCAAGCCATATGGCAAAGAGAGGTGGGGAGGAAAGAAAAGGAAAAAGGCCTTGTTCGAGAAATCTCGTCCTTTTATGCTGGAACCAGAGCCGCTGCTGCCTGACGCTCCTGACATCCATACAGATGCCAAATGAAGCAATCGCCGACTCACGTCCAGGCAGACATTGGAAGCCTGGAGGCTGAGCGTTGTTGGCAGACTGTTTACCATCACGGCCAGACGGAGGAGCCGGATCCCAGCCTCAGCCATCAAACAACAAACACCAAATCACACGCACAGAATGACACCGCAATAGAGAAGCCATTTCCACCTACCAGACTAGTCAGGCCAGCAATACCAGCGCTGAAGATGTGAAATTCAGCGGCCTCACATGCGTACCAGAATCAGGCCATTCGTCATTGCTATCTCTCGGCCGAAATCATCCGGTTCCCCCAGGACCCAAGATCAAAGCCTCGGCCCCAGGTTCATCATGGCGGCGATGCAGCTTCGCCGGTCGGTTTCGACGCTCCCCAAGGAGCGAGACGCCACCGAAACACAGCGTCTGAACTCTCTTTTTCAGAGTCTTTTCATGACTTGAGAAATATGGAGTGTGACTGATTGTCTGTGTCAGTAATCACAAACCCAGAGTCGCTGGTTCCATGACATGACTCTGAACAACAATCGGGCTCGGAGTTTATTCGCAGCGATCAACGTTACCATTCGGAACGCAACGAGATCAGCAAAATCTCCCCTCGATCGCCTATCAAAAAGTGGACTTCGATTTGATGGCATCAGCTGCCGCCTTGGCTGCGCTAGGTTAGCAAAACTCCAACCCACAAACAGCAGGCTTTCCCCATAATGACATGGGCTGTGACAGACAGGACCGGTCTATTGAAAACCTTGCCTTTCTGTTGTTAGAAGCAAGGCCGGCGCCAGCCAAAGACGTCTCGCTCGGTCCTCAGTTGATTGTGACGGCGGACACAGAGCTGATGCCGTTACAATGCCAATGTCCGAGGAATGGTGACCGTGGAATTTCAGGAACTATTAGTCCTACGCCCCTGGGTCGAATCGTTCCGCCATCCATTTCTCACAAGCTGAGAGATAGTAATCACAGAGTCACCACCAGCGACAATCAGAACCACGGCCGAACTCAAAGCTCTCGAGATATTATCGAGCATTTGGATAGAGTCTCTCTCTCCTGTGGTTGCGCAAACACGTTCTTCGGAGAATGGATCGCCATCAGCATGTGGCAGCTATGCATAAGCCTGCGAGAGGGTGTCCAAGAGTTGTCACTCGAATGCGGAGAATATAGCCTTCACCGATCGGCGAGCACGACAAGATGGCGTTTATCGGTCATTTCCCCTGTTTCCAAGGACAAGCCGTGCGAGACACGAACCCATCCGAGGCCCATGATGGGCTAGCATGGCCTCCTTTTTCCTCTCAGCACCTGTCCTGAGCAAAAGACAATCGCGCACCCGCCGTCGATCTCGTCTATTCCCGCGAACCAAAGGCACGCTCCTCCAGCACGAGTCAGCGTCGCGTCCTGCACCTTTCCCCTGGGCCCGGGGCTCCCCAAAGCGTGCTTCCGCCGTGTTGGGTCGAGGGGAATGCTAACCGCAACAGAGCAGGTTCCGAGTCCATTACCCGTGACGGAACAGTGCTTCTTACCCCGGGACCCGGGCTGATCGGGTCGCAAACCATGGCGTCGACTAGAGCAGGCGTTGGGTCCACGCAGAAGGGACGGCGAGAAGCCATGGCTCAGGTTCGAGCTTAAGTCTGGATGTTCCGTTCGTCGGGGAACCTATAGATACATTCTTCAGGGCATCCTCTTCTCCATCTCGGATCCTGATGATCTACTCTTCGCTTCCCGTACCTGCAGGCCCTAATGCTGGCAGAAACTCAGAATCATGACCTCTCCGAATCAATATCTCAAAGACCACCCGGAGAACGGCGACATCTCCCCGCTGCCCGCGAGCCTCCGCGGCGGCTTGATTGCCATTTCCATCTTTGCCCTCCTCTCCTTTCTTCTCACTTCGGCTCTCTTTGTGTACTTGACCATCAAGCTGGTCAGCTGGCACCTTCGCAAGAAGTCCCGGGCCAGCAGCCTCACGAGGAACATTCCTGAGCCCGAGCCCGTTCCCGACTTTTCGTTTGAGGATGGATCCTTCACGGCTCAGAGGGAGACGAACAAGGCGGCTCACGACCGGAGCGTGCAGCGCATAGAGCAGGCCAAACACAACCCGCCCAACCAGTTTCTCATCCTCATCTTCAACCTCATCATTGCCGACATGCACCAGGGCACGGCCTTCCTTCTCAGCGTCTCGTGGATCCAAAAGGGCGGCATCTTCATCGAGGCCCCGACGTGCTTTGTCCAGGGCTTCTTCGATTCCAACGGCGATTTGGCTTCGTCTCTTTTCATCACGTCCATCGCCATTCACACGTACCTTTCCGTCGTCAAGGGATATCGGCCGCCTCAAAAGGTGGTCTACTTTGGTATTTGTTTCATCTGGTTGTTTGTGTACTGTCTCTCCGTCATTCCCCTGCTGGCCACGGGTAACGGAAGACGTGTCGGCGGATACTTTGTTCGGGCCGGGCCTTGGGTACGTCGTGTTTCACTCATGTCTCCATGTTTGGCAGCTAATGATGAGACAGTGCTGGATCAACGATGCTTACGAGAACCTCCGTCTTCTCACCCATTATCTCTTCATTTTCCTCTCTCTCGTCACCACCAGCACGCTGTACATTGCCATCTATGTATCGCTGCGACGACAGGCCAGGGGCAACGCCAAGAAGCAGGCCACGGGCGAGTCCCGCGTGCAGATGAACCACAACCCAGCCTTCCTGATCTACCCCCTCATCTACGTTATGTGCACGCTCCCGCTGGCGCTGGGCCGTATCGCGACAATGGCGGGCGCACACGTTCCTCTGGGGTACTACTGCTTCGCGGGGACGCTCATCGCGAGCAACGGATCCTTCGACTGCCTCCTGTTCGGCACCACGCGCCACGCCATCGTCTTCTCGGCCGCGGACGACGTCGACGTCGAGGACACGGGCCTCGAGACGTTTGCCTTTATGCGCACGCCCGACAACCGGTTCGGCAACAGCGTCTGGATCCAGGGCGGCTCGCAGCGGCCCAAGGGCACCAACCTGGGCGGGTGGTGGGTGATTGGCGGCGAGGGGGGGAGGACACCGCACGCGCCGGCGAGGACCATCAGCCAGGAGTCGCTGAGGAGCGGGGTTCCGCACGAGATGGCCATCCAGATGGACGTGGTCACGTCGGTGGCCGTGGAGATTGACGCGGGCAAGGAGCGGGATCCGAGGTTTCCCAACCCGGCGAGGAGCGAGACGCCGTCGGTCGACAGCGGAGAGAAGTCGACCATGAGGGGCATCTAGTGGGAGGGGGGGTGGATGATGCATGCTTTCGTTTTATGTTTCTTATGTATGTATGAATAATCTTAATCTATTAGGACCCAATGTATACATGTCGAAATGCTGCGAGTGTACTGTAGTCTACTGTAGTTATATCGTTGCCTTGTTGCCTTGCCTCTCGTCACCGTGTCCTGTTTATCCCCGTCTTTGAGTATCTGTGTCTACAGCTCCTTGATCTTTTCCACCATCTTCTTGTGAATGTCCTTCCACCCAGCCTCGCAGGTCCCCTTGACGATGCCGATCAACAACCTCGAGCACTTGATGATGACATCCTCAACCAGCTCAAGCCCCTGCCCGTCCTCGCGCTCCCTGACGCACCAGACCGTCTCCATGACGACGCTCAGGGGGCTCTCCAGGCGCACGAACAGGCCGTCCTCGAGGTCGAAGAAGCCGTAGGTGCTGACCACGTCCGAGTCCCAGAGCCCGGCGGGGAGCGTGTGCACGCGGTCGGTGACGGAGTAGACGTCTGGCGTGGGGGAGATGGGGGAGACACGACGGTCTTCTGGGGGGGGAGCTGTAGATGAGCAGGTGCTGGTGGTGTCTTTCTCATCTTGGAGCTTCTTGAAGTCCACCATGTGCGGGTCGCAGTGCAGGAAAAACTCGTGGTCGTGAAGCATCTGCACCGCCTTGGAGAGGGGGAGCCCAGCCGGGATGGGCGTGGTGTGCTTCAGCTCAGCCCAGGTGCGGAGCATGGCTGCACGAGAGGTCAGAGATGGGATGAATAGGATGAATAGGATCAATTGAGGCTTAGAGGGTGCATACAGGTCATTGTCGATTTTTGTGTGAATTTGTTGGTGGCTTGGGTATTAATTGTAGCGGTGTCCTCTTCGGGGGTATGGGTATGTTGGTGTTTTCAGTCTTGGCTGGCACAGGGGCCGCTAAAGTTGTTAGTGACACTCCAGAGTCTCAAGTGGCGTCTAGAATGCGACATGTGCGACGCTGCGAGTCTGGAACTGGACGGGGAGAAATTGCTGGGCTTCTTATCTCAAGGGAGAGGCGGGGGAGTATTTGTACTAAAGCACCCGTTTGACATCAATTGATGGTGAGAGAACGGCAAATTCCGGAGCGAAGAGAAACAATCAGAAGAATCATGTACCCATATGATTGATATCGATTCAAAATAAATCATCTCAGGCATCAAAGCCATCTCAGAGGAATCCAATTCCCCCTCCAAGGAATTCCCCTCGTCATGTGATTTCGCGAAACCCGCTTCTCTCTTCGCGCCCCCTCGCGTAACCAACCATGAAGCAACTCTGCACTTTACACGCCCAAGCCCAAAACCATCCAACAAAGCCCCTTCTCAACAAACGTCACGTCCCTCCCGTCCGAACCTACCCATTTCGTCCTCTCGTCTGAGGCCTCAAGGCCAAACACTCCGAAAATGGTTGCGTCAACGAAATCGAATCGATCCAACACTCCCAGGAAGCCCGCCTCGGGGGGCAATTTCTCCAGAAAGGCCGCCGCCGCGAAACCGAACGCGAGCATCTTGAGCTTCTTCAAAAAGGTAGACAACAAGGAGGGTTCTCTGTTTCTAGGCGTCGCGCCTGATGTTCCGAGTTGCGAAGACGGCACCACGGATGTCGACGACGTCGAGCGGTACAATGAACTCGACTTACCCAATAAGAAAAGGAGGCTAAGCCGTGAGCCTAAAGAGGCCAAGAAGGAGTTACTCGCAAAGCAAGACTCTCCTGTAAAACCAATCTCTCCTATAAAGCAAGATTCTCCTATAAAGGATGAGCCACCTATGAAGCCGGACCTACCCTCCTCCCCAGTCAAGCCCAAGTCTTCCAAGGCACGAATCAAGACTGGTTTTGTTATGGATTCCGATAGCGAAGATGAATCAGACGAGCCAGTCAACATCACCATATCAATACCCGAAAAGACGCCTCAATGTGCGGATCCTACCCCCAAATTCGAGCTTCAATTGGACCATCTTACTAAGGACGAGAAGAAGGACCAGGTCGAACCAATGGTACTGAAGCAGGCCGATTCCATCGAGGAGCGATTCGACCACCTCGAGGACTTTGATGATGTTTCCGGGCTTGGAACAGGCGACTTGGAGGGCGAGGAGATGCGGGAGATGCTCTTCATGCGGGAGCAGGCCCAGCTGGAAGCTGAAGAAGCCGGGGGCTTTTCGAGCGAGGACTTTGCCGACGATCCCATAGACGAAGGGGCCATTGAGAGCTGTCCGATATGCAATGGCAGTTTGGTCGGCATCTCGGCTGACGAGGCCACCCGCCACGTCAACTCGTGTCTCGACGGTAACCCAATTCCGTTGCCACAGAATGACAAGGGGAAGAGTCCACCAAAGAAAGAAGAGCCGCCAGATGTCGAATCGGGCGAGGTCAACAAAAGATTCGCTCGAGCCGCAGTCCCAAGGCCCGGCCAAGCCAACCCCTTCGAACTCGCCTCCCCCGCAACTGCTACCAAGTCGGCCTTCTCCAAGCTCATGTCCAACAACGTCGAAGATTCGGCCTGGGCTTCGGCTGCCGCCGCCGAAACAAAGTCCCGGGGCCGGCCGGCGTACGAGAGGACCTGCCCGTTCTACAAGATCATGCCGGGCTTCTCCATCTGCGTGGACGCGTTCCGCTACGGCGCGGTGGAGGGATGCAAGGCCTACTTCTTGAGTCACTTCCACAGCGACCACTACATTGGCCTCACGGCCAACTGGAGACACGGTCCTATATACTGCAGCAAGGTCACGGGCAGTCTTGTCAAGCAGCAGCTCCGGACTGCCGCGAAATGGGTCGTCGAGCTGGAATTCGAAAGGCTCTACGACATCCCGGGAGCCGACGGGGCCACCGTCACCATGATTCCGGCAAACCACTGTCCTGGAAGCTCCCTATTCCTCTTCGAAAAGACCATGGGGAAAGGCCGAGTGCAGCGTATCCTCCATTGCGGTGATTTCCGGGCGTGTCCTGCCCATGTCTCCCATGAGCTCCTCAAACCTAACACGGTCGACTCCCTCTCCGGCAAAGTGAAGCAGCAAAAGATTGACATATGCTACCTCGACACGACGTACCTCAATCCTCGATACTCTTTCCCACCTCAAAACGACGTCATCAAGGCCTGTGCCGACTTGATCGGGAGCATGTCCCCGGATCCCAACTGCAAAGACGACGTATGGGACAAGGCAGCCAACACTTCGGGCACACCGTCCGTGAGCAGGTTCCTCAAGAGCACCGGCGGCAAGGAGGACGCGCCAGCCGGGGCAAAGAAGGGGCCTCGGCAGCGCCTGCTGGTGATATGCGGAACGTATTCCATCGGCAAGGAACGCATATGCGTGGCGATTGCAAAGGCTCTGGGATCCAAGATATTCGCGTCGCCCGGCAAGATCAAGATTTGCAAGCAACTGGGCGACGCCGAGCTCAGCGGGCTCCTGACGTCGAACCCGAGGGAGGCCCAGGTGCACATGCAGATGCTCATGGAGATTCGGGCCGAGACGCTCCAGGAGTACCTCGACAGCTACAAGCCGCACTTTAGCCGCATCGTCGGCTTCCGCCCCAGCGGCTGGAACTTCCGGCCGGCAAACGGCAAGACCGTGGGGGCCAACACATCGCCGGGGAGCGTGCAGACGGAGCAGATCCTTCACGGGAAAGGCTGGCGGACGAGGTTCGGGCACCGCGACTTTGTGGCGCAGAGGGGGAGCACAAAGGAGGCCATGTGCTTCGGGGTGCCGTACTCGGAGCACAGCAGCTTCCGGGAGCTGGCCATGTTCGTCATGAGCCTTAGGATCGAAAAAGTGGTGCCCACGGTCAATGTGGGCAGCGAGCAGTCGCGGAAGCGCATGAAGGCGTGGACGGATCGGTGGTTGGCCGAGAGGAGGAGGGGAGGGTTTGTGACGCCTTTGGTTGAGGGTCGTGATGAGGAGGAGACTGCTCTGTGGGACGGGAAGTCTGGTAAAGGGGGAGGTGCCTGGTGGTGATTATCTCGTGTACTTGTAAGCTAGGAACGCTGGATAGGTCCATGACCTAGATAATGAATAATGAATAATCACAGCAAAAACATACACTTCTCTCAAGATATTCGTGAAAACCATGGAACATAGGAACAGCGTCCATACATGGGAAAAGAATAGCATTTCATTATCCATATCAGGAGCCAACGCCTCCCCCTTTGCCTTGTCATTTTTCTATGAGCCACTTCTCTAAAGAGATGCCAGAACATGATTTCCTTCTTCCTTTGCCCGTAGAAAAAAACTCGCCGAAAAAGAAACAGCTTGTCAAGGCTTACTTAGCCTTAGCTTGCTGTGCCGCCGCCTCTACAGAATCACATCTCGCATTAGTCTCCCTGGCAGATTGGAAGGATTTCCAGGGGTGAAAGGGGGAACTTACCTCTCCGAGTGGCATCCTCCAGAAGCTGCGTGTCCACCGACGCGGCGGGGAGGTGCACGTAGCGCACGACGGAGCCGCGGATGAAGACGTTCTTGACGGAGCTCTATACAGAATCATTAGCTTCTCTCTTATTCCCGCGGGGCAAGTAAGGTTAAAGGCAGAAAGACCTACCAGGTGAGGATACTTGAGCTCCTCGACGACCTGGATGTCGTCGAGCTTGATGTTGAGGTACTGGTCGACGCTCTTGAGCGTGCCCTTGAGCTGGATGTCGTTTTTGAGCTCGACCGTGACCTCATGGTCGATGAGGGTCTTGAAGAAGCTGATAGAGGTGAGCCTCACTACAAGTAAAAAAAACCCTGAAAGGAAAGAAAAAGGAAATAGGGGAGAGAGGCGAGGAGGGGGGGGGGGTTGAGATGCGCTGGGATGCATACCTGAAGAACAGCATCTTTGAGGTGGGGGTGTGATGAATGAAGAAGAAAGACGAGCTGGTCCAATAGGAAAATAAGACACCGCTTCTCCGGGTCTCTCGCAAGCCGTGCAGCTATATCAGACACTCGTTTAAAGAGGAAAAGAAAGAATCGCGCGGCAGTTCAGAACCGTCCAGACGTTGAATCGTAACCCTCGACAAAGATGGTGATGCAAGGTCCTCGTTATTAGCTGCCTCTGCTGGAACCACTCACCAACAATCGTGTCACGTGACCTGCATCTGTTCATCATGGAGTCATGACACCCGAGTCCTATAACACGGCAAACACACAGAGGAAAAGGTTCAGTTGGCCTCGTTTATACTGTTGTATTGATAAATGGGGTTCTTCAACTACAGGTCCAACCGTCTTCCTCGGCGATAAATGCATCGCCTCACGTTGCAAACCACTTCAACCCATATACACCAGTCCCTCAAATGCAGATGATCCTTCATTTCGAGAATCCGCTCAGCACCTGAGATAAAGTTCATGTAAACCACACGAAATGGCAAATAAACCTCCAAGGCAAAGGATTCCACGCACTCCCATTCACCCGTGCGAATTATACCCCCTTGTCCAAGACTACGCTCCTGAGCCGCCATAGCTCAAACCAGAGCAAGTCATTTCATCCCAACTTCACCCCAACGCCTCGCAGGTTTTGCGGGAAAAAACAATGTCACCTTCTTCTTTCGTCGTCTTTGTCTCGTCTTGCATCGTCTGGTCTAGGCCACGTACTGGTACAGCGATGGCGAACCCTCTTCGTCGGGTCGCTCCAGGTACTCTCGGGCGATGAGATCCTCGATCCGCTTCTTTATTAGAGACACCTCGGGCCGGAACCGGCCTACGAGTTGAGTAATGACCTCGCTCACGAGCTGAGGGTGCGCAAGTTTCTTCCGGGACCTGAAACTGTTAGCATGCAAGTCATACCTACAGACCAAATACTCACTTCATGATCCTCACAATGGCAGCATCGATGATGTACGCCCTGTTCTGGTTGTTCTTCTTCTCCGTGTTCTTCCGTTCGTTGGAGTCCTCCACCTTGGACACGGCGTTGATGATGGGCGCCTTGATCCTGATGGCTTTACTTGTGAAGGCGGCGTTGAAGGAGAACTTGTCTCCGGGCTTGATCGACTTGGTCATGGGCTCCTTGAGAAGAACGCGCGATTTGGGAGCAATGGCAATAGCCGTCAGCGTGCGCATCAGGTCTGGCGTCGAAATGCTCGTTCTCTCTTGAATCTCCTCAAACGACAGCGTCGCCGAGTCCTCAAGATCGTTGAAGAGGAGTAGAACTACCATGCCAAACGTCGGCACGTTGACCTCGTACCTCCTCTCTCGCGCCAAAGCCCCTGGCTTGCCAGGGATGGCTGGGAACGTACACTTGACATCGGCGCTTCCCGTCGTGCCGATCCACGTCAACTTGCGCCCGTTGCGGTCCTTCAGGTAGAACTGCTCAAAGCTCTCCTGGAGGCGCTGAATCGCAGGCGAATAGGTGCAGGCAACTCTCGACCCCTCGCCGATCTGAGTGGTTCGACCCATGACCTCGGGGGGCCAGTAATTCGTGGTGAGCACGTTGATGTTGAGGTCGATGGTGGTCTCGCCATCGCGAACCCTGCGAGTGTGGTCGCGGTAGTTGGTGGTGAGTTCTGACGACGTGACGAGGTCTCTGAACATGCCCTCAAACTTGCTGGTGAACTGTTGGCCCATTTCCTGCTTCATCCGGGAGATGATTTGCTTCTCGACATCGTGGCTCTCTGACTTTCCGTGGAGGAGTCTCCTCGCGAGGTGCCGTTGGTAGTACGTCTGAAACATGTCCTTGTCTAAAAGGTACCGGATCAAAACAACCGCCTTCTCGAGCACCACGTCGACCTCGGCCTCCGTCTTGCCCTTGATGCCGCGCTTCAGGTTGTCGTCAATGAACAGGGACACATACTCGGAACTGCGGTTGAACAGGTTGATAAAGTCTGAGAAGCTCTTGGTAATTGCACTCTGCACAATCAAGTCATCCTGGAAGCAATTGGTCAGGAGGTTGTCAAACTTGTCCTTGAGCTGCAGAACATCGTCCACCCACTTAACCGCCGCCGCCGTCTGCTGAGCCGCTGGGTTCAGTGCCTTGGCCTTTTCTCCTTCGCCGCCCTCCTCGCCCTCGCCGTGGCTCATCGAGAAGTCGGTGTTCTTCAAAGTCTTCTCAATTTCTAGGCCAAGCTCGACCACGCGTTTCTGAAGAATCTCCCGAAGCGCCGTCTTCTTCTCGTCCACCCTGGAAATAAGCTTGAACAGGATGGTCAGCTCTTCCATCTTGTCATTATCGACCATCCACTTCAGTCCACTGCCCTCCATGGCAAGAAATTCCGAAAGGTGAGCGACGATGAGTGACTCCTCTATGGTCGCGCTGACTTTTGGTCCCGTTTCGACCTCTATCGTAGTTCCGCAGCGTTCGACTTCCTGGTCCAGGCGTGTCTGGGTATGCCGTAGCCAGTGGCTGGCATCCGACTCCCGGAGCAGCCGCTCGCATTCTGCAGTATAAAACCTTCTGCTTTCGTTCAGGAACAGGGGCTCGAACACGGTCAGGTAGAGCTTGTCGTTTTCGTTTTCTGCTTCGGTTTCGTAGAGGGAACTCAGCATCCTGCTGCAACTCCGGATCAGGTTCCTGTCGATTATGTCCCCCTCCCGCTCCATGTTGATTTGATCGAGAATCACGGAAATGAGAATATCCATGACCATTTTGGAGGAATTCGCATTCAAGGAGGAGCGGAGGATGTGGTCTCGGAAAAGCGCAATCGTGGTGGAAAATATCGGGGTTCGTTGGGAGTCGAGCTGCGTAAACCCTCGATCGAGATACATGAGGATATCAGCCGTCATGTTCATAGACATGTTGTGGTCCTCCCACGTGTCCCGGAGACCCTTGAGGAACTTCTCGCCAGCGTCTCGCGCCTCGTTGACCGAAGTCCCCGAGTTTCGATCGACGCCGATGGCGATGAGGCTCTGGGTGACGAGAACCTCAATCTTAGGGATGACGTGCTCCTGGAACCAGTCTTCCTCAAACTTGGTGACCCTGTCGTAGAGCTCCGCGCCCTTCTTCCTTAGAACGATCTTGTACGCAGCTCGGTAGAGTTCCTCAAAGGAGAGTCGACTACAGTTCTTGTTGTGAATGTCGCGAAGGGCTTCCTGCAGGGATGCCCAGCAGGCGTCGAAGTCGGAATTCTCGCCAGTGGCGTTTGGCTGCGGGTGAGTCAGTACCATCATCAAGAGTGTGACGTAGAGTTGTTGAATCTCCAAGCCGGCAGCGCAACTTACCCGTCCGATACGGCGAGGCGGACGTATCCGCCCTCGGCCAGGACCGCCACGACCCGAAATCATGTCTGCAGTCGTCTCCCCGCGAGGTTTCGTCAAAAGGTGTCGTTTTGTTTGCAGCTGTTGTCAGCGACGAGGAGTGAACCCGGTGTTAGCCTGGGGATGGTGGGGTAAAACGGCCGCTCGAAGCCCACTCAGGAGCGATGGAGGGGTGGGTTTCGCCAGTCGGCCGTGGTTCTCTAAATGTCCGCACGGGGGTCGCAACCGAAGAACTCTGTCGTTGAATGGATAAGGCAGCTTATGGGTACTTGGGGGGCCTAAAACACGGCTCCCCCCGTGAGGAAGAAATGACGAACTACGGGGGGCACTGAGGGAAAGGACTTTCCCAGATGACAAACGAGAATATGTTGCATAAATATGCGTTTAATAAGGCCAATATGCGCCTAATAAATAGAGTGGCCCCGGCTATCGATATGCCATTTCCAGCACTTTCGGAAATACTTACGCTTGGGTGTAGTTTGCACACAGACGGAGGTATTGAAAAAATCCCCAGTCAATGTCCCATCCTTCATCAGAGTCCCCGTAAATGTATTCCCTACCAGCGTTGCAGACTTTGCAATGAACTACTCATGGGAATGCAATGTTTCATGGTTCTTGGGTTCAACGGGAGAGCAATGACCCGCAAGCAAAAAAGTTCGACGGGGGAGTAATGGCTTGCAAGCAATGAAATTTTCTTTCCCAACTCTGATGTTAGTCGTTGGGAAAGACAGCCTCATAATGAGGCATGTTTGGGGAAGGAAGTCTTGGAGGAGTGGAGGGAGGCTTGGATGTACTTAACCAGTGAATCTGACCTCTTGGAACTTGGACCTGTTCTTCTCCTACTCCTCTAGTGCCCAGGCGTGCTTCCTTGCCCACTTCACTTCCAGAATCCTCTATATCAGCTTCTCTAGATCTCTTGTTTCTCTCTCACGATGACGCGCTATAAATCTCTTCATTTCCTTGCCCGACTCCTTAGAGAGTCTATGCTGACTGACTCCTTAGTCGGTCCCGGTCCCAAGACTTAATGTTGCAGTCTCCCAGGAGTTGCTATGTTCTAGGCTCCGCTGAGAGTAAAGCTATCAGGTGCGCACTCTCTAATGCCATTATTTTCATTTATCTTAGGCTTGTCTTTCTTGAAATCTTCCATTAGTTCACCTGGGTCAGCGTGTCGTCCTTAAGCTGCCAGAATTGAGACATATCAGGGAAGCGTCGAAACGAACCCTCCTAAGTAACCAGGCGTTCTCTGTTCTTCTTGGCCAGTATCTTCCTCATCATTGGTAGAAAGGATGTCTCTTTATCGTGCCAGGCCCATCTTTTCTCCCACACCGCCGGGTCCAGGGCCTCCTTCTGTCACCGGCATAAGTCGCGTTCTCAAACATTGTATGGATCACAGGGCCATAATGACCAACAAGCAACTTCATCCTGGTTGCATGCGGTCTAACGAGCTGGAGCCAGCTGAGCCTCAGTTTGCGATTCTAGAAGAACCTCGAAGAATTCCACTTTCCCCACGAGGTTTCCCCCCACGATCCAAGCTGGCTCAGGAACCAGGGGAGCCACTCGCAGCATACCTCGGACGATCCTGACTCGACAACGTGCCAACCGTCAGAGATATTTAATCTCCTTGGCAGAGCTAAGGCACATTCAACTTTAGATATAAGTGCTTCTCCTTAATTTTCTCTGGATATGGTCTTACTATTAGGGAGTGGTACTTATGTCTAAAAAAGAACGTGCCCTAGTGCTGCCAAAGAGATGACACTCCAAGAGAACAACTCTCCCTACAGGTAACAGCATGGAAGCTGGCTCTTCTTGTCCCGGTGATTAGAACACAGCTCCAAACCTCCACTCCAGGGGTTCCTGCATTGCATTCGCAACAGTACGCCTGTGCGGTAAGGATTCAGAAGAACGGTTGGTAGACGAGATTCTTTACCGGCGCCAACTCGCCGTTTATATCGAATATGTTGCTGAATCCTCTCGGCTTCCCCAATCGCAGGATAAGGTAATTGTGGAGGGCACCGTGATTTACGGGAGCCGGGGCTTATGGATACCCAACGAACGATCGACTCCAACGATCGGAAAAGTGAAGGGGGAGCCAAATAATTCATGCCAAGGAGCCGGTTGATGTGGCATCAAGCAGGACAACGGCTAGGAAGCATCGGGAGGAGGGTGAGGGTCTTGTCACCAGTGAAGAAGGGGTCCAGAGGAGAGGTTTGACCCCGTGCTCCGACATGGCGGGAAGAGACTTGGACTTCACAAGCATTCGATAATTCGTGTTTAGACAGGACAGCAATGGGGTAGGGTCGGGAGAGACCTGAGACAGGGATGCATTTTTCTGTTCAGACCATCATTGAGACTATTCTTTGCTAACGAGATCCAATTGCAATAAACTACGCTCCTCAGAGCACGCTTTTTGAGTCATGGCTACAAGTATCTCGAAAGTGAACTCCAAGGAACATTACCTTCAGAAACTGAACTTGACAGGAGACGCTCCTAGAGAATCCGAAAACGCTCAGGCACCCAGGTTAGCTAGATTACACTAAGGAGGAGAGTATTTAAGCGATTGCCGGCCAGCCTGGCCGTGATAAGAAGGATGCCCCTGGTGCCACGATCATGTACTTCGATGTGTGTACAAGAAAGGGACTGGGATGCCCTGCCCGCCAAAACGCGCCTCACGTGATCCTGTTCCTTTTGCAGCCAGTTCGCAGCCACAGCCGCACCGTCACGTGATCCCACTCATGAGGAGAAGAGCTGCCCAACCTTGATTTTTCCGACCGACAATTTCGCAGGGCTAGTGTCCATAGCTTCAGCCTGACGCAGGAACGACCAAAACGCGTGCCAAACCACCTCCGCCTTTTTCGTCAGCAACATCGTTTCCTCCTCCCAGATTAAAATTCCAGGCCGCAATCATGAAGCTGGTTCGGTAAGCAATCATTCCCACCTCCCTCTGCCGGCTCGAACTGTGCTGAGCTCTTCTCTCCAAAAAGCAAACGAGCTCCCCAAGACTAACCGGTCGCGACCAGATTCTTGATGAAGTGCGCCAACGAATCGGTGACAATTGAGCTGAAAAATGGTGCGCCCCGACGAGAAACACAGCTCGCAACAACACACAATCTAACATTCTATTAGGCACCATCGTCCACGGCACCATCGCCTCCGTCTCGCCGCAGATGAACACGGCCCTCCGCACTGTCAAGATGACGGCCAAGGGCCAGGACCCCATCTCCCTCGACACCATGAACATCCGCGGCTCGACGATCCGGTACATCATCCTCCCCGACTCGCTGCCCCTCGACACGCTGCTCGTCGACGACGCGCCCAAGCCCAAAAACAAGGCCCGCAAGGAGGCCGAGCGCGGGGGCCGCGGGCGCGGGAGGGGAGGCGGCAGGGGGCGCGGTCGCGGTCGCGGCCGGGGACGACCTTGAGTTCAGAGACGGTAATATGGAGGGGGGGTCTTTATTGGCACGGGAACGTTATACCAATGCGTTGTGGGGATATCAAGAGGACTCAAGTATGAGGGAGGACAGGAAGATGTCGAAATGCAAATCTGGAACCTGGCGTTTGGGATGTTTGGCCACAAAAACAACTACATGAATCATCGTCGCTCGGCGGAATGGGGTATTACTTTTTTACGGTACGGAAAGATTATCTAAAAAATACATGCTCTTGCACGCCGACGCCGCCGCCTCGAGTCACCCCCTATTCTTAGTTTCCCTTTTCAAGTTCTTCTCTGTCAGTCTTTACTGATCCGACACCCCAAGTTCCCTCCATATCCTCACAACCTGCAACTTCTCCCACCCCGCCTGCTTCCCGCTCGATCGCACCGTCACCGCCCTCCACCCTCGCCCGAACCCCTCGATGCGCCGCTTGACCTCGTCGGGCCTGTTCTGCGCGCACAGCAGCACGTACGCGCACCCCCGCGGCGACAGGACCCGCGGCAGCGCCTCGACCAGCCGGTCAGTCGTCTCCATGCCGTCCCGCCCGCCCGCGTACGACAGCGCGAGGAGGTACGAGTCATCGTCGAAGGTCGGCGCGGCTACCCCCTTAGTCAAGTCATCGGCGGAGAAGGATTCAGGACGGGAGGGCATCTCCGGGGTGGGCACGTAAGGCGGGTTGAAGATGAGCACGTCGACTTGTCCGTCGCGCCAAGCAGCCGCCAGATCTGCTTTGACGCAAGCGAGGAACACCCCATGCGTATCCGGGTTATCTTCCTGTGCTCGACGCGCAGTGGCAGCCGTGGCCCGACAGGCAAAAGGGTTGAGGTCGACGGCGGCGGAAAGCACGGACCGGTGGCCGAAGAGGGTGGCGGCGTGAGCGTGGACAAAGGAGACGACGACGCCGGAGCCGGAGCCGACCTCTGCGACGAGGGGGGCCGTGTCGGAGGCGGGGAAGGCGGCGTGCAGGAAGGAGGTCTCGGTGGGGGAGGAGAGGGTGTCCAGGAGGAGGTACGAGTCCTCGGCGGGTTCGTAGACGCGCTCGTAGGGGACGTGGGAGGTATCTGGGGTGGGGAGCATGTTGGGAGTTTGATCAGGGGTGGGTTGGATATTGCTTCAAGTTGGCGACGGTATGAAAAATCTATCGGGGTGCGGAAGTGTGGAGAGGCACGTGATGTCGTCATGAATGCGTAGCCTCTATAGTGAGAGGGCGAGGGAGGGCGAGGTTCGAGGGAAAGGTGATGGGGGACTGTCTTGTTTTTATCAGCTTGGTCTGCTGCTTGTTTGGGAGCAAGAGGTTGACATCACTCACCAGCTGGTCTGAAGATACGAACAGTTCTCCAAGTCTCTTAGAAGCTCAACCACACCTCAACACTACTTCCCATCCCATGATACCCTCGAAAGCTCCCTCTCACAACTCCGCATTCCCTACAAAACAACACACCCCCCCGGAAACGTAACCTCGCACCCGTAATCCTCGCTCCTAGGCCCGACCCCCCACTTGACCCCCCATCCCATGCCCTCGACCATGCGCGTCTGGTTGCGGTCGTAGACGCCGCCCAGCTGGCACCGCGGGCAAGGGCGTGTGCGCGTCTTGAGGTACTTTGGCGTGGGCTTGACGGAGCCGTCGCCAAACGAGGGACACGTGCTGAAGCCCATGAGAGGCTCGCAGGGAGTGGCGATGACGGCCCAGACGTGCTTGCAGGTTTTGTGCTCGAAGTAGAGAAGGGTGCACATTTTGGTTGTTTGTTGGTACTGTCTTGGTGTTTTGGTGTTATTGGGAGGAAGGTTGAAGTTGGGCTGGGTGAGGTGTTGAAGAGGTCGAGTTGATTTGGCTGTGGCAAGGAACGAGCTCATGAATGAACAGTGAAAGTAGGTGAATCAAGGCCACGGCATTGGACGAAGACATCAGCGGTCAGCACTGCTAGTGGCCAATACGATTTGACAATCCAGTTCTGGACCGAAAAAATATAAGTAAAAGGGTATCACGTTTCCTAATCCGCCATATTCGTAAACGACGACTGCGTCGTAGCCCCCCCTCCCAACGTCCCGCTCTCGTCCATCTCATCGACAATAGCGTCCTCGACTGACGGCACCAGCTGCGACAGCATGGCCTCGACGCGCCGCATCGACCGCTCCACATTCTCCATGCGCGAGCTAAAGTCCTCGAGCTCCTCGGCGTCGGTAAACGACCCCCCCTGCAGCTTGTGCGCGATGCCCGCGGGGAACATGGAATCCCTCCGCGACGGCCGCCTCGCCTGCGGCTCGAAGCCCGGGTTGGTGTTTGTGCGCGTGGTGAACTGCCGCCGGATGAGGTGGTGCGTGAGGTCGTCGTCCACGGCAATGTCGTCCTGCACCGCGTCCGGCGGCGGAACCTGGAACACGGCACGCAGGTCGCGGTGGACCGTCAGCCGCCACTTCTTCCAGAAGCGGCTCTTTGTCGGCGTCGCGGCTTTTCGCTCCGCGTCAGTCTCGTAGGGGCTCCGCGGGGGCCAGAGCAGGCGGCGCTCGGCGACGGCGATGATCAGGAGCAGCGGGAGGTTGAGGAACTTGACCGTGGCAACGTGGATCTTGTGGAACCAGCGCGCGCTGACGACGAATTTCAGGGGCACGAAGAGGAAGACGGCGACGATGTTGAAGGGCGGCTGGTAGGCGAAGACGGCGTCGGCCTTGACGCCTTCGAGGGTGAGGACGGCGCGGCGGAACATGATTTCGGACGTGGCGTTGCTCGAGATGTTACTGAAGGTGTTGGACAGCATCGACACGAGGATGGTGAGGAAGAGGGTGTTGCCGAGGAAGGCAAAGGCAATCATGATGCTGGGTCCCAGGAGCCAGTGGAATTCCGTCTGCAGAGGTTAGCAGGTTTCGAAGCAACAGGTGTTTTTACGTACCGAGCGCTGTATTCCGGTGCCGTCGAGCCCAAACCAGATGTATATCATCCACTTGGAAATGGTCCTATTCTCGTCAGCAAACATAACCCTACCAGTAAGCATGGACGACTTACACAAGTTGATGGGCACCCTCGCCGAGCCAAAGCAGCGACAGCATGAAGCCAAAAAAGCACCAAGCAGACAGGGCAGTAAGAAAGAAAAAGTCGGCCATCATCGACCTCAACGACAAAAACACCAAGTTGTCTCTCAATAGGTTGAAAGCAAGGCGGGGAACGAGCACAGGCGCCGCGAGGGCGAGCACGTCGTAGGCTTGCTCAACGGGTGCAATGGAATGCATGTGGTGTCCGTACAGACGCAGGGTGATGTAGACCCAGTAGATGAAGACAAAGGTGACGTCGAGAAACGACCACAAATTTTGCGTGTAGACATTCCTACCGGGTCAATTAGACAAGTCATGTCGAGTCAGGAACTCTTGACTTACCAGCCGTGCGCAAGAATGGTGGCAAACTGATCCAAGGCCCATCCAAAAGCAAACACATCAAAGGCAATCTCGAGAGGGCTCCAGTGCTCCGTAGTCCGATAGACCATGACGGAGACGTACAGAATGAGCAGGATGGCAAACTGAATAGACTCGAGGACGCTCCGCGTGCGTGGAACAATGAGGCGATACTGGTTCAACAAGGGAGAGTCGCGCGGGTCGTACAGCGAGATGGGCTTCAGCTTGTAGTGATCCGGAATGATATCCCAAAAGGTCGAAGGCGTATAAACGATGCGACCGTCGTAAATGGCATCCACCACCTTTTGACAAGTGGTAGAACTCAGAAAGTACTTGCTCTCGGTAACAATGGCAATCTCCAACGACGGCAGGGTCTTGTGGTGCATCCAGGAAGTGGTCCGCTCGGCCTCGGCGCGGATCTCGTCCGGGGCGTTCTGGAAGGGCTCGAAGCCGGCGACGAGGATGTGGGCGAGCAGGAGCAGCCCGTCGGGTCCGTCGTGGGCTTCTCCGAAGCGGCGCAGGATGCGGGTGGCGATGAGCTCGCAGAGGGTGGCGCGGCTGTGGTTTACGTTGTGGCGGCTGTTGAGGTGAGACTGCTCTTCGAGGAACTGGGCGCGGTTGACGAGGAGGCAGTAGACTGAGTGGTGAGCTGTGTGCTGTACGAATATCAAGACCATTAGACTCACCAATCGAGATGTCGTTGAGCCCGTAAAACTTATCTACCAGCGGCCGCACCACCGTCACGTTGATCTTGAGGTCCTGCAGCTGCTCCAGGCTCAGGTGGTCCTCGACGACGCTGGTGATGTCGCGGCGGATGCGGTGGATGTTTGTGTAGACGGGGAGATGCGAGTGAGGATCGGTTCTGCAGCTGTAGAGCGTGTCGCCAGCTTCGACGCCCGATCCGACCACGCTGCTGAGGTTGCGAAGCAGCGGCTGCCTCTCAGCGAGGCCATCGCCATTGTCGTTGGCCAGCAGCGGCGTCGTGGGCTTTGGCGGCGTGGCCAACCGGATGCGTCTTCGCTGGTCGGCCATGGAGATGCCAGGCCGACGGCCGATTTGGAGGGTGAGGGTAAGAAGCGGATGAATGCGGGCCGGATGAGAGAGCCTGAGGTTGGCAATGAATCAATCAGGCCCAGTTCAACGGGTTAAAGGACACGTCGATGCCACTCCAACCCTCTCTACCGACGTTGCGATGAATTTGCTCAACAGAGGACAAACAAAAAGGAAGCAATCGTCCTTGATAAAGGATCGGTACGTCATGATCCCTGATTCGCCCGACAGATAAAAAAACAGATAAGGCGCGCTAAATAAGCTGCGACATCGATCAATCTGCCGGGGATCCATCCGCATTGACGACGGTGACTTGCTGGTTTTCTCTTACATGATGATCTTCTTCCGAAACGATCATGTCGATGGCAAATTCTGCCGCCAACCCTTTGAGCGAGACTTCCCTTGAAGAGGGGGGGGAGGGCCAAATTGGCGGATTGATCAGAGGACGGCGTTGCGGGCAAATGGTGTCACCACCATCCTAGTTCATTAGTGATGGGTCAGAGGATTCACATGCTCATTTTGAATTTACAGATATCCGTCAACCTCTACGACCAATATCAATGCAAAGTCACACCCAAGCGCCCTACAACTTCGACCCCCCCTCCTCAGCCCCCGCCTCCCTCGCCAACTTCCACGCAAACTCGGCCATGGGTCCCCTCGTCACGGCGTGATGCCTCGCCTTCTCGCTGCTCGCCTGCCTCGCCGCGTACCTCGCCGCGATGCCCTGGCACACCCCCGCGAGCTTCCACATGCTAAACGCCATCCCCCACGCCACCTCGCCCGCCGCGTCGTAGCCGCCGCTCGTCGCCGCGTACCACGCCAGGATCTGCTCCGGCCGGGGGAGCCCGGGGGTCGCGCCGGGGAGGAACCCCGAGGCGTCGTAGGGGGCCGCGGCCGGGTGCTGCGCCGTCCAGAAGTTGGTCATGAGGTTGCACACGTCCGAAAGGGGGTGTCCGATGGTGGACATTTCCCAGCTGTCAGAGTTAGTCAAGAATCCCCCATCTCGTCAAGAAAGGGATAAACCTACTCCAATATACCAATCACCCGTGGCTCCGTCTTGTGAAACACCAGGTTGTCAATCTTGTAATCCCCATGCACCAGCGTCGCCCGGTCCTTCGGCTGAAGCCTCTCGTTCTTAAAGAAGCGCACCGTCTCGTCAAAGTGCGGCAGCTTCCCCACGGCCTCGCCCGTCTCCACGTCCACCACTTTCGCCTGGCTCGCGCAAATCGTCGTCCACGTCTTGATCTGCCTGCCATAAAACCCTCCCGCCCTTCCGAACCCCTCCAGCCCGACCTCTTTCCGATCCACGGCGTGGAACCGCGCCAGCGTCTCGACCGCCTCGCGCCACAGGGCCTCGCGCTCTTGCGCGCTCACGCCCGGCATGGTAAAGTCCTCAAAGATGCGGCCGTCGAGAAACTCCATAACGTAAAAGGGCGTACCGATGACGGACTCGTCCTCGCACAGCGCGTACGTCTTGGGCACCGCTACGTCGGTGCCCTCCAGCGCGTGCATGATGCGGTACTCGCGCTCGACCTTGTGGGCCGTCTTGGATAGGAGCTTCCCGGGGGGCTTCTTGCGCATCACGAACCGCTGCCCGTCCGCGGCCGTGAGCTGGTACGTGGGGTTGGACTGGCCAAAGCCGAACTGGCGAGAAGTGTTAGCAGGCGTAAGAAATGGGGGAGGTGGTTTGCCGACCTGCTTCAGCTCAACGGGGAGCTTGATGGCAGGCACATGTTCAGAGAGATATCTCTGGAAAGCCACCTCGTCAATGGGCTGTCGAACTCTACCAGCCATGATGCCAGAGCGTGTCAAACTTGTCTGACGTAGACTGTAAAAAGTAATAAGTCTGGTGAGAAGCAGTCAAAAACCCTCCAAAGCCGACCCTTACATATCCCTTGCCTTCTCCGGGGTACAATGTGACTTGCCGAGGTCCAGCTCCTAGCATCTGGCATGGATGAGGCGCCATGGCTCGACGTTGCACTGTCCGGAGGCGGGTCATCAATTCCGGTCCGTCCAACTTCTCCAACAATCCTCGGCACCTCCACCTTTGTCCCGACAGGCTGACCCCAGAATTCATCTCCAGCCCGAGATCGATATTAGCGAATCAGGTACCTTAGTACGTACCTGGGGGACCGTCACCATACAAGTCACCATAATGACAACCAGACGCAGTCATCCTCAGTCGTCATTTAATCTCAATTTGTACTTGTTTTCCAAAGGTAGGCATTTATCCGGCGACAGATAACTGTACCCGAGTCTAATCCCTTGCTACCAGACGCTCAAAATGATGAAAAAACACACAAAGACTTGGTCCACTCGAGCTCTTTTCCCTTCCTTGTAACAAAATCTTGTTTTTCTGACTGTGGCCTTTCCTCTTCGGCTTTTCTTTCTTCTTCTCCTTAATCTTCCTCCCTTGCCGACCTCGTATCCTGCTCGCAGGGGACCAGTCCCTCAGTTGGCGCTTCGTTGGTAACCAGACCACGTCATCCGACAATAAAAAACAGACAGGATGCAAAGAAAAAGAAACAAGAAGAGTGTGATACACAAGACACAGTGTCATCAAAAAACACCAAAAAGAAAAGAAAAAAAGAAAGAAGGAGACTGAACGAAAATAAAAGAAGGTGAGGGTATCCGTCATGTCGAATCGTCCAATACATTCTGTTCCGTCCTATAATCCTGACCGCGCCCTCATCCGCAGATGCCAGCGGCATGCTGTTGCCAGTCCAGTGCTGTATTAAAAGAAATTGTTCCAAACGGTTCGGCGTGCTGGTCCCTCCAGAGGAGTCCAGCATCTTCCAAAGAAGCGTGGCGAATGTGCCAACATTCGAGACAAGAGACCCCAAAGTCCAACCTTGAGGTGGCTTGAAAGGGTGACGCGGGGACGTCCAAGAAGAAACGAGGAATAAAACAAATAAGTCGTGCCGGCTGTCGTGACATCGTAAACCGCTTATAAGAATGAAAAATAAAAGAGACGGAAGAAGCGAGCACACGTCAACGCGTGCTCAGCCGTCATCCTCTTCTTCCTCGTCCTTGGAGCTGTCTGTGTCCATCTTAGCTTTCTTGTTCGCAGCCTCGATGGCATCTTCAGACTTGCGTTTGATCCCTGCGGATCCAGACGCCTTGTCCGCCGCACCATGCTCGCTCTCGGTTGACATTTCGCCCTTGGCAGCGTCCCGCTCCATGGCGGCGACCTCCTCCGCCGTGAGGAATCGTCCGCCAGGGCCGCGGGGTCTTCGCATCGCATGGTTGTGTCGCGACTCGTGGAGGTACGGTTTCCGGCCCTTGGAGGTTAGTCTAAGCTGTTCCTCAAGTCTCTGACGTGCAACCCTCCGTTTGAGAATGCGATGGAATTGCTTAGCATTCACGTAGAGGGGAGACTCTTCGGCTCCGCTGCTGGCAGGGACTTCGGGCGACTGAGGGTTGTGCATCGGCGCTTGAGGCATCTGAGGAGGAGCGACGCCGGGCCGAGCCCCGGTATGGTTCATCATGTTTTGCGCATTCGCGACGCCTCCGGGACTCGCGACTTGGCTCATTCGGCGACCGGCGGGTATTTGGGGAATGTTATTCATCCGAGGCGACGACCGGGCGTCTTTCTTCGAGTTGGCAGCGGCGCCGCTCATTCGAGGCGACGTCTGTGGCATGTTGGCGTCCGAGGGCATGTATCCATAACTTGAGCCCGAGGCAGCAGCAGTGGCGGCCATGGCCGCCTGCTGGATGCCGTACTGCATCTGCATTTGTGTGCTCCCCTGTTGTGGCACACCGTATTGAGTTTGATACATGCTGTGTCCCTGAGTCGGGGGCCCTTGTTGGTGGGAGAGAACCGGCGACGTTTGCACAGAATTGATGTTCTGATTTGATGGGGACGTAATACTGCTGGAGGCTGTCTGGTTTGCGTAACCCGAGTTTGAAGTCTGCGGTTGTTGTGGTTGCTGTTGTTGTTGTTGCTGTGGTTGCTGCTGTTGTTGTTGTTGCTGCTGCTGAGTATACTGAGCGTACTCCATTATCTGGAAGTCGCGGCGCTCGAGAGGGCGTGTCGAGATACGGAGACCTCGTTGCGTTTCAATTCGTCGAATGATTTGAGGCTCAAATGCGACGAAGAAACACAAGACGGCCAAGAACCGAGCAATGAGAATAAGAGAGGAGACAACGCAGCGAATGGCTGAAGTCGAAACAAGAGAGGCCCGATTAGCGAGTTGCGGGGGTTTAAAATCGGTTGGCCGCTTGGGTATGGTTGGGCATTCGGTTGGGAGTGATGCTCTCGACGATAGGGTTGTCCCAAATGTTCCCAAGACAGACGGGCACCCAATCTATTGGATATGCGCGGATGAGCTGGCAAACGGGATTGCTCAGGTGGTTGCCCACGGCATATGCGGGCTGATGTCGTGGCTGGTTCCAAGGTGTTTGGCGTGGCTGAGGCAGGCAGCTACGCCAAGGGCACGTGAGTTGGGGAAAACAACAAAACAAAAATAAAGGCGGAAAAGAGTCTGGAAAGAGTCGAGCAGGTACAGGGCAAATCGCGACGCGAAACTGCACTGCTGTGGAAGTTCTGTCCAACCATAGGCGTTAGCTCAGGTGTATATATGGCAGGCCAGGATGAAGGGGGAACGGGTCAAAAACGGGGAAACGGGGGGGAGGCAGCGGGAAGGGGTGCAGCGCGTTTGGCAAAAGCCACCGCACTCTTTGATGCGCTGGCAAGCCCAGAAGCCCATGCATGACGGAATCTTTGGCCCACCACGGTGTCCACCACGTCCACCACGCCCACCACACCGGCCGGCTCAGCGACGGCTTGGGGTCGATGTGGTCGTTGGGTCGTCGTGGTGGCGGCGCAGGGAGCCATCATCTGGATAGCAGCAACCCGGACCGCCGACGGGAGCGGGCCCTTAGGCTGCACATAACCAGATAAGCGCTATGGGCCTGGCATCGACGTAAGGCGACGCACGCTCGAGCTGGTTGGGAAACGAGCTTCGAGTCCCTTCCGAGCTTCTGGATAGCTGCAGTCCTGCGCCTTGCACCAGGAGAAAGGGACGTGGGGAAGGGCAAACAAGTCAACATGTGCACGTCGAGGCTGCTCGAAGGGCTGGATTGGGCTGGGGGTACGGTCCGTCTTCGTGACACTACATTTCAGTGTGACCGGGCTCGTGAGGGGGTGTGGACGGGAAGGACGTCCACGACGAGGTGATGAGATGCAAAGGGGGTGTGTCTCCTGCGCTGCATCATGTTTCTATCCGGGGAGGCCTTTGAATCAGGAAGGTCGGTGGGAGAAGCGTGTACTCCTCGCACGGCACTTCCGGGCTCAAGAGTCACCAAGATGGAGCGACAGGCGACACAAGCACAAAAAGAAAAGCGCCATACGTACCACGCGTGGGTGCTTCTTCCAGGGATATTTGGCCGTCGGGCGTCCCAGTAACGGCTATGTCCGTCTCGTCAGCATGAGCCTCTGAAGGGTTTCAAATAGTGCGGTGCGGTGCAGGAAATCGAGGCAGGGGAGTGGGAAGTTGTCCAGCACCAAGAGTCGGTGTAAGTGAGAAGTGCGAATGCGCGCGCAGGGGTGTCAAACAACCAAACCAAGCGAGAGGCGCAATGTCAATGCGAACGACTACCGTCTGGTAAAAGAGACGAGGCAGAATGGGCAAACAAAGACGCGCCCCCTCGCGAGCAGGGCTGTAAAACGAGATGCGACAACGCACTCGTCGACACGACCGAGAAGGAGGCCTGGTGGGAGTGGTTTCGCATGTCGCACTGCACTTTTCACCCACTCCGAGACTCGACCACGCAGACGTAGACGAGCAAAGGGCAAAAGGTGGTTGGGAGGGGCGTTGAAGGGATATGCAACAGGCGACTAGACTGCTGCACCAAGGACAAAACGAGGCTCTACGTACCTATTTGTGGTGTGCGGTTGCACGGGTGCAAATGAGTTGCGGCGCGCACGCGGATGCACGGCGGATGAAAGAAAGCTTCAGGAAGCTCCAAGCTCGACGCGACGAGCCTGTCCAAACGGCTGATTGATGGCCGTTGGATCTGGGGTAAATCGGGATCCGCAGGCGAAGATTGTCACCTGACGGGCAAAGTGGCCAATGAAGTCGTCAAAAGCTCACTGTCGACGATGATAGGCCTCAGTTGTCGCGATGTTGAGAAATGCCAAAAAAGCGACGCGAGAAGAGCGAGCTGATTTGCTGGTGGCGAGAGGTGGGTTGAGGTGGGTTGAGGTGGGCTTGTCTCGGGTGGACGAGGGCTGCGCTTGGGCTTTTGTCGCGCGGGAAGCAACGACGAACTTTGAGTGCGTGCACTGCTTGCGACAATTCAACCACTAACACGGTGAATGTTTGGAGAGTAAGGTTGAGCCTCGTTTGATACGCCGGGCTGGGGTAAACGCGTTCTTTTTGTTTTTCTCAACTCTCTTCCGTCGCGTCCCAGTGTGAGATGAACGGCCGAGAGGAGTAATGAGAAAATGGGGCAACGTCGTGGGGAGAGGATAAAGGTTAGGTAACGCGCGGGTGGGCCTTATTAGGCTGGAGCTGATGAAGAGTCTGGCAAAGAGCTTGGCGCTTGTTGGAGAGGGAAAAGGGAAAAAAATTATAGCCAACCTGGACGTGACCAAAGTCGCCGAGGAGCTCTATTTTGGATGGAAATTAGAGTCGGTGACGATGACTGACAGCGGGCGGCTGCACGCGTTGCGGCACTCCAGTTCGTACAGAGCTGTTGAGCGGTCGGTGCATGGAACGGGGTGTTCCAGAGCTTGGGGGACTTCTTTTGCCGTTTGGGGAGATGAGACGGGCGGTTCGGCGAATGGCAGTGCCCGTTTGAAGGTTGAGCCTGTGGTTGAGCTTCAAAGCTTGTCGCTTCTCCGAGCGGCCCGTCCAGTGCGTCAAAATTTGGATAAGAGACAAGACAGGGCTGCGGACGGGTAATCTTGATTTTGCTGTCCAATGAGTCGAGTCGGTCTGTGAATGGCCCAGCGAAACAGAGAAAGGTGGTGTTTCGGCGCTGGGACGAATCTGATTGCTTGTCGGGTGGAGGAAAGCAGAAGCAGCAGGATTGATTGGCCGTGGAGGAGGAGGAAGGCGCGAGGAGGACGAGGAAATGAGACGAGATGATTTGAGGGGCGGGACCAAGTCTTTTTAACACATGTGAGTGGTTCAGAGACCTCAAAAGTGGGGCACAGGTGGCTGGTACCCGGCCTCGACTTTGATTTGCGGAGATGACGTGATGCAACAGGAAAAGAAGTGGCGCGTTTTTTTTTCTTTCCCTCTTTCCCTTTTTCCTGAAGCTTGCGGGGCCCAAAAGCGAGCTGCAGTTCTAGCCGCCATGTTGGGTTGACCCCTCACGAGCTGTTGAGCATGGAAGGCAAAATGCAACAGCTCAACGCTCCAGGGTATGGGCATTTTCAAAGATTTCTTTGCATTTGTCGCGGGCACATGTTTCGTCTTTCGGCTGCATTTCTATCAACTTGGCACCCTAAGCTAGTGCATAATGGGATCCTTCCAGGAGCTGTACGGATACTATATCGCACACAAGCTTTGGCATTGAACCTTCTTTCCGAAGTCCAGCAACCAACAGCCTGCGGGGTTGCGAGTTCAACTGATGTCTTCAGGACTTCCCACAGCACACTCACACGGTAGCTCATCGACAGGATGCATCCTCGCCCCCTACGGCCGCTCTATTCCGCTTCACACTGGGTTATCAATCTCAACGTGTCCTTGGACATCGCAGGCGCCCGCACCATAATGGTCATGACTTCACCAGCTCCTCGCACGCATTGTTCCAGACGACTTCGATCTCTTGTCTGCCTCGCCGCGCGTTAAAGCCACGCCCTGCCTCACCCCGATGCCCAGCAGTCCAGCTTCGCTATCCCGCGCAGAGCCCAGACCGCTTCTCTCCCCCGGCCACCACGCACACTTCGCCGCAGTCTTTGCCTCTGAGGCCCGACGAGGCAAACCGCCTCTGCATGCAGATACATACATCGGACACCCTACGCCATCAACCCAAAGCCTACCCCAGGGTGACGCCTACAATGACATGGTAAAACGAAACAGGCATTCTCCTCTTGCATCACCACCCTCACCCTCACGCCGGCCGATCAAGACTGACGGATGGTGTGTGCGTCTGAGCTGGCACCCAGCTCGGGGACTAAATTTAGCCCCCAAAACAGTCTACTGTGCCCTCCCGCTGGATGACGGGGGGCTGGGCACAATGGCGCCCGAGGAATTGAGAGCTGGGTTCCTTGGAGCTGAGCAGGAGGGGTGATTCAATGGCTCAGGTTGAGTGATTAGCCCCTACTGGAAGAGCTCAGCTCGTTTCACGAAGAGATCACGGGGTGCGGTTTCCAGCTCGGTGTAAGTCGATCTCACGGATGGATCTTCGGAGGCTCTTGCTCGGGAATATCAAGGTGCTGCACGGCGAAGCTGGGCTGGGCTCGAATGCAGCTTGATTGGCGCCTTAGCTGGCAAGTTGGAATCGGCAGCCCGTGGGCTTGGGTTGGGCCGCCGTGGCGATGGGTTGTCAGGCCTCAGCCAAGTCGGCGCTTGACCGGTGCGAGTGCCGGAACCGCTCGTGGCGTCGCCCACGTGCACGTGATGTGAATTCATCCGTGTGATGGAAGTGACGACGATACGAAACAGGGTGGGATAACAAGAGTCGGTGTGCGTGCTGGCGGCACGTACGGAAACATTGCCGTGAGACGTTTCCAGCCCTGCGAGACGTTTGTCAACATTGGCAGTCCCCCTCGATGAGATGGTACGCCAATGCGTACGGAGAGTGAGGCGACAAAGGCCAGCGTGCAATGACAATGACAAAGACCAATACCAAGACCACCATGCAATTGCCGGATAAGGATTTGGGAAGCAACGAAGGATCAAATGAAAAACGAGTCCAGGATCATGGATCTCGCTGTATCTGGGACGGAAGAGGGAGATGCAGCTGCGGTCCCCGGCCCAAGCGTGGGACGCGTCGTCGCTAGGCCATGGGAAGCCATGAAAAAGTCCGCGGCCACCCGCAGCAGTTCACGGCTACGTAAGAATCAGGGAGTCGGTGAGTGGTCTGCTGAAGCTTGCCTTTGGACGGGGTGCTTTGCAGAGGCGCATCTTCCAAGTACGAGGTCGTCCCGTATTCGACGACTTGGACGTCGTAATGGCGATCGGCTTCCGGAAGTGTCGAGTCGCGACGCTTTCTCGCTTGTCTAGGTTTTCCCTCGTCAACACATCCAGGGGGGATCTCTTCGGTCCCATCGCCTAATAAAGTGATGCAGGGCTCCAGCCGTTTCCAGGCAGCTGCTCCGGTACGAAAGGACTCTTTGCGGGTACGGAGGATGGGGAACGGAGGGTACCTGATGGATACCCTTACCCTCAGCTCCCTCCTCCGTCCCCTCGTGGGCGTTCCATCATGGCACTCTCCATCATGGCACTCTGCATCATCACTCCTCGTCAAGCTGCGTAATCGCAAACGCGAAACCTCCCAGAGCGTCAGAAGCGTCGCGGATCTCAAGCAGGAGAGGAAGCACACAAGAATCAGGCCAGGGCGAGCTGGCACACACGCAGACTATGCTGTGCTGTTACTGCACACTTGCTTGTTTTGATGCGTTATGCCGCGGGCGGAGAAGGGGGTAATGTTGCTCGTGTATCATGGACTGTCTCCCGCGGCGATGCTGTAACGGCGCTGTGACTCTCGGTCCTGCGCTCCGTTGTTGGGTGGAGTGCGGGGCTTTCTATTTTCTGTCCTGTGTGTGTGTGTGTGTGTCTGTGTGTGTGTCTGTGCCTCTCTTCTCTTGCTCTGTCTCTCTCCCTTGTCAACTTTGTCTCTCTCCAGCAAGTGTGCGGCGGGTTGGTTGTGCGTGGGTGTGTGGGTGGTGGGTTGTGGTGAGGTGAGGTTTCGGGCCCTTCCCCCCTTCGCGCGTCCCCCTCACGCCTCCCTTCCCATCGAGATCGTTCGAACAAAAGGACGTGACTGGTGACTGAGGGAGGCCCTTTCTCACACGCTGGATGGCCAAAAAGCTGAGACGACGGTCCGTAGCCATAGCTCGTGTTTGCCTATCAGGAGCAAGAGAAATGCGTCGCATTATTTTTGACCTATGACGACGGGGCTGTAGCCTGGAAGAAGTCAAGTCGGGCGCGCCCCTCGCTCGCAACCCATGCCGAAAGGCCCTGGTTACATGATCTTGGCTGGAGTTGTTTCTTCCCATATCTGCAGGTTGCTTAGGTAGGCAGTCAGGCAAAGTCAGGCAGGACGGCATGTGACGGTGGTTTTTGCCCGCTCCTGCGCTCGCCGGCGGCAAAGGACACTGTGATGACTCCTTGCATGCTGCAACATTCAAATTCGGGTCGCCTCACTTTTCTGGAAGAGGGGGAAGAGAGGAGAGAGGAGTGTGTGTGTGTGTGAATGTGAGGTGGAGATGACCAGGATGTGTGTCTTTCCATGGCAGATGCAAGCGCAGTGTGAACAGAGGAAACAAGAGTGATCTCGATGGATGGATGACTTTTTGTAAAAAAACCTCTCTTCTTGCATTAATGTGGTGATGTTTCGTTGTACAAACAGGAAGCAATCCTCAGACCACGCATGCAATGCAATCATGGTTCGGGACGGCACTTCTGGCACCACCACCATGATTAATTCCCAATTCTACGCAGTTACTATGCAATTCACCCGCTTGCACATCTTTACAATCGGCCCAACGGGTGGGTGAAATGAATGCCTCATCGGTTTCCTCCCACGTTTTTCCCAAGTTTTCCCCAACGAGCAAAAGCCCTCGTTTAGTTTCACTACAACCTGCCAATTCTCCGTCGGCCACGCCGGAGCTATTCCCCTCGGCCACGGGGGCTGACTGATTCGCGCGTTCACTTTTATTTTCTTCGTTCTTTCTTTTTTTTCCTCCGTGAGGCTTTCCGCCTTTTGTGGGCGCTTAATCCCCCCGGATTGACTAAGCCTCGGTCAAAAACGTCTGATACGTAGCATTCGCGCTCTGCGCGCTGTGATATGACGCGCACCCGCGCGGCGCGTCACGACTCGCACGCCTTGATTATTATCTTTTTTTTTAACAATCCTTTTTGGGGGCTATCTTGTGTGTTGGTCACAAGGGTCTTTGCAACTATTGACATTTTTCGGCTTCTCACCGTTATGGAGACCTGACCTCTCTTTCCAATCTTGCCCGTTCCTACCCACGCTTGATTGGCCACGGTTTCCTCTCCGCTTCACCCAGTCTCACTTCCTAAAGGGTCACAATAAAACCAATTCATCTGCCGGCATCGCTATTATCCAATTGAAGTGGAGTTTTGGCCTTGTTGCGACCCAGGCCTGGGAGTTTGGGGGAGGTTCCTAATCTGGGCTCCAGCAAGCCTCAAGATAATCTGTATAGAGCCATCCACCGGACGGGCTCAGGCTCATACCCTGATCCTGTAAAGTATTCGTACATAGCCGTCGGGGAGCGGGCGGGCTGCAACCACTCTGCGACCCCAGAGGCAGGCCTGGGTTAAACACGCAGAACATGGCGTCTTGGACCGCCGGGGAATGCCTGTCAACGTCGACGGAAGCCGAAGTTGGTGAGTGCGAATATTCCATACGAGAGCGACGGGATGTGTGTGATGACGGCCCGAGTCAGGTTCCTTCGGAATCACAATCACTCAGCTCTCGTTTAAAATTACATTGTATTGTCACATTCTGGTGCTGACGGTGAGGAAGATTGAGTAGCGATGGATATACGAACTGAAGTTCTCAGCTCGCAACGCGGTGTAGGTTAAGTAAACGGGGAGAAGGTAAATTGCGAATCACTCGGAGGTGAGCAAGGTGTTAATGACTGCTTTAAAAGGGGGTTCTCTTATTCGGAGAGGGCAAAGATCCGACCTTGGCAAGAGAGAATAATTACACTGCGTCCGTGACTCGTTGGACGGCCATCGTATAGTATCCAACGTAGGGGCGAGGTTGTGTCCAGGTTGGCAAAGTGATAGGCACTGCGTTTCTCGTATGTGTTCTTAGGGCTGCACTTGATCGCACCTGGTGACATGTAAGGAGTATACAGCATAGGTACCTTATGTTGCCTACCTGCATGCAGATGCCATCTTAGCTACCGTGTGAGATGGGGGGCTAACACATTATGGGCTTGAGCCATGTACTTTGGTCATTGTAACCTTCGTATATGTGCCAAGAAGGTATCGGAAAGTCAGCGACTGAAGGCGACGTCAAGTGATAGTAACCTTACCGCTCCTAGGTGGCAAATGAAAAGACCTCGACTTCATGACCACGCCTATTCTCATTTCTTCGTATCCCTACTCCAGTTGACAAGCCCGTGTTTAGTCGTGGCAGTTGGGTTTCCGCCCAAGTCATTCTACCTAACCTTCACCCTCCCATCTTCCGATGAGAAAGGTCGAACCGGTAAAAATGTTCCTTCGAGGGAATCTTACACGAGATGGAGAGTCTACTGGTAATTATTCATACTCGAGATTCCGGGCTGACGCCATGGTGACACTCTCGAAAGTGTGTTGGGGTTGAACATGCAGGTCAGGTGTGCCAAGTGACGGGAGGGCGACGAGGAACCCTCATCTTCGGGCATGTCACACACTCGTACGCCTCAAGATTACCTTTGTGTCAATATTTTAGGGGCAATTAATGTTTAAATTAGGTTCAAATTGCCTTTTCCGTCTTATAGGAGGTAGTATCTCTGAGTGTTTTTAGAGGGTTTGGGTGAGGAGTCCACGCAGCCGAGGATCACAACGTTGTAAAAGGAGCGCCCAGACATCCAACTCCAACCAAGTCGGATTTCCGTGCTTACTACCTCTCGCATCAACTATATCAATAAAACGGCTCTCTCACGCCACGATGAAGTATCGGTACCTATTGGGCGACCATCACTCTGTGGTCGGCCTCGACCTATTTCGTCATGTCGCGACAAGTGTCCAAGATGGATGCGCGGATGTCGCACCAAGTTCTGGAAGCTTCTACAGACCTTCAGTTGGTTCTTTGATTTATGTTCGTTGACGGAGTATACTGGCGTGTCCGAGTGCTTGTCTCCGGGCGCCTGTCGATGGGTAGGCATGTCCTGAGTTTCATCCAAATTCTACATTAAACCTCCATACACACAATTGTGGCTACCCATCTTCTCTATAGTCACCGGGGCCTTACATGACTAGTAGCTATGTCTTCTAGACTCAACATTCTATGCTTGAGTTGGCAATTCCACGTTTTCGCCTCCTGATGAGCCATTAACTCCTCCAACTCATCCACGTGTACTACCGAGAAGGATTCTTCGTTGGGTAGTACATGGATGGAAGATGTACATACATATACCATATTATGGCCAGAATGTTGTCACGCGTTGCCTGGGTCGCTAGTCGACCATGAATGATTAGTCGGATGGTTAAAGATGTTGGCGCAACGGATGAGATGTCGAGAACAACATGTCCTGCGCAAGATACAATGAACAAGACAATACGAGTGACAATAATGCAGGAATAAGATGCCTGGGCTACAATAAAAGGAGAAAGGCCTGCGACATCGCTAATATGTTATTGTGAGATCCCGTTCGTGGATGCATCTGAGGCAGAATACTCAACGAGAAAGGATAATTCACTATGAGATATAGGGTAAGGAACTCTGGGACGTAATAACCCATCTACTTGGAAACCTCTCGCTACTGGGGTAATACAACCACCCCGTGAGATGAGGTCGAATGTCGTGAGGTACTATGTTGAGTTCGTGAGTTGATAGTGTGAACGTACCTCGTTTGGTGTTGGAATTCCGTGATCGGGGCGAGATGCAATCATCGCACTAGGCCGCGACAAAGTGACCCAAGAATCGGGACTGGATAACTCTTACCAAGAAGGAGTCTTGTGTGAAATGAATCTGAATGCTTGTCATGCCAGCCCTATGATGGGATGACTTGTAGACAATGCACCACACCGTCGAGGACAGGGGCAGTCTCTCAAGGATACTCGCCTCTCGCATCTTTGCACTGCTTCCAGTTGAGCTACACCCCCGTGTCTTTCCCAGAAGATTACCGAAATACTTGCCAAGCAGTTCATGGGACGAGGCTTGATGGTTGTGCGTGAGCCGATAAATCCGCCCACGCGGCCACCCTGGATCTCCCTCATGCATAAATCGTAATCAAGCAGACCACCAAAAGCCCATGTTGTTGGTGGCGTTCATGCTACCGTAGCTCACGCACACAGACCCCAGAGAAGCTTGTCAATGGCGTGTGCCTCGGCTCAGCCACGGCCTGCTTGGTTTATCAGCACCACAAGCCAGGAAAAGGAATACCGGAAATGATGGGCATTCACAGTAAAAAGCAAGATACTCATATTTGACGACCTGGTGGTGGACGGAATCGCCGCTGCAACGAAGCAAATGCCGTTCATGCTCACGCCATATTCCCTCCATTGGCCATGGCAAGAACACATGGCCTGCATGTTGGTCCTTAGTGTCATCTTCGTTACCGACAGCACGGTTACGCAACATGTTCAGGAAGAGGGGGGTCAGATGTCCCTTGGAAGTTAGAGTCCGTCTCGGCGATATCATGAGGGCGTTCAGCTCGACGAGTGGGATGCGGCTTGGATAGCTGCATCAACGAATGCGAATGGTGGTGACGGTGGATCACTTCGCTTCGTTCTCTCACCCTTGACTCAATGTTTCTTAGGGTTGGGCAGCGAGGATACCACTGTCCTCACCACCTTCGAACACTGGTTCGGAGGGGATAAAAGGCGGTGCCCAGTCATGGGTCTCTCGCAAAGTTGCCGGATATCCTTCGCCTGTTGGTCCAAACGGGCCTCGAGTTTTGAGGGGAAATGTCACATTGTCAACAGATCTCGTATCGCCTTGAATAGACGCGGCCATCTCAGCAACACGAGCCGCGCTGGAACAAACATTGTGTTGAAAGACGGAGGACTGGCCTATCGTGACGAGAGAACGATGAATCACAAGGGTGATGGACGCGCTTGTTCAAGAAAGAGGGTGTGAGGACGAGCCCAAGAAGCCTTCTTCGAAAACCAGGTCTCTGGATGGGAGATGAGGATGGAAGTAGCCCCGTGGACTAGACTAGGGTGACTTTGGCGGTGTCCAGGTGATCCAGGGATTCGGGACACTGGTGAGAAGATTGAACGAGATGAGCCTTGGTTTGGTGGTTCACTAGCAAGGGATTTGGACCCGACCGAATGGAGCGTCCAAGGAGCTAAGCCCGGGGAACCAAAGCCAAGGCTTTCAAACGATCCCTGGACTAACACGGGAAAAAAGCAAGTGCAGCCTGAAAGCGTAACGTCGCCTGATGGTGAACGAGGGACATTTGTGTTTCGCAGGTAGTACTTTGTAGTTGTCTGACTATGATAGGAAGTATCCGAGGACAGTTCAAGACTATGTCTTGGGAATTGACGCTCTCTCGTTGGCGGATGCAACCGTTACCTACCAGCAAAGGAATGCCCACGGCGCAGCACAAGACTGGACGAGAAGCGGTACTATCGGCGGCAGCGAGACGAGACGTGACAGCTAGAGCGGCAGGGTGGGAGAGAGAGTGGAAGGATGGACCGTCATGGGTCCTGGTTGGAGAGAATTTGGCGCAGCGCCCCAAGGTCGGCGCTTACTATGGTATGAGGGCAAAAGTATGTTAGCTCGCCCCACACAACAGCAGGGATCAGAGAGGTCACAATCCCGACCCCTAATGTATCTTCCTGAAAAATTAGCTGTGGTCTTCATCTAGAATCGAGATGCATTCCATTAGCATCTATAACAGCCTGGCAACGGTCCTTCATTGACTCTAATAGCTGTAAGAAGAAGCTATCATCAATTGATTCCCAAGCTTCCTTGACTGCGGCTCGTAGCCGATCATAAGATTGATCTTCTGGGAAGTGTCTCTCGATATATTCCTTCATCTCATTCCATACAGTCTCAATTGGGTTTAAATCTGGCGAAAAAGGTGGCCAGGTGATGACCTTGATCCCTCGAGCTTCAAGCTCGACGATAGTCTCTGCTGCAGTATGAGCAGGGGCATTATCTTGCATAAAGATGTGCCTGCGATCCGGATGAAGTCGATGCCAACCACATACGATAGGGACGATATGCTCAATATAGCTTGAGGCCTTAATAGAGCCCCAATCCTTCTCCCAAAAGACTCCAGGGCCCTTGCCCGTAAGCCCCGAGAAACAGGCCCAGAACATCCATCCCTTCTTACGCTGATGCCGTTCAATGATGCAAGTCGGGTCGAGCTCTTCGCCGGGCCTGCGAGTAACCCATGTTCGTTTATGCCTTCCCCCAGTTACCCAGGTCTCATCAGACCATAAGATAGCTTTCCAATCGTCAAGGGACCAGTCAATGCAATGCACAGCAAAGGCAAGCCGCTTCTGCCGCGTTGGCTCCGTGATTGGTGGTTTCCGACGCGCAATATATCTCTTGAATCCGGCCCGACGAAGGGCGCCTTTGACAGCATCGACAGAGCAATCCCAGCCTAGTGCCTGTGGCAGCCGCCAGTAAGCCATCCGCCGAGCATATCGGGAGGCACATACGAACTCTATCAACTCTTCAACTTGGGCTTCTGTAAGCACAGGAGGGCGGCCAGTAGAGCGACGAGGCGTGGCTTGGGTCGTAACTGCGTGTTGGACTTGCCGTAGCGTAAGGCGCAGGTGCGTAGCTATCTGCTGATAGGTCCAGCCGGCTGATCGAAGGGTTCGAATCGAAATACGGGTATCGCGGCTTGTGTTGCTAGCACGATTTGAAGGCGGCGGCGAGGGAGTTCGCGGAGGGTTGCTTCCAAGCTGCGCCAGAAGCTCCTGATGCTGCCGCGCAAGCTGCTCTTGGAGCTGCAGCTGAAGCTGCTCTTGCCTCTGTAAAATAAGCTTCTGTTGCTCCTGAAGCTGCTGTAGCTGTTGCTCGAGGCCCTGAATAGGATCCATAGCGAAAACGCGGTCAAAATAGACCTCAAATGCGTTGTGTTGATGTTAAGTTGGGAATACCTCCGGAGCGCGAAACGCGACCCCTCTGACCCCTGCTGTTGTGTGGGGCGAGCTAACATACTTTTGCCCTCATACCATAGTACGACATGGATGCAATCGCCCAACCAACCATGAAGCAGCCAGAGGTTCCTGAGGTAGTGGTGGGATTGGAGTTGCAGTAGTAATAGCTGCACGCGTTATCATAGCCAGGCTCTTTCACAGGCGCGCATGCTCAGAGCTTCCTTCCAGACCGTCGTCAATGCATGCACTGGGCGCAGCATTCTGGGTGGTCCGGAGAGCTTGTCGTCAGCCGCTGCAAAAGGGCGGCGGCCTCGCGTGGCGCGCGCTCTGGGAGACTGGGTTTCGGGGTGTGGCGGGTGGATGTGCGGAGCGAGCGAGACTTGGACCAGTCTGATCATCAGACGTTACTGTCCACAACTCGGCGACGGTCGACGGGAGAGGGCCGTCTCGTCCGTTGTAGCACGGCGTGGGACAGGTTGACGATGATCGCAGGATAGGCGAGAAGAAGGCGCGCGCTCCGCGAGGCAGGCTGGCCGGGCCTGGATCGAGGCCGAGGACCTAAATTTGGACTTTGAAGACGGGAATGAGGAGGAGTTTCGATCAAGCAACCGCCGATGGCATACATGTGCAGCGTTGACGATGCGACAGATGCATTGTTGATGTGTGGGGGAGATAAATTTAGGAAGAGAAAGGCGACCAAAGAGAAAGAGATAAAGTCAGGCGAGGCTGCACATGGAGATGTGGAAAGAGCATCCTCGAATCATCATCAGCATCATCACAAGTTCCTTCCAGCCTGCCCAGTCTTTCCGTTGATCGGAAACTGCACCCTCGTCAGCTCCTTCCCATTCAAGTCCTCCCTATAGTCATCCCCCTACGTCCTCCCCCTTCAAGTCCTTTTTCTTGACTCCTCCCTCGCACCTTCCACATCTACCCCGGACAAGCTGAGTGAGAGTCACGAGTTGATTGTTGATTGTCCTTCTCAATTCCTTCATCACATCCTCCATCCTTGTCACCATCGTCGGCGTCAAGACAAAAAAGCTTACCATCGCGGGAATCGTCACATCTCCAACGCCCATTTGCTGCTCCGCACTCTGCTCCGCCGGGCCAGCTCTCCGCTCTAAAACCAAACGGCTCAAAAACCGCCGAAGAAGTCGTCTCTCGTCGAATCACATTCCTCACCGACCACCTGGCACAGAAACCGTCCCGGCGCCAGTCGAAGCCCAAACAGCTCCCTGACAAGGAAAAAGTCGCCTGGGAATCGCTCGCTCGGACAAGGGGTTAGAGAATAAAAAAAGCAAATCAACCGACGGTGCCATCCCTGCGCCCTTCTTTGCACGCTTTGGCTCTGGCATTGGCTTGTGCCGCCGCTTTTATCCCACCATCACCACGACCCGCCGCCCATTTTGCCCCAATCCGCGTCAACCAACGGGCCAACTAACAACCATCACAACAAGAATCGTCAGTCAAACCTATTGACGGCCAACAAGCTCCAAGCCAATTTTCGCCGAGGTCAGACAGCGCACACACGGCCACCATTCTCAAAGCCTGCCCCCGGCTGTTCCAACTGAGACGAGCGTCATCCATCATCGCTCAGCCTCCTGTTGCATCACCCACCATCGAGCCATCTTCTAAAGATAGGCGGGAGTTTGATTGACGATCCTCAGACATTCATACCTACCTATCCGTACCTCCTTTGCACCTACGCCTAGGTCCTACTTCCTCCACGCACGCGCAGAATCAGAAGCCGGCTCCCAACTTCGACCCGCACACCCCCCTTGCTCGTCTTGTGCAGTTGCCGCCCCGTTCCCTGGCCCTGCTCGCGTCTGTCTGCTGTTACGGTCTCCCTTCTCAACTGCCATTGCTCCTCGTTGCGCTGAATTTGGCCTTCGCACGCGCCGAGCTTGGTCTATCCCGCATATCCCTCCCCTCCACCTTACCCACACCTAGCTCACACGCCCTTCCTTCATTCACACGCCAACATCCCGCATATCGACTCCTCCCACTTGCCTCCACGCCCCCCCTAGCGCCAAGCACGACTCCTGGCATTTCTCCAACTCGTCCGGCGCCAAAATCTTTTGTTGCAGTCTTCCTTTATAATAGCCTTGCGCTGCCTGTTCCATCCCACCCTCGACCGCCTTCTTCACCTCAGTCAGTCACTCAGTCAGTCCGCTCGCTGCTACCTCTCGCTTGCGTCCTCATCCACCTGCTGGGTCTGGCTGTCGGCTCCTGATATCTTGGTAATAGCTTGCTCCCAAGTCATCGGCTTTACTCAACCCGACCTTCACCTTGGTCTTCATCATTCCTCTCACACCAGTCTTCCACCGGTCCTATCAGCCATCATGCCTGGTTCCAAGCCTCAGTTGGGGAAGCTCGCTACCCCTCTCACTGCGACTTTCCCTTCCGAGATCCGTTCGGCCACTCCCATCTCGGCAGTCTCCTTCACCTTTAAGATCGAGCCCGACTACATCAAGACGCCCATTAGCCCACCTCTGGCTTACACCGACTTCCTCACCAAGGCCATGGCTCTCAACTCGCCCGCCCTGTCGTCGGGCGAGACCACCCCCGACTCGGTTCCGGACACGGCCAGCAGTGATCGGTCTGATTGCTCCGACAAGAGCGATCGACTGTCCCCAGCTTCGATAACCAGCATCCGATCCAAGATGCCCTCTCCTCCGGCCACGGCACCAGTCGTGCCCCCGAGTCCCTTCCCGTCCTCGGCGGCTCCCATGTCGGCACCCCCTGGGTCTGATACCTTTCCCAGTCTCAAGATCCCTCCCAGTCCTACCGTCTCCAACTTGGACTCTCCACTGAGCGCCACCACTGTCCGATCGCCGTTCAGTGCTCGTCCAGTCCCCGCCAGCGTCTTTGATTGGGAGGCTGCACTCAAGGCCCGCTTCGCCGAGAAGAAGCAAAAGTCAAGAACGAGCGTACGACACATCCGAGAGGTGGTGACGAGGACTGTCACTTACACGCCTCGGATGGCTCCCGCCCCCAAGGGCAAGAGACGGAAGGTTGAGTAAAGGGGTTTCGACCTTGCAACCTCAATCTACTCGACATATACACGAAGCATCTCTCAGCTACTCACGACATTCCTTTTGTTTACATGCATCAACAGTCCACAGGACCAACCAAAAAAGACGGGGAGGAAGATTGGACGAGAAGAGGTGGAACGTGACTCGTGCACTAATCTGCACTGGAGGCAAGCTTACGACGTCACGGCTCATGGCACACGATTCAAGTCCGGCATACATTCATTTCATTGGCACCAACCACGGAAGGGCCACATGCTTGCCTTTGGGGAAGCAATTTTTCCATCACCATTCATCATGAAGACGGGGGGACTTGGCACCGGGACAGGGATTTTGACTTATTGGGGGAGGGGATTAAGGCAGTCGGAGTTGCAAGGCGTTTTAATGTTTGTTTATATAACCTTGGATAGACCGTTCCCTGGGCGGACGGGATAGGACAAGGCTTGATACCAAAGAAAGGAGAGACGGGGTCGGCAACAGGAAACAGGAGGACAGGAAGGAACATTGACCAGAAAGTGGTCCAGAGAGAGGTGGCTTTGGAGGAGCACATGGAGAGATGTTTGGGAATACATAGTGGCCCGTGTAGCGGTAACGTGTTTATTCACCAATTCAACAAAGCCATGGGCTGTTTTGTTAAGTCTTGGACGTGAGGAACGTATGGTCTGGCAGTGCTTCTCGGCGGGGGCGGGAATCGCTGGAGAGATTCATGGTGCTATGTTGGTGCTGGCAACAGGCAATAAGCAACCGGGACAGGAAAGTTTCCCAACCCCCTTGTTTTTTTTTCGTGCATGCATGTTTTGTTTGTTTGTTATTGTTATTTGTGGTGGAATGTACTCCGTATGTAGGCAGATCTGCCATGGCCGTAAAAACGGGCCTGGTTCCCGTTCCCGGGTGTCCACGCATCGCGAATCTGGGATGCAGGGCGGATGGGAGGGATGGGTTCGAGGAGAGTCAATGGATGAGTGAGTGTTGTTCTACAGGAGGAATAGAGAAAGGAAGAATGATATTCGGTGGTGGGATGGGCTTCATCACAGGGGAATGAGTTCTCATGATTTGTTCTTCTGCCCGCCTACCAAGGTAGGACCAGATGTGACGACTGGGCCAAACTTGGAGAAGGAAGGAGTCACAACGGTCTAAATTCTGGCCTTGGCTCGTTTACTGTCCTTCGTAGAAAGTTCTGAAGAAGAAGAGAGACAAACAAAAGAGACCCTGTTCCTTGCAGTGCCGTGGACGGGTTTGAAAGGATGACTTACAGGACCCATGACGAACGCCCCTCCCTCCTTTCTGGTTCTCCCCCCTCCCCTCCATGACCATGACACACATGTTTTTTTGTTTCCATTCCTATTCTGGATGTAGTCTACGGGTGTGCGCATCTGCTGAAAAATACGTCACGGCATGTGCTTGCCATTCGGGAAGGAATCGAACAAGAAAATAAACAGAACATCATTGTGTGAAAAAGGGCGAAAAATGGGTGAGCGGGAATCAGGAGGGAGGGAGGGGCGTCGGTCGATCAATGGGAAAGAAGAGAAGAGGGTTTTGGCTCGGGAGGGAGGGGCGGGCGGTCCACTGGGTCGGATTTTGGGCCGGCGGGAGAGGGAGGGATAAAAAGGGAAGGGGGGGGGGGGGAGCAGAAAGATGACTGGGGGACTGGGGGAGGTGGGAGAGGGAGTTGGCGAGAGGAGAAGAAGGGAGAAGGGAGAAGGGAAACATGTGGGTGACAAGGCAGACAGAAGAACTCCCCACAGACAAACAACAGAACTGTAGCATATCCCCTCTGCCCTCTGAAAGTCCCAAGCATTCTGAAGGATAACGGTCCGTTAAACACTAAAAGCAGCAACTTCTCCTTCTCTGAATGTACACCCCCCCATCTCTCTAAGCGCCCGGCTCGAAGCGACCGGGTACCGCATTGGTCGGCGCCGACAAGCGTGGTCACCCACACCCCCGGAAGGAGAGGACCCTCTTTCCCTTCCCGCGCATGTGATTGGCCGCGAGCTAAGCGCCCGGGACTTTGGGGGGGAGGACCCGCTGAACGATTATTGCATCGAAAAGGAAGCAGAAGGAGAAAAAGAAGGGGGAGGAGATGCAAGACAGAGGGAGGCAAGGCACACTTTTGTTCAGTTTGTTCGTTCGTTCGTTCGTTCGTTCGTTGGAGGACCGATGATGCGCTGGCCTTGCTTGCTGGCCGCCCCCCCCTCTTCGCGTTGTAACCTGGCTACTGCGCGGGATGCAGCTCTCGTCACTGCCGGACTGGAAAAGTAGGCACGTTGAGACTTTGCGAAATTTTCATCGTGGGAGGTGCCGGTACGAGATTTTGGCGTGAATATTCGTACAGACAGGCAGGTGGCCGTCTTGTTGGGCCGGTGGCTGGGTGTTCTCGTGTGAATCGATATGTGATGAAGAACGAGTATTCACTCCCCATTCCTCGCTCACTCACTTTCACTTGCTCTTCTTTGCCGCCCATTTGCTTCCTCTTCATCTATCCGTCTCGAACCGCCTTCGTATCCTTTTGCCTCCATTGCCTCCTTCACACTCTCCCTCTTTCTGCCCTCTGCCCCTCTCTTCCCCCTCCCACAGCACTAACCTCCCCTACTCCTCCATCCCGCAGAGCGCCAGTGACCAGACGTACATGATGGTGATGTGATAACCCTGCGCGTCACACCGTCTCCCACCGCCGCCCTGCCATTGGCTTCAACTGCTTCACACTCCTGAGTCTTCTAGGCCGCCCCCCCTTGCTGCGTCTCTTTTAGTCTCTCTTATTAAGCGTGCTCCATCTGAAACGGTGGACCTGGTTGAAACCAGTTTCACCTCCTGGAAACCCCGTCCCGCCGCGGTGGAACACGTCCAACGGGATGGATTGAGAACATCTCTCTTCCACCGAAGCTTCGACCATATGTCTAATTTTGGCATCTTGCCGCCTCGCTCGTGGTTCACTTTAATCTGCTCCTGCATCGGCCTTTCTCATCTCGTTCGTATCCATATATATCTTTTTCGGTTCGTCAAGACATATGCCGGGGCCGTGACGGGGAAATTGGACGAGGAGAAGATGCCTGTTGGTTCCGAGTCTCGTATGCAACTCGGTAGCTCTAACTGAGGCAACCGAGCGAGAGAGGGAGAAGCACCGAGATAGCTTCTCCGGCGAGGGCCAGGGGGGGGAAGTCTAGGTTCAGGTTCAGTCCAGCCAGCCAGGTAGTCACTCACTCGCTCACTCACTCAGACACACCTCACCTCCCTCGCCATGGCGTTGCAGAGAGCGACCTTGACCCCTGCCCCCGAGAGAACATGGACCCAGAGCCGCTGAGTATCGCTAAGTCGATCGTTTGCGCTCTTGACCTCGGCAAACATCACCTCCCCTCCCTTGTCCTCCTCTCCGACGCGCCACAGAATCAGGTCGGGTATGCCTCCCCCCCGCTGGCGATACTCCTGGGCCATGACCTTGCAGAGCGCCGCCAGCGCGCCGCCCTCGAAGCACGACACCAGCTCCACGAGGTCCTCGACCTCAAAGTCCCAGTTGAGCCCCACGACGCTCGTCCTGCCGCCGTGCTCCCGCTCCCACACCTCCCGCACCAGCCGCCCGCCGTCCCCGTTGGCGATGGAGACGAGCCGGTGATTGATCTCGGACGCCCGCGCGGGGAAGAAGGCGTCCGTGTGCAGGTCCAGCGGGCACGTCTGGTACGCCGTCTGGAACACGTTGGGGATGTAGAGGAACAGCACGTCGTAGAACAGGTACGCGAACAGCGTGCGGACGATGCCGCCCTCCGAGTGGTATCCCTTCCAGCCTTGGGACCGATAGTGGCTCAGGCACATCTCCTCGACGCTGCATTCTTCTCCCGTACCCAGCTCGTCTAGCCAGATGGTCTTGGTGGAGGCGGCTTGTCGACCGGGCTTGGCGGGCACGTCTCGCTTGACCTGGACCCCATGGACAAACTCCTCGAGGGGCTTCTCCAGCCCTACGTGGCCAAAGTCGTGCTGGAGCCGACGGGGGATCCGGAGCTTCCTCTCCAGTTTGACCAGCCGTTTCTGGAGATCGTAGTGGAATATCAAGTGGCAGTCGGGGTCTTGGAGGCCAGCCTCGCACGTTGCAACCGCCGCTCGTTTCCAGTGCTTCTTTTGCAGTTCGAGATCCGTCGAGATCGGGCTCGGATCCAGAGTAGGCATGTAGTGCTCCTCGAGGAGGGCCTTGCGCTGATACCAGCCCCCTCTCCTGGCCATCTGGAAGAGTCGTTGGTCGAGGAGCTCAGTCAGCAGCTGATGTTCCCTGAGGTGCTCCTTGAGCCTCCCGTATATGTGAGCAGCCTTGTGCACAATCCGCGTGTATGAATGGCCGGGAGTGAACCTTCGCAGGTACGCGCCCTCTCCCATCTCGTACACGGTCAGCTCCTTGTGGCGTTCCTGCTCTATCAAGACCTGCCAGCGAGGGTATAGTTTCTCAAAGAGCTCAATGACCTTGCGGAACCCTTCTTCCCCGGGAGGACCGCCAAACTCAAGAATGCCGTCCACCTCTGCCTCGAGACGGATTGCTGTCTCGTATTCCAAGAGGCTCTCTCTCGAGGCGAAGATTGTCGCCGTTCGACAGACAATGTATTCGGGGAAATTCCGCTTGGCCATTTTTGCCAGGATGATCGTCGTGAGAGATTTTTCGGTCCACTCGGTAGATCTGTAAAAGACCAGATGGACGCGCTCAAAGAGCTTGAACGCCTTGGGAGACAACCGCACGCAAGGACCGAGAATGTCGAGCACCTTGGACAAGAAATGCTGCTTCCGGTTCGAGTCTTCTCGACGAAGCTTCGCGCCGGGATCAGGCTTTTGGCTATCCCGCTCCTCCGACGTCGCCGAGTCGCGGCTGTTGTGTCGACTCAACCCCAGCGACATCAAGCCCGTCTGCTGGCTGCTCATCCGAGCCAGCGACTTGATAAGTTCCGCCTTGTTCCGCCCCTGGAATTTGGCCTCCTTCGCTAAGGCCTTGAGCTCGTCCAGGCTGAGAAGCGAAGCCGCTTCCTCTACCGAATCGATGTGATCGGCAGAGGCGTCTGCAAACGTGAAGCTCTTGTCCAGGTCAAACTCAAAGATGTCCACGCCAGAAACTGGGCTTGAAGGTGGCGGTGCCAGGGAAGGAGGGAGTTCATGACATGTGTGGAGAGTGTCAATGGTCGCTTCCATATTGGAAATGTCGTTGTGGTAGCCCAGACGACTGTGTCGGTGCCAACAAGCCGTTTTCCTCAGAAACAGTCGAACATATCTGTCCTGGTGAGTTGGTAGCACAGCTTCTTTCCAGGGAGAACTCACAGATATTGTGCTTCGTAATCTAGCTCCCTCCATTTGTGGAAGACGCTCATTTCCCTCTCGTCAAACAGATGCGACTCCTCGTCTAATACAGTGTCCAATGCGAGATTGAAGGCATCGACGTAGATGGAACTTCGATACCTCACCCAAGCTGGCCTTTTCTCCCGACTTCCATCATCGTAACCAGCGTCCACTTGCGATGACTTCATCGCTTCATACTCTTTGATTGCCTCTTCGTCGAGTTGGGTCGGCGGGAGGGCCTCTTCAAACTCAGTGACACGAGGAATCCCCTCCGAACCATCTTCACCTTCGTCTTTCTTCCGAGGAGACTTGTCCACAGAGTCTGAATGATTCGATTCCGATTCCAAGTCCTTTGATACTTCTCGTTTCCTCCGCTTGGTCGCTCTCTCTGCCCCTGTCGTCGTCGAGCTTCCCTGAATAGTACTGCTGCGCTCCCTCTGAGGCTTCGGAAGCCTTGTCACGAACGCATCCATGCTCCCAATCACAAAGATGTCATCTTTCGACAAGGAAAAGCACTCGATGCCGTGCCTGTTTTCACAGAGTCGTGCGTTAATCAGGCGAAACGCGATGAGTAGGCAGACACGATCCCCGAACCAAGCCAATCTAACACGAAATCAGCTGACCTCGTGCCTTTCCCTCGCACTGATTTCCCCGAACAACAGCCGGCGCGTACTCGAACACTTGTACGGCATCCCGCCCATTATCACGAAAGCTTCAAAACCGAACCAATTGACGACAAGACAAACCCCTCGGTCGCAAAACCCGCTCCAATTCGCCATGTCAGAAGAAACGCCAAATCCCGACGCCGCGCCGACAGACGTCCCCGAAGTCGTGCCTCCCCCCTCCGATTCGGCCCCTGGCATACTCCCCGCGCAAACTGATTGCCCGACGAAAGACGTTGTCATGTCTGATGCTCCGTTAGAGCAACCCGCGGTATGTGCTTGCTGCCCCCTTGGATCAAACTGCTAGCAGCCTGGGGTCTATATATCTCTGCCGCTGGTCTGTTTTGACTGCTTCCCTATTCCTTTCGAGCTACGCATCGAACTTGCTCCGACACCCTCTGAACCCAACATGCCGAGGAAGCATCGCGCTAACGGAAAGAACAAGTCGTCGCCGGCGGCCATCGCTCACGCGCCGAGTCCCCTCCCCGGGCGAACTGGAACGCCCGCTCAGGGATCCAGAGCAGCCTCGGCGCACCCCGACCCGGGCTTCAACATGCCCGCCGAAGCCCCCCCGCACGGCGATTCGACGCGGAGATACTTGAATACGAAAGTCACGGGTGTGCTCCTCGAAGGGATGAAGCAGTTGGCAAAAGACAAGTAAGGCTTGCGAGTTGGATGTGAAGTGAATGGTGCTGACCGACAACAGGCCGAGCGACCCTTTACGAGTGCTGGGAGAATATTTGATACAAAAGTCAAGAGAATTCGAAGGGACCAGTTAGACATCATAGCGTTGTGGCGGGGTACCATATCAGACAAAACGGACATATAGGAACAACGGCGTTCCGGTTTACATGAGGTTAGGTTCACTATTTCGCAAGTGTCGTCTCATTACAGTCTTCGGCGATCAGATAGCTTTCTATTTGAGCATTCAGGTTCGCCGCGGCCTTCCCAGACAGGGTGCATGCATAGCATCATGGCTCTAAATGCAACTTTTTCCATAATTTGTCCCCAAACTCCATGACCCGGGATACCATCACCTCCACCAGGACCAGCCAGCCAATTTTGTTTGAGTTCGCTTAAGCGACGATGGTGCTGGCGGTAGCAGACTCGTACTTCCAGGTAGGGGGGAGGACGCCGACGGTCTTGTAGTAGCGGGCGAGACGGTGGATACGCGACTCGATGAGAATGAGACGGAACTTGGAGTCCTTGTCCTTGCGGTTGCGCTCGAGGTGCTTGCGGACGGCAACAGCCTGCAAAGGTTAGTATCGGCTCTGCACAAGATCAAAATTTCAACAAGACTTGCCTTCTTGATGAGCATGTACAGATCCTCGGGAAGCTCGGGAGCGAGGCCTGTAATTTCACTCTGTCAGTTCATGAACCGTACAGAGGCATTGGGAGAGAGTATCTCCGTGATATATATTTCCACCGCCATATCCGTTGGGTTATTCAGGGAATCGTACCGCTCGACTTCAGGATTCGGAGAATGCGGTTACCTGGCGATCCATGTTAGTTCTCTTGCTCCCTTCTCCCAATTGGCAGTCCACTTACCGGTGACAATCTTAACCTGGGCAATTCCGTGGGAGTCACGGAGGATGACACCGATCTGAGAAGGGGTGGCACCCTTACGGGCGAGCTTGCAGATCTGGTCGACGACCTGGTCGGGGGTGGTCTTGAGCCAGGCGGGGGCGCTGCGGGAGTAGGGGATGGCAGAGGACGAAATGCCCTTTCCGTTGCTGTGAAGACGACCCATCTTGTCTGTTTGCTGGCGGTGATGCTGCTGCTGGAGGTTAGGAAAGTTGTCGGGGTAGGGCGGTTCGTGAGAGTTCAAACAAGAAGAGTTGTGTGGAGCGGTAAATTTTTCGCTTAGTTAGGGCACCTGGTCGTTTGCGTGGGCCGGGCTAGCAGTGGAGGGGGGCTGGGTCACGTGGTCTGCTGGCGTTGGCTTGGCTGTCGCGTTTTATCCCGCTAGAGAACGAGGCTGTCAACTTTTTCCTCCTTCAGTTCTTTGTACAGCCAAAGTTTTGTTTGTTAACAGATGCCTTTTGCCATCGTGCAAGGCAACACGCAAGAGTCCTACTTCATACGGTAAGTCATCTTCTTCTTCTTGCTCTGCACTCATCGACCTTCCCTGATGATACGACACAATTGTTTTATTTCTGGTACCTCTTATTTTAGAGTCTTCGGACTCAATGAATGTAACGGACTTCTGACTTCTGGTCTTCTCCCCCTTTGACTCGAATTATCCCGTCATCGAGCTTGCACTAACGAGAGAATAGGCCTTTCAGCTCATTTAGTTCGTACCAGCGTATCCCGTAGATGAGCTCTTGCGGAATGTTTGCATTCGCAATGTTGAGTTAAGCAATCCAAACATGATACCAAGCAAATTTAATTCACCGTGACTGCGCCTGGCCCTTGCATCATGTTCTCTAACCTGACCAATGCCTGATGTTTTACATTTCTGAAGTGATGACATCCTCCCATACACAGACGAGCCTCGCCGCATCCCATTCTGCGAGATAATGCAAATCAATTCTTCTCCGACTGCTTACGTTCGAAGCCTTTCTCATTAAACACCCGAGCCGACGGCTCCTACCACACTACCAAGCGCCAACATCGAAATTTTCCTGTTTTCAGTGTGAGACATGTTGGGCCAATGGGTGCAGATTTACATACCTCCGGGAAATATGTCGTGACGACGGTTCTGTCGGCAAACTTTCGTCCGGCCAACGATTTCAGGGCTTTGGTCGTCGAATCCGTCGTCTCGAACTTGACAAAGATCTTGCCGACGCCGGCGGATTGTCTACTTCCTCCTGAAGGTCGGGGAATCTTCAAATCCACGATGGTGCCGAACTTGGAACATTCTTCGCGGACATCCTCGCAAATTTCTGCGCTTGTTAGCAATCTTCTCAACTTAGCACACAGTAGTCATACCTTCGTAGTCATCATTGTCTAGGAGCTCCTCGGCTGTGACCATGTTGAGAAGTTGAAGAACACGGCTCGTCTCAATATCGTTAGTAGTTTGGGAAGCAAGACCACTGATGGCAGTAATGCCAACATCAAAGTTGGCGACTTGCGTGGGACCGATGCTGGCCTTTGTGACCTTCAGCTTCTTGCCACCAACGTCCATGCCGTGGAGCGTATCTAAAGCAGGCGCATTGGCTGCTCCTGGGTCTTGATACTCGGCGAATGCAATGCCCTGAGAAAGGTTAGACCACCATACTTGGGCTAAAATGCGAGGTTACTCACCCTGGATTCCTCGGTGTGACGATCCTTGACGAGGACGAACGACTTGGGTTTGCCGAATGCTGCAAGGAGTTCCATGACCTGCTCTTCTGTCAAGAAGGTGGGAATGTTGGTGATGCTCAACTTGTTCACGGTGTCCGGTACTACATTGGAGACGACTTCGGGGTTGAAGCCAACCTCCTCAGTGACGGCCTGGACAACGTAATCCCTCGGGCGGCGGATCGTCAGGCCACGAGCCTCTCCGTTCGCGGCGCCGTTAGAAGCGTCCTCGGCCTCCATTGAGATGCCATCCAGAGCCAATGCGACAGTGGTGTCTGCTGCGTTTCTGAACTCCAAGACGGCGAAGGATTTGTCATTGGAAAACTGGCAGTGGGTGCAGGGATCCACGCTCTCAATGACGTTGAGGCCGTTGAGCTGGAGGTTGAAAAAGCCCATTAAGCTCTCCTCGGTCGTGCCGGACGGGATCTTGGAAACTAGCAGACGCTTGGCCTGGCGCGAGTTGCTGGCCTTGAGTCCGGCGCTGGTGACCTGGCCCCCGGGCTGGTTCATGAATGCCTGAAGCTTGCTCGGGTCCATGGGCTGTTGTCGTGGCGCTCCGGGAAGAGGGAACATGCCCGAAAGTTTTGCTTGCTCGGCCGTGACGTTGTCGTAGCCAGGTGGCTTGATGTCCCATTGGGTCAATCGGCGCTTGCGCTCGAGAATTGGCACCACGTCGGTCAAGTCGGGCGTCGGCTCGCGCTTCTTGGGAGGGGGGCTAGGGCTGCGACGACTCTCCTGCTGTCGCGAGAAGCCTCCGTCATCCCGTCGTTCTCTGCCTCCCCGTCGACGATCCTCGTACGGGTCTCGGTCGCGTCTGGGACGGTCGTCATCGTCCCGACGAGCGTCCCGACGGGAGGAACCTCGGTCGCGGTCCCATTCACGATCGCCTCGTCGATCGCGCCCCGAGTATCTATCCTCTCGTTCTCGGTCTCGATGACTGCGGCTCGAAGAGTAGGCGTCGACGTCTCCGTCGCGTCGGCGGTGGCTTCGGTGGTCTGGCGAGCGGGAACGTCGTCGGTCTCGGTCTCTGTGTCGGTCACGTCGATCGTCGCGGTCGCCTCTCGCAGGCTGAAGAGAATTAGTGCAAGTTAAGGACGAGGGCAGTTGTACATACGGGATAGTCACGTCCTCGACGATCTGCTCGGTGGTTGACAGGTCAGCAACGCGACAAAAGGAGAAAGGACGAAATCAGGGAAAACGCACCTCGCGACGAGTAGCTGTCGCCGTTCATAATTGCGATACTGACGAGAGACCTGAAAAAGGCGTCGGGATCGTCCAGTTGATGATGGCGCTGAGTTTGTAGACAGAGGGTTTGTCAAGCCGCAACGAAGTTCTTGAACCAAAAAGCTCGAGGCATCGCGCGAGGCTGGTCCTTCAACAGATGGGGCTAACTATTGTGGGACTAGTATGAATTGGGTCTCCATCTGCTTGTTCGCCCCAAAGTCGCTCCTGAGTGACCTTTAGTCCGACATCCTGATTTTGATTCAACGCATAGAAAATTGTAATTCGCATTGCAAATACACGCTGGCTGACCTCTGATCAATGTCTCTCGTCCGCTCCTCCGATTGGCGGAGAATACCTGTCAGTCTAGCAGAGCTTTGCATCAACACCACCCTCCGTTGTGGCCAATCCTTTCGATGGCGGCGCGTCAACGATGAATGGTAGGACTCTATACGTGCCTTTCCAATCCATTGCGACTTCTAACTTCCCAGGACTTGTACTCTGCACGGGCGCATCCTGTCCCTCAAGCAGGACCCTACACATATTCATTACAAGGTCACTTGGCCGACCAAACCAAGCCCTCTCACTCCATCTGCAGTCACGGATGATGCATCGTTGACAGATGACACTGAGGCGCTGTTGCGGCACTATTTCACGTTGCATCTGGACCTGGGAAGCTTGTACAGCCAGTGGTCACAGGCCGACCCCAACTTCCGCAAGAGGGCGCCACAGTTCATGGGCGTTCGCATCCTCAGCCAGGATGCCTGGGAAGCCTTGTTATGTTTCATCTGTAGCAGCAACAATAACATCTCAAGAATATCGCAAATGGTAAGAGACATGACGAGCCTGACCAAGGATACGACTAACCGTCCTGTGTCTAGGCGCATAAGCTTTGTAAACACTATGGTCCTCTCATTGGCCATATCGAGGGTGAAGCCTTTCACGACTTTCCAACTCCCGAGGCCCTGACAGGTGCCCACGTAGAACCACACTTGAGAGAACTTGGCTTCGGCTATCGCGCAAAATACATTGCTGAGACGGCACGGATAGTGGCCAAGGAGAAACCAAGTGACTGGCTGGAGACCCTTCGCAACCCTGAAAACCCTGGGTTCGACGCTCCGAAAGTCGCAAAGGATCAACATGCGACCTACAAGGAGGCACACGAACAACTTCTTGCCTTGAAGGGCGTTGGGCCAAAAGTCGCGGATTGCGTCTGCTTGATGGGCTTGGGTTGGGGCGAGTCTGTCCCTGTCGACACTCATGTCTGGCAAATTGCTCAGAGAGATTACAAATTCGGGAAGAGTAAATCCAAGACGTTCAACAAAGCCATGTACGATGCAGTTGGAGATCATTTTCGAACTCTTTGGGGGATTTATGCTGGCTGGGCACACTCGGTTCTCTTCACTGCCGATCTTCGAGAGTTCTCCGGTCGAGCGAAGGAAGAAACAGTTGTCAAGCTGGAGATCAAGGAAGAGGAATACGTTGAAGAGACACCTGCCAAGACGAGGAAGAAGAGGGGAAGAGCCGACACAACTCTCCAATCCGATCTGAAGAGTGAAGCCCTAGCCAATATTAAGCTGGAGACTGAAGTCGAGACAGTGGAGGTTAAGCGGAGATCAAAAAGATTGCGCGCTGGAACAAGGCGAGAGATGGTGTAAGTTTCCCGTCATCTTCATGTCGCGAAGAGTTTTGCGTTGTATACTATTACTTGAGAATTATTTTTCGAGCATATAATCATCAAGATGCGAATAGATATCCAGAAATTCGCATACACTAATTTGACGCGTTATAGTCTCGCGACATGTGAAACACCACGACGCGGCTAAAGCTCGGGTGGAGCTCGCCGGGAGACTTTTCGCCGCCCAGGCAAAAAGCTTCATCCCAAAGACCTCAATCTGCGACCAGCCACATCAGCATCACCTCCCCATGTGCAACGACACCAACGGGAGCGTTCCTTCTACTCTTGAACCGGGATGAAGCTGAGACTTCCATAAGGCAACATGTCTGACGCGGATTTCGAGACGATCAAGAAGCTCCAGCAGGAGCGCAATGCTGCTGCTGCCGCCAAGAAGGGCTCGCGAACCTTTGGCTCGGGTGATCAACGAAACGACTCGACCAAGCAAAAGCTCACTGATAACGCCGACAATGACCTCTACGGTCGCGATGGCCCCGACAAGTTTGCTGGATACCACTCGTCGTTGCCGATGGGCAATGAAGATGAGGACATGGAGGACAGCGATAAGACGCGACGCCTCGTCGGCCAATATACCGCGACGCGAGACATGATTGACGAGTTTTCGCGAGGAAACGGCGTCGAGGAGGACGATCCCTTGGCCGGCCGGGGCGAGAATACCGGTCGAATCACCGATCGCGAGACCGACTATCAGAAGCGCCGCTTCAACCGCGTTCTCACCCCTACTCGAGCCGATCCTTTCGCCGAGGCCCGCCAGGCTGGCGCTTCCGAGAATGGCACCAGCTATCGCGAGGTCATGGAAATGCGAGAGCTTGAAAGAGAAGAGGAACGCGTCCGACAAGCCATCCAGTCAAAACAAGAAGGACGAACCGATGCCGACGACTCCCAGCCAGCCCTCGCCTACAAGGACGATGAAGCGGCATCCCCCGAAGCTGCCGCTCCTGCGAGAAAGCGCAAGAAGAGATGGGACGTTGAGACCATCGCGGAAGAAAAGGGACCTGAGGCTGCCGATGCTGGCAAACCCAAGCGTTCGCGATGGGATCAAGCTCCTACAATAGGCGGGTCAGGGGCAGATGCCTCCAAGAAGCGTTCTCGTTGGGACCAGGCCCCGACGGCCACGCCCATGGGTCACTCTGGCCTTGCTACCCCGATGAATCAGCCTGCTGCTCCTGCCCTGCCCAGCACGTTTGGTACGGACATTACTGGACGAAACCTACCCATCAGCGACGAAGAGCTTGACCTGCTCCTCCCAGGCCTGAACGAGGGTTACAAGATCCTCGACCCCCCTCCGGGATACGAGCCCGTTCGTGCGCCCACCCACAAGCTCATGGCTACGCCTGCTGTCCAGACCGGATTTATGATGCAGGATCCGGAACAGGTGCGGCTCAGCGGGAAGCCCATGCCCGCTGAGATTCCTGGGATTGGCGACCTACAATTCTTCAAGCCCGAGGACATGGCATATTTCGGGAAGTTGACCGATGGCTCCGACGAAAATGCCCTGACCGTCGAGGAGCTCAAGGAAAGGAAGATCATGAGGCTCCTCCTCAAGATCAAGAACGGCACCCCCCCAATGAGAAAGACCGCGCTTCGACAAATCACGGACAACGCTCGACAGTTTGGGGCTGGCCCTCTCTTCGATCAGATTCTTCCTTTGCTCATGGAGAAGACTCTGGAGGACCAAGAACGCCATCTCCTAGTCAAGGTTATTGACCGAATCCTCTACAAGCTCGACGACCTGGTACGGCCCTATGTTCACAAGATCTTAGTCGTCATCGAACCTCTCCTCATCGACCAAGATTACTATGCGAGAGTCGAAGGTCGTGAAATCATCTCCAACCTCAGTAAGGCCGCCGGCCTTGCCACCATGATTAGCACCATGAGACCCGATATCGATCACGTCGACGAATATGTGCGAAACACGACGGCACGAGCATTTGCTGTCGTAGCATCTGCACTCGGCATTCCCGCCCTTCTCCCTTTCCTACGAGCCGTCTGTCGAAGCAAGAAATCTTGGCAGGCACGTCACACCGGCGTCAAGATTGTTCAGCAGATTCCCATCCTCATGGGATGTGCCGTCCTACCTCATCTGAAGGGATTGGTCGAGTGCATCGGACCAAACCTCAACGACGAGCAAACCAAGGTCAGGACTGTAACCAGTTTGGCCATTGCAGCCCTAGCAGAAGCGTCCAACCCCTACGGTATCGAGAGCTTCGACGATATCCTGAACCCCCTGTGGACTGGTGCGCGAAAGCAGCGAGGAAAGGGCCTGGCCGGTTTCCTTAAAGCTGTCGGATACATCATTCCCCTCATGGACGAAGAATACGCCAACTACTACACCAGTCAAATCATGGAGATTCTCCTGCGCGAGTTCTCGTCCCCCGACGAAGAGATGAAGAAGGTGGTTCTGAAAGTTGTTTCCCAATGCGCAGCAACCGACGGTGTCACGGCTGGCTATCTCAAGGAGCACGTTCTCGACGAGTTCTTCAAGAGCTTTTGGGTGAGGAGAATGGCCTTGGATAAGCGAAACTACCGACAGGTGGTGGAGACGACTGTCGACATTGGCCAAAAGGTTGGAGTGAGCGAGATCGTAGAGAGAATCGTCAACAACCTCAAGGACGAGAGCGAGGCGTACCGAAAGATGACGGTGGAAACGGTGGAGAAGATTGTGGCCAGCTTGGGTGCCGCGGACATTGGTGAGCGTCTAGAGGAGCGTCTCGTCGACGGCATCTTGCACGCGTTCCAGGAACAGAGCGTCGAGGACATTGTCATGCTTAATGGATTTGGCTCCGTCGTCAACGCTCTTGGAACGCGATGCAAGCCCTACCTGCCGCAGATTGTCAGCACCATCCTTTGGCGGCTGAACAACAAGTCGGCCACTGTTCGACAGCAGGCGGCCGATCTGATTTCGCGCATCGCCATGGTCATGAAGCAGTGCGGCGAGGACGCACTGATGGGCAAGCTGGGCATTGTTCTCTACGAGTACCTGGGAGAAGAGTATCCCGAGGTGCTCGGTTCTATCCTCGGTGCCCTCCGTTCCATTGTTACCGTCGTCGGCATTTCGCAGATGCAGCCGCCCATCAAGGACCTGCTTCCTCGACTGACGCCCATCTTGCGAAACCGTCACGAGAAGGTGCAGGAAAACACAATCGACTTGGTCGGGCGTATTGCAGACCGCGGACCAGAGAGCGTCAACGCGCGAGAGTGGATGCGAATCTGCTTCGAGCTTCTCGACATGCTCAAGGCGCACAAGAAGGGGATCCGGCGAGCAGCCAACAACACGTTTGGTTTCATTGCTAAAGCCATCGGACCCCAGGATGTCTTGGCCACACTTCTCAACAACCTCCGAGTGCAGGAACGCCAGTCCCGCGTCAACACGGCTGTGGCCATTGGCATCGTGGCCGAGACTTGCGCGCCCTTTACTGTGCTCCCCGCGCTCATGAACGAGTACCGCGTGCCCGAGCTCAACGTGCAAAACGGTGTGCTCAAGTCCCTGTCGTTCCTGTTCGAGTACATTGGCGAGATGGCAAAGGACTACGTCTACGCCGTGACCCCCCTCCTCGAGGATGCCCTCATCGACCGCGACCAGGTCCATCGTCAGACCGCCGCCTCAGTCGTCAAGCATATCGCGCTCGGCGTCGTCGGCCTCGGCTGCGAGGACGCCATGGTCCACCTGCTCAACCTGCTGTACCCCAACCTGTTCGAGACCAGCCCGCACGTCATTGACCGCATCGTCGAGGCCATCGAGGCCATTCGCGTGGCTGTCGGGCCCGGCCTGGTGCTCAACTACGTCTGGGCCGGGCTCTTCCACCCGGCCAGGAAGGTCAGGACGCCGTACTGGCGGCTGTACAATGACGCCTACGTGCACTCGGCGGATGCCATGGTGCCCTATTATCCGAACTTGGACGAGGACAAGGTGGACAGGCCAGAGTTGGCCATTGTTTTGTAAGAGTGTTTTATTTGGGATGGGAGATGGATGGGCGAGGAAATACGGTTTTTGGGGAGGCTTGTAATCTGTGAACTATGCCGTCGGTTGCGAGGAGCATGCACTGGGGGCGTTTTTGATAGACGACGAAAGGTTTTCTGTATTGATACACATTATTACTTATTGAAACTATGGTCTTGTCGCCATCACCGTTATACTATGAATGGTACAGTCGTCACTACGAGTTGTACAGTCGCCCTTGTGAATTGTACAGTCACCTCGAATTGTGCAGCCACTATTGAGACTTGTATAGGAGAACAGTGGTCATCATCCCAGCATTCACCCTCGTGCAACAACTGACTTCAGAAGCAAAGACGCCCCCCTGGAATGTGACAACTCAGCTTCGTCAGCTCTTCGCCCAGCGTTCAGCTCTTCACCATGTAACGCCAAAACAATCAGATCCGGGCGCCCTGTTTCAACGACTGCGACCTTGGCAACTTCAAGCTTTTTCATCCCCCCAGTCCCCGGTATGTCGATCAATGATGATCACAACGTCTTACAGCCCCCCTCCCCTTTCCCCCCGAGACGGAGCTGAAGAGATAACAAGAGGGGTGAGGAGAGGTTGAAACTCGGGGGCGAAAGGGGCAAGAGAGCCAAGTTGATCGGCGCCCTTAAAGCCTCATCTCGTCCATCTTTCCTGGACTGTCACTGTATGAAGCAATCTCCCCGAGTCACACACAGCCTCGGGACTTTTGGCCGGTGCTGCGAGAAGGACGAGTGGACAAGAGGACGGGGTTTGATTGAAAAAAATTCGGGCACCGTTCATATCCCTGACCGGGCTCACTACCCCCCCCTTCCCCGGACAGCCCTTCCTCGACCTCTCAGGGTACGGACGGCCCGCGGATGTTCCTTCGGGGTTTTCCAGTTTTCCAGGTGACTAGAGGATTGGAGCCGACACGGGCCTTGACGGGCTATCGAGTTGGGGTTTTTTCTTTGTCCCATGCCCACCATGCTGGCGCTGACGATAGGACACACAGAAATCCCGAAGGAAATCATATGAATGACTCGCCCGCCGGGGCCAAACACCAACCCCCCATGCTCAGTCTTGACTGTGAAGCCGGTCAGGCTAAAAGACCCCCTCTCGCGGGTAACAGTGCCGGGCTGCGACATGGGAGGGTATGTGGTTTGGTTTCGTCGTGTGTGCACGTGTGTCTTGTTTACTTTTCTTGTCTCCCCCACAGGCCATCCGGGAGGAATTGGTTGTCAGCAGGGGAGGGGGACAGGCGAAGGCGAGGCTTCACCCGAGAGATACTCCGTACAGGCGATAGGGATGCATATGCTTGCTCTCGAGTGCATCCCGTGACGTCTTGTGGCCTTCCCAAGTCAAGTGTCAAGCGGAGATCATAAAAAAGGCGGGTTTGCTCTCGGTGTGTGGCTGGCTCGCGTGGACATGATCTGATAGTTTAGTTGGTGATGGGTGACAGGATCTGGGGTTGAGAAAAGAGATAGAGATGGGGGGAGGAGGAGACATGTCAGGAAAAAAACAAATACAGCATCAGCAAGTCGAAGGGGGGAGGATATCTGGGCTGCATGTTGTTGAGACTATCTATTCTTGGCGAGGCTGGCTGGTCTGGCTGCAGGAAGGTATTTGGAATTGAGTATAGTCGATGTGATGTGTGTGTGTGTATGCCTAGTGGAGGTGAGGGGCTGCGGGCTGTGCGAGAATGGGAATTGTTGAGAATGCCATGGTTGAGATGCATGGGGGGGGTTATCAGATTGAGAGAGAAGCGAGCTGAGCAGGGCCGGGAAAAGGGCTAGGAAAAAGAAAGGTAACAAACCTCCATGTGCATCTTTGCGCAGTCATTTTGCCTCGTTGCCTCGTTGGTAACCCGAGGCTGAAGCAGTTGTCTCGAGTCAGGTTCACGTCGTCAGACACCAGAGCACGACGAAAAACCGAACATGGGGAATCCTCCCAAATCGCCCATGTTTCGTTTCCTCGTGAGCCCAAGTGAGGCTTGCTAGTTTTTTTCCTTTTCATCTTTTTAGCGCCGGGAGAAGGAAAGCGAGGAGGGGGTGTGAGGGGGGGGAATAAGATGGGAGTGACTGAGAGAGAGCCTCCCAAGTCGGCTCGGAATTTGTCAACAAATCCACACACACACAAACTCCCACCCTCCTTTTGTCCCTTTTCCTTTTTCTGAATCAAGTGCTATACTTGCTTGCTGCACGAGCGAAGCGAGCATTCCTGCCCCCGTCCCTTTTACGATTCGCTCCAGTACGAAGAGACCAGTCGAATGAATCAGTAGGGCAGGCATCGAGTAATTTCCTTGTGAAGGAAACGTTGCGTCCGGGAGTCAGTGCTCTCCCCCGTTCTCGCGGTAGTTCAGGTTGCGACGACGGCGCCGGGAGTTGTTGATGAGGCACCTTGGCACCCTGACTTTTGAGGCATGAATCAAGAGCGTCCCGGAAAGGACTCCTTGTGGTGGTACCTTCCTCGAAGCAATCTCTCGGCCGACTGCAAGCTTGTTGGGTTGGTGGCAGAAGGTGGCAGGTGGTGGCAGGAGCGATGTCCTGGGTACGGCAACCGCGTGGAGGCTTGCTCCTCCCTCCTCCCTTCCCGAAATAGTTTAACTCAGTCGCCGTGGCTCCATGCATATTATCCCCACGCCCAGAGCACATTGCTATAACCACACCTCCTCCTTCAAGCCGAGGCATGTCCGTACCCTCTACATAGGTACTTTCCTCTCCTCCGTCTCCCTTTCTTCTCTCAACCAATGGTCGGCCCCGAAAATGACGTTTGGTCCGGCCGGGCCCCGGAGCCGGTGCGAAAAGAATCACCAAGCGGATGTGGGCCCCGGGGGGGACCCTGATTCCGCCCGCCGCTGACGTCAAGCGTCGTCTCCTCTTGTCTTGTTCGTTCCTCCCAGTTGTCCCCCCTTCACCTCCACGTCTCTCCAGTGTCCTCCAGTCTCCCCTCGATGGACGTCATGGAATTCCATCGGATTCTGATTCCCCAAACAAGACCCTCCCTCCGCGTTTTTTGCATTTCTTGACGTACGGGTACCTCGCCCCGGTTCACCGCATGCAGCTTGTCCACCTCCCCATGGTCTCCAGCTCACAGCGCGCGCCCGCCGCACGTCACAACGAAGAGCCTTGCGGTGCACATATGCATGCCAAAATCAAGTTTTTTATCCAATAGAAGTAGAAAAAAGAAAGAAAAGGGCTGAGCTTGTGGATTCCCTACGTAACCGGTCAACTTCTCACAGTATGGACACAAAACACACATGATTGAACAACGCCCCCCTTCAAAGCTGAATTGACTCCATGACTCCCTTCACGTCAGCTGTGACTTTTGTTATGCTTCCTTCCTCCTCCGCCTCCTTCAAGCAGGACCCTGAAGATCGATGGCTCGAAACGGCGCTACACCATTGGCCCTCGTGCAACCTTTTTTCCTTCTTTTCTTCTTTGGCCTCTTTTTCCTGAACATTTTCGACGTCATCCCCCGTCATTTGGCCCACGGTACGGAATCCTTCCAATTGGCCTTCTTTTTCTTTCCTCGCCACCGCATCTTCACCCCTTTCACCCCCCTCGCCCCCCTCCTGCTTGTTTGTTGCGCAAATGCCGCCCGGGGCATGCGTTCACCTTTGTGCGACTTTTGCTTTTGAGGTGAGATGAGGCGAGGCGAGGCGGGTAAGGGAGCTAGTTTGTGAATAGTCGGTCCAAAAGCACGTAGGTCGAAAATGCACAAATGCACAATTACATACTGCCCTCTATGTATTCGTGCATGCAGTAGGTACTCGTAGGCATGTACACGAGCTTACAACACAGCCTCCAGCGAGGAATCCAGCCCCAAAGTCAACCAGCAACTGCACCAGGCAGCCCAAATCTAATCTTCTAAACCACTCAGGAAAAACCAGAGTTTTTTTCCTTCCCCCCCTGGAGTTGCCCGCAACCTCGTCCGACAAGTCACCCCATTCCTCCTTCTCCCCCAGTAACATCTCACTCCCTCTCCCTTGTTTTTGGTGTCCCCCCTCAAAGGGAAAATGCGGTATGCCGTCAGCCAAGATAAATATGTCAAAAATAACGTAGAACAAAAAGTCCACTTGGGCTTCAGTTGGGCTCTCTTGCCCCCCAGCATCATTATCATCATCATCATCATCATCGTACAGTAGCGAGAAGTTGAGTTGTTCGCGGCTTGTCTCGGTCTGGCATGCCGAAGATACTACGGCTTTCCTAGGTAGCCAAGCAAGTAGTCCAGGTACATTCTCCGTCCCTCGAGCACTAGGTACGTACTGCCTTCCCCCCCGCGGAAGAGCTGAGGAACAAGGCGGAACCGAAAGCGCCGCTAGCCCGCCTCGTTTGGGAAGAGAAAGATTGATGGCACTTCAAACTAGTCGTTCGGAGGACAAACAAGGACAAGGAGCCCAAGATTGGAGCTCTTCTTCTTCTTCTCCTCTCTCTCTCTCTCTCCTCTCATCCTGACGAAAGCCTTCACTCACTCCAATCTTTTTCCGCAGCCCCCTCCCCACAAAGCTTGTCCAGCCTTGACAACACGGCCCTCCCATGCCCCCTTCCGGCAGGGATTCGCTACATCTGAAACGCCGTGCCATTCCCCCTCTAGTCAAGATCTGCCCCCGTCCGTCCCGTTACGGCCATGGCGTAAAGAGTCTGCAAGGGAGATGCTTGCCGCTTTTTCTGCTCACTGGAAGTACCGTGTACAGACTACGAAGCAGCCTCGATTCAGAAGGGGAGGCAAAAGATTTCAGTCCGAGTTACGATGGATGGATGGAGTCTCACTGCAACTCCACGGAGATGAGGCAAACGAAAAGGAAGACGCACCGCTTTCAATCATCATCGGCTTCTCCGTATTGTTCTTCCTCTCCTTCTAAACCCATCCATCTTGTCATCCTGTTTTCTTTCCGCCCTCTCACGGGCGTGCAGCGAAAAAATACGCTTAAGTACTCCCAAGCGGCTATTCCAAGTCAAGCGACCCCTCACATCTACTATGGTATGAGGGCAAAAGTATGTTAGCTCGCCCCACACAACAGCAGGGATCAGAGAGGTCACAATCCCGACCCCTAATGTATCTTCCTGAAAAATTAGCTGTGGTCTTCATCTAGAATCGAGTATGCATTCCATTAGCATCTATAACAGCCTGGCAACGGTCCTTCATTGACTCTAATAGCTGTAAGAAGAAGCTATCATCAATTGATTCCCAAGCTTCCTTGACTGCGGCTCGTAGCCGATCATAAGATTGATCTTCTGGGAAGTGTCTCTCGATATATTCCTTCATCTCATTCCATACAGTCTCAATTGGGTTTAAATCTGGCGAAAAAGGTGGCCAGGTGATGACCTTGATCCCTCGAGCTTCAAGCTCGACGATAGTCTCTGCTGCAGTATGAGCAGGGGCATTATCTTGCATAAAGATGTGCCTGCGATCCGGATGAAGTCGATGCCAACCACATACGATAGGGACGATATGCTCAATATAGCTTGAGGCCTTAATAGAGCCCCAATCCTTCTCCCAAAAGACTCCAGGGCCCTTGCCCGTAAGCCCCGAGAAACAGGCCCAGAACATCCATCCCTTCTTACGCTGATGCCGTTCAATGATGCAAGTCGGGTCGAGCTCTTCGCCGGGCCTGCGAGTAACCCATGTTCGTTTATGCCTTCCCCCAGTTACCCAGGTCTCATCAGACCATAAGATAGCTTTCCAATCGTCAAGGGACCAGTCAATGCAATGCACAGCAAAGGCAAGCCGCTTCTGCCGCGTTGGCTCCGTGATTGGTGGTTTCCGACGCGCAATATATCTCTTGAATCCGGCCCGACGAAGGGCGCCTTTGACAGCATCGACAGAGCAATCCCAGCCTAGTGCCTGTGGCAGCCGCCAGTAAGCCATCCGCCGAGCATATCGGGAGGCACATACGAACTCTATCAACTCTTCAACTTGGGCTTCTGTAAGCACAGGAGGGCGGCCAGTAGAGCGACGAGGCGTGGCTTGGGTCGTAACTGCGTGTTGGACTTGCCGTAGCGTAAGGCGCAGGTGCGTAGCTATCTGCTGATAGGTCCAGCCGGCTGATCGAAGGGTTCGAATCGAAATACGGGTATCGCGGCTTGTGTTGCTAGCACGATTTGAAGGCGGCGGCGAGGGAGTTCGCGGAGGGTTGCTTCCAAGCTGCGCCAGAAGCTCCTGATGCTGCCGCGCAAGCTGCTCTTGGAGCTGCAGCTGAAGCTGCTCTTGCCTCTGTAAAATAAGCTTCTGTTGCTCCTGAAGCTGCTGTAGCTGTTGCTCGAGGCCCTGAATAGGATCCATAGCGAAACGCGGTCAAAATAGACCTCAAATGCGTTGTGTTGATGTTAAGTTGGGAATACCTCCGGAGCGCGAAACGCGACCCCTCTGACCCCTGCTGTTGTGTGGGGCGAGCTAACATACTTTTGCCCTCATACCATAGTAAATTTCAGCTCGACGGGGCGCATCTAAGTCGAGAAAAGGGCTGCACATGGCTTTGCTTTTCGAGGCGCCCCAAGCCCTCGCGCTTAGATCTTAATCCCATCGGCTGCGTGCGTCAAACAGGAAAAGATTTGAGGTGCATTTTGCGAGTGCACGTGTTCCAATTAGTCCCAAGGTGTGCATGGCCCGTCAGAAGGGGGGAGAGAAGACAAGGTGAAGTGAGAATCAGGAGACTTCACGTAGATGAACCGGGTGTAGGGGTGCATACGAATATGATGAATTGTCGTCAACTAAAAAACCAGCCAGGCAACCAGGGTCAAGAACCGTAGCTGAAAGACCCTACAACGGCTTTCACCCAACTTAGGTAATCCTAATGTTTATCACCATAGGGGTCCTGTCATTTCGATCTGCCAACGCAACGCTCACTCTCTGTTTGTTGCTTCGCTCGCTCGCTCGCTCTATCTCATGACAACCTTCATAGCGTCCCGGCTTCACCCGTAGCCTTCCCTGTTGCTCAGACGTAGACGTAAACAGGTCAGGTCATGCTGTGTGCCGTGTCGACTGGGTATATCATCACCGTGACGGTAAGAAACTAGTAGTACAACGGGCCCCCCTTGTTGCCCTTCTCTTCCAAGCGAGCCAGAACATGCTCTGTTGCTTGTGCATGTATTCGTATCGTAGATGAACGCCGAGTGCTTAGAATCGAGTCGCGGGTTTGCCATATCCCGTACCGAACCCATCCAGAGCAAAACCAACTCCCAAAAACGCCAAGGTAGGGTAAAACACCCCCCAAAACCAAGTTCCCGCTATATGATGACGGGGCTTAACATGCCAAACATGTTCCTCCCGTCAGAACGATCGTCTTGAATGATATACACCTCCGCCAATGTCCCCCATCCGCCGTCAACCTTTTGTGGTCCATTTCTCTATACCGTGCTCGTCGTAATGTAATGAATATTTCCAGGTGTTAAAACAGTAAAACGTATTTGATTATATCAGTGTCGTGTTGAGAGGGCGCATCTCTCCAGCGCGCCGTCGTGACGCCGAGGTCGGTGAGTATAAGCGAGTGTATTAACATATGAGGTCGTCAGATTCGTCGAAGCCGACATTGTCCGATCGTGAATCAGTCGGAGTGATGGTCCTCGGAGCCGGCTTCGGAACGCGCGTCTCCGCGGTGCACTTTTCGATGTCTTCGCAGGTTTGACACGACGGAAAAGTGTCGGCCACAGCCCTCGACCTCGCAGGCAAAAGCTGTTCCATTGTCAGTCTTGGTCCTTCATATTCATCAATCTGAATACGTACGCTTCTCGCCCGTGTGGCTGTACATGTGTGTCTGTAGGGAGCTGGGTCGGGTGAACCGCTTGTCGCAGACCTTGCACTTGTGCTTCTTCTGCGTGCTAGAAGACACCTTGGAGCTGAACTGACCCATCATGGACTGGGGGGCAGGCGGGATTTGAGAGGGCATCAGCCCTTGAGGCCGAGGAAGCGTCCGTGAGTTGACGGATTCAATGTCTGAGCCAGCAGTTGAGTAATCGGAAACTGAGTCGCCATAGTAGGAACTGAAGTTACCAGAGGAGGAGATGGAGGAACTAGTTGAGTGTGTCGAGGGGAAGCCATATGAGTCCACTGAAGATCGGTCGCCTCGCGCGCCATAGATGTTCCTGGGTGTCTCCTGGCTCATGGCAAGCATCCCGTGACTCGCATCGAGGGCGTCTGCGAAACTCCTTCGATCATCAGGTTGAACGCTGCTCGTCTCGTCAGCTCTGTCGTCCCGAAACCATGCCAAGGTGAACTTACTGGTGAGAGAATCTCCTTGAGTGATCTGCTTCCGGAGCCAGTGCAAAGGTAGACGGCCGAACGGGGGCTGGAGCGTAGCCCAAGGCTTCGTAGGGGGCCACCGAGGTAGGAGCAAACTGAGGGTTGACTGGAGATGCGGTAGTGGTGTAGGTTGGGTCCCCATAGGCCGCGGAAGTGGTTTGCATGCGGTTGATGCTGAGAAGATCTGTAGCGCATTAGATTAGTCTTGAGGGGGGGTTGCAACGGCTCGGGGCTCTGCCTACCTGCGGGAGGATTGGGGACGGGCAATGAGGCGTATGAAGCGATGGAGGAAGTACTGCTGGTACTGGCGCGACCGCTGTGAGGAGACTTGGCGGCCATCAAGCTATGGCTGAGGCCTTGATGGTTGTTGCCCATGAAGAGTCCGCTGCCCGATGAGGCGGGCACAGAAGGTGAAGAGGCCGACGACCAGGGGTTTGAGAAGGCCGGAGTCTGTGCAGGTGCCGAATATTCAAAGTTCAGTGAAGATCCGAAACGCTGCTGCGTCGAGTCGAGGGTCATGGTCATGTTGGCGCGTGAACAAGACTATGTGTGTGAGTTGAGTTGGAGTTGCTGTTGGAGCATAGGTTGTTGGAGAGAAAAAGGTTTGTTGATCAGATGCAGGATCCTGACTAGAAGAAGAGCCAAGTCGGTCACACAGATCAAAGACAAGATGATGATCCCTTGAGCTGGAGATTGATTGTTTGTATGGAGAGTGTTGTCGGGATCCAGGTGGGATCAGCGAAGTCTTAAGTGTCTGAGTGTCAATTGACGTGCGTCAATCCACCACCAGTGAAGCAGTGGAGTTCCTTGTTCCTCTTCTCGAGCAAAAGGTGTGACGACGGGGTTCAGTGATCGGCACGCCGATGTCCTTTCGCAATGGCTGAGGAGGCGACAGGGTTGGTGCGATGAGGTAGGACCAAGTCGTCGACCAGGGGCTTTGTGGGCTGCATAAGATGATGGTCTCTTCTCCGTAAGTCAATTTTGACAGCCCACGGCACCCAGATAGCGTCCGCGGTACAGGACGGCGTAGGGATCAGCGAGCGGTGCAAACGTCTTGGCCAGGAAAGCGCTGAGATGGTGTCCCGCGCAGTCGAAACAGAGGCGAGGGAGAGGGGCGATCTGGTATAGCTCCTCGACGAGAATGGGAATGTGTGCGGAACTGAGTTAACGCTTCGGGAATGACGACGAGGCAACCGTTTATACATGTATCCCATACCCAACCTTCCCCCTCCCCTCTCAACAAGAACGAAAGCCAAAAACCGAACTCTGTGGATCGCAAAGGGGGCGTGTGAGAGGTGGTTGAGATGGGAGACGGCTTTACGGGGTATGCTGGACTTTGCTCGTCCAGGGAAGGGGGTGTGACATCCATCTTTTTTGCTGTCCACGGAGAATGAGGGTGGTGGGTAAGGCTACGCACGGCAGTTTTGCAAAAGGCCCCTCAAGAAGACCAAGAGACGCCACTGATGTAGCGGGTCTCAGATGGGTGCTTGAAGACAGTGCAGCACTGCAGGACGGGGTACGTACCGGCTCGTGGACGATTGGGCAGGACGGGATTATGCAGGGTCTCTCTTTGGCTTGAGAAGCCCATCCAAGACAGGCTTGGTCCATGACGGCTCTGGAGGGAGGGGGTCGGGCAGCCGTGCGAGGCAGAGGGAACGCGAGAGAGGGCCACTGGGCCAGCCGTGGGAAATCGAGGGCCGCAAGCCACTCAACGGTAGCATCGAGGGATCCGCCTGCAACTTGTTTTTAGCGTTGGGGAATTGGCAAAGAAAAGAGCTTAGCAAGTTGGCAACCAGAGGGCGTCAGCGATGGGCCGTCGACGAGTGAGCTTGCGGGTCATGGGGGAGGATCCCACGTCAACAAGCACTGCCAGGGGATAAACTGGGCCAAGACGGCTGTACCAGATACCTCGAGGCATCCGGGAGGTGTCAAGCCGCAAGCGCCCCTGTCGCGGGAGGGTGTCAACCCATCACTGACTCTGAGACTCTGAGACTCTGAGAGAGAAAGAGACAGAGAGGGAGAGCCCTGACGTAAGGTACGTCAAGAGACGCGCCGGGGGAGTGTGCTAGCGGCCTTGGAGTGTGGGACATCAAGACACCCACCTGGGAAACGCAGGGAGGGCACGGAGGACAGGACGGTGAAGGAGAATTGAAACAGCAGCAAGTAGGCGTGAGGCGGGCGCCCGGCCGTGATTCGAAAGAAGCATCTGGTGAGGGGGAACTGCGGCGACAAAGGAGGCACGGCACTGACATCAATCGGCCAGGGCTGCCCAACCTGCAAACTGACGTAAGGTAGTATCCCCTCCCCAAGACGCCGCGGCGCTCGCATCTCCATGTTGCCACGACATGGAGACGAAATAGCGAGAACGTCTTGGGCCAAAACAAGAGTCAAGAACCATCGTGGTGTCCAGAATCGACGTGGGACAGGCTGAGAAGTGACTGGCCAGGAATGGCCGTCGACAGGTGAGCCCTGGAGGCAAAGAGCCAGGCACGCAGCCATCAGGGCCTGTGGCCGGGCCATGCTGGGCGGTGTTGTTGCAGTGATGCCATATCGCAGTGACCCACGACTTGATTCCTGGACTCCCCCTGCCCGTCTCCGTCCCCGTGCTTCCCCTCCCCGTGCTTTGCAGTCCTTCGCTTGCTCGGGTGGCCAGGTTGTGCCTGCTGCTCGATTGTGCTGGGTAGCATCCGGCGGCGGGACGTGGCCATTGTTGAAAAAGGATGGATTGATGAGGGAACGAATGTGAATGACCCCGCCGGGGCTTTGCTTGGTTTGTCTGGTTGCAGTAAGGGAACTTTTCTGTGCTTCTGGGCGCCTGGAGGCCACAGGACCTAGATACAAGGAACGTCAGTAGGTCCGTAGACTGTAGGTACTTGGTACGCACTGAGAACGCACCCCGAGAACGCACCCAGAAGTCATGACAGTGTCAACAAGTGCATCATGAGACTGTATGGCAACTTGTCCTGGCGGGTTTCGGCCGGTGCTGGGGCATGGCTGTTGGCGTGCTTGGCCGCCCTGCCCTTTTGGCTAGCTCAACGCCTCCTCCACTCTGGGTCGCCCTTATTTTTGCTTTTTTCTTTTTTGGGCCTTTTCGCTCCCCCAAGATCGATATCCCGTGCTTTGCAAATGGCTTTTTAAGGACGGACGGCACGTCGACGATGTGGCGTATGCAATTAATGTAAGCGAAAGAAGCCAAAGAGAAGAAGTGCAAAAGAAGAAAAAGAGGCACCGACTTGGCGCCGACGCTGTCCATCCTTAGCTCGAGATGGCTCTTGCAGGTTCGGAGGCAAGAAGGCACCTGCCGTGGGCACTTGACAACTTGGGCAGTCACAGCTGCCCGGATTCTAGTTGAGTGCGGAGTAGGTACCGAGTACCCCGTACCACACCCTCAGGGTCACTGCTGGTGTGCGAATACAGAACTGCCCTGTCCTCCACGGCAAGCAAATTGGGGCAGGTGGCAAAATTCTGCCCGTCCACTGCAGCGTTCCTGACCTCCAGGTACTGGAGACATTTGATCCTTCTTCCTTGTTTCAATTCTGCTTGCCTGTCAACAGCCCGCCCGGGCCAACATCAAGGGCCCTTCCTCTCTTGCCCAGGACGGAGCAGGTAGTGCCGTCTTATTCTTGCTTCACAGCTGACTCGAATCTTCCTCGACCTGTTGCAGTTGCTGGCAGTTGTCATGCTGCACGGTCAGTCGCGACTAATGAGGCACCTCACTTGTCGTGAACAACAACCAACCAACTACCCAACTACCCAACCCTACACCTTCACCTTGGCCTTTCATCCCACCATGTCACCACCCACTTCTCCCCCAAAGGCATTCGTCCGCATCACACCCCGGCAAGCCTCGGACGCATGCCGCAGCCGCTACTGCACAAGGCCACAAGCTACTGTCTTCTCCTCACCTTCCTCTCGACGCCTCAGGCCGCCATCCAGACAAAGACTCCGCTTTGCCCGCCCGTTCGCTGACCCGATGATGGGAGTGGTGGCGTCGAGCTAGACATGGGCCGTCGCGGTTGCAGCCAGTCGGCCTTCGAGAGCTCCCTTCCTTCCATGTCTACTCGAAGCAGCTCCCCGGGAATAATGCTCTTTGGCCTGAGGCCGCGAAATCTGATGCTCGCCAGAAGGGGAAAGATACTGGGAGTTCTCAGTCTTGAGCATGGACCACGACGCTGCGAGAGTCGACCCTCCCAGAGACAGCTTTGCTAGCCTCCTCACAATCACTCGGGCCCTGACACGTATTCCGCCCACTTGAACTCTCCATCGGCGATAAGCCATCCGCTCGATACACCAAGCCCTACCACCCACATCTTGTTCAGCTAGGCCGGGGCTGGCAAGCTGGGCAACTGAAGGCACCGGGGAGCACTCATCGACATGCTCACACACCGGTCGGTATGCCTTTGGGGAGCAGAGTCTAAAGTCCAATCCAATTTCATTCGCCGTCACGCGCGTCGGGGGCGGCCCGAATTCGAGGTCAACCTAATTAGACGTCACGTTCAAACATCTGCCACCGACCAACGGCTCGAGGTTCAATGCAACGAAGAGGGCGTGGGCATCCAAATGCCATCTTTCCGCACCAAAAATACCGGGGCTGACAAGTGAAGCCCAAACACTCATTGGCCAATGCGACACTCGGTGCCCTCCGTCGAAGTCTCCACGCCTCCTCTTCCCTCCATCCTCGAGATGCCGTTGCCAGGTCCTCTCCTAATTCTGTCGACCCTATTTCGGCAGACATGCACCTTGCCATTGAACCCAAAAGGACCAAGCTCTCCGTCTATGCCACATTTGACGCCTTGGATCCATAAATGGCAAGCCTGAAAAGGGTTTCTGAAACAGCCTGTCTACAGGGGAACCTGGACACTTTTGATTGTGGTCATTTACGGATCTATCTTGATCACCACGTCGGCAACCAAACTTCCAGCCTCGACAACCTTGCCGGAGCCATCTGGTAATTATAGCGCAAACGCAATGGCTTTGACTCTTGAGATACGGAATTGAGGCCGTCGGACACTTTGGAAGCAACCTGGGCTAGCTGGGTGAGCAATTGGTGATTACCCGCACAAACTCATTGACAGCAGAGTCTGCAAGTTGACCGAGCCTTGGAACGGTTTACGTAAATCTCTGGGGTTCGCTCTCGCCGTGATTTCAAGGACAAAGGGTCTCTCCCTAGCCCACCCAATTCAGATACCCGAGATTGTCGATTTTGTCGATCGCGAACGCCGGCGCCGGCAGATGTAAACGGCCCTTATGCGTCGACGAAGCATCAACGCCCTGTTTTGTTTCCCTGCATGGGCATGTCGGAAAGATGCCACCATGGACGTCGTCTCCTGGCAGGCAGGAGTCCTTCTCGTCTTCTAGAAGCCAGCCGGACTCGGAAGGTTTCTCACGCCAGCAACGACCAAGGGGAGACGAAGGATTGTTCGAACGAAGCTCATCTCTTCCGGTAAATGAAAGGATCGGGACTACCAAGCCAGGGGCACGACTCAAAGAGGATGACAGGCGAATTCAGCAAGGACAGGCCCGCCCCCACGACGAGGGTGCGTCTCAGAATCGACCAGCATTCCCCAGTCCGCCTGCAAGGCCAGAGAGTGCAACCTCAACGGCAGACCTTCTGAAGCAAAACTTCGTGTTTGGGATGACGATTGTCTCTACCTCAGCTTGGCTCAACACGTCTTTTCGAGCCTCATCTCACCATGCCATCACCAAGTGGGCTTTTATGAGATTACGGCGAAGAGTTGCCGTTTGGCGCGCATCTGAGCTTTGCACCGTTGCCTCGTCGTTTGGATGCCATCTCGCTCGGTCAGGCCGTTGCCATACCTGGCGATACATCTAGAGAAAGCTGCTGCAACACGCTCATGCGGCGATACCGACCCAGGAGCTCGTCACAGGATGGGCCTAAGATTGGTCCCCTGAACGCATGACAGACCAATGTCAGTGCCGTCCCTTTCTCACCAGACGAACACCCAAAATTAAGTCGGGCGCATTGGCCGGGCGTTGTTCATCAACTCAATGTCACCCGATAAAGGTCGGGCCCTGGAGGATCCGTCAAATTGTGCATATGGGTCGATCCAGGACAGTTTGCGCTTTGATGAACGACAGCAGCTAGTTGAGAGGCTCGAGAAGGTTTCTTCGTCTCCTTGACGAAGATGGGACGACGACACCTTCATGGCCGACCTCGCTCGCATCAACAGTGGAGGCTGCTCATGTGCTTGAAAGTGTTGGTCCCCCGATGCCAAGGGCAAGAAAGGCTATCGGCAAAGATAAGTCCCCTATTCGCATTGCAACTTAAAAACCCCTGTCCTGACGTCCCAAGGCTGCTATCACGAAATGTTGGCTGCGTCGGACCAAATGCCGTTGTTTCGTTTTCTCCAACTCCTCGCCACCCGGCATTGTGGAACTGTGTGCACTGCGCATCCATCCACCATTGAATGCAGTGACCGATCAGGAAAGGGGAAGCGGTCCCTCAGAAGCAGCTAGCCGACAAATAATTACTCCGGGCAGTGCAGCACAGAGACGTCCCCACGCAGCAGCCAGCCGGATCATGGATGGAGAGAGCAGAGTCCGGGGGGAGAAGCACCCGGACGGACACAAGGGCTTGGCATCTGAGAGACGGCGTTTTAGGACGCAATCACATTCACAAGTACCGGATACTGCTGGCGGGCTTTTTGCTTTATGGTGGACAAAAGCGGCTCAGCCTCCCACCAGATCTTGCCGCGCCGATCGAATTCTGTTCACGGCTGCAGAAAGCTTGAACGCGTTTAACAGACGGAAGGATCCGACAAGAGAAGATGGGCAGTCCACCGCGCACGTGTTCAGGAGTCGATTGATCGTCGTGGTTCACGCTGTCGGGACTGCAAAGACCCTTCCTCTGAGTGTTGCTGTGAACTGTTTCCCGTGGTCGTGGGATTGATTGCTTCCCGAAAGGATGCTCGTGGGACATTGCTTTCCTACAAACACACCAGGCACGCGGAGCCATGCCGAAGGGACGCCTAACTCCCCCCCCTAACCACGCAGAGCATTCCGCACCCCCTAGTCCCTCCTCCCAGTCACGACAGCGTCTGAAAACAGGCAAACCCCTGCCTGAAACAGGTCCGTGACGTCAAAACAGAGGGAGGAGAGACCAGTGCAAGTCTCGGAGTGAGAAGCAGCCGTGCGGAACAACTTAAGATTTAGTTAGGTCCAACGAACTTGCAGTCCGGTCCATCTCGGCCGGCGCTCAGATCCATGTTGGGACTTGTCAAGGCTGGCGAATGCCCTTGACGAGAGAAGACTGGGCGGGGCATCAGAGAGGAGCGGCGTCCTGTTAGCTCGTCCGGGACGGCCTTGATGCCGTCGAGGCGGGGACAAAGACGCACGATGAACCAACGAGAGGGCGAGAAGTCAAGATGCAGCGGGGGATGTGCCACCCACAAAAAGTCAACAAAAAAACGAGCCGGTTGTTGAGGGTGGAATTTTCCTGCTTCAGGCAGTGGAGCTCCGTGAGGAGAAGGACTGCGGACGAGCAGAGCGGTGCGGGTCTTGACAGGTCCCTGATGATGAAGGCCAAGCTTGGTGAAGAGAAGGTGCTTCGTGAAGCGGTCAGGGCTTGCTGGCAGGCAAGCAAGCAAGCAACCTACCTGGAGGTGAGTGGCAGGGTTCACCAGGCGCTATTTGGGAGTGCCGGGGGATCAGCTTGGCAGGCTGACAGGCGGCATGAGTGCGAGATTGTGACGATCAGGCATTCATCTCACTGACGGAAAATGGGCCGAATAGCATCCATGGGGTTTTTTGCTTTGGTGCTCGGCTCCGCAGCCTGTCTGCTCGGTCATTGGCCGCACCGGGTCGACGAGTTCACCACAAGTCAAGAAGAAGAAGCTGTGTGCCGCTGCTGCACAGGGGGGCGAGCAAAGGACCCCGGCATATGCAGGGCGATCAAAATGGCTACGACGCCAGGAGAAGGACTGACAGGTTTCCCCGTCAGAGGTGTCCGGATGGCTTCGGGGGCCTTGGGGCCTTGGGACCTTGAGAGCCTACCGGAAGTTGGCGATGGTCCATCTCATCAAGGTCGGTCTAGCAAACTAACTTCTCGATGAGATGCTGATGTGCGGCAAGCCCCCCAGGCCGCCGTGGTATTTGGATTTGTTTCGTTCTGAGCTTGACAGCCAGCCCCCGGGAGGTTATCTGATGTCTCAGATTTGGTGGCGGGCCCCCTCACGGAGAGTGCAGAGCGCAGAAGGCAGCACATGCGGATACGTACAGCCATATGTATGCACGGTGTCCGTACATGTACATTCTGCAACAGTCCGCTTGCATCTGAGCCGGCTATTCGCCTGCGTGGGATGGCCAGCATTGCCGACCCGGGGAAACTGGACCGTCTTCCCCAAGGCGTTGCCCTTTGAGAAGGCAAATCTCCCGGGGACGAGAAGACGTGTTAGCGGTGGCTTTTTTCTGGCCTCCATCTCGCCGAGACATGTCTTATCTCTCCCTCTTGGCGGCTTTCTCCTCTGGCGCGCATGGGAATTGCTCAAATTCCCATCCCCTACTAGACGCCACGTCGGACGCGGCGCTTGTACGAATACACACACGGCGGGCCAAGTCTTGTGCCCCCCTACCGATTGGCGTCTCCATGGCGCCGGTAGTTGACGTGTATCCGTATTGTGCATACGGAGTACGTACTCCGTACACGGAGAGGAATTCACTGTTTGACGGGTGCCATACCCGTCCACCCCAATGATGCCGTGGCGGCTTAGCTACGTGCAGTGTAATACGCTCGCCCGGAGCCTTGCTCCCTTCATCATCATGAAGGGCCCCTTTTTGCGTCATGGCTCCGCAAAATGGCTGGTCCCTCGTTCAATGTCTAAACGAAGTCATCTAGACTTGCTGCGAAAGAGGGTGTTGTCGTGTTGCTTGTTTATTCCAACCGCAAAAAAGCCCACCACCACCAACACGGGGAAGGAACAATGATTGCATCACTCACCTCTTTCGTGGGGCGGGGGGACTGAAACATCAGCGTGCTAAGGGGAGGGGGCGAAGGAAAAAATGCCGCCGAGACAACGATGTCGGTGTGGGTGAGACATTCATTGACATATTTGGACGTCGGGGCAAAACGACAAGTATGCCATATGAAGGGGGGTGGGTGCCTTTTCTGTCCTCTGACGTAAATGGCTCCGCGTCTAAGGCTGCGTTTCTCCTGCAGTCCGAGACAAAATGACGATGGTGAGTTTAGGTGTTGCTCTTTGTTTGCTGCCGTTTTTTGGGGGGCGGTATAGGTTAGGTGAGGTCAGAGTGACCACTACCAGATGGCACCGTCCGTTGGATGTCTTATTTGGACATGAATACAACTGGCCTTTGGCAGGGTGTGTGAACTGAGATGGAATTGTCTATGCCAACGCCATAGGCACAGATTAGGGTCTACAATGAGCCGTTGACGCGGGAGTTGACGATTTGTGAGAGCGCACAAAGCGAACTCAACCCCGCTAGCAACAATCTCGAACGGAAGAACCCAGGAGGTCAACACCAAACGAGACATTTGCGAATCGGGGACCCGACAACGAGCCCAACTCAGGACCCAAGCGCCCCAGGACTAGCAGAGGACAACAACATCCCCAGCTGTCCATCTTCGATCGTTGAACCGTTGCCCGTCTTTCGCAAGCAGCTATCTATCTAGATTTTAGCCTTGTAGACCCGAGATCTGCCACCTAAAGGGCGAATGCAATGGTAGGATGAACCCTGCGGTAGAAGAGGTGCCGGGCGGGACTGGGGTTTGGAAGGGATGTGATGGACTCAGCTTGAAAAGAGGATCGGTATTGCTATGCCCTGGAGAGAGGATGGATACAGCCATATGATATCTAACTGGATCCCGCATCTTCACGTAGTCGACGGACTCCCCCAGACGTAGGAAGAATCCCTCGTCTTCCCGAACGTTGGGTAAGTTGAGAATGCATAATTCAAACTGGACGCGAAAGAGATGGACGGGAAGGAGATTCCTCACCACCACATGCATGCGTAAACACCACACTCATTAGGCTCACGCTACGGCCATTAACACCATTGTCTCATCCCTCACGTCGACACAGCTCCCCCAAAATCAAGGAAATGGCTTCCATTTCAGACGAATTTGTTCTAAGCTAGCTAGCTACGTCTCATCAGCCGCCATACAGGCAGCCTATGCTTCCATCCTCCAAGCACTCCCAAAAGAAACAAAGGAAAATAAATCACCCTTTCCTTTCCACCAAATCTCAACCCTCACATCTCCTCCCCTCCTCTGACGGAACCATCCCATGCCCTTGTCAAGCACGGAGACGTCTTCTCTTGTTTTTTTCTTGTTGCTCTCTTCCGAGAACGGTACATACACTGAAAAAAAGGAAAATACATGAGCAAAAAAAAGGTAAAAAAGATCCTCGACGAGAGGAATGCGCGTGGGCGCTCTCTGAGTGCGAAGAAAATAGACAGGTAAACATTAACCGATTGGGGTCATGACCTCGTGAAGTGAAGTATATGAGGCAGAGAGAGAAGAAAAAGAAGGACCAGATGAAAAAAAAAAAAAAAAAAAAAAGAAAAAAGAAAAACAACGCAAACTCGGCTCGTTCGGGGATGGGAAAAAAAGTCGCTTGATTCATTGACGTCCCGCCCCCCCCTGGAAACCAGCCGAAAAAGGGGTATATGGTAGTGTGATGATGATGACTTGTCTCGCGTCCCGAAATCTCTCGCGCGAGTCTTCTTGTTTTGCCCGACTAGGATCCCGAGATCCTCTTGTAAATGAAAACCCTTTGTGAATCTTCCAGATCCGATTATACCGTGCCGACCCCCTCCTATCCAAACGCCAAAAAAAAAAAAAATCAGAACCGGACATGCGCATGCTTGTTTCGCAAAGATGGAAAAATCGACAATATCCTCCGTATATCTTTGGTTGCTCTCACACATGTGGAGCTCCTGCCCGTCCTTGTCCGAGAGACTCGAAGAGCTCGTGAGGGGGCACTCTTCGCATGCCGCTTCCTCGATCGTACATGGACGTGGGCGCAGGAGTGTAACCCTCACGCCTCTTGCGCACCCTGTCGAGGATGATGCCTGCCAGGACGAGAAGGAACATCAAGCCAAGGGAGATGGCGAGACCGATGAGAATAACAAAGACCAAACGCAGATGCGAGCCTGAGAGAGTTAGCACACGACCTATCCGCGAGAGAAGGGGGAACATACCACTGGACGAGAAGAAGTCGTCCTTCTGGGAAAAGATGCCCGAGATGCTGCCTGGCGAGTTGTCCGAGTTGATGGTCAAGGCATACGGCGTAAAGGCAGTGCCGTTGTACAAGGCCGCCGAGGCCAGTCCGAAGTTAGGGATGTCAATGGACCCGGTGACCATCAAGACTTGCTTCTTGTCCAGGATGTCCGTCTTGTCATGATCCTCTGAGACAGAAAAGACCTGAAGACCGCGGATGATGCTGTCCGAGGACAGGCTCGGCGTCGCTGTTTGCCACGAGCCGCCATCGTACTTCATGATGAAGACGCTTCCATTCGTCTGAGAAGTGCCCGAGATCCAAATCTCATCGCGACTACTCGAAGCGGGAGCAATGATCTGAACTGGACCAGGGATCTCATCGGCACCAGCGAAGTCGCTCCAAACCTCCTTCTTGGCGTCCCAGCTGGCGAGGAACAGTGTGTCTGAGCCATTAGCCGTCAGGTTGCCACCGACCACCAGCTCGTTCTTGGACGCCCACATAAGGCTGGAGACGACTCCCTCGATCTTGCTGCCAGGGCGGTTCCACTGAGCCAAGTCCAGATCATAGACACAGAGGCCTGGGCAATCCAGGGCACCCGCCGTGTCGAAAGATCCTCCCACGTACACATCCGCGGTGCCGGGACGAACGGCGATGGAATAGACGGTACTGTTTCCTCCTGTCAGGGGGGGAAACTGCGAGTTGAACGACTGGTCTTCAACATTGTAGGTGATGAGCCCACTGATGGTGCTTCCTGAAATGGTTCCACTGATCTTGCCACCGGCAAACAGGTTCGCGCCACGCATGGCGACGGTGAGGAACGTCGAGTCGCTGGAGATGTTGGAGCTCAGTCCCGTCACCGTCTCGTCTTCAATCATGACAATGTTGTCCACTTTGTCACCATCCGATGAGGTGGTGGTGAAGTGACCAGCGAGCACAGTGATGTTGTGGTCGTTGTCATCGTAGAAGATACCCGTCACGACGCCATTGGTGTCGTCGATGGACAAAGTATCGCGCTTGGTGAGACTCGACGAGTTGGAAGACGTGGATGTCGACTGAATCTTCAGTGGGAATTGGCCGAAACCCTCGTCGGAGAGAGTAGCAGCACTGTTCGCGCCCAGCTGAGAAGAAGAAATGGAGCCGGCAAAGAGAGAGCCACCATTGTAAGGAAGTTCCAGAATAGCAGCAGTGAGGACACCGCTGTAGCCTGGGAGAGCGCCGTCCAGCCCCTGAAGCCAGTTGTTCTTGGATGGCACCCAGATGGCGAATCCATCGACTGCGATGGCGCTGTTGTTGTCGAAAGCTTTGCACTCCGTGAAAGAACCCGAGAAGGCAATGACAATCTCTGGGACATCGTCCGTGATGTTGATCATCAGAGGCACGACATACTCGACCGTTCCGTCGACACCAGCTCCGAGAGCATCCCATGAATCCTCTTCGGTGTCGTAAACAGCCACGTTATTCATGCCCTTGACCGAGTCGTTCTGCGTGTTCGAAAAGTCGCCACCGACAAAAAGCTTTGTGCCATTGAGGTACATGCTCACAACTTGACCGTTTAGCCCCCCATCAAGAGTCTTGACATTCTCTTCCTTGATAATGGCAAGAATGTTGTCATGGTCTTTGGAGGTGAAGTTGCCGCCGACGTAGGTGGTGTCGCCGTTCGTGACGAGTGCCGTGACACCCGACTCTTGATCGAAGCTGGCGCCAAGCTTGTTGATGGTGGAGTTTTGCAGATCGGACGTGTCGATTGTAGCATCCTCGGGATTGAAGTCGAACAGTCCGTTGAGACCTCCGGTGGAATCGATCAGAGTGAAGCCAACCTTCTGAGCAACGATGGTGAGCGTGCTGAGGTCTTGGTCACCGAGAGGCGTGAGGGTGATTGCCGGCTGGAACGAATCAGACGTCTCGTCGATGTAACCGAAGTAGATCTGGTCATATTTATCGTAGTTGTTCGTCTGATACAACGTCGTGGTGAAGTTGGAATCCTCGTCAGTACCCGTGGCCATCACACCAGTGATGTTAACACGTCCTCGCGTTAGGCAGGATCCGTCCTGGATACAGCCGGGGGTGTACATGTTGACAGAGTAATTGCCAGCCTCTCGAATGCTGGGGTAGAAGACGACAGACGCGGATTTCGAGGTGTAGTCGCCAGTGAGATCGGCAGTCAGGTATTCAGAATTGCTTTCGTACGATGGTGACACAGACCAAGGACCGGTGGCTGTCGCCGAAGAAGGATTGTCAACGCTGCCGCAGGTTGGCTCGTTGAAGTCCTCGATGGCGTAGGCAAAGATGTCGTCTTGATAGAGCTCGATCCCCGCGAGACCACCACCATCGCCGTACCAAGCCGAGATGGAAATACGGAACTGACTCATGCCAACGTTATTGACAAAGTAGAAGTCCTGGTAATCCGCAGTGTCCTGGAGAGGGCATTCACTGGTGCAGGTTTTGTTCGTGTTCGTGTCGGGATCGGTGTAGGTCAGATTCATAATGCCGTTGATGGGGAAGGCAGTGAAGCGAAAAGTCTTCGTCCCTCGATCTCCCGACTGCGTATTCCAGAGCCTGAGCTTGGTGGGTTTGAAACCAAAGCCAAATTCGGCATCCCAGTAGCCGGCGGTGTCGTCCTGCAGCAACCAGCTGTTCGCACCGCTGGAGCAGATGATATCCTCCGGGTCGCTCGAAGACCTGCTACCTGAGGCGGTAATGTTGGCCTTGGAGATGTTGATAATCTGGGCATCAGGCGTGCTCGGCGTGCTGGTGTTTCCGAGTCCGGTAAAGGTGCCGCCGAAAATGATGTGTCCATTCGAGGCCTTGGTGATGGCATTGACAGGTCCATTGAACCCAGCAAATGGGAGGTTTGTCCAGCCGTCCTCTGCGACCCAGGCGATGGCGTTTGTCGAGTTGGCTCCCTTAAAGTTGCCGCCAACGTAGACTGTGTCCCGCTCCTGGTCGCACAAAAGTGCATTCACCTCACCCTCGATCCCGTCGAGGGGTGTGATCTCGGTCGTGTTTGGATTGAAAAGCGCGACAGCTTTTGATTGTGTGCCGTTCAAGCTCGTGAAATTACCGCCGATTATTACTCCCTTCATGTCTCCGTTCTTCAGCTCAAAGGCACACAGTGCCTTGATTGAGGCATCACTAGACACGAGTGAACCGAGAGCGCCATTAGGCAATTGTGACAGCAATGATTCACTGCCGTTTGTACTGCGCGTGCGCTCCGTCTGGCCTTCGTATTCGTAGAGTGAAATGCCACTGAAGTCTCCAACAACGCCGATTCGTCCCAGTTTCGAAAAGTCGAGGTTCGGCGATTCCACCGGGGTGAAGCTGATGGCATGTGCTAATGAAGGCGCCAACGCGGCCAGGCCCAGGAGGCTGAAGGACAGGCTTGGTGCCCGGCGCGCCCTTGAGCGACGCCGTTGAAAAGAAAGTCGCATTCTCGTATTTTCTCGTCGACCAAGTATGGTGGGAACTTTGCGAACGGAGGAGTCGTGTCGGTTGCGGACCTAAAAAATAGACCCTAAATGTATCGCTGATGGTGCTTCTGGTCTCGCGAGCATCTCAGAGTCGCTGGTGTGCCATGGAAAGGGGCAGTTGTGGGCGAAGTGGCGATGGAATGCGCGACCGTGGGGGTGGTCTCAGGCGAGAATCGGGAGAAATGAACCCAGCAAGTTCCAGTCTGGCAATCGGTGCGTGGACTCGGTCGTCGCAGTATTGTCGTTGCTCGCGGAGCGGGAGTTGAGAGGGGGAATTTCGTGGGATGTTTAGTCGAGGTTTGACTGAGGGCTGGCAGTGCACTGACGGCACGATGCGGGAAATTGCTGGTGAGTGGTGATGGTCCAATTCACTGCAGCAAAGTCGAGGTGAATCTGGTTGGTGCTAGCCCCACGTGGATTAGGGGCCTTCGATTCGCCGGTACCTGAGGCGACAAGGTTAGACAAACGGTTCCTGAGTGAATGCCGCAGGTGCCACGAGGAAATGCGAGAACCAAGCAAAATCGTCCAAAGACCGATCGAGGTTGTGCAGGCGCGAATTCAATCTTGGAAGGCGTTGTGATGCGACCTTTGCACGCGAGGTGGCGGTGGGAAAATTGATTGTTTTTGGGGGAGAATGCGAGGGCGTACCGTCAAGGCTTCTTCGTAAGAGGTTCCTTTGGTAGCACAACCACGAGGAACGGGCCACACTGGGGACGCCACCTCAATTTAGTCGCGACGCCAATGATCTTGGGTCTGTTGGCGCAGAAGAGGTTGCTTGGAATAGCTCGAGCTGTCGCCGACTGACTTCGTATTTGCGCGGTTCAGGGAAGTTGCCGGGAGAGTCGAGTCGAGTTTGGTCGTCGTTGGGGGGAGACGAGAGTGGGAACCTCGGAAAAGGAGGGAAACGAGTTTCGAGATGACGGGGTTGACCACGTCGGGAATGCAGTGCCTCGACGTCCAAGAATTTGACAATTGTCGGGCGACGTCAGAGGGCCTGGAAGGATCGGCAGAAATAGAGTGTGGGTGTGTGTGTGGGTGAACAAGAGAGCGAACGATGGGAATGAGGCTGTTGGAAAGGAACGTCAGAGACGCCAATTGGGCGTCGAGGTGAGAGCGAGTGAGCGAGAGAGCGCGCGAAGGCAGAGGCGCAGCGACCGGAGTATCCGTAGGCGGTGCGTGGCACAAGAATAGAACGTTGGGTTAGAAAACGAGTGACTGGGGGAGTATAGTAGAGGTAAGTAAAAGGACCGGATATCCGTAGAGAGGTAAGGATCCCACGGCTGGCGGGATGAAGGAATTCCTCGTACGGATAGACGAAGAGAAGGGAAAGGTTTGGGTGTTGAAGAGGAGTGGACCAGACAAGAGACACGCAAGAGGTCCCGTCTGCAGCTTCAGTTGTTGTGCATGCATTCACCGCTGGGGGCCGGGTCGTGCTATTCGTGGCCTGCTTGTGGTGAAGACCTGAAGACCCCTGAACGTTTGGCCTCTCAGTCAAGGGGGTTCTCAACCTTCGGCCCGCTTTCTAGTGAACCGTGAGCAAAGGTGCCCGCAGCATAAAATGCCCATTTCGCCTGGGGGCAGACAGGGGTTGCATTCTTCGCACAGCACCATCCGTATCGCTGCTGTCTGACTGTGTGTCTCGGACAGGGGCATACGTGGTGCATCAGGTCGAAAATCTTGATGCCGTCACATGTGTTATAATAGTAAGGAATGTCTCCGAAGTCGCGGCTCATTCCTTGGGCTTCCGTATTGCGGCCACCTTGGACTGCCCTGGCCATCTTCGCCAATCATGGCCGTCGCAGCATCGAAAAGACGTTGGTTGGACCTCGCGCGTTCATGCCTCCCAGCCTCAGGGCCCCGACCCTTCCCCATCATTTGACGTCTCCAGCGAATGATGGCACCAACGACGGCTTTTCGGTACCTGTCCTGAGGCGACCCAAGATATGTCCAAACAGGTTTGCTTCCAACGGCTGCTGGCCGGCCCTGCCTGCTCTGTTTTGCTGGACCGACATCTGCATCTGCATCTGTATAAGCTCACATCGACAGGGCAGCATGAAACCGCTGCATATCTGAGCTGGCATGCTTGTCGGCTGCCTTATTACTCACTCTCGTTGACGTGGCACGCCCCGTCTGCTGGTCTGCCGAGGGGCATGAAGTTGGGCACATGTCGGTGCAAGACCCCAGCAAGAGTGTACTGCCGGTATGTGTATCATGCCTTGGCTTGTTGTGAGCATGCTGAGGCACCGGCTCGTTTTCATTCCCGAGTCGAGTGGAGATATCGGGACGTTGACCTTCAACGGGCGCTCGTCTCGCATGCTCGGATAGCCTTTGCACATGCATCTGCTGGTGCGTTATCTCGGCCCGGATCCTGAGACGTTGGCAGTGAACCCAATCTGCATTGTTATGTCTGTCCTGACCATACCGACATACGCAAATATGTTGGTTCGCTAACCTATGCGAACTGAAAATCCTGAGACCCTCTCAGAGCTGACTTTGTCCAGACTTGTATTGTCAATTGGATAAACACGGCCAGATGAGCATATCTGCCGGGCCCTCCAAATCATTCATGCATGTCGATTTTGGCATCAATCGTTGACCCGTCGTAAACCCATCAGATATCCTTTGCATCCTGTTTTGCCCACTTCGCCTTGTACTCCCTGGGGCTCTCAAACTTTTTCGGATCGATAGACCACATGCCAACCCGTTTCCTCTTGGCCGTCGCCTCAGCCTTCTCGTACACCTTTTTCAGCCCACCAAACTCGGCGCCTGACTTTGCCTCGTACGTCGTGGCCAGCCCTCGCTTGACCAGCTCCAGCCCGACGTTCCTGCGGAACAGGAACCACCGCCGCACGTAGACGGTCGCGACGATGCGGTCGTACTGGTCGCGCTTGTAGATGTAGGCCCGGACGTTGCGGTTGCGGATGTACCCTGTCAGCCACTCGAGGGCTTCCTGCGCGTAGGGCTGCGCGGGTCGGCCAAAGTGTGGCAGCTCGGGCGCGTCGATGCCGGCGAGGCGAATCGAGATCTGTCCAATGGTTAGCGGGCGTTCGCGGTCAACCAAAACGCGCGCATGAATCAAGTACCGTTCGATCCTTGAGGTCCTTTCGCTTCTCGGGGATCCTCCTCAGCCAGCCCCAGCCCACGGCACGCCCCCCCGGCGTGTGAAACAGGTGGAAGCCATCGCCGTCTCCCACACTGGTGACCCTGCCGTAGAGGCTTCGGCTTCGATAGAAATTTGGGCGGACAAATGCGGCGCCGGGTATTCGTCGTAGGTAGTTGGCGTACAGCTGCAGAGCTCCGAGGCCGGCCAGGGAGAAGAGCACGATGGGAGCCCATTCTTTCGCAGCGAGCAAAGGGTCGGGGTCGGGCGTGCCTAGGGAGTCGGACCACGAGACGGGGCGTCCATTCTCGCGCTTCTCAACCTTGTCGTCCTTTGCAGAGCTCGACGATCCAAAGGGCCAAACCATTGTTGTTGCGACCCGGTGGTCGTGATGCTACGTGCTGAGTTGGCAACCGGCCGGCGGTCAACTGCAGGGTCGCGCAGGGAAAGCCGGCGAACGGGATGGATATGCCCGGCTCTGTACTAGCTGGGTGCCTCAGGCGAGACGGTTGGGGAAACGAAAAAAGCCAACCCACGTGTTTAGGCCGACAGCATCGTGAGGTGGCTTCTTATACGGCTGTATGCATATAAGTTTTCAATTGATGGGATTTTATCATTTCATTCGCTCATAGCGGCTCTCTCTCCAACATGATGACCTCCGACCTGACTCCAATGGCTTGATCTTCTCCAGCGCATCATCTAGCTAGTGCATTCGTGCATGTAATTCCAGCCTCATTCTACCCAAACATCTAGTTTCCTTGCACCTTGAAAGTTCTGCCGCTCGCAGTCTTCCTCTCCTTCTCCTCGTTTTCGGGTCTGGCGCGGCGCAGCACTGGTACGTGTCAACATGGTCTCCACTAAGGAATATTCGGAGGCCTTACCTTGAAGAAAATCGGCAGTTCGCTTTCGCATACGAGAGTGAATATAGGCCTTTGATGCCTTGATGTGGTAGTGGAAATAATCGCGGAACGTTTGGATGTGGGAAATGACATCGTTCATTCGCTGGGGCGTAAGGTGACGGGGGAAAAGGACTGCGGCATTGTTAGTTGGAGGCGCATCCCCCGAAATTGAGACGACATACCGAAAGTGACATATCCGATGTCGCCGGTGCCAGTGTTTTGGATACCCTCAACTCCCTGGAGCTCAAGAGGCGGATCGTTCCTGTAGAGCACTTGGGGGGCGTTCTGGATGGCTCTCCTTCGCGCATCGACGAACTCTTGGATGAAGACCTTGCCAAACACCCTGTCCGTCTCCTCCCGGAAGACGGTGCTGAAGATTACGGTGACTCGGTCGTGGCTGGCCTTCACATAGATGGCCTCCTCCTCTCGATAGTGGATAGCTTTGACTTCGCCGCCTTCGCGAACTCCCTGGGGAGCTTCCTCGGATGTAAACTTGGACGCCTCTTCTCTGAGGGCGTAGTATTCCTCGTAGGCCTGCTCGAATGGTCCGGCCATGGCGTTGCGCTTCAGGAGGGCAAACTTGAGAGCGAGGGCCTCACGCTCCTCTAAGAAAACACATTAGCATTGGCGATATCTGCGTAGCAGACCTCAACCGTACCCTTGGTCTCTGGGAGGTTCTCAAGGTCCACCTGGACGGAGAAGTCGAAGCCCGGCTCGACCGGGGCCACGTATTCGCCATACTCTCGCTGGAGGACCTCTTCGGCGCCGTATTTGACGAGATCGGGGAAGCATCGTATTTGAATCGAAACGAGGATCTGAGTCTTGGTCTCAGGGGTCGAGATATGGAAGGTAACGCCGTCAAAGTCGCTGACCGTCTGGTCGATGGAGGCGGGAGGGGCACTGACGTACGATGAGCTTAGCTTGAGGCAATAGGCGCATTTTGAAAGCTTACCCGGAGAATCTCTCGGTCAACACCGATTGAATCAGCACATTCTGGTAGTCTAGCAAAAGCATCTTGACGGTGAGTTGGTTTGCGATCCCCTTTCCTAACGTCGACCTGGAGCTTTAGGTGACGCCTCGGTGGTAGTGGGGCTGATGTGGTGAGGCACGTCAAGCTCCCAACCACGCACGTGATGTCGAGCTGCGACGGATGTGGGCCATGCGCCACAGTCTTATCGATAAGAAAATTTCCCAAACATCGAGTCGAGCCTGGGTTCGGATCTTGGGATATTCTGCTGGAGACCAAGAAGAAAAGTTGAAGAGGCCAATGCTGGTCGCAACTCGGCGAATATGGTCAAGTCATACCTGTAAGACTATCGGGGGATGCTTGCGACCTAGGCTGACGTTTATGCGATTAGAAAATTCGAACATACCAAATCTTTTGGCGTCGTCGCCTCCAGCACCTCGAATCTTGTCTGGGCACCGAGGGATCGAACCGGCACGGGCGCGGGACAAGCCATCGCCGCGGCGAACGAAGAAGTTATATGCTGGGATATCAAAAAGGGCGAACTCATCAGCCGTTGGCGCGACGAACGATGCACGGTTCCCGTGACTGCGATTGCCCAGAGCAAGGCCGATAGGGACGTCTTTGCCGTGGGCTACGAGGACGGCAGCATTCGACTTTGGGATAGCAAGATTGCGACCGTTATTGTCAACTTCAACGGCCACAAGTCGGCTGTCACTAAACTTGTTTTTGACAAGTCTGGCGTCAGACTTGCCAGCGGTTCCAAGGACACTGACATTATTGTCTGGGATTTGGTGGCAGAAGTTGGCCAGTTCAAGCTGCGAGGACACAAGGACCAAGTGACGGGCCTCGAATTCATCGAGCCAGAGCCGCAAGTACAAGGCGAAGATGGCGGGCAAGCAATGGTGGTCGACACGGACGGCGCATCAGACGGTTTCCTCTTAACCACCGGCAAGGACTCTCTCATCAAACTTTGGGACCTGAACACGAGACACTGCATCGAAACGCACATTTCACAAACGAACGGCGAGTGCTGGGCTCTTGGGTTATCGCCAGACTACAGCGGATGCATTACAACTGGCAACGACGGAGAGATCAAAGTATGGTCTCTTGATGCTGACGGCCTAGCGTTGAGCGCTCGTCGGGTTGATTCGTCGGCCGCTGCCCAATTCCTCCACGACCGCGGAACCTTGCACCGACAAAGCAAGGACAAGGCCACCGAGATCATCTTTCACCCTAAACGGGACTACTTTGCCGTCCACGGGCCAGAAAAGGCAGTCGATGTGTGGCGGATACGATCCGAGGCTGAGATCAAGAAGGCGTTGGCCCGCAAGCGCAGAAGACGTCGCGAGAGGCAAAAGGACGGCAAACCAACCGAAGAGGAGGCGGTTGGGGAGGAAGACGTATCAAAAGCCGACGTCAGTGACGTGTTTGTGCAATATGTCATTGTACGGACTGGCGGCAAAGTGAGATCGGTGGACTGGGCTGTGCCAACTGGACAAAAGGACCTTCACCTGCTGGTAGGGATGACGAACAACCAACTCGAGTACTACAGTCTACCGACCAAGGAGAAGAGCGAAAAGAAGAAGGCTGACGTCCCCGATTACACGCGGTCGTTGGCGGTCGACCTACCAGGACACCGGACAGATATCCGCGCCCTGTCGCTCAGCTCAGACGACAAGATGCTGGCGTCAGCTTCTAACGGAAGCCTCAAGGTCTGGAACATCAAGACGCAAAACTGCATCCGCACCTTTGAGAGCGGGTATGCGCTGTGCTGCTCGTTCCTGCCCGGAGACAAGGTGGTCGTGGTCGGCACCAAGAGCGGCGAGCTGCAGCTCTTCGACGTGGCGTCGGCCGCGCTGCTCGACAGCGTCGATGCCCACGAGGGCGCCATCTGGTCGCTGCACGTGCACCCCAACGGCCAGTCGGTCGTCTCGGGCAGCGCGGACAAGACGGCCAAGTTTTGGAACTTCAAGATTGTGCAGGAGGAGGTGCTCGGCACGACGAGGAAGACGCCCAAGCTGAAGCTCGTGCAGTCTCGGACGCTCAAGGTCTCGGACGACGTCCTCAGCCTTAAGTTCTCGCCCGACGCGCGGCTCCTGGCCGTGGCGCTGCTCGACAATACGGTCAAGGTCTTCTTCGTCGACTCGCTCAAGCTCTTCTTGAACCTCTACGGGCACAAGCTCCCCGTGCTCAGCATGGACATCTCGTACGACAGCAAGCTCATCGTCACCAGCTCGGCCGACAAGAACATCCGGATATGGGGGCTCGACTTTGGCGACTGCCACAAGGCGCTCTTTGGGCACCAGGACAGCATCCTGCAGGTGGCCTTTGTGCCGCACAACTCGGACGGCAACGGCCACCACTTCTTCAGCAGCAGCAAGGACCGCTCCATCCGCTACTGGGACGCCGACAAGTTTGAGCAGATCCAGCGGCTCGACGGCCACCACGGTGAGGTCTGGGCCATTGCCATGAGCCGCAGCGGCACGTTCTTGGCCAGCGCCGGTCACGACAAGAGCATCCGCGTGTGGAACGAGACAGACGAGCAAATTTTCCTCGAGGAGGAGCGCGAGCGCGAAATCGAGGAGTTATACGAGAGCACCCTCACCACCTCCTTGGAGCGCGAACCTGACGCCCAAGACGAGGACGGCGAAGTCGCCACCGCGACCAAGCAGACCACCGAGACGCTCATGGCCGGAGAGCGCATCGCCGACGCCCTCGAAATGGCCATGGCCGACCTCAACCTCCTCGCCGAGTACGAACATGCAAAAGTTACCAACCCGCACGCCCAGCCCCCGCAGCGTAACCCGATCTTCCTCGCCCTCGGCAACATCTCCGCCGAGGCCCACGTCATGTCCGTCCTGCAGCGCATCAAGGCCTCGGCTCTGCACGATGCGCTGCTCACCCTGCCGTTCGCCTCGGTGCCCATCCTCTTCACCTTTCTCGACCTGTTCGCTGCCCGCGAGATGAACGTGGCACTCACTTGCCGTATCCTCTTCTTCATGCTCAAGACGCACCATCGGCAAATCGTCGCCAGCCGCACCATGCGCGTCACGCTCGACGGGATTCGCGTGCACCTAAGGCAGGCGCTCAAGCGGCAAAAAGACGAGATGGGGGTCAACATTGCGGCGCTCAAGGTGGTGGGGATGCAGTTGAGGGAGCGGAGCGTCAAGGACTATGTCGATGAGAACTGGGAGGCCGAGAGCGAGGCGAGGAGCGCGAAGAAGCGTGCTTTTGTTCACGTTGCTTGATCGGGGAGGGGATGTGGGGTTAGGGGTGAAAAAGTCAAATGCATAGATTTGGGTAGGATCGAATGTCACCATTTACGTACTGTCTGCTTTGAGATTGACATTACTAACATGTTTTTGTGCCATTTCTAATCGTCCAAGAGACAAATGCCGTGGGATTAATCACACGCTCATAGAGTGAAACTGGTGGTTGTGTCCATAACTTTCAGCACCTCTCTATATGCCTCCATCCCAAAAACGCTTCTCCCAGTAAGCATCCCCTTTTCGCCGCCATTGTTCCAAGCCCCAAAACTCAACACAACATGGAGACGGAGTCCTTGCCGCCAAATCGAAACAAGGCCCGCCTCACGCCGGCTCCGGCTCCGGCCCGTAACCAATACGCTCCCGGCACTCCATCTCGTCCACGTAGTGCCACTCGTCGTGGTTGAGCCGCCCGGCGTGATAGTCGTCCTCAGTGACGTTCTGCGTCGAGGCCGCCTCCCTCTCCCTAGCCATTCTCCGCTCGAGCCTCTTGTCCGCCTCCGCGACCGCTTGTCTCCTCATGCTGTAATCCATCACGGTTTGAGGGTCGGCGGCTCGGTAATCCCTTTCGCGTTGCCACCTAGCTTGTTGCGACGCAATGCGAACCCCGTCAAAGTCATTGGTGCGCTGTCCAAAGTTGCCCGCCCAGTTCGATTCCCACCTCTCCGCCTGCATGTGTTTGGATAGGCGGGATCTGCAAAAGGGACACTTGGCCTTCTTGATCTCGCGCTGACCTAAGTCGGCACAGGCCTTGAGGTAGCGGTAATGGAGCGGCTGTCGACAACAAGGCATTCGCGCTATGCTGAGGTGGAAGGGGAGCTCGTCTTGGACAAAAAAGTCTTCGGCGCACACGCTGCAAGTCGGCGTCGCCTCAATGATTGTCGCATCTTTGAGGGGGTGCTGGAACAGCAAGCCGACGGCTTGTGACTGCCGCGTGCTTTTGCTTGCGTAATCGAGTTCTCTATTGTTTTTCATCTGACACACTCGTTCCGAGCCCTGTCTCTGAGAATCACGGATTGCTCTTTGATGTACGCACGCCTGTAGTGAAAACTTGTTTGCCAGATGGTCTGTATCCCATGGTGAAGAAGGGCAATGGATATGCTTCCACTCGACAGAGCGCATGTTTTCGGGTGGGATGCAATTCTTCTTGGGGACCAGAAAGCAGAGGAGATAGTCTGTCATCAACAGCTCGAGGAAAGCCGTACTCAGACCGGGGTCCATGACGGTGTACCAGATGAAGAAGTAGACCACTTCTTTTCTGTCTCTTAGCCAGTACTCAAAATCCGTCTGGTTAAAGTCCTCGAAGGGTAGATGCTCGGGGTCGAAAATGTTCTTGTAGGCCATATTGCGGAGCCTCTGAACGTTTTCGCCCAGCATGGTCGTCATGCGACAGTATCTGGCATACTCTTCTTCCTCAGTTTTGACATACCACTGCTGATTGGGAATGTGGCTGAGATAGTCTGCCTTCCACACCTGCCTGGCTTCGTCAAAGGCTTGGAAACTCATGTTGTCCCAGTGGTCCGGCTGCAACCTTCTGATTACTCCGGCCTCAAATAGGCGCGTCTCCCTCGCCATGTTGTGAGAGATGGGCCCAAATGTATTGGCACACCAGTCTGGTTGGCAATAGTAGTCGAGGCCCGTATCTCCCATGCCGGAAACCATGCGGTGGCCGGGCCCTTCGGTGCACAGGAAGGCACCTACACATAGGTCAAACTCTCTTGACCCGATGGGATTAAGGTGACGTCCCAGCTCAACATGGATGTAGGCCCATAGTAGAGCCTGAAGCTCCAGGGAATACTGTTCAGCAATGAATTTGAAAGTTGGGCTGTCATGTAGGCCCTCGAGCACATGCTCTTAACGGTGGACTCGAAAAGGGGACCGCCCGGGAATGCACACATCGTTCTTAGTGCACACTAGGCAAGAGATGGAGAACAGCTCGGTGCGAGTCTACTACCTCTTCAACTGGCAACCCGTAACGTTCATGAGGGCGCAACGAATCGTGGCCTTGTGTAGATGACGAACATAGACCACCTTAGGGTACGTGGGCATGTGGTGGTGGTCAAGTTCGGCCTTGGGAACCAAGTTACCCGCCTCCCAGCCTTCCCATGGCATCGAGGGAGTCATCGGTCCCCTTGAATTGGGAAGTTTCTCGCCATCTGGCACCGGGCAGAGATACCATCTGTTCACATCAATACATATTTTGAGCGCCGATGGTGGTGAAGCGTGCTGATTGGATGTTGTGATGAGGCATCTTCTGCCTCGACATGGTTCATGGGGGCTTTTTTGGCCGAGGACGGGCAGTCCTTGGGCCTGGATTGTCGTATACAATGAATTTGTATTGTTTCGCCTTTTTGTGTTGTTCAGGGAGAAGTTTGTTTCCAGAAGGAACACGGGCGATGTTCACGATGTCTTGAGTGCGAGAGAAACTTGAGGAAGGAGCTACTTCTACACCCGACGAGGAAAGAACAACCATGTCGACCCTGCCTTGGCCGAACCGACTAAAACTGCAGTGCTTAAAGACTTCAAGGCTTCAAAGCGTCTAAAACAAAACCATTGTTCACTTGTTCCACAGCTGCCATAACCTGTTCAATTCGCATCGTGCTTTGTCATGTCGGCAAGCGATCCGCGGCGGGGACCAGTCTCCGAGGCTTATCCACGAGTCGGCATTGCGTTCCGAAGTTGCGTCTTGCAATTCCGCCATACAAAGCCCATACAAAGTTCCTGCTTCACCTCGCCCAAGTACACATAAAGCAGTCCTCCCGTCGCTCCTTTGTCCACCATGTTCGCCTTTCGACGCACAATGGCCTCCCTGGCCCCTCAGGCTTCGTCGCTGAAGCAGGCCGGAAAGGTGGTCTGCATTGGCCGCAACTTTGCGTACGTCTTTAACCCCCAAGGCTCTCCGGCAATGCTCCCGACCGACTGACTGGCTGCAAGTGAGCATATTGCTGAGCTCAACAACACCAAGCCTAAGCAGCCCTTCTTCTTCCTGAAGCCGCCGTCGTCTATTGTGCTCCCCGGCGAGGGTTCCGTGCTGCGACCTAAGGGTATTGACATGCACTATGAGGTCGAGCTCGCCCTAGTCATTGGCAAGGTGGTTCGCGATCTCCAAGCCTCGGATCTCAAGGGAGCGATTGAGGCTATTCAGGGTGAGTGACGAGACCGGTTAGTTTAGTAACTCGGTTAACCCGCTGTCCAGCCTACGCCGTCGCCATCGACATGACGGCGCGCAACGCCCAAAATGAGGCCAAGAAGAAGGGCCTCCCCTGGGACATTGCCAAGGGCTTCGACACGTTCCTGCCCATGAGCAGAGTCATCTCCAAGGAGGCCATTGCGAACCCGCAGGACGTCGAGCTGTTCCTCAAGGTCAACGGCGAGGTCAAGCAGCAGGGCTCCACCAACCTGATGATTTATCAGATCCCCCGCATCCTGAGCGACATCTCCAAGGTCATGACGCTGCATCCGGGCGATATCGTGCTAACCGGAACCCCCGCTGGCGTTGGCCCGGCTGTTCCAGGTGATGTTATTACGGCGGGCATCAAGGTGGACGGCAAGGAGCTTGAAGACGGCAGCATTGAGATTCCGGTTGAGGAGTCGCCCAGCTCGTATGCTTTTGCCGAGACTTGAGGAAAAACACGTAACATCATACTACAAAAGGGTCATATCACCTTTTGAATATACATGTACTGCTACAACTATGCTACACAAATCCACCACCTACTCCAAGTTGGGATCCTTGATCGACCCCGGCGGCGGCGCCCAGTCGGCCACAACGCCGCACTTCCCGCACGTCCTCTTCTCGCTATCCCCCTTGAAGTCCTCGACGGCCGTCTTGATCTGGGTGCCCAGGTCGGTGCAGTGGAAGGCGGCCTCGTGCACCACCTCCCTGCAGCTGGCGCAGTACCAGCGCATGCGATCCAGCGACTCGGCGGGCCGGCGCTGCTCAAGCACCACGCCGACAGTGTTGGCGAAGCGCACCGGGTTGTGGGGGGTGTTGCCGGGGAGCAGGAACATGTCGCCCTCGCGGATGATGACGTCGCGGAACTGGCCATCGTCGACCACCTTGAGCATCATGGCGCCCTTGTACTGGTAGAACCACTCGGGGGTCTGGTTGATGTGGTAGTCGGTTCTGGCGTTGGGGCCGCCGACGATCTGGGGGGTGTCAGTGAGTTCTTTTTGGGTTGTGAGGGGTTGTGGTACCATGACGGTAAAGTCTTCATTGTAGACACAGTAGTTGTTGATGGGCGGTTGCAGCAGGTGAGAATTCTCCTCGAGCCTAGCAGGGTGAGTTATGCGGTTGAGCATCAGATAAGACGAGGGCGTACCATTTAGGCAAGTTGACGGGTGGTGCAAGCATTGTTCCTGCAAGGCGAGGGCTTCTCGTAGCACAAAGGGTCTAGACTCAGTTGGCAATTGTGCAACTTTGTGATGCACAAGACAGACTTGAAGATGATACTCCGGAGGCAAAGGATGAGACTCCTCGGCAATTGTAAAAGACTTGATGACGTGGGTTGTGTCAGTGAGGAGAGAGAAAACTATATTGCCGCAGTGTCGATGTCGGAACCTCTTTTTTTCTTCGTGGCTGATTGATTACTACACCCGTCTCCCCCTCCCACGGTCAACACCAGCAAAGCCCTCGGAAGTTCTTTACTATCCGCACATATGCCGTCCCGTCTATCCGTCTGATAGTCGTCCCTCCGATCCCCGCAGTTACAGCCAACAGGCAACGGGCCCAGAGGAGAACAGCCTGTTCAGGGTCCTGATGCATGTCAATAACCCGCCGAAGCTCCCGGGCCACCTTTGTACGTTAGCAGGTAGGCCTGGTACCTTAGGCCTGGACCAGCCGCTGAACAGTACTTCCAGTAGGGAGCGCAAATTGCGAGAAAACAAGTACCCCCCATCTCAGCATTCCAGGCATCTGCCTCCCGTCTGTCCCGCCCGGGCCAATGTCGGGTTGCTCCGCATGACGTGAAGCTCCCTCGCAGCTGCGTCGTAGTTTCGTGTCACCAAGGACATGCCATCGCCTGCGCACATTTGAGTTCGTTTTTCGCAGCGACTTAAAACCCTTTCTTCCTTTTGCCGTCTCGTCCATCAATCGCTTCTATCCGCTCTTTCGTCCTCCACCCCGAATCTCCACGACTTCATCGAATCGATCCCTTCCCCCTCAAACCTCCCCCCAGCCACCATGGACCACTCCCACATGGACCACGACATGAGCCACGCCGGAATGGACCACGGCGACATGGATCACGGCGGCGGCGGCGGCATGGAGGACATGTGCAAGATGAACGTAAGATCTAACCCCCATTCATTGACGCGTTTCTAGCTAATCACTTGTAGATGCTCTTCAACTGGGACACAAACAACCTCTGCATCGTGTTCCGCCAGTGGCACATCCGATCCCCCGCGTCGCTCTTCTTCTCCCTCGTCGCCATCGCCCTCCTGACCGTCGGCTACGAAGCCCTCCGCTCCGCGTCCCGCCGATACGAAGACTCGCTCGTCAAGAGCGTCCAAGCCCTGCCCAGTAAGCCCCGACCTATGCCCTTTCATTTACACTACACATTTGAAGAGTCCGATGCATTCTCCAGGGTGCAGTAGAAATTGTCCCACATCCCATTCATCCATGCCCCCTCCCCCCCCGGGACGCGCGAATGCTAAGTCTCCTCGTGAGGTGGTGAACCTATTACTGAGACGACCCCCATCCTTTCAGGACAGAGCCAGGAGCAGGCCGGCCAGCGAGCACACATCGTCAAGGGCGCGCTGTACGCCCTGCAGACCTTTTACGCCTTTATGCTGATGTGAGTTTCCTCAATGGTTTTTTTGTCGTGTGATTTGCCCGAGCCTGACTCTTGGTAGGCTCATCTTCATGACGTACAACGGATGGGTCATGATCGCCGTGACGCTGGGCGCGTTCATCGGCTATGTTTCGTTTGGACACAGGACGTCCTCTACAAAGGACAACGCATGCCACTGAATGGGAAACTGTTAGAGGAAAATGCCCTCCAATGCTGCATTTCAAGCACTCTTGATGAGCTCAAGCTTTGTTGGATAATAGATGAGATGCCGTTTCAACGTGCAATTACCAGCCATCCAACCAAACTACACAGACTAGATTTGACAGAATTCTCTATGATGCCTTGCAATGTTTAGGCTCTATCCGTACAACCCCATCCCTTTTACCACTTTGGTCTTCTATCATCAAACCAGCTATATAACCCATACAGGGGATACAACTGCTGGAACTTCTTCATAGGTCATTTAATCATTGACTTCTCCAAATTATCTATAAGGTAGGTCTATGCTACCACATGCTGGGTTAACCTACTCAGCAAGTCCCTTTCGCTCGGCTCCTATTGCAAGGAGCTGATATCCTCTTGGCAGCGGCCTAACCTAGGGCTTGCTGAACATGTGGTGAGCAAAGCGACATGTCGTTGAGTTTCCGCGAGGAATTACTACCAGCGTACGCCGCAATAAGGCAACTTGAGCCATGAGGCAAACATCGACAGCAAATTGCGAAAGTAAGGTCGACCGTAGCGGTTCAGACTGACCATTACTTTAGGACCATCATGGACGCGGCAAAGGTCACGACCGAAGTCGCTCGCGAGGCCGGGGTTGAGACGGAAATGTCGGGCCAGCACCTCGTCGACTTTGTCTAGGCCATCCGCCTCACCGAGGTGACCAAGTCCATCTTCGGTGGTCAGCTGCCGCACAGTACTACCACCAAGGGAGCCACGTTTGGGCCGGGTTCGGACAAGTTCGACATTGATGCCGTCTTGGCTGAGGCAGGGTTGGGTGGAAAGGGTGTGCAGGCTACTGAGATCGACAAGAAGGGCGGCGGCCAACGTGAATTCTTGATTGCTCTGGATGACGCCGAGATCTAGTAGGAGCAAAACATGACACCCTCTCAAATGCCAAGTCATTGGCAGGCCGTTACTCCAGACAATCTAACCCTGACCTTTCAATCTGATAGCTTGCCAAATATGAGCCCTCGCTCTTCTCTTCTTCTCCTCCTCAACAAGCCCATCAAGCGGCAACCGGTTCTACATATCCTCAGGCAACAGCTTCCACGGCTTCAAGCAGTAATACCCCCCGTCCTCCACCGCCATGGCCCGAAACACCTTTGTCATGCCGTACTTGGTATGGATGTTTGCGATCCTCGCCTCGCACCTCTGGCTGTCGGCGTGTCGAGAGAACTGCAGTATGCGTCCCGCAAGGCCCGCGGCAATGGCCGTCGAGTACGAAGTCTCCTTCTGTTCGCCGACAAAGTCCCCATCCTCGTAGGCCGAGACTCCTTCTCCCAACGTGGCAAAGTTGTAGTTTGGCAGCCCGTTGGTGGGATTGAACGAAGAGCTCTTGATGTTAGCGTCGGTGGAAAAGATGCCGAATACGTGATCCGAGTATCGGGCGGGATAGTATATACTACCGGCGTTACTGTCGTCGGAATGTGCTGCGTAGAGGAGCATCGTCCGAGAGGCCTCTTTGATGACTTCGTGTAGTTCGTCGTTGTCGTCTTTGAAGCCGAAGGCCATACAGACAACATCCATCTTATCTTTAATGCACAATTTCAGGGCCTGCAGCTGTCAGTCTCCTTCTTTCCTTGTAAAAGATCATTTCCGGGTCCTCGTCCGCTTCCGAGTCCAGGCCGGTGTCAAGAATGGCAATCTTGACTTCCTCGTAGGGTTCGCCATCAAAAGGGTCAAGGATGTCTTTGAAGCTCCCCATCAATGCATTCCATTTCTGGACTGACGATGATTTGAGCTGTAGATGTGTAAGCCTCGCAAACATGAAGAGAAGCCAAGAGCACTCACGGAGTGGATAGCGTCCCAGAGGATCGGAGAGAGTTTGCTCGTTTCGCTGCTGTCGGAGCTTGTGATCCGGAACCGTCGACATTCTCCTTCGTTCTTCTCTTCTGTTCTCGCCTGTACCGATCAAACCCGCCTCTTTTTGCGAAAACCCTCACATCCAGCATCTCCGATAGTGCGCTCTCAGAAGTCGGCAGGCACTTATAGCCAACCTTGGTAACCTGTCCTCGCAACCGCTTTTGCAACTTGAAAGCACGACCGCCCGAGGCGACATCCTTGCGCTGTTCTGGAACTGGTACTTTTCGCCCAGGTCCAACTCAGTGATGCTATAATCGCCTCCTCGAAACATTTCGCGAAGGCCTTTTGCTCTCATTTCATTGTCCGTAGTCCAGTTCTCCATGGCGGAGCGTTGACACAGCAAGACCATATTCTCGTGATTTTGTCGGAGCGATATGTGCAGCAGTATGTCGCCATCGTCATTGAAGAGGTTTATGCTTGTGTTCGGTACTTTACCATGCCGACCCTCATTGAATATCGTGGAGGAGTGAATGACTACACCTTCCTTGACTGGAGTTCGAAGACGCATGATTTCCATTACTTTTAGATGTTGCTCCATGAGGTACTTGAAGGCCCGGAGGATTTGAGGTTTGTCGTACTTGAAGTCGAGCCGCTGCAAGTCGCTGAGGGCGCCCTGGAGTGCTGTCGTCTCTGGGTAAGGTTCATATGAAGAGGGTTCAACAATCAACCATGATGAGCACAGCGGACTTTGAATACTTGCTTCACTCGTAGTCAGGTCTCTTTCCCAGATGAAAGAAAAAAAAATGTGCCCAGATCTTCTTTGCCGTTAGGGGTTAAGGAGACCTTCTGACGCTTTCTGCGGATCCGAGGAGTCTGGCCATCGTTGCCCATTCTCTCGTCGAGGTAGTCCACGGTTTCGGGATATGTGGGAATTGGTGAATTGACACCCGTGTCCGGCACATACCCAAACAAAGCTACACTTGATATCTGCTTTAACAGTGCTACGTCTGCCTTGTTCTTCAGTGACAGGCTCTGGAGCACCTTTCACGGCAAGTTAGATACTGGATGCTATAATGTCAATAGACGTACCATGCTTAGAATCAATCCACCTCGGCTATGGGCCAAGAGGATAATCGGCTTTGGGGTTGAGCCTTGGGGGCGCTTGTCCTGTAGAGTGCGAAGGCCAGACTTCAGGTGTCGTACAGTATTTGTTCCTTCAAGACTCGGGTCATGGCCGTAGATCATCATCCGAGCTCGGGGAGCATGGCTTCTCAGCTCCAACGGGAGCTGAGCACCTGGCGGGTAGGCCTGCATACGCGCGCAAAGTTGAAAGCAGAAGTGGCAAGGCGCTTAAATTCATCATGCACCTGCCGGTACCATGTACGAAATTACAAATTGGTACCGTACAGTCGTATAGGAATCCAGGTGAGTTGCATACCTTAGGGACGTAAGTATCTGATTCCTGTTGTGCTTGTCACAGGCTGGAGCAGCAGGCGCTTATCGATACCTGCCTGGCTTGCTTCCTAGAGCAGTCGAATTGCTTGCTCAGGCGGCCGCTTGGATTCGTAGAGGTGCGTTGAAATAGCATACGTGCCTTCATCTCTATGCTTGCCACAGCGGTCCATCAGTCTGACAGGAGCCCAACTAACTAATGCACACCTGCCTGAGTGCCTGCCTGGCCCGCTCGGGGACGTGACCAACCCAGTATTGACTCTTTATTCAATGGAAGAGTTTGGTAAGATTTGATGCCGGCCTAGGATTCACCAACCTAAGGGTTTTGGTGTGTGTTTAGGACTTCGAGTCCATTGCGTGGCCGCCCTCGACGAGTCTCACAGGTGCCGCGCCATCTACCTGTAGAAGAGAACCAGCCAGCTTCACTATCATAAATGGAGGCGACAAGGGCGGTGCGGTGTTCATCTAATTGGAAATGGACGCGTAGAGGCCATTCAAGGTGGGACACTTGTTGACCAGTTACCGAATGACGGTTCTCGTCGACTCCCCAAGAGGGCTTTTGCGACTCGGAGCGGGCTACCCAATAGTGAAGCAGATCGCGTTTTCCCGATCCTCGAGTCGCTCAAACTGCTTCTTGATGCCTATGCGAAAGACTCGGGGGCCCTTCAACGGCCATTGTCATGACGCTGAGTAGAGACATCTGCATATTCGTGACATCGGCAAGACACAGACTGCTCTCCAACAGACCCATGGCAGCCTCGACAGATCCAATTTCGTCATTGGACCGCAGCCGGCAGCGCCCATCGCTTCGCATCGCTTTCGATGCTTGCATTGGTGCAATCGGCGGTTTCAGAAGAAGACTCGGCGATACTGACAGCGTCAAAGTATACAGCGTCGAATACTTTGACGCTGTCGTCCACGTGCTTTGCTGGGGCTTTCCCGGATCGCTCCAGCAAACATGGACCACCAGATTGCAGCATAGAACGCGACGAGAGAAATGCCTTCCCCATCTCAACCAACTTATCAAGCTCGCAAGAAGCCGGGCCATGGCCAAAGTATACCTTACGCCGACCTTGAACAGCGTCGCTCTAGCGTTCACCAAACCAGGCGAATCATGTCTTGCCATTGCATCCCATCAAGAGGCAATTCGTACAACGGCCGGATCTACCTCATGATACAGTCATTAAACAAGCGACATCACAACACGCAAGAGTTATTCCAGCTAAAAGACAACATTTTAGTTTCCGTGCCTATCCTGAAGACTAACTACCTGAGCTAAAAAAGGAAAAAAAAACTGCAAACGACTAAGTGGTATAACATTGTCAAGAAGAGAGCGTGAGAAGAGGTGGTATAACATCTGAAACACAAAGAAAAAAAAACCCGGTGTCGTTACTTGAAAACAGTAGATAAACCCCAAAAAAGTAACCCAGAATAATCCAAAGGAGGGGATAGCGAAGAGGAAAAAAGCAAAAACTCCTGTTACAAACCAGCTGCTCATCTCGAGCTGAACATTCATTTCGCTATGCTTGCATCCCGCGAGAGAGCCGAAGTATTGATATCTGCCATGTCTGTCGTTCCAAATTCTGAAGAAAAGTCGTCATCAAAAGAAAAGCGTGCGTAACCGAGAGAAAAAAAGGAAAAGGTCGTTAAAGTAAGGAAATCAAAGTGAGAAGATTTGAAGTTGGAGTCCCCCTATGGGGTGCGAAGAAAGAACGGGAGAGTGCCATTGGCACCCAAGAAGGTAAGACGTATCGGAGAAGTGTTGCATGGAAAGAAGAAAAGGAGGGAAGATTAGATCATGTTGCCATTGACGCTGATCTCGAAGCCCTCGCCCTTTTGCTTGAGAGCCTTGGCGAGCATGAGCTCACGCATCCAGTCAATGCGGTCGTCACGGCTCGTGACAGCAAAGTGGTGCGTCTTGCCGGTGCCGTTGACGCCCTCGCCAGAGGCTGCATGGGCGTTCTGGATGGCGCTCTCACGCTTGCGAAGGCGGGCAATGTTCTTGTCTTGGGGGATGAGCTGGAAGCTGAAGGCACCAACGGGGTCGCTCTTCTCACGGTGATGCGTGAGGTGGACGGCCTTGAAGGCGGCCGAGAGCTTGGAGGTGGAGGCCACGCTCGAACACGCAATGGCGTAGTCGTCGATGTCGACGTACTCCAGGGTGCGATCCATCTCGGCTTGGTCCTTGTGCATGTTCAGGCGGCTACCCTTGAGAGTGAAGTAACCGTCCTGCCACTCGTGGCGCAGCATGCGCGTCTTGCGCTTCTTCATGGGGCCTTGGTGGGTGATTCCACTGGCAGCGGCAGCAGCAGCGGCTTCGGCCTTGGGGTCAACCGACGACATGCTGGTCTGCGTAGCAGAAGGGACCGACGTGTCAGAGTCCCGGCGCTCCACAGGAGACCAAGGAAAGTTGACGCGAGGGGGGGGTTGGACCTGCTGCTGTTGGGAGCGCGCAGAGCTTCCAGAGCTTCGGGGAGACTGGGTCTTGGGCGATGTCTGGGGGTTGGAGCGCACAAGAGTAGGCTTGTTCTCCGTCAAGGCGGGAAGCACGGGGAACGAGGGACGGCGGGCAGAGGCTCGGGACTGGGTGCGGGGAGGCTGAGGGTTGGAGCGAATGGGAGAAGTGCGGTAGTTCATGTCAGGGGGGACAGACTGAGAGACATCGCGAGACACAGGACCAATGGGCACGGCGGTGACGGGAACGTCCATCTCCGAGAAGGGGGTACCAAAGCGGTAAGGGTTCTTGGCCGTGGCCAGATCGGGAGAGCGAGGATCGGTCGTTTCCATCTGGTAGGGTGTGAAGTCACTCTGCTCTTGTTGCACAGGCGGCTGCTGCTGCTGCATCATCTGCTGTGCAGGGACGGATGCAGAGCGCACGGGTGCAGGCCGGGCGGGTTGGGGCTTGCCTGGAATCGCCAGCTTGGGGAGGCGGCGAAGGCCGTGGTGAGGGGCCTGGGATGTCGGGTTGGGGTCGAAAGGGGGCGTGGGAGGCACTTCGTTGCAGTCATCCTGGAGGTGCTGATGCTGGAAGCTCAAGAACTGTCGGACATTGTCCTGGGGGTCCCGGGCCTGCAAGTTGCGCAGGGCAGCCTCCTGGAGGTACTGCAGAGGAGGTAAACCGCCGGGGCCGAGAACGTCCGAAGATGCCACGACCGAAGGCACCGCGTCCGAGACGGGACGCAGCGTCTCGTTGGGGTCCAAGGCACGAGCAGTCTCCGGGTTGCCAGCGTCGCCAATCATGACAGTGCCGCTCTGGCTCATGTCAACATTGGGGTGCTCCTTCTGGAAGGCACGAATGAGAGCCTGTTGCTTCTTGAACTTGGAGCAGTTCTCTCCACGAGAGCAGTGGTGAGGCTTGGGAATGACCTGCTCAATGCCGATGATGGACACCGACTCCATGGGAGTGACCTCATCGCCCAACCTGCGGCGGTTCTTTCGCTTGCTGCTGTGGCGTTCCCGAACGGCGTGGCCGTCCTTCTTTCGCGACTCTCTCCGGGCCACCTTGCTGGGTACATCCTCGATGGGTGTGTCGAGTTCGGGAGAGGCCGGTCGGCTATCCCTCAGCGACTGGATCTGGTGCCAGACCTTGGTCCGGATGCCGAAAGACTGAATGGCGAGCTCCTTGAGGTCCTCGAACTTCAAGGTAATTAGGATGGGACCATTGATATCATTCTCGATGAATCGTTCGGCCACGGACATGTCAATGCCGGCATTGAGCATGGATTGTGCCACCATCTCTGGGGTCCAGTTGACGAGCTGGGATGTGTCCAGATCATCGCGGCTGAACTGGAAGGGGCTTTCGCGACGGGGCATGGGAGGAGCCTGGGTCTGAGGGAGCATGCTCTCCAAGGTTCGGGAGGTCACCTTGGGAGTGACGGGCGAAAGGGACAAGACCAGCTCTTCGTCGAAGAATTGAGTATCGGTCGAGCTGCGGAACAGGTGAGGTCCTCGAGGACCTTGGATCTGCTTTGCCGAATATTCGACATAGTCGTTGGCGCTCCGGCTCGACCTTGGTGTAGGTACCTCGTCATATGAAGAGACGGTTGTGAAACTGGGCTGGCCCGAGCCGGACTGTGATCCCATGTCAGTATGGACTGCCTCAAGTCATAACCACATGAAACCTACCGATTGCAGACTCAAGCGTGGTGAGTTGTCATCCTCGTTGTCGCTGATGATTTCGCCATCCTCCTCCCAGTCCGTGTCCACGAACTCAGTCGCTACTGAAGTTGGTCGGCGTGAGTCGTGTCTGAAACTGTTGGATCTGAAGCTGAAGAAGGGTTCCTGGGCTGCGGGCTTTTGTCGCATCTCCTGGAATGTCCGGTGGTTGCCGGTCTGATAGTATTCGTACGCCTGATTCGAATGTTAACAGAGACGGGAAGGCAGCGACGAGCAGTATTTGCATACCATTTTGATGTTTGGGCGATTGGGGAGTAATAGGAACACCGGCCTCCTGGACCGGAGAAGGGTACCGGTAGTATGAACAATGGGCTTTTCGAGTGTTGGTGCCGTTGCCAGCGTTGGGTTCTTTAGGATGGTCGTCGTATATATCGCCGCCGTCAAGTACACAAGGAAACTGGATATCCCAAGATTCAAAAGAGAAAAGAAAACTCGTAGGGGGGTCCTTTTAGGGGAGGAAATAGTACAGAGGTCGCAAATCTTGAGAGAGAGGGGGGGAGGCCTGGGGGAGGCGGCGGGCGGTTACGGGACGTTATGTATGCACTATATTCTGGAGGCCCGTCGACTTGAGACCCAAGGGCAGCGGGGGTTGTCGAGGAGAATGGCCGACGAAGGGGCCTTTGGGCGGCAGCGGGCAGGCGAAGCACGATGGCATGGCACCCAGCAGTAGCGGAAGAGGTAGCGATAGCGGGAGCAGTAGCGGTCGCGGAGGGGACAAGAATAGCACCGTAGCAGGACGGACGGAGTGATGGATGGCCAGTAGCTGGACTCGATGGGGGTGACGGGCGTGGTGCATGGGGGCGTGTGTGGTGTGTTAGTGACTTGGTGCGAGAGTGGCTCCGGGCCCCCAGTCGGTCAGATCCTGGTTCCCTGCCCTCTTGTTTCTGGTGTTTGGCTCTGTTGCCGGGGGGTGGTGAGTAGCGCTCTGTGACTGCTGAGAGATGGCGGTTGGGGGCAGATGGGCTGGGCCATCATGGGAACAATCACACCGGTGCCACTGTCCGTCCCTCCTATGTCGAGTAACCGTGAAGTATGCCGAAGACCTACCATTCGAACCAACAGCCGTCGACATCGAGCCAGGGCTCCCCCGGGCATGGGGGGGAGAGGGGGCCAGAGAGGAGCTAAGCTGCAGTGAAGACGAGGCGAGAGAAGCGAGACGATACAGAAGGCCGGAGCAGTTTGTGCGTTGTTACTCCTCGGTTTGGCGGTGGGAAACAGTGCGGGCATTGCCCATGACGGCGCATTGCATCTGCATCTACATTTGGGGCCTGCAGGAGGAGAAGGGGAACAACGGCTCGGGGGCTGGGAAAGACGAGCCGGGCGAGAGAGTGCACAGAAAAAAAAGCGCCCTGCATCTGCGTGGAAAGCGAGGGGTACATGAAAAGGGCTTGGGCGCTGAGGAAGGAAGCATTTGTGTGGATGCCCTGGGTTCTGGGTTGGGTTGGGTGGGCAGCTGCAGATGCAGAGCCTGCAGGAAGGATGAGGAAGTCACACTCAAGCCCCCCCTGCCTTTGCGAGTGTGCGAAGTCTGTGCAAGTGGAAGGTGGGGTTTTTGGGCAGGACCTTGTTGGGTCTTGGCTTCCATGTCGCGGAAACTGGATAAGCAAAAGGAAGAGGCAAAATAATCCATCCATCCATGAGACCCGAATCTACAGGTGAGGGTGTGTTGACAATGGCTTTGTCCAGGTTAAACTGCTGCCTATCCGCTACGGCAATGGGCGAAGCAAAGCCTCACCCGTCCGAGTCCCTGTTCCTCTCCCCTTCTCGCCGATGGATGCCAGCCTCGGATTGGCCCGACTAAGAAGCAGCTCTCCCGACCTTAGCCCCGACTTTCACGCTTCTCTTCACCCCGCCAAATATAGCGCCGTTGACGGTTAAGCGCCGTGATCTGCTGAGTTGGGGGAGTGGACAGTGCCCAACCCCCATGTCCTCCCTCGGCAAGGGAACCTGCCTGGATGCCTTGTCCATGCCGATGAGAGCGGCCAACCATCCAGCTTGCATTGCTGAGAGGGACAGAAAGCCGAGGACGACACACACACTGCAAATGCTCGTTGGCATGATTTTGCACCAACTGCAGCCCTCAATCAATGTCAGGCCCGTCCCGTCTCGGCTTGTGCTTCGGTCCGCCAACTCCATCGTCATGTCCATGTCCACATGCAGCAGTCATGGAGAAGTCCTCGTTTCGACGTTTCCTCTTCTTCGTTTTCGCTCTCCAGTTGTGCGACGACACTTTTCTTTTTTCTTTTCTTTTCCTCTTTAGTGACGTCCCCTCAATGACACACATTCTTCCATGTTACCCTGTCACGACCGGGGTTCGCTTCCCCTGCAAAAGTAACCGCACCTTGTCGATGCACCAACCTTTGCGCCGCCCGCCGTTGCCGTCTTTCATCATGACGGCTGCGCTTTTGAAAAAGGTCCTTGCCGCCTGCAGCACGAGGCACGCACACACACTTCCATACGAATACTGCGCAAAGGCGGCACACGTCTTACCCCTGCATCTGCTCTCATGCATCCTTGTGCTCCTTTGTGCCCTTGTGCGCCTAATTATAAAGTCAAATGCTTAATGAGGACGTGTGGGTGGGAAGCATTGCAGCTGCTTGTGTTGGTGTCGAGGTGTCATTTGCGAGCTCGAGTGACCACTCCGCAAAGAATGCTCCCCCGTTCCGCCTTCTCCGTCTTACGTCCAACCACGATGTCTGAGATTGATTCATACATAATTCCCATGTTATTCCATGCACTTCTAGTTGTTGTCTCCCATCTCTCGCCGAGTTGTCTCGCTTCGAGTCCTCTCCAGTGCCGATCGCTTGCCATTGACCTGCCGGGCTCTCTCGGCAGTGGGACCGGGAACCGTTGCAGCTCGACGTTGGTTTTTGACTCACGGAATTTATCATCCCAGCCCCTTTGGATCAAAATCTCAGGCGAGAGAGGTCCGGGGTCTCGGCTGCGTCAGACTGTCAGTCATGGCAGGCAGGGAGACCGGAGGAAAGAGAAAAGAGCTGGCAACCTCGACGTGTTCCAACTCCGCCGAGCCCCGGGCCGGAGCCAGGTGCTGGACGGAGTATCTGTCAGGTAAATGCCGGGCCAGCACCAAGGAGACCCAGGTTTTGATCGTATGTTTCCACATGTCCCTGCTCTTTTCTTTGCTTCTGCGGTTGCATCGTGGTATGCTCATCGAGCATCCATACCCGTCAAGGTCAAGCCGGTGACGGTCCCCCACCGGGCTGCCAGTCCCCCTGTGAATCAGAATGAGGCCCTCCATCTCCCTAGCCTCTTCGTCGACCTCCCCGGCCTTTCCTGGGCCTCCCTGGCAGGGCAGCCACACGGCCACACGGCTCGTAGCTCCAGCGCTTTGCGGTAGTTCCTCAGCCCACTTTCGTCCCATCATGGCTTGCCTCATGTGGACAATATCATGGAGAAGGGCGAGCAAGAGGGTGATGCCCAACCTTGTCGTTGAGACAAGGCCAATCGCCTCGCCCAATGCCTCCCCATCACACACAAGTTTGCGAATTGGCCACCAAGCATGGATCGGCCTTCGGGAGCGCAGTGGAACGGACCGGACGCCCTTATTCTCTCCCAACCTTCTTCCCGACCCTCACCAACAAACGGCCATCCATCGCCGCCTTCATCACCAACCTGGTTTGGTCGGGAAGATTCGGCCACGGTTTCGTTGGTTCTGACCGCGTTCGCTTTTTCGCCTCATCTCTCGAATCGATCAGGAATTCGCCCCCCTGGAGGCCTCGAACATGACGATGGCGGTCACTCGGGGCGGTCAGTTTAATGTAGAGCATTCTGCGTCGGTCTATATCCGTGTGACCAGATGTGACTGATGCTTGAACAGTTGCACATGACCAAAGCAAGCCATCTTCGCTATCGTGGATAACAAGATAAGGCGGTCAATGCCGCCAGCGTCGTCATGCGAATTTGCCTCCACATAGCTCTCTTCCTTCACCTTGCTCGAGAACTCAGCGTGGCCGAGTGGAGGTGGGGGTGCTTCTGGGGCGTGCAGTAGCACGAGCAGCACGAGCAGCACGACTGTGCGAGAGGTCGAGGTTCCCAATTCGTACAGTGCATGGCGATCTCGAGCTTGAGCATACCTCATCACAATTGCGGCTTGGCTTGCCCTGCTAGCCTGTGCGGAAGTTGAGCAAATATGCTAAGGGTCTGGGCTTGATAAACGGCTCCGTGGCATCTGCCATGTGATAAGAAACGATGCGGTTCGTCAGAGTCGGGGCAACGGCCGTCGTCAATGGAGATGCGCTCGTTGATGGAGGAGGGGAACCGCTCGTGGTTGGCCGAAAGACGAGGGGAATTGCTTGGGGCGGGGGATGGCAGGCCACAGTGCCACACCAACAACACTTCTTGCTGCAGGAGTCGACAGAGATACGATACGCCACAGAGGGCAGTCAGATGGTTGTAGATGCGACGTGACACCGGCGTGTCGCAAGGCATCAAGATCTTGCTTGTCTCTTGTTGCGGGGTTGAGATTCCTCAACGACGCCGGGCGCACATATCAGGTCGGACAGTGCGACGGCCACCACGCTGAGGCCGGGCAGGCCGTGTAACCATGTTTCAGGTACTGTACTCCGTACCCTGTACGCTCTGTCCAACATGCGTGAAGTGCACATCTTCACGGAGTCGCTTACCCTACAACTACCCTGGAGGCGAGTATCTCAAGAGTTGTTAGAATGGCTTCATCGGAGCAAGCCTCACGTCGTCTTCCATTCCACCGCTGTCTCACCTCTGACCACCATCACGACATGGCAACACGTCTAGAACCCATTGGCCGTCACACCAAGCGTGAAGAGGTGCAAGCCGACGACGACTCAAATCTCCCTGATGGTTAGCCAAAAGCCAAATTTGGCCTCCGAGTCGGGTTGGGGTGGCATTTCTGACGAGTCACTTCTCGTTCGGACAATTGCCAGGGACGGAGGAAGAGAGCCAAATTCGATCAATTTGCTTTTTTGTCCAATCGCATCGCGAGGTTTCGTTTCTGGACTGTCATTGGCTCCGTCGGACGTCAATCGCGATGCTTGCGGGGTTTCTTCCTCGACCTCCTTGTCCCTGGTTTTCCGAGTCTGGCATTGTCTGGATCTTTTTTCTCCATTCCGCCTTTGCGTGTGACAGCGAGAGAGAGCCCAGACTTCTTTCAGAAGTGAGCACCTGAGTTCCCCTTGATCCCTGCTCAACAAGCTCATGACAAACAAAACGTGGAGCGAGCAGCGAGAAGGGGAAGGGAAGAAGCTTGCTTGCTCTCGCTCAGGCTAATGCCTCGTTCCCGCAGCGGTCCCCCCCGATTCCGTTGATCAAGAAAAAAAAAAAAAAAATGCTTTGCATTCCCGACTTCGACGACGTAAAACCAGACCAGGCCAGACACCATGGCCCGGCGAAAGATCGGTCCTTTGGGGGGGGGGGGCGGATCTTTCACCGACTGTTCCGCCAGGGCGAGAAGCGTCGAACCGCGCCGCGCCGCCTCGTGTTGAAGAACGTTGTGGACGGTGAACGATGAGATTTTGATGAGGGCCACACGCTTTCACGACATGAGCTCCGGACTAGGGAGGACTCAAGGACAGCAAGCATGAAGCTAGCAGCCGGTGGCCCGCCACACAATGTCTCACAAGTGAAATGGCTTCTCATGGTGTCTCACTTTCTCGTTGGACCCGTGGCACGGAAGACACGCAAAGCCATGTTGTCTCGAAGATGGGCAAGAAATCCAACTCGTTCCGAATGTTATCGCTCACATGACGGTGCAGTCCGAGAGATTCGAGGATATGACCAAGTGATCCCTTTCAGCTTGTTAAGCGACCGATGTTTCCCGAAGCTCTACGGATATGCTGCACTACGCTGCCAACACTTCCCTTCTTCTTTCACGCTCTTCATGCTGTGTGACCAATATTTGACAGGCAATTCCGTCTCGATCATCGGCCGGGGACTTAACGAATACGGCAGTCCAGGCGGAGGAGACTGGAGACTTGAGAAAGTGAGAGGCGTCGTCGAGGTCCCTGGGATCTCAACCCTCAAGGGTTCGGCCTTGTCACAGTGCGGGCGTGTCTGGACGGTTTTTGCTCGCTATCCCGCAAGGCGAAAAGCTGGGCCAATTCGCCAATCTCTCCGCCTGTCTCGACCTTTTTTTCCCCTCTCTCCACTCGCTTCCCGTCCGTGACATAACGGCTTTTTTCTTTCTTCTCAAGTCCAAGCTGCGCTGCCCTCTGCCCCATTGTCTCTGTGTCGTCTCATATCACACATGGATGGATCTCACATGATGGGGAATTGATGCGACCACTTCACATTTGCGGTGGGAGACTGAATCACGAATGTAGTAAAAAATAATATTCTGGAGCCTCATCGCAGCTAGCGGAGTCTTGTCTTCGAAGAAGGGTTCCCCCATTGAGCAAGATACATAAGCAGGAAGCCGACAAGAGAGCGGCATGAGGAAAAAGAAAGTAGAACTTGCTCTTTGTCCTTCGTATCCACGCAAACTCCATGCATGAAGAAGGCTGGGCGGGGGACCGGAAGAGGCGAAGGAGGGGAAAAAGAAAGCAACTGTTTGGCTGACCAAGTTGAACCCGTCGTCAACTCCACCAACCTACATCCCGTCAGCCATCTCGTTTTTCTTGGTTGCCGACCTAGCTTATCTGATAGTTTCTGACGGCCAAGAGCAAGCCGTTGTAACCTTTGACTTCTTTGTGTGTGTTTTCGCTTCAACACACGGGAGCTAGCAGGGTCCCTTGCTCCCTCAGTTGCCTCAACCGTATTCAGCTCACACCAGAGCAAGTTGATCATGCGATCCGGGATCCCGCATGGCCAGAGCTTTTTTTTTTTTTTTTCGCGATGCCCGCCAACAATGGGTAGCTCCCATGTATGTCCCTCTGCATTCGTCATCACGGGTTCGCGTCCCGAAGCTGCAACTCGAGGTTGTTGTGTTCTTTGGACTCGAGACGGCAAAAGAGGAGCGCACGGCTGTAGGGGCCCTGGGAAACCGGCTGGGACGCTACTCGGCCGTGAGATTCTTCACACAGTATGAGGCTGGACAAGCCGTACAGGAGGGGGCGTCCACGGAGAGAGAATGCAAGGTGCCTTCGAGGACTAGATTGCCTAGACTGGGATCGACCTCGAGCTGAGAGCTTCAGAGCCCGGGGGGGGGGCCCAAATTACGACACGAGACAGAGCCGAGGCTTGATGGCCGGTCCTGAAATGAGGACGAGTCGCGATATCACACTTGAGCTAGGTATGTATTCGCGCAAAGGAGATGGGAGGGGAAAGGGAGAAACTCCCCCTCGACCATCACGTAATCCCTGAGGCGGACGAAGCCGAGGGGCACAGCTTCGAGCCTCCGGAGGGTCAAAACTCGACCAAGAAGCTAGGAAGGTGGGTGTGAAGGGCTACGAATACCGGACATGTCAAAACATGAGCAGCAAAGCTTGGACAGCCTTTCGCGACTCAGGGCGAGGACGGGGATGGCGTCAATGTAAGAAACGGACCGGGCTGGCTATGACGCTGGTCTGAGACAGGTGACATATGCAAGGAATCCTCCGACATCGAAACTGCCAGCTGCCAGCGACGGCATGGCACTTTGATTTTCGAGGTCTCGAGAAAAAAGGCAATCAGCAAAAGCCAAAAGGTAGACAGTGCAGCCTCGCCCTGTTATGGAGGACCGCGGCATGAACTCTGTCACCACGAGGCGCTCGCAGATGGGATGCACGAGATGCAGAAGAACGAAATTAAGACCAAGAAGAGATCGACTTGATCAAGCATCAACCGTACATTAGAAGGGGAGACGCGGGGGTAACGGAAGCGTCGGCAAAGCTGAAATCGAAGTTCGTCCAGGCAGGTCCAGTCATCAAGACCAGACGATGGAGGATCGTAATGGAGGGAGCACGGAGCGCCGCTCGCAAGCTTCGCAACCTTTTCTCGGCACGGCTGAAGAAGACTCAGAAGCAGAAGAAGCAGAACAACGAAGAAACATTGTGAACGGGCGCACGAGGGAGAGGGTGGATGGCTTGAGCAGGGGCATCGGAGCATGTCGAAGCGGGCGACGCCGCTAAAGGAGACTGGCGCGATGGCCTCAAAAGGGACGGATAAAATGGCTGAACGCTTGAAGAGGTTGGCTTGCGTCGATCTTCCATAATTATCCCAAGATTTGAGACATTTAGGTCGCATTGTCGGCGTGGTGTTTTTGGGGGTCAAATTAGCCCGAATTAGATGTGACAATTTGGGATAATAAAAATAGATGTGATAAGGAACCTCGGTCGCGTTGTCTTGATGTGACGAGAAATACTAGCTCCGCATATTGGGCCTAATTTGGTCTTAAGCGCCGATGGGGTCATGTCGAGCCAGAGGGGGAAGCGAGAGGGGAAACGAAATGCGGGATAAATTCTTAGTTCATTTAGTCTCGGAAACAAAGTGGGCTAATTTCGACAACAATGGCCAAGGATGGCACCCACACACGGCCGGGGAGCGGAAATGTTTGTTGGTGATGGACTCGAAGGAAAGCGGATCCCCCTCCCCCCGGGCCCCGGCCGGCTGCAAGGATGAGCGGAGGAAGACAGGTCAGCTTCGCCGGCTCAAGTTTTGGCTGTGGACGGGCCCCAATGACTCGCATTGGTTGCGGGAGGAAGGTCAACTAGGGAGGCTCGGGGGGAACCTTGATCTGGCCGTCTTTTTGGGCTTGAAAGGCGAGGTTGTGATCTGTTGGGGAGAAGCGTAATTAAGGAGAGAGACAGATGGCCCAGATGGGCGAACCGGACCCTGACGAGGCCGCGATTGAAACCAGGAGATAGGTTTGAGGACCTGGTCCGGGCCTGGCGATGAAGGGCGCGGGCAGGGCCAGAGGGCTGAGAAGTCAGAAGAGAAAAAGGGCTGGAAGGGCTGGAAGGGCTGTTTCTCGAGTCCCGCGGATGTGACTGTCAGGCGGGTTGTCACGGTTGCTAGCAGATCAGCTCTTCGCCGTCGTGCATTCGCCTAGTTGCGCTAGTTTATGTAAGGCGACGAGAAGGGAAGGGAAGGGAATCGTTGGTGCCCAGGATTTGCCATGGGGTGACGGAAAGGGTTCCCTGCGATGGAAGATGGATGTTTCCCCTCCTCATGACTTTGTGATGACAAGTCATGATGGCATTTATAGCATTTCTCATCACCAACTTTTTGTGTTGCTTCGAAAACACGAATAGTGATGACAGAGTTGCTCCTATCGGCAGAGTTTCTTCAACGAGCAACCAACAAAGAAACCGGGAAGAGCACCGAGCCGTCCCGTGGTGTCCCCGTGGTGCTCCTTCACAAGCTGTGCTCAGCATGTTTGTTTGTCTTGTTGGTGGCTGGCTGCAGCTTGCTTGTGTTGGTCCTTCGCAAAAATGCGCCTCGGAAAAAAAAAAAAAAAAAAAGAGAAAAAAGGTGTGGCAGCCCTCTCAGGTACCAGACTCCTCCGGGACTAGACCGGACAGCACTCCCCGGTTCCCGGGCTTTCGATTGGCCGGATACCCCTGCGTCGTCCTGCGGCTCGTGCGGCACCAAACGGGCCAATCTTGATCCCCCGCCGGGATGCGCAAGAATGGAGCAAGAATGGGGCACGAATGGACCTGCCCTCTTTGTGACCACTTACGGAGTTGGTTGAGAGACTCGTTGGCGGCAGGCGCTACAATCGGTTGGTCCCGCGGCCCCTACCGCTTGCACTTCCCCTGCACCTGCCCTGCGCGCTCCATGCACGAGCCAACGTTTCGTCACACTTGGTGTGACCAATGAGAGCCCAGAGAAGCACTTTTCTCGACGACACTACAGTTCCTTGCCTGTCCACCCGACCGACTCTCGCGTCCACAACCCTACCGCCACGGAGAGACTCTCTCTCTGTCCTCGACGAGTCCTGCAAGCAGCGGCCGCTTTTCCCCTGGTCCTTTGTTTCTGCTAGCTTGTGTCTCCCAGCTTGGTCTCCCGGGCTTGTCTCTCAGGGCTTGTCTTGGTGGCTGCTCGTGACCTCGACCGATTTTGTTTCCCTTCGACGTCACTTTGTTCGTTCCCCTCTAACCCCCCGCACCCCATCGGCCCATTCGTGTCCGAGACTTTGTTGGAGACTCGGCCGCGGGCACCTGCTTGCGGCATGGTATGGGTACGGTCGCTGCAAGCCACGAGGCCATCCTTCCGGCCAATCTGCTCCCTGACCGCCTCTCGCCGCCTCGTCATTCGTCGCCTGGATAATTGCCCGTTGACCATCTCGGGCCATTCACTCTCAGTCCATTGCGTCCTAGAATGCCGCTATCGCACTTTGTTCAACCGGCGCAGTCGAGTCTCGAGACAAGAATCGAGTCTCGAGACAAGAAACGTGAACATTTGGACGACTCATGACAACACTAGAATGGTCTTGTTTGATGAGGCATTTGAGCCGTCATCGAATCGCCTTTGCCCGTCGGCACAGTATGTCACGACATGGGAGTCCTTGCGAAAAGCGCACGAGATGGTGGATGAAGCTAGAGAGATAGCGATCCCCTGGTCGTCGAGGGAGCTTTTCCACTTCTGCAGCTGTCGCTGACCGTGAGCTTTGCTTCGATAGCGTGGGGATGGCTGGTGCTAATGCATGACCCGACAGCAGCAAAGGGTACCAACAAAGGTACGTACCGAATGCAAGCTGCCAGGTCTGTTGCTCGCCGGCAGTCGCGCAATCGCACACACACTCTCGCTCACACACACTCTGTGAATACGATCATGTCGAGATAATACGACCATGCTGAGATCGACTGCAGGAAACCCCAGGCACCAACACTCGGTCAGACCTATGCATGTCAGTCCAGATGATATGTTTGCCAGTCCACGACGAGCCATTTGCCAACTGTTGGGTTTCGAAGAAGTCACCCAGACGTGTTATTGGGCCCACGTCTTCATGGCCGTCTGATAGGGTAAAGACTTGTTGGTCTGCCACTTCACAAGCAACTAGATCCGAACAAGAGCCAACCTCTTCTCTGATCTCCACGAGCAGATGGGATGGGCACACCAAGCCAAGTGCGCGTTTTTCCCCTTTGGAAGCAAAGTCCACACGCACCAAATTCCTTCTGCACTTTCTATTCCTGGGGTGGGGACCTGGCACGCCTCTTGAGCGTGATTGGCTTCCCTAAGCGCACTCGCTGTCTCTCGTGCCATGGTCTCTTCGGTCGTGCATGAGGCAAAAATAGCAACACGGCTTGAGAAACCAACATCGAATCGATCAGGCTCGGCCGCGAGTTGAGCGACCGCATTATAAGAATTTGCCCATCCGCAACCGCCCTTGAATTTTGCCCTCTTTGTTTCCTCGTTGTGTCAAGAAGTTCCAAGTGTCGTTGTCCTCCCCTCTCCCTCTCCCCCCAGACTCTCTTAATCCTCCTTTCCTTTACCCGCCTTCCCCCTCAATATCCCGTGAAAGGCAAGCCGGACTTGCTTGGATCCAGTCACTCATTGCGCAATCTTGCCGCTGACGAACGAAAACGAAAAGAAATACAACAAGCCAACCGGACTGTCGTTTGATACGACTTTGGCCCAAATCATCACTTACACGCATCCTCCAGTCGACACTCAGAGATCTTATCGATCCTGATCAAGACAAATAACACTAATTTAATCAACCTGGATCGGGAGTTTCAATCAACCCAGTCCTCGTCCTCGACCAACCTCTTTCTCCCCCCCTCTCTCTTCTCAGCCCAGCACATTTTCTCCATCCCGCCTTGCTCCACTCACAGTGCACTACCACACCAACTCACACGGTGCCACCCCTAGGGTATACTCCGAGTATACAACACACCCCCCCCCCCTTGTTCCCCAGCACGTCGATACCCTCCGGGCCAGTATCCAAGGCTACAAATGTCTACCCTACCCCCCAACCATTGCAACATGATGCATTCAACTGAGAACACGGTCAAGATGGCTGCTTCTTCCAAAGTCTGCAAGGCCACGGTGCCGTCGAAGCTCAATGCCCCCAACAAGACAAAGAATGGCAAGCCTCGAACCAAGACGCAGATGCATCGCCGCTCAAGAACAGGTTCGTTTGTCCTGGTGAGCTTGAAGGGGAGCTTCCTAGCTCTCTCTTCTAGCTCGATTCCCAGCCATTGCTTCAACAACGCTCTAACATACCTCACAGGATGCTACATCTGCAGACTGCGACGCAAGAAGTGCGATGAGGGCACGCCAACCTGCACCGCCTGCAAGCACCTCGGCCTGCAGTGCGAGTACAAGCGACCCATGTGGTGGAGCAACGCCGAAGCTCGCCGCCAGCATAAGGAAGACATCAAGATGATCATCAAGCGCAAGAAGCTCTCGGAGAAGTCGGCCGCACACTCCATCAAGACCTCCGTCACCAGCTCTCCTCCCGGCCTCACCCACTCCCTGCCCACGTCTGCCACCTTCACCGACGACCGTGCCAGGTCGGCCTCGATCGACTCGCACTTCTCGGGCGCCTTCAACTTCAACAGCCCGCCCAATGGCGTCGACTACAACGCCTTTGGCGCAGTGATGCACCCCGAGATGATGTTTGGCAGCTACTCACCATACGAGATCGATGTCAAGACGGAGAGGCAAATGTTTGTCAACGACGTGCCCACGCTCCGAGAATCGCACATTTCCACCTTTAGCACCTTCCAGCCTCCTCCTCCCGCCGGCACCATCCTGTCTGCTCCCTTTGACGGCGAGTGGACCGAGCAGGTGGTGCAGGAGCGCAAGGAGTCGCTCTCGGAAGAGGCGCTCAACATGAACTTCTTCGACTTCTCCCACGGGCCTCACACCACGACCCGACAGGTGCAGGTGGTGCTCGAGGAGAACGACCAAAGACTGCTGGACCACTTCATCGAGTTCGTGCTGCCCACCATCTTCCCCATCCTCGAGTCCAACCAGCACGGGTCCGTCAGCTCCGACCTGATCCTGCCGGCTCTCCAGTCCAACCAGGCCTACCTCCACTGCTGCCTGAGCATCGCCGCCCAGCACCTCAAGTCGCACGCCAACGTAACGGGCGAGGAGATTGACCAGGATATCATGCGCCACCGCTACGCCACCATCTTCGCGCTGTGCGAGGCGCTCAAGAGCGACGAGAACCACCAGCAGATCCTCGAGGCCACGCTGGGCCTCATCTTCTTCCAGTGCGTCGTCGGCCGCTTCGACGACGGGCTGCTCGATATTCCCTGGCACCAGCACTTCCAGGCCGCCATCAACCTGGTGCAGAAGCTCAACCTCCCCCAGATCGTGTCCGACCCCAACCACTGCGCGTCGCAGACGCCCTTCAACATGACGCTGGCTTCGTGGATCGACATCCTGGGCGCCACCATGAAGGGCCAGTCGCCCACCTTTGCCCACACCTACCGCGAGAAGCACCTCTCGCAGGTCAACCCTCACCTCGGCCTCCGCGAGCTCATGGGCTGCGAGGACCGCGTCATGTACCTCATCTCGGAGATTGCCTGCCTCGAGTCCCTCAAGAACGACGGCATGGACGACCTCACCCTGTGCCAGCACGTGTCGGCCCTGGGCGAGCAGCTGACCATCACCGAGATGAACGAGACCGGGCCCAAGAACCCCTTCAACGCCAACGACAGCCTGTCCCCCAAGCAGCTGTCCAAGAACATGACGGCGGCCTTCCGCCTCGCCGCGCGCATCTACCTGTGCAGCCTGGTGCCCGGCTTCACTCACAACCAGGTGTCCCCCGTGGCGCTGGTCGAGAAGCTCACCCACGTGCTGCAGCACATCCCCTCGGGCCCCGGCGGCTTCGACCGCAACCTCGTCTGGGTCTACCTCATCGGCGGCTCCGTCAGCCTGCCCGGGAGCAGCTTCCGGGCCTTCTTCGAGGACCGCCTCGCCCAGCTGGGCGACGTGGCAAACTACGGCTCCATGGGTCGCGTGGCCAGCGTGCTCCGCGAGGTATGGCTGCAGAACGACAGCCTCTCCGGTGCTGGCACGCCCGGGTCGAACGCGTCGGATTCGGTCCAGCCTCACATCCACTGGCGGGATGTGATGCAGATGAAGGGATGGGACTTTTTGCTGCTGTGAAGAGTCCGTCACTGATCTGAAAAATCTCCGCGAGTTTTTCCCCTTTCTTTTTTTCTCAACTCTTCGATGCTCTTCCTGATGAACAGCAATCTTTTATTACTCCCTTTTTATATTTCTGCTCTTTTCTGTTACACGCATTCACTTCATACAATGATACCTACTGGGATGGGAAACACTTTTTACTACTAGAGGATCGCCGCAAGGCGCAACGCGAGGAAACGGATTGAAACAGAGAAGCGACACTTGGACGACAGCTTCTCAACACTTTCACACACTCTCATACCACACACACACACTTTGGAGCGGGGAACGCAAAGGCGTTGAAAGGATGATGCATGACGGGACGGAAACAAGATGGTGGGGCGAAGCAAAGCATGGATACCCAGTGCTGGGTCTCATGCAGGAACAACGGGGCGACGAATGATGTCTTTTTTTTTTTTTTCATCTCCTTTTGTCGCATCTCTTTTTCTTTTGAGTTGTCTTATGACTCGGAAATCACTCTCGTTTGCTTGTTGATATACCAGGTGGGAATAGGAGGATGGGTAACATAGGCGTCACAGGGCAGATAACTCTAGGGCAAACATTTTTGGATGTTTAATCAGGGCATTATGGAAAGGGCGTGTTGGGGTCATTTTGACATACTACGATAGGTAGCGTTGATATGAAATTGAGCTTGATGGAGGAAACATCGAGAAGACATGAAAAGTGTTTTATTCTACTTGCTTTTGTTTCCCAAACTTTACGAATTGTGCATTGTGAACTGGTTTGCATAAATGATGAAAGGGTCTGTACTAATTTGCATGCACTAATTTGTATGCACTCCAACACTTGCACATCGTTTAAACTCGCAGCGTGCATGTTTTCCTTCTGGCGGTGGGCATGCAAGTCGATCCCATGCAGACTTCAGGTCTGTGCTACCTTGTGCAGTCTCGTACAGCATGCAAGCCCGTACGAATACAGTACGTACATACATCCGTACTGACGCAGGCATATTTGATGCGGTGACGAGCTCCTTGCAGCGGTACGCCATGTGTCTTCTGTGGTCAGCATGGCACCACTTTTACATACATGCGGGCGGCGCATTTGGACGGATACAGCATTGGGGAATAAGTGAGGTAGCAGGCATGTGGTTTTGCTTTATTTATGGGTTTGTTGGTGATCCGGGGGAAGTGCATTGCATCGCAGCGCAGACGCAGACGCAGACGCAGGAAAAGCAGTGAAAGTCAGTCGTGACACTCGGACACGCGAATGCGAAATGCAGATGCAGATGCAGATGCAGACGCAGACGCAGACGCAGACGCAAGCCGGACCGGTCGGTGTGAGGGAACCTTTGTCAGAGGAATGGCAGGAAGCAGAAGCATGTGCAGATGGAACAACCGGGCCAAAGATGGAGAGAGAGGGAAGAATGCTACTCCAGGCTTGCATGTTCACTCACTCACTCACACACACACCAACAAACTCAATTGCATCCAGGGGAAAGAGGGGAAGAAAAAAAAGTACTCGCTGCAGCAATGCGTTGTGCGAGTCGGATCGCGAGGCGGAAATGGCCACCACGTATGTCGGTCTGGATGCACGTCGTGCGTGTTTCTGGTCTGTGTTTTGGGGGGTGTGTTGGTAAGAAGCCTACCTAGGTACTGTGGTATTCGCATAGTGGAGAGAGAATGGGGGGAACAAGCTGCACGACGGGCAGATGGAGAAGATGTGGACAAGGACAAAAGAACATGCAAGTCGAGACGGGGACGCTTCCTCGGCTGGACTGAGGACAGTGTGCGTGGAACTGTGAGAAAAGATTCCAAGCCATGAGGCCATCCGCCGGACTTCGGGATAGCTTCTTTTTGCTACTAAGGCAAGTATCCTTCACGCCCTGCGGTGCCAAGCGTGCACGCCCGTCGTGCATGTGCTGTGCTCCGGCTGGGGCATGGGGGACCACCCTCACTGACACCGACTTTGTTCGCTTGACTTTGCTCGCTTCACTTTGAGAGACTACGTACCCAGAACTAAGCAGTTGTTTGCTGGCAAAAGAGTCAAAAAGGCCCGACGAGTGAGTCAAAGAGGGTGGGTTCTATTTTGTATGAATGGTTCTTTTTCGCCTCAGTGTTGCTCACCGCAATTGTTTGCTTTCACAGCGAGGGCCAAAAAAGAAACGAAAGAACCACTTCAAGGCCCAAAGGGATTCATTGGGAGCCTTGGCAACACAACGCACACAAAAAAAGAAAGCCGAGTTCCGCCCGGATGTGCTATTCCTCACCGGTCCGAGGACAAGGAACAAGAGTCGGCGTCAGAGCCCAATCCCAACCACCACGACTCCAAAAGTATCTCGCAAGTCTTCTTCTCGTTTCCCTTTCGGGGCGGAGACTCAAGACCGAACCGGGTCACGGATCGGGCGGGAGTGCGGGATGGATGCCCGAGCCGGCACGCGGGAACATCGGGAGGCGTCCAACGTCTTCCTTCTTCGCGCGATGCGTCACCTTTCGGCCTTGGTTCCATCGTAGACCAGCCCGTTGGGCCTTTGGCTCCCTCTTAAGGCACCATCTCAGTAGGAAGCGTCAAGTGAGGTTGCAAACGGCCGCCATCTCGACCACCAGCTCGACCGCCCGTTGGGCATCGCGCAAGAACCATGAGGCCGCCCGTCATCTGACTGACCAAGGTCTTCATGCCAAACCCGACGTCAGACCTCATCGCCGACCTTCGGAACGGCATCCTCCCTCCACCGTTCCTCAGCCTGTAAGTCATCTTATCCAGTCGTTCGTTATTGAGGCGTTCCCGACTCAGTGGGGAGAGAAGGCATTGAGAGGCCGTTCGGATGGCCAAGTTGGGCGCCTGATAGGTTGGTGTGCAGAGGCCCGATTATTCGAGATTGGCACGGATGAGCCCAAGGCCGGCTTCGCGGCCTCTTCGCGGCCCTCGTGTAAGTGTCATGAGGGCCAAGGTCATGATGCTCCCGATGCTGCATCTATGGGCAAAATTGCTGGGTTGACTTTGTGATTCTGAGATGAGCCTCGTTTTGTAGGGTGACATGCGAATCGCGTCGGTCCAATGGCAGTATACGCAAGGCTGCACACGGCATCGAAAAAGCTTGGAGAGAGGGACCTTCGTTGGCCCGTGACGGGACCGTGTAGGGCCGTGAGAGGGCCGTGAGAGGGCCGTGAGGCTCCTGGGCAATCTCTCTCGCCTCCCCCATGATCCGATATCGCGAGATGTGGCCGGGACGGGGATCCCAGAAGCACCACCCCGGGCGGGCCTGTTGGTAGGAACTCCTGCTCTTGTGTTGCTCTGCGCTGTAGAGGCTGAAAGAGCGGCCGCAAAGGACCGGCGAAGGCGACGGTTTTTGAAACAAAGAAGCGAGAGAGCGCAAGGCTGCTGATGCGGCTGCAGCTTTCCTTTTATCACAATGGATTTGTTCTGGTCCTTTCTACTCTTTTTGTCCGTTCTTCATTTCCCCTGACGCTCCTGGATTGTGATATTCAATTTCATCGAGCAAGGGTGCGCACAATGAGGAAGACGTGAAAAATGGGCGAGTATGTGATTCAGGCAGGCCTGAGCTGGTTGACAGTCGATGCTCGGTGCAAGTCTCACCACTTCCAAGTGGCAGGACAACGAGAGTACTTGGTGCAGTCAGCAGCACTCTGGTGGCGTGACGACTTCAGGTTGAAGTTCATTAGTGCGAAAAAGAAAAAAGGCAGACATGTGAAGAAGCAAGAGCAGAATATTCGTTGGCAGGGCATCGCGTTGTAAAAGTAGTGTTGGCATGGCAGTTGAAGACGAACCAATCGACGGTGCAAAAAGATTGTCGTGTTGCCAACAGGTTGACGGGCTGCGTGGATTTCGACTGGACCAGAGGGTATCCGGACGTACCTGCCTTTGGTGCGTCTGTGCCTGCCTCTTTCAAGGGCAAGCTGTCATTCAGGGCAAGGACAAGGGACACAACGAACTGAACTGGCAACCGCACCAAAACACGGACGCACCTGCCACCTGCCGCCGCCCAATAATAGACGGGCTAGTCGCCCCGCGCGGCTATTTCTGTAACGCAGCCAACCAAAACGCCGCGTTTACCACCTTTCGCTTCCCCAACCTTTTTCCTTCTGCCTCTGGTTGAAACCTCTTTGGAGTCTTAGACGCTTCCCTGCTAGTCGCTCAGATCTCCGTTGCCAATCATGGCCGACCCAACCCCGGTCTTCCACGGCCCGTGGAGTCCGCGTGGCCGCGCTTTCTGTTCGTCAAGGCGAAAGACATGACAGTCTGAGAGGTTCTCGACAGTCTATTCCTGGTACCACCTTGCCCCGCGCTCCTCGTCCTTCAGTCGTGGGAATCGCGCCGTGGTGAGACGACCTGTAACGACCAGTCGTTCCCATGGGGCCATGGATGGGCAGAGTATGACCTGGCGCCAATGCCAGGGTTGACACGCTTGAAAACTGAACTATCTAGCCTTCTGTCCCTTTGTTCTCGTCTCTTTCGTTCTTCTCTGCAACATAGACCCCCTGTCCATCCCAATTCCTTTGGCTCTCCCGTCCCGCTACAAAGAACACCGACAAAGTGGTTTGTTCCAAGGTATCCGAGATCAAGCATTGCGTCAACGAGCACCCTTGACCGACCGAGCCAACAGTTGCTCGTCTTCACTTGGCTCTTCACACCCCCAAACTTCTTCTCCTCTCCATCACCTCATTCCAGTTCCGAAACGAGAAGCCAAGCCTGTCATCGACATCCAGTGACACAAACCGGCTCCTCTCTGACAACTCCAACAACAACAAACAACAACAAGCTACTCATCCAACAAGTTCGACATATAGAAGCCTTCCCGACATCGAGACAACCTCCAACCAACACTGGCTTACACCAAGCCCTTCCGCCATACCGCCGTCATGAGCTTGCGCAGGCACCCAACCATGCTGCGGCTCTTCCTGGCGGCTGCTCTCCTCGCCCCGACGATAACAGCCTTGCCAGCCAGCGTCATCTTCGCCCGCGCCGATACTTGCACCGTCAGTTGCGGATCAGATCTACCGGCCAGCCTCTGCTGCACCAAAGGCACCACATGTACTGTTCTCGCCGGCGGGACTACCGTCGTGTGCTGCCCGACAAGCCGCGACTGCGAGACCATCCAGCCCGTCACATGCGACGTCACTCAGCAAAACGGTACCGCTCATCCCGGCTCGTCCATCAAGACGACCGTCTTCAACGTCGCACTGGAGTCGTGCGGTTCTCAGTGCTGCCCCTTTGGCTACTCTTGCAGTAATTCCACCTGCGTCCAGGACTCGGACCAGTCTGAGGCTCCCAGCGCCTCGAGCTCTACCACCAGCGCCGGGTCGAGTGCCACGTCGGTCGTTTCCGACGGCGCTTCAACTGCCACGGGAGCAACGACGGCCACGGATGCCGCGACTGCGACGGATGTTTCCTCGACAGATGCCACAGTTACCGATCCGGCTGCTTCTACCGACGCCACGGCCGAAGGGAGTAGCTCTGAAGACGAGTCGGGTTCAAAAGACAGCAAGAGTTCGGGCCCGGCCACAACGTCCATTGTCGGTGGCGTGGTCGGAGCCTGCATAGGCCTGCTCATCATTGGTATCATCATCTTCTGCTGCATCCGCCGCAAGAAGAAGTCGGACGCGGTACGATCCGAGAAGAGCGGCCACGCCTACCACGGACGATCGCCCAGCAGCACGGGCTCCTTTGGCAACATCATCTCGGAGCCCATTGCTCAACCCAATTCGTACCGCACCGACTTCATCCGCAAGTCTCCCTCGGCCACGACGGGAACTGTTACCGGAAGCACGCCGTCTACCTCGACTCCCTCGCAAAGCTCACCCCTGAGAACCTCGTACAGCACTCTTGCTCGTCACGCCTCGACCGTGTTCCGCGGCATCTCCGAGTTTCCGCCCAGAATCTCCATTAATCCCATCCCCAACCGCTTCAATTCGCCCAACCCATCCCCGAAGCACAACTCCATCCAACCCAGCCCCGTCGACGACGAGATACCCCGCCACGGCACCGTCCGCTTGGCGCCCATCTACGCCGGCCGCGCCTACTCCCACTACAGCCACCAGGCCAACTCGCCCATCACGCCCACCACTCCCGAGCTGCAGCGCGAGCCCAGCAGCGAGAGCATAAACGTCTTTGCCGAGCCTGGCACCGTAAAGTCGCGTCCGCTCACCCGCGGCACGACCTTTACCGACCTCATGGACGAGGCCGACCTGGCCGCCGTGCGGCACGGGAAGCCTTATGTGCCCGAGACGCCGCCCAACAGAGTATGAGCCCGGCCCCAGCTGTTGGAAGCAGCGTGCGCTCGTTCGTGTACAATAGGCGGACCTCATTTGTCCGCCCGTCCAAAAATCCCTTAATCACTTCACATTCGACCCTTTTTGACGACCAAGCCGTGCTGTGCACGCTGATCTTCCCCTTATTGTATATAAAAGCAGCCCGTCTGCCCCGAGGTCGGGACACAGTCCGGGCATGCATTGGAAAGGGAGTTGTTATCGTTTATACCCAGCGTTTTTCGTCGTTTTTGAGTTATCCCTTTTTTGGATATGCCCCTCCCCCCCCAAATAGAGCCGAGCAGGAAAGTTCATCCATAGGTGTCTTCATGTTGTTTTTGGTTTCTTTCGGGAAGCCCCCTTTTTCTTTGTTCAGATATATATGAAGAGATCTTGGATCTTCAATGAACCTATAGATAGACTTTACCAATGATATGCAAATATTGCAAAATGCAAAATGCGAAATAGTACAAGCCGTGGTGTCATTCTAATGTGAGATAATTCAATGGTACTGGCATGCCTCACGCCAAGGAGCCGTCTGTTTGAGGATTGAGTGAGTGGCTGCGTCTGATTGGTCTCTACCTATAGACACCAGATCAACCATCTCGTTTCAAGCTGTTTCGTTCTGGCGATCAAACACTGGAGTTTTCTCTGACTACACTGGCATCTTTCTCAGAAAAAAAAAAAAAAAAAAAATCACATGAAAGAAAGTAAATAGATAGATTGGTAGATGAGTATAAGATTCAACTAAGTAAGATGATCTAAAAACGAGAGTCCTTTTTTCCCTTTCCCAAAAAAACAGGCTGCTTTCCCTTTTGCCAAATTGGCCTAAACAACGCGAGTCCGCTCCATAGATGTCACACCGACGCTCCTAATGATTAAGAAATAAGAAAAGAAAAATAAGAACAAAAAATGTTAAACGAGATTCGTAATATGCTTCCCTGCACGTTGCCTCCGTCCATCCATGAATACAATAGCGAGTGAATAGTGTGACGGTTGAAAAAAAAAAAAAGTGTAAGGGGGTAAGGGATATCCAGACAGATTCAGACAGGTAAAGAGGTCTAACATAGGCCGCAGCGGCAAGGGGAAAAAAGCGCAGTTGAAACAATCTTTCGACACCCACCTCCTACATGACGATGCACTTCTTGTCCTTTTCCTTGTCGGGGTTCATTGAACCCGTGGAAATGTCGGTCCACCCGGCGCTGCTGGCCGCGTCGGCGTGCTTCTTCTTCTTCTTCTTGCCCTTGCCCGTCCACCCGCGCTTCTTGGCGTCCTTGATGTTCTTCGCGGCGCTGCGCTCGGCCCGGCTGGGCCGGCGGTTGACGTTGGGCGAGGCCCGTGTCACCGGTATCGAAGGAGGCGGCGCGTTGAGCCACGCGGGGACCTGCGAAGAGGATGACGGGCCGGCCTGGACGCTGGGGGCTTGTTGGTGTTGGTGGTGCGGGTGAGGGGCAGGCTGCCCCGTGTACGCCCCCTGAGCCGACGAGACGCTGTAGATGGTTTCGAGACGTTCGACGGTGGGTCGGATGGTGGATGATTGGGTGGGACGAGGGTGACGGGGGATAGGCGCCAGCAGAGGGGTCTCGTTGCGGCGGCCAGATATCTGCCGTGACGGGGAGTCAAAAGCACCCGTCACGCCCCTCGGCGTGCTGATGATTAGGGGCTGGTCGGGCTCCCACGGTTGGTGAGGGGGTTGCTCAGGAGACACTGGGTCAGACAAGGTGCGAGTGAATGTCATGTCGCGCTGAGAGCCGCTCCCCACCGGTCTGCGAGCAATCTGGAAGCCGCCCGACAACCGACGGGGGCTGCCCTGGCTGATCCGCTTGTTCAAGCTGGCCATCTGGCTGGAACTCGGCGGGGGAGGCAATGGTGCGTCAAGCCTGGCCTGCGGGGCCGATGTCGAGTAGGGGTATCCAGCTGTCAGATCTGTTGTGTGATGTATGTCAGGGCCGAGGGCCACCGGCCACGTCTGCGTGTTGGATAACCGCCGAGGCCTTGATGCAGAATCCTGAAGAGTCCCCAGAGACGATGGGGCAGGAGGCGCTCGGTGTATGCTCGCGCCTGGCACCCGCAAAATCGAGGGCACGACGTGTTCTCGGCTCGACGAGTGCGAGTGTGAGCTGCCTGGGGGAGGAGCTACCGCGGCGACATCAACCGGGGCCGTGACGGCTCGCGACACACCCATAGAGGAAACGGTTGACCCAGACACCTGCCTTGGCTCGGTCTCGCTGCGTGTAAACCGGGGGGGCAGTTGACGGGCAGGCTGCAGCGGTGAATCCGGGGGAGTGACATCGTAGAGATCATCGCCAACTTGGTGATTGGAAGGGCTCGAGCTCGGCCTGAGGCTTTCGCTGATCTGTGGCCTGCTCAACGTCGTCGAGTCACTTGCAGTTCTCGGGAAGGGCGGTCGTTGTGGGCTGGAATCCTCTGGAGAAACTACTGCTGGTTGGCCTTGGGTTCCGGGCGGGTGAATGGGCGGTAGAGGCACGATAGGTGGGAGTTGATGGGAGAGGGGAGCGACAGATGGACCTCGCATAAAGGCAGGGAGGTCGCCAGGGTCATCCTTTTGATAAGGGGGGGGAGGGGGCACCCAGTTGTCTGCGTCACTTTCATGAGGATGCTCCCGGCGGCCATCGGCGCGGCGATATTCGATAGGCCGCCCATCTGCAGTCCGGGGATGCAGGCTCCGGTCCATGGCGGCAGCGGTAGCGGCACGCCGCAAAGTGGTACCAGATCGAGGGCTTGCGTGGGCGTAAGGGGCGTCGAGAGCCTCCAGTTCCTCAATGGTGGGCTCATCGCCCTCGTCCTCGTGGGCAGGCTCGGCCGGCACTCGTATCACAGGCACGGGCATTTGGCCAATTCGACGAGGAACCAAAGGATCGTCGTCGTCGTTATCGTCGTCCTGAGGTCGTGGTGGCGCAGCCCGTGTTGGCACGTTGGGACGGCGCGCGGCTGATGTGGTGGTTCGAACCACGCCGCCTCCGCGACCTCCTCCACGGCCTCCTCGCTTCTGGGCAACAGTCCTCCGTCGCACAATCGCCACGTCCGTTGCCAAATCTCGCGTCTCCTCCTCCAAGACCTCGGCTTTGTCCGTTCCAACCTCAATCTCCACCTCTTTCTTAATGCCATTGTTTAGGCCATAGTCAAAATCGACAATGGTGATCCTACCACCGTCAACAAAATCCATGTCCTCCTCTTCCGTGACTAATCTCGGCGCACCAACACCTCGGGCGGTGACAATCAAGCGCTCCTGACAAGCCGATTCTCCGTACCCAGCAACCCATTTCACATGGCTGACTTCGGTAAGTTCAGAAACCTTACAACCTGAGACGAAGGTATTCCGGAGCTTGTCGCACAGAATCTGCCACTGTGGAACTCTGGCGCCATCCACCTCCAGAGGCCTCGCAGATAACCGACGCGAGCTTGCGCTCTGTGCGCTATTTTGTCGACCAAGGTTAGACGAGGAAGAGCCGCTTTCGTTTGAAAACGTAGCCGTGTCGGGAAGCGCATCCAAGTCCCCAGGAATGCCATAGATCCAGATATCCTTCCCCTGAAAGCCAGCCGCAACCAATTCACCATAATAGGTTGCAGCCGGTAAGGTGCAAGGAAGCAGCGTCGCTTGTGAGTTTGCGCTTGGCACTGGACCTGGGAAGTACGTGGTTCCGTTTCTCAAATCGTCGATTCGAACTGCACGGAAGGTCTCGAAGCTCCGGTCATACGTAAAAGCCCAGCCCGCCTCTTCTTGGCCCCCATCTTGAAGCAACACGGCATGACTGCAATCACGGCTTGTATTGGGGAATAGAATCGATGTCGTCCAGAGGGCGCTGAGGTTATCGTCGGACATGTGGCTACCGGGGTCGTAGTAAGGCGCGGTGAGAATGACGGTATTGGGCGGGGCGGATTGGGTTGTAGTGCCGAGGATTTGCGTGCCATCAAAGGAGAAGGCCAAAGTATCCACGCCGTCACATTTGACGGACCGTCGATCGCTAGGGAGGGCATCTGGTCGCAACGACGTGACTTCAATGCCACCTTCGTAGGCAGCAGCGAGGACCGAGCTGCAAGGAGAGAGGGCGATGGCTCGGGGAGTATTGTTGAGGATCATGGATTGGGTGCGTCGCGGTGGTGACTGTTCCAAGTCGTAGACATCAACTTGCATCTCCGACGACAAAACGACCAAGACGGTGCCGATATCATTGATGCAAGCGGCAACAGGGCGACGGAGGATCTTGAATTCTCTCTTGACTTCAATGGAGGGGCCCTTGGTATCGAGCATGTAGATCCTTGCCGAGTTGTACGCCAGAAGACGGTGACCCTTGGGAGAGGCGCTGAATTGCATGCCCTCGCCTCCGGGACATGACGAGGAGCTGATGGAGTTGGAAATCAGCTTGATGGCGGTCTCGTTAGGTCGAAGGTAGGCGTGGAAGAGGCCGCGCTTGACCTCGCGCGCAAACAGTCGTCGCAATCGCGGGAGGTTGTCATCGTCGGCAGAAGGAAGCGAGGTATGGTTGGCGGCGTAGGAAGGGCATTTCGTGAGGTGCTGGCGGTAGAGATGAGGACGTTGGGAGACGGATCGCCATTTGCGGTTGAGGAGAACGAGGGACGCGAAACCGTTAGGGTCGGTAAGTTGGAGTATCCTATACGAGCCATGTCAGCAACGGCGCGCGGGCGGGCGACGGGAGAATACGACTGGTGGGGGATGACGAGACGGGATGAAGTATATGAAGAAGACTTCATTGGTCTTGGTTGCACGAGGAATACATCGGCAAGGTACTCACTCTTCAATGATTTCGTCGGGTAGGCGATCGAAGGGCGGAGGAGGAATGGGCGTCTTGTCGATGCTCGAGCGACGGGCGTCTTCGGCCGCTGCGTCGTCCATGACGCTCAAGAGGTGCAGGCGCAGAGCATGTCAGAGCGAGAGGAACGGAGTAAGCGGAAGGAGAGAGAGGGCGAGAGCGAGCGAGAAGATGGCGACGACCAAGGAACGAAAGAAGCCGACGAACGAGAGCGAAGGTGGGCGAGAACTGAGAAGCAAAGAAGAAACGGGCGTCTGGCGTCGGGCGTTAGCTTTGGAGCGGGCTCGTTTTTGGTTCGAGGGTTGGTGGTAGTGTTAGTGGTGGTGGTGGGCTTGTGTGGCTGAAGCTGACTGGGCCAAGGCAACGGGAACGCAGAGAGGACGAGGGATACGGAGTCAATGCATGGAGCACAGCACACACACCAGCAGAGGTATGCACGGATCGAAAGGTTGCAATCGGGGAGATGCAGGAGGAGGAATCGAAGCGGAAGAGGCGCTGTCGAGTGGTTTTTTTTATTCTTCACATGAGAGGAGGGGATGGTGTAGTTGGGAAGGAGCGAGTGTTGTTGGTGGAGGCTGTTGCCAGTTGGTGGTGTTGGTCATACTCCGTACTGCAGGCCTGGGATGCACCCGAATGGAAACTCCAGCTGGACTCGACCTGCCCAAAGCGCTCGCTGGGGGACCTTGTTTTGGCATCCAGGAGGTTCAGCCTTGGTACCTGTAGGTTTTTTTCATCTATCCCAGCGGGGGACGGCCCGTGGTTTAGGTGATGAAGTGAGATGGATGGGAATAGGGGCATCCAATGGGTACGAACAGGACGGCTCTCGACTTACGGAGGATTAAAAATAAGAAGAAACCCTGGCATCCACGAAGCGAATCGTTCGTATGGACGAGCCCACTCGCGTGCTTCTCTCCGGCGGTGGGTTTTACTCGATTGAGGCCTCGCTTCCTGATTTGCCCGCCCGAATTCGATGGCGGCGCAGCCGATGCAGCGTGCAATAAGACGTGTGTACGTATTACCGTGCGCGTCTTGTGGGTGTTGACGCGGCGTGGCGGCGGGGAGAGGGATATAGAGGCGAGGGGGAGGAGAAGAAGAAGACGAAGAGTAAGAGAAAGAATATGAGATGAAGAGAATACACGGAAAAACAAAACATCAAAGACACGACTTTTCTCCACGGTTATTGCATCATCACCACAGGGTTCACCACAGAACCAGGCCCATCACATCAGCCCTGTCTCATTTTCATCCTATCTCCAACACCTAAAACACCAACGTCGGGGTTGCATTTGGCTCGTCGCGCACCAAAACGGTGAAACCTCCAAATGATGGTTCCCCCTCGTTTGCCGAACCCGAGACGGCCAACGAAACAAGGGCGCCGGCGAGACGTGACTTGAGACAGAAGTCAGGTCACCGCAGAGGCGGCGTCGAGCTGCTTGCGTCTGATACGTAATGCCACGGTCAAAACCGTGACGGTCTGCCAGCCGAGAGAAATGTGGCGTTCACATGGTGGTGCAACACTTGTCTATCTGCGCCTTCTCGTTGGATACGACTCCCACTGTATCCCACCCTACCTACGTTCCACTGTAGTATTATCGCCGAGTCCATCTCACTCGGTTGATTATTGTTCGTGCACCACTTGCACATCCCACCTTAACCACCGTGAACGAACTTTCCCCTCGATCCTCCACACCCGTCAACTCACATGCTCCCGAGTCTATAATTAGACAGTCTAGAGCCTTCAGGCCACGGCCGCGACCCATGCGGCCAATCGAAAAATACCACCCAGAAATCAATGGATGAAATGCGTGAATCGCCCCCCCCCCCCGGCTCGCCGCTCATCACGCAGCGTCGAGCCTGTAACCCACCCCGAAATGAGCTTCAGCAATGGACTCTCCCTTTTTTTCCATCTGCCGCTCTTGCTCCCTGTCGCTCGGCCGAGTTGCTTGGACTGTGCATCTCCTCATCTCGTAACGGTAGGGGTATGCCCTCTGGCGGAACCCTGCTCGAACCCCCGGGGCAGGTTGTTAAGCTTCCGTTTTTCTTCGTCAAGTCTCGAGACCTGACTCCAGCCCACTCGCCTCGGCAGATGCGATATATTGAGCTGGGACCAATAAAAGCGAGATTATACTCGATTCGAGCTAGATGGCACAATGGCAAAAATAGAGTCAAGGTTGAGACAGGGGAGGGGCTTCTCCTATTACCTAGTACCGAGGTTGGTACTGATTTGGGTGTTGGGTGAAGCCGGCCCTCCTCTCTTTGAGGTACCTACTACCTATGTACAAGCACATACCTCCCACTAGGAGGGTTGTGGAATTACGATCTATTAGACTTGAATGGCTGGTGCCAACTTATATTTACTTCTCGTCGATGCCTTTGGACCAACTGGATATGCTATCGTCCACGTATTATGACCTTTTCGAGCTATTCACTGATGAGTCTACTGCCATTGCATCATCTCATACGGGTATCCTAGGCAAGGTATGCTGATGAAGGAGTGATGAATAAGAGGACGTAGAAGTTCTCTGCGACGGCTTCTATCTTCATGCTTTATCACACCCGATAGTCATGATGATATGTCAAGAGCGCATTTCTCTGAACGAGATGGTTACTCAGAATTTAGCAAGAGCCATGACTGTTAACGGGACTGGTCTGGAGGTCGCATTCACCCTCGTAACATTGATATCATGGCAGAATCCAAGACTAGAGCGTGAATCCATAGTCTCGAGAGAAGAGCATTCTCTACTTCCCGTCGGCACATTCCTCTGTGGCCCTATCTGGCGCGAAGACGCCATCGTCTCTTCATCGACGCCATCGTGGACATACCCTGGACTGACAGGCAGAACATAGTCATATCATCTACAAATCCAACAGAAGCAACCCACGTCTACACACAAGATGAATCAATCAGTCCACGAACCCATATCAAACACCACCCTCTTCTCTCCAAAAGATAACCAACCATAGATAGCCTCCCAAAACAAGAAACAGTTGCTCGTGCTTCCAACTCATAACCTCGGCCAAGACTCGTCAACTCGCCCGAAACGGGTTAGCAGGAATGAGTCCTCCCATCTCATGTTGTCTCTTCCCTCCTTTCTCGCCCTCCCTTCCCTCTCTGCCCGGTTCGGCCGCGGACGCGAGATCACCACGTCAGCCCTGCAGGCGACCGGTGAGCAGAGGCGCAGGCGGTGGAGAGGGAAACCCGGTACGGCACGACGCCTCGCGCGCGCTTACTTTGCCCGTGGTCTTCTCATTCTCTCTCGCCAAGCCGAAGACTGGGAGTTTCCCATAGGCCGACTTTAATTCGGCTTTCCGGCTTGATATGATGTGAAGTCGAAAATGGGCATTTAAATAGCATCATATGTCTGGGCTTTCCCCCATCACCTTCAGCCTCTCGCAACCCATGGACCAAGCTTGGCATTCAGCATGTCGTCTCCTTTGTACAGGTTCCTCCCCCTGGAGCCTCGCGTCAAGGAGCTGCAGCAGGACGCCACGACCGAAGTCCTGACTTTATTCCCGGCCGAGAAGCGAAAGGGCCTGTTGAGCTACGGCTTGCCCGAGTCCTGCGACAAGGTGTGCGCCGCCCTGCTGCAGAGTCTGGTATGATGCCCTGGAATACCTACATGCAAACGGGGGCGCTCTATATCCGTGATACTAATACAATCCCATCTAGACGCCTGGAATAGAATCCTGGGCGAGGGTCATGGGCTTGACCATCAAGGACCTTGGCAGCCCCGAGATCCGGCCGCAGGCCTTCCGCCTCGAAAAGGACAACACGTCCTCGTTACCGCGAGGCTACACGGCCATCGTCGTGGCCCTCGGAAACACAACGTGCACCGTCGAGCTCGTCTCGGGAGACAAGAAGACGTGTCGCAAAGAATCGTGGGATCCCGCCTTTGCGCTTCATTTGCGGGAAACGGGTCTACGAGCGACGGGCGGCAATATCCGATTCCTCTACATCCCCTTCCAGCTGCAGCCCACCGAGACGCGCTCGACGCCGTCTACTTCATGACGAAGATCATGTCGTGATCCATTGCGCCGTCTCCGGACATTCCGCCGGCGTTGGTCTTTAACGTGTTGGCTGCTAGGCTCCTTTCGATCTTTTCGAGGCTTGAGCGTGTAAGCACAGGGTGTGATATTCGGGCCTGTCCGGCTCACCTGAGTTTGCCTCCGCAGAGATCAAAGACGAGATTGGGAATTCTAAGGACTTCAGAGGGAAGCGACGTGGAAGGACGGAAGGCGGCCGTAATTTCTTCCCGCAGCAGCGGAAAGCATTCGCCGGTAAAGTGTTGGCCAAATGTGAAGTAGGAGTTTACTGGACGGACGTGAGTATACAGCATTACAGCGGAAGATATCCCACCTTACCTCGCAATGGAAGTTCATATGCACGCGAGCCGAGAACCTTTGCGAGCTCGTCGCCAATCTGTATGCACTTTGGCAGGGCGAAGCGCTTCGACCGGAGGGTATCGCTGCCGCCGCTGATGCACTTTGCCATGGCGGCTTGCATGGCTTCACGGGCGAGGCCATCACTGTGAGCGACGTGGCAAGCGGCCACCATGATCATATTATGCAGTTGGAGTTCTCGTCCGTCAAAGTCCTTTGCGCAGGCAGCGTACGTGTGAAGCAGAGCCAGCCAGTCCATCTGTTGTCGGTCTTCCAGGTGTGCCAGCGTCAAACGTCTGCGAACCCCTTCAATGTCTTCGATGGTGCATGGGAAGTCGTTGTTCCAATCCTCTTCGCCCTGGGGAAGTCGTTTCATCCAGTTTATGATCCATTTTCGGTGCGTTTCCATGCCTCGCCTACGTGCTGCTCGCTGGGCTTGGACGCCATGGCCGGGGGATTCGATGATGAACTCGGCAGTGATTTTTGGAGTCGATTGCGAGTTCATGGTGAAGACAAAGCATAACAAGAAGCCAAGTGTGAATGGCACAACGGAGAAATTTGAGAAACCATGAAGTAAATAAGAGGCAGTTGAGGGATCAGACGCAGCAAACCGGGCTGAGCAAATAGACATTAATTAACACCATACCAAAGGATTAACACGGCCACACGGCCTGAAGCCGTCGCGCCGGGGTGCCTGGTAGCAGGCCACGGAAACAATGACGAAGTCGGACATGTATTCAATGTATCGGTGCCGGTTCGTCATGCCGGAGAAAGGTGATGGTGGCGCCCGGTGAGAAAGTGACGGGCGCCTCATAGGCCGATTCAGCGTGCCCCCTCCAATGGCCTATCGCCACGTCCGGCTTCTAACATCCGTCTGGCAGCTCTGGCTTGTGCACTAGAGCCCGGGCTGAGAGCCAACAACGTGATGCTACCGTACGGACATGGACGGCTAAGCTGGGTGTTCACAGGAGCGTCCCGGAGCCATGCCTCATGTGAGATGAAACGTGTCTTGGCGGGGCGCTCTAAAGACGGGAAGCCGTCCATGAGTCCTGTCCTGAACGAGAGGTGGGACAAAGTACGAGCATATTCGTATGAACTCGCAGCCTGGTAGGCCGACCATGATGCTGCATCATGCTAAGATTGGATACGGGTTTCGCTCATCAGGACGACGGCGTCTGACCGGTCGAGGACGAACAAGCGGTATCATGCATGGGAATCGCAAATAGGGAGTCCGGTGGGAGCTGTCTGTACGTACTAACACGGGCGCGTTGCAAGGGGTCGATGCAACCCGACGGGGAAGCTTCCGCTGGTCCCCGGTGAGGATCTGTGAACAAAGAGAAAGGAAGAGAGAGTTGGAGTCTATTAGATGGTATTTCTCGGAATCTGGGAAGTCCGGGTTTTGCTGGGCAGATACACTTTCGGGCGAGCCGTCCCCCTAGATGAGACGAAGCTGGATGACGGGTGTGCCGCGCACGGCATGTGCCGGGCTTCGTGGAGTTGAGGCTTGAATGAAGGTTCTCGAGTGGAGTGATTGGATGGCCTGGATGGACTGTGGAGGGATGTGGTGGGCTGTGGTGGACTGGTGGACTGGCCGAGATGTGGCTGAAGTCCGTGCATGTGGCGTTGTGGCGCTGTGGTGGCTCATCTCGTCTACTGCCTGACGTCGATGCTGCGTAAGGAAGGAACCCCTGAAAAAAAAGGACCAAGGACCCGCCAGTATTAATCAAGCATTCCAAAAGGACAGCTGGATTTGCGCAGGCTTCAACTTGTGCGCTTCTGTCGCTCGACTTTCCTGGCTGCTCCCTCTGGAATTGAATCTATCGTCTCTGGCGCCTCTCCCCCGAGGACGTCCCCTTCTTCTTTGTTCTCCTGGTTTCCCCCCGTCCGATGGCGAGCCGTCACAATGGACGGTGATCCGGCAGTTGAGGCGCAGCTCGACTCCTTCAGCCTGGCTTTCCCGCTTCCATATCGAGTCGGCTTCATTGCGACTTTGGGTCCGTACCTTGTGCGCCGTTTGTGATGCTTGCGACTTGAGCTAATGCTGCTGCAGCTGTCTGGGGATGGGGCATTAACCTTCATCAACTGTACCTCCTTGGAATCGACGTCCCGCACCTCATTCGCTACCCCGGCCGAACATCGCCGCACCATCTTCCACATCATGGCTCGACCTATCGACTTGCGACGGTGCTTACGACTGTCTTCTGCACCTCCATTACTCTATTTTGGCTCTTCACTTGGGGAGTTCCGTCGCGCGTCATCGCATACCAATGGATGCCCTTGACCTACCTCATGGTGCTCGTCGCACTCTTTATCGTACCTCTACAACATCTCCCAGGCGGCGGAAGGAGACGATTCTTGGCCACGCTGCGTCGCGTGAGCATTGGCGGAATAGCCGAGGCGATGGATGGAAAATTTGGCGACATCCTCCTCGCCGATGTGTTGACCTCGTATGCGAAAGTGTTTGGCGACCTGTTCGTGGCGATTTGCATGTTCTTCACGAGCGGAAGCTCGACCAGCCGACCCGATCGAAACTGTGGCGGAACCGTCATTGTCCCCTTGATCATGGCTGTGCCAAGCATGATCCGATTCAGGCAATGCTTGATCGAATACTTGCGCGTCCGGCGAGGACCTTACAAAGAGTCGACGGGTTGGGGCGGCCAGCACCTGGCCAACGCCCTCAAATATTCGACGGCGTTTCCAGTCCTAATCACGAGCGCGTGGCTGAGGGCGGTCTCCGATCCCGATACAAAGGCGTCTCTCAACAAGGCGTGGCTGGTGGCGGTCCTCGTCAATTCGCTCTACTCGTTCTACTGGGACGTTGCCAAGGATTGGGATATGACACTTTTTTCATCAAAGCAGGAACGCGAATCGAAATACCACCCTTTCGGCCTGCGCGATCGGTTGTATTTTAGGCCGATCAGCCTGTACTATGCGGTAATCGGCATGGACCTTGTGCTGCGCTGCACGTGGATGATGAAGCTTAACGGCCGCTTGGACAAGTTTACGGATTTCGAGAGCGGAATATTCCTGATTGAATTCCTCGAGGTGTTTCGACGATGGGTGTGGATCTTCTTTCGAGTTGAGACGGAATGGATTAGAAATTCATCATCTGGGCTCGGAGTCGACGACATCCTGCTTGGCAACTACTCGGGAAAGGACGATGATGACGAATGAAGGTCAACAGCGCGACCGGAACAGGCGACTATACAACGGAGATAACTCAACGGCAACTGGCTGGCGTCTGGGTCATGATATAGAGTGGGATAGGATTTCCAAGGAGGGAGGCTCGCGGTTTGTGCTTGCTTAAATGGGAGTTCTTGGATTAGCATCAACGTGTCTCTTGGGCGGCCATTGGACAATGTCAACTTTCCCTTTCTCTGATGCGCCTCGCTGGTCATTCTCGTCTCATTCCCCACCCGGGCCTCGATCGACAGGGCTGAGGTCGTTTTGGCTGTCCCGACAAGCTGGGATTGCGGACGTGGGAGCTGATCAGCTCTCGGGCGACCCGTCCGTCTGTAGCTTTAACTCTTCCCGGCAGCCTCTCGCAGCCTCCTTCCTCGGCGGCTTGCGCAGCCCGAACGCCATGTCTATTGAGTCGGACGAAGCGGAACTCTCGTCGGCGTCTTCAGCCTTCACCGCTCATGGGCAGGCATTTTACAGTTTTACACTTCGGCGACCAGTCGAGCCATCGCGGGAACCGCTCGAGTTACCAAGACCCGGGAAAGTCGAGATGGGGTCGCGCGAAAAGTCGGTGACGATGGCCGAGCTGTCCGTGGCCGGGGGGCGAGGGCGGCCGAGATGGAGATGGAGATGGAGATGCCACGCGTTGCCAAGTCCAGAGCGCGGCTCCGGAGGTTTGCGTCTGGTGATGGCGAGGACGAGGACTAGGATGAGGCTCCGAGGGGAGAGCGAGGCTGGTAGCCTCGTCGAAGCATCATGACTTCTCAAAGAGGACTCGTTGACGCTTGCAACTCACACAGCATGTTCCTTTCCGTCTCTTGCCTCCATCCACGTTCCCTCTGCAGTCGCATTCGGAGAGAAGGGTCGGATTCGGTTCAACCCTCGAGTTTCAGCGCGCTCTCTCCCACTTGCGACTGGAATGCTCGAGGTAGCCAGAGTTGCATTCCTTGCTCATCCCATGGAGCCTGGACCGCAAGCCTCGCGCCACGTTCCGCCACGAAGTGACGGCGTCACACACTGTGGGAGGGCACTCGAGGTACCCAGGTAGAAGCTCGCCAGAAGGGCAAGCCGCAAAATCCGGGAAGTTGGGTGCAAACTCTATTGCGATAGCAGAGACTCATAAAGTCAAGTCATGCGCGCGTCTGACTAACTGTTGGGTTTTCCGACTCTTCTTCATCTCTTAGCAAAAGATTCACCAGGACATCCTCGCGCATCACGGGAATAACAAAAACGAAGGCTTGCATCGTCATCGCCTCCCATCACCCATTGTTTCTCTGGATTGTTCGCCTCGCAAAGGAAGTTTGTTTGCCACCCAGCTATATCCACCGGCCAGTATCGAAACCAAGACAACCAAAACAAGTCATCTCACCTTTCAACCATCATCACCATTTCTGCTACAATGACTACTTATGCTCGCTCCGTTGACGGCCGGGGGATGGCACCCCCCGAAAACCAGGCGCACTACATCAACAAGCCTTTGCCTGCACCGCCGATCCCTCGCCGAAGCCTCTCTCGCAACTCGGCTCGACAAGTGCCCAGACGGCCCGGCACGGCTCCTCCAACCAGTGTCGAGCACTTCCCTCCCAACAGCGCTCCTCCCATCCCCCGCCGCTCAACGTCACGGACTTCGTTGGGCGGCCGCAGCATGCCTACATCGCCTACATCGCCTACGGCCGAGCGTCGGTCTTCTATCAAGGTTCACCAGCTCACCGGCCAGACGGTGGGCATCTGTTTCGACTGGACGCCCTCGAGGGGCTTCTTCAACTACACATCGCCCGTCCTCCTCAATGACGACAACTCGAGCAACTACTGCCACTCGCTCGATGACCCCATCTACGAGGAGGAAGACGGGCGGTGGGCCCGCAGCAGCATTCCCACCCTAGTCTCGGATGATTGCGACGACATGAGGAGCAAACGCAGCTCTGGAGGACCCCTCTCTCCGCATTCGGTGTCGGGATCGACCACATCACGGACGGGCGACCGCGGACTGTATGGCTCTGCGCCGGGCAGCCTCGGCTTCGTGGCGAGCTCGGTCGACGAGCTGGACGAGGACGACGATGACTTCAGCGAGGGGGACGGAGCCGACGAGTACCACCGCTTCACCACCAACCTTGCCAAGGTCGACAAGCAGCGCGGCCGCGAGATCGTGTCCAGCACGCCCATCATGCGGAGCAAGTCGCTCACCAGCCGCCTCAGCGTGTCGGCGCGGTCCCTCTTCTCGCGACGCCGAGACTCCCACCGGAGCCCGTGGAGTAGGTCCTCCCTGGACACGCCGCGGTCGCACCTCGAGACGGACCTGCACCACGCCCAGACGATGCACCTGCTGCACTCGGACAAGTCGTCCATCAACTCGCCGGCGCTCTCGGGGCCGCCCGACGACGACTCGACGGGGCCCCGCAGCATCTTCGAGTACTCGGAGGACGAAGAGAGCGATGACGAGGAGAGGCACATGCGGGAGGCGCTCCGGGATTTCTTCGCGCCGGCGCGGCGGAGCGGCAGCGATGAGGACAAGAAGAAGAAGAAGAAGAAGGACGAGGCTCGCACGCTGAACAGGAAGGGACGGAAGCAGAACCTTCGCGCTCAAATCCAGGCGATCCCTGAGTGAACCATCTAATACTCTACAATATTTCTTTTCCTTGTTCTTGCGGGGAGTCGGTCGGAGCATAGCCGGGACGGCGCCATTGTTTTTCAAGAGATATCCCCCCCTGGTTGAATGTTTCCGCGGAGGTTTGCCAGAGCAAGCCGGTTGATTTTGCTAGTTGTTGCGCGTATCTCGACATGAAAATCCATTACAATTCATTAATCACGCCTCTTATTTGGCTAGTGTCTTGTCTCTGACAAAAAAAAAAAAAAAAAAAAAAAAGGTAAAAATGTCACGACTCTCAATATCTTGTCATGCAAAATGCATTGTCAAGCAAAATGCCTTACATCTCAATGTCTCAATACCTCATGTCCAAAAGTGCCATCCCTCCCAGCACCACAAACCCGCACCGAAAGCGAGGCCGATGACGCCACGCCACGTTTTTCTTCCCCTTCTCCTTCTTCTATCTTCCGTTTTCTCCCCCTTCAAAGTCAGTTTCTGTCAAACTTTGGTCCCGGCTCGCGTCCAGCCCGAAGCACCCCTCCTTCCTTCCTACCTTCACTCCCTTTTTCCACTTCCCGCAAAGTGCTTAGAAATTCGAAAAATGTTGTTTCGTCGCCGGCGTCCGGAGCCGGTATCCCGATCGAGGAAGGACCCAGTCCCCCTGCCCTTTCCCCGCTTGAGTTCTTACCGCTTTCTAATTCGCGGCATCGGAGTTTTGGTCTTGCAAGGTTGCTCCGACATCATCGGGAAGCAAGTTGTGAACGTCGGACTGCGGAGATATACGACCCCCCCCCGGGAGAGAGAAACAGAGGAAGAAGAACTATGACGGGAACGACGGCCGAGTCGGAGGCACCACAGGACACTCATCTCATTCATCTCAACAATCAGAAGAACTCCCCCGCGGACGCAGAAATATCCGAATCCGACATTGCGGCCATCCAGAACGGCCTCCGCGAAGCTACCGGCGAGGACGTCTACGTCAACCACGGCGAGTCTTCGCTGTACTACGATGCGACCACCATGGCGCCCTTGAACCCTTTTTCAGCGGTGAGCAAGAACAAGAACCAAAAAGCCAAAAGCAAAAGCCTTCTCTCTCCTTTCCCATGTGTTCCCTTCTTACGCCTTCTCCCGTTTACCCCCTTCATGACTCGGTAGACTGCACTCTGTTGCCATCCGGGCAGCTGCCCTCATTTTTTGTCTTCTCCCTACCTATTTCGTTCCACCGCTTCTTCTTCACCCTCTTTAACCTCGACTGTGGCTTTTCGTCTTCCCGTGTCATCACACTGTAGCCGCGCTCTCTCCCCCTTCCAGCCCTCAACTATGTTCTCACTCGCTCGCTCGCTCACTCATCCTCTTTCTCTCCACCTCGGTAGGCCGCCATCGCCCGGTTCCGCACCTACACGCCTCCTGCCTTCCCGCTCTGGGACCGCCTCCCGGCTCGCAAGCGTGCCGCCGTGCTGATCCTCCTCTACGCGGACCGCCGCGGCGACTTGCGCGTGGTCATCACCATGCGCGCTGCTAGCCTGAGGAGCTTCTCGGGCCACGCGGCCTTTCCCGGCGGCAAGGCGGATGACACGGAGGAGACGCCATGTAAGTTAATACAGTGAAGGGGGTGTTGAAACGAGAGAGAGCGGGACTGAGAGATGAGAGAAAGATACCCCTCAGCTCTGCATCTGCCAAGGAGCTCACCCCCCAACCCTCAACTGCCAAGAACCAACTGCCAAGCAGTCCCCTAAACTCTAGTTGCGGAACGTAAAGAGACTGACACGTGGTGGAATGCTGCCAAACAGTCCAGATAGCCCGCCGCGAGGCTTGGGAGGAAATCGGCCTTCCGTTGGACGACCGCAAGCTCCCAAAGCCATTCCGCATCGAGCACCTCTGCCACCTCCCGCCGTCGCTCGCGCGGACGCACCTCGTCGTGCGGCCCTGCGTGGCATTCCTGCACGCTGACGGAGAAGACCTCCAACCGCCTCCCCCAGGCTCAGGAGGCCTAGGAGACTCATCTGCTCCTCCCGCTGTGGCGTCGCCGCACCACCACCGCGCCCTCATGACGCCTCGGCTCGACGCGCGCGAGGTAGCGGCCGTATTCAGCGCTCCGCTGTACAACTTCCTCAAGGCGGCCGACCTGCCGCCGCCCGAGGGCGAGTCGCTGCCGGCCGAGGGGCACTGGTACGACGGCGAGTGGATGAGCTGGAAGGACCACCCGTGGCGCATCCACAACTTTTACGTCCCCGTCAACAACCAGCTCGTGTCGAAACCTCCGCCGGCGCCGGTGGAAGATGCGACTCGGAAAGAGGCGGTCAAGGAGGTCGAGGACGAAGAGAAGCGCGACGGTCGCTTCAAGGTCTGGGGGATGACGGCGAGGGTGCTCGTGGACGCTGCGCGTATCGGGTACGCCGAGGAGCCCGAGATGGAGCATAACGATAACTTTGGCGATGAGGCCATTATCATGCAGGCGGACAGGGAGGGAAACCTGACGGACGCGAGCCAGAACGGGGATGCGTCTAAGATGTAGGGGTTCCTTGGACTTTGGCACACTGCTCCCCAGCGAGAACAAAACCCAAGCTCTCACGACTTTCCTCTGTAGACAATAGAGACTCTTTTCAATCAGTATCCTAGTCCCTATTTTCTCTCTTCAATTGTGGTGGTTCCAAGCATCTGTGAGTGCGATTCTAGTGCCCGCTCTCGTCTGGCAACTTCTTTTGCCAACCTAAATACCGAGGCAACTTCACCTGTAGCTCCTCTATTAGACTTACCGTTTAACCAGGCAAAAGATGATTAATCTGTCATTTAATGCACATCTAGAAGCGATTATCTGAGATACGACCAACATATCCAACCAGTCAGTGGAAATGGCTAGGCGTAATGCCCCATCTGTACCCCGTATTCAGGTCTGGGTTCTTTCAGTTGGTAGAAGTAGAGAGTCCTCAGACTAGGCAATAAGTACTGCTCAGAGTCGTAGTTACTCCCATATCGAAAACTCAATCATGCCTCTCATGGATAGACAATCCTCATGATACCTTTAAGCCGACGGGCAACACGAGCTTGACTAGCATTAGTCTCTCGCCGGACTCGCGTCCAGCAGGCCACCTCCATCTTCATCAACGTGTCGCTCACGTCAAAGTTGTCGCCTAGGGACCTTCCTCTTTTCTGCAAGCCCGGGGCGAGCACCAGCACGACATTGTTGTTGTTGCTGTTGTTGCAGCAGCAGCAGCTGCTGCTGTTGTCATTGCCAGCCGCCTCAGCGTGGCCGCCCTCCCTTTCCATCACGCCCGAGTCGAACCGACAAGGTAACCCGGGATATAGCCAAGAGATTTCCGCAACCTGGCTCATGTTCATCTCATCCAGGTCCATGCTTTGCCTGATGATGTTCGCGAGCCATTCTTCCATGGCACCAACCTCCCGGGACAAAACCAGGCCAACCAAGGGCTTGGAAAGAAGCCTGGTCAACCATTTCGCCTGTTCTTGGCGATAGTCCTTGGTTCCTCTCTCACCAAACGCTTTCATGTTGGACAGCATGTTGCTCGTGTTGGCCCTCCACGTGTGGAGCTTTTTGAGGCCTTCGGCGACCTCCTGGGAGCTATTTGCGCTTCCCACCTCTGTTTTCAGTTAGTCACGGTCTATCGGCATGTTGATGCTTAGTAGTCTTACGCAGGTAGTTGTTGATGGTGCACATTGAGTTGCCGGCGTAGTCCGGCAGCCAGCGAAACCCGTCGAATATATGCTTACGGAGCCAAGCCCACACGTAGGCCCGTACAATGGCCGTGCGCGACGCCGGAGAGCTCAGATAGTGCGCGAGATTTTCAACGGGGAGGCCGAGATGGTCCCTCAGCGTGGCAAGGGACTCCGATCTGGGGCTCACCTTGAGATGACTCTTGTCGAAGTGGTGTATGGCAAAGTCGCGGATGTGGTACCGGAGCTGCCAGGATTTCTGAATGAGCTCCTCGTCCGTCAGTTGGCCGAAGCCCTGGTGCTGGCGGGTGAATCTGTCGAGGTCCTGCGCAGTCTTCTTCCAGCGCATGCGGAACTTGTCCGTCTCTTGCTGCTGCCTGGCTAGTTCGGTTGCGGTCTGTAGATGCCGTTGTTGCTCCTCCTCGAGCTGATTCGCCAACTGACGCAGTTCGTTCGAGGTCTCTAGATGCTGCCGTCGCTCTAGATTGAACTGGCTTGTCAAGCAAGTTAGTGTGTTGGTGATATCTAGATGGCGTCGTTGCTCCTCTTCGAGATTGCTTGTCAACTGGCTCAGTTCTTTTACGAAGTTGAGGGTTGAGTAACTTCTACCAATCCGGACTGGCTCTTCTTCTGTCGGCTCGGAAGACTGTTGGATAGGCCCTTGAGCCCTAGTCCCGTTGGGGTCGGATGTCGTTGACGTGTGGTTGGTAAGGGATAGACCCTCGAACCGGTTCGTGATGTGTTCATAAGACATTCTGTCGAAGACAGATTGTTCCGAAAGTCGCAAGAAAGCTGCGGGATAATTAGTTGAGACCGTAGATGAAGAAGATGGGAAGTTGGGAGGTGGTCCAGCTGGGGCACCATCCCCTGAACTGCCCAACGAATGTGTCAAGCTGAGGAAAATGTCTCTTCCCCCTGAGATGACCTCTGGCATGCGCCGGCCAAAGCCGAAGATGAAGTGACTGAAATAGATCTCGTGGTCACCAAATGTTAGGTCGTGAGAGGGCATTCGCCCCTTCATGCCAGCTGATACCTTGAGTTTCAAGCGAACTTCATTGAAGACCATTTTGCTTACCTTTCTTGGCTGTCTTGGCCTCATATTCTCTAAAGAATCCCGGTCCCATATTCATAGTTGTGTAGGAGTCTGAACGGAGTAGTTATGGCGGAAACTCAAGTACACTTCTTCGGCTCGCGCGTCTTCCACCTTGTTGCTTGACCTAGGTATTCTCAGCAAAGTCTTACTTTTGAGAACAGGACTTATTTCGACTCTAGAAGTTTGGAATCCCATATAAAACAAGAAAACGGCCACGGAGTTGCAACAGCTGACTTGCTGGTACCAGGTAGTTAAGCGAGTCAGTTGTTTTACATGTAGGACCAGTTCAACAAATAATTAGTTGGTGTGGGGGTTCAATCTCTTTCTGAGGTACTTACACCCGTCTGCACGACCAGGCTGAAGCGAGCGCTCACTGCTTCGGTTGCTGCTAATATGACAATCATGCAAACACTCATTGACAACTGGGTCAAGTAACGTGTGAAATGACAGAGTTTGGACAATGGATGTTTGGAGCAGAACTGAATGCGTGATTTGATTGCGTTGAGAACTCCTTCATCTCCTCTTCTCGTTTGTTGTGACCGGGAAAGGTCGGCGGCTACCCAGGTTGCTGTTTTGATGAGCTCAACAAGAGACGGGATCCTACATTCTGTCTGTCGATGAAGATAATTGAAAGAGCCTTGGATATATGAAATCAAGCCTCTCTCGTGATTCCGATCTCCCGCAGGGCCAGAACTTCCTGCATCATTCCTCATCTTGCTCCAGTCTTGGAGTCTAGGAGTGGCCTCCGTCTCACCTTGTCACTTCCCTTTTCTATCCGTTTCCGCTGGAACTTCCAAACATAGAGCATCCATTCAGGACCAACTGATATTTCACGGCTTTCTCTATGAAGTCCTTGATGAAATCCATCCAGAAGAGAGGCACATCCAGGGTGGCTCTGGACGATGTGCTTGTCATTGCCATCGAGTTTGGAGCAACGTAAGTGACTAACACAAACCGAACTCTGTATATTGGGAAACATGAACCAAGTCTGGACTATGATAATGCTTCTTCCATGTTACAGATTTCCTGGAGCGGCGTGGGCAACGGCCGCGGATTTTGAGAGCGAGAATATTAACTTCATTATTAACTGGTCCGACGCAAAGGCGAGCAGGGCAAGACGCCCACCGAGATCTTCTACGAGCACGGTGAAACCACCTGGGGCTTCGGCATCCCTGAGGACGCAGAACCCATCAAGTGGTTCAAGCTGCTCCTGGTCAAGGACGAAGACCTGCCCAAGCACATTCAGATATCCGAGCCCCTCCTCCGAGCCAACAAGATGCTCAAAGAGTGCAACAAGAGCGCCACCGATGTCATTGGAGATTATCTTCGCCTTCTCTGGCAGCATGTCCTCAAGTCAATCGAGAGGAGCCGTGGTTCAGGGGTTCTAGATGCGTTCAGGTTCCATGTGGTCATCACCGTGCCGGCCATCTGGAAGAACTGTGCTCATCTGAGAATGTGGGAGGCGGCGAACAAGGCTGGGATCCTCGACGAGCGCGACGCGGGTCCTACCACGGTGGCATTTGCCCCTGAGCCGGAGACAGCTGCTCTCGCGACGCTGTGTGAGAAAGGGTTGCGTATGAAGGTTGATGATGTCTACATCATTTGCGATGCAAGAGGAGGGACGGTGGTAAGTTCGGGATTTTACCAGTCAGAGTCCTAGACGTTGACCATAGTCATCCTTGATAGGACCTCATCAGCTACCGAGTAGACGCCTTGGACCCAATCGAGATCCACGAAGCTACGGTTGGGAGAGGTAAGTCACACACTACCCCAAAGCACACATCGTCTGACCTAAAGTAGGTGACCTTTGTGGCGGAGTCTTCATCGACGAAGCCTTTGGGACCATCTGCAAGGAGCGCTTGGAGAGAATATGGTACCGGCTCAGTCAAATGGGCACCAGGTCAATCATGAAGCATGAGTGGGAGCACGCCATCAAGGCAAGTTTCGTTCCAGGCTGTCAAAGGGAACACATTGTGGAAATCCCCGCCGAGGCTTTTCGAGACTCTAATCTGGACGACACATCTAGGGCCCCCTTCATCAAGAATGGCAGGGTTCATTTTTCGAGGTATCATGGTCCTAACTTGGAGCTTCTTTACCTATCGCTGACTCGGTCAATGTAGCTCGGACATCGAAAAGGCTTTCACCAATGTGTTTTACTCCATCCAAGTCCTGGTCGACGAACAAATTGCCAGAGTCATGGAGAAGGGCGAACGCGTCAAGGTAAGTCAGGACACTTGAACTCCCGGGTCGTTAGATGAGATGGACGTCTGACGACTCTAGGGAATCATTCTGGTTGGGGGACTCGGCTGTAGTCCGTATCTCTATCAATATCTGAAGCACAGGTACAAGCATTAAAACATCAACGTTCTCCAGGCCGGTGGCACGAAGCCGTAAGTTATCATCCCATATCTCAATCCTTGGAGGGTCACAGCAGAGGACTAATCATGTACCTCCTTGTCATGGACGAATCGCCATCTGCCGTGGAGCGATCTACAAGGGGTTTCTTGACGGACCAACCGCTTTCGCAGCCGATGCCACATCTGCCACCGTTGATAACCATCTGCGTTTGCGCCGTATGACTTCTTCCATCAGCGTCGGTTCAAATATTACCAGGCAGAGCCTGGGTATCAGGTTCTGGACACCCTTTCAAAAGGGAGTTCATCTCAAGTCTGATAGCGTGTGGGACGACATAGAAGAGAAATGGAAGGCCCGGAACCAGATCCGTTGGTACCTAAAGAAGGTTTCTCTATCCCTCGTTTTTATTTTAAATGGAATATCCCTGCTAGCAATGGTGGAAAAGGGAGATGATGTCTCCAAGCAAGCCCTCGTGAGGCACACATGGTGCCAGCGTTATGAGAGTGAATCCGACTTTCATTTGTCGACGCAACAGGAAACGATATATCAATGCGTGAATGACAAGCCTCCGGCGAGAAAGTCGCGTTCGGTAACTCATTATCTTTAATCACTTCTGCTTAGGTACCATGCAGTAGCCCTCTTCTTCCTTGCTTAGGTCTCGAACCCTTACATACGACCATAGCTCTTAGAAAATACTGGATCCCGTCAAGTTCTTATCGAGAGAACATTGGCCTCCATTTCTAGACTCCTATACCTCCAAAATCGGGTCACTATACCTTCAGTTTTGAAGGCGCTTAGTCCAATAAAGTGTGGAAGGCACATTATGCAGCTGACGGCCGATAGAGAGGCAGGCGTATCAATTATGTAAGCAATCAAGGCCACCACGCAACTGCAGTTTTCAGCTTTCCTTTTTGAGGCCATCCTCCTGCCGTACCTCGACGCTGACCCGCCCCCTACAATTCTACTGGCCTCGAGCTGCACCAAGCCATAGGGATCCCTTTCAGCTGCTGAGGCCTCGCCAATTCCAAATCCCGCAAAGATATGGCTGCCTAAATTCTCAGTCGTGACATTACGTCGCCGTCTCGACTTCTCATCGATTGGGGAAGAAGCCATCTCGCTCATACTATCATATCGCGCAACAAGATTAAGGCATCCTCTTTAAAGTAAAGATGGCACCTCTCTGGGCTAAAAAGGCTAAAGATAAGGCTAAAAGCCTATTGCGTGCCGCTTCCCCAGAATCCGTCTCGGCTCCTTCAGCACCAGCACCATCGCCGGCACCGTCTCGACCCGCTCTCCCATCACAGGCAACGCCTTCTCCGCCTACCGCAACCGATTCCAATACCTCGCCGTTGCCGACCCTACAAGAGCGACTTTGGAACCAAGCCTACGATGATCTCAAAATCAGCGAGCCGAAACTGGTCGAAGGCTACGAAACGGTCCTGTCGGCTGCACTTCTTCGGAACGACTCGACCTCTATAACTTCTGAGCCAACAAAGAATGACATTGGCAGCTGTCAGAAGACACGGCATCGTCAAATGCAGCAGCTCGTCCAGGCTGGACTGGACCGGACGAAGAAGCAAGCGTCTGTCACAGCAGGCATTGACGAAGGGTTGAAAGCGGTGGAAGCGGTCCGGGGAATAGTAGACAAGGCGGTTCGTGCAGCGCCGGAAGCCGCCGTTGCCTGGGTCGGCGTTTGCCTTGGACTGGAGGTATGTGATCAGCTTTCTTAACCACCGACCTCTGGATGATCCCCACTGACAGTTATTAGATCCTTTCGAACCCCGTCACCGAGTCGCGCGACAATCGCAAAGGCATCATCTACGTCCTGTCGAGAATGGAGTGGTACTGGAACTTGGTGTCCCTGCTTCTCGACGAGAATAAGGACGAGCAATCCTCCGCGGACTGCGAGTCCAATTGGAGAAGCACGTCATGCAGCTCTACGAGAAACTTCTCTCGTACCAGATGCAGAGTATCTGCCTTTACCACCGGAACTGGGCTGCCGTCATCGGAAGGGATATGTTCAAACTCGATGACTGGGCTGGCCAGCTCAGCGAGATCCAGGAAGCCGAGATTGTCGTGCAAAGAGACATGGAACAATACAACACCGAGGACAGCAAGATGCAGCTTCGAAAACTCGCCAAGATCATCCAGGACCAAACACAACAGCAAGATGCACGGGCCAAAGACGACAAGCACGAGAAATGTATGCAGGATCTGCGCGAGACTGACCCTCGCGACGACAAGACGCGCATCGAAACTACCAAGGGTGGCTTGCTCAGAGACTCGTACCGCTGGATCCTCGATAATAGCGAATTTCAGCAATGGCGCGATGATCCCCAGAACCAGCTGCTCTGGATTAAAGGGGACCCTGGCAAAGGCAAGACGATGCTGCTATGCGGCATCATCGACGAGCTGAGAAAAGACCGCAGCAATCACCTGGCTTGGTTCTTGTGCCAGGCCACTGAGGCACGGCTGAGTAATGCGACGGCTGTGCTGCGCGGTTTGATTTACCTTCTCGTCAACCAACAACCGTGGCTCATCTCGCATGTTCAGAAGAAGCACGACCATGCAGGCAGGTCTCTCTTCGAAGACACGAATGCCTGGGTTGCTCTATCGGAGATTTTTGTCAACATCCTGCACGACACAGCCCTAAGGACTACATTCATCATTATTGACGCACTTGACGAATGCGTGACAGGCTTGCCAGAACTCCTTGACTTGATTGCCCAGGAATCGTCTCTGACTTCCCGTGTCAAGTGGCTCCTTTCAAGCCGCAACCAGCTGGATATTGAGGAAAAACTAGACAATGCAAGGCAGAAGGTCAAGTTGCACCTCGAGTTGAACAAAGACTCGGTCTCTAAGGCTGTTGATACGTACATTGGACATAAGGTCGATCAGCTGGCCCGCGACAAGAAATACGATGAGGAAACAAGGCGTGCTGTCAAACGTCACCTAGCTTCCAATGCTGACGGCACCTTTCTCTGGGTAGCCTTGGTTTGTCAAAAGCTTGCCAGTCCGACGGCTCGAGCAAGGAACGCTTCAACTACGGTGCGGAAGTTTCCAGCAGGGCTGGATCCGCTCTACAAGCGAATGATGGATTATATTCATGACTTGGAAGGACATGACTCTAATCACTGCAAGAAGATCTTGGCTATTGCCTCCCTTGTCTACCGCCCTGTTGACTTGGAGGAATTGAGGGTTCTGAATGAGTCGGCCCAGGACTTAAGCGAGGATGACTTGGAGGAAATCATTACGCTCTGCGGATCTTTCTTGACTCTTCGGCAAGGAGTCATATATTTTGTGCATCAGTCGGCTAAGGATTTCCTACTCAGCAAAGCGTTGGAGCAAATCCTACCTTCCGGGATTCCAAATCAGCATTACACCCTCTTCTTAAGGTCACTAGAGGCTCTATCAGAGACCCTTCGACGCGATATTTACAACCTTAGCATCCCAGGATTTCCCATCGATCAGGTCTCGCCGCCCAATCCTAATCCGCTATTTCCCATCCGATACTCTTCTGTCTACTGGGTTAACCACCTCGATAACTCGAATCCAGTAGAAAGAATAGAGGACAATAGGGATCTACAAGACGGCGGCGTCATCCACAACTTCTTAAAGAAGAAGTATCTATATTGGCTTGAGTCTCTTAGTCTCTTGTGTAGTATACCAGAGGGTATCATGGCGGTGCATAAGCTCGAGGATCTAGTGGTGAGTTGTAATATGCATAGACTAGATGCAGTCTAATAAGTTTACAGAATAACTTAGAAGCACGACAACGACAACTGGCAGAATTGCTTCGAGATGCACGCCGTTTCATTCTCTCTCACACTCAAGCTATCGAGACTGCTCCATTGCAGGTCTATGCGTCAGCCCTCGTGTTCAGTCCCAGGCACAGCCTCATTAGGGAGCTCTTTAAGAGCGAAGAGCCACATTGGATGACATCGAAACCCAAAATGGGAGCGGATTGGAGCGCATGCGAGCAGACCCTCGAGGGCCACGGCCGCTCGGTGAGGTCCGTTGTCTTCTCAGCGGACGGTCAGCGGCTCGCATCCGCCTCCGACGACTGCACGGTCAAGATCTGGGATGCAGCAACGGGCGCATGCGAGCAGACCCTCGAGGGCCACGGCCGCTCGGTGACGTCCGTTGTCTTCTCAGCGGACGGCCAGCGGCTCGCATCCGCCTCCGACGACGGCACGGTCAAGATCTGGGATGCAGCAACGGGCGCATGCGAGCAGACCCTCGAGGGCCACGGCCGCGCGGTGACGTCCGTTGTCTTCTCAGCGGACGATCAGCGGCTCGCATCCGCCTCCAACGACTGGACGGTCAAGATCTGGGATGCAGCAACGGGCGCATGCGAGCAGACCCTCGAGGGCCACGGCCGCTGGGTGAGGTCCGTTGTCTTCTCAGCGGACGATCAGTGGCTCGCATCCGCCTCCGACGACTGCACGGTCAAGATCTGGGATGCAGCAACGGGCGCATGCGAGCAGACCCTCGAGGGCCACGGCCGCGCGGTGACGTCCGTTGTCTTCTCAGCGGACGATCAGCGGCTCGCATCCGCCTCCGACGACTGCACGGTCAAGATCTGGGATGCAGCAACGGGCGCATGCGAGCAGTCCCTCGAGGTTGGTCGACCGTTTGCTCACCTTTCATTCCACCTATCGACAAACTCTTTGCTCTCCGATATTGGACTTCTAAACCTAGATGCTCCACACCTCCTACCTGCGCCTAATGATCAGTTAGCTGATGCATCTTTGCGGCCTATAAACTGTGGTTGGGGTATAAGCACTACTGGTAAATGGATTATGAAAGACGGAAAGAATTGGCTTTGGCTCCCTGCAGAGTATCGAGGGTCGGTATCGGCTGTGGTGGAATCAGCGGTTGCCATTGGTTGTACTTCTGGTCATGTATTAGTGATGAGGTTTTCTTAGCTAAATGTATCTAACAGTGAGATGCTCATATTGAATCTTTTGTCTCTTCTTTTTTTTTTTTACTGCGCTTAAGGAGGGTTATAGGGGGCAAGATAAATATATATTAATAAGTATTACCACCACTTGATCTAATATTAAATAGTCGCAAAGAGAAGCATATAGAAATAGCTAGAAAGGCTAATATAGACCTTGCCACTCTTACTACTAGCAGCTTCTAGTCGATTCTCTTAAACATAACGAGCTGCGGCTTCGTTAGCTAATGGATTGCATCAATCCTGAACCTTAAAGCATGTGATACGGTAAGGAGGAATGGCAGCCTTACTTGTGAGGCAGCAGGTCCTCCCATTCTTCACCTATTCCTTCCTCTCAAAACTGACCCTTGATCCCCATATCAGCACGCCTGCATCCCTTTATTTCGATTGTGTCTGAGAAGTCTAACGGCGATGTCCTAGCCGTCGGGGCCTTGTTCGCCTCTCAGAGAGTGAGCACATGCGACACAATGCTATCGAATTGCGGCCCAGTTCGAATGAGACTATAAAGGGCATTGGAACAGTTTGCCATCGAGAGCTGGTCCCTAGAGCCAGTCCAGTTCCGGCTACTTCAAGGCCACTTGTCTCAACGATGTGCACATACGACCATAGCTCTTAGAAAACACTGGGTCCCGTCCGCTCTCCCATCGTCAAGCCGAGAAGCGGTGAACTAGTACTCAAGTCGGTGATGATTGGGGGGAATCCTTGCTGTTGTATGTTTTTTCCCCGTCCCGTCGTGTACCTCTAAGACTGGATCCCTTGTAGTTGCTACGAAGGGAGACTCGAAATCGTCGGTTCCTTGTGCCTGCTCCAGTGATTCCCTCCTATTATGATCTACAACTGTAGCTCCTGGGGGTGAATTCTCTTTGCCCTCCCTTGATTCAACTATACTCCGAACTGTCCGTACTAAGGCAATCAAACTCCATGTCAATGTCCTCTAGAATAAAGAAGGCGCCTATTTCCCTCGCATCCTGACGTGAGCGATGCAAGCTCGTCGCACCTCGGCCAGCTCAGGGTCCCGATGACGGCTGAGGAGGAAGAAGGAAGGAAACGTCATGGGATAGCCGCCAGTCTTGAGACCGTTGAGATGCTGGATATGTACTGGGGGAGGCTGAGGGTGTGTGTTTCGTTGGTGCTGCTCAACTAGAGGAGGTATAGAGGTAGGAGGAAGTACGATAGATGATGCATGTCAGCGATGGGAACCTTTAGCAAGCAACATGAAGACATGGGATCGGACCGAGTGTGTACAACGGCTGAGAAAAGACGCAATGCATGCAAGCCTGCCGGCATGCAAGGGTGAAGGGTATGATCAGCATCTCCCTCGACTCTGCATGCCAAGATGCTTATGTGGTGCAAATGGTAAGACAAAAGTCCTGGACTTTCGCCTGCTCGTCCAAGGCAAATGCCTTGCTCCTCCCCGCCTCGTGAAACAATTTCCATGGTTCTATATATAAACAATTCACCATGGCCTCTTTCTATTTCCCATCCCCTCCTGTTTTTTTTCTCTGCCTGATTCCCTTCAACACCTTAGGCTCCTAGGCAGCAGCCACCCAATGAGCGGCCCACCGCCTCAATACGGCGACGCGTGCCTCGCACGGCACGAACAGGAGACGACCGGCTAGCGTGCAGGCGTAGCCCTCTTCACCGCGGGTGCCTTGCTCTCCCTCATCCTCAACACCGCCCTCGCGGCCTCGGCCCCGGCGTCCTCCTCGGCCGGAATCGGCGTGCTGTGGGAGGGCGACTGCGGCCGGGCCGTCTGGTACAACCGGCTCGTCCACGTGGGCACGAGCGCCGTGAGCACGCTGCTGCTCAGCGGGAGCAGCTACTGCATGCAGTGCTTGACGGCGCCGACGCGGCGGGACTTGCAAGATGCGCACAATGAAGGCGTCTGGCTGGACGTCGGCGTGCTGAGCGTGCGGAATCTGGGGAGGACCGCGCGGTACAAGGCCGTGTTGTGGTTCTTGATCGGGCTGTCCTCGGTGCCGCTTCATCTGCTGTAAGTTTTCCTCGTCTTGAAAAACCACTTCGCTTACACAGTCGTCAGGTACAACTCAGCCTTCTTCATGTCCTTGGACTCCAATAGCTACCAGGTTTACATCGTCTCGCCCGACTTCTGGACCACGCCCGAAACGGTCCCCGTCCAAGAGAAAGTATCCCACAAACTGTGGCCGCTGCCCCGGAACGCGACCGAGTACCTCAACGATGTCAAGAACAACCAGACCCGGCTCGGTGCGGCTGAGAACAACGACGTAGGCCTCTTTAAGCGCTTAACGCCCGATCAGTGCCTCGCTGCATACGCCAAGCCCTTTGTCGCCGGACGCCGGACGCTGATCGTAACTGCCGACGGGCGTGCCGAGGGAGAGGACCAGGTTCCGTTTGCCTATGGCCAGGAGTACCTCGCTGACCAGAGCGTTGATACGAGCGCCCAAGTGTATCAGCCCTATGAGCGGTATGAGCTTTTCACCAAACTTGCTCATGCTTCTTGACTCACCTTGTGCCAGGATATGCGAACCCCGTACGAACATCTCTTCTTTCCCAAGTTCAAATCCCTTGTTTCCTACAGCTCCCCCAGGCAAGCAACTGGGAGCCCGTCGGGTTCCGACTGAGATACTGCCACAGCCAGCTCGTCGAGGGCAACTGCGCTCTCAGCACCAGCCGGCCCATCATCCTCACCGTCGTCGTCTGCAACGCCGTCAAGCTGTGCATCATGGCGGCAATGCTGCTCGGCCTCGACGATTACCCCTTCATGACCCTCGGCGACGCCATCCAGTCATTCCTCGAAACGCCCGACCCGACAACCCGGGGTCGTTGCCTGCTCTCCAGGGACGCCGTCAAGAGTCGAAAAGACGCTCTTCCTCCTCCTCTCTGGCCAACGAAGACTTGCCCAGACGCGACATTCGCGCGGAGGAGGCGGTACAGATGGTCCGACGCCGTGAGCCGAAGACGATGGACCGTCTCCCTCACCGCATGCGGGCTGTCCCTCCTCATCGTCCCCGTCCTCCTCGGCGTGAGCGTCCCGTCCACGGGCCTCCAAAGCATCTCCGTGTCCTTCTCGCGCGGCTTCACCTCGTCCCTCGACGGCACCCTCATCGTCACAAACTGGTCCCTCCTCAGCCGCGGCGACTACGGCCTCCGCGTTGTGACGGCCGCCCTCGTCGCCAACCCCCCCCAGATGATCGTCTCCGTCGTCGTCTTCCCCCTCAACGGCCTCGTCACCGCCGTCTTCGCCGCCCAGGAGTGGTGCAACTTCTCCGTCGACCGGAAACACCTGGGGGTGTCGGAGCCCCGGGGGGATCAGCGAGGCACGTACTTTTTGCAACTGCCGTACCGCGTCGCCGTGCCCTTGAACCTGGCGTCGACCCTCATCTCGTGGCTCCTTTCGCAGAGCATATCCCCCGTCGTGGTGGCAACCTACGATCCGCAGGGCGTGCTCGTCGACGACGTGCCCGACGTGACCTGCAGCTTCTCCCACTGGCTTATCAGGGAGCTCTGTAAGAGCGATGAGCCAGATTAGATAATACTAAAACCCAAAATGGAGCCGGGTTGGAACGCATGCGAGCAGACCCTCGAGGGCCACGGCGGCTCGGTGACGTCAGTTGTCTTCTCAGCGGACGGCCAGCGGCTCGCATCAGCCTCCTGGGACGGGACGGTCAAGATCTGGGATGCAGCAACGGGCGCGTGCCAGCAGACACTCGAGGGCCATGGCGACTGGGTGACGTCAGTTGTCTTCAACGGACGGTCTGCGGCTCGCATCAGCCTCCGAGGACCGGACGGTCAAGATCTGGGATGCAGCAACGGGCGCGTGCCAGCAGACCCTCGAGGGCCCTGAGTTAATGGCTAACTTTCACTTGTTGACGAACTCTTTGCTCTCTACCGATATTGGACTTCTAAACCTAAATGCTCTAGACCTCCTGCCTGCTCCTAACAATCCATCGGCTGATGCAGCCGTACGGGATATAAGTTCCTGTGGTTGGGGCATAAGCACTGATGGTACATGGATTATAAAAGAACGGAAAGAATTGGCTTTGGCTGCCTGCAGAGTATCGACAGTCACGATCGGCTGTAGTGGAATCAGCGGTTGCTATTGGCTGTTCTTCTGGTCGCGTATTAGCGATGAGGTTTTCTTAGCACAATGTGTCTAATAGTGAGACGCTTATATTGAATCTTTTGCCTCTTCTTTTTATCTTTCTCCGCGATTAAGGAGGGTTATAGCTAAGGGGCAAGATGAATATATATCGAGAGAAACGAGGTATTGCCACCGCTTGATCTAAGGACATTGAATAGTGGCAAAGAGAGGCATATATGAGCAATTCGCTAGAAAGGCTAATATAAACATTATCCTGAGAGATGACATTTGCCACTCTTGACAGCAGTTTAGCAAGCAGCTTCCAGTCGATTCTCATTAATGTCACAATCTTAATGAGTCCTCACGTTGCGTGACATGCTCCGCATTTCATCCCCACCTTTTCCAGCCAATAAGAAATGATCAGCCTCATCATAATCTAAAGGTGTCGGACTCTGCCGATCTCCGAGGCACGTGACTGCCGGATAGCTAGTATGATTGATCAACATGCTAGAGGATCATCATAACTCCAGGCAACTCTAAGCAACTCTAGGCAACCCCAGGCAGCTACGATGGTCATGCTAGGCAGCTGCTGTTGCCTGCTCTGTACGACTGCTGTCCTAGTAGTATGTTGGAGGTATAAGAGAAAACCTGTCCAACAGGACATAAGACAGAACAGACTTCATCAATTCACCAATAGCATCAACTGGTCCCTTCTATCGTAGCCGAACATCTCTGTCAGACCCGAAAAGTTTGGCAAAAGGAATAGATCGCTTTACCCGTCGTGATCTAAGGTATTCGTGAAAGGCTTGGCCCTTGTATATTGCGATAAATAAAGAACCTAGACTGGTCTATCTAAGTATAAGGAGAAGAGAAGAAGAGAGAGATCCTTCAAGCTGACCCCCTTATACTACATGCGCCTGCTCACACAACCCAGTCTTCTGCCCTTCTATCCCGGATGTCCTCTGCGGGCCTTCGCAGACATAGCTGCGGCTTCGTTGACGAATTCGATTACATCGCTCCTATGTTAGGCCCTCAACCTGTAACCCTGAATGCTATCGCGCGTGCTCTGGCGTTTCCACATTGTGGCTCCAAGTATTAGGACTCTAGAGCACGCCTGCGTAGACAACGGCCTTGAACCGAAGACCCCTGGCACCAGTCGGAATTAACTTCCTTTCCTTCCGTCAGAGAAGCCGTTTTGCTTATCATGAAACGGAGCATTCAGAAGTAGGGTGATGCCGATCGAGCGTTTGTCGCAGAGACCTTGTCAGAACTTCGGGCTAGGAACATCTCATGGTAAGAGATCCCGTCTGCTCTCCGCACGTTAAGCTAAGAAGCGGCGAATTAGTACTCAAGTCGGTGACGATTGGGGAATCCTCGCTGTTGTATGTTCTTTTTTTAGACTGTTCGTTTTTGTTTCTCTCCATTTCTGCTCATATTGATACTATGTTGTGCCTTTCTCATGCCCCCGCTAACAACTCGCCTTATACATACGACCTCCGACGCTTGAAAGGAGAGCATCCGTCAACTTTATTGCATCAGTAATTTCATCATCATTTTCGATTTTTCAGTTCCGCTCCATAGCTAAACTAATCTAGCTCTACACATCGTTCTCCCTGCATCTCCTCGAGCTGTTCTTCCGCCTTGAGAATCTCGAGCCCAAAGTCGGGCACCCCCTCCGGAGCCTCCATGCGGATGATGCCCCATGGCAGGACTTTGAGGGTAAACCCAAGCTTCCGGAGGATCCGACAGGCCTGGGGCAAATTGACGTGCTCGGCGGCGGCGGCGGTGGTGATGAACCCCCAGTCGCCGCCCTCAAGGTCCAACACAGCGAAGCCCGTCGCCTGGAAGCTCTTCAGGGCCATTACCCTGCTCAAAAAGGACTGCCACTCGGACAGCAGCTCCTGGTTTGGGCGGATGTCACCCAACACAATTTGGAACTTGCGCTCTGCGTTTCGTTGTCAGTTTTTTTTAATGTTTTGAGGGATCCCAGGGGATGATGGTGCGTTAAACTTACTGTCTGTGATGAAATCCATGTTTGCTATGCGTGATAAAGAGTCTAGTAGTGATGTGTTGTGGTTCGTTGTGCTGAAGTATGAGTTGATATCAAATGAAGGGAAACTCCAAGACAATTTATAGAAGAGCAATAACGGTAGGGTTATGGTGTTTCTCTATTCTCATAAGAGTAGTTCGAGTCAAGAAAGGCAAGCAAGGTTGTCGAAAAGACAAAGGCATGAGGCTTTGAGGTATCAATGAAAGACGAGCAAGGTTGGCCGAATATAGGTATATAGAAAGGAAAACAAAGACAAAAGGCCCCAAGGTCTCGCTATTGCATGTTTTCTTGGTCTTGTCTTCCTTGAGTGCCTTTTCATTATTCGGCCCCCTTTCAACTCAAACCTTGACCTCATCCATAGACAAAGTATCCTTGCCTCTCATGACCAAACAGCACACATGATTCTGACTTTGTATGTCTCAAATAACTAGAGCAACGAGGAGCCTGGACCCATACTATCACATCAAATGGTACATGTTTTCCCGCCTGTATATGCAGAGTACAGTTTATCTTACAAAGCCACCACCCGCCCGCTCTACCCATTGTCCAGCGCCGCCACATCGCCGCTGCTTCCAGCATCTTCCGACTCTTTGTTCCCATTTTTATTCCGTACTCGCGGTGGCATCCGTAGCCGTCATCATGTCGGGCCGCAAGACTCCCGACCGCTGCGTCACCCTCTCCCAGTCGATGAGGTTCCACCACGACTCGGCGTAGGCCATCTTACCACCCTTGCCGCCGGCGCCCACGCCCCAGTCAAGGAGCCAGGCGTGTTCCCACGTGTTGAGGCACAGGAGGGGCTCGAGGTTGATGCCGCCGGGGGCTAGCTCGGGCCCGCCGCGCTTGCGGGAGTTGTAGGCCTGGTTGCGGAAGAAGTTCTTGGCTGAGCCGTCCCGGCCGAGCGTGTTCATGTCGGCGCCCTGGGCCCGCCAGTGCGCGCCGGGGTAGGGGGAGCCCGCGAGGTAGGTGGGCAGGAGGCGGTACTCGCCGGGGCCGGACTTGACGAGCCAGATGAAGCCCGGGCCGAACATGGCCGAGGCCGTGAGGACGAATTCACGGCGGAGCGTTTCGATGGAGGAGAAGGAGGCCTCGAGGTCGGCCTTCAGGGCGTCGGGCATGGGCGTGCCGGTCGGGGAGATGCCCTGGAAGAAGAAGTGATTGTTGTGCGCCATGGAGGCATAGTTGAAGATGGGGGCCTGGTTGGGTTCGCGAGCAGTCATGAGAGCAATCGTCTTGGTGTCCTTGTCCTCGAGTTCGGTGCCTGGAGTGGTATGGTCAGTGACTGAAGGGACAATGGTAACTTCAAAGTGCCACCACTTCAACGAGCCCGCCTCCGTAAGAGTCGATTGGGGCGCCAATTGGCATAAAAACTGGCACATACCAACAGTCAAGGCATTGAGCTTCTCAATAGTAAACTTCATGTACTCGGTCCAGGCCAAGTTGAAGCCGCCGGGGCTCATCAGGTTGGGGACGCCCTGGGAGTAGTCGTGCGGCAGCTCGGGGAGATGGTGGATGGAACGGCGGGCATTGACGGTGCTACGCAGGCCGAGGCCGAAGCCCAGGCGAGGAGCCCTTAATCTAGGTCGAATCATGGTTTGTGGAGGGAGGGGTTGGACCACGACGGAAGGACGGATGCGGCAGTCGTCTTGTCGTGGGCTTTGCTGCGACAATGGAGCGTCGACTTTTTTTGGCGGCGCTTCGGGATTGGCCTGAGTTGTGAGGCTTCAGAGGCTCGAGGTACGTACCGCAGAGTGGGCTGCGGGACACGTTCACGGCCAAGGCACTTCGGATAATGGAGCTACTTTGTGCCGGATCCCCATCTTTCAATCGCATTGTTGCTGACCTGAAAGCTGACATGTGGCTGTGCTCCATTCCTTTCAAGGTGTGGCTAGGTGCATGCATCACTCTGTCCGCCACTCACACCTGCATTCTCCCCAAAGTATGGCCCCCTGTTCTCCTATCGGTCTGGTGATCCATCCCGTCAACTCCATTTTTCGCATTCGAGCCCAGTCAGCCACAAATCCGCCCCGTCCCAGGCTCCTCAGCAGATCGGCCCCAGACGGCTCTCTCCATCGTCATGATTTCTGATTGAACCATCCGCCTCGACTTTGTCTGCCTTGATCTAGGCATCATCGTCCTTTAGTCTTGTCCCCTCCCTCTCGAAAGAGGATTTTCTTTCAATTTTGCCTTTTTTTAATTACTGCTTTTGTTTTTTTGACAGATCACCCTCGGGCCGTCTTTTATCGTAACTGGTAGTGCCGCCTCCGTAACTCATCTCTTCTCAGCCACGGCCATCTCTCCTCCGTTCTGGAAACTCTGAAACACCACTCGCTCTTCCAACCCCCGACTCCAAAACCAACGAACCGCGCCTAAAAGTCTCCTAATCGCCCTTTCGATTCTCTCTCACCTCACATCTCGCGCAACCTACGAAATAATACAACTCGAGTCTTCACTGGAAACCTCGCGTTTCCCGCCCCTCTCTCCCATGCTCCCTCCCCCAGGACTCGCCTCCTTCACCTCAGCCGCCATCGACAATGCCGCCTCGGTAACCTCCATTCTCGCCATGGCACCCACCGCCGCCGCCCCCGCATCTTCAGACACCACGGCTTCTTCCTCCTCCTCCTCCTCCTCCTCCTCTTCTCAAACGATATACGAGCAGCCTCCCTCCGACTGCCAGCTCCTGGGCTCCTTCGCCCTCCTCGTCCAGGCCGCGCTCGGTGCCCTGGCCCTCCTCTCGCTCGTCTACAAGCGTTGGCGGGAACGCCCGCAGCGGCCCGTCAAGATTTGGTTCTTCGACGTCTCCAAGCAGGTCTTTGGCTCCGTGCTCGTGCACATTGCCAACATCTTCATGTCCATGTTGACCAGCGGGCGCTTCTCCGTCCAGGTCGACCCCTCGGCGAGGTCGACTCGCTCCGAGGACAGCTACACGCCGAACCCGTGCTCCTTTTACCTCCTCAACCTCGCCATTGATGTACGTTACACTGTGTTCTACGCGATATCTAGGCAGTCAGACTAACACCGCCTCCAGACCACGCTGGGCATCCCCATCCTCATCATCCTTCTACGCATCCTCACCGGCCTCGTCCGCTACACGCCCCTCGGCTCTCCCCCCGAGTCGGTCCAGTCTGGCTACTACGGCCACCCGCCCAACGCGTGGTGGTGGCTGAAGCAGTCCGTCATCTACTTTTGCGGCTTGTTTGGCATGAAGATCTGCGTCCTCATCATCTTCATCATGATGCCCTGGATATCCAAGGTCGGCGACTGGGCCCTGGGCTGGACCGAAGGCAACGAGAAGCTCCAGATCGCCTTCGTCATGATGATCTTCCCCCTCATCATGAACGCCATGCAGTACTACATCATTGACTCCTTCATCAAACGCGCAGAGCCCACCGACCACGAGTGCCTGCCCACCGAGGACCCCGACGCCGAGGGAGACCGTCGGTATGACGACGACCGCGGCGACGAGACGTCGCGGGTCCGCCTGGTCGACACCACCGACACGGAGAGCGAAGACGAAGAAGCCGCAAAGTTACCCCCTAGACCTCAGAGCAACGACACAGAGTACAACCCATTGGTGGACGGCGACGACGACCGTACCATCATCGGAAGCAGCTCCAGCACGCGCAACGGCCCGGGCAAGATCGCGCCGGAATTATACCCCAAGGAGTAGACTCTTTTCAGCCGATTTCTGATTTTGGTGATTTCGAGTTATTCGTATATCTTGTTTTTGTCGCTTACACCGGGTCGGTCGAGGAAACAAGAGTCGGGCTTGGCTTGGGTATATCGGGTCGTTTTCGCTGCGTGGGGGGGGCTGCCTCGTTTCTTGGTTTTATAGGTATATGTTTTCAGGCAGAATGCCACGGGCGTTTTCTTATGACGGGGTATCTTTCCCATTCTCGCGAGAGGGGAGCGGCTTTAAGGGATCAATAGTGTCTATACATGGGCCTGGATCTGGGACTTGCAAATGTCATCCCATGCGTCCAGGGCGTCGTCATCTCTCCGCGTAATCGTCCCACTTGCAATGACGAGGCTCTCTCCGTGGCACGAAGCCCCAGATGATAGGAGCCTCCTTTTTCCACGTGCGGCCCATCTTGATCTGGGAACCGGATGAAAAAGCCCCAAATAAGAAGGGATGCGTCTGCTGGTGTGATCATTCATCTAAACTTTATCATGTTTATTCGTCTGTTTCAGTTGGCGACAAACCGCCGACGAGCCGGCGACGCTGAGAATCCCCCCTTGTCCAACTCCTCCCCCACTACTATTTTAACAAACACCGACCTTCCAAAACCTCGTCCGTCCTAACAACAAACCACGCCCGAATTGGCTTCGTCCGACCCCGTGTCTCATTCATGGCCCGTGGATAGCACTATCGAAAGGTACCACAGGAGCAATACGTGTGCCATCAGACGAAAAAAAGGGGCATTCAGTAATACCGTCCATGGCAACACCGAAATCGCCATGGTCATATCCAACAGGGATAACACCAAACCGAGAAAAGAAGACATCTAAAATGAGAAGAAAAAGCAGAGAATCCAAATGCCGCCCAGCGTGGATATCCCAAACCCAAAACGCCGTAACCAAAACCCAGACTCCCTAATCAAAGCCAGAAACTATTGTGCAAGATGTGTGTTGAGCTGATGGTACAAGAACCTCGAATAGTGCATGGAGCGGTAACAAGTTGAATTATTGGGCTGGTGCTCATGGCTGGTACGCCTTGTATCCAGGATACGACTCCTTGTTTGGTGATGGATCAGCTCGTGCATAGCCCGTGCTGTAGTCAAAGTCTGCGTTGTTGACTGGCGAGCGCGGCGCATCTTGCTGAGGATACTGTCGCTGAGGTACCGGCCGAGAGCCGTAGTGTGGCTCGGCAGCAGGAGCAGGAGCAGGAGAGTACGTTCGGTTATTGTAGGCCTGCTCGCTCTGGTAACCGTAGCTGTCCTGAATCGCCGGCGTCTTTCGGGCCGACGAGAGATAGTCGTCAAAGGCGGCTTGGGGAGCGGGAGACCGTGAAGGGGCAACTCCGTATCCATACCCGTTGAGCTCGGGAGCTGGCGTTCGGGTTGGGGCGGGAGGAGCTTGTCTCATACCGTAGCCTTGGTTCTTGTTGTCGTACTCTCCGTAGTTGTCGTGAGGTAGCTCGTACGCTCGGTCGTCCGGCTGGTTGTATCCGTTGTAGTTGCCTGGCGAGTTTCGGCCCATCGGCGTAGCAACGACACCCACACCGTACTGATCATAGCCGTAGCCGTCACCCTGGTTGTTGTGATAGCCGTAACCCTTGTCGATTGGGGAATATAGGTCAGGAGCCTGGCCGGGGTTGAAGTATCCGCTGTTGTTGCCCTGTTGTTGGCCGTACACTGGGCTCCGACCCTGTGGCATAGCAGACGGTGCGCCGTTCATCATTCCATACTGTTGCTCTTGAACAGGTGACTTTTTGAGCTGGTCCATCTCAACATCATCGTGTAGACCGACCTTAGTGGTTGTGGTGACTTCGGCCTTCTCCATGGTGGGCATTTCGGGAAGAGCATCGTCATCTTGCTTGGCACCGCGCACCTCGAACTCGGCATATTTCGGGGGTTCCTTTTTCCAACTTTGGGCCGGGGTGGAGAATTGGGCACCCAAGTTTGGGGCCGAAATTTGGTCATGAGTATGACCCGCGGTTTGACCAAAGGTTGGGTTCATGGGCGGTTCTGATCGATAGGCGTCATGGCCCGTCGAGGGGGCATACGGGTCGTCGAGGTGCTTGTGCTTGCGGCCTCCCGGAGGATCACAGCATCCGCAGCAGTCGCCACAGCACTTGAGGCATTGACAGCAACTACAGCAGCACGAAAGACCACAGCAGCAGCACCGGATGATACACCAGACGATACTGAAGATGATGAGACCTCCCACAACAATGATTGCAATCACAGGCCATCTGAGGAGGGTTAGCAACGTAGAGACGGGAGGACTAAACGAACTTACTTGCACCACGTGTAGTCCATGCAATTATCCCAGCTGGACAGTGCTGTCTTGATGTCGCTGACCTTGTCTTGAGTTTCGGTGACAATTCCTCGCTTGACCAAACCAGCAGCGATGCTTCTCGCGAGAACATTCTTCACAGCTTCCACGGCGCTTGGCCGGACGCTGCGAGCCATGGCGACGTCGATTGAAGGCATCGTATCGCCTTGCGGTCCTCGGACCTTTTTTCCCCCAAGAATTATGTGTACTTTTGTGTTGTCTTTGTATGTCTTTGTAAGAGCCTCGTACGGCAAAAGAAGGTTGCAATAAAAGGACTGATATTAAATCGTCGGCGTATTGGGTGACGCAAAGTGTTCGGGAGGGTTATGCGTTTCAGGTGTCGGCTGGGTCTTGATATCGCACGTTCCAACAGAATGGAATTATGTTTGGTGACACGTTGGACGAAGTGTTTCTCGCAAGTGGCGGGTATCTGTAGAGACGGCTGAGACCCTTTGTGCGAGTGGTCTACTGGTGAGGACCGTGGTGGAGTGGTTGTGCTCGTTGGAAGGAATGGACGCGACGAGGCGAGCGGTTGTTCAGGCGACGCAAACGAGCAGCGGTCGAGGAAGTATTCGTAAGAAAATGTAAGTAGTAATGAAAGTCAATGTCCAAAAGTTCGACGCTTGCGCCAACAAACACTGAGAGTGGAAGCAATAAAGACAGGACGCCGTTGGATGACGGCTCTTAGAAGGACGCCTTCGGAGGCTTGGGGAGGGTTTTGAGTGAGGTGACGAGGTTCGAAGAGCGAGAGCGATGAAAGGGAAGGAACGCCATAAGGAGGGGGGGGACCCCCCCCCCGCGCCAATAGCGCTGCAGGAAGGTCCCCTGGGAGAGCCTGCACGCCGGGGCCAAGGGGAAATTGACCCACCGAATCGCCCTGGAGCTAGGCGAGCTAACCCCATCGGTAGCGCTGAAACAGTTGAGACAATTGGCCGTGCCTGCCTCGCATGGAGGCGACCTACAGAACGGCAGCTGCCCTCCAGGTCCACTTCGCTATCGGGTTGTGTGGACTTGCGGTGTTCTTCCCTCTTTTTTGGTGGCTTCGATTCATCGATGGCTTCGACTTTGAGGGCCGAGCTGTCGACATGTCGTTGGCGAGAAAACGGACGCTATTTTGGCTTGATATACGAATACTCTCCACCTTTTTTAATGACAGGTCGTGGCTGGGAACGATAAGACTGCAAAGAAGCCGATCAGCCGCCGCCGCAATGACGGGCCCAAGTTTCTTTTGGGGTCCATGTGCTTTGAGAGGGATTGAGATGAATGACGGGCAGTTGACCCTCGCGCTGTGACACAGCCCTTTCTACCTGAGTGTCTTCCGGCGAATGATTGATGAGACGTGAGACAGAGTAATATCAATCCTCGACAAAGGCTTCATCAGAGCGAAAAATTCATCTCTTCAAGAGGATATGGTCTGAGGGCTATGAGAAAAGCCCTTTACTTACTCCTAAGACATGTAGTTTGTCTGCCCTCCGATCTCGACAATCACCTCCACCAGGAAATTACCCATTACGGAACTCTCCCTGAACATCTCGTGAAAAGACCTAGGAGAGTTCCTTATTGCTCCTACCTAGTTTTTTTGCGTTTCTTAACCACTTAATCCAACACAAGTCAGGGAGTGGGGTGTTCATGTCTCTTGGCTCGTCGCGAGAAGTTATTTCCCGAAATGACAGGGTCATCGATCCCAATTGCTCGGGAAGGGCAGATTTGCGCACAAATTCTCACTTTCTCAACTTTTGTTGCTTACGGCCGGGTCCTATTTTCCCCGCGCGCAGGCCCCCTCGCCCTCGCCAAAGCAGGCCCACTCCTCGAGCGACCGGCCGAAGAAGTTGCGATGACGGTTTTTTCCGATTGTTGGGGCGACAACCTACAAAGAGGTTCCTGTCAAAAAGGCGACGGGATATTGTTCGCCAATCATCTATTTATAACGGACATGTGCCGACATATTGATGCGAGATTGTTGGTTAGATGAGAAGCATACGTTGCCAGATGTCTCCGAGGATGGGTTTCAAGAGACGCCAGGAGTTTAAACGCCCAACTGGGAGTCCGCTCATGCAGCACCGATCCATCCGTAGATCGTGGACGAGGCTGCAACCAGTTGACATCAGCGCTTATCGGAGTGCGTCCTTGACAGTGCTGCAACGGCTATTGTGTCAGCCTCGTCTCGTTTTTATGCTTATTAGTCGAGGAGGGACTGGATCGCGACCCAAGCCATTGGTCTTATGATCAGTGTAGATTACTATTTTTATGGACGTAGAAACGGCGTTTCCGAAAAGATGTACATCGTAGCTCGCACCCACCTCTTCCAGGTTCTGACCACTCTTTCCTTCGTCGTTCTCCTCTCGAGAACCGTGGCCATTAATTCATAAATCAGTCGTGGAATCCGTAACATACAATCGCATATCCCAGAGAACGATGCCTCCCTAGCCGAAACGCCTCATTACCCGGTTGTCTCCTAACCTCCCATCAAGACCTGTGCATCCATCGCTTGACCACTCTTTACTTTCCGGGGGGAGGTCCCTGAGGCGGCGCATAGTCCTCGCCGCGCTGATACGTGCCCTGAGGGGGCTGCACGCCGCCCGTCGCCGCGGTGCCGTAGTAGCCGTCGTTGGGGTTGAAGGTCGTGCCGGTGTACTGGGGCTGCTGGTACTGGCCGTAGGCGGGAGGCGGCGGCGGCGGCGGGTACCCGCCGTAGGCCGGCTGTTGCTGGAAGTTGCCGTCCTGGGGAGGGGGGTAGTTGTTCATCTGGTACTGCTGCTGTTGGTACTTGCCCGGCGGGGGCGCCATCCAGCCGGTGCCGTAGACGGGTTGGATGCCGCGACGGCGACGACGACGAGCGACGCTTCTGCGAGGCGGTTGTTAGAGACGGTTGTGCGAGGTGGGCCTCAGAGGGCCGCGGAGATGGGCCGTGGTTGGTACTTACAGGCAGGAGAGGAGGACGATGAGGAAGAGGCCGATGGCCAGGGCCAAGACGACCCAGCGACCCCAGCTACTCCATCTTGAAGAATAGCAGCTACCGTTGTATCCGTCGCAAACTACGTAGCGCGCAAAGAGATCCCCCACAGGCGCCATGATGCGATGTTATAGTTTCGAGGCGGAATATGCGACGAGCAGTATAGGATGTTGTGATGATGGAGGAGGGAGAAGAGCAGAGTCGGGACTTCAAAGGGTGCAGATCCCGTTTTTGTCGAAAAGCGGGAGCCGTAAGCAAAGTTGCTGCCCAGCTGTCAAGCTAGCGCGAGTCGGCGTAATGGTTTCTCGGGAAGCGTCACGAAAAGACGTAATACTAGAGTGGTGGATCCTTCGATTTTGGCCCTTTTGAAATGCGGCCTGGGGGAGGCTGGACTTATCAAGTTGGAGGTTTGGTGGGAAAGATGAAGGATGGAAGAGGCAGCCAGTGAGCAGGGCGGGTTTAATACGTATCTGTGCGAACAAGTGACTGGTCGATTTACCGTCACATTCAAGCTTGCCTCGCAGCCCGTGACGGGCACACACCACGCGGCGCGGGTCCCAGGCATGTCTCGGCATTGCATCAGTCGATTCCAAATGTCCCCGTCCCCGTCCCGTGGCTGTGCTGGTGAAGTGTGCATGGTTGGCAAGAAAAAAAAAATCAGCGGCTTGGCTGCATTCGCTCCGTCCTTGCTTGGCAAACTTGAAAGCAAGAGGAGACTAGGAGACTTTTGGTTTGATGCAATCAACGCAGCGTATCCTGTCGTATTCCTCTTCATCGTCCAAAAGTGCCCTTCGCTGACAAGCTTCTATCCAACGCCTCCCTGTGCCGAGACACGCCAAGTCTCACAAAAATCGTCATCGTCATCCGCCATGGGCAATTATCACTCTCTCATTCGCAGCCCTCTCTCCCCCAATTCCCTTCCATTCCCTTACAGCGAAACCTCCCGCATCTGATCTTGGCAAGCCAGCAAATCCCCCAAGATCGATTATCCCCCTCCCCGATACGCCCGGCGCATAAGCCCAACAAAACCCGCAAGTGCGTATATTACTCAATCGAGCAGTTCCCGTGATGTCTCTCAACCTTCCCCTCTTGCGTAACGAAGCCAGCTGAGCCTCACACATCGTCGTCGCCCTCCCCCCCCACATGGCGCGCCGGACTCCGCCTCTTTTCGAACCTGCCAGCCGATAAAACCTTCGCATGCCTTTTGCCCGCTTCATCACGAGATCACGAGCGCGGTGAAACAAGAAAAACGCTGGCCTTCGAGCGACGGGAGTGAGTACCTAATCAAAGTCGCCGTGGTCCACCCCAGAAGCTTCCACCGTCGTCACTGCCCGCAAATTGGATCGCATCCACTATCCACTGCGGGAATGCGAGCACCGGATCCCGGAACCGGTCGAAGCTCGTGGTTCGTGGGGTGCAGCTTTGGGTTCCGAGCCTGATTGCGTCAGCCTGGTGGCGAATAAGTCTCATGATGAACGACTCAAGGTGGCTGCGAGTTGTATTCTCATATATTTCGACCCTGCCCGTTTGTTCATTTCCAGCTACTAGGTCAATATTGTAGGCAATCCATTTGTGAACAGTCGTTTTTCTATGCCCTGGGTCGTTGAGCAGCCTCATGACTATTGGACAATACCCATCAACGATTCAACCTGCATCCATCGACCAATCCGCTCCAAGAACTCCTCACGATAGGATTGGACAAAATAATAATAGGGTCAATTGTATTATAGCAATGGGTATCGTGTTCAAGGACAACGCGAATCAAGACGAGAAGGAATGTGTATTAACAGGCGCACAACTCACTCACAGCTCATCTCAATCATTGGTGTCACCTCCAGTGTTCAGGTCTGTATTCAAATCCGAGCAGCTGTTCCTGCCCGACCACCGTTTCGTCCTCGAGTCTCAGACCCGTTCCATCGTGCCGCACAAGAAAGAAATCCCGCGCTGTCGAGCCAAGGTACGCCGACCTATGTCGCAAACTCCCATTTCCGTAGGTCCATCGAATAATACCTGAGCGTGTGAGGATATATCTTCCATCAAACGGCAACGCTTTCTTTTCCTTCCAAACGCCAAATAAATCAAAGTGTGAAAACCATTATGCCCTCCCCTCCCTAGGCGTTGCGACGAGGAGCAGTCGTTATTCGTCGTTGTAATGTAGAGGTTCGTATGTGTGTGAGGTCGTGGTATGCTCAGAGCCCGGGCTTGGGAAACGAGTAGCGGTTGCGACGGAGTTGGTCGGAAGCTTTCATGTTCAGCTCGGCGGCTTGCTGGGCCATCTGCTTGGCAGCTATGGCATTGATCTTCTCGCGAGCCCTGATGAGGCTGCTGTTGTCCTGCTGCTTGAGCTTGGCGCGGATGTCGTAGAGGGCGATGAGGGTTGCCGCCCGGTCGGCATCGTCCTCGTACTGATTTTCATTTCATATCAGCCTAAGTCCCACGCTAATCAATAGCGTTCGACTCACGTCTGAATCTCCGCGTCGCGGGGTCCCGGGAATGGAGTTGGCGGCGGAGCCGGAGCGAGACCCGGGAGTCAGGATTCGACGGCCGAACATGTCGAACTTGCCCTCGGAAAAGGCGCGCTGGAGGCCCGAGGGGCGAAGTTGCGACGGAACGGAAGAGGCGGGAGCGGGGGGGAGGTGGTCGTCGGTTTTGGAACGTGTCATCTGGACGACGGGGGTGTTGTTGGCCTTGACAATGGCAGCTGCAGCTTCGGGTTCCTAGGGGTGTCAGGACAGGACGCAATATTCCAGGGCAACAAAACATACAGCAGCGCCGAGATTACTAAGGTCGGCGAGGACCTGAGAAAGTTGCAGGCTCTCCATGGTAGTAAGAGTGGTGTGGTTGGCTGGTCGCGTGGGTGGTTGGTGGTGCAGTGACTTCTATTTGTGATGGTAGCGATGAGATCGGGGTCGATGAGGTCTTCGTAGCAGGCTCATCAGAAGTCGAATGGGTACTGCGAGAGAGGCAGATTCGCGCGGGAGGGTGAGACGCGAGATGGTGGAGGGGAAAGGAGAATTAATAAAGACCAGAGGAAGAAGGTGCCATGGTGGCCGCCTCTTTTTGGTGGGTGAATTTTTTTGGGTTCCATCCAGACTTTCTCAGTGGGTGGGGGAGCGCAAAGGAGCTTCCCAGTAGTGGCCACAACTCGAGGCCAGCGTCATTTCTGGGCATTTCTGGCGCCTCTGTTTGGACAAGTTTTGGACGATCCATCGGCCTCGACCGGGGAAGGGCAGTCGGTGGGGTTACCGCATCGTCGGATATCAGCGATGCACAGAAGATGGCATCCGCAGGTCAGGGCATTTCATCGTCAATCTCGCCATCTTTCCATGGGTGCCATGATGGTTGCACCACGGTCAGCCATTTGAATAGATAGGAGTCAGACAACAGCAAATGCGTGAAAATGAAGAAAAAGGAGAAGCCCAACATACCTATTTCCATCCTTCATGCCCCAGGCGTGAGGGTTGCAACTAATATTAGCCCTCACCTCCTCCCGGTCGCCGGTCCGCCGGAGTGCTCGTCTCGTGAGGAAGAAGTTTCTTTTTAATTTGGCAGTTGCTCATGCATGACGATGTGGAAATCTAAGCGTCTTGGTCCTCCCGTCACTCCCGCTTCACAGTAAACAAAGTGACCTCAGCCATCTCCCCTTGTTGACTCAATCTCCAGCCAAGACTCCTGACCGCCTTTGAGTCTTCACCACAGCCTTCACCGAGCGCCCACCCTCCTTCTATTGGCGGGCCTAGACGGGCATGGCTCGTTGCATCATCGCGTTCCGAACAGGGGGAAACCTGATGCATCGACTTTTGCCTTGTCCAGCAGGTTCTTGGCTCGGGGGAAAGGGCATCGTCCCTGGTGCCCTTGGATCTGCCTGTTCGCGTACATCTGGCCAACGACGGCTTTATCATCTTTGTATCCGTAGCAGCGTCATTTATCAATTCCATCCGAATCCATCCGATATCGCTGGCCACATGATCATCTTCTTTGAAGCATCATTTGCAACAGCTTCCTTTCGCGAACCCACTTCCCCGCAAAGACGGACTGAGAGCCGGTCCCACCCCCGATCTCACCGTCGCAATCAGCCTCGCTTCCGCTCGTTCTCAACGTCGATGGATCCCTTTTCCTGCAAGTCCGACTTTGCCATAAATCCGAGGGTGTGTGTGCTCGTCTTCCGTCGCAAAATCGACTCCCGGTCTGCTACAGCTAAGCTCTACCTCCGCTCTTGTCATTTTGCCTCACTCCAGACCTATGATGGGCACTAATATCTATTATTCTCCTGGATCCATTCGTCCTCGGCCAGCGCTTTGGCAGAGAAACGCTTCGAAGGTTCCCACTGGAGCATCTTCTGCATAAAAGCAAAGAACTTTTTTTCGACTCTCCGCATCAAGTTCGGTGTTGTTCTCTCTCTCTCCGAGCGATTTGCCATCTGGGAGCGGAATATCGCCACGGAATTCCCCTGCAGCATACATGTTAGTAAAGAAAAGAACATCTCATGGCTTATCCGTAGAGCTGGGCATATCGGGCTTACCTTTATCCGTAAAGAATCTATGGCTCGCCTTGCCCGAATCCAGGAGCGCTTGCGGGGGCTTTCCAAGTAATGCAATCATCTCGGCGAGGTGCGCTCGACTGCGGTAGGTCTGATGCTCGGGATCCTGTCCCGTGAACAGGCCGCCACCTTCAAAGATGTTCCAGATCCGATAAACCGGATCAGCGCTTGGTTCCGCGCATTCGTTTCAACTTCTTACCATACAACCCGTGTTCCATATGTCGATCTGATACGACCACGGTGATCCTAAGATGACCTCGGGTGCTCTATATATGTCGGGCTGTACGTCCTCAATATGCTCTGTTTCCCCGATGACGGCAGAGCCGAAATCACATAGAACCGGGCCGCCCCAGTTCTTTGGAATCTGGAACTGGCATGATAAATAGATGGCTCTTTCGCCATCCACTATCTTTCGTGGAGATGGGTTGGCCAGCTCTTCCTCCTCGAATGCGGTGAGAACCTCGTCGTCCCTAATTCTGAACATGATGTTATCGGCTTTAATATCTGCCCAGTAAATAGTTTAGTCCCGTTCTTGTGGACGTCAACAATAATTCCGCTTGGTTCGAATACACACCTGTATGAATGATGTGGCACTCTGTGTGCAGGAAATCCAAAGCAAGGAAGAGGCGATGGAGGATAAAGGCAAGAAGCGGCGCGGGTAGTCTCCTTATGGGGTTGCGGAAGAGGAAAGCCAGAACGCTCTCCCACAGCGGGGGGTGCACTAGGCATCGATGGGAACCATCTGGTCCAGCAACATCAAAGAGTCGAGCAATTCCCGAACACAAGCTCGGCCGGGATGCTCTACCGAAGTTGAGGCCATGCGCTTATACATTGCGAGTTCGTGGTCAAGCTGCTGGTCCATGGACTTTGCGTGCACGAACAGTTTGAGAGCTACATACTGACGACCACGATATTGCCTATTAGTAAAGTAACACATATCGGAGGGTAGATAGGAGTATCTTGTGCCATGTCGCGCGCCAACCAGACGGTTGAGCTGGCTCCAAAGCCCAGCTTGCCAACAATTTGATAGCGATCCTTGAGGATTTCACCAATGCGGACGGCGTAGTAACGCGATGCCACATAATCGGGGAAAGTTTCTTCCTCTATCTTCTGATGGGGTGCGATTTCGGGGAAATTGGTGTTAGAGGATATCAGAGGTTTCCAGGGCCGGAGCCAAGGCAATCGTCGAAGAAGTGCCGCCATCTGAAGTCGATGCGTGTTCCATGTAACTTAAAAAGGAGAAATCACCATCGATCTTTGCGAACCTGAATGCACACTCTGATCTCGCCAGGACTCCACCTTGTTAGGCATCAATTGGCTTGAAAATTATGGATCAGATTGGCGAGTTGGCGCATAACTTGACGGAGAAACCAACATCAATTCATGTGGGAACCGGAAGCACACGCTCCAAGCTCACCTGGACTCCAACTTACCCAAGGCTCTGAGGCATCAATGAGGCAGCCGCAGTTTCTTCTACTCGTCGGGAACTTGAACTTGGACCACCATGGCCTTCTGGTTGGAGGCTATTCTAACAAGACCAATGGCTCGAGGATAGGTGTTGTGGTACCAGCACTCAAAGCCAAGGTCCGTCTCATTGGTCGATAGGTGCATGTAGGGAAATATCTGGAAATCATTAGCACGCCCGATGACGAAAACCAAACCTCCAAATCGGCAGGATCAGCACCATACAGTTCTTTAGAGTTCCCTTGCGGATATACCAGAACGAACACAAAACCTACAGTCATGGCCCGAGGGGCTCAAGGAAGTAAACGTCGGGGCCACCATGAAAGAGCACTGCACCGCAAGAGCAGTTCACGGCGTACCGTTGCTCGGTATCCCCCGGTCTCAGATTCGCAATCCCTCGGATGGAAGTTCCTCAGCTCGAATACATTTGCAGTCCAGAGCGCTTTCCGGCATTGGACAAGTCTTGAGATACCTCGGACTCATGAATGGCGGTCTACGGTAGCTCGAGGACGCTGAGGGTGATTGGTGTCAATATTGGCTATGTGACGTAAAAACGACGGAAATGATACTCATTCATAGCCCCGTTGCTCCCTAGGTCATTTCTCGCATTGGATTTCTCAGGGGAAGGCCTCGGGGGTTCTGGCTCCCGTCGTCCACCTTCTAGTACTCGAGACCCCCCCAACCAGAGAGGAGACGAACGGGGCACAACGGGATAGCGATGGATGAATAACCGTTAATGTATTATACGGATGCCGTCATTGATCTCTTCTCTCAAGCAGTACTTAAAATAAATCCCACCACCCGTTATCATTCAGAACAAAGACTCTGGCAGCGCTCTCCTGGAGCCGCCACGGTTGGGGAACGTTGGTCGAGCCGGGGTGCGCAGGACTTTGGGGCACAGGTCGGCTCGAAAGAGGCACCGGCTTGAGGTGCCAATTCTTGTTTGGGTGGTTAGAAAGGGAGGTCTATGTCACCAGGCCAACGGCTCAATAGAGGCTCTTTGTTGTAGGAGACAGGCAATTGAGGAGGGATTCATCGACATACCTCGTCAATAGGACCGACAAGGAGGGAGAATCGTCGCATCCTGTGACAGAGGGGAGATTTTCAAGGCCATACTTCCCAAAAGGTCGTCATCCTGACAGCTTTCATCGACACAGGCGAGCAAGAGACGGGGCCAGCGGCAGCGGGGTGGCACAGGAGCTTTATACATGGACAAGGACATCGACCGGCGACTGCGACGCAGAGGCGATCAGTAGCAGGCTTCCGAGTAGGTAGCCATAGATAGACTCAATGGATGAAGCGAAAGAATAAAATCTGCCAAACTGTACCCCCACGGCATCCCGGTGGAAAGAGCTACCAAAAGACATAACAAACGAGGGCATATTGAAGCTTGCAGGATCGAGTTACTTAAGACCCTTTTGGTCGTTATACACACTTCTCCAATCTTCTTCCCAAACCTAAATAATACATTATACCGCGAGAAGCACCCAAGCCATACCAGACACTCAAACAGTTAGTACGGTCTCCATCTCCCTCCAGCGATTCGGAGAGATAGGGCAACTTCAACCACTCACGCATATTTCTTGAACGCGATCTAGAAGAATACATGGCGAGCAGATGTAAGAAAGCGTGATTACGTTTAATTGTTGACTTCATTTACCCACAAACGGAACCATGTCGTCGGAATGCTGGTCATGCCATCTGAAGTTTTCCCTCTCCATGAAGACCCATCCATCCCATCCCCGAATTTCTACATAAGCGGCTCCCCAATCTCCAGAAACGACACTTACGCCACATCGGTGATAGGCCACCATAGGTGGTTTCTGCTCTTAGCTTCGGTGTTCACTGGGCATCCCCGAGACGGCACTGCACAAAGGTATCTGAACAGTGCGGCTGCGCACGTCGCCATCGGCAATGCCGCTGAAGACGCCATGGGGATTACTTCAAGCGAGATTTGCTACCAAGGCCTACGCGTACCGGCCAAGCGGTAGTTCGGTCACTTACCGGAGGAGCAACAATAATGGCCTGCCGTTCGTGCTTTGTCCTTGGCCAAGTTCAAGCAGCTGAATCCCAACTGGGACGCGGCCCTCATCGCCGTTCGGTCTAGCTCTCGTTAGATGTAGCCTTTGGATTCAGATCTTGGTCAGTCGTCATCGCCGATATGAAGAGTTCAGTACAGAGGTGTTATGGTCCTCGTTGTCGACATCAACATGCACAGGTGTTGCTCCAGCGCGACTCTCTCCTAGCATCTCAACGACAAAACCGTGCTCCAAATGATCGACCAACTCGGCAAACTTACCAGAGGACAGAAGTTATATTCCATCTCATCAAAACGAAAGTGCCCTGTTTGGAGAATAAATTTTTGTCCCAGATTATCCGCAAGGCATTACTCTGGACTTCCGCTGTAGTCCTACGGGTCGCAGACGGTTTCTCTTTTTACCAAAACACCGGGTGTAGGCTGATGAAGGACTAATGCAACTGATTGACTTCAGAACGACGGCAAGCTTCAAACAAGGAATAGTCATTGCCTTTTCTAGAAAGCGTGCCTGAATTGATTGCATTTCTGGACGAACCGTGGTGGGGGAACGGAGGTGGATGTCCGGCTGAGGGTGCAAGTTGCAACGACGATAGTTGAGATGCAGGTTGGCTGAAATAGTCTAGACAAAGCGTCTACCTATCTATGTACTTATTAGCAACCCATGATTGTCAATAACTTACAACTCGGAGGTTAGACGGCTGTTTTTGAAATCATGGAGATAGTCTCTGGTCCTCCCAAGTTTAGTCCAGCTCGTTGAGCTCCAAAATCTCCGGCCTGCCATCACGCCACAAATGGTGGTGATAGTGACACGGGCCCGTCGCCGCGTCGGCATATGCTGGTCCTTTCCAGCAGGGCAAGGCAGATACTACAGGCATCCACGGACATTTCGAGCGTGCTGATATGAGCATGCACGTCTGGGCACACTTGGCTGCCAGACGTGCGTCCGATTACCGAGTGCCGATTAGCGACGAGGAAAGGAGGGAGTGAGTGGTGATGAAGGGGCCATCCCGGCCACGGCTTGTCCCCTGAGGCGACGACTGGCTGCATATATGTCGTGAAACTAGGCGTCGACGGAGGACTCGACGACAACCACGCATATTCGGATTCGGTTAGACTTGGGAGAGGACAGATGGGGTATTTGGGGAGCATATTCCTGGAAGAAGCAGAACAAACTCTTGGCTACTCGATAGTCCGATAGCACCTTCCTCACACCCAATTGGCATCTGGAAGCAGCCCAGTCAAGTGACCCCCCCGTGCCTCCCCAAAAGGGTCAGTTTAGCGCATGGCTCGACATTTCCAAGGGAAGGCGCAGCCCATAATTAATTACCCCAACTGCATCAAACATCCAACCACCAGATCGTCGACTCGGACTCACGAGCAAAGCGAACAAGAGCCGCGCCGGGGTTTCTATTCCGCTTTTGACTGGGGTTTATTCCGCCTGCAGCCTCGACCAAGACTGCAGCTCGCCAACCCGCAATCCCTTCTGCCCGTTTTTGGTCCGAGAATGGAGGAGACGCAGACGCCCTTGGGCGAGTCCATCAAGATATCGTGAGTCTCACGTTAAACCCCTCGTAAACGAGACGATTCCCCACCACGCGACACGGACTGACCGCGAGTCCAGATGCGAACGCTGTCGACGCCGCAAGGTACCTCCAAGGCCTAGGAATCATTTAATGAAATGCTGAGCTCGATTAGATCAAATGTGACCGCAAACGCCCGTGCTCGAGATGCGTCAAGGCCGGGACTGAGTGCATCCTCAGTGGGAGCGGCGAGAAGCAACGGTACTCACCAAGGCGCATATCCGTCCTTTGTCCACTGCTAACTCCTCCAGCCCCATCTCAAAAAGCTATGTCCAAGCCCTCGAAGGCCAAGTAGCCTCCCTCGAGCTGCTCCTCCGCAAGCTCGCCGTGGCCGACAGCACCGAGCGGGATGAGATCCTCTCGGAGCTGGCCATGTCCCCTCCGGCCTCGGCGAGTCTGTCGTCGACCAACAAACCCGCGTCGGAGCAAAAGGCCAATGCCGATCCCAAGGTGGTCGCCGCCCAGGTCCGTTCGGGCCAGCTGCGCCGTCCTCGCTCTAGCAACGCCACCCAGTTCTTTGGCGGAACCAGCGCCTATCACATCCACCTCTCGCACGAGGCTTCGATATCGCCCAGTGACGGAGGTTCGCCTCTTGAGCTCTCGTCGGCCCATCCCGCCATGAGCTCAGGGCTGTCCGAGAACAACAGCGTCATAAGCTCCAGCGAGCACAGCTTCCTGTACGCCCCGCACGACGAGACGTCGCAGATGTGCATGGCCGCCTACTTCAAGTACCAGTACCACTTCCACATGCTCGTCTATAGGGAGTACTTTTTGCGCGACTACGACGTCGGTTCCGGCCCGTACTACTCGGATGCCCTGCTCTTCTCCATCTGTTCCCTGGGCGCCATGCAGCTCGACGACTCCCGAAATGTCTCGGACATATTTGCGAACCAGGCCCAGACCCTGATTTACTCGACCCTCGACAGTCCGGATCTTACCACACTGCAGGCTCTCGCCCTGTTGGGCTACCGTGAGATTGGCGTCGGCCACACCTCCAAGGGATGGCTGTTTTGCGGCATGGCCTTCCGCCTGGCCCACGAGATGGGCCTTCACCTGGACCCGAACAACTGGGACGCCTCGGCCGAACCGTCGACCAACCGGGCCACGGAGCTTGCTGTCCGCGACACGGAGATTCTACGCCGCGTCTATTGGGCCATCTTCATCGCCGACAAGCAGCTCAGTCTGTACTTCGGACGCCCGCCGGCCCTGCACCCGAGCGAGTCGGACGTGCGGAACACGATCCGGCTGCAGTATCCGCCCGACTGGGAGGGACTCTTGGACATTTACATTTGCAAGGGCGCGTCGGCCACCGAGTTTGAGGACGGTGTGGCGCTGGTCGGGTCCTTTATATACCAGGCGGAGCTGTGCAAGATTGTCCACATAATGATTACGGAGCTGTTCGAGAACCGCCGCGGGAACGTCGACGATACGCTCGCGGCGGCGAGGTCCAGGCAGATCCACGTCTCGCTGACCAAGTGGCTGTCCAGTCTCCCGGGCACTCTGCACTGGAACCAGTGGACTGTCGGTCTGGTGCAGCCTTCTGTGCTTCGCATGCAGTAAGTCTTTGTCAGTCATCTCACGTGTGTAGGCTAACAATCGGCAGCATGCTCTTCCACACCGTCATGATCATCCTCCATCGGCCTCCGTCCCACCTCTTTGAGAAGCCGGGCATCGCCGACAGCGAGGACGTCGAGATATGCTACGAGTCGCTGCAGGCCATCCTTCGGCTAATGCGCACCTACTCGCGACATTACCGCTTCCGATCTCTCTCGCTCGACTTCGTGCAGACGCTCTCGACAGCGGCGGGCACGGTGATGATGAAGCGGTTCTTCCAGGGGGCGTCGTGGGATGACCCGGACATCTCTCGGTCGCTGACGACGATTCTCGATGCCATGGAGGAGGTGCAGCACACGTGGCCGTGCGTGGGCGAGATCAAGGACTACGTGGTGCGCGCTCGCAGTGCCCAGGTGGTGATGCCGCCTGAGGATCCCTTGAACGTGCCGGACCTGATGAACGGGCTCGAGCTGAACCATGCGGTAACTTCTGACCTGATGGCTCAGTGGGGGGACGAGCTGGGCACTCTTGTGACGGACGAGTTCTTGAGCATGCAGCTGCAGGCTACCGATCAGGGCATACCTGCCGCGTTTGACTTTAACCAGCCACCCAGTCTGGGGTGAGCGAGGTAGGTGAATGAGGTTGTTCCAGCGTACGGAGTTTTTGTAGAGAAAATTTGCATGGTCAGAATTGATTTAGAGAGAAAAGAGATGGACAAAGTGTATATAAACAAAGAGATGAAGCGGCAGTTGGATATCAAGAAAGGAAGGGGGGTAATGTGTTTTTGACATTTAATGAGCAATCTTTCGTTGGGTATAAATAGCAAGTCAATTGATCCTTTTCATATCTCTGTAAAACTTGAACAATCGGCCTTGACTAAGTTCCTCTATCCTGTGTAGGTATCTGTAGCTAGTAGGGACAGATGCAGCAAGGGAAGCACATGCATCTCACACATGTGGATTTCCTGAAACGAACCAACCGACCAACCCCGGCCAACTTCCCGAGGACACTCCGTCGTCCCGAGGCTCAACCACTATCGACCATATTCAACAACGCGCCGCGAACCATCGTCGCACTCAACCCACAGCCATTTAGATCCGATTTAGCCAGCGATGTCATTCTGAAGATATCTACAACAACCAACCCTCCCAACCCTCCAGGCAACGCGCCCCTCCTCCTCCTCCTCTCCCATACCGCACACAATGTCCTCTTCCCCATCCCTATCCCCCTCCCCCTACCCCTTCGCCTCCGCCCCAGACATCATCCGCTCCCACCAAAAGGACGCCTACTTCACCGGCCGCCTCGCCCACGACCTCGCCGACCTCTTCCGCCGCCTGCGCGGCGCCCGCGCCGCCCACGCCCGCGCCCCCGAGCTCCGCGTCGCCGCCGCCCTGCTGTACTACCTCCTCACCACCCTGCCGGGCAACCGCACCCTCGGCGAGGAGTACTGCGACCTTGTGCAGGTCGACGCTTCGAGCAGCGCTGCTTCTCTCAGGTTACCAGCTATAGGAAGGCGCGCCGCGTACGTCGCGTCGTCGGTCCTGCTGCCTTACCTCGCGGCTCGCCTCCTCCCGCGCCTGAGGGCGCGCATCCGATCCCTCCTCGAACGCCGCATCGCGGCCCTACGCAACAATACCGATCCGTCCCTGACCTCGCCCGAAGCCCGGCTCTGGAACTACATCCTCCGCCACATCACCCCGCTCACCTCCTCCGCGCCCCTACAAGCCGCCGTGCTGGCCTTGTTCTACTTCACGGGGACCTACTACGAGCTCGCCAAGCGCATCCTCTCCCTCCGCTACGTCTTCACCCGGACCGTGCCCGACTCGCCCGACCGCGCGGGCTACGAGCTCTTGGGCGTACTGCTCGTCGTCCAGCTGGGCGTCCAGGGCTACATGCACGTACGCGACACCCTCGCCTCCTCTGCCTCTACACCCCGAGAACGCACACCCTTCGAAAGCGACGTATCCCTCGACCACGAAGGCTCATACAACAACAACAACGACCTCCTTCTCTCCAGCGGCCCCGGCTCCCACGCGCGCATCGACGTGTCCGCCACGACGCATACGCCCGCCGGGACGGGGGCCGTCCCTCGCTTCCACCTCGTTGACGAGAGAGTCATGGGCTTCATCAAGGGCGCCCAGCAGCGCAAGTGCACCCTGTGCCTGGACGAGATGAAGGACCCGGCCGCCACGCAGTGCGGCCACGTCTTCTGCTGGGAGTGTATAGGTGACTGGGTGAGGGAGAAGCCCGAGTGTCCGCTGTGCAGGCGCGAGGCCATGGCCCAGCATATATTGCCGTTGCGTGTCTTGTAGTTGCATACAAACCTATATTTCTAACAAAATCAAATGTACCAAGTCATATAACTCATCAAACGTCAATAAATGCACAAACAATGTCTTGTTTCTCGAGCAAATCGCAAGCTAAAAGACCTGCAGCTAATCAAAACCGCCCTTGGTATCCTCACTATCACGTACAATGCCCCAATGTGTTCGTTCCCCAAGCGTAGGCTCAATCAAAATGAAGGAAAAGGGAAAAAGAGAAGAAAAAATCCACTCAGTCCAAGAAAAACAACCGTCCTTTCATCGTTCCGAAGCATCCCCATCCATTCATTCACACTGCATTACCAGCGAGGCCTTCCCAGAGGAATCCAACCTCGCCGTCATCGGCACACCGACCGGAGACCCCATCCATTTACCCATCCGTCCCAGACCTTTACACAGATTGAAGACATGTCCCGTCCAGGTATCGTAGATTGTTGTTCCCAAAGCATCCATCCATCCCCTCAAAACTCCTTTGCGTGCGTGATTGTGTGTGTGTGTGTGTGTGCGTGTGTGTCCCTGAAATCATGTCCGTTCCGTTGTTACCATGGTTGCCCACTGTTGTTTCTTCCTCTGGGTGCTATTGTCCCATTAAAGGGAAAACAGGACAATCTCACCGCGGTCGTTCTCGCGTAATCGCAGCGATCGCCAGAGCTCCTTCTCCTCAACGCCCTTAGCCAGGTCGCTGCCCATCGCCTGGCGTTGACGGTGGAATCGCTTCAGCACCTTGTTCATGCTGCACCCCTTTTCACTCTCGGGCCCCTTGTTGACGAAGCTGAGGAACACGTCGGCGCAGGGCTTGAAGAGAATGACTTGGCTATCGCCAGCCACCTCCTTTCCGTCTTTGGAGGTGGGTCGATACTCGATGAGCCGAGGCGCCTTCTTCTCCTTGTGAGACTTCTTCTTGGACGCCTTGGCCTTCTTGCTCTTGCTGCTCTTTGTCTTGACCTTGGTCTTGTTCTTGGATCCTGAGATCATACCAAACAGGCTGTTGCTGCCGTGCTTTGAATGCTTCTTAGAGTGCTTGCTCTTCTTCAGTGGGCTGGCTGGGGATATCTCGGGGGCATCACCGCCGGAATAGTCAGGAGAAGGAGGAAAGACGGGCTTCATCATGGCTCTGAGACCACCGGTAAGGCCACTGTGCAAGACTGGGGGAGCATCCGTCATCTCCTGGTCGGTTGGGACATCAACGTGCAAGCGCTTGCGCTTCTTATCCTTCTTCTCACTGCCCTCCTTGCTCTTGCGCCGCTCATGCTTGGGGGCTGGGGTAACAAACTCGGGAGCGGGTATCGCACCGTATGCGGGCATGCCGTCCTTCAGGAACTCAGCCGTGTCCAAGAAGTCATCGTCATCCTCCTCGGGAGGTTCGTATCGGACAAGGGAAGTGCTTGGAGCGACAGCGGGGGTCTGAGTCGGCATGTTTATCTTGGAAGAGTTGGGAGTCTGGCTGGCGCCGACCAAGAACTCAAAAACATCCACATGCTCGTCGTGGTCGGCGGAAGGAGGAGTGGGAGCCTCTGGCGGGGGCTCCGAGGCGGTGCTCTCACCATCGGAATCAGACTGGTCTTCGTAGTCGGCCCAGAGAAGCTCGCGGTCGTCACCGCAGTCCTCGACGTAAGCATTGTGGGCCATTTCGGTGTTTTCGTGTGCGACTTGGAGTTGGTTTTGGAAGGGGTTCGGGTGCTGGTACGAGTTGGGGTTGTTGTTCTTCTGCTTCTTCGACTTGTCTTTATATAGTGCGCCCTGGTACTTCTGGTCCTCGGTCATGCAACTCTGGGCAATGTCAGAAGACGGGCTGGCAATGCAAAGGAGGGGGGGGCAGGGCGGGATGGACTCTCGACGGAGTAGCACGTACGGTATGAGTTCGGTATTGGACGCCCGGGAAGTGAACCATGCAATCAATGCAAGTAAAGGTGGCGCCGTGGCAGCGGTTTCGATGGGGATCGAGCTTCTTCTTGGTGAGGACGTCACCGCACGACTACAAGAATTGAAGGTTAGAGAAGGACGAGGGAATAGTTGGATGCAAGACAATGGAGACGGGCAGATGTGGCGGGGTGGTGTGCTGGGGATATTTGAGGGAAGACTTTAGACTCGGGAGGCGATACGGATACAAGTAACGAGACAAAAGGGAAGCGTGTGGGCCATCAGATCGGCATTCCCAAGGAAGGGGCACCCCGGAAGGAGGCTGTTCGCGATGAGATGGTGTGGAAGGTGATGTCAGGCGTGGGAGTTGTTTTGGGGGGGGCGTGTTGTGAGTGGGCTTGGGGGAGGGGCTCCCGTGAGAGCTGCAGAGTTGGAGCTGAAGAGGGACTGATGGGCGCCAGAAGGAGCAATAGGAATGGCCGGACAGGGAGATTGGCAACCTACCTCGCAGGAAAAGGAGACCATGATGGCGGCAGCGACACCGGGGTGCCAACGATTGGACGTGGAAGGGCGAGGGAAAGGTTTAGAGCTGAGGAACTCGCGGTATTTAACGGAGAAGATTCAGTGCAACAGGTTCGAGGCAGGTCGTGAGGAAGGCCTCGAAGCCGGGTTGAGAAGGAATCGGTCGATGGAGGAGAGTTGTCGTTAGAGGCGGAGGTTGAAAGTACAATACAAAATCGGAGGCGGTGCAGGTGGGTTGTGCAGGTGGTGCAGGTGCAGATGCAGTCAGAGAGCTAGCCGGCGATGCAGAAGCAAAAGCAGAAGCAAGAGCGGGAGCAGACGATGAGATGGTTCCTGGCGGTTTAAGAGGCCCAGCAAGGAGAAGCGACAAGGGGGTGGGATTTGTTGTTTGGAGGGATGGAGGAATGCCGTCTCAGACTCGAGGTAGACAAGAGACACAATACGAATACCGCAGAGTCAGAGTCGACAGGTTTCTCTTGAAGAGGGGCGCAACAAAAGGGACGGGCGATGGAGGGGTGGCCAGCAGCGCTGTTAAGATGAGCACCAGAGTCAGGTGGGAGCGTTTGCGAGCAAGGTTGCAAGGGTCCGTCCGGCGGCGGCGGCCAGGGCACGGGCGACGAGCGATGCGGAAGTATGCTGGTATGGTGGTGGTAGTGGTGGTGTTTCTGGGCTGGGCTGTAAACCTCCCTGGAAGCGTGAGGAAGCGTGATGATGGAGGCGCGGGTAGCGTGAGAGTTTGGGTTGAGGGGGAGGGGGGGCGTGTGGTGGAAGGATTGAAATTAACGGGTAGAAAGATAGATGTGATATGTGATGTGCGGGGGAGGGGGAGGGGGAGGGAGGAAAGAGGGAAAAGAAAAGAAAGAGAGAGGAAGGAAGGAAGGAAGGAGAGATAGTGGTGGTATTATGATTATGATTACTGGCCGTCGGGTTTGTTGACGTTGATGTGTGTGCCCGGCAGAAAAAAAAAAAAAAGATTTTGAGGCTGCTTTTGGGCGTCAGTTGTGGATGCCCAGTCTTGAAACCTGCAGCGAGCTAGCAAAACTGCTCCGTAACGAAGTACACCACATGCGACAACTCCAAAGCAGCCCGACGAGGCCATCCAGAGATATCAAGGGCAGAGACGGGTCCAAGCCAATCACAGGCCCCGAGCAGTGCTGATTATGGCGCTGCCGGAGCCCGTGGAGCACTGGATCCATCGCTACGACGACGCCGTCGCCGAACAACACACCCAAACACCCACGCAACCCACGCCAACCACCCAAACCACCCCGGGGCAACCAAGCAACACAGACACTGGGACTCAAGAACGCAGACAGGCATTCAAAACTCGTCTGAGGCGACGTCACCATTGGTCCGAACCACGGCAGGACATGGCTCAATGCCGCGAGAGTGGAGTCACATTCGCCTTGAGCGTTCGTGGTCTGATAGCCATTGCCTGTCTCATGTTGGCGAAGATGCGTCGTCGTCAGTGAGAGAGGGAGAGAGAAGGGAGGAGAGAAGGAGGGGAGGACGAGGGAGATGCAGAGAGGGTGGCTGTAGTAGCCGCCCCCCAGAGTCAACAACGACAACCAACGACAACCACCGCCATGGCGTCTGTCTCTTATTATGCACATCTCCATCATGGTATCATATGCGCCCTCCCTCTCGTCTCTTTCAACCTCCTGCACACCAACCATTCGTTATCCAACCTCGCCCAAACACACGCGTCCCGTCGTGGTGCATATCGCACAGCTGAATGGCCGACGGCAATGGGTGCCCAAAGGCCCTACGAATACGGCCGACGCAGCACAGCACAGCACACACACTCTCTCTCGCTCAATCACTCACTCGCACAGCAGTAGCACGCTGGCGGCTCGCCCAGCTGGCCCCTCCCCCCCCCAAAAAAAGGACCCAAGACGTTCCCGTCCCACTCTCATAACCTGGGAGGCTCGTGGCTCGGGCTCGACTGCAGGGCTAGCCTCTCAACGAGCTCCTCGGTTGACGTGCGGGGCGATAAAGGGCGAGAAAAGAGGAGGAGGGACGACAATGGGACATGCACGAGAAGGCAGAGAGGCAAAGGAAAATCTTGTCCCGGGATAAGGCCTGTCAAAGAGCCGTCAAAGACCCGATGGGACATGGCATTTTATCTCGCAGGCGTCGAACCCCGAGAGAAGATCCAGACTCTGCCACAGCCACTGCCCTGGGAAGCACCCCCCTCAACCCTCAACCCCTCTCTTCTCCTGTGAGTTAAGCGCCGCCAGATCCATTGATGGCGTTCCTTCATAACTTCACAAGCCCGCCCAGCGTCTGTATAAGCGTCAGCCAACCACGCTCCTCGACGCTCCATTGGCATCCTGGCGTCTAACGCGCATTAACCTCCCTTGGGACGGGATCTGGTCGTCTCCCCTTGCATAGATGAGAGATCCTTGAAAACCTAATATCGCTCCCAGGCTATAGCCGTGTTAGCAGAAGCCTTTTTCGTCCCCTCGATCGACTTGTGGTCTCACATTCGCGAAAAGGCAAAAAAAGCAAACAAGAAAAAGCATCCCTCACACATTTGATCCCTCGCGGTCTCGCCAGCAAGCAGAAAGCCCCACATCCCACGATAGCCCCTCTGGACTACGGTAATTTCCTCTCCCCCCCTCGTCTCTCATCCACGTCGACTGTTTTCCTTCTCTCTCCTCACAGGCCTCGCGAGAACGAGGCTGGCCTGATTTCTCGTTCTGTCTCTTTGCCCACCTCGGGCCCCATACGTCCAACGCTCAGCCGTCGAATGGGCGCTGTTACCAAGCGGTCTCGTGCCCGCCGTAGCGTAAGCAGGGCGACGACAAACGACTTATGATTTTCTTGCGCCGCGGGGACGAGGGGGGGGGTGGCGTATGTATGGACTCCGATGGAGCTGCTCACAGTGGGCTGCCGGAAGCAGGGCGAGACTGGGTTTCAGGGGCCATCCCTGAATTGGAACGTGTCTGACTCTTGGGCCTTTCGTTCCTGGAACGCTGATGAGAGAGGAAAAGAGGCTTGCCCTCGTTTGCTGCTGATGCGAAAAGCCGAGGAATGCAAATCGTGTGTTTCCCCCTCTACGGCGGGGGGATGCTCGCGGAACGACCGGGGCGAGGGGACGGCGCGGGCGAAAACAATGACGGCAAAAGAGGGTTTGCTGCATGCCAATTGCTTGCTGTCTTCCCGGGATACATACATATGGGGATGCCATGCATCTTATCAGTCCCGTCAAGATTCCGTATCCGTATCTTCCTCTCCCCACGCCACGACACGTTCGTCAACAACGCAACGACAACTCTGCCAGCACGACAATGACTCCCCCCGACGACGAAAACACAACGCACAACACAATACGACCACGAGATGCCGTGCATTCCTAACGGAGAGAAAATGGAGGGGCGTCCCGTCTCGAATACAGCCACGATTCCTTCAGCTAGATTGGGACCTGGTCTCAAAAGCTGGCCTCCCGCGGGAAGACGGGCTGGGCTGGGCTAGCCGGCCAGAACTTGGGGAAAGGAAGGGCGTCCGGCGACCATTCTCGTTCCCCTTATGCAGGTCCCCCAAAGATGGTCAAATCCGGAGGGCCGGCGTCAAAAAAGTAAAAATAACGAGAGGAATGCCTTCCTGAGGAATGAAGGGGCAATGGTCCAATGGGGAGTTGCGAGCCGGGCGTGGGCTAGTTCCAAGAATACACTCTCGCTCACAGCCACAGCCAAACTCACGCAAGCTAATGACGGCCAGGTGGCCGTGTAAGAGGCCTGTCTAAATCAAGGAACCAGAAACTCGCCCTTCCTCCTCTCCCTCTCTCCCTCCTTCTTTAACCCTCCTTAGGGGAAAGAAGTTACGCACATCCGGCACAGCACGTGGCACCCTGAACCCAAGGCCCAAAGGCCCAAAGGCCCAAGGGGATCAAGGGGATCAAGGGGTGAGGAATCAAGGGGTGAGATCTCCCCCGGGACGAGCGGCCGGTGAGGGTTGGACCATGATGGTTCATGTGAGAGATTTTGAGGCATTAGACATCTCGGTGCTAAAAGTGAGCATTTATTGGACTTGGGCCCCTCTCTTCAGTGTTCACCCTGGGCTCGTTCACATGGTCACGCAGTCACGCATCGCGGCGGGAGAAGCTGCCAAGACGCTTCGGTGCAGGGAGAAGCTTCCTAAACGGGTAATGGCGTTTTGGCTTCATTTCCACCGACATCATCGTCATGCCCTGATGGCCGTGGACAGCGCGTGCTTTTGGCTTGCATAAGCTGTTATTGTTGTTGTTGTTGTTCTCAATCTCCCCCTTTCCGCCTCTGTTGCCATAATTGCGTATCATGCAAGTTTCTCTCCCTCTTTTGCGTCGTCGAGCTGTCGGTCTCGCATCCGTACACCAAGCAAGCTTGTTCGTCCGCAGGCGGCTCCGACGCTCGTGATCCCTGCCGTCTTCGCGCAATTGCCCATTGAGTTGTTGAGCTTTTTTGGCGTGCCTGGCCAGGTTTCATTTGAGCGCGGCTGAATACATCCGTCATCTCGCACACGAGGTATCACCTCTGCGAGAGTCAGGCGAGTCGATACTTCGGATGCACGTCAGCCGCGTACCATCATCTCATGGAGTGGGGAGAAGGGGCGAACCACCAAGTTGATCGACTGTCCGGCGTGTGGGCCAACAGCGGAGGAGAGCTCGTCAGTCAATTCACAAGAAAAGACGTTCCTGTGATGAGCTTCGCATTGAATGTTGAGCGTTGGGTTGAGCTTAGGTGATGAGCTTGATCAGTGACAGCTCTGTGCGGGCTGCAAAGCCGTCGGGTACGAATAGGTAAGCAGAGTCGTAGCGGGCAGCTTGGACATAAGAAATTGCAACCGATAAGTTGATAACACGCAGCGCTCATAATGATTCAACAAAGGAAGGAACTTCCCGTCAACCGCCATTGCCTCATCAATTACATTCCAGATCCCCTCCAATTCTTTCTCTCTCTCTTTCTTCCTCCACCCATCATCACCCACCACCACCGTCCTTCGCCGTATTCTGCTACGGCTTCTGCAAGGGACCAGCGCAGCTCCTGCCCCCGTCTCCGCACCATCATCCCATCCCATCTCCATCTTAGACGCTTGCTCCCCCAGCTGCCAAACTCCGTAATCAACACGGCACGCACGCAGCAGCCATCAGCACGAAAATCAGCTGCGCTCACCAGTCTCCCTCTTCCGCCCAGCAAAGCACGGCTCCGGCTCAGCCTCGGCTCTCCCGACCAACATTCTGTGCCCCTTCGTCCTGCATGATGCTCCCGTAAGAGGGATCGCTCCCGAGACAAATCGCCAGGGTCCTTTCCAGCAACAAGCTTGTCCTCCGCGCTCTTTGCTCCATTGTCCGGAGACGTTGCGTCGGGAAACTATCGATTCGAATTTCGTCTGTTTCCGTTTTTCTCGATCCGCCTTCAGGTCGACTTTTCCATTCTTCGAGCCCTTCGTCTACTTTTCCATGCAGGATACAATTGTCGGCGACCAGCAACAAAACATCTGAGCTTCCGTCTTCCGCCGGTCCGTCCTCTCTCGCCTGCTACACAACATCCGACACACATCACTCCCGGTCCCGTTGGCTTGGTTCCTACAGTTCGGATACCTGCTCCTGCTGCCACCCGCCGATTGCCCGTTACTACCCATTGCTGCAGCATCTGAACACGGCCTGCTGGGCTGGTTCCGGCTCGTCTTCCTGTGACTTCGTTCGGGCCAGCGTTGGGTCACCGCATTTTGGTCCCCTCGCCTACCGTACCCCAGCCTTCATACATACTAGATGCCCAGCAAACCCCATCGCTCAACCATGTCTTCTACTAACCCTCCCTCTCCGCCTACCACCACGAGCTACTTAGAGCAGACTGTCTCGCTCCTAAGCTCCGTCGCCAGCTACATGCGTCTGCCTGCAATTGCTTCAACGGTACGTTGCTGTCGTCACCACATGTCCAGTCACATTTGCAGGCACCAGCGCGCACAGCCGATGCATAAGGTCCCCCCCAACCCACCAGAGATGCAGCCAGGTCTCAGTCTTTACTTTCGCTTCCGACAAGCTAACCGAGCCATGTGTACACAGGGCATCGCCGCCGTGCTCACTTCTCTACTCTACTTCAAGCAAAAGTGCGTCTCTCTCCGAATATGTCAACGTGGTCGCCCACGGCTTTAGGCCTCGCCTCAAGCCTCAAGCCTCGCCGTTGTCGCCCGTGTGACCCGCTCCGTTTCCCCGCTAACACTTGCATTAGGGCACTGATTTATCCGAGCCACATTCCCGCAAACTCACGCAACGACATTCCCAAACCCTCTGACTTTGGCATCAAAGACTTCGAAGAGCTGGTCATCCCTACCGACGATGGCGAGAAGCTCTCGGCATACTATATCCGCGGCCCCCGTGGGGGCAAGAACACGGGTGTCACCTTCTTGATGTTCCATGGAAACGCGGGAAATATCGGCCATCGCTTACCCATTGCCCGCATGCTCGTCAACTTCATCGGGTGCAACGTCTTCATGCTCGAGTACAGAGGATACGGCGCCTCCACCGGCGAACCCGACGAGTCTGGCTTGAACATGGATGCCCAGACCGGGCTCGACTACCTCCGCCAGCGCGCCGAGACGAGAGATCACAAGCTGATCGTCTATGGCCAGAGCCTAGGCGGTGCCGTCAGCGTCAAGCTGGTGGCCAAGAACCAGGAACGCGGCGACATTGCCGGCTTGATCCTGGAGAACACCTTCCTGTCCATGCGGAAGCTGATCCCATCCGTCGTGCCCCCGGCCAAGTACCTGACCCTGCTATGCCACCAGGTGTGGCCCAGTGACTCTATCCTGCCCAACATCAACAAGGTCCCGACGCTATTCCTCAGCGGCTTGCAGGACGAGATCGTGCCGTGAGTCCCCCCTTCGATCCCCGTTCCCTTCCCTCGTATCCGATCCTGTGATGAACAAATTTGCATCACCCACAAAATATGAACTCTTCTCGAAGAGTCTGGATTTGAAAGCGAATATTCCCTGATAATCAACAACCTCCCATTCGTCACGACTATCTTTAGGTGGCGAGGCCTATGCTAATGACCTAAAGGCCACGACATATGCGCCAGCTCTTCGAAATCTCCACTGCCCCCATTAAACGCTGGAAGCCCCTCCCTGGAGGCGACCACAACTCGAGTGTCCTCGAGGAGGGCTATTTCGAGGCCGTTGCCGACTTCGTTGCCGAGGTGACGACGGAGAAACCGCGAGAGCAGACTCGGTTATAGAGTATGTGGTGGAAAATCCAGAGCATAGACTCTCTCTCTCCCCGGCCAACGATTTAATGATACCCGCGCTTTCCAATAATGCCCTTTTAATTACCCCGCCTAGACTATTATATTTGCATATACACAACCAGAGAAGGGGGGGCTGTAAAAAATCACTTGGGACATACAGATAAAAATGATGAGATTACGATGATTTCAACCCTGTTCGTCCCGGGCTTTTGTGGGGTGCTTTTCCTCATGTGATGCTCGCCGCTATCGCGAGGTGTGTCCTCGTGGTGTCCTCGTGACGTCGAATTTCGCGTTCTGAGTGACATATTGTCTCAGAAGGCAACCATCTTCTTCCATCTGTATTTTTGGCAAAGTTCCTAAGGTTTTCCGGTCTTGGCACTATTTACGTTGGGGTTGTTCCATGTGTGCTATCGCGAGATAGACTAAAGAAACGACTAGGGAGCTGAGCTAGTGTGGCGTCTGGCTCTGTATATTACGAGGAGTATTGTATGCTTAATGTTACATCCGGCGTAATGGCAGATAGACATGGAGGTGTCATTTGGGATTCGAGTCTATGCTACCCAGTTCTATGTCTTCTGAATGTGTCCGCGTGCTTTGCCATCAGAATGCCCAATCTAAGAATCTAGGGGTTTGATACAATACAGGTAGCCAGAACACAAAAAAATTGTGACCCAGCCCTTGGTGAAACCAGTACAAGCAGTCTTCTAGCACTCGACATCCCCGTCCAGCGCCGCCCACAGCTTGCCGGCCTCGGGCGTCGTCTGGGGCTTCTTCTTCTTCAACAGGCCGACAAAACGACGAACCGGCGCCTTGGTCTCTTCTTCCTCCGAGGCGGCGACCTTTGAGGAGGAAGCGCGGCCGGCCACGGCGCTCCAGCCGCCAGCCCCGGGCCGCCTCAGCATCTCGCGACGGGTAACCGTACCGGTAGCGTCGGCGTGGCAGAGAAGTATCCCCGCGGCGAGCTTCTCGCGACGCAGCGAGGCTTCGAGCCGGGGCTTCAAGCCCGCGAGGCTGGTCTCGACCGACGACGAGGAGAGGAAGGCGGCGTACTGCGCGGTGGCCTTGACGAGGACTTCGTCGTTTGGCTCGACGTGGGTGACGAACTCGACCTTGAACTGGACGGACGGGAGGGTCGCGAGGTCGGCGTCGAGCAGGGCCAGGACCTCGTCAGCGGTGACGCCAAAGCGCGGCGTCGTGAGCACGAAGCCGTTGAAGGGTTCCGCGCCGAGGGCGGGCGGGCTGGGCGGACGGAGGGCAGCCTCGGCGGCCTGCTGGGCTTGCTGGGCGGCGCGAATCTTGACGCACTGCGCGAGCGTCTTGCCGGGTGGTGCGACGAAGCGGTCCGACTTCCAGACCACAACGGAGCGGTACGGGTCAATGTCCTCACCTTTGCTCTCGAGGCCAAAGTCATCGGCGAGCAGGTGCAGGAACTGCCGGGACTGGTTGCGCATGGGCTCGTAGCGCAGACGCACCTCGTCCGGGTTGGCGGCGAAGACGCGGAACTGGCTCTCCTGGCGGTCTGCCCAGGAGGGGAACTCCTTGTAGAGCTTGAGCGTGTTGTCCGAGTAGGGCACGTGGTCGTTTGTGTGCGCGGCCGGATCGATGTTGAGGGCGGCCGCGAGGCGGCGGTTGCGGTCGAGACGCTCGCACTCGTCGTCGCACTTCAGCTCGGGCCGGGTCGGTTCCGTATTGGACGAGCTAGCCAGGCACTTGAACTCCTTCTTGTGGTTGCCGCAGGGGCAGGCCACGAACATCTTAACCTGGCACGCCGCCGATTCCTTGCAGGGAGTCTGGCCGTGGCACGCGTTCTGGCACGCGTGGTTGCAGAAGAGCTTCGTTTTGCCGCACGTCTGCTCGCACTTGTTCTGGGCGCCGCCACATTCGCCGGGTTGGTGGCAGAGCTTCTTGCATTCGTGGAGTCTACATGTGTTAGTAGTTATCTCGCGGCGTATATAAGGGCTGACTTACCCGCATGGAAGCTTCAAACCACAGGTTTCGCCACACCGAGCGAGCTGAAGGTGGCACGGCTTGTTGGCAATCGTATTCTTGCCACAAGCACAGCGCTTCTCCGTTAGGTAAGGACACGGCGGGCAGTCGACATCGTCGGGGTGGCACCGATGGTCGACCAGCGGATGTCCGCACACCGGCCGCCGCGTACACTTGGATGCGCAAAAGGGCTCCCGAGTTCCGCACGGCTGGGGGGGCTGCAGGACAGTCTGCCCGCAGCCGCAGCTGATTTCCTCCCAGACGGCCTCCGGACAGGTCGAGCAGGGTCCGCGGTGGCAGAGCTTCTCGCAGAGATGAGTGCCGCACTTCAAGGGTCGACCGCAAACCTGAAGGCAGATATGTTCGGCCTCGACGGGGATGCTGTCGGGCCCCAGACGCTGCTTCCTTTGCTGGGCGATTCGCTGCTGCGCCTTCTTCTCGCCGGGGCAGCAATGTTCGCCGCATCGGTGCCGTCCACAGTTCCGTGTGGCCTGGCACACCTTGAAGCACAATGGCTTTTGCACGTCTCCTTGGTGGCAGACAGTCTGGGTAGTGACTCTGCCACAGCGGCAGTCAATATCCATGGTCTCGCCGCATGGGCTGCAGTCGCCGATGTGGCAGAGCGAGGCGCAAAGGTGTCCGCATGAGAGCAGCTTCTCGCATGCCTTGTCGCAGTGCGGTACCTCGTCCTCGCACCCCTGGCGTGGATGATCCATGAGCTCTTCGAGCGGTGTTTTCCCGCAGGGGCAGTGCGTCACCACATCCGGAGCCAGGGGACAATGAGCCGGCAGCTCATCTTGGGCATGGCAAGTCAATTCACACTTGTGAAGACCGCAATCGTAGGCTCTTCCACATGTGCTTCCGCAGTTAAAAGAACCAGTGAACCAAGAGCCGTCGGATACGTCATAAGAGTCAGCCGCGTCGTCTCGGAAGCAGCACTTAATCTCCTTCTCGACCTTTCCGCAGTAGCACTTGGCGTTGACTGTGACCTGACAATCTCCGCAGAACCCTTCGTGGCAGGGCTGATCACAGAAGTGCTCTCCACACGACATGATATCGCCGCAAGGTTCGTGGCAGCTCCAGCCGTTGTTGTAATCGGTTTCCCGGCAGGGTTTTCGGTTCTCGGTTTTCCCGCAATAGCAGGGTTCCGGTGGGCTCAGCACGGCGCACGGCGTACAGGGACCTGCGTGGCATTGAAGAGTACATGGGTGAGGGCAAGTAGATCGAGGCTTTGAACAAGTCTGCCCGCATGAATGAGGCGGGAGAAAGGCGCTGGTCTGGCTCGGGCTGGTCTCCTTTCCGCACCAGCAGTGGTAGGAACTGGGGCCCTCGGACAGCTGAGAGTTGCAACCAGGGCAGCGCCAGACTGCCGTCTCGGTCTCGTCGTCGATCTTCATGGACGTGTTGTACCATTCCTGGGCGCAGCTGAGGTGGACAACGCCCCAGCAGGTCGAGCACGACCATATTTGACATTCTCGAGTGACCTCTTCGGTGCATACTCGGCATTCATAGTTGAAATTGCTGATGTCTTCCTGGATTCTCTGCCAGAGCTCCGAGGCAGTAGATTTGGGCAGGTCAGGCCGAGGCTGCTTCGCCTTGTGATGATTTTTCCTTGAGTTCCTGTTCCCCTGTCGAGGTCCTGAAGGGGGTGCCCTGGACTGAATGTTAGCATTCACGGGTCACTCGGGATCAAGGAGAGCATGGGGCATACCTCCTGGTCTCGACAGGCTGGCCAGGGACAAACTCAGCGGCAGTGGCGCTCAAGGATGGCCCAGCTTCCGTGTCCGCCTGGCTAGCATTGTCGGCTTCGGTGGTCAAACGCCCGCCAAACTGCCGTTGAGATCCGACGCGGAACGACGTTCGAGGCTGGACCTGGGCTTCCGAGGCACCGCCCCGGCCGCCCTGGCCCTGGCCGCCGCCTCGTGCGGGTCTCCTCCGTCTCGGACGCCTTGAAGTACCGGGTGCAGAGGATGATGCGTCCGTTTGACCCGGCCGGGTTGTGGTCTGGGGATTTTGCTGGTTTGATGACTGAGGTTGAGGAGCAGAGCCGCCCTCGGTGGTGGCGTTTTCACTGCCGTTCCCACGGCCGCGTCCTCTACCGGCCCTACGGCGTCGGTTTCCTCGTCCGGGTTGGCCTTGAGCCTGGGTTGAGGGTTGCGATGCCTCTCCTCCTTCAGGCATGGTGGCGATACCAGATGGCGACAGATTTGTTTGTGCTGAAATGGTGGGCCTTGGGTTGGTGCGCTGTGATAAATATAGCGTCTTCGTAGCAGAAATGGTCAAAAAGTGAGAGCCGAGAGTGGTGGAGCAGAGAAGGAGCAGAGAAGTAGCAGGTAGGTAGCAGGCAGCTTGCGCTGGAGGAGACGTGAAGGTGAAGGTGAAGGTGAAGGTTTCGATGTGAGACAACGGAACAGGCGACGAGCCTCGTTTTGATATCAAAATTCCAACAGAATAATTGGCCTCGTCCAAGAATGACGGGCAGAGGCGCTCACCAAGTGGAGCCTAAGGCAGTGGCAAGGCCACCCGTATGGCAGTGCCGGTAGGTTTCCGCACTGTCTCGGTGCTTGATCCTGGCTGACAAACGCAACTCAGAATGACTCACCCAAATCTGCCAGCCCTTTTTAGTCGGTGACCAGCCCACTTGATTTGTGCGTATTTTCTCACAAACGATGCGAGTAAGAGTCATACGACGGTGATTGACCAGCCCGGACGACGGCAGACTCATCCTGAGGGTTTCCCTATTGAGAAAGGTACAAGGCAGAGGAAGAGTCTGCCGTTCGAGTGCGACTCACACAGGTGGCTGAAGATATTGCACAGTGTATTTAAGCGTGTGTTTTCACACTGTGACACCTTGAGTTTAGGGTAAGCAGGTAAGGAAGAGCTCTGAAATGCGTAAGAGTTCAGTCACTCACCTGGGAGTCAATGTGTTGTTTGCCTTGCAGCTGTTGCCGAAGTGTGTTTTCCACTTCCATGTGCTGAATTAGCACCATGCTTGGTTGCTGAGGAGTTGATGTCCTCGTGATTGTTGGTATACCATTTGACATACCTAATTCAAAATAGCGGCCCAAGATATATCCATCAACACGCCGTGGTCGCGCATCTGATCAACCATTAAGCTCAAAGACGTTACCGACGCAGAGGAAAGTCCCGAAAGCCAAAACAAGCCAAGCTGCACCAACTACGAACACTCGCAGTGACACTCGAGCTGCTCCCCGATATTGATGTACCAATCCCGGGGAACATCCAACCGTCCCGTGCCGCCACCCCCTTCTCATGGGGAAAAGACATGCCAGCGAACAACTCAACGTCTGAACCAAACAGATCTGTAGGATCGTAGAGAGAAGCATCGCCACAGCCTCTCCAATATTTAGTGCGATGCGACTCCAAAAAATACGAGTCGGCCGCTCGCCTGGAAAGATTGCTTCGGGAAGGGTCAATGTGGTCAATGCCGGGCATGAAAAAAGGAGCGAATCCATCACTCTCTCGATGACATGCATCGCCGCCAAGGCCTAAAAAGGGTCTCACTGTCTCAGCCACGTCTAAATCCTTCCTCAAAATCGGCAGTAGTTCGTCTCTGGCCCTTTGCCGCAGTTTGTCTCGGATTTAAGTGGGCGCAGAGAGGGACGCGTTTTGAGAGTCTGGGGTTCACGACTTTCAAGGGCGATGAAGAGACAGGCTCACATGAACAGAGAGACGTTCCTCTGTCGTTCGATTAAGTCTAATTTAAACGCAAACCTCTCGTTGGCCTGGATGAACGTGAACAATCAACAAAAGTCATACCATGCTCATCCTGCCATCCAACCTGTCAGACTTCTTTCCCCCTCTCATATCAATATATTTGAGCACGGATGGACTAGAAATGACAATTTCCATGCTTGCTTCATTCGCCCCTTCGAGTGCCGACACCCGAATAAACGAAACGGCCGACCCCCCGAATTGCCCTGTCCACGTGCAGATTGGCTGGAATTACCCCCTGTTTGGAGAGGCCCGGGGCCTTTTTTCAAGCTTCTTTTAGGTCTCGGCCTTGTCGGGCGCCAGGCCAGGGGCAAGGGGGGATTCGACGAACCGTGAGTTCCGTTCGTCGAGGAAGAGAGAGAGAGAATAGGAGAGAGGAGGAAGAAGGAAGAAGAAGAGAAGGGAACAGACGACAATGCAAACAGTCAGATTCACTTGCAATGTGACCCCCAGCGTCGCATCCGAGACTCCTTCCAACGCACGTCTGAAACGTGCAGAAAACCTGGAACAAGCGCCAACGCACCTCCATTCACGTCACTCACCTAATCACTTTTCACATCTCTCCACGTTCGTGCCGCCTCCCAGAAACTTACTCAAAAAGAACAGCGGTTAATTAATCCGCCCACTCGACGCTATACGAAACGCGCCTGGGGCTAAAAGCCAATTCCCCCTCCTTCTTCATCCCATGACTCGGCGGATCCCAATTTTGCTCAGCCTCACAAGCTCCTTTTTCTCCGTCTCTAGTCCATAGGTAAGAAGAGATTCCCAGGAACCGGGATCCAGGAACATTCTTTCTTTCTTTCTTTCGAGAGGTTGCATCCAAAAATCCCCCCCCCCCCCCCCCCCCCCCCCGGCGCGCAGCCCGTCTAGCTTTGAATCCTTGCTTTCCCGTTTAAATTTCTCTCCTTTTGTTGGTTCTTCTGTTTCTTGTCTGCCCAAACCCATTCTTCAACCTTGAAGCCTTGCTTTTTGCGTCGCTGACATTACTCTCGTTCGTTCTTTGTATTTGATGTTATAGCATCTCCTCGCATCTCCTCGTGAGTCTTGTCCGCCCATCTGCTCACTCACCTCTTGTCCCTGATCAAAGTGGTGATTTCTAATAACCAACCGCAGCTCATATTGCTTTGTATCCGTAAAGGCACCCTCTCGTTGGTCATGTATTCATCCATCTTACCGCACTGAGCTCTTCCCTCACCTTGTCCCCCTCCCCCAACCATGAGGCCCGTCATCATCACAAACGTGGCCCTGGCCATCATCTGGCTCTGTCTCTTCCGATACTGCCAGAAGCACTCATTCCACGACCCGTCGACCCTGTTCTACGACCCGAATCGAGCATACACCCAGGAATACTCCGCCGTCCGAGAAGCCGAAGCCCAAGAGTTCCTCACAAAGGCCTCCACGACTCCCGCCACGGCCGCCAAGCCCCTTCTTTACGGCGGCGGCAACGAGACGACCCCAGGAGACGCCCAGCAGCCCGAGGGAGTCAAGCTGTGCATCGGCATCCCCAGCGTTCGACGAGACCGGGAAATCTTTGTCGGCAAGACGCTCGCCTCGCTGGCCGACACATTGAGCATCGAGGAGCGGAAGAGGGTCAACTTGAAGGTCCTCCTGGGCGAACACGTGCCCTCGAGCCATCCCGTGTACGGCCAAGACTGGCTCCCCAACATTGCCGATGAGGTCCTCGTCTACGGCGAGGAGGGATCCAACCCCATTAAGGAGTACCACCTCATCACCAACTCGTCCTTCCGGTGGCTCCCCGAGGATTCGCGAAACAAGCGCGTGCAGCTGGACTATGCGAACCTGATCGCGAGGTGTCGAAACCAAGGGGCCGACTACTTCGTCCTGGTCGAAGACGACGTCGTCGCTTCCCGGGACTGGTTCAAGCGACTGACCAGATCCATCGAGGAAGTCGACGCGCGCAGCAACGGACAGGACTGGCTCTACCTCCGCCTCTTTTATACCGAAACCTACCTGGGCTGGAACTCGGAAGAGTGGCGGACCTATCTTGGCAACAGCGTCGCCCTCTTCTTGGTCGTCACGGGGACGTTCCTCTTTGTCCGATGGAGATCGCCTGCCATGAGGCCGCTCAAGGCCACCGACATGATCAAGGCGAACCTCGACCTGGTGGCCATCATCGCCTTCTGGATGGCCATGTACATCGCGCTGTACTTCATGGCGGGACGCTTGCTGGTGAGTCCGTACCGCTTCGGCGTCCACGAGATGCCGCAGTACGGGTGCTGCGCTCAGGGTCTGGCCATGCCGCATCGACACCTGGGGAAGCTCGAAGACGGCCTCAGGGAACCGGGATACGATCTCGCCGGAGACTCCTTCATCGACCTGGTGGCCGAGAGGCAGGGCTTAAAGAAGTGGGTGATGGTTCCCAGCGTGTTGCAGCACATTGGCATCAGGGGATCCTCGGACATGGGATACCTTAAGACGACGTGGAACTTTAGCTTCGAGAAAGGACCGTGGCCGCTGAGATAGGGGACAAGGAGAAAAGGAAGAAAGAATAAACATACCCTGGAAATAGAAATGGAAATTATTTTTTCATACCAACCTAGAGAATCAGTTGCGGAGTCAAACCTGGGGTTTGCATCTCATGGCTCAAGCGACCCATGAAGAGTCTCGTTCGGATGGAAACTCTTTTGCAAGTCGACGACCCCATCCAACTGCTTCTGAACTGGACTCACACCCCCTTCGAGAGTCGTTTCAATTTGAAAGCACTTCCGGCTAGCTTTTCTTTATCGCCCCGGGGGGGTGTTGACCCGAGGAAGCTCGTAGACGAAACCCCCGGGGCGGGCATCGCGACCGCCCGGGTGAAGGCTCGGTGAGAATCCGTTTTCGTACACCAAGGTGAAAGAGTGCCGGTGGATGGAAGTACATCTCCATGAAACCGTCCAACAAAAACCTCGGCAATGGGCAGCTGTGCAATTTGAATCCAGCATCCAGCAAGGGCGTGGGAAGGGTATCCGTTTCCAAGAGACCGAGAAAGCACGGCAACTCCTTCCCGAAGCAAAGCATCCGTACGGATGGGGTGCTTTCGGAAGACTCCGGGACAAGTTTCCGGCTCCGAAGGGCCGTTCGGGACGGGTTTTTGATGTCGACAAGAAAGTGGTCGCTGTCGAGCTAGAGCGGGGAAAGCTGGAGAAGAGCTGATGCGCCTTGTTTCCGGTGGATCTCGCTGCTAGTTCCCCCGGAGCAGCGGAGAGGAAAGGGGGGGGGGTCTTGCCTGCCGAAGGCTTCGGGAAGTTGTTGACACAAGGGGCGTTGGCTCCGACCATTTACAACGAGAGATTGTCTTCGCTGGTAGTCCCCGCCGCGATGGAATCTTCGTGTAGGCCTTGGCTGTCGTTGGTTGAGGAAACCGCTGTGTGTGATCGCCGTCACCGCACGCCGACAGGCCTGTCGCAAGCTGGTCACATGTCCTCTGCTCCCAAATCGAACGAGAATACCCCGTGCCGCCCGCGCAACTTGGGGATTTCTCGCCCCCCACCATCGGAACGCTGGGTGTGGCGTCAGCTCTGAAAATAGGCCCAGCCGGGTTGAAAGCCCAGCTCAATCAGCTGGCCGTTCGAAAAGGTGCGGCTCCGTCGCAGGTCCTACCCAACGGGCGAGAGAGAAAAAAAACAGGCGGCTATTATTGGACGGTCAGGATCGCATCTGCAAGGAAGCTCTAGCATGAAGCTTTGAGCTTCAGTTACCTTTGATATCACCATCTCGCAACAAAACTCGTGGTTGTCGCACAAGGTGTGCTTGGACTCTGCCCATCAGTCAGATGTTGGGGGAGGGGCCATGGAGAAAAAAACATGAGAACCACGCACGTGACCTCTCCCAACACCGTGTCCGCCAGTTTTCGGCGCCCGTTGCTGAGAGAGTTTTCGAAAGAGAGGGGGTAGGCAAAAAACATTCGAGCTCTTCACCACCTCTCGCCCTCAACGAAAATCCCGTCGCGTGCTACACCGAGCGCAAGCTTCCAGACGTCTCTCTCCTCCTCTGCAAAAATGGCTGCTGTCATCAAGGCCGTCAACGCCAAGATCCGGTCGAACCCGGTGTCGGATTACCTCTGCTCGACCCGTACGTTTTTCCATGACTCCCCTATTATACCTGAGCACCGAGCACGAAAGACGATGTCGGAGGTTTTTTTGCTTGGGCGTTCCAACCCTCCGAACTACCCGTCGACCACGCAAAACATCTCCGTCCAGATACTACAGCTTCTCTGAGCTTTACGAGCGCCAAACGATGCGACATCTCGAAAGAATACGTTTTTACAGAGGTTTTGCGGGTGCGGGATATGCTCGGTCGTGCTGGCCGCTTGGGCGTCGGAATGAAGCCGAGATGCCGAGGAGTCATGATATTTTGCTTCGGCTTGGTCAAACACCATGTCGGATGAAACCAGGCTGACAAGATGTCGTCTAGATTTCTGGGGTCCCGCGTCCAACTTTGGTATTCCCATCGCCGCCATCTTGGATACTCAGAAGAGCCCTGAGATGTGAGCTGACTCCCGCACGCTCCCCCGCGTCCCCCCGCGGTTTTCCCCAGACGCTCGGTTCGCTGACTCACCGGACCTCAACAGGATCTCCGGACAAATGACGGGCGCCCTCATCATCTACGCCGGCACCTTCATGCGCTACTCGATGGCCGTGCAGCCTCGAAACTGGCTCCTGTTCGCCTGCCACTTCGTCAACGAGGGCGCACAGCTGACCCAGGGATACCGATACATGAACTACCACTACTGGGGTGGTAAGGAGCAGATGCAGGCGGCCGCCGAGGCCGCCAAGGGCAAGATCGAGCAGGCTACCGAAAAGGTTGCGGACGCTGCTAGCAAGTAGAAGAGCTTCCTGTCGCAAATATGACAGCTGGAAAGCCGTAGCTGAGACGGTTCGTTGAGCGGTGCGTCGGGGGTGGTGGTTGATAACTTGGAGGGAGGGCCCTCGGGGTTCTGTAGCTCGGGGTTCGGAGAGTGTGAGCGCGGCCAAACACACCGATTCACAAACGGCAAAAAACCTACCCACGCCATCATGCAGCTGCGAGATGGTCGATTGGTCTCCATGCCCATCTAGATTGCACCATGGCCTGGGTACCTGCAGTTGCCCGTGCCCCCCAGGTTGTGCCAGGGAACGGCGATGTTTTGTTTGCTTGTTTTTTCCGGTTCTAGAGAAATCCATCACCTGTTTAGACCATGGCTGGGTGCAAATGTGCCACGCGCGCCATTGTGCGGGTTGGTGCTAGTGAATTGAGCGAGTGAGCATGAGGCACGAAACCCCCGCAAAGTTACTCCAGTTGTTTCGCCATGTGCGAGCCCGGAAGAGCTTCGTTGGACGTCGGCCAACAGACCAGAGGGCACCAAAGACCTCCCTCCCATTGGCGTGAGGCTGGGAGAAGTGCAGGAAGTGTTGCCGCCTTTGCCTCAGATATGGGACGCCAAACCCCACAGCTGCGACTAGAGGGAATCCCATAGGTCGAGGGGCGTGGAAAGCCAGTTCCGTGGAATCTCTCACCCGGGACCAGGACTGATCCGACTTGTTGAGGAGAGCTGGACCACTGGAGGACGACGGTGGAAGCGCGAGAATCTCGGGATGAGGAGGGGAGATCTGGCTGTGTGGGTCCGGCTGGAAACCCCGATCTTGCTTTGACGAGAGACCGCGTGCGAGCTTGTGGAAGCCAATGGCAGCGAGGTGAGGTCACATTAACAAATATCGCAACGGAGGCAGCGGCGTGGAACCCCGGCCGCTCTCCAGAACGTCTTGTACGTGCGCTGCTGCAACGATGGAATGTTGTGCTACAACGCTCAATGCCATTCTCTTCATGGACGAAGGGGAGCAGGCATCCACTTCCAAGATTGCAGTCCGCTTGTACCCTTGGTTAGCCGCTCCTCGCAGGTTGCAGTCTCCCTGGTCCGGATCCCACATGATGCGCGCCATCTGCAGCACGTCACGGCACTCGTCCTCTAGAGGTTAAGGGTGATGAGAAGCACGCTGGCCGTCGCTCAACTCCGGCCGAGATAAGGAAGCCAGAAAATGTCTCAGGGCGAGTCTTGGTTGCTGGGCCGGCAAGCCTTTCCTGGGGTGCAGCGTAGGCAGCAGAACGCTGGGGAACCGAGTGGCTGGATTGCAGGTTGCCGGGAGGAGAGTCATCGTCGTCCGGCTGGCATGCATTGTTTTGGAAGAGGAGGGAGGGAAAAGGCAAAACCTCCATGACGATGGCCTTGAGACTTCCGGACACCGGAAATGCAAAACGACGTTGGGTAGTAGGGGAGGTGGCCCTGGAAAGTTGGAGAAGCGGGAGGCGGGAGGTCCCTGGACAGGTCCCTGGGAACGGGACAGGGCCCTGCTTGCGGCGTCCAGTCGAGTTGCCTCCAAGGCCTTGGAGCCCTGTACTTCGTAACGCGCATTTCTCGGGATCAGCGTCAGCGACGTGGACGCCTGTCAGGACATCGAGATGCCTTGTTCGGCATTCACCAGCCCTACCACCGAAGCGACTTCTGCCCAATTGGCCTGGCTCTTCGCCTCTTCCAAGCTTAACCTTGTTGACCGTCATCGCCTGCTCAAAAGTTGGGGCACACCGTACACCGAAAACCGAGGTCGGAGCTAGCTTCTCCGGACAGGAGGCCGGCTTAAACTTCCTCATGGAAAAGGTGCTTTTGGTGGTGGGAGGTCGGTCACCTCTGCGACATGTGCCGGTGGAGGAGGGGGGACAGAAATGCGCACCAATGGAATAGCTGCCTTAGTCATGGGCTAATTGCCATTTGCAACGAGCCGGCCGTTCTGGCACAGCTTGATGCGACTTTCTCTGTGATGCGCCGCTACGGATGCGAGCAATCGGCTTGTCAATCGGCTCGTCAAACAAGATGATAAAGAAGGGGGCGTGAATGGTTGAAGCAATTGGGGGATATGGAGGGCGTGAGTAGATCCCCCAACCTCGAGAAGCCCCATGGGTGCTGGACGTGGATGTCGACGTGGACGAGAGCGATGCCAGTGCGCAACTGAACGGGATGCAAACCCCGCGAGAGACGGAACACGGGGGTGTGGCACTGTGGGAGAGCTCCGTGACGAGAGAATCTCTCTGCTTGTCGGCCTTCAACCTCCGTGGGGGTGGGGTAGGATGGAAATAAACAATGTGTGCGTGTGGGCGGGAATGAGGGGCCTTTGGAGCCACGGATGGAGATCGGCCAGGCGAGGAGGATAGACACAGCCCCAGGTCATTTCGTTACCAACGACGGGAAGTCACCGAGCCCCATGATGGCTTTGGACGCCAGCATCGTCGAACCCGTGGTGGACGGGCCGGTTCCCAGGTCGCAAAGCAGAGTTGCATCGAACCCCCGTCTATTGAGTCCGTCTGGGTGCTCAGAAGGGTGTGTCGTGAAGGTATAATTATGTGAGGGACTATGTACGAAGGACGGTATGCGGCAGCGGGTTGTGGTGGGTGATGGGCGGCATTGGTGGTTGATGGAAGACAGAGCCGGCCGGCGAGCGGCGAGCCGCGCGTATGTGCTTCGACTGAGGTCGAGAGAGAAGGGGGGGACCACGGCCACGGCGACGGAGGACTGCACCCCGCACTCGTCCACCGAGCTGGAGCTCGGAGGTGGGAGCTCGGAGCTCGAGCTGCGAAGCTGGAGATGGCGGTGGTTGTCGGCGTAAGAGGATGATCGTCTGCCGGGCCTGGACGTGGCTTGACGGTGCCGTGGGACTTGAGGGTCGTCAGCCAGTCGCCGAAGCCTTCGCCTGCGAGATGGATGCACCGGCATACGCAACACCGCATGCTGAGGCTCTGTGTGTGGGAGAGTTGCGGGACAGGGATCAAGGACTGGGCATCTTGCTCAGGGTCGAGCAAGAAGAGCAGGCTGGCATTCGTACATCCTCGGCATTAAGGAACTCAGCAAACGTGGATCCTCGACTCGTCTTCCCTTTGTCCATGACATGGTAAGCCATGGCGAAACACAACAATGTGGCCGCAACGCCGGCTTCAGGCGTGTGGGACGTCTCGACCTCTAGAGGTAAGGTGTGGTGCAGACAACCTCTAGAGGCAAGGTGCGGTGCGGACGACCTCTAGAGGTAAAGTGTGAGTGCCGACAACCTCTAGAGGTAAGGCGCCGAGCGGTAGGGTGTTGTTGGCCTACGTGGACGAAATACGAACCAAGGATTGTTGAGGAGGAGGAGAGGAGGAAGAGATGAGGAAAATTTTCAAGTCATTTGGGCCACACCATCAAGGCTCGCGCGGCCAGCGAACATGGCAGACAGCCGGTAAGCGGTGTAACGGTCGGCGATTGAGGCGGCGTTAGCCAACATGTTGAAGCTTCGACGAGCCTTATTTATTAAAAAAAAAAAGCGATACGAACAGATAGGCCAGGAAAGTTGCTGTCAGTGGTTGAGCTGATATGAGACAAAAGAAACAAGTCAGCCTGGAGGGAGGGGAAAGACCGCGGCCGACTATCGGCGTCGCCTGATTGGCCAATGGCTCGATTTTGTGTCGGGCCTTCCCTGGACGTTGCGTCAAGGGCGCTATTCGTCGCAAACAAGGCCGAGATGCGCCTTCCAAATAGTCCAAGTCCAGGTCCCAGGTCCCAGGTCCCAGGTCCCATTGAACTTTTACGTCCCCAGCTCGACTCGCGGCGGATGCCGTTGACGGAATCGTCTGTCTGGTCTGCTCTGCACTGCAGCCACCGAAGAAGATACGATAGGCACGCCAATGAGGGTATCTCTTGCTTCTCCAAGTCCCTGCCCGTCCGAACAAAGCACGTTTCCGCCCCCCAGCCGGTCCTGGTGACCGCAACCGCATCCCACCCACACCTCTGCTTTCCCTCGATGATATCTCGCACACCCCCCATGTCCTTCTATTTTTTTCTTCTTCTTTTCTTTTCCTGTCATATCCCCCATGGCCACTGGTCCGTGCAATTTTGCCTATTCCCGGGAGAGGCGCGGCAGTGAAGTCTATCTCGTCCATTTGATGCAGCGGCGTTAGTGATGCGACTGCTCGCGCTGCACCTCCGCCGCCCTCCGCTGTGCTCCTCCACCATTATGACGCTCCTCTCGCTCCTCTCGCTCCCCCGGCACGCGGCTGTTGCTTTGCTCGCCCTGCAGCATGTCCGATGCTGCAGCAAGGCAGGACGTGACCGGCCCGGTCGAGCCTCCCTGGAGATTCCATAGATCCGCGAATCCCAGATGAACCACACCCCTTGCGCTGCTGCTCAAGAACGGCTGGCAAGGGCGCGAGGTCACAAGACAGACGGACATTGCTTTTGGCGAGAGGCGTCCAGGTCGCACTGGACGGCGGCGAAGTGCCAAGTCCCACATCAGCTGCTCATGACATTGTTTTGGAAGAAAAACTACGTAAAAACCACCTCCAGCAACTGGGATGCCTAGGTGCGAATAACAAATCACCGAGCTACGGAGCTGGCTCACCTCGAGCGTGGTGTGGAGGTATCTGTGCCAATGACGGGCTGGGGCACTCCGTTCTCTGGGATGCTCCTGTTCTGCCTCTGGCCACCAACAAAAGAAAAGAAAAAAGTGGCAACCTGACGCTTGAGAAGCATGCTGGAGGACCGACCCAGTTCTCCATCCGCAAGAGGTACGGTTAACCGCCTGCTCTCTTGCTGGAACGACGCTTCTGAGACGGGCTGGGGGGCGTGTGAGATGAGGCCTGAGAAGGCTCACGCATGGGGAACGTGCAAGGGAACGTGGTGGGAGGAGGGAGGTGCGTGGATAGAGGCGGCACTGCTAGCCTCCCATCCCCATTCATTCCCCCGGCCGGGCGCCGGGTGTGTCACCGAGTCTCTCGAGTCCTCAACCCGCTGCGGAAGCAGAGCTTGGCCCAGAGTCCGTCCTACAAAACCCCCTCCCCCTCCTGCTTTTTTCCTCCTCTCCTTTCTCCCCTCTAAGCCCCAACCTCCGTCTCCCTCTGCTACCCGTCCCTACTGCCACCCAATCGCCCGTGTCCTGTGCTTCTGGGAATCACTGTGGTCAACTCGTGAGCCGGAAGAGCTGTCGCGGTATCTTCATACCGAACAAGCGTGCTCGTTACCCCACCACTCCCAAGGACCCCGCCAACGCCGACAAAGCTCCCCCGCCAAAGCTCCCTTCCTCGCCTTTCTGCCACCATCACCATTATCAACTACCTCCTAAAAACAATCGCCAAGATGGTTGCTCCCGGTGCCCCCCAGCAGCCCCTCACCTTCAACGATGTGTTTGAAGATGAGGAGGTCGATGAGCCGAAGCCCACCAACACGGTCCACCACATCCGTGCCAACTCTAGCATCATGCACGTCAAGAAGATTCTTGGTGAGTCACAATGGTCCTCTCTGAGCTCCTGGGTCATCGATCCGAGCTCAATTGGCTCCAAGGAAGATGCGCTGACTCGATTGTCTCCTCGCGACAGTCGCCAACCGTGGTGAAATTCGTAAGTCTCCCGTGACCCGTCAGGGGCCCGCAATCGCTAACATGTGAATAGCCATTCGTGTATGACTTCCATCCATCCACCCGACCGCCCTGTGTGAGAACATCGAGCTGACCCACTACCGTTGTACAGATCTTCAGAACCGTGAGTTTGATCTTATACCAGCAGTCGTGGAACAAGAGCTGACCCTTGGCGTTTGTACAGGCTCACGAGCTGTCACTGCACACGGTTGCAGTCTTCAGTTATGAGGACCGTCTGAGCATGCACCGACAGAGTACGAAACGTCCCACCCGATGCTACCGCTTACTGGTTGTGCTGACTCTCTCGCAGAGGCCGACGAGGCCTACGTCATTGGCAAGCGTGGACAGTACACCCCTGTTGGCGCCTACCTTGCTGGCGACGAGATCATCAAGATTGCCGTCCAGCACGGTGTGCAGATGATCCATCCCGGTAAGTGATACAATGCTCACTACAATTCTGCCGCCGCCGCTGACCACATTCGCAGGCTACGGTTTCCTCTCCGAGAACGCCGAGTTCGCTCGCAACGTTGAGAAGGCTGGCCTTATCGTAAGTCCCGAGTCGGCCCCACCAGTTTCTCCGGCTCCTGTGCACTGACCTCCAAACCCCAGTTCGTCGGTCCATCCCCCAATGTCATCGACTCCCTCGGTGACAAGGTTTCCGCCCGAAAGCTGGCCAACGCCGCCAATGTCCCTGTCGTCCCCGGTACCCCTGGCGCCGTCGAGAAGTACGAGGAGGTCAAGGCCTTCACCGACACGTATGGCTTCCCCATCATCATCAAGGCTGCCTTTGGTGGTGGTGGCCGCGGCATGCGAGTCGTCCGCGACCAGGAGAGCCTGCAGGAGAACTTTGAGCGTGCCACTTCGGAGGCCAAGACGGCCTTTGGCAACGGCACCGTCTTTGTCGAGCGCTTCCTCGACAAGCCCAAGCACATTGAGGTCCAGCTTCTCGGTGACAACCACGGCAACATTGTCCACCTGTACGAGCGTGACTGCTCCGTCCAGCGACGACACCAGAAGGTGGTTGAGATTGCTCCCGCCAAGGATCTCCCCGCCGATGTCCGTGACACCATCTTGGCTGATGCCGTCCGCCTGGCCAAGACTGCCGGTTACCGCAATGCCGGTACTGCCGAGTTCTTGGTTGATCAGCAGAACCGCCACTACTTCATTGAGATCAATCCCCGTATCCAGGTCGAGCACACCATCACCGAGGAGATTACCGGTATCGATATCGTTGCCGCTCAGATCCAGATTGCTGCCGGTGCTACTCTCCAGCAGCTTGGTCTGACCCAGGACCGCATCTCCACCCGCGGTTTCGCCATCCAGTGCCGTATCACTACTGAGGATCCCGCTCAGGGCTTCCAGCCCGACACGGGTAAGATTGAGGTCTACCGCTCCTCTGGAGGTAACGGTGTCCGTCTGGATGGAGGAAACGGCTTTGCTGGTGCCGTCATCACACGTAAGTCATCCCCACTTATATCCCCACTGTTTCCCGCCGCCAAAACACCCTGAAACTATCACCACCATGGGCTCATTTTGAGCTTCATCCTATTTGAACTTGCTGCTAACAAAACCAGCCTTCTACGATTCTCTTCTCACAAAGTGCACCTGCCATGGTTCCACTTACGAAATCGCCCGTAGAAAGGTTCTCCGAGCTCTTATCGAGTTCCGTGTCCGAGGTGTCAAGACCAACATTCCCTTCATCGCCTCTCTCTTGACCCATCCCGTCTTCATCGACGGCAACTGCTGGACCACCTTCATTGACGACACCCCTGCTCTGTTCGACCTCATTGGCAGCCAGAACCGAGCCCAGAAGATGCTCAGCTACTTGGGAGACGTTGCCGTCAACGGCAGCAGCATCAAGGGCCAGGTCGGCGAGCCCAAGCTCCGTACCGAGATCAACGTGCCTGAGATTTTTGCCAAGGACGGCACCAAGATCGACGTCAGCGTTCCTTGCAAGAAGGGATGGCGTAACGTCATCCTCGAGCAGGGCCCCAAGGCCTTTGCCAAGGCCGTCCGCGACTACAAGGGCTGCTTGCTCATGGACACCACCTGGCGTGATGCCCACCAGTCTCTCTTGGCCACTCGTGTCCGAACTGTTGATCTGCTCGGAATTGCCAAGGAGACCAGCCACGCCCTCTCCAACCTGTACTCGCTCGAGTGCTGGGGTGGCGCCACTTTTGACGTCGCCATGCGCTTCCTCTACGAGGATCCTTGGGACCGCCTCCGCAAGATGCGCAAGCTGATCCCCAACATCCCCTTCCAGATGTTGCTCCGTGGTGCCAACGGTGTCGCTTACGCTTCTCTTCCCGACAATGCCATCGACCACTTTGTCGACCAGGCCAAGAAGAACGGTGTCGATATCTTCCGAGTCTTCGATGCCCTCAACGATATCGACCAGCTCGAGGTCGGTATCAAGGCCGTTCACAAGGCCGGTGGTGTTGTCGAGGCTACCGTGTGCTACTCGGGGGACATGCTAGTAAGTTATTCTCTTGTTCTTTGTCTCGTATCTGGCAATGTGGTGTTTGGGTGTTTGCATGAATCCCAATGCTTAGCCTTCCGTCTATGAACTACCCAGTCTAACACCGTATAGAACTCCAAGAAGAAGTACAATCTCCAGTACTACCTCGACCTCGTTGACAAGCTTGTCGCCCTCGACATCCATGTCCTCGGCATCAAGGACATGGCTGGTGTCCTCAAGCCCCACGCCGCTACGCTCCTGATCGGTGGTATCCGCAAGAAATACCCCGACCTTCCCATCCACGTGCACACCCACGACTCTGCCGGTACCGGTGTTGCTTCCATGGTTGCTTGCGCCAAAGCCGGTGCCGATGCCGTCGATGCCGCCACTGACAGTCTGTCTGGCATGACCTCGCAGCCTAGCATCAACGCCATCATTGCCTCGCTGGAGGGCAGTGAGCTCGACCCCGGTCTGGATGTCCACCAAGTCCGCGCCCTCGACGTGTACTGGTCTCAGCTTCGCCTCCTCTACTCTCCTTTCGAGGCTCACCTCGCTGGCCCCGACCCCGAGGTGTACGAGCACGAGATTCCCGGTGGTCAGCTGACCAACATGATGTTCCAGGCCTCTCAGCTGGGACTCGGATCTCAGTGGCTTGAGACCAAGAAGGCTTACGAGCACGCCAACGACCTTCTTGGCGACATTGTCAAGGTCACCCCTACGTCCAAGGTTGTGGGCGATCTTGCCCAGTTCATGGTATCCAACGGCCTCTCTCCCGAGGACGTCAAGGCTCGTGCTTCTGAGCTCGATTTCCCCGGCTCCGTGCTGGAGTTCCTCGAGGGTATGATGGGCCAGCCATACGGCGGCTTCCCCGAGCCTCTGCGCACCGACGCTCTCCGCGGACGTCGCAAGCTGGAGAAGCGCCCTGGCCTGTACCTCGACCCCATCGACTTTGCCAAGACCAAGCGCGAGCTCGGAAAGAAGTTTGGTGGCCCCGTCACCGAGTGCGACATTGCCTCGTACATCATGTACCCCAAGGTCTTTGAGGACTACAAGAAGTTCTGCGAGCAGTACGGTGACCTCTCGGTCCTGCCTACACGCTACTTCCTGACCCGCCCTGAGATTGGCGAGGAGTTCCACGTCGAGCTGGAGAAGGGCAAGACGCTCATCCTGAAGCTTCTTGCCGTCGGTCCTCTGTCGGAGAACACTGGCCAGCGTGAAGTCTTCTTCGAGATGAACGGTGAGGTCCGACAGATCACCGTCGTCGACAAGAAGGCTGCCGTCGACAACGTCAGTCGCCCCAAGGCCGATGCTGGCGACTCCAGCCAGGTCGGTGCTCCCATGGCCGGTGTGCTGGTCGAGCTCCGAGTTCACGAGGGCTCCGATGTCAAGAAGGGCGACCCCATTGCCGTCCTGTCTGCCATGAAGATGGTGAGTTTTTTGCGTCTATGGTTTTTGAAGCGATTGCTAATTGTTGTAGGAAATGATCATCTCGGCCCCCCACAACGGAAAAGTTGCCAGCCTCCAAGTCCGCGAGGGCGACTCTGTCGACGGTTCCGACTTGGTTTGCCGAATTGAGAAGGCTTAATGGCTTGAGCGAAACAAAAGGAAGGTTGGATACCACGATGTTAGCAGGTTATGCTTTGGTTAAATTGCTAGGAACGGTCCTGGGAAGCAATGGTTTTGGCGCGGGCGATAAGTCCTATGATTATTTCGAAGGTCTATGAATAGTACCTTGATTTCTGATAACTATCTGAAGTACCTAGTTGCGTGAATGCTTGTGGGTTGGAATAAGTTGAACAACGTCAGAATGCCGATATGGATCTTGGTAGATAGGATATGACCTCCCCGGAGTACCAACCCCAGCGATGTTCGACGGCGGTGCTACCTCGCCAGGACTTGAAGGACATTCGCCGTCCAAAGCTAACACAGGAACTAATCGACCAGAATGAGCAGCTAATCCTAGCTGACGATAACAGGCCTAACTCTACCGCATTAAGTGAGGACAGCTTTTGAGATTAAATAGCTCAGGATGTTGGGCAAAGTGTCTGGGGAGAGGGGAAGTGGCCGAAGTGCTGCGACGCGCCCACGATGCATCTGCCCAAGCGGCAGCGGTACCACCCTGAGCATTAATGGTTCCTGCCGCCAAACCCCGAATTAATAGGTCTTGTTGGTACCTATTTTAAAGTGTACGACCTTATTAGAGGTAGAGTTCTTATATCTATGTCCAGTAGGATTTCGCTTAGGCTGTATCCTACTCACCTTATATATTTTTTATTAATATTTCTTGACACTTGCTTGATAGTTGTGTCCTAATCTCTTCCTGGAGCTATCTTCGCTATGGCAGTCTCCAAGATCTTGTTGGTTACCTCGATCATTCCCACTAACTTTATTGGCCTTTCTTTCTTGATGAACGTCTTGCCGTAGATGCCGTGGTCCCAACCAATAGTAACGATCCGTTCCATTCCCAGCTTAACCTTCTTGAACCCCAGCTTAATAAGGGCCTAGAGAAGTCCAGAGAGAAGGTGGTGCTTGGTGAAACTCCATTATTCCTCGAATGTGCGGTGAGATGCAAAAAGGTCGTCAACATGGATCTGGAAAGACGAGAAAGGGGGCTGTCAAGCCTTGCTTGAGAAAAGCCCTGAGAATCCAGAGGAACCTGAGCTTGTGAGCCGCATCTTCAAGAAGCTCGTGGAATCCGCCCATGCATCCGTCGAAGCTACGATGGGGGTAAGAATGAGTTAGGATAAGGGGTAAGAACAAGTTAGGATGAGGGCAAGAACAAATTAGGATGGGGATAAGACAAGCAAGACAAGTTAGAATGAGGGTAAGAAGCCATTGTGTAGTAAAATAACGACTCACCGAGAAAGAAGTCCATTCTTCATGATTCATGTTCTCATTTATTTCTAAATCTACGGGTGACTCAAGCACTCGATGCTTTAACAACAAGACGCTCTTTCAAACAGCGCATACTCACTCTAAAGACTTTCAATCCAAAATGGCTAACCCGGGAAAAAAGAACCAATAAATGATCTACACCTCATCATGAAACCTGATTTCCCGCCCCCTCGGTACCGGCGTCGTCGTGCCCGACACGCCCTGCGAAGAAACGCCCGACCGCTCGACCTCTTCTTCGGCGCGGGCCTCGGCAACGGTCCGGGGGCCGAACGGGCGGGGGTCCGAGATGACGAGGGGCAAGCCGGCAATGGTGCGGGGGTTGACAGTCGTTCCCGGATCGATGATGTTGTTATTGTTGGGCTGTTTGTTGAAGACGAGAAACTTGCCGACGATGGGGATGCGGCGGCGCGCGGCGACGGCGCGCGGCTCGTCGCTGAGGGATTGGCTAAGGACGCGGCCGAGGGTCACGGGGCCGAGGTAGCCGAGCTTGCCGATGGGGATGCTGAGGCCGTGGACGACCTGGAAATGGTTATTAGCTGGGTGATGAGGGGGGTTGGGTTTGTACTTACAACACTGCACACGACGAGGAACCACACCACGATGCGAACCGTCTCGCCTAGATGAATCACGTCCGACCTCGGAATGCCGTCCTCGTCGCTCAGGTGGTCCTCGATGAACTCGAGCGTGATGAACAGGTAGAAAACGGCCGAAACACCAATCGGGCCAAAGAAACCCACGAAGACTGCCTGCTTGGCCTCTTCAATCTGGTGAATCCAGCGATGCATACCAAAGATCCAAGGCAGCCTCCGCAGCAGCAACACCAACAAACCCAAGACGACCAACCGCCACGTCGGCGTCAGACTGTTCCCATCGAAGCTCCCCCACGGCAGGGAGGCGCCGTACCACAGGAAGATGGTGACGTTGAGGAGCATGTCGACGGTGGGCTGCAGCGAGTCGTCTTTCGTCTCGATGCGGAACCAGTCGTCCCAGGTAAACGTGTTGCCCGCGATGAAGCACGCCAGCACGTCGTCGGTGCCGACCAATCCACAAGTGCCCAGGACGAAGAGGGCCAGGGCAATGGCGAAGACGAGGAAGCTCTCGCGGTCGACGTAGTTGCGCTCCTCGGCCCAGTGCAGCAGCTCCTTGGCGACCCAGCCGACGACGGCGCCGTAGATGACGGACAGGACGATGGTGTAGCCCCAGGTGTAGGCGAACCAGAGGCCCATTGCGTCTCCGGCGTTGCCAGAGGTCGCCCCGGAGCCGACGTACTTGATCAGGTAGAGCGCGAAGAACAGGAACGGGTAGCCCAGCCCGTCGTTGGCGCCCGACTCGGCGGTGATCAGGTCCTGCAGGTCCTTGGGGATGTTTTGGTCGGCAAACTTACCCTTAACGATGACGGCCGACAGCACGGGATCGGTGGGCGTGACGCAGGCTCCGACGGCCAGCGCGTGCAGGAAACTGGGCGGACGCACGAGGGCGTAGACGATGAGGCTCGTGGCCAGCCACATGGCCGCCATGCCGGGCCCGACGAGGAGCAGGACGGGCTTCAGCTCGGTACGGAGGTACTTGCTGGGGAGCTGCACGCCGGCGAGGACGAGCTGCACGCCGAGGACCAGGCGGGAGAAGTTGAGCGTGATGGTGTCGACATTGGACTGGCATTCGTCGGCGGAGAGGCTGGCGCACTGCGCGTAGTGAGAGGGCTGGATGAGGTTTGCACCCTGGGGGCCAAAGGAGAGGCCGGTGAGGAGGGCGATCACTGCAGTTTATCAGCTTTTGAACGGGCATGAACGGGCACAGTGAGGCATTGGCGTACATGCTTCGGAGAGGTAATACCGCTCCTTGAGGAGGTACGACACCAGGCCGAACACCGAGATGAAGCCGCCCAAGAAGGCGACGACGACGTTGAAGTTTGTCAGCTGGAGGGGTACGGCCCAGATGTTGGCCATGGTGGGCGGGCGGGCAGTCAGTCAGTCAATCAATCAATCCGAATGCTGAGGCTTTGGTGGGTGATGGATGAGAATTCTCTCATTTCACCAAAGGCGGTGGGGAATTTATCGGATATCTCGAGTTGCAAAACCATGCCGCCATCCCGGGACTGCTGCGTCGGCCGGTTCCGAGGGTGGCGAAAGGCATATTCAGGGTTGCTGAAGACGTTAGTTGTATTGATTGATTGATGTTAAAAATGTTGGCACATGAAGATGTCATCTTTTCCACTTTCGAGTAGGGTGATCATTTTCAGTCTGAAATCTTTAGATGATGGACAATACTAGAGTGTGAATGGGTTCGGGTGAGTTGGTTTGCTGTATCTCTTCCGCAGTGCCTAGGCAGATTCTGCTTTAGGCATAAATACCATTCCCTAATGATAAGGCTATGATCTATAGAGAATTAGGCAGTAGTATTTATGCCTACTTAAAGTAGAATATGCCTTAATACTGCGAAAGAGATACCTAGGTACTTACTGTTACGAATACGCGGATACCTCGGTACGAATGCGGTACCAAGTTGAAGCTATCGATCACGACCGCCTTCAAGTCGAGTTGAGACTACCCTGGATGACTTTCTAGAATCAGTGGACTTGGTCAGTAATCATTGACTCCCTTCACCGTCTGTCTGGTCAATACTTACGAGTACATACCCCGCGCCTCAACCTCATTCATGACCGTTTCTGCCTGGCTCGGACTTGCTCCTCAAGCCTCACTATCCCCCACGGCGAGGTCTTCCGATCTGCAACTGAATCTTGTGTCCATCTCTTTAGCAGTGCTGAAAGCACATTCTCCTTTGGGGATGAGTATACCTCACTAATATTCTCATGGCATATGGTAATGTTATTAGGGAGTAGTATTTGTGCCTAAAGTAGAGTATGCCCCAGCACTGCAGGGATACCTACTGATACAAATATGCGGATAATCTACCTACGAATTGCGGTCCCAGGTTGAAGCTGAAGCCATCGAGCAACGCGGCCTTCAGTAGGATTGAGGCTTACCCTAGACAACTTATCAGAGCCAGTTGACAACAGTTAGTAATCATCATCCGCTCTCGTCACCTCAAGGCCTGCCTGGTCAATATCTGCCTGGCCAAGACTCACTCATCCATGACCATTGACCTTGCTCGGACTTGCCCCTCAACCTCCCCATTCCCTCGGGCGAGGTCTTCCGATCTGCAACTCAATCTCGTGTCCATGGTTTCATTCCCTCCGAGCTGAAATGCAATGCGCCCTTTGTTCTTGAGAAACGCCCTTCAAGCTGAGTGTGCCTCGGCAAGATGCGAGATACGACAAACGAGAAACGTTGCTTCTGAAGGAAGAGGGGGAGGCAGCCCTCCATATCACCGGAGCGTATTGGAAGCCAGCCACACACACACACGCACACAACACAGAAACAACACAACGCAGAAACTCGTTCGATGGTCCGGCCTATCTCTTGGCACGCCCAGGCAGACGAGGCTCTTCGCTGGCCTTTGCTCTCGGGGACTTCTACATGCGGGTTCGCGCAAATGCAAGGCGCAGTTTTTGCCTAGGGGGTTTACGAGGTGAGAGAAATGCGGCAGTTGGTCGGTGTTTTTTTTTCTGGTCAAGAGTGAGAGGGGAGTGTTTCTTGGTTTTCTTTGTTTCGAGTGATGACTTGTTCGGTGAGAATGAGATGATCTCCTGGCCGTGGCTCGGAGAGAGTCTTCCAGTCCGTCGGCGACGGCGCAAGTCTACTGGCCGATCTAGCGCGGAAGAACGAGAAACAGGTCGCTTAAAGCGTCTCGCATCGTTCTCGGCCGTGACGGAACGGTAATAAGAGGATGGGATTTTCTCTCTCAGGATTCCAACAGGGCTGAGACGCGATCCTATCGCTGCAGCACTGCCACAACGGCGCCATCCGAAGCGGGCATTTCCTCATATGTGCTTACAGGGATTTGCATGTATTGCAGGGTGCAAGGCGGTCACGAGAAAACGGGTGTGAGATGTAGCTAGTTACTGAGGTAAGCACCAAATGGGCTTGGCTCTCTCTCTCACATGTTTGGTTCATCCAGCCCACGTTTTTTTCCTCAGTGTCCCTTTTTTACGCGAAAAGGCGGGCGGGCTTTGTGGTCTCGGATCACGGCAACCCACCCAACGGGACTTTTTGGCTCTGCGTCCGGTTCGTGTATACGCTCCGGATACGCGGCAACGCGAGGGGGAGATTAACAACCTTGAAGATTGGGGATGAGTGCTGGATGGGTTTGTCTTCGTTTGGGTCTTGTTTGTCTGGGGTCTGGGGATGATCTGCTCGCTGCTCACTGCTGAGTGTTGATCTGCTGACCGCCATGATGTCGATGACTTCATCAGAAACGTTCCATCACTTGAAGACGCCTCGGAACCTTGGAGCCTTGGACGCCCGGCTTGCACGGGATGTGGGTGGGCAGATCTTTGACGATTTAGTCCCGGGGGTAGGCAAGTTGGCTCAGCCTCAAGTCTGGGAGTTATTGATTGCATGATGGGGAAGTTGGGCCAAAGAAGAAAGCACCGAGAGAGGGATGATATGCACGTTTGCGAATGCCTTCATTTCAAGCTGCAAGTGGCGGGCCATTATTTATCAATTCTTGACATCAGTCTCTTTCAGGCCACCAACAACTGCCCACGCTCTCCCTCTCATGCATTGGATTGGCTATTGACAATAATTGCCTGCAATCCTCCATAGGCGAGTAGTAAATGACACCTTTGTCAGCATGCAACGACAGGTCTAGACCCCAAGCCAAGCCAGCGATCAATGCCCCCGGGGAATTCGCTCGTTTTTTTTTTTTACTCTTGCTGCACACACACAGTCCGTAGGCATCCCCTGCAATTCCTTCCTCTGCCAAGACTCCTCGAGCTGACCATTGGCGAGGTGCCACCTGGGTCTGTTCTTACTTGACGTCTTGGGACTTGTGCCGAGAAGCCGCTTCGATTCTTGGGGGACGGGAGTTATCCACTTTTTTTTTTTTTTTTACGGTGGTTTTTTTCAGAGCAAGGATGGGATTTTGCCAAGACTGGCAGAAACTTGGGGTGAGATGAGGCAGAGGGTGAGGCAGAGTGAGGATGGGTGAGGCAGGGGGAGGCAGAGGGGGAGGCACAGTGTTGATCAGGCTGAGAGGAAGAGAAACAAGAGAGAGGGAGAGAGAGACAGAGAGAGAGAAAGAGAGAGAAAGAGAGAGGATGTGTGTGTGCGTGTGTAGGAGTAAGTGAACAAGTGAATGAGCCAGTCGACATATCCAACTTATCTCTGAGACTAACTAACCCCCCGGCCTACCCGAAACCACTCCTCCAAGATGCCGTCCTCTCCGTCTGACAAGCTCCGTCCCCGCCCAAGATAACTCGCTCTCTTCTGTCTCTCAGCTCCTAGTTTCTTTTCCAACTTGTCTTGCGCCCCCTTACATTAGCCCTGGCCCCTCCTCCTCCTCCCCCCTGGTCCTTCTGGCTTGGCCGTTTTGCTGTCTCCCAGTTCCCCGTCGTGTAGGCTACGGGCTATCGAGCCTCGTCTTATTATATCGTCATCCCGCCCCTCTCTCGCAACCCGTTTCTCTTCTCTCTGGCTTACGTCTTCTTCTTTTACCTTGTCTGTCGTTGTGTTGTGGTATTCGTATCGTGTTGCGCATTCGATTCTCGTCGCCCTTTTTTATCTCCCCCTTTTGGTTTCTATCCCTCGCCCACTCTATCTCTCCCATCGATCACGACTTACACCAATCAACCCGTATGCATTCCCTCGCACCAAGCTGACAACCCTGTCCACCTCTTCTTCCTCTTCCCTCGCCATGGACTCCATCCTCCACACCCGTCTTCGCTCCTCCTCCGAATCGTCGACGGCCTCTCGCGCGAGTTCCGCGTCTGCAACGTCGACTACGGCAATCACCAAGAACATCCCTGGTCTACATGAAGATTCAGACGACGACGACCTCTCGCAAGTCGACGCCCTCCATGGCGACAACCTCGCCGACATCCCCGACGACGTCCTCGGCCCGCCCATCGCCCCCGGAAAGGAACCGCGGAACTGGAAACGCATTTTGCTCTTCGTGCTGCCGCCGGTTGTGGTCGTCGTAGCACTCTCTCTCTCGCTGGGCTTGTACTTTGGTTTGCGCCAGGTAAATCCCCCCCATCCCTCCCAAACTACCCTAGTTCCCCGCCATAATATTGGCAGCTCTCCACACCCTTATATCCGTACGCGTAGACTTACACGTAACAAAACTACAACTAGCAAAATGAAACGTCAGACCTCTCGCCTGGCCCAGAGGTTGACCTGGGCTACTCCAAGTACCGCGGGCTCGCGCTCGACAACGGCGTCAGCCAGTTCCTGGGCATGCGGTACGCCCGCCCGCCGCTGGGGGACCTGCGGTGGAGGGCGCCCGTGGCGCCTGAAAACACCACCAAGACGCAGAGTGCGCAGGCGGTAGGTCTCTCTCCATCTCTCACTCTTATGTGTTTTGTCTAATTCCTCAGTGGGGCTCCTTCTGTCTCGGCATCTACCAAAAACCACACACTCTCGCCGACGAGGACTGCCTCTTCGTCAACGTCTGGTCCCCCGCCAACGCCTCTTCTTCTTCCAACCTCCCCGTCGTCGTCTTCATCCAGGGCGGCGGCTACATCATCAACTCGAACCCCTACGCCAACGGCTCGCAGCTCGTCCAGAACTCTGGCCAGAATCTTGTAGTGGTCAGCCTCAACTACCGCGTCGGCGCCTGGGGCTTTCTGTCTAGCCCGTCTGTCAAGGACCACGGCGTCCTCAACGCGGGTTTGTTGGATCAGCGCTTCGCCCTGCACTGGGTCCAGAAGCACATTGCGCAGTTTGGCGGCGACAAGGACCACGTGGTTATTCACGGCGCGTCCGCCGGCGCCGGCAGCGTGAGCCTGCAGCTCGCCGCGTACGGCGGCCGCGACGACGGGCTTTTTGTCGGGGCCATCGCCGAGTCGGTGTTTTGGCCGGGCCAGTTTGCCTACGACAACGTGACGTACCAGTACGACCGCGTGGTGAATGCGACGGGGTGCACCGACGATCCGGACGGAGAGATGGCCTGCCTCCGGGGCAAGACGGTCGAGGAGGTGCAGGAGTGCAACGTCGACGGCGCCTTCGAGGGCCGCGTGGGACACCCAAACTTCTACTGGGGGCCGGTGACGGACGGGGATTTCCTGCACGACACGCCGTACAACATGTTTTCGCGGGGGGATTTCGTCAAGGTGCCTTTGTTGTTTGGATCCAACACGAATGGTATATACCCTCCCCCCTATTCCACCTTCCCTCCCTGAACTCACCGCTAACAAACCACCAGAGGGCACAATCTTCACCCCAAACATCACCGACGCCTACTGGTTCGAATCCTTCATGCACAACCAGTTCCCCTACATGACCGACGTCGACCTCCTCAAAATGGTGCACCGCTACCCCGTCGACGCCGAGCCCCCCTTCCCCACGCGCGCCGACTGGTTCGGCCCGGCCGCCCGCGCCATCGGCGACGCCATGTTCACCTGCCCGGTGTCGTATGTCGTCGACTCGATGCACGCCGCCCTCACCAACACCTCTTCTTCGTCTTCTTCTGACGTCTTCTCCTACCGCTTCAACCTCTACGACGACGTCTTCGTCTCTTCCGGCCGCGGCGTCCCCCACTCCTTCCAGGCCGCCGCCGTCTTCGGCGCCTTCCACTCCGCCACCAGCGCCAGCCTCCTTTCCTACAACGCCCCCATCATCCCCATTGTCCAAAATTACTGGATCAGCTTCGTCCGATCCCTGAACCCAAACACCTACCGCTACCCCGACGCCCCCGAGTGGAAGCCCTGGGGCGACTCCCGCCAGCGCCTTGTCCTCCAGCTGCCCAACACCACCATGGAGGGCGTCCCCTCCAACGAAACCGTCCACTGCGACTGGTGGCGCAGTATCAATGCCACCACCGACCAATAATCTCCATCCTTGACTACACATATCTTGTATAACGATTTCCATATTCTCATGATACCCAAATAGACGTACAATAGACACCATCACCTAATGACAACAGGTCTAATTCACTTGACTCGCTCTACCATCTACATCATGAACCCACTACCCATACTCCTTGCACCAAGTCTCCTCATAATTTAACCCATACAGCCATACCCCCAATAATACAAGTCCTCCAAACTCCGTCCCGCAATGTCACTGACCAGCCCAACATTACTTACTTGAACGGCTCGACCGATCCAACCGACGAACACACGATCTCACCACTCGCCTTGCCTCAAACGCCCACTTGCGCATGCTGCGTGCCCGCTTCTTGGGCCCTGCCTTGACTTTGTGCTGACCTTCTGCCCTACTCTTGATCAGCCCTTTACCGCCAGCCTTATGCGACGATGACGACGATCTCTCGTGGCTCCCCGAAATATTTGAAGACCGTCGGCGTCTCTTGGTCTGCGATTTGGCCGGAGGTGGCCCAGTTACCCGGAGCCGGAGCAGGGAAACCTTTTGCCGTAGGCCACGTCGCCCAGTTGAACCTGACACAATCTTCGCCTCGTCTTCACCCTGCCCGTGGCCCGAGTCGCTGGATATGGTAACCTTTTTACCCCGGACGGTTTGAGGATAAGGAATGTCGAACTGATCTGATGGCATCGGCGAAGACTCAAACCCAACCACCTTATTGATCGCCTTGAGCCCGCCGTCGAGCCCCGTATAAGGCTTGTTCGCAGACCCTCCGTCGAGACTGCTGCGACGCGTAAAGAGGTCCTGCTTCGGACAACTCCTGAGCTCAGATAGGGAGCTGCACATTTTTAGTTCCGGGCTGTGTATGACTGTCCCGCTTGGAGGCAGGTTCCCTTGTTTCATCTGGCTGCGAGATATCTTCAGCTTCAACCGGGGTCGCTTGTAATCACCCGCCCGCTCAGCAGGCGCCTCCTCCGAGTCGCCCGAGTCTTGAGAGTTGTTGCGCTGCGACGTCTTCATCTTAATCCTGAATTTCGAAGACTTTGCCTTCACTTCCTCCGGGTCTTCTTCACAGCCAGTTTTGGGAGCCAGGAAACTCGAGTTGTCCTCGCACTCGAATGGAATTAGAGATTTGGTTGGGCTTGTGAAGAGAAGCCGAGTCGACACCTCTGGTCCCGAGGAACTCCCGGGCGACTCGCACTGCTCATCCGCCTCGCGAGGCAGCGGTGGCAACGACTTCATTAGGTGAGGGATACTCCTTGTCAACTTCAACTGTTGGCTTGGTGAAATGGGGTTTGGGGATAAGATGGGAGTGTCCGCCTTTGCAATCGAAAGATTCGGGTGCATACTGTCATCCAGAACGAGAGGCCCCGAGAAGACGTTTGCTGGATTTCGCCGATGTTTTCCAGGAGAGTTTCGTTTTCTTGGCCGCTTGTGAGCTTCTTGCACCTGAGACGGCAGGCTCATGGATTCGCGCAGGACATCCGGCGATTTGTCTTCATGCGGGATGGACTGGCGGAAATGAAAGTCGGAGGCAATTACTTCGCGCGTGCTGGGTTGGCGAAAGGGAAAGTCTGAGATGATTGCTCCAAGATCTTCATCATCTGGCTTGATCTCGGAATGCTCCCTAGTGATTTCGGTAGATGGTGTCTTCGGAGCTGAAGGCTCGGCATCGATGGGCGTCTGGCATGACTGAGATCTGCGCTTGGGACCATGGCCAGATTTTTTCTCCCGTGGCTTGAACGGTTGCCATTCTGTACACCATGACAGATCCGACAATCTTTCGGAGCTCGTTGGACCCTCAAGTGCAGCCTGGCTCTCTTGAGCTCCGGCATCTTGAGCGTCAGGGAGAACATGCTCTGGTACACAGTCACTGACAGGAGACGGCGTATGCAAGCTTGGCTCACGGTCACTGCTCAAAGAGTGGGCTTCCAAAGAAACACCATCCGCCTCTGTCGCGTGGATCGAGTTGGGAGTTGAGTTGACCTTCATATCATCATGCGAGAGGGTAGCTTCCACGACTTGGATAGTATCAGCCGTATCATCTATGAATGGTCAGTACTCTTGACTTTCTGAATTCGCCAATCTTACCGTGTGAGTCCTGCTGGTCATCTTCTGTTTGGATTCCAGCTGGCATATTGTCAAGATCGCCTTGACCGTCTCCCCCGAGAACCATGGGTCGGAAGCTGTCTGTCCGTTGAGGGGCCGGGCAATAAGGGACCATGTAGCCAAGCTCTGGTTCAGGCGCCGGGTCGAATCCTTCAGAGTAGTCATAGTAAAAGGGCCCTGCGGAGCGTAGGGGTGTGCCTGTTCTGCTGGGTGCAATAGGCCTCTGGTACATTTCCACAATGGAAGTGAGACTTGCCGATCGAACACTCTGACTACTCGAATCCTGTGTTCGACGCGAGAGCCTAGGAGCACCGTAGGTTATGGAGTTGGGAGTCCGAGAACGGACCGGGACACTTCCTTGCTGGTACGGGCCGGGAGACACCCGCGACGGCAGAGATGATGTCGATCTGTTGTATTCAGACCGCATAGAGAGGGGAGGCGGACGACGTGGGCCCGTGTATTGTGTTGGCCTGTAAGATCCATGAACGGTCCGCTTTGGCAAGTTAGTCGAGATCGAGGAGTTTCATTGCACAACTGACATGAGATACTCTATCAAGCTCGACCATCCTACGGTAGTCAACGCTGCCACTTTCCGTCACGGCTGGAGAAGCTGGCCGAGCCCCAGGACGCTTTAGGCGTGTTGGGTAAGGGAAAGGAGACCGAGGCCGTTGAAGACCACCGGCGCTGGAGACGCTCTGCAGGGTGCACGATGACTTTTGGGAAGGAAGTCGTCTCGAACTGCAAGTCGTGAGAGAATAGGATCGTGGGCCATCGTCGGACGGGGAGAAAGATCTCGAGAAAGACGGCTGGGTCGAAGAGCCATACAGTGAGATGATCTCAGATGTTGTATCGCGATAGGAAGGGAGTGCCCTGCGATCGTCATGAACGGACCCTTCTTCAACCCCCCTCGAACGAGGGCGAAACAAGTGACCCTCATCGCCAAAGTTGGTTCGGTGACGGGGAGGGTGATGATATGTCCCTACAGGTGCCGCAGGTCCAATGGAAAACAGACCAATATCTCCCGTCTCAGTCGTCGTCTTGAGCATGCTCTCTAACGGACCGGGAGACGGCAGGAGTGCAGCGTTCCCGGTGACGCTGCGCAAAGGCCTCCGCTGCTGTGGCGGACGAGCTTGAGAGCGGTGCCTCTGCTTCCCATGAGAGCGATGCTGATGCTGGCTGTAATGGGAGTTTTGGCTGCCACTTCTCTGATGTGCTTCTTCGAGGTCCATGGTGATTAACTCGTCTCTCCGAGAATAAGACTGGATTAAGTGCTGCGGGAATGATCACTGACGACCAAAAGAGAATCAAAACAAGACCAAGAAACGTCCGAGGGCGATTACAGGCCAGCCGAGAACCGTCACAACGAGGCTTCGGGGCGCATTCTGGTGACAGAGGATGGTGTTGGAGATGGAGGAGGGGAAGGAGAACCGACGATAGCTGGCGGCTGCGAGGCGGCAGCTTCAAGGCCAGGTGAATCGAGGGAAGGTGAAGCCATCACTGCTGCCGTATCTTTGCTTTGTTGGAAGGGGCTTGAGACTTGACAATTTGGCGACGCAAGGGAGGAAATGTTCCAAGTTGCGATTGGCTCGCAGGTGGCCAACTTTTACCACTTTTGGGAGTAGCGAGCGTGAAGAAGAGAAGGAGCTCCATCTCAGCCGGCACAGCAGTCGCACCTGCCCACTCGACAGAGACACCTTTGCGCCTTCTCTTAGATGGATGTGAAGCCTTCGAGCCCGATCTTGGTCGAGTCCTTGCTACCTCAGGCATCGACATAAGGTATCACTGTACGAATTACTGAATAGTACCAGGCCGATTGGATCTGAGTACCTGCATTCTCCCCCAACTTAAGTTTACCTCACCTATCTGCACATCCTCAACATCCTACGACTTACATATTCCCTCATCATATACACTCCCAACACACGAGGGTGACGTCAATTCGTGTCGTATCATGCACGCTCAGGCGTACAATTCATTGTTGATGAGGTGGTTGCCATCACGGCCTTTGTCCAGCGCGGCACGCGCTAGATCATTTTCGCGACGGCGACTGATCGGTTCGCGCCACCAATGCTACCTCAGCTCGCTTTTTCACTTCCTTTGCGGGTGGTAGATTCACAATCGGAAACGTCCATGTTGGGATTTAAACTACGTTCCTGCGGATATGTGACGACGATCTGAACTCAACCTTGTGCCGTCCGACTTCAACTGAACTCAGTTATTTTCATCTTTTTTTTTTCCACCACAGGGGCGATGCATGCAAATCGACAAAAACAAGCATCGACTTCTTTCCGAGAGCCGTTCTCCGCTTTGGCTGGCCATCCCCGGACCGACGTTAGCCACGGCGTCTGTCAAAAGTCGCTGCCCTGCGAGTCAGATGATTTCAATCTCGCACAAGACCAATCCCGACACCGCTCAATGGTCAATAACGTGACTCACTTCCCAGAGAGGACTGGGCCGGACCGGTCGAAGTCGAGACAACAGAGAGAGACGGAGCAAGGGCTCGACGCTCGTTGCCACTGAAAAGCGAAGGGGGGGATGATCGTCCGTCTGGTCAACCGAACCTTGACTCGGCAACAGGGTTTTATTAGCTGGCCCAGCTATTCTGGAAGCGCAATCCACAAAAGCTGCCGTTCTTGTCGAAGCGGTTCCCGATGTGGCTTGCACCAGACTCGAGTCCGTCTCCGCTCGTCCTCCACCGTCCATCCACCATCCCTCCACCATTCGAGACGGCCTCGTCCTCGACTGGTCACCGTCGTCCCCCAGAGTCCACTTGGCTTCGGCCACGAAGAGACCAAGGGAGAAATCTAGTCAGGGGTCTACGGGACGACTTAGTCTTGTTCCGCCATGTTCATGTGGTTACCTGTTAAGCTTGCCCAGTACGCATGACCGAGCCACCGTTTCTTCGGGCCCTTGAAAGGGTAAAAGTAGTGAAAAAGGAACCTCCCTCCGGCATTCGTCTTTGGCCAACAAACCGTAGTAAACAACTGTCGCATCTTCCCGACCGAGACAAACTTTACCACGTCTCTTATAAAACACTGCGTCCCCCGCGTCACCTGACCCAACACTCCTTTAACACTTCAACACCTTTTATCTCTTCGATCTCTTTAGTATCTTCGGTATATCCAAGAAAGCCCCCATCACTATGGCTTCCCGAAAACCGAACTTGACCTTGCCGCTCCCAGACAAGGAGCAACCCGACTTCCAGCGCTCGACTCCTTCAACCACTTCGCTCCGAAGCCCGCGCTTCATCGAGAACTTCGATTTGCCCTTCTCAGAAGCAATCATGAACGCATCGAGCGCAACCCTCGCCACAGACACCATGACCTTCCCCTCAACATCGTCCTCCAACGACCGCGCCAGCTTCGGAGACGAAACCCGACCCCAACTGCCCTTTAGCAGACACAACTCGGGAATGATGTCGCCGAGTCCCCTTCGCCAGCGCCACTCTACGTGGGAGTCGGAGACCAAGCGCCGCGCCAAGCTTAACGACCGGATCAGAGAATGGGCGAGGAAGTCGTGGGGCGCCGCCCGGGGACGTCCCGATACCAGGGCGGGCTACTTTGACGGCAACCCCAAGAGCAAGAGCAGCGCCGCCTTGCCGTCGTCGCCGGGCGACGTCTCTCCCATCGAGTCGGAGGGGTACGGGCGAGGGCCCGGATACGCTCGAGGGGCTGCGACTAGTACGACGTTGCCCAAATGAATTCGGCCTGAGCGGACAATGATGGACATTTGAATGATGAATGAAGGGCTGTGACCTAGGAACCTCCCCGCAGGCCTGGGACGAATATTCGGCACACAACGAGTACAAATGGCGTTGGCGGTCTCTGTCTTTCGGTTGGGAGGATAAGCAAAACGTAATGTTTTGATGATAGTATATGAATTGGCATGAGTCTGGTCAGAATACACCACCGCCAATAATGAAAAGGCGTTCTTCCTCGCGTTTAGCCCAATGAATAATCTTATTTGCCCCCTGCGTTATCGTGGCCCTCGACACGTTGGGGCCGGCCACGCAATAGAATTCGAACACGGGCGTGATCCAGGCCAGCGACGTCACGTCGTCTCCTACACTGTGCAAAACCTTAAGATGCGAGTGTTTGCTGTGGATGGACGCATGTAGCTCGTGGTATACAGTCATCAGCCTCCGCCGGTCGACCAGCCCCGTAAAGGTCGGGTCCAACGACGACATGCAGAACTGGACGTTGGCCCGCGACTTGTACAGGAAGTGGCTGACTTGACTTCCCGGCGCGAGTTCGTGCGCCTTGGGGCGGCCGGCCTGAGCCGCAAGCTGGATAATGGCGAGGGTGCCGTTCTTGGCCAGTTGTTGGACGACATTATCCCGCATCTGCTTGAGTTCGAAGAAGCTTTCCCGGTCCGTGCTGATCAGGATCATGGCGACCTCTTCGTCCGTCGAGTGCCCTCCAGCGGCGACTGGGGACGAGGCCTGTTCCCCGGAAGTTCCCTCAAAGAAGCTGACGTACATGTAGAGGTAGCCCTTGTTGTTGAATGCTGGTAGGCAGAGAGGAATCCAGTTTTCGCCGCCACCGCCTTTGATGCCGTCGCTCTCGAAAAGCATGTTGAAGATGAGCTGCAAATCGCTGGGGTGGAGAGAATGTCGACGCGGCCGAATGACGCTGACAAGCTTCCCGCCGGCCACGATGAGCCCGTATAAAAGCTTTTCGGACCTCAACTTGAGAAAGGTATTGTTAATGACATGTCGCTGAGACTTTCGAAGCTTTAGGCATTCAAGTGACCCGAGAAGAGCCGAAGGAGAGCCTTTAGTAAAGGTGTCGGCGAGGGACGATAGCAAAGACTCGGTGCCTTGCAGCGGTTTGCTCAGATCCGTCGAAGGCCTGTGAGCGAAGATGGTCTTGAGCTTTGGCAGGGTAAGTGTTGAAAGAATTTGCATGTAGAGGGCCTCCAACTGAGCCCTCAACTGAGAATCGCTCTCCCCGAGCTTGCTGATGGCTACCATGTATAGCGAACCCTCCGTCGCGATGACAAAGCGGGTGTTTCCGGCAGTGAAGCCTTGAAGGGGGTTCTTGGATCCTTCGTAGAACGATATGATGGTTTGAAAGACGCCAATCGACGAGTTGATCAAGCTCAGGTCGCCGTGACGGCTCCAGATGGGCTTCCCGGCCGATGATAAGATCAGGTAGTGCTTCAGCTTGGATTTCCACAGGCGAAGCTTCTCATCGTCTTCGAGATCCGTGTTCGACTCGTCCGGCAACTGGATGAATTCCTGGTCGAACTCGGCGAGGCGATCCTCCGGGTCTATTCGCGACGCCTCAAACGGCTGCACCGCGGCCGACTGCGCCTTGAGCATGTTCCACGCCGCACTCTTCTTATGGAGCTCTCCAACGAGCAAGCTAGCGATATCTCCGGCGGGTCTCATTGTAGGTGCGAAGCTCATGATGCTCGCGGTCTCGTCAGCCTCGCCAGCAATGCTGCCCGCATGGCGGTTGGGGGTCGCATGGCCGCTATCGGCAGGGCTGGGGATGGCATCGGGGCCAGGAGTTGGGAAGGTTCCCCGGGATCCGTCCGGGAAGGAGAGGGTTTGGATTTCCACGGGAGTTATTGCGGTCGTGGCTTGCGCTGGGAAGGTCTTTGGGTCGGTACCGGCGCTCGTGCCAGGTCTCGGAGGGAGTGGGGGACGATACTCGTCGTCTACGGGTGCTGGCTCCTGTCGCATAATGGCGGTGGGTGCGGGTGTCGAGGGAAGGCCATTATGCCATGTTCGCGGGGTTTGGCGATAGTTGAGGTGCGTCCGAGGTGTTTGGCGGAGACGGATGCCGCACAGCTATGGGCATCATTGAGTGGATCTAGCCTGATAAAGCCACCTCACAAGCATAATTCTGCGGCCATCTGGTTTGGATGGCTTGGTTTGAACCTAAAATGCGCGGGAGAAGATGAATTGCTTCTCGGATATCCTCCAACGGACATCAAGTCATTTCGGGACCGATCAGCAGTTCGCAGCAGACCGCCGTTCACATGGACTCGAGAGTCGTGGTGATTGCGTACCGTTTGCCCAATGACGCAGCTACCCACAAGCACCCACCAGCTCCCGCCACAGCAAGAGCCCTGTCAGTGGAGGGGCTTCTGCAGCCTTGCGCGTCCCCGGGGCGTCTGGACCAATCAGCGTCGTCAGCTGTCCTGAGTTTCCAGGTACTGCGGTACCTCCATCGCACCCACAGGGGAAGCTGGGCGAAGCTGGTGGGTGAAACGTAGCCTTCTTGATGGCATTCGCAGCTTCGCCTCGCAGCTCACCCCCTCGACACTGTTTCTCTTTGGCGCACTTGTTCCAAGCCATGCAATCTGCTGTTTTTGTCGTCAAGTAGAGAACCCTATGGTTTCATTCCCATCGTCGACCCGAACACTCCCTGGACCATGGCGCTCGAGGCAGGCTCCGGCCGCCGGTCGATATCCCCGGAGAGCTCTGGACGAGATTCGCCGATCCCACGACAATGGAGGAACCAGCTCGGCGGAGGTGCGCCGGCTCCGTCGACTTTGTTGATGCTATTGCTAATACTTGGTGAATAGAGAACGCTCCCGTAAAAGACAAATCCTACCGAAAGTACGCCCATGGAGTCGATCGAGCCCTCGTCTTATTCGAAACCGCCTTGGAGGAGTGGGCAGACTACATATCCTTCTTGAACAGGCTTCTCAAGGTCTGCACTCTTTGCGTTGCTCGACAAGAAATCCAGTACGCTGATCGCTATCCCAGGCTCTACAAGCTCGACCGAAATTGGTAACCGCGATCCCATCCAAGGCAACCGTCGCAAAGCGACTATCGCAATGCCTTAACCCATCCCTCCCCTCGGGCGTCCACCAAAAAGCCCTCGAAGTATACAACTTTGTCTTCACTGTCATTGGTAGAGAGGGCTTGTCCAGGGACCTCCCTCTTTACCTGCCGGGTTTAGCCTCCACCCTGTCCTTCGCATCGCTGTCCGTACGAGCGCCGTATCTGGACCTCCTCGAAGCGCATTTCCTGCGAATAGACCCTCGCTCCCTCCGGCCGGCTATGAAATCAATTATTCTGGCCCTGCTCCCGGGGTTGGAAGACGAGACAAGCGAGGACTTTGACCGAACCCTGCGGATGGTCGAGAGCTTCAAACATACCATCCGGCCCATCGGCGCTGATGAACTCGACGATCGCCACTCATCAGGTGATGCATTCTTCTGGCAATGCTTCTTCCTGGCATCCATCACCAGTCATAGTCGTCGTTCCGGAGCCCTCGCCTATCTGGTGAGATGTCTGCCTCCATTGGGGTCCTCCAAACCGGACAAATCAGCGGCGTCAAATCAAAGTGAACAAGACTTGAAGAGCAAGATTGCAGCCGTCGTCACATCCCCCGAGCCAGGATTACTTCTGCGCTGCTTCGCTAGCGGTCTTTCGGACGAGCAGCTGCTCATTCAACGTGGGTTCTTAGATCTCCTCGTGTCCCACCTACCGCTTGATTCCCATGTCATTCAAAAACGCGTGAAACACGGAGACCTAGAGCTTCTCCTCAAGGCTGCCGTTGGTGTGGTGACACGACGAGACATGAGCTTGAATAGACGCTTATGGGCCTGGCTTCTTGGGCCAGAACCAGCCAGCTCAGAATCAGAACAAGGCGCTGAGCCGTTGAGCCCCTCGGATCACCGCCACCAAGCCTATCTCGCTGCCAAGACGAATTACTTTGAACAATATGGCATCCAGCCCCTGACTCGAGCGCTGCTGCAAATGATCGAGGGCAATCATCAAAGCAGTGCCAGTGAACGAGCACGGCCGTACCGGATTTGCCTCTCCCTCATGGACAGGTGGGAGATTGGTGGGCTCATCGTCCCAGAAGTCTTCCTCCCCATTGTCGAGAGCGTACGGCAAGTTCAAAGCCGAGCATCTACCAAGGCCGAATTCACAGAGGTCTTGCGCAGTGCCAGCGTCTTCTTTGACGGCATTGAGAGTGGTCTCATCTATGGCGAAATCGTCAGTCTCCTAGCCCAAGCCATTGGCCCAGGAGCCGCCAGCGCAAAAGAACGACACGAAAAGCTGACGCTGGTGAGCTTCATTCTGGCCAATTTCAACGTTCGCGAGGAGGAAATGATTACAATCCATGCGCCGCTCTCGACTCTTGCGGCGCTGTCAATGCTGGAGGATGCCGCCGAACGCCCGGGAGCACACGGGAATTCCGATGCGTCATCTCTTTTGAACGACGCTCTGAATATCGCAATTTCCCTTCTCGACCTGGTTCCAGAGAGGGGATTCCCAGAGAACCTCCCGACGGCCAAGCAAGGCAGTGGAAGCCACTCACCAATTCCCAACATTGAGGTATTGAAGAAGATTCGGACCTTTTACGTCAAAGAGCAAGGCAACATTGACGCATGCCCCCCACCTTTCAACCCATTGGAAGTCGGAGAGCTGCTACTGCAAAAGGCAGTCAGGTTCATTTGCATCGACCAGGACTCTACCAAGTTTCCTGCCGACCTGGGGATTCGCATTCGCCTCCTAGTGCTCGCTCTGCACAGGACACCGACAACATACAAACTCGACGAACAACAGCTTCTGAAGCACCTGCACGAGAAACTTCAGCAGCCTCCACCACTTCCATACTCGGACTTCTCAGCAGTCCTTAACCTGGCTTCACAGCTGTACAGTGCCGAGAGAATCGAGACGAACCAATTGTCGGCCCTGGTGGTTCCTCTTGTGCGACATGCTTGGGCATATCTCTCCACACCTGAACCAAAGTATCACGTCGAAGCAGTAAGGGGCCTCTGGCAATTGCAATCGACCTTGTCTCTTTCGAATCGAGACATTGAAGCAGCCCTTTCCAGCCTCATCATCTCTCACGACCCCAACTCTGTAGAAACCCCTGGCTTCGTCGATGCTGGGCGCACATTGAGCGTTCTCTGGTCACATACTCTACAAGACAACTTGTACGGCAGCGAACGGCGAGGTTCAAGGACGCCGATGCTTGACAGCCGAGTGCCTCGACTTTCAGGAATGGACAATTACGATGTCATGTTGACACAACCGACGTTGTTGATTCTGGACGCACTGCAAGATGACCGAACTGAGCTGTACATGACGGTCAAGTCATGGCTCAACAACATGCTTGGCATCGACAGGTATGCATACCGTGTTTGTCTAAAGCAGTGACAGAGCTAACATGCATTAGATTGTTTCTGATCCTTGCGACTAAGCTGACCGAGATCCCCTTCTTGACCGCTTTAGTCGAAAGCAAGGAAACGGCGGTTGAGGAATCTACAACCTTCTCTGGGGACGAAGATGTCGATCTCTGCTTGTACTACCTTCGGACACTATCAAATGTTCTGACGTGCACCGGAGACGCGTCGTGGTCGGCCTTGTCCTCCAAGCATGTGTCGTTCCGAGAGCAACAGTTGCAGATTAGCTGTAAGAGTTCCCCCGCTCATGAATCGCGGCATACTAATTGGTTTAGCTGGGGGAGATGATGAGGAAATGGCACTCCAAGAAGTCTTCATCCGGGTTTGCATCACGTGCATCACCAGCAACCTCGCCCCAGGCGCAGACAAGGAACTCGAATCCAGCATCAACCAACTCTACCGATACGCCCTCACAATTCTCCATAAATTCCTCCTCAGCCCCTACGCCGCTCCTATTTCCAACTTCCAACTTGAGAACGTCCTGCTCGATAGGCTATTCAAGGCACTCCAGGGTCCTGACCCCTACGTGCAGGTTCTTCTGCTTGATGTTGTGTATGATACACTTAGGCTCCGAGAGGCTGCCACAGCCGGTCCCCCGACTTCGCCTGTCGTATCTGAGAAGAGGCGGCCAAGCTTCGTTGAGGCTGCCAGGGGAAGCAGGCTCTCGGTAACGACAGCAGACTCCCGCCCACCAGTCTCGCCGCCTCCCCCGCTATTGCTGAAGTGTCTCCAAGAAGGACTGAGCTCGCCCAGGAGTCGATCGGTGTTGGATAGCTGGGTCGCCTTTGTTGCCGAGTGCTTGCCTTTCTACACAGAGTCCATCTTCCAGGTGCTGATTCCTCTTGTCGAAACGCTGTGTAAGGAGATTGGCACCACCTTTTCAAACCTGCGAGACACGTTCAAGTCGTCATCTCTCTCGAGCAGTGGCGACAAGGCTACTCCGGAATCTACCCTCATCTATCTTCTCAACGGTCTTGAACAGGTCTTGGCGAGAGCACATGAGCAGCTGCTCAACGAAGAGGCCCGGACACAGATCAACAAGAGCCCTGATCAGCCACAGTCATTGTTTGGCAGCATGGTCTCGGGCGTGTTTCAATCAGACACTCCACAGGCCCGAAGCGCCACGGCCAATGATCGTCTCACCGTCCACCTGGCGTTCCAAGATGCCGTTCGTATCTGCTACAAGATTTGGACTTGGGGTATGGGGAGCGATGCTAACATGCAAGATCAGAGCTCCTCAGCATCCTTCAACTATACATCACTGCGCATGAGGAATCGAGCACGGCGTCTGCTCGAGCATTTGTTCACGGCAGAGAACCTCGAGTGTCTCGAGACGGTCATCGACTTGTGGAAGAACTCCCCAACCGAGTTACGGTCGCCCGAGGTATTCCACTTGCTCTCTGCCTTGGAGGCGTCTCGTCCCCGACATAGTATACCGGCCCTGTTCAACGCCATCTACAGCCGGAGCAACCCTGCGGCAATCGACCCTTCCCGCAAATCGACAATGACCATTTCTCTCTCCGACACCGACCTGGTCGTCTTCCTGGTGCACTATGCGAGGTCGCTCGACGACGATGCCATGGATGAAATCTGGCAAGACTGCATGGCCTTTCTCAAGGACTTGCTGGCCAACCCGTTCCCACACCGTCAAACTCTGCCAAACCTGCTCGAGTTTGCAGCCATTCTCGGCGAAAAGGTTGACAATACGAACTTTGGGGAGCAGAGGAGAATGCGTCGGGAGCTGGGTGTGAGTACCTTCCGTTACCCTTGGCTCAGGTATCTTTACTCACAGCATATAGGACCTCTTCCTACGCCTCCTCACAGCCCTATTCACCACTCGGCCCATTGTCTTCACCGATTCGGTGCCCGCTAGCGGCCCTCAGGGCGAGCTCGTCCGGCGAGGCACGACGAACGGGGCCACGGACGGCACCGACGAGGTGGTCTCGATCCTCGCGTCCATCGTGCCCAACCTGTCTAAGATCCTCCTCGAGCCCGACCGCGTGCTCTCGGCCGCCGGAACCATCTCGACCAACGTGGTTGGACCCAGCCTCCGGGCCAAGGCCTTCCCCGACACCTTCACCAAGGGCACGCTGCGTCTCCTCCACGAGCTCTCCCGGTTGCAGAACAACCAGAAGACGTGGAAGAAGGACGTGGGCGACGCCTTCAACGACGCAAAGTTCTTCGGCATGAAGCTGGGCCTTGTCAAGGACAACTGGCTGCCGCTGCTGAGGCAGTGGGCGCTCACGGACAAGGAGAGGGTGTCCGAGATGGTGTCGCGCATCAGCGCGCCCACGACGGCCGGCATCGTCTTCGGCGTGGGCGCCACGTCGGCACGGCTCGAGGCCGACCGCAAGACGCAGCTCAACCTCCGCCGCATCGCCACGCTGGTGCTCGCGTCGGCCGACGACGCCTTCGTAACCGAACTCACCGCCATCTTCGACAAGCTCGTCGAGCTGCTCGCCGCGTCGTCCACGTCTTCCCCCTCGTCCACCACCCGCGCCGACATCTACATGGTCGTCCGCGCCCTCGCCATCAAGACCAGCGCCGTCCACCTCAGCCTCCTCTGGCCGGTGGTCAACGCCGAGCTGCACGCCGCGCTCTCCTCCGTCGTCGCCCCGGACAGCAGCCCCGCCTCGGATACCTACGCCAACCCTGCCGTCCTCCAGGCCTGCAAGCTGCTCGACCTGCTCATCGCCGTCGCACCCGACGACTTTCAGCTGCACGAGTGGCTCTTCATCACGGATACCATCGACGCCGTCTACCGCTCCGCAAACTACCAGCCCGTCGCCCTCGTTGACGAAATCTCCGACGAGCTCGGCGCCTCCTCGTCGTCGGCTTCCCCCGCCGCCGCCTTGCAGACCGACTCCGTCGTCGCCAACCTTATCACCAGCGGCGGGCCGTGCCGGAGACCCCTCCTTGGACCGGGGGGTATCGCCGATGACGTCTCCCTCGAGAGGAAGGACGAGCTGGTCGCAAAGGTGCTGCGTCCGTTCTTTGGCCAGCTGAGCATCTTTGCCTTTGAGTCGACGTACGCCATGGGACGCTTGGATAAAGAGGCTTGCGTGGCGGGCTTGTTGCGAGATTTATTCGACGAGCGGAGTATAGTCAAGGCGCTTTAATGTTATCTGTTTTTTTTTTTTTCCATTGTTCGCTTCACGAATGTGGGAGTAAAATAGTTTGAGAGGAAACCTTGAGCGGGATAGACGCGAGGCATTTTTGAGCCTCAAGACAAAATACACTTGTTCAAAAAGGACCGTATCTATTCTATATGTTTCAATCAAGATTGACTAGCGCTCTAGATAGCTGCCAGTGCTCGTAGTGGTGATGCCCTAGTATTTTGATATCCAAACATATCACTCTCATGTCCGAAGTCGGCCATGCCCAAACCCCGGCGGCAAACTGGTCGTCGCTCAACGAAAACAACTTTCATAACCCATCATTCGTAACGCCCTTCTCCTTCTTCCTTCGTGCTAAAGTGAACCTATTTTTTCTTCCCCTCGCCAAGCCTCGACTAGGTAGCCAAGATGGAGGCCTGGCCCATCATATTCTCCAACGTCGGTCCCAGGACCCTCCGCACGACATGCTCAAACGCCTCCCTCTCCATGACGGCGCCAAACTCCAGACACTGCACGACGCCGTTGAGCTCGTAGCTCAAGCTGTGGAGGAGCTGCGGGTTCATAAGGACCTCCTTCGGGTACCGATCCGCGAGCTCGAACCAGGCCTGGACGGGGGTGAGCTCGATGTCGCCCGGGTTCAACGACGACGCGAGGCCGTGCAAGGCGGAGAGGGAGATGCGCCTCGAGGGCCATTCGTAGTACAGTGCGGGAGTCTGCGTTTTCTTCATGCCCAAAGTGCGCCGCGTGCCGCACTCGGAGGCGCTGGTAATGTCTTTGCGACCCCGGTAGACGCACTGGGGAGCGCGCGCCATGCAAAAGGTCGAGGCCATGAGTGTATGACCTTTGAATTCGTCGTTTTCGACCTCGTGATGGGGATAGTCTCCGAGCCAGAAGTGATCCCAACAAATGTGTTCCATCCTGTGATTCACCTTTTCTTAGTTGGATAAATAGGTTGAGCAGCTTGGGCACTTACGCGAGGATAAAATTGATAGCCACCTGCTCCTCGTCCTTGGAGAGGTTGGAGTTGAAGACACTCCTCGGCGGGGTCACGGTCAGGGCGCTCTCAGGATTGGGGGCTTCATTTGACTCGCTCGAGCTGGACCGTACGCTGAAGACAGGGGTGCTGAGTTGGTCGTCCTTCTTCAAAGTCACAATGATATCGTCCAAGTTGATGTCCCCAAACATGTCTGGCGCTTGCTGAGACTGTGGTGGTAAGAAGTCGGCCGGAGGCGATATTTGTGCCGTCGACCAATCCATGGCCTGGTCATCTTCTGAGGACAGCATGATATCTGAATGCCCATCGGCGCTCTCGCTTGGCGCGGGCAGTGCTCGGCCAGGCTCGGGCGTCTTGACTGAGATGGTGATGCCGATGAGTTTCAACTGCGCCCTCATGGTCGAGTTCTCCTTTGTGAGTTGCGCTATCTCGTCCTCGGTGAGGGTGATGAGGTCGCGGAAGTGGGTGACGTCGAGCTCGAGCTGTTTGACATACTCGACTTTGCGTTGGCGGTGCTGGATCTGGGCGCGTCGAACCTGAGCACGTCTGATTTTGGCCTTCTCGGTTGCACTTATAGCCTTTGACGACGGACCGTCGCTCGATCCTTCGGGAGCTTGATTGGCAGTTAGCTAGGTGCGTAGTTCGAGAGAAGAAGGCATCGTGTCGTGCGGATTGAGATGAATAGGCCGTCTATGAGACCTATCATCCGAGAGCCGACACGGAAAACTCACATTCACTACTGTGGCTAGCCTTCTTCCCAGACCGCACAAACTCAACGCGGTTCCCGCTCAACCTCTGCTTCGTCTTCTTCCAAAACGACGCAAACGACGGCCTGGGTGCGGCCTCGGACAGGGCTTCGGGCGATGGTGTTGCCATGGTCGCTGAAGTATGAGATGATGTCATTGGCGCCCTCCGACGAGCTTCATGTGAGAGAACGAGAGAGGGCAGCAGCGTGTGTGGGCGCGGGAGAGCCGCAGCCGAGATTGGAGCGAGGGGCGGGACGCCGAAATTGCTTTGCGGGTAGAACGACCTGATAGGCAAAAGGGTCTGCAGAAGGTGGAAAGAAAAGGCCTTGACCTGCAGTAAAAGATGAATGACAGCAGGTTGAGATGCGGTTTTCCCCTTCAATGGATGAAGAAAGAGATGATTTGTTAGTGACAGCGGCCGCGGAGGGTTTTTTTGGGGCGTGCTCCGACTGCTGGAGCTGGGAAGCCCATGGAACCGTCCCTCCCCGGGTTTTCTTCTCCGCCGGCACCGACACCGTGCCTTCCTCCCAAACTCAACATCAACCGATTAATTCCAATGGTACGTACCCTGGGCCGCCTCAGCCACAATCACCACCAGGCAGCCGGGCGGTTCAAGGGTTGCATTGGTAATCATCACATGAAACCACTCCAGACTTTTACGCAGTAACAAATCTCTTTTCGAACTTGTATTTCCGACATGATACCAAGACATTTCCTACCATAAAGCAAAATAATTCATTGTAATCCCACCAAACGCCTCGCTTTAAAACATCACAGTCCCGTCTTTATATGCGTCCCCGACCACCCTATTCGTCATTGTCGCCGTCGCTGTCCGTTGCCGTCCACTCGTCAATATCCTCCTCATCCATGTCGTCCATGTCATCACTGTCATCCTCGTCCTCGGCATTCAGGCCATGCACAGCCTTCCAATGCACGTAATCGTTTTCCAGCCACCGCTTACTGACCGGCAGTTGGTAAGGATCAAACGGGAAGTACGGATCCAGCTGGTGGTAGCTTTCGTCCTGTGTCTCGTACCCCGCGTCCCGAAGTGCTCCTCCGTTCGAGTACGTCGATGAGAGGTACTGTGTCAAGCGGATTCGCTTGTTTCCTTCCACCAGGGGATACACGTACATGAAGTTGAGCCGGTGCGCAATCTTAGCAAATTCTTCCACGATGACCGGTGCGCACACCTTGAGAGGGTTTAGCTTGCCAAAGATTTGCGTCCGAAGATCTTTGCTTGTCGTTCCGATCCAGCTAAAATCTTGCCCGATATATGACGAAGGGTCATTGGGGTCAACATCCTCCGGTGCCTCCACAACGAGATCCTGCCATCGGAAGCAGAAGATGTAGAGAACTGCTTGCACGAGGCTGTAGTAGGGATGGAATCGCTTCAGGTCGGGTCCCCGGCATATAGGCTCGTACTTTTTGCGGTATTGTTCGAGGTGATGGATGAGGAGGACAAAAATGCTGCGAACAAGGCCGGAAGGGAGATGTGCTCCTCGCGCCACGAAACTAGCGAGGTACGCTGCGGCAGCCTGTTTGAGGACGTTGGGCGTGTTGCTCTGGAATGCCGTTGCTATTAGCTGGCCGCAGAAGGCATCCGTGAGTCGCTCATGCATTTGCGCAAAGTGAAAGATGAGGAATTGTGTATGTCTTGACTTATACGTCGGGAGCACCATGTGGTCGAATTCGCGGAGGAGAATTGTAAACGCATCGAACGCTGTGTCGGATCCGGGGTTTATGAAATATGGTGTGTAAACCGAAAAGAGCGTGTCCAGCGCGGCATCCATCTTTTCGACACTGCCTTTGATGGTCTTGATTCTGCCGGCATCCTCGTCGTAGTCGGGGTCGGCGCTGTCGACAGATTCGGTGTCGCTCTCGTCATCATCATCTTCCCACTGCACGTCGTCGGTGTGGTCTCGCAGGGCGTACATAACAGCCGCAGTGATATCGTCGTCCATGTCTTCCAAGTCGAGTTGCATCTGAGAATCAATCTTCACGACGCGGTTGATAATGAGATCCAGAACGTCCTCGCGCAGTACAGGCACATACTTCTTTATCCGCAACAGGTTGTCGATGTATGCCATGTGAACGCGCATTGACTCGTCGGGGAAGGGAAATTTGCTGCTGAGAATCGTCTCCAATACCGGGATGGCAGATGGAAACATTTGAAGGATGTATTGGATCGTCGAGTGTAGCCTATCTCGCATGGTCTCACGGCTGACCTCGGGAAAGTCGGGCACGCACCACACGGACGGACGAGTATGGGAGAACTTTTCCACCATCATGGACAGGACGGGAGAGAGATAGGAACCCTGGGCGCTGACCAAGGCGGCCAGGAAGTGGGTGAACACCTTGACAAACGCGGCATCTCGCCCCAGCCAGGAGCACTTCAAAATGGTCTTGACGAGTCCGTTGCAGGCCTTGTCCTTCAGGATGGGTATGCACCCCGTCAGAGCCATGACATAGACTTGAAGTTCATGGGGCTTCAGGGTGTCGTCCTCTTCGCCAACGACAGGAGGGAGATAGCGCTGCTTATCGCTAGCAAACAGCTCCTTCAGAGTATCGTACCGGCCATCGTTACCCCGCAGGTGCTCCTCCAGAGCGGTCCTGACTTCCAACTTCACATCGTTCATCGTTCGCTTCCCGACCTCATAAGTCACGTTTCGGATGTCGTCGAAGAAGACCTTGCGGCGCTTGCTGGGGCTCTCGGGAGCGTCGAGCGGGTCACTGAGCCCTGCATATTCGGCCTTTCGCCTGCCTAGTACCGAGACAGGCTTGAGAATTGAGCGAACCGGTGTCGAATTTTTCGAAGGGGTACCAGAAATGGTTCTGGATGTTGAGGTAAAGGGTCTCATCGGGTTGTCGTCTTGTCAATGACTGTGTAGGCGTCTCGAAAAATGTTGTTTGTTGTCTCAGGCAACAGCGCGCCCTCGTGTCGTAAGGCGTCTCAGGAGAGCGGGGTGTTCAAGGTCTAAACATGAAGGGGGAATGATTCGGCGATGAAGGGCTGAAAATACCGACAATCATAATATCTATTTTCGATGCCGTTGCAGGATCTCGTCTGCTGCGAAGGAAGGGGAATAATCTCTGGCGGGGGTCTCGTAGGTGGCGGGAGGAGAGGTGAAATCTGAGGTGCTGGTGGGCGGCAACTTTTTTTCCATAACACAGTGGGAAGTGGAAATTTCGAATGCAGAAGTGGAGAGCCACACGTGCCTCTCGTCAGTTCTTGTCGGCTGCTTCGGTGGCCCGTGCGACATCTCCAGTCCGCTTTCAACCTGCACCTCATCCTCGTTGCGTCAACGTGCCTTCACCACAGTACCGATATAAGACAACAGCTGAGTGCGCAAACGAGCGCAGACGGGCCGCACAGAGCAGCGAGATAGTCGCGTGGCGAATTCTAGTCAAACGAGAATACTATTCTGTGCCCCATTCCAGGAACTCTATGCATGCATACCCCAGACTCCAAATCTCAGAGACCCGTCAGCTATCACTAACATCGTGAGCCAAACGACATCTCGAGTCGAGCTGAACCAAAGACATCATTCAAACCTCCGTCTTCCAACTAAGAAAAACATATTGAGTTGTCGCACCATTTTCTCTTTTCTCTCAGCGGTAATAAACTCGCCTCTGTTCCCTGTTGACAATATACATCCGAAATCCTCTCCGTGGCCATCTAATCGAATCTTTTCATATTGCCGTTGTATTTGTACAAACTCAATGAAACACGCACTCCAGACCCGAATCTGACGTAAAGTGTTGGGCGACCCGATGCCGAGTCCCACGGAACCTGGGCTGGTGATTCTACCAGTACCGAGGCTCCAATTTGACCTGTTGATTTAAACCGGGTTGGCTGTGGTATGACATCTAGTAGCCCTCACCCGTGGCGGTACCGTTGTGGCCAGGTTGGGAGCCGTACATGTAGTTCGGGTCGGCGCTGCCTTCGACGTTGGAACCTTCTGCGTTGCCGAACTCGCCGCTGACCTGGGCACCCTCGCCCTTCGTCTCGGCGAGCATGGCTCCTGGCCAGCCGGTGTTGTCCAGGACCCTCTCTCGGTTGGACTGGTTCTGTTGCTGCATTCGAGCGTTAGGATGAACAGATGATCTCGGCTAGTCGGAAATGGGAACTGGAAATACCTCACGATACTTGGAGAGATACACCTTGAGGGCCTCGGCGTAGTTTTCGAAGCCGAGAGACGTCATGGCAAAGAGAATATCCTCGCCGTTGACCGTCTTTCGCTTCTCCTGCTGACATTTCTCCGACGCTGTGCAAGCCCAGCAGGTCAGCATACCGCAATTGAGAGACATGACTCGGGTCGAGCCATGTCTTTTGAGACCTCCAGGGGCAGGGTAAACAAGCACAACATACCCTCACTTGTGATAAAGGAGATGAATTCGCTGACGCACTCCTGCATACACTCCTTTGCCTCCTTCGCAATCTTTGCGTTTTCTGGGAGAGCATTCTTCATGATTCGGGCCACTGGAGCAAAATTTCGAATGTTAGCGTCGAGCTCATCAGGCTTGTCAGCCTTCGAGGCGCGAGGCGCCGTGGGTGACTGGGAGGACGAATCGCAAGACATTGAACGACCGAAATCTGCACGGCTGGCTGGCTTAGACGGCGAGACAGCTCATGCAGAAGGACGAACAAATCACGACGAAGCGCTGGGGGGTAAATGGAAGACGTACCATTGGCTATGGGCAACCATCGGTCCTGTTCTTTTACACCCTCGAACTCATAGCTCGCGGTGCCGGCACCCTGTGGGTCATGTTGTTCATTCATTTGTGCTTCCTCGTCGGGTGACGGTGCACCTTGGTCAACCTCCTTGGGAGGGGATTGGGGGGAATCCGACATATTTGGCTACCTGCAGCGGCTGCTAGCGTCCGTGTAAAATGCTTCGGGCTGGCACAGCTGGGCCTCGAGATGATGTGTCCCCGGGGCCACGTCGCAAATGGTAGGGCTTGCAAGCGTCGGGGAGGGGTCCTCCAAGCTGCAGTGCTGCGTCAATCCTGACTCCCGTCAAAGACTCTTAGTCGCTCACAGTCGTGGTCCCTGGCCCGGGATTCTGGGGCTATGACGCTGGTCCTTGGGGCTTTTGGGGGTGTGTGCTTGGGAAGCAAGGCGTGGTAGTTTTTGCGGGTGAGGATAAGGAAGAGCAGGCGGGGAGGGGTGGGCCCGGCGGCGCAAAATCAACAAGTCAACAAAGATCAGTCAAGCAACAAGCGAAGACCCAAGGCCTGTCAGCGGATGCGCGCGCGAGAGCCTGCGTGTGAGAGAGTGCGCGGTGGCAGGGTGTGGGCGGATCGCACAACGTCGACCTTGACAAGGCGAGCCAGGCGGTTCAGAGGCCAAGAATGGAGCGAGACGAGGGGGATGCGTTGGAAGCAGACACGAACGCAGACGCGCAGGCGTTGGCGCAGACGAGAAACAGGACCACGGTTGGACGGGGAGACTGTCGTTTGTGCCTCTCTTGGTAAACGGGCCGGAGCGGCGCGACTGCTGCGCGGAGCTGGGGTGTGCTTTGGGAGGGAGGCCGGGTTACACGAGGTCGCAAGCGCTCGTTCGCCAATTGGTCCCGGAAGGCTGCGAGATCGGGTCAGAATACGTCTCGACGTTTGATGCTGCGCGGGGGAGTGCAGAAGAGGCAGGTTAGGCAGGGAGGGGGGAGGAGGGCGGATCACGGGCAGGGCGAAGCCGAGAGGCTGAACAGAAGCGAGGGATGTGATGGGAAGGGAACGGCGAAAGCGGCCCCCGTCCGTCTCACGTTTTGTTGTTGTGAGGCTGCGGGCTTGCGGGCTGCAGGCTGCGGAATGGGGTGCGGGTACGGAGACGGGACGGGTGCGGACAGAAGAGCCTGGAGACTTGAAGACGCGACAGGCAGGGCGACTGGGAGGGAGAGAGAGGTAGGTACGTAGACGGCGGACGGAGGATGAATGGGAGGACGGGAGGCTGAGAAGGTGACGGGGGTTCTCACTGGCTGGTGGCAACGATAGTCAATCAAGGTCGAGGAGGGCGTCTGCGCAATGCGTGCGTTGTTCGGTCGAGGGTCGAGGTCGCAGTCTCAGTTGCAGTCGCGGTCGCAGTCTGGAAAGGTGCATATGTGGAGTGCGATTTGGACGTGGGGTTTTGCAGGAGAGAAAGAGCAGGCAAGCTAGGCGCAGTCCAAGAACGGAAGGGAAGGTGCGGTCAACAAAAGGCTGTTCGCCTGCTCGGCGGAGCAACATGACCTCAGCGGAGGGCACCTCAACAACGCGACTGTCCACAAACGTGCGGTGCCAGTGAGCCTGCCAGGCGCTATAATTCAATGCCCAGCCACTGACACGGCATCCATGGCTCCTGGGCGTCCCAGGCTACCTAGCTACGGATCCCTCCTGCCTTCTGCCCCCCGCCGACTGCCTGCTCTAATGGTCGCGCCAATTCTTTTATCGATAACCACTTTCTGTCGCGTCTGGCATTTTGCGTCTGCTAAGCCTTGTGGGGTGGTTAAACTGCCATGATGTGGATAACAGGCTCAGAGCTCTAAGCTTGGGTACCTGAGGCAGGATATCACGTCCAGTGCTACAATCTTGTATCTTCACGAACACTGTTCCGGATATCAAACGTGGCGTTGACGCCCATTGGCTCGCTCTCCTCTATCCAAGCTTTGTACTGATACAAGACATGACGAAAGAAATCCACTCCCTGGCCCGCGCCATTCAGCCGTCTCGCGATGCTGGCCAATTTTTGACCCCTCTCCCTCGCATAATAACGGACAGCTGCTGACGGGAAGGCCTGAAACGATGGAAACTGAGCTAGGCAAGGTCTCCCAGGAACAACTCCCAGAAGACGATATTCAGGCACTGAGCCATCGCGCCCAGCCTCGAGACCTGAGAGGGTGGGCTAGCAACGCCGCTCATTTGACAATGAACCCCAGCACAGTGATTTGCTTGGCTGGACCAACACCAGGCGGCCGTGGGAGGTGAGTGGACGAGCTTCATCTGTCAGGACGGGACCAGGGCTCATGGCAACGACCAGTGACGGAAAGTCTCCGCCAATAGTCTGGCCCAACAAGGCAATTGTCGATATTAACGTGGAAGCGTGATCGACGACGAGCAGCCGCGAGCTTTGTTCAAAATTACCGACGATGCAGCCGAGTATTTCGAATGGGCTCTGGAGACTGGCCACAGTCACACCTGCACTCCGTCGCACACGGACAATCTATCTACAGGTTTCCCCTCCCTGATATCCTATTCCGGGATCATTTGCAACCTGCTGCTGGCCGATGGCCGTTTCGTCGACCCGCCTGTTGCACACCAACATCCCCAGCATCTCCAAGCCACGACGATACAGCGGCCGGCTGGAGTAATACGAATACAAGAACACTTTATACGAAGAGAAACCCCGGTCATCACCACCGCCCTCAATCGGCTTTTGCTTCGTCCCGCGAACCGTGACCTTGACAAACACCTCGAATGCGACGCATCTCGACATGATGCCACCTTTTCCCGCCTTACATCACAAACATTCCCATGCACAAAGAGGGTGTCCATCTAGCCACGAAGGAGAAGGCCTCATCGGAGTCGCCCTCCGTCCATGCCATGCTGCATCCGACCCAAAACACGGCCGAATTAATTCCGCGGGATTGCCGCAGCACAATAATAATTGTGGCCCAACTCGTGGTGCAAGGCAGCTTCGACGAGGAATATCAGGGAAAACGAAGCCAGTTCCGTCGCCTCGCAGTTTCAGCACATGTAGGTAAGCACACTGCCTGATTCATCAGTTCCAAGGCTTGGTTCGGCATCGACACAAGTCAGAGTCGGTGCAGAGAGAGTGCTTAATCGTCTTGGCCAAGATATGAAGCAGTCAGAGGCAGTCCCCGCGAGAATTCAGCTTCTCTTCCCTGCCCAGCTGCTTTAGCTACATCGTCAATCTGTATTAGATCGAAGCAGACCAAAAACTCTCCGCTGCCTGACGTGCCTAGGCGAGGCCTATTCCTCTTCATCGGCCATGCCGGGTCCCGGGGGTATTGATTGGGCTCAAATACACGCCCTCTTGCCGGTCCCCTATGTCCAGGCCTCTTGCAGCTGCTGAGGCTGCATGCTTCCAGAAGCCCGCCCTCTCGGAAAAGAGGCCCGCATGCAGCTAAGCTGTAGGTAAACAATGCACAATAACGTGCAGGAGGGACGTGGGAGCCGCCACAGCCACTCACAAGGCCGTCAGCCTCCCAACTTCAAGGACTCTCCTCCTCTGCGATGGCTTGCTGGTCGATCCCTCTCGCCCCGATGACTTGGGACCCGAATGAACGGCCTCCCCACACACACGCGCAGTGAGAAAGAGGAAAAAGAAACTAGGAACCGCCTACCGGGGAGAACAAAACTCGTTAACAGAAGTTTGTTTGCCTCGCTCAGCCCGACGATGCATCCTCGGTGTCATGGTGGGTGGGTGTGATCAGAGGGAACAATGCCAGTTGTCAATCGTTCTATCTGCGGCCATGTTGGCTTCCGGGCCCAAACCTCAACAGTCTCATCCGGCCTCGAGATGCAGGTTTCCCTTTGCGGCATAAAAGCACGTCTGGCCGTTGTCAAACCACCTTCGTGAGGGACTGAGGCTATGGAAGCCAGCATAAGCGAGACGACGAGGAGGAGGCATTTTCTTTACAGTTCTGTACTGTACAACCGAAACACGCCGTCCCAGAAGCCATCGTCGAGTCTCGACGTCTTCTTTTGGGACCTTCTTATTACGACTGTTGGGCATTGAGAGCGCCCTTGCCCCCCGTGCCCCACCACAATCCCAAGTGTACAACGCATCGCCACCCATCTTTTGAGCCCGTCCCGGCCCATTGTGCGTTGCCCAGTAGGCCAGTACGCATGACATCAGAGCATTTTGTCTTTTTGAAGTATGGCGTACTTGAGTCCGTTTCTCCAAGCCGCAACCGCCCGTCAGAGTCAACGTTTCGACGGCTTTTGTGTTCCGCGTTCCGCTTTGAGGCTCTCCGTCACAGACGGGCCATCTCACAGTAAACGGTTTGAGCCAGTATTCCCTCGGCATATGCCCACCTACGCATGACGATGCGTGGGCGTACATGCCAGGGAAGCGTTTATTACATGAAAACAAGGCAAAACGAGACACTTGGCGCTTGAACTCCCAAAGAACCGTTCCATTATATCATGTCGTCCACATCATTGTTGAACTACCTGGACATTGTTCTTCTTCTATGCGGAAGTTAGGACCGTACACGACGATGATGAAATCAGGGTATGGGCGTGGGCGGTGACTTACCTTCCACTTTTCCAAATCGTCTTGCTTCGTCTTGTACTGCTTCACAAGATCATCCAGAACCATCCTGAGCCCTTCCTGGTTCGTCTTCAGGGCAGGCACGATATCCTTGACGGTCCTCTCCACGAGCACGCCGTTGATCAGACGGAAGCACTTTCGATCTCCCGAGAGTGGCTCCAACGTCTCCAGTACAAGCCTATTTCATGGGAGGGGAGTCAGAAAATGAGCGGTGAAAGAGAAAAAAAGGGCTGTTTCCAAAGCGGTGAGATTCTCCAAGGCAAACATGGCATGACAGAAGAGGGCATGTTTTTTTTTTTTTTTTTGGCTTGGCTTGGCCACCCGTGAAAGGGGGCGCGGCCGTGATGCGGGAGCTGTGACTGGGGGAGAACAACGTACTTGTGCTCCTCGGCTTCCTGCTCGATGTCGCCGATTTTCTGGGCAACTTGCTGCAGCGAGGTCTTGTAGTTTGAATACTGTGCCTGGAGGTCTTTTTTTTGGGAGGGGGGGTTATACAGGTGAGTTTTTCGAAAGGGCATCTGGCGGGTGCAGTGCGCAGAGAGAAACTCACCTTGCTGCTTCCTGGCGGGCACCTGTGCTGACGACGACATGGTTTCGGAGAGATTTTCCTACAAGTTTGGCCCCCAAAGTGTTGGTCAAGAGAGTAAAGGTAGATGTACTCGTGACGCGCCCCTCGTATGCTGTATGTGTTTTGGAGGTTGGTGATGAATGGAAACTGCCCCTCCAAACGTGACTGGGCTCTCTCTGGGCGGGCAGCCAACTCGGCTGGCACGTGGCCCGAGCGTCTTGGAGAAATCGCAGCCCACTTCATCAGTCGAGGTCGTCTCGTTGTGGCGGTCCAGTGAGAGTCAAGCCAAATTTCTTTTCTCACAATCAACACCAGCTGCCCGTCCGTTGTCGCCAATTGCAGCCATGCATCCCCATCTGCATACCAAGAACGCCCTGGGTATGTTCATTCCACTCTCGTCCGCTTCTCGTTCAAACCTCCCTCCTCCTCTCCCCCCCTCGACTAACCATTACGAACAACCCACACAGCCTGCGAAGATGTCATCGCCGTTCTCGAGGAGTGTCACGCAAAGGGCTTCATGCACAAGGCCGTCGGCAGCTGCAACAACGCAAAGGACTTGGTGAACCAGTGCCTGCGCGCCGAGCGGGCAAAGGTCCAGGCCGACAACCGCGCCATCGCCCGCGCAAAGAGGGAGAGGCTCAAGGAGTCGCAGAAGGAATTGGGTCTGTGAAGGAGGAAGCATTTTACGAAACAACGTACCGCGATCCGAGACGAACCCAACAGCCGAATCGAAGACGAATCGACGGTCCCCCAGTTCCTCTCTCTTGGATCACTTCCGAACAATGGGAACATATGGGTGGCGTTTTACGGGACAGTTGCTAAGGTGGAGGGGGCTTGGCTGGCTGGCTGGTGTTGGTTTTACGGGAACATGATTCCCAATGTACAAGTACGAGCACCCAATTGTCAATGCAAAACAAGTGTATCACTATCCCCGCGCGCAATATCTCCCAGCAACCCCCCTCCCCTTCCCTCCTCGAAGCCCTACTTGCGCAGAGCAGTACCAAACGTGATCAGCCCGACCGACGAGATGATACTGAGGACGACGGGCACCGGCTTCCGGAGGCGGATGGCACGGGGAAAGGCCGAGCCGGCTAGGACGACCGAGGCGAGCAGGCACAGCTCGATGCCGTAGGGCTGTCGGGTCTGGATACGATAGCCTCCGAGGGTGTCTACGTGCAGACGGTGTCAGCTTTCGGTTTCTGTTCTAAAGCTCTGTACAAGAGAGAAGTAGCTTACAGAGGAAACCGACAGCGCAGCCGGCAATGATGGATGGCAGCGACTTGGTGCGCGCGTATCCCATGATGCCGCCGCTGGTCGTCAACGCGCCCAGGATGTACGCCACGGTCTGGAGATTCGTTGTATCGGCCTATCCCGTCGTCCAATGTGAGCTTGAGCTTGTTGTGCGGGAAGAGCTTGCTCGTCGTGACCTACCATAGTGAATACTGTGGGAATTATCGGACTTCAATTCGGGTTCAAATTGAGCGAAACGATATCCGTAGGTTCAGTATATGTGTTTGCTGATGAGGGTCTTCTACCACTTGGCCTGAAAGTCTCCGATAGTCTCGGCCTCGCGTTTGTAAGTTATGGGAAAGGACCGAAGCTGCTCGGGTTTCGGATGAACTCCAGCATCTACGTAATCAATCTGGCCGCCGATTGGCAGGAAGCAAAACACATTTGTGGGCCCAAGCCGAGCTCTGCGGAGAAGCCTGGAGGAGTTCATGAATTGGATCCTCAACGTCAAGTTAGTCAACATAGTTTATACACTGCAGTGGATTGAGTCTTCTTCTTCTTTGACCGTGTCAAATGTATATTTAGTATCTATGAAACTAAGTAATGTCCACCAAGGGCATCACTCGCTTTTCTTTCCGTAAACTTGTACCGAAGCCGCCTTCTAACCTTTGGGGCCTCACTTCCAAAGTTGTACGTCCTTCTCCCCTACCTATTGACCACAACCTCCTTGTGTGGACAAGGCCACCATCGGTGTCAGATGAGTGACCGATCTCGGTATCAACGCACGAAACACCAGCCCTCCGAGGGCAAATCAAAGCCAGACCCAAGTCATGGTGAAAAAGACAACGACACACCAATGTCACATCCTTGTGACGCAAACCATTTTCTTGCAGCCAGAACATGTGGCCATCCTCTGGTAAAACAGTCCCCCACACGCCCTATACGATACCATGCAAATCCGGGTATGATACTTGGCATTTCGTACTCGGCAAATTGCTGCCGCCCTGTGTAGATACCTGAAACGCCAAACCATGCGAAAAAAAATCTCAATACTGCTCAAATATGGAAGATAATACAGCTCTGGCGTCTGTACTTGTGTGTTTTTGGTGTCATGCCGGTCAGAACGGTGCTTGCGAGGAAAGGGAATTACGCCCCGTTCGGCTTGGTTGAATCAGAGCTGTGACGAGCGTGCAATGTGCGATACATATTGCTCAGTCGCTGCCCAGTGACGCTCTTACTAGTGTCGTCGACAGGCCAAAGAGCTGCGAGGAACTCCCTAAAGCAATGTTAGGCGATACAACCATGTGGGATTATTAAGTGACTTACCAGAAGTTCTTCTTGACGCCCTCATCGGCAGCGGTCGCGGGCAGCTGTTCGTCAAGGAACGTGCCGATAGTAAGAAGTTCAGATCCGAAGATAGCCGCCCGCTCCTTGCTAGATTTAACGTTGTCTTTAGTTGTAGCGAGGATCTTCTCAAAGTTCTCTCGGACGGGCTTCAGCAGGAACCAGATCATAGCGTCATTGTCCTTAGCTCGTTGGTCCCTGTCATCTCCAATCCGCCGGAGCTCATCGAGGCGCCGAATTGCTTTCGCTCTTCGCTCGTCCAGAGGCTTCACATCACGAGGGGGTTCGTCTCGGTCTCGGTCTCGAGTCCGGTCACCTCGATCATCGCGATATTTGTCGTGGCGGCGGTCATCTCGATGGTCATCCCGGCGGTCATGACGGTCGTGGCGATCGTGGCGATCATCTCGACGATCATCTCGATAACGATCATGGCGGTCGTCCCGTCGGTCATCACGGCGGTCATCGCGCCGGTCATCACGACGTTCGTCCCGGCGGTCGTAGCGATCTTCCCGGCGGTCGTAGCGGTCATCTCGGCGATCATCACGATGGCGTTTATCCAGGCGTCGTTCATCCTCATCTCGATGTCGGCGTTTGTCCACCCTGTCTCGCTCATCTCCATGCTTACTCGAGCGGCGGTGCTCGTCAACCCGACGATGCTTGGGACTGCGACTGTCATCGTGAGATGAATGCTTCCGCTTAAAATCGGATCTCGGAGTGCCTCGATCGTCACCGTGGTTGCGAGGGCGATGGTCGACGACAGCGTGGTCTTTCTCGCGAAGCTTCTTGCTTTGAGGGGCTGGAGAGGCAGTCGAGCTTCCACGATGGCCATTGGTGAGATGTGATTTCTTGTTGTTCCGATGGTGGTTCTCGACTGCCTTTTGGGCACCCCGATCGTTGGAGTGCTTTGAGACCAGCACGGACAAGAGGTATTCAGAGCGGCGAACGAGATGTACTGCACCGGGCGCCTTCATCTTGTCGTTACCCTTGCTTCTCTCTTCCTTCTTCTCGACGCGATGCTCCTCGAGAAAGAACTTCTCAACCATCTCAAGCTCAGCATCATCTCGGATCTGGGTCCATGCACCAAAGCCATGGCGGTCAATGCCAACGAGGAGCATGGCATCTTCCTTAGCACCCCATGGACAGCTATAGTTGGCCGCCTTGGTGGCATCAGGAAGACGGAATGAGCGCCACTCGGGGTGGCTTCGGATGACCTTGCGGAGGAGTTGTAACTGCTTTGGTCGGTCAATTGCAGTCTCGGCATTGACCTTCTTCAACAAGCCGAAGTCGATGAGGACTGCCTTTTTGTCTTTCTTGGTCAGTGACTTCCCCATCTTCTTCTCCTCTTCGAGGAGCTTCGCGTAGTTGCCGTCCACCGCTTCTGTGGCTGCTCTGATGAAATCATCCAGGACCGACCTAACGAAATCCTGATCTCGGTCTCCCAGCTTCGCCTCGTTGATGATGTCCTCGGCGCGGTCGTCCATGGAACCAAAGCGGAAGTATGCTTTGATGAGATTGCGCTGGTCCTTGGACGTCAGGGGGCGCCTGGGATCACTCCGCAATTTTTGTCGTTCCGCTTGTTCCTTCTGGTGTTCCCTCTCCGCTCTCTGTCGTTTCTTAAAGCGATCTGCTCTATCCGTCTCAGAATTTCGACTCTTCACTGCGGCTCGTCGAGGCGCACTCTCAGCCGCAAGCCTCGCGACGTATTCCTCGTTTTGCCTTTTCTCTTCATCCGCCTTGATCTCGGCGAGTTTCTCGGCAGGGATGATCTGGTCCCAATCCAGATTTATGTCATCCACCTTGACATCAGTAATCTGCATGAAGTTGTCCCAATCGATGCCACCGCTACTGAGGTTGATCTTGTCGTCAACCTTGGTCTTGGTGACTTCGGCGTTCTCGAGGATTGAGTCGATATCGAGTTGTTCCAGGCGCTCTTGGTTGCCACTCTGCTCAAACATCTTGGATGAGCGCATCTTCAACACCATTTGAATGTCCTCGGATGAGGAGGGGCCATCGGTCTTCAAGCCCTTCTTATTGAGCTCCGCCTTGAGCGATGCCTTGTCATCATCGGTGACGCCAGCCTGGATAGTCAGGTACTCGAGGAGGAGCTTGTTGCGAGCTCGTTCCAAAACTTCTTCCTCGACTGTTTCCTTGGAGACGAGACGATAAATGTTGACCGGTCGCTTCTGTCCGATACGGTGGGCTCTGGCCATGGCCTGCAAGTCAGCCTGTGGGTTCCAGTCGGAGTCGAAGATGATGACAGTGTCTGCAGTCATCAGGTTGATGCCCAGGCCACCAGCTCGAGTAGACAACAAGAAGCAGAAGTCCTCGCTGTCATCGGCATTGAAATGGTTGATGGCCATGCGTCGAGGGCCGGCGGCGATGGTTCCGTCCAGTCTCTGGAACTTGTAACCTCGCAGGGAGAGGTAGTCTCCCAAAATATCCAGCATCTTAACCATTTGACTAAAGATCAGCACACGGTGGCCATCCTTCTTGAGCTTTGAGAGAAGTTGATCGAGCAACATCATCTTGCCACTACTTGTGATCAGTCCCTTGATTTGGTCCTCGCGACGGATGCTGCCCGCCAGCACCTTTTCCTCCGCACCCGGGAACATGTATGGATGGTTGCTGATCTTCTTCAGCTCCATCATGACATTGAGTAGAGAGTTCTTATGTCCGTTGGTAGCATCGCACAAGGCTTTGTAGTTTCGAGTGAGAATGTTCTTGTAATAATCAAGCTGCACATCGGAGAGCTCGACTCGAATGATCTTCTCGGTCTTTGGGGGCAGGTCTGACTCGACAGTCTCTTTCGTCCTTCGCAAGATGTAAGGCGCAATCGCTTTGTGCAAGGCTTGGAGCTTTTCCTGAGCATCGGTGGCAGACAATGAGTCCAAGTCCTCATCAATGTTGACCTTGCCGGGATTCAGGAAATCGAGCAGGGCCGACAACTCTGCCAGGTTGTTTTGGATGGGCGTGCCGGTGATCAAGACCTTGCAGGGGACGCCAAAGGCCAACAGACGTGCGTACAGCTGAGATTCGCGGTTCTTGAGACGGTGAGCCTCATCGACCGCCAGCGATTGCCACTTGATGGACTGAAGGAATTGCCAATCCTGAAGAATGAACTCGTATGACGTGACCAAGACATTGAACTTTGGCTTCTTGGGGTTGCCGTCAACAAGCAGCTCATTTTCGCGGATGATCTTTCGCGCGTCCTCGGGTCCCAGATAGACTACATAGTTCAGATCTGGCGACCAGTTATTGAAGGTATCGCACCATGCAGGTATGACACTAAGAGGAGCGACCACGAGAGAAGGGCCTTCCTGGTGGCGAGAGTTGCGCAGCCAGCTGAGGAATGAGACAGTTTGAACCGTCTTGCCGAGACCCATCTCATCGGCCAAGATGACGTTGTTGCCTCGCGTCCAATTGAGGCAGAGGAAATTGAGACCTTTCAACTGGAAGTTTCGGAGCTCGCCAAACTTGATGTAGTCGGGCTGCTTCTCAACCTTGACCATCCTTGATCGGGTATCGGGGTTGGATTCTTTTTTGTCTGATTGCCAGGAACGCGAGGCTCGGTCGAGATACTGGTCAATCTTGTCTTGGAATTGCGCGCTGATGTCGGCGGCAATCTCCCACGTGCATTCTTCATATGTGAGGCCCTTCCACTTGACGTAGTATTCGTCGTCATCCTCACCAGCTCTGACCGCGACAACCCTCTCAACTTTGGTGTAGTCTTCGTATGCCTCTTCCTCACGCTCCCGGTCGAGGAAGAACTGCTCCTTGGTCTCGGGGGGGACATCATCACCAAAACGTATGTCCAACTCCTGATCGACCAGTTTGCGGAAGTAGTTCTCAACCCTGCGGAAGCCACGGAGGTTGCGAAGTTCGTCGAGCGTCTCCCATGTGTCGTGCAAGTGAGACTTGCCCTGCCACTTGATGAAGTACTCAAAGTCACTGCGGCTCGAATCATAAGCCAGCTCTTGGCCATCCTTGAGCCGATGTCGCATCACCTTTTCGACGTAGGGAGAGTCGTCCACGTAATCTTCGACGTATTGGGAAGCGGCAAGTTCGTCTTCGTCGTCTTCTTCTTCGAAATCGCTTTCTTCGTAGGCACCTTGCTGCACTTGGGCGGCCCGACGGCTAGACCAACGTTTTTCGGCCAAGGCCAGGTCCGGTTGCGCTTCGCGTTGTAGTCGAGCCTTCTTCTGTAGTGTTCTCGCGCGGGCCCCGCCGTACATGTCTGAATCGGAGTCTGAATCGTTCGTAGAAGCTCGTAACGTCGGTGTGCCGATCTTGGAAGCTACAATAGAGTCAGGACAGGAGTTTCGGGTAGGAAGAGGCCGGGCCGGCGTGGCTACGGAATGAGCTTACAGGGTCGAGACGTCTCGACGCGTCGGCGTTTTGTAATGCGTCGATTGACAGGAGCCACATCGGAATCCGAATCAGATTCAACCTGTTGCATATGGGTCAGTGAGGTGTTGCGAGCTAGGCATCGACGGCGACATACTATTTTGCGTTGCTCTCGAGGTCGCGTCTGGATATCTCAATTAGTAACCTCGATGGCATGATGGTGAAAATTTTTCAAGTCTTACACTTCTTCGCAAACCATAGAGCTCTGGGTTGGCCTTGATATATTCGTCTTCGCCAACAGGTGCCTTGCGCTTGGAGGCTCTTGTTGAGTCGCTTGAGCTGGCACGCTCTTCAACTGCGTCTCCATTCTGAGACGGTGCACTCTCCTCCATGTCGAAGTCGGCGTCATCAGACGCATTATCCTCGCTCGACTGTTCGCTCTCTGACATCTGGACATCGTCGTTGGCGATGTTTGAGGCATCGTTGGCATCGTCTGATGGCGACGGGGATGAACGGTCTAGGAGGTGGTTGTCGGGTTCGGGGGAGTCATTATCGTCTACGCGGCCACTGGCATCGAAATTCGAGTCGATCTCATCGTCGGGCGACAAGTGTCCGTTCGAATGACCCCCTATGGTAGGGGTCGACATGATGATGGTGATGGCAGAAGCTGCCCACTGAAGGCGCGACGACGTTAGCAGATGATTTCACGGTGAGGCGGTTCAAGCTGAGGGATTAACGGCAGGAGACGATCCCAGCGACCCGGAAACATGCCATACATGGCTGGGAAATGCGACAGATGATGCAGATAATCTTCTTGTCGCATTCGGCGCGAGCTGTTGATGCGAAGACGGACGCCGAGCCGATACCGCAATTGGGCAGACCGGGCTGTTGCGGCGAAGGCTACCGAGTCGCAGACGCGTCTAGACGGACGAGAAGCATCGATTCCATCAAAAGGAAGTATCGGATGCCCGAAATACAGACATCCGAAGTCATGATCGCGACTTATAAGACCGGAGTCGAGACGGGATCGGCGGCGGGCGACGGGCGGACAGCGAGTAGAACAATGGCACGGCAAGAAAGACAGGGTCAACTTACAAGTCATGAATAGATGACGTTCAGGCAGCAAACGGCTTGTATCAGGATTTGAAGGGTAGTCCGTCACAGCTTGAGGGGATCGAGCGACGAACGGAGGTTCTTGGGTTGAGGTGTGAAGCAGAAGGTGGGAATGTCACAAAAACCACTGGTGGAGAGCAGGAAAGAATTGGATGCACCGTGGATGGGGGTGAAGGTCCGAAAGCACGGCCCAGACTAGACCAACTTCAGGCCACCCGGCTATAGGGTCACGTGACTGAAAACCACGCTGCTGAGCGCCATTCAGTCGAAACCCGCAGTTCGCCGACTGCCATGGAAACTTCCTAATGAGGTTTGCCATTTTCACGTCATTGGTATAATCGACCGATTGTATAGGTACTCATTCTTTCTTTGGGTTTATTAAGTCCTATTGTCGTGGAACATTGGATAGAATTACTGTCTCTTTCTTAGTCCCTTGGTTTTCTTATCGACTCTTATCGTTCGGGCATTTTTGGGCGATTGCACCTTCAAGTTTTAACATGACGCCCTGGAAGAATAGGGACGTCAGAGTTGGTTCCAGATGCCAAACAAAACCATCTTCTTGATCAGGGGGTTGCTCCGTGAACCTCTGTAGTTGATAACTTCCCCTCTGCGTTTATGCTCTGCCAGTCTTCTCAGCAACAAGATTGCCGATGTGCAAGTTATCTTCAAGACAATTCCCTGTGACTCGAACTTGCTTACGAGCCGGACAAGTCAAAGCACGGGCTAGTCGGCCACCCGGGGAAGTCGGCCACCCCAACTGTGGCTGTGACGGTCAGGAAAATGCGTGCAGAAGCACAACATAACGAAATAAGAAGAAAAAGATCACATTTCTATTTATTCAAGCTACCATTCAAAACACATATTTTCTCAATTTAATGCACTGACTTGTTGTGACGTTCTGGGCAGGTCTAACAGCCGGAACATCCGCTCTCTCAGCTTCATAACTTCCTCAATCCGTACGAATGCTTCATTTGGGTCTGGATGAACATTTCGCCTCTTTTTCGGTCGGAGTTCTTCATTTTCAACCTTCATTGGTGATATCGCGATATCTTGGGCTGCCAATGTGGTGTTTTTCTAGTCCAAAGACTTCCCGATTTTCTGGAACAGCAGCCGGGCCGTCTTATCCAAGTTGACAGAGCTAGAAATCGCTGATAATGTGTGACGAATTTCCCTTGGTGCTTGGGGGGTCTCGAAGATACAGTCTGATGACTTTTTCTTGGTCTCAGCCGCGTTTTTCATCATGTTGGCTGTATTGTTAATCATTGGGTTCATCAGGGGCTTTGACATCGCAACTGGCCACAGCCCTGAGCTGGAAATGATATTTCTCTTGGTTATTCCGGCTATTTGAGCCGTGGAATAACATAATAGAAACGGCATCTTCCCTAGAGGCGTTGCTTAGTTGATGTTATTGAGCGTTCCGATCTCGCGACGATAGGCATTCTTGACCGGGCTGAAGATTGAGATATCAAGCGGTTGAAGAATGTGAGATGTATGTAGAGGTAGAAATATCAAATAGATGTTGTTATTGAAGCATTCGTACCTGAAATCGTCGGTACAGTGACTGCCGTGGCCGTCAAGAATAAGGAGTCTTTTACCGGTCGAATTCTTAGGTGTTGTCTGCGGAATGAAGATATTTCTGAGCCATTTTAAGGCGATCTCGGTAGAAGTCCAGCCTCTTTGACTTGCCTCGAAGTGCCAATTCTTCAGGAAACCAAGATTCAAAGGAAACCACTGCTGTTGAACGGTCTTGCCTTTGAAAATGACCAGTGGCGTCAGCGCCCGACCGTCCGCTGAGATACACTCGATGATTGTAGTCCAACAACGCGATCCGGGTTGCGACCTCTCGCAGCTGCTGGTGCGTTGGGGCGAAGCCCAGCTGTTGCTGCGATGAAATCCAGTCCCGAAGATATTTTTCCTGCTCATCAGAAAGCCTCTGCTGATCCTTATGAGCCTCTTAATGCGATATGCGGCCATGAACGCGTTCACTTATGGTCGTAGGTGCTATACCATGCACTTACGCAGCTTTGCGGATAGAAACCCCATTTTGGATAAGGCTAAAAGCTAAAGAAATATCATCTTCCGTGTATTGAGGCATGAGGAATAAAATGCAATAAATGTTATAATTAGGGCTGTTAAATTGATTGAGATGTCGCGTGTTTTGGGAAAAGGTGGCCGACTAGGCCGTGCTTTGACTTATAGCATAGTTATACGGTATTTCATACGACAAACGAGCAGCTATTGTGGCCCATTGAAACGCTTCCATTCGTATTCAAGCATTGAATGACAGCTCCACAAAACTCTTTCTCCTGCAGGCATAGTCTTGTACGAATCGGACAGCCTGAGACTCGGGAGATAGACGGAGGCAGCCATGTCCAAAAAGGAACAATAGGCACAATTAAGCATTGAAAATCAGCGACAGGAGGACGTCATAGCTTAATGGTAGCACACACGCAGCAGACAAGTTTCACAAGGGCTAAGATTCTTCAGCAAAATACATTAAAGCCACCGACAGGGCTAACAGTACGACTCCTACCCAGAATTCCCCGCTGCCCTGCCCCGCCAAAGTGGACGATTCACAAGACGAGAAAAATTGATGACCACACACCACAACTCCTTGTAACGGGACGTGACCTTCTTCCCTCGACATTTCTCTTAAAGGAGCCTCATCCAGCACTCTGCGTGCCCTTTTTCTTCCTCGCGCGCAAGTCCTCACGGTGTTGCAACGTCCTGTGCTGAAAAACCATCATCTTTTCGTTTCCACTTTTCCAAAATATTAAAAAAAAAAAACCTACCCGAAACCCCACCAATTCTTTCTCGTCGGACTACTTTTGTGTCCTCACCAGTCGCAAACATGTCGGACAAGCTCACGCGGTAGGCAAAGCCCAGAATCCCTCTCGATTTAATGCGATGGCGAATGTGCATGGCCAGCGACTGACATCGGACTATCCAGTATCGCCATTGTCAATAGCGACAAGGTTCGTCGACATGCCTCAATCATCGATTTGCCCCGCCACCACAGACTGACCCCTCCTCCTTAGTGTCGGCCTCGAAAATGCCGTCAAGAGTGCAAAAAATCCTGTCCCGTCGTCCGTAGCGGAAAGCTCTGCATCGAAGTTGCTCCCTCCGACCGCCTCGCCTTCATCTCCGAGTCGCTCTGCATTGGTTGTGGTATCTGCCCGAAAAAGTGCCCCTTCGAAGCCATCACCATCATCAACTTGCCCACCAACCTCGAGAGCCAGGTCACCCACCGATATGGCCCCAACAGCTTCAAGCTGCATCGTCTGCCGATGCCCCGACCCGGCCAGGTCCTCGGTCTTGTCGGAACCAACGGTATTGGAAAGAGTACTGCCCTGAAGATCCTCAGCGGAAAGCTCAAGCCCAACTTGGGCCGCCACGATAACCCCCCTGACTGGGAGGATGTGATTAAGCACTTTCGTGGTTCCGAGCTGCAGAGTACGTCCAAACATGCATGCTTATGTTCGAGCCACATCTGACCCCTTTTGTAGACTACTTCACCAAACTTCTCGAGGATGACCTCAAGGCCGTGGTCAAGCCTCAATACGTGGACCAGATCCCCAAGGCGGTCCGCGGTCCCAACAAGAGCGTGCGTCACTTGATCCAGAGTCGCGCCAATCTTGGAAATTCCGAATACATCGCCGATGCTCTCGAGCTCAACCACATCATGGACCGAGACATTAACCTCCTCTCTGGTGGAGAGCTGCAGCGATTCGCCATTGGTACCGTTTGCGTCCAGAACGCCGACGTCTACATGTTTGACGAGCCCTCTTCCTACCTCGATGTCAAGCAACGTCTCAGCGCCGCCTCGGTCATCCGCTCTCTGCTTCGCGATGACGACTACATCATCGTCGTCGAGCACGATTTGTCCGTCCTTGATTACCTCTCCGATTACATCTGTGTCCTATACGGAAAGCCCGCCGTCTACGGTGTCGTCACTATGCCCTACTCGGTCCGTGAAGGTATCAACATCTTTCTCGATGGCCACATCCCTACCGAGAACTTGCGATTCCGCGACGAATCCCTCACCTTCCGTATTGCCGAGACCGCCGATGACTTCGCCATTGACAAGTCCCGCGCTTTCAAGTACCCCAAGATGGAGAAGACGCTCGGCAACTTCAAGCTCAAGATCGACTCTGGCGACTTCACCGACTCGGAGATCATCGTCATGATGGGTGAGAACGGTACCGGGAAGACGACCTTCTGTCGACTTTTGGCTGGTGCCCTGAAGCCCGATGGAAAGACATCTGTTCCGGAGATGAGAATCAGCATGAAGCCCCAGACCATCACCCCCAAGTTTGATGGCACGGTCCGCCAACTATTCTTCAAAAAGATCAAGCAGGCCTTCCTGTCTCCTCAGTTCCAGACTGACGTTGTCAAGCCCCTCAAGCTCGACGACTTTATCGACCAGGAAGTCAAGAACCTGTCCGGCGGTGAATTGCAACGTGTTGCCATTGTCCTCTCTCTCGGTATCCCCGCCGACATCTACCTCATCGACGAGCCCTCTGCCTACCTCGATTCCGAGCAGCGTATCATCGCCTCGCGCGTCATCAAGCGATACATCATGCACTCCAAGAAGACGGCCTTCATCGTCGAGCACGATTTCATCATGGCTACCTACCTCGCCGACCGAGTCATCGTCTTCGATGGCCAGCCCGGCATCAACGCCCACGCCAACGCTCCCGAGTCTCTCCTTACCGGCTGCAACACCTTCTTGAAGAACCTGGACGTGACCTTCCGCCGCGACCCTACCAACTATCGACCTCGCATCAACAAGCTTGGCTCTCAGCTCGACCAGGAGCAGAAGCTCAGTGGAAACTACGTAAGTCTCACGCTTCTCACTTTGATTCCTCCCTTGCTAACCCCAAACCCTCTATAGTTCTTCTTGGAAGAGACCCCCGAAGCAAAGAGCTAAAGGCGTCCCAAAGGACACTTTTCCTCCTTCTCACCATAGTGAGACTATTCCCGGCGTTTGGGGCGTTCAAAATGCGAATTCGCGCTCGGGGCGCAAGGGCGTGCACTCGGGCATTCCAGGTATAGACGAGCAGCGCAGCGCCGGCGAGGACGACGACGATGAAGAATGACACCGGCGACGGCAGCATATCCTCTGTTGTCTGGTCCTACAAAGAAGGTTCGGTTCACCATTGGTTTTTTTTTTTTTTTTGTTATGGTGCGTCTGATGGGGGGTTTTCTCTGCTCGCTTTTGGTTTGTCTTGTCTCTTTTTTTTGTTTCCTGCATTTTCGCCGGCATTGCCATGGCGCAAACCGGTGCCCCAGCAACAAAAGGGCCAAGACGGCGAACCGAACCGAACTTTGTAGATTGAGGGACAATGGATCAAGTATGGGTTGCTGCCGTCTGCGCGTTTCCTACCTCGCGGGAAACTCGTAAAACTACATTATAGTAGTTCAAGTTTAGCATACGATAGTACGCAATGCAATCGTGCAATCGTCAGAACATGCACAAGTCAACGAAAGTGAAGGTGTAAAACTTTTCAAATATATAAATAGTCCAACCCAAGCAACTTTACTACATCTGACCTACGTACGCATTACAGGCAAGCGACCAGGGGGGAATGGAAAACAACATACTAGGCATTTGCTAAGCCGGAGAAGAAAAAGCGCACGCGTCGCAAGCCGAGTTTGTGAGTGTGAGGATGAGTTTGAGTTGAAAAAAGTTGCGATGCCATTATTTCGTCTCTCGACCCCGGGAAAAGAAAAACCGGCCAAAAAGCGAAATGATGATGATGATGAAACGGGAGGAGCCGAAGAGCCTGTAACTCGAGAGTCATCTCGCCCACCGGTCGTGTTGGGGAGGGATTGATGATGAATGCCGTTACGTACGATGAACAAGCCGCGTTTAGGTGCGTGGGAGAAACGCCTCATGGCGCGACAAGTCAAGAATAATCCACTTAGTCTTCCTCGATCTCGCCCTCCTCGCTTCCAGAGTGAACGTCCTTGCTGGGTACGGTAGTGGATGGTGGTGGTGTTTTCTGGCGGCTTCGGGATTCGCGTGGCGGCGTGCGCTCACGAGATCGTTCTCTTCGCAATCGCTTTTGCTGGGTTAGCCTGAGTCTTTTTTTTTTTTTTTTTTTTTTTGGGGGGGGGGGGGGGGGGAAAGGGATATCGTTCGTACCTTGGAATCTCTAGAATCTCGGCGAGAGTAGTCATCCTCGTCATCAGCGCGTCGTCGTCGAGAACCAGACGGCCGTTCATCTCCATAAGGCAGCTCGTCATACGAACCTCGATCAATGCGACGACGGTACAGTCTCTCGCGCTCGTCCTCCCTATCTCTCCGCTCGCGCTCGTAGTGGCTGTCTTCGTCCCGGCGAGACCGAGGGTGTCGATCGTAGTCGCGATCTCGGTCACGCTCTCTCTCGCGCTCTCGCTCCCGTTCACGTTCCCGGCGCGGCGGGGGCGATGCGCGCCCGCGATCGGACCCAAGCAGCCCTTCGGCCATGCTGGCCTTGCGGTGGTTGCGCTCACGCTCAGCAATGGCCTTGCGCCTGTCCGCTTCATACGCATCTGGCTCCGGGCTGCGACTTCGTCGAGAACTGCGCCCACCGCTGCGATGAGATCGCTCACCTCTGGAATGATCTCTCTCGCGTCGGTGCATGTCTCGCTCGCTGGACATTCGGTCGCGTCGTCGGTAGCCTCGGTCTGCCTCCTCTCCCTTCTCTCGCAATCGGCGGATATGTTTGTCAAAGGCACTTCGACGAGCATCCTCGGAAGTGATGGCCTGGAACTCTTCTAGTTTGAGAAGTCGAGGTCGTACCTTTTCATAAGTGTCATTGACCGTGATGGCAGGCTCCAGGCGCTTCATGTGCGCCCGCAGGTCCTCCACGGCTCTGCGCTGGTGGCGTTCCGACACTCGGTCATCGTCTCGTTTGGAAGACCGCTTTTCACGAAGCTATCATCGTATTAGCAATAGGTCCAACTATAGCATGAGAAGAGCACACGTACCCGGTCGAAAATGAGTTTGAGAATCTCACGGTCTATGTTAGCAGTCCGTCGATCATCCTTCATAAGGGATAGGAACTCGTCAAAGTCGCTCGTAGGCGTGAGCTCAAACCGCTTGTCCTGCATCACTTGTTAGTACAGAAAAGCACGTCGGACACTACAACTTACTTCAAGAACGTCGATGACCTCGTTTCTGGGTCCGCGCAACCCACGCTCCTCCTCCTCAACGACATCCCAGAAGAGTTCTTGAGGGCTCGAGCCGCCCAACCCAGCCATGTCGGTATACCGAGGCTCGTCCTCAATCGCAGTTACAATCTGCGACCACTTCGTTCCCGCATTTATCTTGCCGCTGCGACGAAGGTCGTTTAGGAGAGCTCGGAAGCCATCACGAGCCTTGCGCTCCTTGCGGAACTTTTGGTTCTTCTCTTCCTGCTTGGTGTCGTTGAACTTGCGCTCAAGAGCCTTCATGTGGTTTTGGAAGGCGGTCAAGATGTCAAACTTGGTGAGGGTCTGGTACTTTTCATCACTCTGGAAGGGTGGGGTGGATGAGATGATACCTTGCGCATCAGACCAGCGCGTGTAGGGCTCGAGGTTGAGCTTGGGGAGGAGATCAATGAGACCGTCCATGGCGTTCTTTCGAAGATTCGTCTGCTGTTCAGCGTGCACCTTCTTAAGACCGATAATATACTCCTCGAACAGTTGACGGCGCTCCTCCTCGTTGCTGGTAGAGCGGAAAATGGTCTCGCCCTCAATCATGGGACGGGCCGTCTTCCAGCGGGTGTAGTGCGTGATGTCGGGGTGTCTCTTGAGCATGGTCTCAAAGTCAGCACGAAGCTTGGCAAGCCTTTCCTTGGCGCGCTCCTTGTCCTGAACGACGACATCCTGGCAATACTTCTCGAAAGCAGCTCGCCGATCCTTGGGATCCTTGATGGCGCGAAACTGAGCATCCCGCGCCGTCGCTCGGATGGTCTGTTCCCAGGTCCAGTCAGGCTGGACGCCGCTGCGCTTGAGCAACTTGACAAAGGCGGCCTCAGCCTCCTCGGCAGTGGCATACTCGGGGTCGTTGGTGGCGGGAACGAAGGCCTGGGCCTTGGGATCGCTCCAGGTCAGCTGGCGAGACTCGGGATAGACGTCCCGGTCGTCGCGGCGGTCGCGGTAATCACGCTGGTCACGTGAGTCGCGGTCACGGTCACGATCGCGGTAGTCCCGCTGGTCACGGTGTTGCTCGTAGGACGCATTCCCGTAGCCGCCGGGGCCCGGGGTGTAGGGGTTCGCGGAACCCGGCGTGGCAGGATCGCTGGCGGCGCCGAGGGCATTTTTGTAGACTTCGGGCATCTCCCACGAGCTCTGCTTCGTCTCAGTGTTATACCAGTACTTGCGACCTCCCTCGGCCGTATACTCCTTCCAGGGCTGGTTGGCGAGAGGGCGCTGCGAGACACCGTGTTAGCATTCCAATGCGAGGGTTCATGACGAAGCTGTTGGAGGCTCACCTCTGCTGCCGACATCATCTCGTCTGGCTTGGTCCATTGCGTCACCTTGGTCGCCGGGTTGTAATAATAGGCTCGTCCGTCGGAGGTATGGTGCTCTTGCCAGGGCGAGGCTGCTTGGCCAAAGGGCGCGGGAGCCCCGTAGCCGTTCATGGTGTATGCGGCTTGGTCACGGGGGGAATCGCTAGGAATTGTCGAACAAGCGAAAGACGTGCGGTACGAGATGCTCGCGACGCGTGCGGGATGGAACGATTGTTCGCCAGGAGGCTAGGTGCAGTCGGAAGGGGAGTCGATGATGGAGGTGGGTAAGTCGCGACGTTGAAGGCAGATTTGCGAACCGCCAACTTTTTTGGACGCACAGACCACCCCGGCTTCCCCAGAGGTACATGTACCTTGTACCTCGCCAAACACCGTCCGGACCAGACCGACCACGTCGACTTAACCCAGACGGCATTTGGGATATCGCAACTGGAGCAACATATAAGAGCTATCAAAGACACAAAAAGGAAACCCAGGAGCTCCAGCTGCTTTCTCCTTCCAATGCTGCAATAGCAAACATGTCGCACCTCGATGCGGCTCTCGGGCCTGATCCCACGTCTCCAGAGCGCTTCGCCGCCCAGTTCGTCCCAGATGCGGCCGCCGACTTTGCTGAGCAATCCCAATTGACCTATCTGGTTCCCTCGGACTCGAACCTAGACTTGGAATCTGTCTTTGGAGACTTGGAGCCGGGGAGTTCTATCCTCTCAATAGACCAGCGCGAGTCCCTTTTCTTTGGTAGGTGGCTTACGGTACCTCACCCCCTTTACATTCGATCAACCACTGATGACCCGTCCAGACGAAACGGTTGACCTGCTCATCGTATTGAAAACGCCTTGGACGAGCGAGGAAGTCCTCAGATCTCACCTCAAGAGACTAGTCATCTCAGTCGAGGCCCATGTGGTCAACAGCACGACTTCTGGCCGCGACACTCCGTCTGCATCCGACAGCATCTTCGCTGGCAAAGTGCCCGACATCGAAGACCCCGTCATTGTCGTCGACGACGAAGGCAGCGATGCAGACGGAGACAGCGACTCCTCCTCTTCCACCACGACCAGGGCCAAGTCGGGCCAGAGCATCTACGTGGCGTGGAAGCTCCCCGTCTTCCTCTCCCGGCCGCGCATCCGCCTCCACGGGCCCTCGGTGGTCATCTCGGCCTCGGCCAGCCTCCGTCCCGAGCTGACGCTCGAGTTCCCGACCATTGGTAGCGGTTACCTCCACAGCGGCGTGCCCCTGGGCTACAACCTGCTCGAGTCGTTCGCCGGCGACGCGGCCCTGTCCGACGTCCGGCCTCGCCTCTCGGCCACGCGCGTGTCCCGCGTCGCCCCCGTCACGCAGCCGCAGGAGCTCGTGCTGCACATCCGAGCGCTGCAGCGCATCGAGCTGAGGATCTACCCCGTGGTGCACACGCGGATACGCTTCTCGCGGCCCAACTCGTCGCCGTCTAGCGCCGCCGTCATCGCCCTCCTCGAGGTCGACTTCACGTCCAACTTTGACTGCGAGGTCACCCTCGACAAGATCCGCCTGGCCATCCCCGACAGCACCGTCGACGGCCTCAACGAGGAGTCGGGCATGGAGCTGCCGCTGTCGTGCGTGTTCCACGACCACATCACCTTCCTCTACCGCATCGCCCCCAACGCGCTCGACGTCACGCCCAAGAACCCCTCGCGCGACCTCGACATCTCCATCAACGCCACCGCCCACGTCGTCCCCGGTCGCTGCACCCCACACCTGACCATGCACTGGACCACCGCCCTCGACTTCGCTACCCCCGTCAACCCGGGATTCGGCCCGACCTCGGGCGCCGGCATCCAGCGCTCCCACCGGCCCTCGCAGCTCTCCATCACCGGCCAGGCCGTCCACCCGCTCAAGTCCCCCTCGGTCATCCGCCCGGACGCCCTCCCCTCGCTCGAGGCTGCCGCCACCTCCAACACCGAGGCCAACCTCCCCGAGCTGGGCATCACCATGACCTTCACGGGGCCCTCGACCCCCGTCCGCCCGGGCGACGTCTTCTCGTGGACCGTCTACGTCGTCAACCGCGCCTCCGAGGCCAACCCACTGCCCGCCCGGAAGCTCGCCCTCGTCGCCGTCCCGCGCCGCCGCCGCGGCGAGATCCGCATGAACCGCCCTCCGTCCACAGGCGCCCGCCGCCGCGGCGAAAAAGAAATCAGCGACGCCGTCGTCGACGAGAACGTCTTGCACGCCATGCAAAAGAACTTTGCCGTCGAGGCCACTGAGGTCGTCTGCTTGAGCGCCGACACCCGAGTCGGCCCCTTAGCCCCGGGCGCTTGCCACGTCGCCGAACTGCAGTTCCTCGCATTGCAGGAGGGCATCGTCGGCATGGAAGCCATACGAGTTGTTGACCTGGGATCGCAGGAGCACGTCGACATCCGCGAGTTGCCCACCATGATTGTAGAGCCTGCAGCAGCATGAAGAACGAAACCAGCGTTCCCAAGTTTATTTGCAATGATATGTCATATCTCGAATGTCATTATCCATATAGTAGTAATCCTACCACGATGCGAACGCCGCCTAGTTATGCTGTAATCCCCCTTACCTGTATATATAACGCTCCTAATGCAAACACAAACACCATTTCTATGTTCTGAGCAGGAAACGATACCAAAAAAAAAGACAAAAGCCTCATCATAAGTCATCCAAGTCGTCATCCCATCCTAATTTCTGGTAAATGGACAGTGGCTTCACAGCAGACACGGCCGGCAGAGCCTGTGTCGGCGTGTTTTCCACAAAAACTTTCGCAGGTGGCTTAACGGGCGTTGTGAATACTCCCTCGTCCCTTGGTGAAGTGAACTCGGTGATTGTCCGCTGTCCCTTGACCGCGCTGCCTGGCACAATCACGTTGTCGCTGGACTCCTTTCTTCTCTCCATTAGCGGCGACCATGGCACGGGGTCGTCGTTTTCCAAACGATCTTGAAACCTCGTGCCCTTGGACGGCGTGTTGTCGATCCGGTCCAATGCTGGCGATGGACTGTTGCGGAACATGTCTCTGCGCCCCATCCTCAAGCCAGTTGAGGGGATCCTAGACGGAAGGCTGGAAGGGGGTATGACCTCTTCGGTGCTTAGCAACGGCACGTCGGCCATTGACTCAGACTTTGGCGCAAATACGTCTCTGAACCGGTTGTTCGTGGGTGTGGCTTTCACAATGGAGGCGCCAAGAGAACTACGCCCAGGCTTTTTCGCTTCTGGATTGCAAGTTAGTTGTGTGAGGCTCAGGCGTGCTGTCTTGCTGGGCTTACTCTTCGCCGAAAGGCCCGTCTGTGTTCGGCGCTCCGTAGCATTCACTATCTGCTGGCTGACAGTGCCTCGTTGAGGCTTTCGGAGGGTTGAGATGGCCTCTTTCAGCTGGGCTTCGACAAGGGCCTTCTTGTTTGCTTTGGCATCCCCCAAGTTGGTCATGCTCGTGCTTCGGGAGAGGGAACGGCCGAGCAGTTCTGATTCACCCCTAACAGGCCCCTTCAACGCCACAGGCTCGCTGCCTTCTCGCTTGAGCCCCGTGAGCGACGTTGAGGTTGCAGAGCGCATCAGAGCAATCATATTGCTCGGCCCTCTTGAGACACTTCGTCGATGTTGTTGCTCCGTTGATAACGCACGCTGCAATGTTCTCGGCTGTTGGTTCAGACCGGGACGTTTCGTAGCTGCCCCGGGCTTCTGCTCGCGCTTGCTTGAGGATCGCTTCAGGCTCCGCGACTTGGAAGGCTTAGCAATCACGGGACCGCCCAGTTTCTTGTTGATTGAGTCGCATAGCTCTGGAAGTCGTGCTAAGAAGCTGTAGGACAAATTAGATTGAATAAATTACTCACCGCGGGTCGTTAAACTCACAATGGAACAATGACATCGACACAAAAGTCCTTTAGAGGTTCAGACGTCTTCTGAAGCTGGTTATCCCCAGGTTGACGTGTCGTTTGCGAATCCTCCAACAGAAGCTGCTCGTCAGACGCAGTGGACTGCCAAATGGTGAGGCGATCGGCATGGACGTCTATGAGAACCGGTAGGTTGTGCTTGTTTCGTTTCTTGGCTGGCGGAGGTGCCATTCCCTCCTGAGATTCGGCAGCACCGGGCAGCAGCGGAAGCTGGCTATCTTCTGCATCCTCGGCAGCCCTCAGAGGAGTGAGAGCCAGGATCTCCAGGATAACAATCATCTGGAGCTGGGTTTCTCGGGTACGGAGCATTGAGGCCAGGGACTTGATCTGCTGGGGAGACACATTGGGTTCGTCCTCTTTCAGCTCGGGCTTGTTCGTGATCCACCACTTTTGAATGTGATCCTCCTCGTAAGGGTAGAGGCCATCCTTTCCGATCTTCATCTTCTTGGCACGGCGCTTCTTCTTCCGGCCTTCATCGGAGCTCTCCATGGCCGTCTTCATCTTGGAGATAACCTCGGGGATGGTCTCGCGATATTTTTTGTCGATTTGCACAGTAGTGAGGACAAGGCTCTTCAAGAAGTCAATGAGATCGCCCATGTCCAAGTTGGATTCCAGGTCGAGGTGAAAGGCCGAACGAGCTCTGGACAAGGGTCCTTTGGCAAAGTACGCCAGCGAGCCCATGGATTTATAGAGTGCCTCAAAGTACTGGCTCCTGATGGTATCGAACATGGTATCGGCTGTTTGCTGCGGGGTGGGATGCTCGAGATTGAGGGGCTTGGAAACCGGGGTAGCGAGATCCATATTGGGGACAATCTCAGCGTGGGTTTCTGGGAGCTCTTCGTGCTTGAGGGCAGGTGATGGTAGCTGTGATTTGGCCGTATTAGGGGTCTGAGCGGCTTCTTCATGTCTGGTAGCCTCTTCAAAGGTCGAAACTGATTGGGATCTGGCGCGTTTCCTGACGAGCGATTGAATAGCCTCGATGGCGGCCCTCTTCACTTTTTGGTCCTTGTGTAATTGGGGTGTCGTCAGAGCCGATGTCCCTTGTCCTCGAGAGCCCGGTCGGGGAGCAACTCGTAGACGTTCCTGGCATGTGGCTGTGGCATGTGTGGCTAGTTCGAGGAGATCGACCCAGGGCCCCAGTCGGCATGGGATGTAGAGACCGTCCGGCTGCCTCTCGAGGGCGTAGACGTTGCGGCTCGCCTCGGATCGAGCCAGAAGAACAACAGGGACAGAGCCCATGCGGCTTTCCAGGTCGAGGATTTTGATGTGCGACTCATATATTCGGCCGGGCGATAGCTCCGAGTTTGATACATTGAAATCGATACACGATATCGAGAGATGTTTGCGGGGTAAAAGCATCAACGGTTGCAGGACTCGTGGCTGAACGGTGAGGTTTGTCGGGTGTGGCTATTGGACAGACGACAGGTGAGCATTCACGTCGGGGCAAGGTCAAGGCAGCAATGGACGCACCCTCAGTGCAATACACGGCTTCAACAGGTGATCCATGGCAACCGAATCCGATCTCGGTCTCTTCTTTCCCTCAGACGGAGGGACGTCAGTTTGAGCTTCATCATGGCGATTCAAGCTGCCCTCGGAGTCCGGCGTCAAGATCCTCGACTGTGGGCGCGACGCGTCGGCACCAGCGACGGCGGAAGAGGACATGGAAACGACAAAAAGCCACCCGTTCACCGCATAGCAGCAGGCTGTAGCGAGTATAGGAATTAGGGATACAAAAGAGTAGACAGAATGTTGGTTCGCGTGAAGCTGCCCGAACCGTGGACTATGAATTTGCGTGTCGAGCTATCCGTACGGAGTACAATGGCTGCGTTGCTGGACGCGACGGGCGAGGGCGGGCGCGTGCACGAGCCACGGTTGTTGATAAGATAAGCACTTTTCGGCCAGTGACAGTGACGTACGAGCGAGCGGGGCAGCACGAGTGAAGCGCCTTCCCCAATTCAATTCCCAGTCGCGTTTTGTAGCTCCATTGTTCGATCCGTCTATATTATAACTCCTATTATCCGCAGAACTAAGTCGAGATCTATCATAATCTTATCCCTAATTCTATCGCCGTCTAAACGCTGTCAGCCTGTGCCTGTTCGTTCATCTGACTGACAGCAGTCTAAAAACTCTAGCTTCGTTCCATGTCTCAGAGGTGAGCTTGGCCATTTTCTCTCCTAACCTTGGCATCCCTCCCCTCCTCCAAGTCCTGAGAATCATTCATGGTTTCAAAGTAATAGTATGTCCTAGTCTTGACACCCTTGAGATTGTTTTCGGGTGTAAAGCTTTTCAATTTCCTAACCATGGTATTCCTCCTCGGCTCCAATTCCTTGAGATCACAGTTTGGTCCATCGTAGGGATCAGTCATGGGACTACGGGGCCGACGACTTAGAAGGGCATCAGTCCTGTCGCTTTTTGGCCGAAAAACGCGCTCATCTTTCCAGCGGCTCCGATATCCGTCCCTGGAACGATCGGCTCGCTTCTTATTGGCCTCCTTGTACCATGCATCGCCCACGGACACAAGTGGTCTGTCAGGAAGCTTATACATGGGCTTGAGTTCAGGACCAGCAATTCTTTTGCGCTTGCCCGGGTTGGACGTGTGCTCGTTCTCGGCCTCGTACGCAGCATTGTCCTTCATGCCTTGAATCACTTGGTCGACGCCGTTGATCTTTCCGCAGGCAACCTCGAACTTGTAGTTGAGCTTCATCTTGGCGTCCAAGTAGCCCGTCAGGAATGCCTCCTTTTCCTCTGGGGAATGTGCGCCCATGGCGTTGGACTTGGACCTGATCGGGACCTAGGAAGCAATCAGTACAAAAGAGAGAGAAAGCGAGAGAATGGTCCACATTACAATATGTCGTTGGCTCATTTGTGCGTTTGGGAGAGATATGGATGGGGACATGTAGATGGTGAGATGTAGATGGTGAGAATGTGTCTGGTTGATAAGAGAGGAAGAAGAGAATTTAAATACCAAGGTGTCCAAAGTTGTGCGGCAAGGTGAAGAGATCGATTGACCTTGATGGTTTAGACACAGCTGCTACCGTCACCATTGGGCTCTTCCGCACCCTACTGGAAGATGTGTAGCGGAGGTTTCCGAGATCTGGTGTTCAAATACGTATCTTATGTAGAGAAGGCAACTCCCGTTGTTACGTTGCCTGAGCTCAAGAGATTCCGTACTAGTCAAACTTCAAAGGCGATCGCTTCCTATAACCCGTCTCCTCACTCTCACGATCTTAACCAAGGCCCAATAGAGACGCAGCGAAAAAGTCAACACCCAAGACAGTAAGTTGGTGTAACCAAAAGGCCACCTTTTTTTCTTTTTGCTTTTGCTTTGGGGTTGCAGCGCTTCGTAAAAACAACGACACCCTCGGTGGTCGGGCTCATACGGTGGTCACGGAGACGCATGCGGGGGCAGCCCGAGGCCGGCCTCCGGAGGCTCCGCTCCCCACACACCTGGGGCGTGACGGACGGGAAAAAAGGCTCCCCATTTCGATGCCCGAACATGTGGGCTCGGGTAAGGCAGATGATGCTGCTAGCCGAAGGGAACTTCGTGCTGCGTGTGCGTGTGTGCGTGTGGCACGTCAAAAATACTTGGGACCGGGCTTGTCTTGGGGGGAAAACGGATGTAACATAAAAGGGACGTAAATTGGGGGAGTGAGGGAGGGGAGATGAAGCTGTGGTACAAGGCGATACCTTGGCGCAAGTCGTCTTCTCGTCCAATCTTACCTGCGCTTCCCTACGGCCCGTCTGTGGAAAGCATGGCACTTGGGATGAGATGTGAAGCCTTCGCTTTCCCCCGAGTAATTCCCATTTCAAGTGCTCTCTCATACTCTCCCTCCCCTTTTCGTCGCCCAGGAGGAAAAAAACGGTTAGCACCGGAGGCGCCTCTGTTTTGAGGCTGACGGATAATTGAAACGGCGGCTTTTGTTTGTTTCCTTTCACGCACGAAAACAGCCCTTCTTATCGAAACAGCCCAAAAAGGCCAGCCCACAAAAAGACACACACACACACACACACACACACACACACACACACACACACACAAATGCTTTGCTCAGCTCAGCTCAGCTCAGCCGTGCAGGCGACCTCGGTGGCGTTTCTTTTGCATTGAGCATGGGGATTGATGTGCATTAGGCGCCCCCAGTCCAGCTGAACGCCACCTGAGGCCTGATTCGTAAAAAAAAATAATGCCCCAGGGCTGGGCTGCAAAAGGAGGGGGAAGTGAGACGCACAAAGGAAGTCACGGGCGAAGAAGAGACCCAACAACGGACCTTTTGGGGCCTCGGCCTAATCCGTCCCTTTGGAAGACCAAGACTGGATGCGGACTCTTGTTGACGTCAATCAGGAGCGGGTTGGCACTTGGCCGAGACTGTTTTCGGAGGCTTTTAACTTCTGGGCAACCCTCGCTGCCACACCCCCTTCTCCTTTTAGGTCGAGTCCATCAGCTGCGTTCTAACATCCTACACGATGCAGACACCTCCGCAGGTCCATACACGATACAGCCATCTGCTGCGCCGCTCGACATGACCTCACTACTGGCTCACCCGACATCACAAGCGGCTTCTCGAGAACACATTATTGTCAGAGCTGGCATTTTATTGTCATGATTGGTCTCCTCCTATATGCCCCAGAAGAGCTCTTCATCCCTCATCCCGCAAACCCCGTAGCCCGAAATGCCACGAGTGCTTTCAACGACCCTGAATCCCAAATGTGAAAAACCACAAGCCTCCTTTTCCCCCATTGCTCCTAGCACCAAACATTCCTTGACAAATCAGTGTACCTTTTTCGTGTATCTTGCTCCGTTTTGTGTGCCCATGTTCCTTTCCCATGCCATCCGTATCCATGCCAAAGCGCCAGTATAGTCCGTCCATTACATTAGGGTATGTTGATGTGTTCATTCGTGAGATGTAGAAAACAAAGAAAAAAAAGGGAGTTGCGCGTGCTCGCAAACGCTTCGCACTGCCGTTGGGCAAGTGCATGGTGTCCATCCATATTGTACAATGTTTAAACGTAGAAAAAGTCAAAAGAGAATGTCGAATTGGTCGTGGTTGAAGGGTGTTGTGATGGAGTTGATGAGGCCTTCATTTTTCCACGCCCGAGAAGCTAGACGGGGTCATGTTCATGAACTGGACCTGTCGGTGGCTTTGACCAGGGGACGACTTGGCCGAGACCGAAGCGTCGGACCAGTTGTATTCGGCGTTGCCTCCAGAGTATCCGAAGTAGTTCGGCCCCATCTGGGAGCTGTAAGAAGGTGTCTGGGGCTGACTGGCACAGCCATTCGCGACGTAGTTGGGAACGTTGTTCGAAACGTTGGGGACCTCGAAGTCGGTCGGGAAGTTGCCAAGTCCTGGAGTCACAAGTGGCTCGTCAAAGACCCCTCCTTCATAGCCAGCGTTCAAGGCGAGCATGTTGTCAATGATGCCCGGCGTCGTAGGTGGAGTTCGTAGTGTTGGGTCCTGAACAATAACCAGGCCGGATGAGAGCTTGGGATCGGTAGGGAGGGCGGAGCCTACGTTCACCTCACACAGTCCTTGTTGGGCGGACACGATTGGCGTGTCGGGAGTAGGTGGCGCGATAGTTGCTGTAGCTGCTGTGAAGCTAGGAGATCGGTTAAGCTGAAAGAGGGCATCTGCATTGCGCTCAAAGAAGGGGCTTCGAGGGGTTCCCGATGGCTTAGAAATTCGAACAGTTCCGGTGGCGGATGCCACGCGACGCATAGAGCCACCAACGTCCACCCGTCTTCCCATGTCTATCCCAGTCCTAGGGCCGCATGCCGAGTAGCTGCGAGATGCATTGATTGCCAAGTGGGGAGGTCGGCGGTTCCGACGAGAGGCGATGCCCATAGATTGGGTGGACTTCAGTCCTTGTGAGTCCGCATCGGAAATGGTGTTCTCATCCAAGTCCGACTCACTGTACTGTGAATAGGAATCTTGGACCGAGTTGGGAGACAGCCCAGCTGTTCCTGTGAAGCACTGTTGGGAGAAGGATGCAATAGGCTCGTCCTCTGCACTGGGCACAACCAACCTAGGGAATTGGTTGAAGTTGGAGAAGAGAGCAGGATCCTGGATGGCGGATGCTTCAGTCATGGAAAGGAACTGGGCCGTGGAGTTGGGCATGAAGGCAGGAGGGGACGAGCCCTCCTGCTTCAAGGCAATGTAGTCCTTAGCGTCGACTGAATCAAATGAAAGAGCACGGTCCGAGATGGCAGCCGACATTTCTGGAGATGAACCAGCAGACTGGCTGGCTTCGCTGCCATGCTCTGGGGTGGCAAGGTCAGCGGTGAGACTGGCACTAATCGCATCACTCTTGGTGAACGGTCGAGGGGGGTTCGGGAAGGGAGCACTGGAGGCCACCCGGTTGTGGCAACGGTCATTGTGAGAAGCGTCACCCTCAACGGCTCCCGGGTTCTTGTCCTGCTTCTGGCGGGCGGCATATTCCCGAATGTTCTTTTCCTTCTTCTCACGCGCGCGGCGGTTCTGGAACCAGTTCTATACTCAGTCAGTTACACGTCGAAGACAGTAGGATCGTAGATGCTCACGTTGATGCGGGCATTATCCACTCTCATCTGCTCGGCGAGAGCCTTCTTGGTGCTGCTGTTGGGCTTGTGGTTTTTCTGAAACTCCGACTCTAGGATCTCGACCTCTTCTTTTGACAGGCGAGGCTTAGACTCTGTGGTTCGGGCCATCTGCTGATGGTGAACCAGGTGGCTTTGCTGAGCACTGTAGATGTCCATTGACTCTGGCAGGTATGCAGCATAACTGGGAAGCTGGGCGTAGCCGGAGAAGTTGTTAGTTGGGGCGTTGTATGCCCAACCAGACCATTGAGCCTGCGAGTAGGATCCCATGTTGTCCATGCTAGTTCAGTGCCTTCAGACACACAAGAATGTACAGTCGAGGTGTTGTTGCGGGGGGCCTGGGGAAGGAATGGCTTGTTGGTTGACGGGGTCGGAGGTCGGGAGATGGGAGTCGATATGGCGACAATGGAAAGTAAAGAATGACTTAGTGAGGAAGAAGTGTGGATAGCTCGTGTAGAGGATATAGAGATGTCGGGTCTGGTATGTACCGGCTGGCTGGGAGGGGGATGAGGTCGTCTTTTGAATAAACGAGGAGAAGCCAGGCAATGCAGGAAGCGAGAAGGGTGCGTTGGTTGTGAGACGGAGCTCACTCTCAAGGGTCTGCCCTCCACGGACGAGGTCAACGAAGGAGGTCTTTAACGAAGAGGGAAGAGCAGTGATGGGCAGGGTGGGAGGGGCGTGGGAGGTAAAAGAAGGAAAGACATGTACGCAGCCTTAGGAGCACCGGCAGTCGTCTGGCCCCGTCATGACGGGACTCTGAGATGGCGTGTGGGTTTCGCACCCGAGTGAGTGAGTGAACTGGGGTGACGGAGGAGAAGGAGAAGCAATCAGGCCCGCCCCTGGATCCTTGAAACCCTGGATCCCATCCGTGGGCGTAGCCGGGGGAGGAGATCAGAGCCATCGAGGGCGAGGGCTCCCCTTGTCGGAGCTGGACAGTACCCACGAGTCCACCGTCTCGCAGCGTCTTCTCAAGAAGCAGTGTTGAGGTACCCACGGATCCAGGAGAGACAGCGGCACGCCGCCCTCGACAGGTACCTGACGCGACTTGGGACTAAGTCCCAGTGCTCATCCCTGCCCCTCACCCTTCACCCTTCACCCTTCACCCTTGCATGCTCGGCTTGGCTTGGCCACCCCTCCACCCTCCTCCACTCGCCCATCAACAAGGCTACGCGAAGGTTTCTTCAGCTAGGGCACCCCCCGGGCGTCCAGGGCAAAGGTACGAATAAGGCAGAGGAAAACCTGGCTGCACATCGCGACAAGACCGTGCTTTGTGCTGCCGTCGTGGCGGCGCCATGGCCACCCACCGAAGAGCCCTCCCTGGCTCCCTCTTCGGGGAGAGAAACCAGAAACACTGGCAGAGGATCTCGTCGTGCTTGATTGCGATGCGTACGTACGTACGAATAGTAGGAGTAGGTACTTCGCACGCTGGGCCAAGTCCGGTGCCAGCAAGACGGGGAAAGGCGGCCAGGATATTGTCCCCAGTTCGAGGGTTAGCTAATGCACAGCGCGAGCTGGCAGCGACCGGTTCCAGTTCCAGTTCCAGGGCAGCGGCCACTCACCATTGTTCTCGAGGGCATCGCCCTCCGCCACGTCCTGTCAGTTGCGCCGTGTCGCCTATGCCTTCCAAGTCGAGGCAGAGGGGTGCGATGACGCGGAGAAGTGTGTCTCGTCGCCCAATTTACACCTTCAAACGGGGGGATGATAAGATCGAAGGGCAGCTGAAGCAGGGGGATGGAATCCATTCACGGTGTAACTTCAATTTGGAGGGCGCTGAGGCTGTGGAAACGAGATGATAGGCCGGAAAAGGGCAGCTTCGGAGGGCAACTCGGGACGGTACCGTAAGGCACGGAAGTCCGTATGCGCAAAGGGCGATGCGCTGATGCTGCTGATACGGAGCCCTGATGAGCCCTGGACTCGAGCTGTGCTGTTGTGGAATGAGGGTACATGGGGTGGAGATGGGTTAATTAGGCGGTGCCAAGAGGTTGGCCGACACCCGAGCGAGAGGGAGGAGGAGGAGGGATGGCAGGAGAGCAGGAGGGCAGGAGCAGGAGAGAAAGGCGGCGGCAGCAAGCAGGCGCCGTGGGTTCTGCCTGCGGGCTCTGCGGGCTCTGTGGTTGATCATGCTGGAAGGGGCAAAGGTGAATGGCCGGCCGTGGCAGCAGCGCAGCAGGAGCAGCCCGCCCAGGCACCTTCCGGGGGGCCACGGCGCTGCGATCACTGGTCAAGGCCCACTGCACCTGGATCATGGCCACCCAGGACCCGACCCGACCTTGAGCGCCAGCTGCCTCAGGCGCCAAACCTGGCTTGTCGGAGGAAGGTCCGACTCCCCATCGAAACTGCCCATGCCCGACACAACTTTATGTCCCCAGGAACAGTACGAATAGGCGAGGCAGGTGCAATGCGAGCCTGGAGGGTGCCGAGTCGTTGGGCGGTTGAGGCTGGGACTCGGCTGCTCGTTTCTCGTTTCTGGTGCCCCCAGTTGTCATTGTCCAATCACCGCCACCTCACCACAACCACCGTCCTCCATCCTGGCCGCGGCCAGCTCTCGACCTGCTCAGTCATGATGATTTCATCCGAGCTGCATTACATCCCTTGCTTTTCTTGCTTCCCTTCCTCCTGCCGATGTTTCCAGGGCAAGGTCCAACAGTCCGAGCTCGCCTTGGGCCCAGCTGACAGCTGAGCGCCAGCCATGTTGTGTTTGTGTAGCGCGAATACAGGCGTACCGCCGTGCAGCAACACATCCCACCCAACAAGATGTACATTCAGTCCAAGGTCACTTTTATGCTGACTCACTCACTCGCACACCGACGCGCTGCTGATTTTGCTGGGAACCGGGCTTGGCGGTGACCTGGTCCATGGGGTTGGGGGCCGTCCGGCTCTGCTAAGCATCCAGCTAGCCCGCGGGTGCTGTCCACGCCTCTGGAGATGGTGGGTATTTTGGGGAAGCCAGAATTTTGCTCAGTGTTGATCATGGATTGACAATACCGCCGCGACAGATTCCTCTTTTGACTCGGCCGGCATCCTCCTATGGATGATGAGAGGACTCACGATGCTGGTATAATCGTCCGACGCTTGTCTGGGCCCCTGACGACAAGCTTCGCCGTGGACGAGACAGCATATTGCGAGCCAAATGAGCCCATGACATGCACATTAGCTGCCAGAGGAGGCAATGGCATAATGTCCGACCCCCCGGTCCTCGGGCTCGATGTGTTGTCGGCCGCCGTCTCACTGTCCTTCGTGCTGCGTGCCATTGCGGCGACAACTTCGGCAGCCTCCTCCTGCCGCCCACACACACAAGCATCATCCGTCACCCAAAGCGCTCTCCAGGCTAACTAGATTACCACTTTTGGCAAGGGCAGCGCCGGCCCCACCTTGGGCTGTTGTCGTTTCCGGTGGCCCGCCCTAGCTGAGGTCCAAGTTGATGGTGGTCTGCTCTCCCAAACCGTCGCCTAAGGCCGGCATCCATGTCGTTGGATTCCCATGCTATCCGCACTGCGCTCTATCCGGGGACGCTGATACCGTCGTCAACCTACACACGAGCGATGGAAGGCCCAAAAACCGCTGAACGGTGAGTCGAGATCCAGACTCTGGGCGCGAACGATTGCGCGGGGACTCACCGGGTCTCGGCTTGGACAGTTCCCCTCACTCATGGTCCAGATGCAAACGAATACCACCTCACTATTCAGCTGCCAGCGCATCATCCAGTCACAGTCTCTTTCGCCCCTGTCACTTATAGAGCATCGCTCGAGAAGAGGATGAACAGATTTTGAATGGTGTTGCAGCGGTTTCTCGCTTTGTCGCCCTCCTCGATTCTCTCTTTTTCATTCCAGATACACTACCCTTGCACGTTGTCTTCGAAGAAACAGGGCAACAGGGTAGGGCCTTGTATTTAGCTTCTTGGCTCGACGGCGTTTCCATCCGGACAGAGCTTTGGGAATTACCTGAGATTCTGGCATGCAGAGAGCCACTCCGCTGGAAATTGAAGATGGCTCTAAGTCAAGCCTCTGACGAAATACACCAAACGTTTTGCTCCCGCAGATCGTGGCTCGCCCGTCGAACGCCAGTTACGATTGCCGATCCAAATTTGAGGAGCCTAGCACGCAATGACGATCAAGCCGTTACAACGGAACCGGGAAACTAGACTGAAAATCCGCTGTGCAGACTCAGCCTGTATCAAGCAGCACGGAATTGAAAGCGTCTGTCGGTGGCAGCGTTCCGCTATCACTCAAGACATGGCATCTTTCGGCAAAGCGACCCAACCAGTAAGGTGGTCATGAGCCTTCAAAATGTCATCTACAAGGTAGGGTTACACTGACTTGCTTGGCAGGTGGGCGCAGGCTCGACGTCCGACCGCATGAATAGGGCGACAAGGGTAAATATCCCAAGACGCACGATGCAGTGCAATGCATAGTCTCCGTTCGAAGTGACTCCAACCAACCAGCCAACCCAGGTGACACAAGCATGCCGCAAGCGTCCGATATTTGGAAAAGCCTGCCAAACGGAGCTACCATGGACGCATAACTAATATGCTCTTCAGGACTTGATGGGATTCTCGAATACCGCGAACTGTCACTTCTCCATCTCTCGAGCAACTGTCCGTACAACGACTTCGGCGCCTTGTCCGCTGCCGGCTCATCACCAGTGAGATCTGTAGATACGGGGACGCGGAGCATCCATCCATGCCTCCGTCACCCACAGCCGAGCGCGTGGGCCAGCAGTGCGGGCGGAACCCACATCTCAGGTACCGGGTGGAGTTGAAACGAACAAAAAACTCACGGAGTGCCCGAAGAAAGAACGGTCTCGACTTGGTGAGAGACCCTCACGAGAGAAGGATTCATCGTTATCCGCCCATGGCGGCTTTTGAACGGTAACAAGTTGTTTGTTCCCAATCCATGGACCCAGGACTCGCCTGTAATTGCTGAATCAACATTAGCCGTCGCGTCTCATTCGTTGAGTTTCGAACCTGCCAGGTGTCTGGGAGACCACAAGGAGCCTGGCGTATCCCGTTCGGTCGATCTCCTTAAGATGCGCGTTATACCGCGGGAGGAGGCGCCGGAGATTTGTGCATGTGCTGATGGGCTCAGAGGCTTGCACAAGCTTGGCACACATCGGGGCTGGACGCGCAGCAATTCTCACCACCTTCCACGGAGTAAGGGTCTTTTCGACCTGCCGCGAAAACGAAAGGAAGGACGAGAGAGGTCCCAGCTACTCGGAGATCGACATTGGCAAAACGGAGAGACGGGGTGCCTAGAAGGTCGGGGCCGTTCTGGACGGCTACCGGTGTGATGCTTTGCTCAGTCTCTCGGATGCGTAACTGTTCCGGGGAAAGGGCGGGGATCTTGTCGATCAACTCGGCCACGGCGTTGAGGCTGCGGCTCTGGACCGCCACGAATAACGCGTAACACAAGTCCGAAGTCCCAAATCCCAAAGAAGCGGTTGCATCCGTTAGCCCTGGATATTTCTCTCCCCGATCAGGAAACTCGTCGAACGAAATCAGGCGAAGCATCGCTTTGCACAACAAGGGCCTTCAGCTGGCGGCAACCACGTACCCTGATTGAGCACACAAGTCCGTTTGTATCGATCCTGCTGGGCACCTCAGCGCATGTTTGTATCACGTTGTAGCTAGCGCCTATCCATCTCAGGGGACTGTGCATCTGTATCCGTACAATAGGCGCATAAGTATTGGGCAAGGGGCGGGTCCTTCGCCTTTTCCCGGAGAATGGAAACAGTCAAGGCATCATCCTGGCTTGTTGAGGTTGAAGCTCGAAGGAAGAGCATGGTTGATCCCTGATGGGCCATTCTCCTCTCCAAGCGCTAGCTGGAACGAGGGTTCACGATCTGACTCTCCCAGGGATTCGGCTCCGATGAGGCGGGATGGCGCAGGACTGTCGGCCAAGTCAACAGAAGCAGAAGGCGGCAAGAGATCAATTGGCGGTCTCTCTTGCTCTAGACATATGGCAGTTCTCCAATGTGTTCCGAAGTATCTCTAGGCCGGTTTCTTTTTGGAGTCGAATGCGTGGTCGACAGGGCCGTTGTCAAGCCCACCAGCTTTCATCAAAGACGACGCTAACAAATTTCGAATCTTGGCGCATCTTTAGCCGTTCATTGGTCAATCGGCAGCCGCATGCCAGGAAGTCGAGGCAAATATGGAATGGCTGGGTTTCTCACCTCCTCTATCACGACGCGTCCACCGCCTCATGCAGGGCAGGCAGTCTGGCATATGCAGAGAGACCAACGGGGGAACACGACAATTGAGCAAATACCATGTCCTCAAAAAAAGGTACCATGGAAACAACATCTAAATTCTTCTGACTTTGTTTTAGCAACCACCATGGCCGAATCTTGGTGGCGGTCTAAACGGCAAGGATTCGGAGATGCTAGTTACCACCGCGCTGGAAAGTTCTGGGTCGATGTCACTTGCGCAATCCTACCTCGTCAACGGGAACCAGTAGGACGACGGCAGGACGCGTACCCAAAGCACAAGGGGCAGTGGCTGGCTTGAACTCCGACAACGAAATCCGGCACCCTTCTCGCCAGGTGTGCAGGCTGGTCCCGGAAGACGGCTGGGCCTCCAGTTTGGCGGGCATTGCTTCGTAACAGACACGGATGCCATGTCGACCGCTTCGTGGTCCGGACACTCAGGGCGGTAAGGGGATCGTGTCGAACTGAGGCCCGGACCCATGCTGCAAGTCTTTTCCCAAGGCGCGACGCAGGCGCAGGCGCAATGCACACTGACGCATACGCATACCTACTAACCAACTACTCCATTATTGCATGGGGGGAAGAAAGAAGTCTCTCATCCAAACAACCTAGCGACGTCGGGCACGCCGTTAGAAGACGCAGTGTGGAGAGGCTCAAGTCAGCGGCACCCATCTCCAGACGCCTTACCATGTTCTCAGCTCTGTTCTAAAATCGACGCTTTGCCGGTCCTGGCGGCGATGGAGATAGCCAGAGTGGCCCTGCCGGGGTGGACGGACAGCGATTCTGCGAGTACGGGCGAGTGACAGATGGCTGGGTACCATTCTCGCAAGCCTGATCCCTGGAGAAGGTGGTCAAGGCGCCGAGAGGGCGAAGAAGCAAGGCTCAAAGAGGACGACCAGGAGGGTGCCATGTTTCTCATCTCGTCGAGCAAGGGCCAAATACGGCTCCATCTCACACGTGGCCGTCCAGGCTGGGAGCTGGAGCTAACGCGAAGAGTCTTCAGGACGCTGGCCCGGGCGGTGCGGAGGCGACAATCATGTCTGCTCACAGCGGGATGGACGTTCTGGGCATCCTTATTCGGAGGAGCAGCACTGCGAAAGAGGAAGTGCGAGTGTAGATCCCTCGACCAAAAGGGCCTCGAACGATTGTTCGGGAGGAAGAGTCGGGGGCCAGACTCTTCATGCATCCCGCTCTCGCCGCGATGTACGGTCTCGGCATCTGAAAGGGCCAGAAATGAAACGTGAGCCGGACGCCAAAGTACGCCCAGGACTGGTATCAACAGCCATCACGTAAAGCTACCGCTCTTCGCAAAAGCCCACCTGGAAAGGACAAGCTCTCGCGCCGGCGAAGTCGGGCCGGACGGGGGCATCTTTCTGGTCAAGCAAGAGCCAGGACTCACTCCCAGGAGCCTGGGAGCCTGGAGGCATCTCCAAACGAGCCCCGTTTACTAAGCTGATACCACCGTTGGGTAGGCCTTGTCTGGAGTTTGGGGTCCAGCTCTTTTTTTTCTTTCCCCCTCCCCCCCCCTCCCTTCTCACTGATCGGCCTTGGACTGTCAAGTTTTTTCCCCCTCCTCACCGGGGCCCTTTGCCTCGTGCCCTACGAACACGCGTCCCGAGGCGACCGAGACCGCTAATGGAAGATGAAGCAACGGGCGTCTTCACTCCCAGGCTGGCTCGGAGTGTGGGTTCTGACAGCGCAAAGTTTGACTTTGATAATCAGGTTCGTTACTTGCAGCTTTGGGTTCCGAGTGGGAGGTAAACTGAGGCCGGTTAGGCCTGACTCGCCGTTTGCTGTGGGCTCGTTCCTCGACCAATGGGCGTCTTGGTTGGGAATGGGACCGAGTTGCGAATTGTGTCGCCGAGTTACCAACGCTTTACTTTCTTCTGGTGAGTGCTCCGTCCGAATGTCCGTATCACGGCGGGTTACTTGTTGACTTTTCACGTTTGGACGTTGGTTGACTTGACATGAATGGCGGGGCACGGGATGAGAGCAAATCTCATGAGATTAAAATTTGCATGCAACAGGAGGGGCGTTTGTTGTTGTTGGTGTTGTTGTTATGAGGTTTGCTTTTTCTTTATTCTCATCTTTCTCGCCTTTTTGTTGACTTGTTTTGCTACGGTGCAGGTCCAGTGGCCTCGAGGACTGTTGGTTAGTTGGAACCCCCCTATGAGCACTACCTAAGTCCTCAGCACAACGCGGAGAGAACAGTCCGTGCTAGGTGAAGTCTGCGCAGGCGGCTGTTTGGCGGTGGCCTTGGCTTGCTATGTGGCTTTTCAGGGGCGTGGAGTCGTCGACTTGGGCGTGCGCCGTGCGGTGCCGGGCGGGTCTCCTCTGAGGTTGAGGAGAGAGGCAGGGAAGTGGTGTGAGGGTTCGGAATCATGATGAGTCGTCGGCGGGCTGCTCTGGAAGGTATTTTCGCCTTCTTTTTCGTTGTTTCGCTATGGTCCGGTGGGGGCTGCTCGCTGCAGGAATCAGGAGGCACTGGGCACTGGCGGATGCGGGTACAGAAACCGCATCACGACAGGCGCAGCGGTGATGAGACGGATATGCAGGTCAAGCACAGAGGCGTCGGGGAGGCGTCGGGAGGCGTCGCGGGCGTCGAATGGGCGACGAGAAGACGCTGCGAGACTCAGTCAGAAGGAGGGGGCTACGGGGCCCAATCTCCTTAGCAGCTCTCCTCCGCCAGCCACCATCACGGGCATGCCTACGAAACGGGCATCGATTGCGGATTCCCAGGCTGTTTCTGTCTCTGGCCCAAGGCTCTGCGGCACCTGGTTGCTTTTAGTCCTGTCGTCACGAATGCGCCAAGGTACGATGGATACCTACTTGCCATGATTGCTAACTAACACAACGGTAACCTCCACCAACAGTCCCAACGGCTAGCTAAGAGACCCCTTTTATCCATCCTTACCAAGTTATGACTGCTCCCCCTCATCCGTCGCCGGGACGTGGGGAGCACACAGGAAAAGGCTGGCCCTACTCGGTGCCCCAGTGCGGGCGGATGCGTGCCTCGTATGCCGCTTTCTTGGGTGTGCTCGAGTCGTACACCAAAAAAAGGCCTCCTCCTCTCTCATCAGCCTCCCTTCCTCTCTCTGCCAGGCACCGTCGCTCTCGGGCATCCCCGACGATGCAGGACGCGCTGTTGGCCTGCAGAGGCAGACACGGGCAACAACAGGCTGACATCATTTCAATCCGACCCGGCAACATGTTATTATTACGCCTACGAATAGGCGCCCGCGGACAGTGACGGGCGGCAACGGGAAGGCGAGGGCTAGAAATGAGCTGGCCCGTCGGCGGTCGAGTCGCTATCTTGCAAGAGCAGGAGCCGGCGAATTGGTCGTCATTTGTTGGTGCCAACGCTTTTTGGAGCAAGTCATGGCTTCTGGCGTCTTTCATCACCGAACGAGCCGCGACATCAGCTCATTTTGTCTTCGGCACTTACTGGGAGCATCTATCTCCCCACGGCCCCCTCCTTGGCCCTTTGTCGAGTTTTCCTTGTGAGTCTGCGAAACCATGGCGCCCTTTCACGACTCGCAAGTTCGGGTCGGGACCTTGCAGGTTGCGGTGCTGGGCAGACGCTGTATTCGCATGCACGAATCCTTCCCGGACGAGCGATGAGGGTGCGCCCCTAAATCCACTTGTTAAGGCGCCGGCGCGCACCGGAGCTGTCGCCGCATCCACGGTCCCGGGAGATGGTGCAATACGACGCTACCTAGTCCGAGGCTGTACGCAGTGCTACCTACGTATGTAGCACTGCAGCTGTCTTCGCTTGTCTATTGTTGGCGACGTCGTCTGCAGTCCGACTGCCGTACCACAACACTCTCGTCCCGGCTGCGCGGTCGCTCCGGGTCTGGCAAGATGCCTGCCGTCGAGGAGCAATGCTGTGAGACGGAGACGTCATTTACACTGACGAGGCCAAGCGCTGTGCGAGGCCAAACGCGGACGAAGCTCAGCTCGCCACGGACATGTCGAGATGAGGTTTTGCTTCTATTTTCATCCCGTCTCGGACACGGAAGGGTTTAACCTCTTGAGTTGAGTTGCTTGGGAAAAGAAACGAGTCCATGTTTATTTGTTGGCAGGAAATGAGCACACATGCGTGTTGCTTTTCGACGGGAGAGACACGTATGCACCCGATATCAGGACGCGCAAGAGGCAGCACATGACTGACTCAGCTGTGAGTGAAAAAGAAAGCCGTCGCGTTTGCAAAATGAACATGTCAATGCCCGTCATTAGGTAGGCATGGCTTCCCTGTCGTCAAGCTACTGTTCGGTGGGCAAGTATTCGCATGTACTGTATTATATACGTGTATACGTCTGTACCGTCTCTCGGGCTTGGTCTTGGTCTTATTTGCAAAGTGCGCCACTGGGTATTCCCGAATTCTCCGATGACGGATTTGCGACTTTCTTTGCCCTCGATAAGAAGGGGTTGGGGAGATTTGACATGTCGAAACAAAAAGTAAACAACGAGGGCAACGAAGATGAGTGCTTCACTGAAAAGCCTTTCTTGTTGTTCGCCCTCCTCGGTCTCCTCCACTCACTCACTCACTCACTCACTCACTCACTCACCTCCTCTTCTGCTTCTCCTCCTTCCTCCTCCGCTTCTCCTCCACCCGCTCCCAGTCCCCTTTATCGCGCCCTTTTGTTTTCTCTGCCCACCCGCCCACATGGACTACATACAGCACACTACACGCCCCCCCTCTTCCGGGGAGGTGCCAAAGGTCAACCGGCTGCCGAGACATTTTAATGGGGAAAAAAAGGGTAAAGGGCGGCCGGCCGGGTCAAAAAAGTTGGGACCCTCCGATGCAAGGGCAGAGGCCGAGCGGCGAGGAGAGGAACACGCCCAGAGAGAGGCCCAGAGAGAGACCCGTGAGAGAGACACAGAGGCAGTCGGTGTCCGTGCCTATTCATCCCGCTTCGGCGTCATGTCCAAAACCCACACAAAGAAGGGAAGGACATGAGGTGCGACGCGCCGGAACTTGCAGTAGCTCCGTTTTGGCTTGGGGGGGGAGAGAAGGGGGGGATGAATAGGACTGGTTGGACGGAAGACAAAGGGGGGGGGGGCGGGAAAGAGGCCACGGACGCAAGGGGGTGGAAAGAGAGAGGGAAGGGGACGACGCATGTCTCACTTGTTGGCGTAGCGCAATCGAGGTAAAAAAAAAAAAAAAAAAAAAAGGAAGGACAACACTTAGGAAACAGAGGGAAAACACGCGAGGGGAGGGGGGGGGGGGGGGGTATGCCTCTGGTGTCGAAAGACTCGAAAAGCAGAACATGTGCCCATGCCATGATGGCTTCGGTTCGGTTGCAGGAAACCCAGAAGGGCGGAGAAATGGGCGTCCGTGTTCAGTCGATACGGGGGAGAGAGGAGAGGGGGTTCGGTGTCTGTTTGTTTCTTCTTTTTCGCCTTTTTGGGTTTTGTGACTTTGTGGAGATTTGGGACAGGAGCACAACTGGGAGATTGGCGTGTCTCTCTCTCTGTCTGTCTGTCTTTCTCAGTGCGTGTACGTGTGCGTGTGCGTCTATGTGTGTGTTGACGTGTGTGTGACGACCGACTATTTCCAGTTCCTATTCTTGGTTGCTTGTGAGGGCGAGAATGGACGAGGGAGGGTTGAACCAATGTTTCGGGGGGATGAGGAATGGAATGGAACAGGGCGGACAATGTTTCTTTTCACTTTCGGTCGAGGTCTCACTTTGGTCCAAAAACACGTTCGTGGGTGTCGCCGGCTTTGTCTGAGACGTATTGGGTTGGGCATGTTGAACGTTGATGGTTCGTTGGTGGTGGTTGAAGGGAGGGAGGGCGGCTCGTGGCGAGGGCTGTTTGGTTGATGCAAGGAAGAGTTCATCCAAGAGGGAAGGAGGGAAAGGGGGAGGGAGATGGAGAGGGAGAGGGAGAGGGAGAGGGAGAGGGAGAGGGAGAGGGAGAGAGGGAGAGTGACGGACGGGTTGTGCATGGAGGTTTGATTTCCCCTTGCGAGGAGCATCTATTGACTTCTTCTTCTCCTTCTATCTACCCCGGAATGCCATGTCGTTTATTGATGAGGACGTGGTCTTTTCGGTTTACCCTTCTTCTACTTCCCCTTCTTATTGCCCTCTCGATTGCCCTTCTTGTTCCCCTTCTTATTACCCTCTTGCTCGCCCTCTTCCATCGCTGGAACTCACTTCTCAATGTTGCAGGTTTACCCCCTGGACTATCTCCTCCCGACATCCCCCCCTGGGATGCTTCTCAGCTCGCACACGACCGCCGCCGCCGCCAAATGCTCCATCCCCGTGACATGCGGAGGGTATCCGACAGCTCTCTACCCTCGTCACAGCCAGAGGGACATCCGACAGCTCCCATCCTCACAGCCGAAGAGCATCCGACAACTCAATCGTCACCCTCCCCCCCTTGCTCCCAACAACCCTCACGCTCTCCAGATCCCTCACCACCCAATCCGGCCCCGCCGCCACGACCTGCTCGACCGAGTGGCTCGTCACCAGCCCCAGGACCAAACAACCCGCGTCCCTCCCCGCGCGGATCCCCGCGGGACTGTCCTCCAGCACGAGGACCCTCTGCTCGGGCGCGTCGAGGCCGATGCGCTGCCGGCCGAGGAGGTAGCACGCGGGATCGGGCTTGCCGTGCTCTACGGCCTCGGCGGTGACGAGGTGATCGGGGACGGGGAGGGAGCGGGCGGATAGCCAGCCTGTTACGAGGGGAGTGGTACCCGAGGTGACGATGGCCCAGGGGGAACGGGCGGCGATGATGGCGTCGAGGAGGGGGCGGGCGCCGGGGATCTCGACGGACATGTGGCCGTGCTTTTTGGGGAGGATGGCTTCCATTTTTTGGGTGACTGGGGTGTGTTAGCTGTGGTCGAGGAGTGAAGATGGTGGCTCATCGGTGTGCTGGAGAGTTCTCCCACGGGGTCACTTGAGCAACTCACATTCCCAGGTCGCCTTTTCCGGGGCGAGAATCTTCAACACATCGATACTGCGCCGTCCATGCGAAGTCTCGAGGATCACGGCCGGGTCGACCCCGATTTCCTCTCCGATGCTGGCATGTGAGTCAGTCAGGGGCTCACACCGCAAGATGGAACCCTCCCAAGGAACTCACGTCTCCCAGTGCTTGACGACGGCGTCGGTCGAATCGATGATGGTGCCGTCCATGTCAAACAGGAACCCGTCAAACGTCACCTCCTGTTTGGGCAGGCTGAAATCCGGAAGCGAACCCATCGTGTACAGGAGTGTCTTTGGTTGTTAAGGTGAAGTTGTTGAGTTGGTGAAGCGGGGTCAAGACGTTGAATCGGTGTTCCGCGGCGAGACTCGTGACGTCAAACTGAGGAAATTGAACTATCTCTAATCACTCCATTTTTTGACGAGCGGCCGTGGGTCTCTTATAGAAAAAGCCGTTGGGAATTCTATAAGAGTTATGCCGCCTCGTGGCTCCTCCGCGAGACGGCAGTGGACGTCCGGCGAGATTTTCGGGCTCGGTGAGGGAGGTCCCCAATTGGCAACTCCGAGTTACGGTGTAGGCGGCATGTCCCGGGTAGGTTAGGTTGGTGCAGATGAAAGAGGGGGGTTTCTTCACGGATGGCGTCCGGTGGTAAAAAAGTCTGTACAGCTCGTGACTTTTTGATCTCCATCTTTGTTTTGTTGCTGGGGTGAATGTATGTCCTCTATTCCCTTGAGCTGGTGTCTTCCATTGCTTGTGGTAGTTGCAATGTTGGGTGTCTCATGATTGATTGGGGCAACTAACAGGCCCGAAACCGATTGTTTAAAAAGTCTGCAAGGACGGATGACCAGTGGACTTACACATAGGTAGTTATTCAGTAACTTACATCAATGCAACCCGTTACTAGGTATAGTTAATCGCTAATCACACTCGAACCATAGCATCATAGCTATAACCCTCGCCAACAGAGTCCGTTCACTCGCCAGGAACTTACCCTACACTCCCTTCGAAACTGAATCATCGCGACGCCACCCCGCACATGACACCTGCCCCCACTTCCGGAAGCCCTCCGCCTACCCCGGAAGCGAGTCAATGTTCCTTCCGACTCCAGCAAAGTGACGTACCGCCACTCTCTCCCAGGTCCCCAAGAGAAGGGGGGCTGTTCGCCGGATCGAGCTGACCTGGACTGCTCTGGGCTGATCTGATGCTGGATAAGGGACGTCCGATCGCAAATATCTTCTTCTTGTTCCTCTTTTTCATCCTCTTCTTCATTCTTTTTTCCCTCGCATGAGATAGATACCCAGTAGGTCAACTGGAACCATGGGGTCGCAAATCGTAGAAGACGACGAATTGACCGTCTTGGTTACGGGCTTTGGCGTACGTTGAACCCCCCCCTCTCCCTCTCCCCCGGGTCGCTTTCACGAGTTGTAAACCGTCACGCGAGGTCACGGTCCAAGTCGCACAAGAACACAGAGAGCGGGAATACAACTTACTAACTGACCACTTGCACAAAATAGCCCTTCCGGGAACAGTACCCCGTCAACCCGTCGTGGGAAATCGCCAGGACGTTACCCTCGCACCTCCCCGCGCTTCGAGCCAAGGATCCCAGGTCTCGCGACGACGCTTCCACCACCACTGAGACGACGGTCGACACCCCCCCCGTGCGCATCCAGGTACACCCCGAAGCGATCCGAGTCAACTACAAGGTGGTGCGGGAGCTGGTACCATCGCTCTGGGACGAGGAGGGAGGTGGAAGAGGCGGCGTCAAGGCCGACGTGGTGGTGCACATTGGCATGGCCGGGCCGAGGCCCTTTTACTGCATCGAGCGCAGGGCGCACCGCGACGGCTACGAACACGACGACGTCGACGGCCAGACGCCCGACGAGGCCGCCGAGCGGGAGCCGGGGAGCGACTGGGTCTGGACCGGGCTGCCGGGGGAGTTGGAGACGGACCTGGACACGGAGGACATACTGAAGCGATGGCGGGGGCATAGCCCTGTGAGTTCCTAATCTCCCTATCCCCAGAAACATCAGGGGCATGGTCTAATCATAGAAGAAACGATCCGACCTCCGCATCTCGGACGACCCGGGGCGGTACCTGTGCGACTTCATCTACTACTCCAGCCTGGCGCACCTGTACAAGTCGCAGCGGCCGCGCAAGGTCATCTTCCTTCACGTGCCGGCCGACGCTTCCGAGACGGCCGTCGCGCGCGGGCGGGAGCTCGCCGTGAACCTGATCCGGTCCATTGTCGAGAGCGAGGTGGTGAAGAGGAGGGAGAAGGACAGAAAGGGAGATGGGGAGTTGTGACGGGGGGTAGTTGGTCGGGATGAGACAAGGTGTGTGTATACAATGTGCAACGTACAATGGCGCCCAGCGGCTCTACTAGTGAATATCAGTAGCTTGTTTGTTTATAAATTTATCTGTTTAATCGTAGCGAAGGTCTGTACGAGGATGCATCGGCGGTCGGGAAGCCGCATCGCGGAATCGGCAGGAGCGATAAAGCCCCTCGGCGGGGTTGTTTCGGCAAGTACACAGTGCATCGGCGACTAAGATGTCGGGAACATGGCAGCATATGCAGGTGGTCGCCGACGGAGTGGTGACAATGGGATGATGAGTAATACTGTGCATGTATTTGGATTACTGTATCGAGAGATGGATTAGTGAACTATCTGTCGGATTTAGTATGTGTGAATGTATGGATGAATTCCTGGCGAAAGCTGCGATAATAAAGCCGGCCATCTCCACATCCGCCAACTTGGATGTTCATTATTTACTCTCTTTCCTAGAACACCAACAAACACACTCTCCAAACCAAACAACTACAACCTCACCCTCCTAACCCCAACAACTCGTTCACCATGTGCAAGAAGGCTTCCTGCAGCACCTGCAGTCCGTTCCCCCTCTCATCCCCCTCCCTCCTAATCAGTCCTTCGGTGCTAATAACTCGCCCAGACAAAACCACCTGGTGGGGCTGCGGCGCCCACGTCCAGACCGTCCTCGACAGCGTCCCCGAAGAGGACCGCTGCGTGTGCGAGCCCAAGGTCGACATTGGCGGCAAGGCGTACCCGCCCATGGCTGCGTCGCCCAACTGACTTGTTCGTCATGCGGCAGCGGCGGTGTTGTAGACGAGGGGGAAGAGGGTCGGGTATTCGCCGAGGGGGGTTGTTGAGGAGCCGTTGTAGGGAGGGTTTTGGGGAGAGGATGGGAGGCGCTGGGTTGGGTTGGGCTGGGTTGGGATTGAGATCGTGATTAGATTTGCGAGGTTGAGAATAGAGTATAGAGAGTATTGATATTGAAATGTACATCGTCTGTCAGGTTGACTGAGTATCCCAACAGCATCACCTTCAGTATATCACATACGTCGTAAGCAGAACATGTCCCTACCTCCTCCTCCCTCCCCCCCCAGCCCCGACATCCCCCCTCTCCGCCAAACTCACCACCTCCTGGATCCCCGCCGCCTCCTGCTCCTCCTCCAGCACCGTAATCTCCTCGCGCGCGTCCCACCACTTCTCCTCGCTGAGCTCAAACGCCTTGGTCTTGATCTCCTTGATGGTCATGGTCTCGGGTTGTACCCCCTTCCACCGCAGGCTCGTCATGAGCACCTCTTGCCACTCGGCCGACGTGCGCACGAAGAACTCTCGGCGGCTCTCGAATGGCTGCGGGAGCTGTCAGTCTTCGCAAAGAGAGCAAGTGAAGAAAAAGTGAAAACTCACCCTCGGCTGCGGGAGCCCGTCATCCACCGTCGTGGCCGTGGTTTCCGTGTCGTCTTCCTCCGACGTCTCGGACGGTTCCGACGATGCTTCCGAAACCTCGTCTTGCTTCTTCTTCCGCTTGCTCGCCGTGAACAGTTGCTGCGGCTGTTCCTCCTCCTCGTCCTCCTCCTCGTCCTCCTCGTCCTCCTCGTCATCGTCCTCTTCGTCTTCCGATTCCTGTCAATCTGGTCAGATGGCTGCTCGTTGAAAATTTCACCACTACTTACCACCCAGTCTTCCACGGGTCTCGTAAAGATCTCTTTACACCCATCGAGTTTTCCGAGATCAATGGCGTACAGGTCGTCAAATGTAAACTCCCGATCGCCCTTCTCATAGGTTCCTCCGTAAATGTACAGCACATCGTCCTGGATGGCCAACTGGGCATTAAACCTCATGTGAGGGGGCTCCATCGTCACCGGCATCTCCTTGGCGGGCTTTTCTTCCTCGACTTCATCCTTCTTCTCGAGTTCGATGCCGTCGAGGTCCTCAAGCGAAGCACCTGTCTCCAAAGCGGCCAACTGCTTGAGCAGCTCCTCCTCGTTGGCCTGGGCGCGTCCTCGCCGACCGACCCGCTGCTGCTCAGGCGCGCTCTTCTTCTGCTGGCGGGGCTTCCTCAGGACTAGCGGCATGAAGCGGTTCCGCTCAATGTTCCAGGCGAACAACTGGTTGAAGAACTCGCTGTCCATGCCGTCCTCGCTCTGCTCGACGTCATGCACGCCGCCAAACAGGATTCCCCGGCCCTTGTGCCAGGCCATGGTCGCGCCCGCGCGCGTCGGGCTCGGCGCGTTGGCCGGCTTCTTGCGCCTCTCCCAGCGCACCGTGGGAGGCGTGCTGGGGCTGGCGTCGGCGGCCGGCTGGCTCATGCGGAGGAAGAAGCAGTCGTCGTGCACCTTGGGGACCAGGACGTTCCTCTGCGACTGGTGGGAGCCCTTTCCCTTTTGCTTGACCTGCACCGTGGCCTTGACCCGAGAGTAGCCCCCGTAGAGGACGGCGCCTTGTTCGTGAGGCAGCAGGGTAAAGGACGAGCGGGCGTCGGGCTTGAGCTGGGCCGAGGGCAGCTGAGGAGAGTGCCAGACAAAGTTAACCGTGTCAAAGATCCACAGGTCGGCGAGGTACTTTGTCTGGTTCGAAGTGTCCTGGAAGCCGCCAAACAGAATAATGTACTGCTTCCAAAAGGTCATGCGATGCCCGCTGCGAGCCGAGGGGCTCTTGTCCTTGCCCTTGCCCTCCATCTTGGTCCACTCCCTCGACGCGGGCTCCAGCCGCCAAAAGTCCGAGTAGTGGTGAAATGTGCCCTGCTTGGGCGACGAGAACTCGCCGCCAAACAGGTATACGTGGTTCGGGTTCCCGGCCCTCGTCCAGGCGTGGCCCGACCTCGGCAGCGGCGCGTTGGGCGAGGTGACGCAGCGCCACTCGTCGCGGCTGACGTTGTAGATGTTGAGGTCGTTGTAGAACTGGGCCAGCGAGCCGTTGAAGTACTCGCCGCCAAAGAGCAGCAGCGTGTTGCTGTCCGTGGGCGATGCCATCAGCGTGGACGCTGCGCGGGCCTTTGGTGGCGCTTCCATGACCGTCTCGGTGATCTTGAGGAACTGTTCCTGCTGTCGACGATACTCGTTGAGCACTTCGTCGAGATCGACATCTTCGGCATCACTGCCTTCAATCTTGGCCGCCTTGCTTTTCGCCTTTTTCTCTCCCTTGCTTGCTTGCTTTGCTGCCTTTTCGGCCTATGGTGGGGGATTTCAGTGGAAGCCTCACAAAATGGAGGGGCAACCTCATCATGTCATGATGAAGATGGAGGGCACCTGGTCTGGAGTGAAATACCTTTCTCGCCTTTTTGTCGGCTCCCTTTTTCTTATCCTTTGCCATGTTTATTCGAACGAATTTTGTGCCGTCGGCAAAGTCTCACGAGTTTCCGTCTCTTGTAGAAAATTGCTGTGGGCGGATGGAGACTGAGGTTTTCAATCAAGTCAAATTCAGTCGTGAGAGGTACAGTGTAGATATCCATGCAGTTGCACTGTGACGCCGCTCTTCGATGCACTCACTCGTGGAGGAAGAACTTTTGTTGAGAACATGGAATTCAAAATATGAAACGCCACAAACACCTTGAATTCTTAGTGGAATGATATATACCGCCGACTTAGACTTTGCCCTCCGAGTTGCCAAACATATAAGCCACCATGGCCTTGCTGGCACCCTCCATGCAGTACTGGACCACCTCGATCTTGCAGCCCGGGGGAGCCAACCGCGCAATCTGCCGGACATCACTCGTCCGCGGCAGAAAGAGAGCATGGTCGAGCCTCCGATAGGCCTTGTGCAAGTCCCCGAGGTGGTACGGCTGCATGCTGTACAGATCGAACACCTCGTCCGTCCGGTAGCCTGGGCCGCCCCACGGCGGGCTCGCGAAGACGACGGTAGACTCCAGGTCCGGTCTGAGGTCGGGATGGACTTGGTCAGGGTGGTTGATCAGCTTGTCCATGAACTCGAAGCTGTCGCCGTGCACCCAGGTGATCCTCCCGTGAGGCACGCCGTAGATTTCCGCGTTGCGTTGGGCGCACGCGAGCGTCGAAGCATCGCTCTCGATGGAGATGACTCGACTCCATTGTCCCGAGAGGGCAAAGGCGATGCTGTTGCCTCCGACGCCGCCAAAGGCGTCGATGAGGACGTGCTTGTGCTCGTCAGCTCCGTACATGTCGCGCGCGACCTGGCTAGAGAATGTTAGACCTGAAATAACCGAGTTGAGACGCTACTCACTTCGCGACGGGCTCGGGAGTGACGCCAAACCAGGCATCGTCGGTCATGTAAACACCGTCATCGTAGAGGGAGAAAATGGAGTATCTCTGAGAAAAGTACCTAAACACGAAGATTAGAATTTAAAAGACTGGATAATCTGAGAGATCTCACTTTTGGATGTCCCACGGCACCTCATGCTTCCTTTCGTAATGATGACATTTATCAGAGAGAGGCAGCTCTTCGGCGGGCTTGATGGAGTACTCCTTCGATGTCGACGACAATGCTGCACCAAGACTCCCCATGGTGGCGCCCATAGAGATCAGGGGGGATGGTGCGTTTTGTTCAAGACAAGAAACTCAGACTCATTGTGGGAAATTGTGCGTTGCAGAAGGAACGTCTTCATGAATAAGTTGACGGGACCGAATTCAAGACGAGGCTGAGAAACGGCCCCACTCCACCCCTTGCTTAGCGGCTTGGCGTCTCGGTGGCAGCTGCGAGGCTGATCAATGGTGACAGCTTGCACACGCAGCTCCCTTCCGACATCTGAACCAAGACCAACTTCCAAACCTCTGTTTCTCCCTCGACTGCCCCCGACATAAATATTTGACACCGGAAACACCTCCAGGCATCGGATGCGCCGATCATGTTCAATGCCTTGAACCGCTTCATCTCCCGCCTCGACGGCGATGCCCCGCAGCAGAGGCAGCAAGAACGGGGATCCTATGGCTTCCAGGTCCTGAGGAACACCAACATGGAGCTTGCCATCGAGCCCTGGTTTGACTTTATCGTCGGAATCAACGGACGCGCCATTGTACGTATCAGCGCAGCACCCGTACCGTCGAAAATCGCCGCTAACAACGACTTATCAGGACAGCTCTGATCCCGCCCTGTTCTCGCAGGAAGTCAAGAACTGCGCCGGGAGCACAGTCACGCTGGGACTCTGGAACGCAAAGGTAGCCTTTGCCCCCGTCGGCCTCGTTTAACATGTACTAAACAAACCCCCCGCAGGGCCAAAAAACTCGGGAAATGCATGTACCCGTCCCAGCAGATACCGCTTCTCTCGGCATTTCCCTCCAGTACTCCCCGCTTGCCCTCGCCGCCAACATCTGGCACGTCCTCGACGTCCCTGCCAACTCGCCCGCCGACGTCGCCGGCCTCCTCCCATACAGCGACTACATCCTCGGCAGCCCCGAGGGCCCGCTCTACGGCGAAGGCGGGCTGGGCGAGCTGGTCGAGGACTTCATCGGCCGGCCCATGCGCCTGTACGTCTATAATAACGAATACAACGTCACGAGAGAAGTCACCATCCAGCCCAGCCGGGACTGGGGCGGACAGGGCGCCTTGGGCTGCGTGCTCGGCTACGGTGCTCTGCATCGACTGCCGGCCCCCTTGAGCGAGCCGGTGGATGCCCCCGGGGAGACCATGTTCGACGGAGGTACCAACGAGAAGGTCGATTACCCATTTGCGTCAGAACAAGCTGCTGTGCCCATGGTATCGGAGCCAGTACCGCCGCCTCTGGGAGGGGACTATCTGGTGCCAGCACAAATGATCGGGACGTCTCCCGTGAGCGCGCCGGCGAGGGGCGGTAAGAAGAAGGAGCGCCACGTCCACAGCCCCAACCAGCTGATGGACGACTACTTCAAGGAGGAGGAAGAGAAGAGCCGGAGTCTGGACAACGCCCCCGCCAGCAAAGGGACCGGCGTTCCGCCACCGCCAAAATCTGGCGGACCTCCAAAGGCCGCAACGCCCAAGCCGGAGGAAGCACACGGGAAGTCTGATTGATACACGGGAGGAGGAGCTCGGATGAATGATTCTCACAACTGGTCTGATGTACTTTTGCGTTTCCCTAGCGGTGTGAAAAAAAAAGCCCTTGAACGCCCTTTCAAATCGTACACTGTGCATGCCCTGATATTTTTGTCTGAATCCACTAAGGGGCCGTCGCTTGCTCTGTCTGGCCCTCTGTCTATATGTTCCACGTGCTTAGTTGATGAAGTTGATGCAGAAGAAGTGCAGGATCAAACTGCAAACGACGTAATCGGCAAAGGCTCTGAAGTCGGGTTAGAACAAGGCATCTCAAAGCGCATGGATAAGCTCATACCTCTCGGGGCTAACGGAAGAAGATGTCTCGTCGGTGGTCTTGGCTGGGGTCGACTGCACGCGCAATGACACTGTGTTCTTGGTCAGCTCCATTCCGTCTCGTAGCTAGGGGATCGGCACGCACTGGTCAGGACAAACTGTCCAACCGTCACACAGAAACCAGACAGAAAAGCGTTGAAGGGCTTGCGAAAAGCGTTAGCAACGGAATTGGAACGGGGCATTTTGATTTCTGGTGGTGACGCACGTAGTTTCCGGCGAGCACACAGTAGAGGAACTGGACGGCGCCGACGGCGACGAGGAAGACGAGGAAGACGTCAATCAGCTTGGTGCGCTGGGGCGTCTCCTTAACGTAGTACTGCTGGATGGTCTGGAACCAGGTGACGATGGCGTTCTGGCCCTGGGAGGAGGGCTTTGGCTGGGGGGTGGTTGAGGCTGGAGCCGTAGTGCTGGCTTGCGCGGTCGCGGCGGCCGAGGTGATGTCGCGGGTCTTCTTGGGGGCCATGATGGATTATTTCGGGGAGGGGTTCGTTCGAGAGATTGGAGTTGGTTGATCGGAGTGGGAAAAAAGGGACGTCGTTCCTGGGGATGATTCGTTGGTGAGAGTGGTTGAGGCAGGAAGTCGCATTCACATCGGACAGGTCGCAGGTACGACGAGAGCTCCAGATGGACACGAAAGCTCCAAGGTGGGTCGTTGCGTGATTGGTTGGTTGCGGAGTGGAGTGGAGATTCGGGAAGGGTACCTCTGGGGAGGTACGTATCGATTGAAGGAGCTTGAACGTCGTCTTCTGGAAGTTCCTGAATTCATTCTTGGGTGATTCGTACAATAATCAATTCGGGCAGACTCTTTAGTCAATTACACTGTCATAAGCCTTAGTGTTATACCTGGTTATGGCGATACGGAGAGATGCATAATCCGAAATAAACGATGAACGCACCGTACCGAATTCGAAGCATCGCTCAATATTTCCCGGGCTTTCAACGCTTCACGGCTAGACTTACGGATACGAAGAGACGTCGACTTCCGTATCTGGATATTATAATTCGCAGACATCGAAGCTTATGAACAATAGCAGCAAGAGGTGTCACAACGTGTGAGGTGTGTGAGCTTGTCCACAACAATACTGCATGTACCGTCTCTGAAAGGAGAGTAGCCTGGCTCACGAGCTGCGCAAAGTTGGTTTGTTCCTCTATTGTGATAAAATGTGTTGATATTCTATTTGTCCGAGCATCGTCAAGGCCCCGCGCCCAGTCTCTGCCTGAAGGGGTGTTACACAGACGGTCGTGGTCGGCCTCCTGCATCAGTGTTGTTAACCGCCCAGTGAGATCACCTGGATGTATCAAATGTAAAAACTCGTGGCAGCCTGATTGAAGCCGTTGTGTAATATAAAATAGAAGTTATTGTGTTCTGGTGTATTAGTTTAGGCAAGCTATCTTGCTCGCAAGAAAAGCAACGGGAAACTCACTCTGTCTCATAGGTACCTACCTACCTGAAAGCCGTCACAAAATGTCCGTCTCGTCATTCTCAGCGCCTCAGTACACATTGGCCGAGAACATTGCTCTACTGTCCTGTCTCGGACAGATTCACATGCTGCCGGAAAGAAACGAAATTAAGCCTGACGAAGATGCTTCCTCCCACACGTTGTCCTTGGAGGACGAATTCTATCTTACCACCACATTGGCGTTCCTCTCAAGCATTAAAGATGACAATAATCGCATTGCTGCCGTTTGCGTCAAGGAAGCCCCCGACAAGATCACAGCTTTGATCGCCGTCAACGCAAAGGTCAGCAGCGAGTCAACCTATCTGAACAAGGTCAAGTCTGGGTTCGATGGTCTATTTCATATTTTGAGACGCGCATTGTACAGTAAGTGCTCTTTGAAATCTACACTCATACTACTCGAGCTTAACGATGTTTAGTTTCCCGTGAGACCCTCCTCGGTGATGTCCTTGGCCGCATTGTTCTCATGTGCCATGATAGAATCCTCCACCGCACGCGGCTGCGGGGAGCGAATTCTAAACCACCACTGAAAAATTTCTTGTATACACTTAGTGCTGGGCTCACTCGACTCCCTAGCGGCGGTGGCGAGCTTCGTACACTCGTTGATGACTTGGCTCGAAAACTGGATCAATACCGCCCTATGCCTCTTGTGCCTGCCCCCGAATCTACACGAGGCAGAGACAATGATATCGAGGAGATTGTCAAGGATTTCTATGAGATATCTCGAGTTCCCGGTCTCGATGAGATCGCCAAACGAGCCTTTGCTGAGATCCGAGGGGTCGAGCCGAGTATGCCAGATGCCCTTCTCGACAAGATACAAAAGATCGGATCTTACCAGAAGTCGGCATTGACATTGGTCAGCCTAGCAAGGCGATACTCAATTGTTCGACAAGCTTCTGTAACAGAGGTCATTCTCGACTCAGCTTCGTTCGCCTGGTCGAGACGCGAACTCAGAGACGTGCCTCCTCTTCTCCATGTCCTCGAAAGACTTGCTGCGACTCAGGAAGATGAAGAAGGGTGGGATGCCGGAGAAGCGAACAGAGAACTGAGCGCCTCGGAGTTTCAGCAGAAACTGGTGACGATGCAGGCTGGTGCCAAAGTCCACGCCGAAATCCAGCTGGTATGGTATCTAGATGCACACGGCTGCACGCCACCGCCCAGGGTCATTGCCTCGAACAAGGAAGCATGCTATCTGTGCCGGACCTTTATGAAGAGCCAGACGCCGCAGTATGTCATGCCCGGCACTCATGGGCGGCTGTATGAGGGCTGGAGACTGCCCGCCTCTCGCGCCAGCCGTTCATTCTACGAAGACTTTACCGAAGAACTGCGACAATTAGCTATCTGGAAAGTTCAGGAGAGGATGGCAGACGGGGTTGGAAAGGACGAGTTTCCGCTCGAGAGCCTACCACCACCGACACCGAATACCTGTTCCATGATTTCTACCGTGGTTGAGGGGGATGTAGATGATGCTCAGAGCTCTGGGGGTGATACTGTGGTACCCGAAGACGGGAGACGGCTGGCAAGGTCGGCTAGCCTGTTGACCTCGCCTTCCGGTGCTCATTCGAGTCCCCCTCCAGCGTCACATTCAAGTCCGCCTCCGGTGCCCCGTTCGAGCCCGCCTACGGTGTCCGCTCCGAATCCGCCTTCAACATCCCCTTTGAACCCCCCTCTAGCTTCCTCTTCGAGTTCCCCTACGACTTCTTCGAGTCCACCTCCAACGACCCCTTCGGGTCCCCCTCCCGCTTCGCTTTCAAGTATCCCTTCGATCGTCCCTGGAACCGTCGCATCTCCTCCTCCTACCAGATCCGATCACCCAAGTCAGGCCGAACAACGTACCGATCAGTCTCTTGGCAACGAAGCTGGGCGGTCAGAGCCAGAGGAAGAAGACGCAGAAGTATGGCACATTGTTGAGAGTCGTGACACACAAGGCATTCGCCTGGACGAGTCCCTAGTCTTGTACGTCGAGTACACAACGACGGATCCTCGCAAAGATTCGACACCGCTTCGAATAAAGGCTAGGAGGCTCTCAGAAGAAGAGTCTTTGGGCATTCCGAGCGCAGAAGTCTGCAAGGTGGAAGACTTGCGCGTCGACAAGGAGCTGGTCTGCGACCCCCACAGAAGAATGCTTCTGAGGCGAGGAGGGCACGTTTTTGAAATCGAGTGGAACGGAGGAGATTACAAGACCGATGGACAAACGTGAAGAAACTCGTAGCGATAATTGGGGACGCGGATGGAGCTGGTTGCGCCTACCTAATGTCGGTGAGTGGGGAAGACGGAAGGAGCTCATGATGATGCCCCCGCGGAAATGTCTCATGACAGCTCCTTCCTTCTCTCACCTCTCTCACCGTGGACTTTTATAAACTATAAGTAACTTAGATACCTGCCTAAGTTAATACCACCACCATGGCCTCAACTCTCTTCGCCCGCGAGCTTCACCTCGCCGAACTGGCCGTCTACCGCGCCTCCATCCTCACCAAGAAGGTGCTCTCGACCGTCAGCGGCATCACAAAGGATGACGCCTCGCCAGTGACCGTCGCCGACTTTGCCGCCCAGGCGCTCCTCATCGCCGCCGTGCGCGCCAGCTTCCCCGACGACGGCTTCCTCGGCGAAGAAGCCGCCGACGCCCTCCGTAGGGACCCGGACCTGTGCGCCCGCGTGTGGCAGCTGGTCTCCTCCACCGCGGTGACGGACCCGAAGACGGGCGAACCCCTCGCGACCCCGGCGTCCGTCGACGAGATGCTCGAGCTGATCGACCTAGGAGGGCGCAACCCCGGCGGCGACACAGGGCGCATCTGGATGATGGACCCCATCGACGGCACCGCCACCTTCCTCAAGGGCCAGCAGTTTGCCGTGTCCCTCGCGCTGGTCGAAAACGGCCGCGAGCAGGTCGGCGTCATCGGCTGCCCCAACCTGCTCCTCACCGAAGCCGGCACGGTCACGGAGACGAGCGTCGACAAGGACGGCCTAGGCCTCATGCTCTCGGCCGTGCGCGGCCAGGGCTCCCAGGCCCGCACCATGACCCCCGACGCCGGCCTCGAACCCGCCCGTCCGCTGTCCCCCCTCCGCGCCGCCACCGACCCGGCGAGCATCCACGTCGTCGACTGCCTGGAGAGCAAGTCGTCGCGCCACGACCTGGTCGGTAAGCTGGCCGCGAGCTTCGGCGCCAAGTTCCCCAGCACCGACGTGTGGTCGTCGCACATCCGCTACGCAGCCCTCATCGTCGGCGGCGGCGACCTCTTCGTGCGCATCGCCACCACGCCCACGACAAAGATGTGGATCTGGGACCACGCCGGCGCCGTACTCATCTTCACCGAGGCCGGCGGCATCGCCACGGATCTGGACGGCCGGCCCGTCGACTTTGGCGCCGGGAGGGACCTGAGCCGCAGCAACGGCCTGGTCGTGGCCAGGGAGGGCATTCACGAAGTGGCGCTGGCGCGCCTGGCGGATATCCTGAAAGCTGATGTTGCTGCTTGAGAGTCTCTTTGAAATTTTTTTTTTTTAAAAAAAGAGCCAGACGCTTTCAGTCTACATCAAACTGCTCCTCCCTCCTATTTCCATGCTGCCCTGTCCGTCCTTCATCTGTCCGCTCCTGCCCACCACAAACTCCGTATAGATCCTCTGCAGCCGCGCCTTTTCCTGCGCGCTGATGCTCGCCCTGGTGTTGTCGAGAGCCTTGATCAGGTGATCCCATCCAATCACCACCTCGCGATGCTCGCCGTTCTGCGTCTTGCCATCGGCGTGGGCTAGTGCGGGGACTAGCACTTGCTTCGACCTCTTGCGCGCCACCCTGATCTCCTCGAGCTTGGACAGGATCGCCGCGTTCTCGATGAGCGCGGCCGACTTGCTCTTAGGCGTGACCTCGGCCGACGGCTTGGCCGTGGCCCCGTAGCGGAACTGCACGAAGCTCGGCGTGGTGTTGGACTTTCCACCGATTCCGTTGGGGCGCTTGGCGGCCGTCGCGGGACCGTCTACGTCGAGCACGTCGTGGATGGCCTCGAGCTGTGCGTTGGACACCAGGGCCTGTAGATCTGCTCCGGAGAAACCCTCGGTGCGCCGGGCAATGTCCGTGAGAGGCCCGTCCGTCTCGACGAGTTCGTCCGACAACCGGACCTTTTGGAACAGCGCCTTGATGATGTCGGCTCGGTCTTCCAGGTTGGGCATGTCGCAGAGCAGCGACTTGTCCAGACGGCCGGGTCGGAGCAGAGCCGGGTCGATCAGATCAGGTCGAGACGTGGCTGCTAGGACGTAGACGCCCGAGAGACCCTCGGCACCGTCCATCTGGGTTAGGAGCTGGTTGACGACACGGTCCGTCACGCCCGTCGAGTCGTGGCCTCTCTTGGGCGCAATCGAGTCGAACTCGTCAAAGAAGAGGACGCACGGCTTCGCGGCTTGTGCTCTGTCGAAGAGGTCACGCACGCTCTTCTCAGATGCACCAATGTATTTGTTGAGAATCTCGGGACCCTTGACGCTGATGAAGTTGAGACCGCACTCGCCCGCCACCGCGCTGGCGAGGAGAGTCTTGCCGCAGCCCGGATAACCGTATAGAAGGAGACCTGATCGCAGTCGGAGCGGGCATTGTGCGAAGATGGGCGCGTACTTGGTGGGATACTGCAGCGTCTCCAGCAGCACCTGTCGTGTTTCCTGAAGACCGCCGATGGACTTAAAGCTCGTCGAAGAGCTCTGCAGAGTCACATTCCTGAGGGAAGCCGGCGTGAACCCCTTCAAGGCCTTGTCGAAATCCGCGCGGCTGAGGTGGATGGCGGTCGAGTTCGAGTTTGGCGACTCGGCAATGGCGCGCATGATGGCCTCGTTGCGAGCTCTGGCGACGAAGACGCTCAAGTCTCCGGGCATGTATCCATCGGTCGATCCGGCAATGTCGAGGAAGTCGAGGTCCGGGTCCAGGATGAAGCCGCCTGCTTTCGTGACGGTCTGCTCCCGACTTGTGTGGCTTGCCCCCTCCATCCAGGCACCGCTGTCGTCCCCGACACTCCCGTCGGCAGTCTGTGGGCGACTGTCGTCTCCGAACTGCGAAGAAGCGTCTTCGGTCATGGCGTCCTTGTTCACAATGGCTTCCATGACCCGCCTTCTTGCCTCCTTGTCAGGGGCTTTCAGCTCGACAATGTCGCGAACCACATGGCCGCTGACGACGACGTTGTTGATCGACTCTTTGGCTTCTGCCGTTGCGAGCAAAACCACTCCGCTGTCCTTCGTGCAGTATTCCCTGACGACTGAGCTGATTATTTCGCTAATCTGCCGGCTTCGGCCGTTGTCGTTCCCAACTTGGAGTTCTGTTTCGACTGGACACAGCTTGTCCAAGTCGTCGAGAACAACTACCGCCCGACCGCTTAACCTAGCACCCCAACTTGCCGACATGAACAAGCGGTTCAGAGTCTCCTTGATGGTCGAGATTCTAGTCTCGTCATTGACGAGCTTCCGACATGAGTAGTAGAGCGTATGAAAAAGCGTTTCCTCCCGCAACTTCTGCGCCAGATACTTTGCGACGGTGGTCTTTCCTGATCCCATCCCACCCGTCAACAGGACAGACGACATGTGGGCAAGATTGGATTGTAAGTTTTCGAGGAGCGAGTCGATCCCGACGAGCAACGAGTCGTGAGAGGGTTGTCGCTCAAACGAATCCGATTCCAATAGCCACGGCGGCCGAGGCGTAGGGCCCTGAAACTCGATTTGCAGCTTTGGTTCAAGGCCCAGCAGCCAATTGATGGTGTCTTTGCTTTGCTCTTGGGCCGCAAAGTCGGGGCTATATGTGAATTTGATTATTCCGCCCTCCCAACCTTGGAGAGAGTCAAGTCCGTCGTAGAGTCCAAATACCATGCCATCAACAATAGGTCCCTTGAGGACGCCCTCCAAGTCTTTCGGAGCCGCATAGATCTGGCGAAATCGCTTGGCAGACTCTTCTTTCTTAGCTTTGGTTTCGCTTCCGAAACTAAAACCTTCGGGTGCCTTGGAGGAGGTAGCAAAGGGGAACACTTTGATGCCTTGGACGACTTTCTGGGGAAGTTGCTGGGGCGCAGCCTGAAGCTTGACGACGCCGCCAACAATGCCGGTGAATCCTAGGGCTGCAGAGATAGGAGCAGACAGAGCGACCGTCTGGCTATTCGGGGGGTCTTCCCACGACCTGAGATGCGCAATTATCTTTGAAGAGGCGTTGGTCGCGGGAGGGGCAGCACCATCTTCCCCCTGCGGCTGCTGCAGGCCAGCGGGCTTGATTATATCCACAACCACATAGTTGACACCTCTGAAGGCATTGGTATATAACAGGTCCTGGTCGATCCAGACACTGAAGTCCTGGACCCCTGGACCTTCGTCAAACCACTCTTCGCATGCTGATCTGTCGACGCCACGGAGAAACATGACTGGCTTCCGTTCTTCTCGAGCGCTTCGGCGTCGAACAGTGCTAGCGCCGCTCCGCTTCGACTTAGAAGTGCTCGCGACACTGCGATGATCCCCGCTATTGTGTGAGCTTCTCTGCCTCGTCTTTGGCGCAACGATGACCTCGGAATCGGGGGACAGCTTCGCGAAAGGAGCGTCGGCTGGCGGGGCAGGGTCTAACGAAAGAATCTTGATGTTCGCAGTCGAGGTCGGGGAGAGATGGAGAGTGAGCGGGTGGGAGGGAACGACGTTGCCATCGCTGCTCTTGTATGCCGGGTTCGGAAGGGCCCTGATCTGTTGCATCAGGTTCAGTTCGAGGAACGTCGCATGGAGCTCGATGATTTCCCAGTCGTCGGGCGTCAACGGTTCGATGTTGATGGTGTGCGCAAGATGGGGTTCGAGGTGGATCGTGGCCGTGACCTTTTGACCTTCGGAAAGTCCCAGCGTCTTTGCCAGGGTCGCATCGAGTTCTACCAGCTGCACCTCCTGATCCCGCGAAGAAGACCGCATGCCATTGAGCCCTTCGCGCCCAACCAGGGGGGTCGTCCTCCTCTTGCTTGGCATTCCCGTCCATCCTACAAACACCGACCGTAGAGAGCTCGAGCCGGTCGAAGAGGCATCTCGGAAGTTGAGTTCGACAATGACATTCTGCGCGGGCTGTGGCAGTTAGCATTTGGCCCAAAATACTCTGTAGGTAGGGACAATGGCTCACAGTATTGACGTTGACGAGCAGTGAGACCAAGGGAGTGGGGAGATTGACGAAGCAATTCTTGAGGTGCGCGAGGGAGATCTCGGCAGAGACGGACTGCGCATTCCTTCTGGGAGCCATGATGGGTTTGCGGAGAGCGTCAACGAGGCATAGGTGCTGGGCGATGGAGGAGGAAAGAGACAGCGATGTCGCTCTTTTTGGCTGCGGAAGCTCCAGAAGGCGACAGATTCCGCTTCCCGTACCGGTGCCGAGGTACCTTACACGTGCCGTCGGTGACTTCCCCGTAATTGAGCGAGACACGGCTTGAGCTTCGGATGCAGCGCCCGGCCCGCCACATTCATCTGGTCTAAGTGTGGCGCTAAATCAATTAAACTTGTGCCTGAATGTGGCGGTGCAATGCGAGACACGCGAAAGGAACGCGTCAAGCTTCTCGCAGTCGACGCGCCAGAAGGTGCCAGTGGAGGTGTGGGTCGCAAATGGTTGCCCCCTGCTACTTCCTCCCAGCCCACCAATTTGTTCATCGCATTCGTCTTGTTTGCGACCACATTCCATCTGCCCCTCAAAGAACGAGACGACGATTCGCACAACTTCGCAACTCATTCTGGCGCCTGTAGGTCCTGCCTTTTTGCGAAAAATCTCCCACCATGGCGCTGCGCGAATTCAAGGCTCCTGTCAGCTACGACAAACAGCAGAGTGAGCTTTGTCCCGAGCCTCTGGCGGCGCAATCGCTGAAACGCTAACCTGTCTACAGAGGCTTTCGAGTTCTTCCTGCAAGAATTCAAAACGTCGCCGGAGCAAACAATCACGACCGCGCTTGGCAACATTACCATTAACGAGGACGACCTCGACGAGGACTATGACTTCATGGACGAGGACGAGGAAGCGGGCGAGCGCCGTCGCCAAGAGAGGGAACGCCGAAAAGAGCCCCAGTACAAATATAAGGACATGTTGCAACAGCTTGCAGACCGCACAATTGACGAAATGACAATAGATCTAGACGATCTAGTAAAGGTAGTCTATTTGTTTCCGGGCTAGGCCAGCTTTCACTAACAAACTTAAGTGGGAGCAACTCATGGGGGATGAAGACAACCTGAGGCTTGTTGACTCGATTGAGATCAACACAAAGCACTACGTCGACATCGTCTCAAGAGCAGTGGACGAGGTGATGCCTCAGCCGAGCACAGAGGTTACGTGAGTTGTCCCGAGCAACCCCCCGAGAGTGTTCTAACCCAAGATAGCTTCAAGGATGATGTGTTGGACGTGTTGATGGCCCGTCGTCAGGCCAGAAATCGAGAAGTTCAAGAGAATGCCGACCGAGACCCGACCCTTGAGGACGATAAATTCCCCGCCGAGCTGACTCGGCGATACACTCTTGTTTTCAAGCCTCGGTCAGGCACCACCGGTCACCCCACGAAAGCGCTCGCTGTTCGGCAAGTCCGCGGCGAACACCTGGGTCGTCTCATCACAGTCAGAGCCATCGCGACCCGAGTCTCGGACGTGAAACCTATAGTCCAGGTCAGCGCGTACACCTGTGACCGATGTGGCTGCGAAATCTTCCAGCCTGTCAGCGACAAGCAGTATGGTCCTCTGTCCATGTGTCCATCTGCAGACTGCAAGGCGAACCAGTCTAGGGGCCAGCTCAACCCCTCTTCGCGAGCGTCCAAGTTCTTGCCCTTCCAGGAGGTCAAGGTACAAGAAATGGCAGAACAAGTACCCATCGGTCAAATTCCCCGAAGTCTCACCGTTCTATGCTACGGCACTCTCGTCCGACAGGTCAACCCTGGTGATGTGGTGGACATTTCCGGTATCTTCCTCCCTACTCCCTACACTGGATTCAAGGCCATGAAGGCGGGCCTATTAACCGACACTTATGTCGAGGCCCATCACATAATGCAGCACAAGAAGGCATACAGCGAAATGATTGTTGATCCTACTCTGGTGCGTCGAATCGAAAGATATCGACAGAGCGGCCAGGTGTACGAGCTTCTCGCCAAGTCGATTGCCCCTGAGATTTTTGGACACTTAGACGTCAAGAAGGCCCTATTGCTGCTGCTCATTGGTGGTGTCACCAAGGAAATGGGCGACGGAATGAAGATCCGTGGCGACATCAACATCTGCTTGATGGGAGATCCTGGTGTGGCCAAGTCTCAGCTTCTCAAGTACATTTCCAAGGTCGCACCCCGAGGCGTCTACACGTCCGGTCGCGGTAGCAGTGGTGTCGGTTTGACTGCCGCCGTTATGCGTGACCCCGTCACGGACGAGATGGTTCTCGAAGGCGGTGCGCTGGTTCTCGCCGACAACGGAATCTGCTGCATCGACGAATTCGACAAGATGGACGACAACGATCGAACCGCCATCCACGAAGTCATGGAACAGCAGACCATTTCCATCTCCAAGGCCGGAATCTCCACCACCCTCAACGCCCGCACTTCTATTCTCTCCGCCGCTAACCCCATCTACGGAAGATATAACCCTCGCATCTCCCCGGTTGAGAACATTAACCTACCCGCTGCTCTCTTGTCTCGTTTTGATATTCTCTTCTTGCTTCTTGATACCCCCACTCGCGAGACAGATGAGCAGCTCGCCAAGCACGTTGCCTTTGTGCACATGAACAGCCGTCACCCCGACCTCGGCACCGACAACGTCGTCTTCTCGCCCCACGAAGTCCGCTCCTACGTTGCACAGGCTCGTACCTACCGACCCGTCGTCCCGGAGTCTTGTTCCGAGTACATGATCAAGACATATGTCCGCATGCGCGACCAGCAACAGCGCGCCGAGAAGAAGGGCAAGCAGTTCACGCACACGACGCCTCGTACCCTCCTCGGCGTGGTCCGTCTCGCTCAGGCCCTGGCTCGTCTGCGCTTCAGCAACGAGGTCTCCCAGGACGACGTTGACGAGGCACTGCGCTTGATCGAGGCCAGCAAGGAGAGCCTCAACAACGACCTCGGCAGCGCCCGGCGCGGCCTCAACGCCAGCAGCAGGATCTATAACCTGGTCAAGTCCCTGGCCGATACCGGCGCTTGCCGTCCTGACGATGCGCTCGATGAGAATGAGCTGGGCGTCGAGCTGAGCTTGAGGAAGGTCAAGGAGCGAGTCATTGCCAAGGGGTTCACTGAAGATCAGTGGATGAATGCTTTGGAAGAGTATACCACTCTCGATGTAAGTGCTTGCTCGTCTGGTTTTCTAACTGTCTTGATGCTAACGATGGCTCACAGGTTTGGCAAACGACTGGCGGTGGTGCGCGGTTGGTGTTTGTCACTGCTGACAATGACGAGGACATTGAAATCGACTTTTAAGAGGATGGACTGCAATGTAGGAAGTCTCGCACAACTCGGTCTGGCGTTTGGTATTTTCAGGGTAGAGGGGGCTTGGTCGGCTGGTAGATACCGTCGGCAATTAGTTATGATGCAATGTAGTTAGCAATCAATCAATCACACAAGTTCATTCATCATATTTGTCAAAGACCAGCCAAGTAGAGGGGTAGCTAATACATCATTTGGTTCTACAGACACCGATATAGTATACAGTTCTACAATACATTTACATCTTCATCTGCAACAAGGCGGCCCGCTCCATCTCGCCGACGATGCCGTGCCCCCCCAGCGTCCATTTTTCCGAGACGGTTCTCGAGTTGATGAGCTGGCGGACCAGGCCGCTGGCGCCCCAGTACTCCATGAGGGCCCTGGCCTCTTCCTTGGAGACGCCCTCGAGGCGGAGCACCCAGGCGTTCTTGAGGGCCTCGTAGACGCGGTCGTCGTAGCCGCGCTCGTAGGGGTTGGGCCGGGGCACGAAATCGCCGCGCTGGCCGGCCTCGAGCTGGGACAGCACGAGCTCTTGCGAAGGGTGGTGGTGGGTGTTGTTCTCCGAGGTGGCGGCGATGACGGCGCCGCCGTTGGGGAGGCTCGTCTTGCCGGAGAGGGCGCCGACGAAGGCGCCGACGAGAGCGAGGTCATGCGCGTGCACGGCGTTGAAGGCCGGGTCGCGGTAGTCGCTGACCTTGTTGATGTGGGCGAGGCCGTCGAGGGCGAACATGACGGGGGGCCGGCCAGGGAGGGTGAGCTCGGTCCATAGGGCGAGGAGGGTCGGCCAGGCGTACTCGGCTTCCTTGGCGCCGAGGCATAGGTCCGAGAGGGCTATGCCCTGCTTGACGTTTGTGAGGCGCGGGTAGTCCTGCTCGACGTGCAGCTTCTCGAGGACCGCGCGGTTGGCCCGGTATATGCTCTGGATCAGCTTGAGGCAGTAGACGGGCTGGGCGAACTGCAGAGGCTCAGTGTCGGCGATGGGGGAGTATTCGGTGTTTCCGTTGGTGAGGTCCTGACCTGGGTGAGGGGTTAGCTGTTTGATATACCGTCAGAAGGCTCTTGACATGTGCCTACCCTCGGGGATGTGGATAACGACCCAGTTGTTCAGCAGAGCGTACGCCATGGCCTGAAGCATCGCCATGCTCTTCCCAGACAGCCTGCTACCAGTCAAGACGCACTTGAGGGCTTCCTTCCTGCTGGCGGCATCCTCGATCCTCTTGATCAGCTCCGTGGTCTCCTTCCGCAGCAGCACGTGAGGTCGACGGAACAGGTTCCACGTCTGCGTCGTCTTGAAGGCCTCGAGGGCGCGCAGCTGGTCGACGACCTGGTCGGGTACGGCAAACACTTTACCCGCGCTCTCCCCGCGGGCCATGTTGCCCGGCCCCAGGGCCTCGAGCCCGGCCACGGGCAGGGCGCTGTTGTTGCTGAGCTGGATGCGCTTCCGAAAGGCCTTGCGCTCGCCCGGGTTGGGTTTCCGGACGTGAACGATGTTGGTGCTCTTCTTGAACGACTTCTTCTGCTTGGCGGGAAGGTCTCGCCGGGACTTTACGGGGGGCGGTGCCGAGGCGGCGAGGGGGGAGGTGGTCGAGAAGGGAGCGGCGGCGGCCGTGGTTCGTAGTATTGCCGGCTGGAGGCGCGGGGCCCGGCGGATGGACGGCCGCACGAGGCACCGGAGCGAGTTGGCCGACGCCATGGCTGAAAGTTTCGGTGGGAGATGGGAGAAGAAGGCCGTGGGGAAGCGCTCCCTCGAGAATTGTGTCGGTTACGAGGTCGTCGACGGTCGCATTGGCGCCAATTGGGCCTGTTCAAAAGCGCTGTTTCTCTCCGTCTGCTCGCTGTGAGGCTTTCGATGGGGACGAAAATCTTGAGCATTAACGACACACCCTGGGAGATGGGCTGGGGACTTGGCAGGGGGTTTGGACTCTCTGGCCTCTCTCATTGGCCCAAAGCCACTCGTCCGGAAAAACCGTTGTCCACCGCTCCGACGACCAGCGAACTTGCCTTATCGATTAGGAAAAATGAAGCATGGCGAAAAAAAGTTGAAGGAGCCAAGCAAAGAAAAAAGAGTTTCATTGGTCTTTCACATTGCGCCGCAATATCTCAATCTCAACAACTCCCTCCATAAACCACACAATGTCTCTCCCCGGCTCAAAACCAAAGCTGCCCGTGGCCGTCGAAAAGCCCACGCCTTACACCTTCGATCTCGGCCACCTCATGGCCGAGGACCCCAACCCCGTCGACCTCGACCGCGCCAACCTCGAGCAGTCCCTCGCCTCGCTCGCCCGCGACGGCGCCCAGTCCCTCATCAACCAGCTCCTCACCACCTGCCCCCTCTCGTCGACCCCGGACGGCGTGCTGCTCTCCCTCCCGCCGCCCAGCACCCGCCTGCCCCGCGAGAAGCCCGTGCCGCAACCCAAGCCACCGACAAAGTGGGAGCGCTTCGCCGCCAAGAAGGGCATCAAGCCCAAGACGCGCGAGCAGCGCCGCAACCTCGCCTTTGACGAGGAGTCGGGCGAGTGGAAGCGCAAGTGGGGGTACAAGGCGCTGAACAAGAAGGACGATAAAGAGTGGTGCGTCGAGGTCGACCCCGAGGTTGAGAGGAAACGCAAGGAGGGCACTAGCATCCGCGGGGACGGCCGCCGCGAGCGCAGGGAGAACGTGAAGCGCAACGAGCGCAAGATGCGCAAGAACGAGAGGATCGCTTCGCGACAGGCTGGAAAGGCTTGAGCAAGGAAATCCATGGTCGACACACCTACAGGTTTCGCGTACATGTAAATAGGTCCTTTGACTGCAGGCGTTCAGGGTCAGGCGTTTACGAATCAGACATCAAAAAGGCTGTGAATCTCCAAGCACGGGAGGGAGAATAACATGAATGGGAAGAATCCGCTGCGCCCTTTTATTGCGTAACATCTCTCGCAATGTTCCCCCAATGACTGCCAACTCCTAGATTAAGTCCCCTGTACATGCATACTCCTCGCTGTTGTACACCGCCGACCCCCGAGCCCAGCTATACGTAATAATAGAGATGGATAGAAATGGGACCTCGAAAAGATGGAAACGAAATGAGACTGTGAATCGCCATTTTCTCAAAACCAGGCTCTTCCTCCCGTCGTCTCTAAATTGAAACCCGCCCCCCCGGAGACACCCAGAAATGAAACTGCAAGCGACCCGAAGAACTCCGCGAAACTGAAAACGCCAGTAGTTGCGCAACTGTTGTGATAAAGGCCCCGAGCAGAAAGTACCGAGCCAGTCGTCCTCCTTTATTGCGATGGTGGGTATCCCGAACAGTGAAACAAAGACTGGTGCGTGTGCTTGCTTTAAAACAGCAAAGCAGCTTCGGGAGTAATGATAAGCGAGCGATAGGATCGGTGTCGAAGCGAGCGAGTTTGGATCGAAGATGTGAATAGAAATCGGTCATAAAAGGCATGACATCGTAAGTCGGTTAAAGATGAAATCATGTTGCGTATAAGGTAGTTTCGAAAAGGGGATGTTGTCTCACGACCCGTCGAGAGATGTCTTTTAGAACCCCATGGGGGATAGCGGTTTGATCGGCGATAGGGGCCTGATGGCTCGTTTTCGTTCCCCTTCTCCTTCTTCCGGCCCCTTAGCCATCTCGCGTGGTTCGCGGTCGCTCGGGAGCGACAGCTTTGGCGCGTTTCGAGTCACTGATGAGTTGTGCGACCCCACGCTCCCGTTGGAGCTCGACTGTGGAACGGTCTTCTTTTTGGGTCTCGACTTTTGCTCGGGGGGTGGCGGTGGTGGGCTGAAACCCGCGGACAGCTTGCTGCTGTCGGATGACGAGAGGTGGTGACGCTCATTGTCCGAGTCCTGGGCTCTGGGCTTCTGCGGCTCCGCAATGCCTCGTGGTGGCGGCTGGTCAAAGAGCATGTATTCCTCCTCGATGTACTTGCCCTCATTCTTGCATCCTCGCCAACAGTCCCGCCAGTCGCAGACCAGGAACTTGAAGCAGAACGCATCAATCTTCATACACGGCTGGAAGCAGATGCAGAGATTCCTAAAATCCATCTTGTTCTTGTCCGAGTGCGCGAGAAGGAGGCTGAGGTGGCAGGTGATGGCGAAGAGAAGGTAGTAATTGAATGGAGAGAGGTTTGAAAGCTCTTCAATCAATAACTCGGGAACTTCTTCGGCCCCTGAACACTCTCGTGCAATACGGTCCTGGGCAGCTTTCGGAAATAGCTCCTCGGGCAGCTCCCTTAGCCACGCCTTGAGCATTGAACCGATGATGTTGATGTCGTAGAGGTCGTTGTCCTCGAAGAGATTCACATCGTACTCTGCTATCCAGTCAGATCAATCGCATCACTCTCAAGAAAGGGGCACAACTCACGCTCGTCGAACTTTCTCTGGTACTTTTTAATCTGAGGACCACTCCCAGGAACACGGTAGAGACCTTCGACCTCGCATCCCTTATAGTTCAGATAATCGATGGCCCTCCAGGGGAAGGCTGGCATCCAGAATTCCGTCTTATCTCTCGAATCCTCGAGCCGCTTGGAGATCCTGGTTAAGCGCGTCTGCTCAACCAGAGGCAAGTTGAGAACCTTGATCTGGTAATTCTCATCGTCAATGGTATCCCGGTCTGCCGCGTTGCCGCCACGTCCGCTCTTTCCCAGAAATTTGTTGCTGAACAAGTCAGCGGCTCGGGTCGACGAGCTTTTGAGCCCGTTGAGGAAAGCAGAGCCACCAGACTCCCTCAACGAAGAGGGCATGGTTCTGGATTCCTTGTCACGACGGTGTTCTCGGGTCGCAGACGAATCTCGATGGGGGGCCCGGTCCTCAGATCGATTCCGCACGGCGGAGCCCATCATATCCCGAAAGGATCGATCCGGGTTCAAAGGTGCAGTCCTCAAGGGCACAGAGTTGAGATGCAGTTCGGGTTCGTTGCCATAGACGTGGGCGGGAACGTGGGCCGGGACAGGGATGGGTTTCAACTCTGGGCTGTTACCACCCTTATCACGGTTGGATCGTGAGCGATGGAGGCGGCCAAAGGTCTTGGGTTTGGCCTTCTTGGTCGACTGGGGCGATGTGGTGTCTGGGTCGCCGGCTGACGATACGGACAGATCGCTTCGTAAAGGATCGGAGGACGGAGGTCTGTGGAGTGAGTGCTCCGAGTAGGAAGAATCTGAGAACGGGCAGGAATGTTAGTGGCAGGAATCAGAGACGGCAGAAATCCAGGGCGGCGGAGGAGGAGGCGGGCCAAGAGGCTTAGAGCCAACGCTCAAGGTTTGTGCCGTATGTATTGCATACCTCCATGTCTCGGCCGTCCAGGCCCATCGTTACCTCGCGACATCATCTGGTTTCGCGGCTCGGAGTCCTTGCGGGGCAGCTGGTGCACATGTGGCGGGGGGTGACCAAAGGACTTTGAAGGTTTGCTAAAGTGAAAGAAGCCGTTCTTTGTTCCCTTCTTTGGCTCGTGCTGGGACGGCTGCGCAGTCGTCGCGGGGTTAGGCTGCGGTTGCGGCTGTTGTTGCAGCTTCGGCGGCGGCGGCGGCGGCGGAGAGGATGACGAAGTGGTAGATGTGGTGGTGGCCGTCGTCGTGGCCGTGGTGGTGGTGGTATTGGTGTTGTTGGAGGTGGTGGTGGGCTGTGGGGCTTTGGTGGGCTGCGACTCAATGGCGGAGGAAATGGAAGAATACAGCGATGGGGCGTCTTCGTCGACGAGGGACGGATCGGAGGGCGAGTGTTTGGCGGGCTCGTCTTTGGCAGAGGCGGGCGACGCAGGCGAGGCGGCGACTACGGGGGGACCTTTTTTGGCCTGGGGCCGCAAGGGCGAGAACCTGCTATGGAAAGGCGAGCGGGGAGATCGGGGTGATCTCGAGGCGGCAGGCGAGAGGCCCTGCGAGGACGAGGTGGTTGTGGTGTTTATGGTGGTGTTTGTGGTGGTGGTTTCAGCGGTGGGCGGGTCGTCACGGCCCAGGGCGACATCAGACTGAAGAGCCAGCGGCTGCGGTGCCGCCTTTCGTCCCATTCTGGAGCCCCGGCTGCTTGCTGCTGACGTCGCAGGCCTTCTGTTTCTGTTCTGGACTGGAACTCAACTCTTCGCCTGGGCGTGGTGCAAAAGGGCGTGGGCGGAACGGTGGAAGGACGAGGCCGGGACAGGCCCGTGATTGGAATTGCGGGTTCCCAGGCTGTGCGAGGCGGGCAGAGCGAGTCGAATGGGCAAGCAAGCGAACCCGCGTGTGAAGTTGGGCGAGGCAAGGCAAGGGGAGAACTGGCGATTGGTGTGAATATTTGTTCGGCTCGGGCTTCCGTCAGGGGCGGGCGGCGGCAAAGTTCAAGCAGCAGCAGCAGCGACGACGACCGACCGTAACAACCACGCTTAACGCTTATTACCCGCGCTTGTTGGGGAGCATGGGGAAAGACGGGCGGGATTGGGGGTGGACGAAGGGCATGTACGGATTCTCGGGGTAGTATTCGTGGTGGCGAAGAGGGGAAAGCGGCAGAAGAGAAGAGACGCAGGCAGCAGGTATGCAGAGGCGTCAGGGCAAAGTTGGAAGAGGGGAGGGGAGAAAAGTGCGAGAGCTGTCAACAGACGGTCTGTATTTTGACACGAAAAGGGAGTCGAGTGCTAGTCGAGGCACGCTACGACGCTACCTCGGGCCTGACACTCCTCGTCGGCTGCTGGTAAGGTTGTGTTTCGCTGCGTCGCTTTGTGCGTCACTTCTTTGGAGCTTTGGAGCTAGGGCAACGGAAGATGCAATGCGTGAAATGATCGAGAGGGATGGTTTGCAAGGTGCCGCGTCGGTACCGGTACTGTAAGGGGTCGTCGTCGTCTCGGTGTGGCTGGACTCTGCATTGACGAGGGCATTGACTCTGGCACTGGCATCAACATTTGCTGAGCATGCGAAACCGCAAGGCTGGACTGGGTACTTGGCAGTTTGCAAGGTCAAGGGGCCACACAAGTGCCAGGTGCCATGCATGTGCCATGTGCTGTACATTCCTCCGTCAAGCAATGATGAATTGATGGATGACGGCCCTGGCAGCCATTCATTACAGCCCATGTTAGCGATTGGATACCTCTGGTATCCGAACTGCGGACAGTGAGTGAATGGAAAGTGCGTGCGCTGGCACTCTCCCAATGCACCTTCCCTCCCCGAGAAAAAAGCTGAAACACCTTGTTGCACAACCCGCCTTCCTTGGATGCCCTTGTGATTCGTCCCCAACACCACCTGCACAGCTGACTGAACAAAACAAGCAGGTGGTCATGTATGCAATTTAATCACTGGGAACCGACCAGACTCCTGCATGGAAAGCAACGTTATATGTAGATCGCTCTATGCCTCAAGAAAAACCTCGCCCTCGTTCATCACCCAGGAACACAAACACCCGTCGTCAAGCATTCCTCGGGTCTTTTTTTTTTCGCATCGACTTTGATTCAGGGGTTCAGCCACGGCCCAGCCATTCTCAAACGGGCGGCGGTCTTTTCTCGTTCTCTGGTTAAACTGGCGCGCTGCGGAACTTGCGCCATCGTGGACCCGTCGCGAGTCTAGATCCTAGCCCGCGCGCTCTTTTCCCTGGATTCCTGACCCCCCTGTTCGCCTGCTTCCAAGAATCCAATGCATCGACTGGCTTACAGCCGTCGCGAGCTCTTTCAAGTGCCTGACCGGCTTTCGTGGCGCACTCTTGACAAAAGTGATGTGCGCCCACCACCTTTCATTCTCGCCAGTCACAAGACACCACCACCCAACGTCGGCGTCATGGTCATGTTTTTTATTTATTGTCGAGGAGCTTTGACTCTCATTGTAACGACATTGCAAGCAAATACCAAGCTTCAGGAGTGGGCCCGGTTTCGTTCAGGTATCAACCATCGGGACCTCTGTGAATGCCCTCATAAGTTTGTACATACCTGTCTTCAGTTCACGCCCTATTCGCTCTTCCTCTAAACTGCCAAGCCATTGCACTTTTGACACGGCAGCATCGATAGTCTGCCACTTCGGTACATATTAATTACATCTGCATATCCATTCCAACATTCACTGCTGCCCAACGCTTGCCCTTCTCATCGCTTACGCACCCGATCGCTCCGAATCTGGCTTATAATCTCAGCGTCGAGCCTCGCCTTGACGGGGTTTCCCTGCCAATGCCCTTCAACCTTGCAGCATTTTTATTTTTATTCTTGATTTCGTCCCATCTCATTGCAATGTCTCTCATTTCACTCTCCTCCATACCGCGTTTCAGTGTCAGACTAATTTTAGTCCTGCTCCCCGACCCTGTGCACTCATGAACCCTTCCACTTCACAACCCAAACACATACGACCACAGCCCTTAGAAAATACTGGATCCCGTCCGCTCTCCGCGCGTCAACCTGAGGAGCGCCTGAGTAGTAGTTGGGTCGGTGACGACCAGCGAATGCCAGGTGTTGTATGTTTTTTTTTTGCCATGCTAAAGGGGCATCGGCGCGTTTAAGGGCCCGCAGCTTGCCCAAGGACAGACCAGACGACAACGCCCTCGTCAGTCAAGAGTCCCCGAGAGGCAGCTAGATTCAAAACTGGTCGGGAGCTACAAGTATCGGATTTCTCCGGCGTTGAATGCTCTCGACTCCGAGTCTCAGTCTGGCGTAGAATGCTCCTTACTCTCTCCCTCAGCTCAATCTTTCCCTCCCTGACCGTCTCTAGTATGAAATCTCCATCCATCGTCGTTCAAATTGAACCCAGCTCTCAAGACCTTGGCCGCTCCATCCAACTCCCCAACACTTGATAGCTCGGCATGCCCGCTCTGATACTCCCTTTCTAGGCCGTAAAAGAGCAAAGGAAGGATGGAAGACTTCCATGTGACATCTCTCCGAGACATCATGGCCCCGAGCAGCAGTATGAGCGTCCCGAGCACCACGACGAGCGGGTAAATTAGCCAGGCCCAGCGAAACTGCGTGCAGACCTCCATTACTAGGACGGTGCCCGGAGCTGTCGAGCTGTTCCCTTCCCAGTCTGTACCAATAGTCCGCAGCTGGTTCGTGAGGCTTTTGTAGGCGCGGTTCATCACCCCGTTGATGCTTTCGACGCTGGCGTTTCCGCCATTAAATAGGTCGTTGAGCCACCATGCGCCGCTGCAAATCATCGATGTATAATTCCCTCCGTTGGCACAATATACAGATTCCAACTCGGTCCCGCCAACGATGATAGAAGACAGGAGTGACTCAGCCCGGCTAAAGGAGGAGAACCAGTTCCTATTGAAGCCATATACGCATCTCAGCGGCCCTGTAGTGTTTCTTCTAGTGTCTGTCATGGTAATGAGGCGTCCGGGAACACTGGAAGTATCGGAGCTGGAGTTGGAGTGAACCGCATTGTTGAGCAGGCAAGGCTCTGAGAAATTTCCAATCGCCAGCGTCTCATTTATGAGAACCGGGCTTTCAAGAAGAATCGGATCTCCAACGGTTTCCTCCTTGAAAGAGCCATTGACAATCGAGCCGCGGTAGTTTTGCAGAGAAGGGTAGAAGAAGCACATGGCGGCCGTGACGGAGAAGAAGCCGGGAAGTGTTTTAACGCCGGGAAGGTTGAGCTGCGCGCATGATGACACCTTGGTTGGTGGCATAGGCTTGAACTCATCATAGTAAGCCATGGTCCCAAACTCGGAGCGATTTTGGCAAGGGTTGAGAGTCGGCATGAGAAAGAAGACTCTGCTGGTGGACGCAAGCATAGGTCGCACCTGTTCCGGTTTTATAGTGACATTTCTCATCTCCAAAGAACCCTCTGCAGCCGTGACCAGCAGACTGCTCCATCGAGATGAGCTCCCTACCATGGGCGCGTCCACCAAGTTGTAGGTCAGCGTGACGCCGTTGGGCAAGGTGTAGTTTACCTCCGCCGTGCTGCCGCTAGGTGTTGTTGATCTCCCAGGACGACCGGCCGTGTTGAGTGATGAGGGACGAAAGATCAAGGCAGTCGCTGCTGAATCCCAAACTCGAATACGCGACGCCGTTGATTAGCGGGAATTGATTAGTGGGAATGTGCAGTTTCCAGACGTACACGTTGGCGAAAGCGAGTCGACCTATCGAGAGCTAGCGAGGCCGGCAATCAGAGCCACCTTGAGATCCGTGTCTAGGGTGAAGTTTTCAATCTCGTTGCCAAATGGTTGCAGTCCTCTCAAGCCAGCCAATGTCTGCGCGATAGGAATAGATGCCTGCCCTTCAGAGCTGCGCTTCTGGCACAGTACTGTCTGCAGAGCCTGCTGGGAAAAGGTGCCAATTACGGCGGCCAGCACTGTCATTAAGGCTCCAAGAGTGGCCAGATTCCTGTAAGATAAATCAGCCTCCGGGTTCAACTGGGACTGAGCAAGAGATCGAAGTACGTACGGGCGTAGTAACGACACCAAGAACACTACTGATCCCCAGATGCCTCGGCTGGCATCATCGAAAGTTGCAATATCGCCAAGGGATCGGGTAGATGATCGGAACCAGTCCCATTTCAGCTGTCCAATAACTGAAATAACATATATTAGACAGCATTCCATTGAGAGGATGATATATACTGTGCCCGAAGTAATGACACCTTCAAGCATGGGCCTGAGGATAGTGGCAATCAGAGCAACCAGAGCGCTCAGGTTTAACAAACTCGCGAAGGGCAGCTCGGGTTGCTCGTCCCCGCCGAACCTAACCAGGATTGCGAATATAGCGGCCAGGCAGGCCATGGCAACAATCAGGTATATCATCTCTAGCAACCAGTTTGCGAGTCCGGTGGCCTTCGATCCCATCATGGGCGGTCTCGACTCGATGTTGCTGGGTGAATCGTTCTCCTCCAACGATGTCATCCTGTCGGTGCCATGTTTCAAAGGAACTAGTTCCAGTTCTACACCTTCGTAGGGGCCAGGGTCTACAACCTTGGGTTGTTGAGGGACGAGGATATGGATTTGGTCACTCTCTAATAGGCTGTCAGATGACATTTTTCGACGTGGCAGGGGTAGTCCTTTAGCCCTCATGGTATCCGTAGAAATGTTCGTAAAGCGAGGACGAGGCTACAAGATGATCAAGGCAGGGCAATTTGACCTGGAGCTCGAGAAATGTGAACTATTTGGTAGGCATCAAGAGGAGCCGGTACGGCGGGCCTCATTAAATATCTAAATGGACTCTCAGCCTTCGAAGCGGAAGGATCGGCCGGTGAGGCAGCGTCAGAGTGGCGTTCTGCGCGAGCGGTGCAGCAAACAGCGCCTCCAAGACAGTCCTGCGGGGAACGAAAATGATACGCTGACGGTGTAGTTCAGATCTGCCACCCCACGCTACTATAAATAATAAGCAAAGCTGAAGCCTCTCTCCCTCAGACACACAGATACACACACACAACCCTCCAACGCCTAGGGCGGTCTCCTTGGGGGGACCCCTGCAGCGGGCTACTCGCCTTCGGCTCGATCCGCGGCCTTAACTTTGACAGTGTCTATTTCTGTTGACTGCAGTTGTTGCTATTATAGACTGCTCAGCTCCTCCGCCTGCCTGCTCTGTCTGCCTCTCTGTCTGCCTTCCTGTCTGCCTCTGTCTCTTCCGGTCTGCTCCTAAATCTACTCCTCTGTCGTCTAGTATACTACTGTAACTACTGCTACGGATATATTCAATTCTGGTAAAGGGATCTAAGGGAATCCTCCCTCCGCGGGGGCTTGCCTGCAGCAATGACTGACATGCTCGAATCTTTGCTCTTGACTAAGGAAACTGATAGGGGTATTGGGCGTACTCTGCCTTCACGTTCCTGCACAGATGGGCAAACTCGATGAGCTCCCGGTTGAATCGTTCAGGCTCCTCGTAAAACAGCCAGTGTCCCGAGTCGAAAATGGACCATTTCGAGATCCCAGGACTTGTGCGTTCCACCCGTCGAACCGTCTCCAGCATGCCCTCCAAAGGGAAGCAACCTGATCGTCTCCCAGCCATGACCAAGGTTGGCAAATTGATGGCCTCGATGGCTTCGCGGTGGTCGTACCGGGTGTGGTCCGCAAGGAGACGAGCCAGCCAGACCTGGTCGCAGGAAGCGCTGATGGCTGTGAAGAATCTTTCGTCCCCTTCTTGCTGCTCCTGGCTCACGCTGTCGCCAGCTTGAGGCGCATGTCTATATCCAAGGCAACCCTTCACGAGGTCCAGGTGCGCCGCTTCTGAATCGTTGATCCAGCTTTGCTGTGCTGCCAACGTCGATGCCTCGTCATAGCATCCGGTGTGTGCGAGGGACTGATCCCAGTTGTCAAATACCGAGCGATCTTGCAACGGCGCCTGGTCAACAAAGACAAACCCCAAAAAGTCGGCACAACCGAATAACTCGACATAAGTCCAGAGGACGGCGGCTCCGATGGAGCAGCCCACGGGAATGATCTGAACCATGGGAGCCTTCGTTCGAAGATGCATCACGAGGCCCGCGAGATCGGCGGCCAGACGAGCAACATGATATCCTCCACGAACACGGTCCGACTTGCCGTGGCCTCGCATATCCGGGGCGACGACCCAAACCGAATCTTTCAGAGTGCCGTAGTTCTTTTTGAAGTACTCGCTGGAGCCGCTGAAGCCGTGCATGAGCAGTATACATGTCAGCTGCGAGCTCTCTCCCGCCATGGCCATGAGATTGAGCGACGATTGAAATGCAATTTTGCAGCCATCATTTGTGGTATAGGTTTCGTGGTACATTTTAACCATGCTCAGGAGCAGGTATGTTTGAAAGAGAACAATGAAAGGGCTCGTTGATGCGGATTATGGTACGTCTCGGCTGGAATTCGAGGCGGAAACATAAGTGCCTCTTGAGTCGAAGGACGGAGATCTAACAGTTTCTTCCGGTGGGTGAAGAAGACACTTCCCGCGCGTTATAGGTAGGAATCGAGCGGAGTTCATTCGTCGTAATTCGTGTTGGTGTAAGTTTGCTGAGTGCTTTCCCGCTTTGGTCGAGATTGGTGGATACGTCAGTACCTCTTCATATGCAGTCTGGAGGTAAAGAATGCTGCATCGTAGCCAGCATTTCTCTACACTACTGACGTAGAATTAATAGGGGCCTCCTATCGTTGTGCTTGTCTTTCAATAGGTACTGAAATGAAATTGAGTCAGCACGAATTGGAATGAACCAAGTTTAGTCCCCCTGGTCAGGTTTAGGGTAAGTTGCTTGCTGCCTGCTGCTTACATAACCCTCCACTTTTGGCTTGGCTATTTTCTGAAGAATTTCTCAACCTCAAATCTCTCGTGTTTGTTCCACCCTCTCTCAGCATGGCTCCAGTCAACGAAGACCCGACGCTCGCGACAGATGCCCACGTGAAGTATATCCAGAGCCTGGATACGAGAAAAGATGAGCTCGACTATTGGCTGACTGAGCATCTGCGACTCAACGGCCTATACTGGGGCCTGACGGCGCTTCATTTGCTCCGTCATCCCGATGCTCTCCCGCGCCAAGATGTCGTCGACTTTGTCCTCTCGTGTCAACATGAGAATGGCGGATTCGGTGCCGCGCCCCATCACGATGCCCATATGCTGTCCACAGTTAGTGCTGTGCAGATCCTCGCTATGACGGATGCTTTCGACCAGTTGGAGTCCAAAGGCCAGGGAAAGCTCCAGGTCGGCAAGTGTAGGTATCACCAAGCTCCAAAGTGCTGCTTCTGCACCCACTAATGCAAGGCAGATATCGCAAACCTCCAGAACCAGGAGACAGGGACATTTGCTGGAGACGAGTGGGGCGAAGAGGACACACGATTTCTCTACGGTGCATTCAACGCGCTGTCGCTGCTGGGCCTTCTCTCCTTGGTAGATGTGGACAAGGCTGTTGCTCACATCTCCGCCTGCGCCAACTTTGATGGCGGCTACGGCGTGAGTCCCGGTGCGGAGTCGCACTCTGGTCAAATCTTCACCTGTGTTGCTGCCCTCTCCATCGTTAATCGCCTCGACTTGGTCGACAAGGACAAGCTCGGCGGTTGGCTAAGCGAGAGGCAGGTTCCTGGTGGCGGGCTCAACGGTCGACCGGAAAAAAAAGAAGATGTTTGCTACAGCTGGTGGGTATTGAGCAGCCTGGAGATGATCGGGCGCACCCATTGGATCGACCGAGAGGCGTTGATCGGCTTCATCCTCAAATGCCAAGATGTCGAGAATGGTGGCATCTCTGACCGACCCGGTGACATGGTCGATGTCTGGCACACCTTGTTCGGGATCACCGGCCTCAGCCTACTTGGCTATGCCGGCCTGGAGATGGTCAATCCGGTATACTGCATGCCAAAAAGCACAATGGACAGGATACTCGGGTGAAGATGTCGATTGCTGTGATGATGGAGCGTTCGATTGATGTCCATGCTTCATGTCATCCTGCCTTGTCGGGCTACCCTCTTGCCTTCTAATTATATCCTGCTAAAGACACTGCACTGCAATAGCAGGATTCAAGGCGAGAGGAGAAGAAACTGTTGGTTTTTTCAGGGGCTTCGCCAATCTCAATGGAGTTTGCCCCGTGAAGTCCTTCAGACATATTTGATGCATACCCGTGTCGACAGGGGGCCATTCACGATGTTATTTGGCAGGAAGATAAATATGAGTGCAATCATACACACGAGGGAGCCTTGGTACTACTTAGCCGCGAAGTAATATGAACGCCCTCCACTCCATTATGCTCGAGCTGGTGACAGACGTGACAATGTTTGATCACCTTTATGAACTCCCTACCATTGAAGGGTCTCACACCGCACCGTACTGGCAGTAAGGGCAACTCTTTAGGTTAGTACCATATTCACATATTCCTACTGATTCTGATGGATATCGGATGACTTCAGTGTCTTAGCAAGTATCCAGACTCCGCCCGCACCACAGACACCTCATCGAACAAGGATTTATTAGTACCTTACAGTAGATTAGGTACCTACCTTAGTAAGTAGCCACATTTACCCCTCGCTTGGCATGGAATTAGTCAAATGTTTCCCAGATCATCGTTGGACGAGGGCTCACGTGCGGTGAACTGTATTCGAGTTTCTGGGCTGCTGGTTGGCTACTCCGTCATCGACGATCGTGCGCACCCTTGAAGCGTGGAAGGAGCGCAACCTCCTTCCTTCCCTACCGAATATTGTCGTTTAATGGAAAAAGCTCTTTCCCTCAGGCATCTACTTGACCGCCTTGGCACGATAGAATTTTAGGGCAGGTGCCCCGAGTTTTCTGCTTCCATCTGAGTCTTCCCTTCCTCCCGAGTCGTCCCCCTTCAACTCAGATCGAAGTTGCCATTGTGACTGAGTACTCTCGCGGCAGACTCCCTTTTCGTCTGTCTCTCGACTTCTATTACATGTGAGTCCTGGGAGTAACGTCTCCTCTCCGTCATCCTCTTTGCTCCAGAGAGAAAGAGGTCCCGATACCCAGGTAGGCATTCGTTTCATCGGAGCTTTCCCAGTGAACAGAAATAGGTCTTTGATCTTGGCGGCTGACATACACACGCAAGACATCGCAGTTCACCCGCATCGAAATGTCATGTTGGCCATAACCCTCAAGTTCTGACATGACCCTGGACGAGCCTCAATAGCCACTGGACGCTCGTCCTTTCAACGCCAGCAACGCTCGATTCATTCCCAGACTCCGCTGACATTTGGCCTTCCTTCTCAACCTCGAAGGGACACGTCTGTTGTCCACCCACACCTGCCAGATTAACAAGCTTAACGGGGGGAGGGGGAGATTACCCAAATAGGAATTTGACGTCTGTGAGTCTTCGGCAGGTGGCTGCTGAAATAGGTTCCGTCACCCCTTCCTCTTCTGAACTTGCCTGGGAGTGACCGATTCTGCCTCCCAACTCTCGTTCTTCGGCTCTTTATTCCTCCTGTCAATCACCACTGACAAGAAGTCGATCGCGACCAGCCTATCTTCTGATCCAGCCAATACACTCGGGGGTTCCTCCTGTCCCTGGCCTACACCATGGGTAGAGGAAGGAAGCCTGCTCAACGTGCTCCTGCTGCTGTAAGTTGTGTCAGAACAAAACCTCGACCAGCACTCCACATTCCCATCTCTCAAAGACTTTGGTCCCTTCTTCTCTTCCATTGACAATTGCAAACGACCTGCCAATTTTGTGCTTTGGATCCTTGTTCGAGTCTCGGCCCTCCCTCCTTGATACCCGTCCCCTTTGCCTTCTTTATCGCCAGACACGGCTGAACCACTGCCTTCTCTGATCCCGGCTTCCCCAGACACCCCCTGAAGCTTCATCAAAGTCACCTACCGCAGTTCAACATTCTGACAATTTCGGGAGCAGGAGATGGCACCAGGAGCCACCGCGGGCACAGCCTCCAACCCCCCCAACAAGCAGATACCACTCCTTTGCAGCGTGTGCCCCGATGCCCCTCGTTTCTCCGACGTTTCGCATTTGCTCACGCACATTGCATCCAAGGGCCATCTGCATCATGAGACCCAAACGAAGCTGAGGTCCCATCAAGATCTTGCCGCTTCCGTTGCTCTTCAGAGCTATGAAGACTGGTACTCGCAGAATGGAATTGAGGCATTGCTCGTGGAGAGGATGAAGGCCAAGCAGCAAAAGGAGGCGGTGCGAACCAGGCGGAACAGAAATATCCTGTCAGCTTCAGCCAAGGTTCGAATTCCGTTTGGATCGAGTCAAGACAAGATTACTGATTTGTTGTGTAGGAGGCGAAGAGAAGGTCCAAGCGAAGCAGTGTCAGCAGCTCGCTAGTCAAGATAGAAGAGGACGACATGTCATCGCCGTACCCAATTCACCCAAGCCTGTACAACTCCGAAGACGAAGCGGAAGATCCAGACGACTTCTCAGCCCGCCCCGACATGATGTCCCTCAAAGGACAGATTTGGCCTGGCATGGGCAAGATGGACCTTGCCAATGAGGAAATGAAGCGCACTCGGAACCAGAGAAAGCCAAAATCTGTCATTGAGAAAATGAGGCGAGCATCTGAAGTTATCGAGCCCACACAGGTCATTTTGACTGCCGACTTGGAGGTGGAGAGAGTGAAGGGGGTCTACGACGAAAGCTCGTCTCCTGTGCCCGGCCAGGAAGAGTCTGTAAGTGTCCCAAGCCAACCAATCGAGTCACTGCAGAGAATTGACAAGTAAAGACACCCCCTCGCAAAATACCAAGAGCGAAGCGTCGCAAGGCCGAGCCACTTGCTGAGATATCTGCCAACATTCCGAGGCAGCGCCGCCCGAACACACGTGGGAACAAAGTCACGAGGAAAGCGGCAGACAGGATGAAAAACGAGACTGATGAAAACGCCCCCCTGGATCTTTCAAATGCTTCGTTTCGATCTGGTCAAGATGTGTTCCGCGATGATGATGCACCGCCAGGTACGTTTGAGGACACCTGGTTTCAACGAAATGCTCCTAACCATCTTCCAAAGCCTCCTATGACCACCATCGTTTCCCGACGTTGTCCCGAAACGAACAAAGGTATGGCCGAGTGTCTCATGTCAAGGACCGCGCTCATCTCTATCTCCACAGGTTTGACCTCCACGATCGACTCGGCGGGATGCCTCCATTGAATCCGATTTCTCAACCAAATCTCGTCTCACCAACGCCATCCCCGCGAGATCTCTCCGCCAGAATCTTTGGAACCAGAGATCCGGCTCGGGGGAGGATGCAGTCTAGCCAGCAGCCATACTTGGGTAAGATTCAAATCGTCCGACTCGAGACCAACTTCTCAGCCTGAGGTCTCAGATTGTTTACCACGATGCATACTAACACGGAGGAAGGTTCATTCGGCCACATGGAAGCATCATACGCTATGAAGGATGCTACGATCTATAATGCCTCATCAAGACTCCCATTCGCCACATCATCCCAATTCAATGGGATCAACCAGGAGCCGTTCGGACTCTCTTCCAACAATTCGATGCAACCCAAGCAAGAAGAGTACACTGGCCAAACTGGAGAAAGAGCAAACGGAAACCAGTTTCTGACAGCCTCTGGATCAAACCCGCTTCTCTCCCAGGACCGGTTATTTCTTGGCCCTTACAGTCAGGCCTCGACGAATGGTTCCCTCCGGCCTCTGGCATTTACACCTATCAACCGACCAAGAGAGCAATTGAACAACCCTCGCGACCTCAACTTCATGTCATCTCACGACGAGAGTGCGAAACCTGACGGGCAAACTTGCGATTCAGGAGAAAGCGGCGACTTCTGCAACAGCAAGGATCTGAGTCTTCATGGAACATGGGGGTTGCAACCCCCAGGCTCTGATATGGACCTTCAGAGTAATCTCAACCCCGAAGACTTGCGCCTCTGAGAACTCAGACCCCGTTTTGTTGTTCACATCGATTCACATCCTCAGATTTGTATGATTTGAAACACTGGGTTAATAGTGTTGCATATTGCAAGTATGAGTCAGGTTGGGAACCAGTTTTCATGTGCGTTTTTCCTGAGCTGACCGTCTTTACGCAGAGCTGGAGTCATCGAACCCTTGGTCGACTCAAGAGCCACGAACATCGCGATAACGGTTTATGTCGACCCATCCGTTTCCTCATACTCTTACGCCGCCTCTGTCGCCCTTCATTTTCCTGCCGAGTGGGAAACAAGATCTGATTAGAAAGATTCGAAACCGGAGTCTGGTGCAACAATGAGTCGTTTACAACAAGTGGCGTTTCGGAACCCTCGCTGAACGGGGCTGGGAAAGGATCAATATCGGAGCATTGGGAATATATGGATTACGGGATTCAGACAGAACGGGATATTGGCAGTGGTGGATGTTTTGGGCGTTTTGAGAGATTCACAGATACATTTACACATGGAGTTTGGGCTGCGGGTGGGCATTCGGTGTCATACATGTAAATCACTCAATTAAAGGAGATTATGTTAGATCTCAAGAACCAGTGATATATGTCCATTATTACAGAAGCAGTCTCTAGACTGACGGTTTAATGTGAAGCGCGAGGCTTGTTGATATTACAACTGCTCAATACCAGCAATGAGTTGGTCCAGATGATCGGAGCCATTTTCGAAGACGTCGTTCAGGGTCTGGCATACACCTTTCACACGACGCATACGCATCTCGTGTTCTAGCTGCTTCGACTTTTCGGCGGCGACGTCGATGACCTTTTTGGGGATGCGGGCTAGCCTCGCAACGTTGAGGCCGTAGGAGCGATGGGCGACGCCCTCGCCGACCTCGTACAAAAACGTGATCTCCTCGTCGCCGTCTGGGCCCTTTTCGGCCTTGAACTTCATGTGGACGTTCTTGACGGCGTCGAGGCCGTCGGCGACGCGGGCGAGGTTCTGGTAGTGGGTGATGAAGAGGGTGAGGCAGCGGGTCTCCAGGACGAGGTGCTGCAGGACGGCGTGGGCGATGGCGGCGCCGTCGTGGGTGCTGGTGCCGCGGCCGAGCTCGTCGAGGACGACGAGGCTGCGGGGGGTGGCGGAGCGGAGGATGCGGGCCGTCTCGGAGACCTCGACCATGAAGGTGGACTCGCCGGCGAAGAGGTTGTCGCGGGCGCCGGTGCGGGTGTGGATGGCGTCGCAGAGAGTGAGGGTCAGGGCGTCGGCGGGCACGTAGGAGCCGACCTGGGCGAGGAGGACGATGAGGGCGAGGGCGCGGACGAAGGAGGACTTGCCGCCCATGTTTGGACCAGTGATAAGGTGGGCCAGGGGGGTAGGGTGGGCGAGAGACGTGGAGAAGGGGATGTAGCCGCCGTCGAGGGTGAGCTCGGCGATGGGGTGGCGGCCCTGGACGATGGAGATGGAAGGGTCGGACGAGGAGGGGAGGAAGCAAGGGCGGGAGTAGCCGGGGAGCGAGGCCACCTTGGAGAGGGAGAAGAGGCAGTCGAGCGTGGCGAGGGCGGACACGGCGTCGCGGAGGGGCTGGTACTCAGCCGAGATGGACGCGAGGAAGTCCTTGAAGGCCTTGTCGCAGGCGGCGGCGAGGGCCTCGCGGTGCTGGTCGCGCTCCTTGGTGAGCCGGAGGACGTCGGGGGTGTGGAAGCGGGACACCCTCTTCGTGCCCGAGATCTTGCTCCACGACGCGGGCACGTGTTTGATGTCCGTGTTGGCCACCTCGATGAGGTACTCGATGCCGGCGACAGTCACGTACTCGACCATTTTCTTCTTGATCTTCTCGGCGGCGACGGCGCGATGGGCGTCGAGCTCGTGTTCCACGTGGGCGATGCCGAGTTGGTGGTCCTGCATGTCCTCGGTGTGGTGTTCCTCGCGGAAGAAGCTGTACTTGTCGTCGCCGCGGGCGGCTTGGGGGTTGATCCGGTCGAGATAGGACACGACGGTGTCGAGGATCTGCGGAATGATGAAGATAGCATTGCAGAGGAGGGGAGAGGTGAAGGGGATATCGGAGCGCTCCTTGACGGCTGCGTAGTGGCTGGCGACCCTCTGGAGCGTCTGGAGAACGGTGAGGAGCTCGGGACGGGTGCATTTGCCATAGTAGATGCGGATGAGGCTGCGCTCGAGGTCAGTCTTGGTGCTGAGAAGGAGTTTCTCCAACTGGATGAGGGGGCCGGTGGACTGCTTGTCGAGCAGTTCCTTGACGGCATCGAGGCGGTCTTCAAGTAGCGTCTGGTCGAGGAGCGGGCGACCGATCCATTTACGGAGGAGACGTTGGCCGAAGCGAGTGAGCGTCTTGTCGATGGCCCAGAACAGACTGCCCTTCTCCGAGTGGTTTGTCGAGTTGCGATAGACCTCGAGGCTCTCGAGAGTGGTGCCGTTTACCAACATGTGAGTGCGGGTACTGAAGCTCTGGAAGTACTTTGTGAGGTCGAAGATGTGCTCCAGCCCGTACTCTTCGAGGTGGTGGATCATGGCCGAGAGGCATATCGTGACGGACTCGGGGAGCTTGAGGACCTTGTCGAGGAGGGCGCTGGCTGTCTCGTCCTGGGCCTTGTCCTTGAGCTTGTCGGCGTAGAACTTGGTGACGTGAGAATAAGCCTCGGCCGCCATGGTCTTACCCTTGGGGACTCGCTCGACTCGGCTCTTGTCGCCAAAGACGTTGGTGTTGCTCCCCGAAAGGTGCTGGACGAGCTTATCGGTCCCTTTCGTGAGGTCGCCAACAATGAGGAACTCGCACGGAGAGATGTGCAGGAGCCGCGTCTCAATCTCGCTGCGCATGAAGCCATCCTCGAAGTTATCGTAGATGATGTCTCCCGTGGCTGGCTGCACAGCAATTATGCCCACGCCCACCTTTTCGTCCGTCCCCAAGCCTCCCGCCGTTGTTTCGGTGATGCAGAGGAGGTAGCCACCCGAGCCCGAGGGAGCCCCTGAACCGCCACTGGTACCCAAGTCATCGTTCTCGTCGATGTAGGTGCCTTTGGTGTAGAGGTTGGTGAGCTTTCGAATGAAGGGCGTGTTGCGGTTGTCTCCGGCTTTCTTCAATGCCGCCGTCTCGATTTGCCGTACAACTCCGACCTTGTGTCCTGCAGCGACTAGGCGTTTTGCATGGACCGGAAGCCGGTGAACAGGGATGCTAGCAGAGGCAAAGCGATTGAGATGAGCTTCGGAGGGATCTGAGAGGAGGGTTAGATGGAGTCCTGATGGAGGTTGAGGAGCAAAACCCACGTTCATCGTAGCGCATCTTCCCGGGGATGCAGACTATGCTCAGCTCTTTGGCAGCGATGCGGGCATCTTCCCCAAAGAACCGAAACTTGTATCCAACTTCGACAATGAGGACGGTATCCAGGTGTTTTCTCTTGATGTCAAGGAACTGAATCTCCATGGGCGTCAGCTTCCCTGTCTTGGCCCCTTTCTTTCTTGACTTTGCTGGAGCTGCCGCCTCCTCTTCCTCTGCATCCTCGTCTGCATCCTCATCGGCAACAGCTCTGGAATCATCTTGTTGGCCTCGCCGACGCCAAGCCAGGGCATCCGGATGTCCTAGTTTCTTTACGAACTTTCTGTGTAGTTCTCGACGGTGTCTTTCTGATTCGTCGTCTTCTTCAGCCCTTTGGGAGCTGGAGCCTTCATATCGATATTTCTCTGTGCGAGCGCCGGGGTCTAGAGTACGAGAACCGGTGTCGGGGTCCTCATTGGCGGCTTTGGAGGTGAAGGTGCTCGATTCGGCGTCGTCGACTTGACCCCTGGGTTTCTTCGCAGGCTGTTCGGGTTGTTCATTCCCCTTCTCAGTATCTTTGAGGGGGCGTTTTCTCGACGGTAATTCGTCTTGACTCGGTTTGGGCCGAGGCTGGGTCTGTGTTTGCGAACGGGGCTGGCTCTGACTCTGCTTCTCGCCGTTGGTCGTCTTTGGGGTGAAGAAGGACGTTAAGGATGCCTGTTTCTTCACGGGGGTTTTGGCGATGGGAGCCATGGTGAATTGAACGAGCGTCTATCCGTGGACTGTGGGAAATATCGAGATGACGACAATGGGTGAATTCATTGCCCCGTTCAGCTTCGTGATTGGATTCGCGTTTTGGATGAGTTCAAAGTTGGTTGTCACTTTCGGCTGTGACGTCGAAATGCGATGCAAGCAGTCGCGTCTGGGAGCGTGAACGCGTTGAGAGGTTCCACTTTTATCCGCCACACACCAGCCTCATTTCGAGACCAAATCAAAATCACGAGAAAACAGTCCTATGACCAGCTTGAAGATGAACCACCAATAAGACGGGCGTCTTTACATGTTGTCCCAGAGGACTCGTAATGTGCTATGAACACGCCGGCCAGTGTGCGAAGCAGCGGCGAAGCAGCGGGATATCGGCTCTTGAGCAAAGGCGAAGCCCAGGCATCCACGATATGGAGTTAGCTCCCTCCCGCGGTGGCTCCAATGAATTGCTCCTTCTGCTTGTGAGCGGGCGCTTGCGACGAGATTTGAAGCTCTCCGGGGACACCCAATCAGACGAAGCATCAGGCGCCCAACTCGGGCCTCCAACTCGACAAGGGCACTACAAGGGCATGGTCAAGGGGTCGCTCCGAGATTCCCCAGGCGACACAATCACATTTTGCGCAGACTCGTCCCCGTCTCGGGCGCTTACAAGGGTTGGCAACTTGGTTGGGGGCCAATCATGACGTCGTTTGGAGGTGGTGCCGCCGAAACGACGACTTTTTGAGATAATGCGCATGAGCGAGGGCAAGTTGGCATTATCCATTATCCAACGAGACCGGCAAGGACGGAATAGGTGGGAATCCCTTAGGAGGCGGTATTTGGTGCGCTGGCTGTCGATAACCATGGCCATACCATCTTGGCACCCAGTGCGGCAACTGGGCTCTGGACCCTCTTGGGCTCCCTCTCCGGGCATTTTGTGACTCCTCCTGTTGACACTTGTTTCTATATACGAAGCAGTCATTCATTATTATTTCTTCTTCTTCTCCCATCTCACATCCTCTCCTTGTTCCTGGCGCGGCCGTTCCTGCGACCACCTAATCAACCTGGTGAAGTTCCACCGTCGAACCAGCAGGGGTCTCTACCCAAGTTCCTCACAGCCCACCTCACGCAACCAACCAGCTCTCGACCCCGCGTGCGACAACGTCGTTCCGTCAACTCAGCCCATACAAAAGCTAAGCAGAGGCAAGAGTCGCCGTTGAAACTCGCCCTTTCTCTTGGCCCGCCACATCCGGGTTTCACTGCGACGTGAAACAACTGCCACCTGCCACCTGCCGCCTGTGAACCTTCGTTCCTTCCTTCCTCTTCCCCACCCGGGCCAGCTCTGAGCTGTGTGAGGCCTGCGAATCCAAACCCCCAGAGCCCCGCGCCAACCTTTGCCCACCTCACGAATACACCGCACCCTCTTTTGCAATCCGCACACCTCTCGCCTCACGCCTCACGCCAAGATGGAGCGCAGTCGTGGCATCCCCGACGAGGAAATGTTCCTCAGCAAGCCCGCTCCCGAGGACTGCGACAGCCCAACCGTCGAGCCGCTGCGCATATTCAAACCCCAGAGTCCCCAGCCCGCCCACGCCGCTAGGTTCTCCGGCTCGTCCAAAGTCCAATATCCTGCTCGACCTTCCTCCTCGTCTCCCGCCAGCAAGCTCTCCTTCCCTCTTCCTCCAGGCGCTTCCAGTTCTGCTGCTCCGCTGCCTTTCCCAGACGACGACGACCAGGTCCGCAAGCCGACCCCAGCGAAGCCCTTCGGATCCGCCTACAACGATACCAGCCCTCGTCTAGATACCACCACCAGTCCTACCGGAAAGAAGCAAGGCCTCGCAGAACGGAGAGGCACAGCTCCCAAGCCCATCAGCTCTCCCACCAGTCCCGACGAAGATCAAGGCCTCTTCCAACGACCTCTGGCCGAACATCGTCCCAGTTCTTCCAACGCAAACTATCCCAGCTACCGGAAGACATACTACCCACCACCCGGTGCCGCCGTCCCTTCGGCATCGTCGAGTAATGCCCCTGCCCAACCTCCCGCACCTGATCCGGCCCCCAAGATGAACGACAACCGGGTTAACCGTTTCTCCTCGACGGCTTCGAATTCCACAACTCGTGCCAGTCGCGGCTCCCCGCCCCCTCCCGAGACTCCGGTGGAGCCGGGCCAGGCCCCGGGCGACGGTATCGAAGCTCGGTGGGCCGCCTCCGGTATTTCTGGTGCCGGCACCCTTAATAGCCTCAGCGCTCCGAGTGCCGCGGCTTCTCAGCGCATGGCCCAGTATGGAAACAACCCGCCACCACAGAGACCTTGGACTCCGACCGAGACGCCTGATCAGGCACCCTCGGGGCCCCCAACTGTTTATCAGGGCATGGAAGCAGTCTCGAGCCCTCCGGCACACCAGACCTCGTTTAGCCCGCCTCCCAAGAAGAGCTCGATTAGCCAAGACAGCTCCCAGGTTCAAGTCAGCGTTTTAGAACAGGACTTCCAGCGCATGTCATCCAGCTCTCCCCCTCCGGCCTATTCTAGTGTGAATCCTAGCGGAGGTTCATCCTATCCGGTCGAGAAACAGCGACCTCAGCAAGTAACGGCAGCGTCGACGGCTCCAGTACATCCAGCTCAACAAGTTCAGTCACCTCACCCAATCGCAGCTCAACAGGCCCAGCCAGCCCTCTCAAGCCACCCAGCTCTGCAGCCCTCTGCTTCAACCTCGTCTACCCCTCCCAAGGCGGTCCCTGCTGTTGCTGCGTCTGCCGGAGTCGCATCTGTAGTTGGCACGGTGGCGGCTGCTGGACTGGCGTCCCCGGCCCTTCAGCACCCCGGTCACCCTGCTTTTGCCAACGACCCGCTGCCGCAGAAGGACACCAAGCCTTCGCCTCAAGCTATTCCTGCAACTCCCTTTGAGACGCAAAACCCAGCATCTCCTCCTCCGCTTCCCGAAGGGTGGATCGCCCACCTGGACCAGAACTCTGGCCAATACTACTACATCCATCTCGCGACCCAAGCTACACAATGGGAGTTCCCCAAGGGGCCAAACCCCATCACACATGAGCAAGCACCGCTCTCTCCGACGGCTTCGACCTATGGAAACCCTCTTGGTTCCCCAATGTTTGGCAAGCAGAGCGTGGCCTCTCCCATGTTCCCACCCCATACCCCTGGATACGCCGAGAGCATTATGAGCGTGGCTGCCTCAGCAACACCCACTACCGCTGGATTCTCTGGACCCCCTCCCAGTGCTGGCGTGGACATGTACAAGATCCAGCCTACCAACGCAGTGTACTTTGGACCCTACCTGCGATATGTGAACATGGATGTTGAAAACGGCATCTGGCACGGTAGCATCTTGATCGTAACGGACGCCCCTCAGCCTCCCACTATTCACATCCATCTCAGCGTCGATTTAGCACCCAACCCCAAGCAGCTGCAACCGCGTCCAATCTACACGCACCAGCGATGGAAATTTTACAAGTACGATATCGAACTCAAGATGAAAGAGGTGACGGAGCGTTGGACTTATGCCATCACCTCGCATCTCGGATGCACCCGATACGAGTTTGTTGTTGCAGGTCGCCAGGAGACGGGTTGGCGCTTCATTGCCCATTCTTGCAACGACTTTGCAGCGGGAACATCCCAGAATGAGCGCGCCAGGCTCGGCGGTATCGGGTTCATGTGGAAGGACGTGCTGCAGAAGAATGTTGAATGCGGTGGTTTCCACGTCCAATTAGGCCTTGGTGACCAGATCTACGGCGATAGACTGTGGAAAGAAGTGCCTCTTCTGAAGCAGTGGCTCGCCATGAGCGGCCGAGAAACCAAGAAGAACGTCCAATGGACCGCGCGGCACGAAGAAGACGTATCTCACGCTTACTTCCATTACTACACCAGCCACTTCGACCAGCCCTTCCTTCGCGAAGCCTTTGCTCAGATCCCTCACGTTCTTCAGCTCGATGACCACGATATGTGAGTTGCGCCAACGTCTCCTTGACATAACTGCAATTGCTGACATGTGTTTAGCTTCGATGGATACGGCTCTTATCCCGATTACATGCAGTCATCCCCCATATTCAAGAACATTGGCCGGATCGCCACTGAGATGTACTTGCTTTTCCAGCATCACACAACTATTGAGATGCTCCGCAATGTTAGCAACGACCGGGATATCTTCACGATTACAGGAACTGGCTGGCATTTTGTGAAATATCTTGGACCCGCAGTCGTGGTTGTTGGCCCCGATTGCCGATCGGAAAGAACCCAAGCGCAGGTCATGGCCGGACCAACGTACCAAGGTCTCTTCCCCAAGGTTGCCACGCTTCCCCCTAGCGTGCAGCACTGTATCTGGATGGTTTCGGTACCGGTGGTGTATCCTCGCCTAGACAGCGTTGAGACCATTGCCAACACGATGGCGGTGGGAAAGAAGGCCGTCAACACAACGTACAACATCCTGGGCAAGGTTACCAGCTCTGTAGCAGGCGTGGTGGGTGGCAAGGAGGTTGTTGCACAGGGATTCTCTCAAGTCAAGAAGGCAGTTGGAAAGACGGGTCTCATGGGTAACGTCTTGAACCAATTCGGTGAGCTGGACATCCAGGAGGTGCTCAAGGACATGTGGACGCACGACACGAAGGACCTTGAGCGAACCTACTTCATTCGAACTCTTCAGGGCATTTCTCAACAGAAGGGTATCCGCATGACCTTTTTGTCAGGAGGTAAGCCAATGATGCCATATAACTTATCTCACAGCCAGACGCTAATATTTCGACAGACGTCAACGCATCCGGAGCCGGCTTGGTACACGATCCGTCCCACCCTGGTGATCACAAGACCATGTACCAGGTCATCTCATCGCCTATTGTTGCTGCACCCCAGAGCAATTACGTGCTCAAGATGCTCCACAACCAGAAGACGCTCTACGTGCCACAGAACGGGAAGAAGTCGACGCACGAGGTGTCGGACACCAAGGAAGACATGATGGAGATTTTCCACACGGATGCCAGCGGCGCGGCTCGCGAACTCAAGAAGCTCATGGGCCGCCGCAGCTACGTCGCCGTCGTGGCCTACGACCAAGATGCCATTGCGCAGCAGATGCAGACCCCCTTCAGCCCGAACCCGAGCCTCCACGGGCAGCAGCAGCAGCAGCAGGGTTTGTCGAAGCTGAGCTTGGCCGTGGACTTTGTGGTGCAGGGAGATGGAGCAATCACGACGCCGACAAAGTACGGTCCAGTCATTATCCCACACCTAGAGTATGGACGATAGAGGAGTCATGAGGGAGTTGGGTAGCGAAAGAGGTGGAACACGGGTGAGCCTATGTCATGTTGCTATTTGATATTGAGCATGTAGCGAGCGGATGATGCGATGAGCCATGTACACTTGAATATACCTTGATTATGACATCTTGGTGAATGTCTGATATGTTGATGCGTTTCATTTTTCTCTTAAATAATACCACAGCTTTCTTTTGGTCCTTTATTATCATGGCTCTCTTTGAGTCTCTTGTTATCATGGATTCTTTTTGATTTCTTGTCTATCGTGTCTACTGCTTTTATGCACGCGGTTTCTCAAAACATGTCTGGTATATGGTTTACTTGGACTCCCCCCTTCTCCAAGACGAAACGCCCTTAAATGTCAAAAATCTCCTTGAGGATGCGGAGGGTATCTTCAGGGCTGGTGACGGAGTGGCCGGTAACGCGAGGGTCGGTGTAGATTTCGTAGTCGTTGCCGCCCGGGAACGTCTTGTCGCCAAAGAAGTGGATGGTCTTGTAGTCGATGCCGTCGGGCTTCTTGGCCTCGCTCTCGAGGTGCTGGAGGCAGTACGTCTTGTCCCAGCCGGTGGGGAAGACGTCGAAGGAGATTTGGCCGCCGATGGAGAAGCTGTTGGTGTTTTTGTAAGGTTTGATCTTTATCTTTGGGGGGGGGGGGGGGATGAAGGGGTTGACGTACGTGAGACCGAGATGACCAAACCTCTCACGGAGCGCAGCCACAAACTTCTCGCGCACCTTTGCCTCCTTGTCAAAAGCCTCAAAGTCGTTTCTCTCCTGGGTGCTCGCGTTCCTGCCGACGGGGCTGACGTTGATCATGCCGTTGCGGAACTCGATGAAGGTGCCGCGCTTGACGGGGATGTCGAGATCGGCCACGTAGTGCAGGATGAAGTTGGCTAGCTCCTTGTAGCGGTCCTCGCCGATCCACTGGATGAAGCTGTTGGAAGGGAGGGGCTCGCCCAGCTTGTAGGCCGTCAGGCCGTTCTCTGCGAAGCAAAAGTCGAAGAGGGTCGTCACAGGGACGCCGGCGGGCTGGCCAATCTGCTCCTCCTGCTTGACCAGGTTGGAGCCGCCGACGAAGCCGGTGGCGCACTTTGCGCGGAGGGCTTGGAGGGCCGACAGGATTTCGGGGGAGGCGCCCTATTTTTTATCCATGTTAGTTGTCTGAGAAGGGGAGTACCTAGGCATGAGGGAAGCTCGGTTTCGTACCAGTCGGGCGGGGGTAAGAGTCCCATCGACGTCAAAGAGACAGATGGTCTCCTTAATGGGACGATCCTCGAGAGGAGTGTAGGAAGGAGGAGCGACCATTTTGGCTGGTTTTGCGACGGGGAGAAAGGAGGGACGAGTATGAATAAAAGAATGGGAATCCTCAATGTCTTTTGTTTCCCGGGGAAGGAGAGGGGAGGCGGGGTGCTTCGAAAGCTGTGAGTAAGTCGGGGAGGTGGGCGATTTGCGGGGCGGTCAAGGGGGGAGCTGTTGTTTGCTTGCGGCTGGCCCAAGAAAAACCATGGAGGAACTTCGAGTCGTGATTGGTATTTATAACTTTTCATCTTCCTGCATCATCTGAGATCTGTATTTCATTTTTTCTGATTATCAACATGGAACCCAGCCACGCAATCTCGCACCCATTCCGCCATGCACGATGAGACAATCGGTTCAATTGGCCAACTAGGCTTCCATCAATCGAAATGGCAACTTGTCCTCCCCAAGATTGTTTGGCTCGCCGAACAACACCGAAACAGAGTGCCACGTTGACCACAATGCGCGACGAAAGAAAGCAAGGTGGTTTCTACTCATCGAACTTGACGAGGCGCAGCGCTCCAAGCGAAATGACGAGGGAGGTGATGGCGTGCATCACATGAGCCCTCATGACTCCCCCATGCATGGGGTAGACATTTCATGACATGTGTCGTTTTCAGCAAACGTCTCTCCCCTCAGCTGCGGCTGCGACCATCGGCGCCCGGCACCATTCCACTCCAAGTGGACCCTTTTCGGTGAGATGCAAGGTGAGCCGCAGAACCAAGCCCCACTTTCATCAATACCGAGAACAGAGCCTCACCGTACAAACGATCCGATCACCCAGCTACCAGGCAACCTCCGGTGCCAAAGGTTTATAAAGCAGCATTGTCAGGAATCCCAATAACTAGTGGGTGCGAGGTTAGAAATGGCCAAGTGGCCTATCCCGAGCACTCGCCCGAAACAGCTCCTCTGTTCGAATCGATTTCAAAAAGTATATATATCTGTTCGAATATCTGCTCCAATTCTTTTTGCTATTTATCTCGCCATCTAATATATCATCTCAATTATTCTTGCCCATTGCTTTTGCCCTTTTTATTCTTCTTTATGTCCTCAAAGAATCCAAGCCAGAACGCGCAGCAGCAGAATCGGAGGTGGCAGCATGGGGAGCAAACGACCAAAGGTATATAGGTCAGAACACCAGAAATTCCATTACCGGCGGGTGCAAGGACGGAGAGGACGAGTGGTCTGTCTCGAGCACCTGCCAAAGAGGTCATGTGTTTGAATTATTTGATCACATATCACAAATGTCCTACTATACACTTACCACATATTCTGCCATCCATCTCGCTATTTAATATGCCATCTCTATAATATTTGCTAGTCGCATTGGCTCTCATTCATGTCTTTGTCTTTTTGGTCTTGACCTGTCTCGTCCATCATCGTTTCGCAAGGCACTGTCCGTCGTTTGGTTGCTATATCAATATTTGTTTATTTATATATGTACGAGAGAGTATGCTAGATAATCCACAAGAATAGAAAGGAGAAAGGAAACAAAACACGAAATGCCATGCCGCGGCCGTGTACGCCAGTCCTTCCTTACCCGCCAAACCCAAAGACGCCGTCTACTCTTTGTTTCTTATTACATATCACCCCAAGCGCCCGTTGCTTCCACGACGACGTTTACTACCGTGCTCACAGCCCAAAGCGCAATCAACCCGTAGCCAATCTTGCGGCTGAGCACCCACTTGTTCATGGGCACCACGATCAGGAGCCCAAAGAGCATCACCAGCAGCGTGATGGCGGATATCAGCAACGTGCCGCCGACTTGCACCTTGTACGGCTTGTAGTGGACGGGGACTTCGGGGTCCTGCGCGTGCCGGTGGTTGGCCTTTTTGATCATCATGCTCACGCCTCCGATGCCGATGCCCAGGAGGATGTTGAGCATGGGGCCGCCGAAGCAGGCAGACCTGGAGAATATCTTGTTAGCCAAAACCTTGGTGTGATGCGGAAGAGTCAAATATCTTGACCACTCACAATGCCATGACGGGGTAGCCGAGGCGAGCCACCGTAATGTCCGCGACCAAGTCCCCAACGCTGTTGCCCGCCGCGAAGATGGTCAGTCCCAACATGGCCTCCGAGATGCCGAGGATGACGCCAAACGCCTTGAGCACCCCCACCACCTCTCCTGCAATGGTCGAGATCCAAGCAATGCTGATGATGAACCCCATGAAGCACAACAGAAAGTGGTACTTCGGTCGCCGCTCCTCCGACGTGAACATGATGAGGACGCCCAGCAGGACGAGCGAGACGAGCAGCGTGTACAGTACCATGCGGAACAAGGCCTTGTTGGGCTCCTCGAAGTCCTCAATCATGTTGGCCCACAGCACGAACACGGCGAAAAGGGGTCCCGTGAAGAGCTGGAGGGACACCAGCCAGCGACTCCATCCCGCGCACTCTGCCTTGGAAGTGACGGCAGATAGAACCTCGGATGCGGGTTTCATCGCAATGGCCGGCGGCCCCAAAGACACCCGTGAGTCTGTCATGTCCCCGTCTTCAGAGACGCCGACCATGCGAGGGGATATCAGGGGAGAGACTAAGAGGCTGTTACCTCGCGTGCGCCTTCGATAGCGCTCCCACTCCGATTCATCCCCGATGGCCCGAGGCTCGACAGACACGGCTGGGGCGACATGCGCCATGGTTTCGGCAATGGTGCCGAGTGTCGCATCGTCCTGCGTGGTCTCCGACTCGACCACGGGCAGAGTGGTGACGAGGAGAAAGATGCTCGGTACAGAGATGGCGCTCACGAATTTGTCCCATATCGTCTTCTCGCCCCAGCCCTGCAGCGTGGGGAAGAGGGTCGCGAGAAGAACGTGGGGAGCGGGGAGGAGGGCATATGGCCACCACTTTACCGGTGTCGGCTCACCCGCAGCGAGCTGTAGGTCCAGAAATGGACTGTCTCGGCTGATCGTCTGGGTATGACCAGAGGGTACAAACTCGGAAGGCTCTGAGCTGGGAAGCGGCGATAGTATCGCCGGGGAGTCGATGTAGGTTGGGAACGGGCTCGTGGGAGACGAGCGATCGCTTTGGCTGCTTCGACGACTTGGGATCTGCAGATGCAACTCTGGTGTCAACAGTTGAATGTGGCGACGAGTTCCATGGCCATTTCCATGACTAGTCCCATGACTAGTTGCATGGTCAATCCCATGTGTGTCATCGGAAGTCCTGGGCTGGCCAACAGGCGGAGGAGCAAGGTTGCCTCCGACCGTGTACGATGCTGGGCTCGGGCTTCGGGTGCGATTCGACTTGGACAGAGACTCATCGTGGATTCCATCAAGCGCGGGAATCAACAAGTCAGGGCGCGCCGGTCCTCCGACTGGTTCGTCTCCCGAAGACAAAGCCCTCTCTCTCCTCACCCCTCGCCGGTACGAGCCCGAGCTACGTCCGTCCGATGACGGTGATTCTGGGACCACACTGATGGTACCCCGTCTTCCTTCCCCGGATGCGTGGTTCTCGGAGTAGCTGCGTCCCGGGATGGTGGAAAGCTGGAGGTTACCCTCGCGTTGTAGCTGAGCCAGAGCAGACCTAAACTCCAGTGCTCCCACCAGACTAGGTCGTATGGGCGTCATTGTGTGGCTGCGGCGAGCCCGAGTGCGCAGAACTCGCATGCTGCTCGCCACTTCGGCCGCCACCATCCTTTCGTGATCCGCGCTGGAGGCGTCGTCGTCGTCGTCATCGTCGAGGGCAGCCCTGCGGCCGTCTACTTCGATTCTAGGCCCTGCTTCCAGGGCTGTGATGTCGGGCGATCGAGAAGTTGTGGAAGAGCCTCGGCCAACTTCGTCTGGATCGTCTCGATAGGGCTCACCAGCCAGCTCGTCACCCAAGTGTCCCGATGGACCGTACACATGGCTTCGAGCTTCCCCCTCTCGGCGCTTTCTCCGTTTTCGCTGGGTGACGTACCAATGCCACCCCACCACAGTCATGACATAGACGATATAGTAGCCGATCATGAGCCAGCACTCCCAAAACCGCAAGTGGCCGTCTGCGAGAAAGATGGTGGTGAAACAAACAGCGACAATAAAAAAGCAAATGTCACGAGTGTACGTCTTTCTGTCGACTCGAAACTCCCTGACGAGCGCCATGGATCCGGCGACGACTCCGGTGATAAAGGTGGCGGCGCCTATGAGTTCGCCCACGGCCATGCTGGCGCTGTTAGACCCCATAGCAGCAAAGGTGCTGAAAACGTCGGGTGAGCCATTGCCAAACGCCAGAAATGTCACACCCGCCAGGCTCTCGCTGAGTCCCAGAATCGTAGCAATGGTACTCAGATTGACGCTGAAGAAGTCGCTCGCAGCAATGCCAATAGTTGTAAAAAGTAGACCGACCCAGGAGACGAGGAGAACAAAGGCCAGGGGCTGTAGGTCGTTGAAGGAGCAATAGTATATCTCGAGGTAGGGAATAAGTCCGGCATCGTCATCGGTGCAATACTGGCGCACAAAGGAGCACTTGTCGGGCGCAGCGTGTACGGCGGCGCATTCGATTGTTTCGGCACGTTTGGAAAGGAAGTCGATTTCGTCATATCGGTCGCGGGAACGAGGAACGGTATGCGACAGGAATGAGTAGACTGTTAGGACGGAAAGGAGAAGAACTGTGGTGTAGAAGGGACGACTGCTCAGACGTCGGCCCCTCATGATGACGGCATTCGCCGGTTGGGTAGTGATGGCCATATTTCGCTTCGAGGATGGATCGGGATTTCGGTCGTCGTCGACATGTCATGACGCGGGGGTCGTATTTGTACAAATCATGGCTTGAGTATTGGCTTCGGTTTCGGAGAACGTGGTCGCTTGGGGTAGGACGAAGAGGGCGCGAGAATGGCGACAGCAGCGGAACCCGCGCTGGAGCTGCCAGAGGAGAGAGAATGACTATGCGACGAGGTTGACGTGCAGACGACGAAGAAAGAAAAGGGCGTGGGTTTTAGAAGAGAGAAAGAGGGTGGACTGGCGAGAAGAAACCGGGAGTATGTATATCGAGGTTGCGGTGCCTAATTCAATTGGGAAGCCGAGATGTATCGAGTGCATCATGTCATTACGTCGTGTCGCCCGAAGCGGGATGCTAACCGATTAGCGTCGCGTTCTTTCCATTATGCTTCGCTTGCTTCCTTGATCCCCGCCGTCCGAGGCAGGTTAATTTACCACAGTGTGTGTGTGAGAGACGATGATCCGGAGGCCGCCCAGACAGAAGTACTTTGTACATGCTTGATAGACCGGGTTAGTTGTGAATACTGCTATTGTGCATGGTCTATCCGTACAAACTATCAGGCACAAGCGGTATGCATTACAGCGCCGTACAGTACACGCAGGCCACATCACCGCCACCTCAATTAGTACCCTCACTTGCAGCAGTGACATGCGTGTCGCTTTAAGTTGTCGGTTCGTGAGTTAGCCGGTACCTGACTTAATGCCTCCTTTACACGTGTCAAAGTGCAATGCCACTCGTCGGGAAATGTACCCTCCCTCCATTCTCGTCTGCACCTTCCCTTTATCCACCAGTAGCTTAATTTATCCGGACCTTCCTCTTTCCTTCCTTCCGTCACCGGTGATCGGTCCTTTAGTCCCGCCTGAAAACGCTCCACCCGCCCGCCGGTTTGGTGCCTGAATCAACAGGCACCAACTTAATTACCCCACGTCGCCTGTTAGTTTTGTTTACTTTCACGCCGCCCGCCAACACCGCGACGACGACGCGACTGCAATCGTCAACGCACCCATCCATCGCCAGTATGCCTCGCGTAGCCCAAGCACCGCGCTCGGGGAGCGCCAGAACTTCCACTGGCATTTCCGGCTCGCCCTTCAAATCCCCCATGAAGTGAGTTGCCGTCGTCTGCCGTTGTTTGCGCCATAGCAACCAGTCCTAACCCAGCCTTAGAATACCCCTGAACGACGATGCCCACGAAAAAGGTCAGCGGATGAGCTCCCGACGAGCATTGTACGAGAAACAGATCAACGAGATCAAACGAGCTGCTACCCCGCGAAAAGTCAGCCTCAGATTGGACGATATCGACAATGGCTCCCCAGGGGGAGATCCCAGAACTCCTCGCGGCGGCCGCGCTGGTACCGAAGATGACGAGGGTTTCGTTGTTGGGGGCTCTGTGGTCACGCCTATGAAACGTGTGCCCCTCCTCGCCAACTTTGAAGAATGGATGAAGATGGCTACCGACAACAAGATCAATGCTACGAATTCATGGAACTTTGCCCTGATCGATTACTTTCACGACATGTCATTGCTCAAAGAAGGCGACGGTGTCAACTTCCAGAAGGCCAGTTGCACTCTTGATGGATGCGTCAAAATTTACACAAACCGAGTCGACAGTGTTGCGACCGAGACGGGCAAACTATTGAGCGGCCTCGCCGACAGCAATAGCTCCAAAAAGAAGGATCGCGCCGATGGGGAAGAGACGGATGACGAGGAGGAACTCGACGAGGACGGAAACGTCAAGAAGAAGCCCAAAAAGAAATCTCAGCGCTCCTCTGAAGCCACCTTGGCGCCAAGCTTTAATGCATTGCAGCTCAAAAAGTTTGAACTCGAATTCGCTGTCGACCCTCTCTTCAAGAAAGCATCCGCAGATTTCGACGAGGGCGGTGCGAAGGGTCTTCTTCTCAACCACCTCATGATTGATTCGCAAGGACGCATTGTCTTTGACAGCAGTGACGATACCGGCGACGCTGCTACGCTCGGAAAGAAGAAGGATGGAGAAATGGGCGATGACGAGCATGAAGAGGAGGACGAGGCTGACGAGGAAGAGGAGGAGAAGCAAGAGGAGGAGAAGCAAGAGGAGGACGACGAGGCGGATGTTGAGATCGATGTGACCACTCTTGGAGCCAAGTTCCTCCCCAATTTTCACCGTTTGGATGAGCTCGACGTTTGCCCATCTCTCAAGACATTTGACCTCGGAGATCCTTCGGGGTCGCTGGATATTCCCTTCTTGAAAGCGCCGGATGATTGGAGGCAAGATCAGGACAAAGATAAGACGCCTGGGGCCTTTGGGGACAACTCTGGCCTGATCATCGACGGCGATGCTCCTGCTGGGTTCGACGACGACGACCTTGGACTTGGCGCCTTCGATGTGGCAGCTGACGTTGCTTTTGGTGAAGGTGGCGAGGCTTGGGCTCGAGAAGCTGCACTAGAGCCTCAGATGCGGGTGTACGACGCTGGTCTGGGAGAAGAGGGAGGGGATGGTGAGGGATTCGATGAGAAGGGAGAGTATGTTGTATCCATGACGAACGCCCAAAAGGCCGACAAGATGCACGAGGATATCCTAGGCTTTTTCGACCAGGCGCTACAGAAGAACTGGACCAGCGCCGAGCATTGGAGGATCCGAAAGATCAAGGACGTGAGCAAGCCCGCGGGAGAGACCAAGAAGCGCAAGGAAAAGGAGCCCTTTGAGATCAACTTTGCCTCACCTCTCGATTCCCATCTCGCCGACACGATATACACCCAGGCCAGCAGCAATTCGGCCGTCAGCATGCCTAAGAAGGATTGGGTATCAAAGTCACGCAACCTGTTGCCCGATGACAAGCACTTCAACTCCAAGTCACTCTTGAGCCTCTTCCTCAAGCCAAAGGCTCGCATGGGTCGCCGACGCACCGGGTTTGGTAGCCGAGGAGTCGCATTCGGCACAGGCGTTCAGAATAACCAACCCGAGGGAGAAATGGACGAGGCGTTCTGGGCCAACCAGAAGGCGCCCATGCAAAGTACAGAGGAGACAGCACTTCCAGAAGGCGACTATGACGCCAACTTCTTCCAGGACGACGGAATGCCGTTCCCCGGCGGAGACGTGGACGACGACGATGACATGGAATTTGCAGATGCCCGCGAACAGTTCTCGCCCGGCACCGAAGGTCCGGCCGGCTTGACGGAGACGGGAGGCATAGCAAGCCTCCTGCACGGGGAGACGGTGACCAATACCGGAGCATTCGGAACAACACTCGTGACACAAACGAGACGTGTGCGCCCAGAGTATGTCCAGTATGCGCGGGTGGCGAAGAAGGTGGATGTGCGAAGGTTGAAGGAGGAGCTTTGGAAAGGCATGGGCATTGAGCAGCTCGAGGTACGATTACCTTGTTTCCTGTGGGGAGTTGACTGTTGCTAACAGGACATGATAGAAACCGGCAGAAGCGCCTGGCCCGAAGGGCTCAGAGGAGGAGCCCCTCAAGTTCACATCGGTAATGAACAACCTGCAGTCGGTGTATCCCAAACCCGTCATGGACGACATCTCGACGTCGTATTGCTTCATCTGTCTCTTGCACTTGGCCAACGAGAAGGGCCTCAGCATCGAGAAGACGGATGACCTGTCCGAGTTGAATATTCGTAAGGATTGGACGGCAGAGATTACGGAAGGGGGAGAGTAGTGGCTGGGAGTGAGAGGAAAAGTGGCAAGTGGCATGATGTTTGCGCATAGCAACGAGCAAGTTTTGTCGTTACGAAGAGGCGGCACACTTTTATTGGGCAACCAAGTTCCTACTTGTTTTTGCAACTGGCTGGGTAATGAAGATGACGAAGGAAACGAATACCAGGCACTGGGTTGGGGGGAGCGGGTTGATAGACGGATATCAGGGAGGTATTATAGCTGTTGAAGGGGTATATACGTGCTTCACGCTTCGACTGACGGTGTTTTCCTTCCTCCTCCCAGGTATGCTCTTGGACTGCTCAACTTTCCGAAACATCACATCACGCCATACCCTATTCTCGCCATTTACTTCCTTTTACAAACACCATGCAAAGGAAGTCAAGATAGGCGGCCAATGGTGGGGCCGTTGTCGAACCGGACCCCGCTTCAACTCTCGCGACGACCAAAACGTGACTCTGACTGCATCAATGACGTCGAGCCGCCTCGCCCAAAACCTATCCGTACATCAGCCCTTTATGACGACGTTGTATTCTCCGAGTCTGACTTTTGACGTGTCTTGCCAAGGCGGATAAAGACTCCATGGATTCTGCAAGAGTTCTTGCTTCAACTCGTCTCTACCCTCACCCCCAACTACACGGCTGACTTCCGGCACGAGAACACACGACAACTTCAAGAACAAAGGGGCTTATTACTCCTATTTTCTGGCATGATATGTGCATGTACAGTCATTACCCATTACCCTATTCAACATTGTCCCCAGTCGATTTTATCATGCCCCTCCCCCGCTGAAGAATCCATCCTTAAACGCCATCATCACTACACAGTTGATACATTTGCCTGGCAGTCCAGGGGGGAAACATATCCCCGCCGCAGCCTCGGGCTATTTCGTACACTCATGCTTGTCGACCATCTCGCCCGCCCTCAACAAAGCGCTCACCCCGTCGAGCCGCGCCCTCCGTGGGTAGCCTTCTGCCTCGGGGACAAAACGAGGTGCGCTTTCCATTATCGCATCCTCGTCTCTCGACGCTTCCACCTTCACCGAGTGGCCCGTGGATGGCACAACATGGACGCCTTGAGCTGCATTAGCTTGACTCCTTGACGAAATCTCTGCATCGAGAGGGTCAAGTACCATATCCCCTTGGTCCGGCGGTGCGTCCAAATGGTAGTCTTGTGGTCTCTGTCGGGCTCGGAGTTGCCCCTCCGGCCATGGAGACTGGTGAGCCTCGATCGAGGCCTCCAAAAGCCGGGGCCGACGACGCCTGGTGCGAAAGGAGTGCGTGGATGGGCAGCGGACCTTCACCAGGGGTGCGGGCGAAGCTCACGCCTGGGCTGATGGATCCTACACTGCTGTTGGACGAGTGGTCATGACGAAGCAGGGGTCCTCGAGGTGTAGCCGTTCCGGGAACTCCGCTTGATGCTTCTGGGAACGACCTGGGGTGATTGGCGGCAACGAAACCCGTTGACAGATGCATGTTATCGCCTCCGACAGGCGGGGCAACCGCCATTCTACCATCCTCGAGCATGTCCGAGAGAGACGGGAGTTGGTGAGCACCATCGACACCTCTCATCCCTTCTCGCCACGATCCCTGTCGACAGGGAGGATTGCGATGCGACTCCTTCGGGCTGTTGGCGTCATAGAGATTCCCCCGGGGTGATGACATTGAGTCTTCGTTCGAGTTGGGCTGGGACGCCATGGTAAGTGCTGTCGAATGTTGCGATTCCGCGATTGAAGTTACTGAACCCATCCTCTCTTTCCGAAATGGCGGCGGCTCACTCTCGAAGACCCTTTCGCTGCCGCTGCCGCTACCGCTCGAGGTCCCGTTCATCATCGTTCCTCCAGGGGCGGCCGTACTACTCGTGCTGCTACCATTGCGTAGTTTCAATCGTTTCGATACGTCATTGGCTATTCCAGCATCTTTGTTAGCTGAGAGACAACTTTGAAATGGCTGAGCGACAGCATCTCTCATGCTGAGCACCGACCTTGGCTTTGCTTTGCTTGCTTCTCTTTGAACTCTACAAGATACCGCGCATACTTCTTGTATTCGCTAGTCTTCTTGTACTCGACCAGTTCGCGGTGGTACTTTTCCTTATCCAAATTGGCTTGGGCTTCGTAAGCCTCCTTCTCGCTGCCAGGCAAGTTTTGCCAGTTCTCGCCCACAAGTTTCGCAATCTCGGTGAAGCTCAGGTTCTGGCTCTTCAGGTCTTCTCTCATCTCTGGACAAGTGTCACATGGTTAAATACAGTACCTCGACACTGACATGGGTCATCGACTCACTATTGGAGAACAAGACATAGGCCGAGGGGGGGCGTTCAGGGGCATTTTCGTCGGGCTAAGAGGCTCGGTCAGCAACCCCGTCATTCCGGTTCAAGTTACCATGCTTGTCACTCTACCTTTGGATGCCGCCGATACTTTCGTTTCGTCACTCCTTGAACTTCGTGATGTGTGTTTTCTGGGCGAGTTGGTTCGGTTCGCGCGCTCTCGTGTCTTGCCTCTTCGCTGGCAGGTCGAACGGGTGATACTAATGCTGCACTGGGAGAGATTCCCCTGGCATTCGCTATCCGTCTTTGGAGCTTCTATTGTTTCTCCCAGGTTAATCACGTATCCAAGTGGAAGTGGCTTGAGTCCATATGGGTACATACCCTTCGGTGACCCAGTTTTACACCCAACACATCACTGCGACGACAATGTCAGCCGACAATTCCATCCCCAGCGCGTCTGTCTTCCTTGTACTCACAGGTCTGACTCTTGTATGTCGAGAATGATATCCCACTCGTCAAATCCTTGATCGACGAAGGCGTCCAGATATTGGGCCAAGCCCAACTCGGCGAAGATTGACTCGAGCTCGGTAGACATGCAGATAACTGGCCGCATCAAGCTGGCTTTTCTCGATGTGACTGGGTAGAGGTCTGTTCACAATGGGACCACGTGGCGCGGGAGGGTGTACCACGCACCAAGTCGAGCTTTGGTGTTGGCCCAGGTAGGCACTGCCGCCCAGGATGATTGGGTAGACACGAGGTCTGGGCGTCCACGGCTACGGGAAAGTTGTTGGGAACGAGGTAACCCGGCGATATCGAACAAGACGGTCCGTGTCAGAGTAGTTGTCGGAGGCTGGTCGTCACTTCGCCAGAAGCGTAACTCGCGATGGCTGAAAGATGCTCGTGTGTCTGTTGTCTTGCTGTCCGTTGGCGCCTGAGGCAGTGGAGACCTGAGGCGGGGTCAACGACGGTGGTGTTACGCCTCCTGAGCAATAGGGGAGGTCGAGACGTGTCAGCTCTGGCGGGAGAGCGTAATGGGCTTAGGAGTGTCTCTCTATGAGTCCATCCACAAGCTACCTCTGGTGCTTGACTTGGGCTGGGGTATGAAGTGAAGAAAGGTACTGTATGGCCTATAGAGAGGTAAAAGGTACTGGTCAGTGTCGATGAAGTCAGAGTAAAGCTGGAGTTGGATGCGGGAGTCAGGAAGAAAAGAGACGAGCGTCATCGCTCAGCAGCCGAGACGATCCTTGCTAGTTTGTTGATCGGAAGGGAGACCAAGCGAGGAAACAAGGTCAGGAGATGTACCAACAATCCAAAGCAACGAGACAAGAAAAGGGCCAAAGTGGGGAGCAACAGGTGCAGCCGCTAGCTGACGATGAGCTGGAAGCAAGGGGAAATGGGGAAAGAGGATAGACAAGCCGGATGCTGGAGAAACGATTGGCATAGGGACCAGAGTCAAGCCCGAGCATCTGAGGGGTGAGGTGACAGGAGGGAGACGCCCATCAGACCTGAATGAGGGTGTAGATGCCCGAGCAATGGTACACCCCAGAACCAGCGAGATGATCTATCTCGATTCTCCAAGCAGGGTTGACCCGAGTGGGTAAACAAGGAAGACAGTGTCCCACGGATACGGAAGACAGAGACTAACGGTTGAGAGAGTGTGAGAAACTGGGCCCAAGAGGCGACACTGGTGATCCTTGCGGACAGGTGATCTCGGTATGATCTTATGAGACGACGGATGAGGTGACTGGGGAAGCCAACCAAGCCGGGGCTGATGCAGGTTGAGTCGACCTCGAGGTTCTGGACCTAGGGTTCCTGTTCCTGCTGACCCGATGTGGATGCACAAAGCAGCGGCAGACGAGGAGTTCGACGTCGACTGGGTCCTTTCAAGGGTGAGAGGGGTGGTGAGGGGTGTGTGTGATGTTTTGTTGTTGTTGTTGCTGTGAAGCTTCAAAGAAGATGGGGAGAAGTGGGTGTGAGGTCGAGGTTGCAATGGTTATAAGGCACCGTTCACGAGTGCAAGCTGGTGTAAGAAGGTAAGAGGAGGAGGTATCCCGTACTTGAACAAGACGAAGTTTAGAATTAGGGCATCTTGGGATCCGCAGTGATCCATTGGCAGGGTCCAGGGGAATGGGATAAAAGACTGAGAGGTACCGCAGCCACCGGCAAATGAACCAGGCAATGGGAGAAAAAATAAGACAGGGTTTCGAAGCGAAAACAACCCTTGGAAGTCGTGAGAGGGGATGTGGGCGAGCAAAGGTGTAGTAGAGGCGTGTGGGGAGAAAATCCGAAGGGCACTGGCACGGCAGCATCAGATGGGGGCGCGCCAAAAAGGGGGGGGTGTGCGATTTGGCAAAGGGGTCCTTTAGGCAACCGGGGCCAGCCACAGGCGTGTGATCTCTCTCGCGGCAGAGAGACTTTGTGCATCCAGAACCCGCCGTCTCGTCGCACTGTTTCTTCTTCAATAAGAGCCGTCGCCGAGCTTGTCCGGGTCGAGTTCGCTACTGCATGTCTGATGTGGTCTCCATGTGCTTCCGGCGCCAAAACATGGCAAATCCTCATGGATAATCGTCCACCTCGATACCAAAATCTTCCACAAGCTGCCACCCAGCCGCCCCACGGCCTATTGGGTGCTTCTCCCCGGTCCTTGGGTGTCAACATGCCTGTCCAGACGATCACCAGACGTTGAATTGACCCAAGCTGGCTCCAATACCGATGTAACAACGAACCACGTCCAGGTGCCTGGTCCTCGGCATCATCGTCAAGAGTCGGGAAGATGGGAAACCCTAGGAGGCTGAGTCAGATGCGTAGAGTTCGACTCTGTTGTAGGCCGAGGTGAATGTCAGCGTCTTGCAACATGCTCCCGTCGTCTTCAAGTAAATACCACTCTCCCGAGCTTTTGGTCTTTGAGGCTGTGGCTTGACTCGCAAATGCCTGTGTCAACTGAGAGATGAGTTGACCAACTGACCATGATCGGGCAACCCTGGGGAAATGCAGAGATGCACTGGCAGCGCCCACATCGGCCATGGCCAGATCTCGATCCCATTCATGCCTGTATATGCGCGCGTGGTGAGACGTCTGCTCTCGTGCTGTGTCTCGCCATGTATGTAGGTATTCCGACCATGCACAGAAGCCCTTTTCCAATTCCAGCCAAGTGCCCCCAGGAAAGCAAAACGGTTGAGGCCTTGCATCGTATCGGTTTTCGCCTCCTCGTGGAACTCGTGCAACGCATGATGAGTACGTTGGCCCGTAAAAGAAGTTTTCGACGGCCTTGTAAACACAAACGTTTTCTGCGGTTGGGTCATCCTTGGGGGGTGGGTGGAGTGCCCCCCGGATGTTCCTGATCGCCGTCGAGCCACGGCTTTGGCGGAAATCGGGTTTTGGCTCTTGGATCGCACCACGCCAGGACGGGCAGCGGAAGCTTCAGCGACAAGTGGGTTTCTTCCTAGATCCTAAGCTGCACCACAACCACGCGGTTTCTTCCAACAACTGCCCGTTGTTCGTGACCACATGGCATGGCCTTCCAAGGTTTTGGTCGACCACCAAGGCGAGCTCCGTTCCGTCATGAAGTATTTCTTTACTGTGAAACCGTTGTTCGACGGCCCACGCTGCAAAACGGACGGCACGTCGACGCCTGACATGGAGCGATAGGGTTTGCATCATTCCACCATGGACGTGTACCAGGAATCGAAGATGGCCGTCGATAGTTTCGGGCTCCTTGCCGGTGTGCCGATTTTCACCATGGGCCAGGCTGCAACTATCGTCTCTCCCGCGGCTCCAGCGACTCCCAGCGGCATTGGCGAGGACTAATTTGCGGAACGAGGAGCAACCACATGGCCATGGGCCTGGAGCAACGACATCGCACGGCTCTGCCATAGCCAGTGACACTTTACCGGAAGGCTTGGCCCGGAAACCTTGATGTGTTGTTCAAGGCAATCGCCCATTTCCGACGATGGGAATTTGGAATATTACCCGTTGGTTGGAAAACGGGGGTTGGACTAAACAACCAAGAGGCTGTTACCTTTGGGCCTAGATTCTCGAACCTTGAAGCAGCCAAGAAGACGGGCATTGGCTGGCTGGTTGGCCAAAAAAAGTGACGGCGCATCGCCTCATGTGTCGCTCAGCTGGGCCGGTGGCGTCCGTCGGTGTGCCAGGGGTTTTCTTTCGTCGAGTGACACGGGCAAGCCGCAAAATTGAATGGGCTTTCTCATTGTGCGAGACCTCTCCGTCCCCAGCGCACGCGGCGGTCATGATGGCGAGCCGAGGAGCGCATGGCCTGGAAGCTGGGATGGGGCTGGCTCGGCTGGGACTTGGGACTGGGACTGGGGTCGATCGATCTAATTATCGCACGCACCATCCAGCAACTCCTCTCGAGGAGCACCAACCAGCGCAGGGCCAAGCCCGAAGCCGTGCAGAGCAAATCGGAGCTGGAGCTGGCTGGAGCTGGAGCTGGAGCTGGTCACGGTCGTGGTCATGGCGGAGGGATGCCACCTCCCCGATGAGCAGTTTGGGGTGGAATGGTCGGTCGATGGCGCCAGAAGCGCAGCCTGGCGTGTGCGGCGTGTGCGGCGTGTGTGCAGTTTGTGCAGCATTCACGGGTTGTGGGTGGGCTCTTGACGGAGAGGTTGATGCGAGTGATGTGTTGGATGGGATAAGAGTCATGGGTCTAGACCGCGGATGAGATTTCAGCATGGAAAAGGAACGGCGAGGTTCAAAGGCAGGTGGGATGGAAGGAAGGAGCTTGGGAGGGGGCGTGGGTGACTGCCAAATACACAGCGGGTACGGTACGCTGCGAAACCGCATGATTGTAGAGGGAATTGATGTATCGGTACTTACACATCCGTACACCCACACATCTGGAGCCGACGGGAGCAGAAAACGCAGACTCGAGAGTTGAATGTCTCAAATAATTGCGGTACATGCTGCCGCGCAAACAGGCAATTGTGCATCGGGTGGACGCACCTTGCTCCCCATGGTATTCCCGAGGCTTACCGTTCTTGCGTGTTTCCCCTTTGGGATTAGAGCTTTGGGAGCTTTGAAGGCTAGACTCGGGAGCTGTCAGTCCTCTTTTCCCTCTCTTCAGGCGAGAAGCGGCATGCCCTGGTGATTTCGATTCATTCTTTGCAGCAAGAATTCATCGCCACGGCTGTAAAAGGGTCATGATCAACTTGGTCGGTGGGTTTTTTCCTTGGCAGCCGATCCAGGCCCTTGTCATGACTCCAGTACCCCAAATAGGCCAGTTCGGCGATTGGTCTCTTATTCTACCCGGCTGGTGGGCGTAGTCCCGAGAAAACAATGCATCACAGAGCTGACGAGGTGAATGATCGGTCAACCAAAGTCAAACTACCTCAGAAACGGATAACGGAAACGAGACGGAGCGGATTCGAGGCCCGGGTTGGCTGAGCAGGGCAGGGCGTTTTTAGTCACCCGTTGCACATGGCAAAATTGCGAGCCCCATGGCATGGTTCACCGCGTGGCTCGTCGAGTGGTCCGTCGAGGGGGGTGGCCCGTGATTCAAAGGCAATGTTCATTCTTTCTCTAGCTCTCTTCTCTCATTGTCTCTCCAAAAAAGCTGTGTGGCACTTGGCTTGAGGCACCTTGGCCTTTCGGCTTCGGCTTTGGCTGGGAGCTTGGGTCTTGGTCCCTGCGTGATTCTTGCGGGCAGCGATTCGCTGCGATTGCTTCAATTACGAGGACGAGAGGTCAGTTGCACTCCCAGACATTGTTCCAGACCGCAGGGCTGACAAGTCTGCGTCGGTGTTTACGGATATATGCTGAGTCATGAAATGCGGTGTAGAAGGAATTGGACTACGAGGCTCAATGCCGGTGCTGGCATCAGATCAGATCTCCCTCGTTGCGGATGCCGGCATCTACGGACATGACAAGAGAGGGTTAGTGATGTGGCCAGTCCTGATGGTCTTCGTCAAGATGAGACATTGCCATGCAACGATTCTCGCATGCGGGTGAGCGAATTGCAATGTGAATGCACTGATGCAGATGTGGAAAGGGAATGGTTCGACCATGTCGCGGTCCAGGCCCGACGCGGCCGAATGTGGGCGTGAGCCCAGACCGATCGATGTCGACCCAGTTGCCAGAGTCCCAGATCCCAAAACCTCCGACCCCAGTCTTCAAGGGTCCTTCCAAAAAGCCACACCACGCGAGGGAGCCTTGGAATCGGGAGGCCATTGGGTCCTTCAGGCCAAGCGGCTTGGGCCCATTGGGCAATGGGAATGGCACCGGCACACCTGATGTGGCGGTTAGACATGCATGGAAGAAGCCATGGAAGACGGAAAAGAAGCTGAATGGAAGGAAAATGGAAGGCGATTGGAAAGGAAAGGAAAATGGAAAAAGACCGAGCGGTACCTTGGTACCGGGCACTCGGAAAGACGACTCTGCTCTTCTCCATCTCCATCTCCATCCTCCTCCGCCTTCATGATCCCACCGCTTCTCAGCTTTCAGCTGGCTTTGTCGCATTGCTGCAAATCTAGAGATTCTAGACCCAATCTACCATCCCCATGGCCATGGGAAAGTGGACAAATGCGATGCTGAAAAATGATCCCATCCGATGTTTTTCGGGCGCTTGTGAAGAGGCGAGTGGAGCATGGATGGACTGGACTGGACCGGACGTAGTGAGACGCTAGCAGCACCCTCGGTACCGAGTGCTGGCTTCGTGTTACTGGATGCACTCCCAGTGCACTCCCTACTGGTGGCTGAGTTGCTGGTGTCACAAATGAGCTGGACCTTTTGGCGTGCCCTATCTTGAAAGAAGTGGTTGGCGTGGATGGGAACAATGCGTCTCTGTCTCAATCTTTAGGCATCCGGGTGCCATGGGCGATGCCGTCACCTCAGGCAGCCCACCTTCAGTACTTTGGGCAGGTTGGACCAAGTTAGCACCTCCCCTCCCCTCTCTGCATAATTCTTCGCCCACACGTTTCAAACTTGCACCTCGCACCTTCACACCTTCACACCTTCAATCACTCCGCATTTGGGAATCAGCCAGTCCGACTTTTGCTATCCCACCAATAGAACACCCCTGTCGCTGATCAATCTCTGCAACGAAAAAGAAAAGAAAAAAACGTCTGATCTTATCTATCCGCACCAGCCACGAGCATCACCAAGTACGACAAACAACACCACCGCCACCACCACCACACAAGCAGTCATGGCCCCGTCATCCAACGACGACAACCGCACCAGCACCACTGGCGGCACCAACAGCAATCGTCCCTCATCGGACGCTGATTTAGCTCAGGTTAGTAGTGCTGGCTGAACAAAGCTATTCACCTCCAGCTTTGCCATCCGTAATTGCCTTTTACCCCGTCCCGTACCCCGTCCTCATCTCCCCCAGGACCCTTTGGCGTTCTATGCCATTTCCATTACGGCAAACGAGCAACGAGCGGCATCTCCCGATCGTCTCTCGCACCATTTGCACTCATGGCCCCCAAATCCTCTTCACAACCCAGCATATCACGCGTGTCCTTTTCGCTCACCAGTTTCCCCTCCCTTCCCCCATGCCCGTCGGGTCCGTCCCCGTTCCCAGGATCCCGGTCCCAAGACCCCAGCTGTGCGGTCGAGACCGTTATCCCGCCAGCCTGTCTCAGGCTCGAAGGACTGAGGTGCATGCAATGCAATGCAATGCGGCACCGGCACCGAAACACGACAAGACTGTCTTCTTCAAGTACCCGTACCATGTCCGCATAGGTTTATTTTACTAACGGCCTCATTCCGTCGTTTAGGCTTACCGAGACCTCGCGAGGTGAGAGACGAAATATACCTTTCCATTGCCTCGAGCGATCCAATTAGGATTCCCTTAGCATCGAATTCCTTGTTTCCTCGTTCCCTCTTTGCAGAATTATATTTCAAAAGCGGAAGTCGGAGGGGTGTGTTTATGTGTCTACTACCCCTCAAAACAAGTCCAGCCCTGCAGGCTCCAAATAGCCTCCAGCTCTCCCGATCTGTTGGGGACAGACTAAAAAAAAAAAACACCACACGCTCCCGGCGTCGCCGAACACAAGCGGTCCCCGCCGACAGACAGACGTCGCATTGGGCGCCTCGACCGGCTTTGTCTCTGATGGTCGACGGCGGTCCAGATGCTCGGATCCCGCCCTGCATCCTTCTGAGACATGCATATCCACATGTTTTTCATGGTCAAACAGACCTTGGATTGCATCCAGACCAGCTTCGTCGACTTCTCGAGTGAGATACCTGTCCAAACTTCATCGGCCTCTGCCTCCGCCTCCGCACTCCGACAATAAATCCGTCTCCCGACGTCCGTGTCCGTACCCGAAGGGCATTTTTCGACAAATTCTCGGACCAAGTGTTCCTTCAATCCCCCCTGCGCCTTGTTGTCCTTTCTTTGAAGGTCCAGACCTCCTTCGACCCCCCCTCTCGACCCAACCAACCTCCTAGCTCATGCATGCGCTGCCTGCCAGCCAAATTCATCACATTGCATCGCCCACTGCGTTGTCTCCTTTTTTCCCTTGTTTTTTTTCTCCGAAACCCGCCAACCATGATGGCGGAATTTGACTAACATGACTCTTCTTTCTTTTTCCCCCGACGTCAGGGGTGAACAGGCCGCTACCGCACTCGAGGCGGACCTATCCAAGCTCGAGGGCAAGCTCGATGCCTTCTTGGCCGCCCTCGGCAATGACTTTCTCGAGACCACGACACCCGCGGTGTCCGAGCACGACAAGCCGGCCAAGGGCGAAGCCAATGGAAAGGCCGACGACAAGGACGGCAAACAGTTTGCCCACGACGACAACGACATTGCCGCGGGAGAGGCTGTCGCAAAGGGGGACAAGGCTTGATGTCCTAACCTTGGTCCAGGGAGTCGCTGTTTGATACACGTTGAGTAGACGAGGGCGTAATGAAGGAACGAATCGTGTCTATCATGTTCCTGTGGCATACGATTACTCATGTATCTTGCCATGATGTGAACTTCTCTATAATCGTCATCGAATATCACGCGAGGTTGCAAAACGAGGTGATGACAGTGTCCCCCATTCCCAACATTGCATGTTCACTACCTCTCTCCCTTCTTCATATACCTCGGGGAAAGCCCTATCCAGCCATGCCGGGACGTGTGTATGATCGGCTTCCTAGGGAAAATTAAAAAAAAAAAAAAAAAAAAAAAAAAGAAAACCGTCTCTCTCCGTTCATTTGACCGCAAGTTCCCAGTCCCCCTTTCCCTCACATCTGTATTCCTCAGACACTGTCGAAAGCAACAAGAGCCCAACCCAAAAAAGACAACTGGGCAAGGAACGACAATGAATAGTCCCTAAGGATCGAATCGCACAGCCTTGTCTCCATGACCTCGATACCGTTTGGCAAGACCTTGATCCCATGAGAAACACCTAACAAGTAAATACAGTCGATGCAAAGTCGACGGTGGAATAGGATACATCGGTTCCCCAAACTCGGATGCACCAGATCATCGACAAGCGACTTCTGCTGTCGAGAACTTGATGTCCTTACAGCGAGTGATATAGGCGTGAAAAGCCTTCGTGGGCGAGAATTGGAGAGTGCCATGCTGTGCGCGTCGTAAATAGTTGCAGGAGGAGAGCCAAAGGCTGGTCCATCAACAAGTCTGGCCAGCCATTTCTTCCTACATCAGGCATCGTTCGTGGAAGACAGCGAGCCAGGCTTGCCAAGTTCGTCGTTCCGCCGTGCGGGCTGCAGTGTCGTCCACTGAATTCGGATCAAGCTCGATCGGCATTGGAGCATCTCGGAATGCTCATCATAGACAGGCACGGTGCGTACCGGAGTGCTTTCGTCGCTTAACTACTATGCGATCTCAAGATAAACTGAAGATGCGCAGACACAATCGTGTTAGTCGGTGAAGCTCCGAACTTTAGAGAAAGTGAGACGTGCTCTTGCCAAGGCGTCATCCTGCTCCGACGGAGCGAGAACCTTCCCCTCCTTACTGTGATTTGACATGGGCTCTCGGGTAGTAAACGCTCGGTTCTCGAGCGGCGGTCGTGCGAGGATCGCCTGTCCACCTTCCTTATGTCTGGACGACTTTGCTTCAGCATGCATGGCCAGCTCGCGCTCACGGTTCTTCTCGAGCAGAGGGCCTCCGAGGGTTGCGCACTTAAGAATCGTCTGGATCAGGTGGTTCTGCTGTAGCGGCTTGGAAAGATACTCATCCATCTGCGCTTGAATGCACTTCTCGCGATCGCCCATCATGGCATGAGCAGTCAGGGCGATGATGGGCGTTCGGTGAGTTCCCATGCCCCGCTCATACTCTCGAATCTTAGCCGTCGCTTCGAATCCTCCCTGTAGAGAGTTAGTTACCTCGATCCGAATCGCACGCAGAAAACAAGGTAGAGGAAGTCCGTACCATGATCGGCATTTGCACATCCATCAAAATGATGTCAAACTTCTTCTCCTTGACGGACTCTACGGCTTCCCAACCGTTTCCGACCACGGTGACCACGTGATGGTATTTTTCAAGAATCTTGACTGCCAGTCTCTGATTGACCGTGTTGTCTTCGGCAAGCAGGATTTCAAACGACTTGGTATTGTCTGCGAGTGACGGCGTGGCCCTGTTCTCGAGCGCAGGTATCATTCCGTTGGAAAGATCAGTCAGTTTGCAAGGCGTTGTCATGTATGATGTAATGCCCAGATCCAAGCAGGATTTGAGGCTAACATGGACAATGGGTGCCAAGAGAACAATGGGGAGGTACTTGAAGTCGTCCACGGCACGAAGCCTCCTCGCGGTATCGATCGAGTCCACGATGATGGCATCGTAAGGCAGAGAACTGCCGGATTGCAAGCGCGCAAGCGCCGTGCTCTTTTCAGAGTCAACCACCACTGGGTGGAGGCCAATCTGCCCCAGCATGCCTCGTATAGAAATTCCAGAGCTAGACTGGGCCTTGTCAACAAACAGGACCTGATGTCCTCGGTAAGGTCGAAGCTGTTGCTCAATCAACTCTGCGTCATCGGGTGCCAACCTAACGCGGCAAGTGAAGTGGAATTCACTGCCTTTACCCTCTTCGCTGATAACCCAGAGATCACCTCCCATCAGGTTGACGAGCCTCTTCGAAATGGAAAGGCCCAAGCCAGTGCCACCAAATTTGCGAGTCATGGAGCCGTCTGCTTGTTGGAATGTGTCGAAGATCAGGTCCAGCTTGTCCTTAGCAATGCCGATACCAGTGTCCTCGACAATGAACTCAACAGCATATTCGCCAGGACCAACATCCCCCTGGTCCGGCCGCTCCTTGATGGTGAGGCTGACCTCACCGTGCTCGGTAAACTTGATCGCGTTGCCCACAAGGTTGAGGATAATCTGTCTGAGTCGGAACGAGTCGCCTATGACATAGTCCGGTACAGAACTGTCCACCTTGTACGTCAGATCTAGGAATTTCTCGTTTGCCTTGACCGCCAAAGTCTTGAGAGCGTTGAAAACAGTTCCGCGCAGCGTATACGGGATCTCCTCAATCACCATTCTCCTAGCTTCGATCTTGGAAAGGTCTAAAATGTCGTCAATAATCGTCAGGAGGCTATTGGCAAGGTTATTGACAATGTTCAGCATCTCCCGTTGATATTGCGTCAAGTCCGTATCAAGCGTCAGCTGCGTCATGCCAATGATGCCGTTCATCGGCGTTCGGATTTCATGTGACATGTTTGCGAGGAATTCCGACTTGGTCTTGTTGGCCAGTTCGGCCGCCTCCCTGGCTTGGGTGTTTCTCTGAATCGAATCTCGTAGGTTCGATATCATCTGGTTGATCTTTCTTTTGAGCTCGTCCATCTCGCCTGATGCCTCGACGTCGACGAGTTTGCTGAAGTCGCCGTCTGTTGCAAGATTCGTGATATCTGAAAAGGCTCGCACTTGGGTGGTCTATCGCTGTTAGCCGCGAGCACACAAACAGTTCTGACACAATCGCTCACCAAGTTGCTGGCCATGGTATTGACATCCGTCGTGATCTCTTTCCACCTTCCATTGAGTCCAACGACATCGGCTTGGGCTCCCATCTTGCCATCCACTCCCACGTCCTTGGCCACTCGTTGCACTTCGTAGCAGAAGCTCGACAGACGGTCCACCATGTTGTTGATGGTCTCTTTCAGCACTTGAATCTCTCCGTTGGCCTCGACCTTGATCTTTTGGCTCATGTCGCCATTCGCAATGGCTTGCGTGACAGTTGAAATACTTCTGACCTGGAGAGCATGTCAATAGAGGTGGCAGGGTTTATGCTTGATGGCAATCTTACCTGGACCGTGAGATTTGAAGCCATGATATTGACATTTTCCGTCAGATCCTTCCATTTACCCTCGACATTGGCAACTTGAGCCTGTCCGCCAAGGGTTCCATCCGTTCCGACTTCGCGGGCGACCTTGCTCACTTCGACGGCAAAGGTACCCAAGCGATCCACCATCTGGTTGATCGTGTTCTTCAATTCCAGGATTTCGCCCTTGACTTCGACGCCGATCTTCTTGGTGAGGTCGCCCCTGGCTACAGCCGTAGTGACCTTGGCAATTTCTCGGACCTGGGTCGTCAGGTTCATGGCCATGCCGTTGACGTTTTCCGTGAGATCTCTCCAGGTACCCTCGACATCGTGCACCGTGGCTTGTCCGCCAAGGCGTCCTTCGGTTCCGACTTCTCTGGCAATCTTGGTGACTTCGCGGGCGAACTGTTGCAGCTGGTCGACCATGGAGTTGATGGTAGACTTGAGTTCGAAAATCTCTCCTCGGCAGTCGGCCTGAACTTTCTGTGTCAAGTCTCCCTTGGCGACAGCTGTCGTGACCTTGATAATGTCTCGTACTTGGGTCGTCAGGTTATTGGCCATGGCGTTGACGTTGACAGTCAGGTCGTTCCACATGCCCTGAACCCCTCCGACATCAGCTTGTCCACCAAGCATTCCTTCGGTTCCAACATCTCTGGCGACACGAGTGACTTCAGATGCAAATGTCCGTAGTTGATCCACCATGGTATTAATGGTTTGTTGCAGTTGTAAGATTTCTCCTCGGGCAGGTCTCTCAATCTTCTTGGTCAAATCTCCATGGGCGACGGCAGTGGTAACAGATGCAATTTCTCGTACTGCACAAGCTGTCAGACACGTTGGGATACGCACGAGTGATGTGGATAATAAGTACCTTGATCTGTCAGGTTTTGTGCCATGACATTGACTATGACAAAAGTTAGACTGGTTCATAGGATACTGGAGGAGTTCCAGAGGGATACCATTGTCGGTCAGCTCTTTCCAGACGCCGTCAACGCCCCCAATTCGAGCCTGGCCACCCAGCAAGCCTTCAGTACCGACCTCACGAGCCACACGTGAGACTTCGCTGGCAAATGTCTGAAGTTGGTCCATCATGGCATTGATGGTGCGTTTGAATGTGGTGATTTCGGGATCCATTTCAACGGTATTCATGCGAACCTTCATGGTCAGGTCGCCGCGGGCGACGGCAGTCACAATCTCACCAATTTCTCGAAGGGCCTTCTGGAAAGCTTCATTCGCCTTTTGATGCTTCCAGAGCTCTCGCTCCAGGGTCGCGATACGCTCCTGCTCAAGTACCTCAAGGGCTTTTTCTTGCAACTGCTTTTGCTCCATGAGTTGGGCGTTGACGCCAGCAAGCTCCTGGCGCTGGGAGTCGAGGAGCTTCGACTGGTCATCAACATGCTCGCGCAATCCTTCGAGGGCTTCCTTGGTCAGCTTGACAAAAGGCTTGTGCGGAGAGTGCAAGCTACCTTGAGCGGGGAAGGTTTTGTTCTTGGGACGAGAGGTTAGGGATATGCCATCTTCACTAAACATGCCGTCGATGGTTTCGTTGGGGGTTTCGGGGAAAGTGTTGGCGGCGGTGGCCTGGCCCTCGAGCTTGCTGACTCGGAGGGCCAGCTTTTGGAGTTCAATCTCGAGGTTTCGCTTGGCGGGAGATTCGCGGCCGGGAAGCTTGACATTGGCAGCGACGCCCAGAGGTATCGAGTTGGAGTGCGAGTCGGAAGCGATCGAGGCCACAATCTCAGCGGCAGCGGCCAGGGCCGCGTCGTCAACCATTCTGCAGGGCAGAGACTGCGAGGCCGCAGTCGGGCGATGAGAGATTCGATAGATGCGTTACGAACGCGGAGCGAGATTGGATTCGGGTCAGAGAGGAGAGCGTTGATGCGTGTAAGGTCGGGCGGGCGTACGTGGGAGTAAAGATCGAGGGGAGGGGAGCCGCCGTCGAGGGGTCGATTTGTCGGTGCGAAAATTCAAATAGATGGCAAAGCGCACCGCATGCTTGGGCCAGAAGATGGGTATCGGTGAGGTTGACAGAGGTCAAAGAAGGCCCAGCAAGACGGAGAGAAAGAACAAGAGGTCAACAGGGAGGGAGTGGTCGTTTGTAGCTCGTTTGCAGCGAGGCTCGTCGGGGTCTCTCAGGCCGGAATATGAGGGCTGCGACGGGAGGCCTTCACCACAACAGGCTAACAATGCAAGGACAGGACGAAGGAAGCGACGTCCCAAGAGATGCGGGATGGTGAAGGACTGACTGAACTGGTTGGGATGAAGGGGACAAGAAGGCGGGCGCCATCAGCAAGCAATAGCGACCCGACAGAGCGCTAGAGTCCCTGCCCCTTCTGGCTTGGCTAAAATTGGGGCCCGGGGAGGGGGAAGGGGGGGGCTTCTTCGCTTCTACTTTTTTGCGCTTCTGCCCTTGTGAGAGGGGCCGACTTTCGATGAAGCGGGAGGTTGAATGTCGCTTCAATCAGCTTGAAAGAGCGTGCGTTTCGTGATGCTTCGTTCAAGTCCAACTTTCTCGAGAGGGCGGGAAGCAGACGCGTGATATGTAGCCAGGTACTCCAACTGCTAATGTCGGTACCTACGGACAGAGGCTGCCGCGTGTTAGTTGACAGGCGAGGTCCCTCCCGTCTTCATGTAGGGACAAGATAATGCGGGACCGGGTTGCTTCCAACGAAGTTTAGCTCGCTCAGGTTTTCCTTGACAGACGGGGCATCAAATGAGCCTGCACGTGTCCGGAGGCGCTGGAGTGTTGCCGGTGATCAACGATAATGAAGGCGCAGTGGCTTTTACCGTGTTGGTCTTTTAGGCTGATCGAATTGAAAGTGCAGGTCCTCGAGTCAAGCGTCCGCCTCGATTTTGCATCGGCAGCCCTGTGTTTCCTGAAACAATTACATCATAACCTCGTCCGTGTGCACCTCACGGAGGTGGGTAATTGAAAGCCAGCCTTTGACGAGTATAAGTGCCTTGTGTACCGCTCTTGAAGGCCGAACACTAGCATGTGGGAAGCGAGAAGGTCGCGTCCGGCTGCCATTAATACGAGGCAAAATCTCCCTCGTTATTGGGTACGAGGTATGATTCCGGGCATCTTCCTTCGGACAAGAAGTCACTCGGACGAGAGCTAAAATATCGATCGATCCGTTCGCGCTTGCAGGTGCTTCTCGCGCTAGCTCGCAATGGGGCAAAACTCGCCTCATTGCGGCATAGCCTGCCATTGGCTTGGCGGTGCCCTCTGCGGACCGCGTGTCAAGATTGAAAAACCCAATGGGAAGAGAACTTGTCCCGTAGCATGATGATTCATGTTTGCTTGAGTAAGATATTTATTCGTACGGCAATTGCCAAGCATCGCCGGCGGCCGTCAGCCTCACCGTGAATTCCAGGGTCATACCTCAAGGCCGAGCAGCAGTGTAAATGGAGCTGCATGAGCTGATGACCCTGGTGCCTAAATGCAGCGTCTCCCTGTCCCAAAGTCCATTTTGTTTTCAGCTCTCAGGGAAGGACCTCGCAAGGCTCTTACCGATCGGAGTCATGGATTAGAAATAAATAGCAGCGTGCACTTCGCGCCTACCCTGACTTTGAAGAGAAAACTGCGTATCTGTAGCCAATGTCCTCTTTTCTCTCCCTTTTTCCCTTCTGGAACCATAACCAGCCATTCAAGGGTCCTCGTGAACGCCAACGACCAACTTGCTTGGGGGAATGCAGACCGTTTGTGGGGAAGTCTGACCTTTCTCACACTGTACGACTATTCTCTCTCACGTCTAAGAACCAAGGTAGCACTACTCGACCAAGCATCAGTACTTCACCAGACGACGACTCGCCACGATGAGAGCCATGCCCAAGTCTCATCAGTGACAATGCACCGTATGTACGTGTTCTCGTAAGTTCAATGTCGCCCATCGATGGCAGCGGGGCCCAAATACGGGCAAACTTGGGCAGTTATTGGGAACTGGAGCCAATCTCGTCTTCAGGGATCGGCCTTCCATGCAACGAGGCCCGAAGCCGCGGAGTTCGTCTCAGCGGTGCTGTCAAAGTGGCCCCTCTCGGCTCCGACAAAAGGGTCAACGAAGGGAGTGTCTGTCCGAGGAGGGTCCGCAAGGTGAGGGATTGGTGAGTGACTGACGAGCCTTGCTTGGTCAACTCGACGGCAACAGACACGATTTGCACCGTGTCGGACACTGTCTGCATGGACAAGGTCTGCGGCCATCGGCAGGGTCTAAGCTCTCGGCATGGGGGAGTCGAGGCGCGCTTCAGGAGGCGACAAGCGTCGACGATGCCAGTGAATGTTGGCCGCAGGGGTGTGACGGCGCGGGATTGGCGATGGGTAGCGCCATGGGGATGGACGTGTCTGTCGTTTCATTATCACTAGGAGGGAATGGCTCTGCACCATGTCGCCTCCCTTGCAGGACAGATGAGATGTGAGGGGGAGGCAGACGCAGAGTCCCTGGTCGTTGCCACGGATGATCAGACAGAGGCTCTGCCCCCTAATCCGTCCAGACTCCAGAGAGAGGCATCGGGTTGATAGGAGGGTCACAAGCCGGGGCGGGTGACTTCCTCCCGTTGTTTGGCGTTGCTGCCGTTCTGCAGAAGCAAGATCAGACGCAGGTGCGAGTGGGGAGGAGCGCTCGACAGCTGAGTGGCCGGGCGCTCGAGCACAGCGACTCGCAGCGAGTGCTGGAGCGGTGACGAGGGCTCAGGGATTCAGGGGGCAGCTTTTGCCCCGTTGGCGGGTCCCAGAGACGATCAGCCACCTACGTCATTCTTGGGGTCCCACGGCCGATCCCTCTGCAAGGACAGCGGCTTGAAATTGGGCGAGAAGCGGCCTGTGCCTGTGTCACGTCGACGTGTTTGTGCTTGTCATTTCTTCCGTCCCAATTTGCAGTCCATGGCTCATGGGAGGGCTTTCCGACCTTTTGGCGTCTTTTTCTAGCCCCACTCTTCGCTTCGAGCCCTTGGCCAATCATGCGCGCCGCGGTGATGTCATGGCTGTGGGAGTGGAGTGCGTCTCGACATGTCATCTGCGTGCTCTCTCTGTCTCTCTTCTGCTGCCCAACGCAACGCAACGAACCCTACGGTCAGGAGCCCTGTGACTTGTCAGCTGAAACCATCAATCACATCCTCCTGAAGGAACCATCCAATCATGAATCGGACAAGGGGGCTTACAATGTGACATCCATTTTATGATGTTTCCTCGACGAGCATGTCCTCTGCAGGCATCACCTGACGAGATATATGCAGCACTCGACCGCAGACGGTGAAGGAGTTGGGAGAAACGAGTTTGGGGGTTGTAATGCCTGAGGGGGACCAGCGAAGGCGAGCGAATGGGAGCAAAGGTGGGAATCCTTGCCAAGACAGCTCCGCTACGACAACGACGACCGGGGGATCTTTTGGGCCTTTGGGTACAACCCTTCTCAACATTGAAATCTCCAATTCTCCATGGCCCGCGCCTCATCATCAATTGGCTCCCGTCCATCCCCCGGAGGATGCCGTAGTTTTCTCGTTTCGGTCGTTTCCCTTTCGGTTTGGGAACGGGGACGGGGACGGCACTGTCGATGCAGTGAGATGAGATGAGATATCCCGCCCTGTACGGAACCGCAAAATTCGATGGGCTCTCCCTGGACTCTCTCCTAGGGCGGACAACAAAATGGGCCGTCTGATTCAACCTCGGCGTGGGCGTGTGTGCCTGTCTGTCTCTCTTCATGCAGGTCGCCTCTCAAAATGTTTTCTTGCGGCCACGTACAGTATATACGTGCACTCCCGCTTTTGGTCACAGGATTCCTCCCCCATCCCGTTGCTGCATTTGAACGGGGTCTTAATTATCATCCACCTCGTGTTTTCCACGAGTTCCTTCTTTGCCAAGACACGGTCGATGTGGACTCGGTGCCGTTCGACGCAGTGGTGAACCAAACTTGTCGACCATCTCTCTACTTGCGTACTGTAATTACTTACGTCCCTCTTCTCTCTCTCTCCCCCCCTCAACAAATGATCGCTGGGTCCCGGCCTGTCTCCAAGTATCGAATCTTTGAACAGGAGAAGGGGCTCGCTAACATGGCGAAGACCCTGTAGATCCAGCTCAGGCCCGGTTACGGATACGACTGTGCAACAATGGGGGGAGAGGGGGATGAAAGGCCTAGACGGTGCTAATCCAGATCAACAAAGACGGGCGCACCTCCACTTGACGCCGCCTCGAGCGCCTTTAGATTCTCTCAACGACTCGAAGTCGTCCGATGACAGCTTCAAGTTTAAACAAAAAGAGTCCATCTTTGCCTCTTTGTTGATTCTGTTCGTTGATCGCCTCCGCCCGACCTATTCGGAGCCACACCAGACTACGTACATACCTAACTCAAGGCTAACTCGCCTGGACCCTGAAACACGCGAGTCTACCGCGCTTTGCCCTCACTCCCATGTGAATCTCCATAATCACCCCCGTGCGTGCAACCCCAAGTTCCAAGCCCAGGCAGATCAGAGAAGGGAGGTAGGTAGCTGGGGACCGCCTCGCCTCGGAGTTCTGAGGCACCGGGGAGCTCCGAACAACGATAATTCATATGTATTTCAATATGTCAAAATGCAGACATCTTTTTATCCGAAGATGAAACTGGGTCGGGGAACTCCAGTGTCTCAGGGCCGCGAGGGAGGTGGTGCGGATATTAGTGATTCTCCCGGGCAGTTGGATATTGTCATGACTGTTGTCTGCGAGACTCACTGACACTGTTCGCTGAGTGGTGTCTAGATACTTACATACCTGCGCGAGTAAGGAAGTTGGGATAGAGGTGACCAAATGCTCATAGAGTTTCGATAATGGGAGTCTAAATAAGTGTGGAGGATGGTGCTTGAGAGACACATTCTAAGGCTTATTCGAGAGCCACTGTTGTGCATAACACCAGGTCCAAGGCCAAATATCTCATCCTGTCACTAGGCTTCACGCAAAGATGAACATAGAATTCATGAGACATAAAACAAATTCGCTACCACTCCTAGTTTCTACCCTATCCCCTCATTAGGTCCATATACTTTCCACCTGCAACCTTCCACCTCCTTATCCCATCGCCCCTGTGTGACCAGAGAAATCAACGACAATCAAACCTCGCTACCTGTACGAATGAGGGTATCTGATGACTTTCCATCCAGCCAGAATATGGAAGAAAAAGACGGTTGGTCCAAAACATTTATCCCATCCATTCGATATCCATTTCCCATTCCAACTTGCTCAAGTCCTCCCCTTGAATGGATCCCCGCACGCCTTCTCCTGTCTCGAAATCGTCCCATCAGAAGAAATTGCGTGCCCATGCCTCGTCGATGAACTCATCGACGCGGTAGATTGTTTCGTCCAAAGTTGCCCGAAAAGGCTGGACCGGCGCCTCCCCATCCTTGCGACACGCTGTTCTTGACGATGAGTGCCGCAGCCGTCGTTGCCGCTTGCCTCTCCTTCTGACGATGCCTCTCCTTGAGGTAATGGGCAGCCTCGGGTCGCATTCGTAGGATTCGCAAGATCATATCGTCGCTGGGATCGGCCTGTGCCTCCCGACGCTTAGCCTCCTTGGCCTTGCGCATAGTACCCAGGTTGCGGCTCATCATGATGCTCTTTCCACGACGAATGGTGCCCATGCTTGCAAACGCCCCAGCACCACCAAACGTTGCGCCAAACGTGGGCGGTGCGGACAGCCGATTCTGCTGCACGCTCTGCTGCTGAAGGGATTGCTGCGCTCGTTGCGCTGTCGCGGCCGCCATCCGCTCCGACTCTCGAACGAGGCTGTTAGTGTCCTCGAAGTAGAAGAAGTTCAGCGAAGCCAGCTCGTGCCACTTAGGCGACTTGAGGACCTCCGCGGGTACTCCCAGCTGCTCTCCCGAGTGTTCGTCCTTGGCATTGAAGAAGTTGAAGAGCATATCCAGCCAGTGATACACTACGTCCAGTTCCTTGCGGGTGAGTGGCTTCTTCAGAGAAGGCTTTTCCGACAAGGGCGGTACGAGTAGGTTCTCAATTACCATCAACACCTCCTTCCAAAGGCGTGTCATGACTGCGATCATGGTAGCGTCCGTCAGAGTCAGCTTCATAATAGCAAAGTTTTCGTCAAAGTAGGTGAATAGTGGCGTGAGAGCCCCATCAATCTGACTGGGCGTTGCTGCTGGTATAGTTGAAGCCCGCTTCTTCCACAAACTCGTGACAGAAGCCCCAATACCGCCCGTCCCCAGTAGATTTCGAAGCGTCTCAATAGAGAGCGTGGCATTGATTTGAGCCGTGAGCTGGGTACAGTTAGTATAGGTCATGAGTTACTTTACAAGCTAGTGCCTACCTTGTCCGTGATTTTGCGGACCATGTCCCTCTCAGTTCGCTTCAGGTGGCGGAAAGCTTTTCCGAAGTGGAACTGAATGTCATCTCGCTCGCCTTCCATGCTGACTCTGATCAATAGACGGCCTTGAGAATCCAGGTCCAGCCAAAACTCGCGAGGCAGGTAGTCGCTGAAGTGGACGGGGTCCAGCTTGAGAGAGGTTCGGCCGACGTAATCGTGGTCGCCGAACGTATCATAGTCCCAGATGGTGGCAATCAGATTGACGGGTCCCTGGACTGTGACATCGAACGTCTCATCCCATCGCGGGTTGAGATTCTTCATGATGATCCTGGTCTTGTGCAGGCGCTTCTGATATTCGTCGCCAAACACCACGTACGGATCGCTATACCCGTTCGGATCGCAGGCCTTGAGATCCTCTGCCTCGACAACCTTGATGGTGAACGTGTACTTGTTCGGCCTACGAACTTTCTTCTTAGGTCCATCGATCTTCTCAAGGATCTCGGCACATCCATCCGGGTCCATGGTCTTCTCGAGCTTGTCCAGCTCCTGCATGGCGTATTCGATGTTGTTAAGCTTCACAAACGACTAATCGAGGTTTAGTTATTGGACGGGCCAGGGACGACATCGACACATACCTCAGCATAAAACTGGAATGGCTCGACGCGGTCCTTGTTATTCCAAGCATCCTTCGCCAGTTGCATCCACCTGTCTTGGGTTGATTGTGTCTGAGCAGCGAGTTCCTCGGCCGACGGACGGTCCATCTCCTTGGCAAAACGGGAATCGACAATTTCACAGTACTTGCCAATGCCAGCGGCAAACGACTTGGAAAGGCTCGTCATGAATCGAGCATGGTGTTCTTGATTCTTCCACTCCAGCTTGAAAACCTGGTCAACAGACTGGTTGAAGAGCATGAACATGTCGATAATGGACACACTGTGACGTTCCGAGTCCAGGGGGGCTTGACCAGGAGTCTCCGAACGGACCTGGAACTGATCCTGCTTGATGGCCTGGTCCACGTACTCCTCCATCCTATCCTCGGTGGCTTTGATCCAACGCCACACGAATTCAACCAGGACGTCTTCGATACTAAAAGCGAACGGGCGTGAGGGAAGCGATTCCTGGTGGATTTGGCGAAGTTCCACCAGCTCCTTGTACAAATCGAACCCATCGTTTATGCCAATCTCAGTGTCGTTATCGGCAGCGTTCTGGAGGATGGTGGCAATGATGGCATTGGCATCCTCCTCGAAACTGGGGAAGACTTCCTCCACAAGGATTGCTAGCGGATTGACTCCCATTATTTCAGGCGTCTTCTTGTATCGCTTCTTGATCCTGTCACACAGCTTGATGACGGTCTTGCCGAGCTTGACCACATGGCCAAACTCCCACTCTTCTCTATGCGCCGGGAGGTCCTTCTCCATGTACTGACGATATGCATCCGCAGCCCGCTGCCGTAATGCTTGAGAAAGATGGTCAGCAAACTCGATCGCGGCATCTGGTCTGGGCGAGAAGCACGGGTCGTGCATGATGTGATGATCCATGATGTACAGGACAGCAGCGATCTGGGGTGGTTTCACGTCATAACACTTCTCCATTAGATCATACAGCTCGCGTAAGAGGGTCTCGTGTATGCTGGAAAGGGTGTGCTGATAGACGGCATAGTCATGGACGGTCCACCGGGAAGGGTCAATCTCAGTGAGGGCTGCAGTATACATGTGCAGGTGCGGAGGCTTCTTGGCCTCGGGAAGGGGTGCTTTGATAAAGTCGAAGACTGAATCCAGCTCCTCGGGAACTAGCTCGCGATCCACAAACTTGCGCGCCGCCACCTCAATGAGAACGATGAGCCTGGAGGACTGCGGGACGCGCCATCGTACGCACAGCTCCGTTAGGAGATCCATGGACTGCCTGGACAGTGGCTGGTAATCAAGATCTGGATTGGCATGGATCTGATCAAAGCCCATGGCTTGCTGGAGGATATACTTGAAGAAGGCACGCGGTTCCGGCGGGATGAATGTGTAGATGGCCTCTTCGACAGTTCTGATACTGGAGTCTCCAAGTGAGAGCTGTGCCAAGTTGAATGACGGGTCAAAGGCTAGTGATCCGTCAGTAGAATTCGACAGAGCCCGGCTAAGGTCTGCGTAAGCTTTATCGTTGAAAGAGGATTGGGGGCGAGTTGGCAATGCCTTGTCCAGACCCGTGGATGACTTGGCAAGCTCTGGCTTAGCCATGAGGATGTCGAGGATCATCTTGGACAGGTCAGGTGCCTCGGTCTCTTTCCACTCCAGAAACGACTCTTCAAGGTCAAAGTCCTGACTCCTAAGCGCACCGGGCAGGTTCGCATTCAACCTGGTCTGGTAGGACTTTAGATCCTGGAGAGCCGCCTCCTCGGTCCATACTTGTTTATTCTCGTTGATTTCGGCCTGCGCCTCTGACGGACTCATGCCGAAGATGCTGGCGACAACTTGGACGAGGGGCATGTCCTTGAAGTCGTAGCTGAGGGGGACAACGACTTCGACGGTAGTGCCGCCGTCATTGACCAAATGTTGATCGTTGGTAAGAAGCTTCTTCTCGAGAGAATTCAGCCGGGACATGAGCTCGGGCTTGTCGCGATCGTGGCCGATGTCGCGTAGGATTGCGGCGACCAGGCGAACGAAAAGGGCGAGATGTCGGTCAGGAATCAGCTTCCAGGAGTCATCATCGGGGGCGGCGCCCTTTTGGGCAGCCTTGGTGGCGGAAGAATAGAAAATGAGAATAAGCGGCTCGAGCTTTCTCTCCTTGTCAATGGTCTTTCGAAAGTTGCGCTCGGAGAAGGCGGTGTATGCTTCGGCGAAGGTTCTCTTGACGGCTGCATCGTTGAAGCCAGGGAGGCGCTCACTGCCGGTGACGACGCCTGTAACACGCTCAAGGACAGTGGAACTAAAGCTATGCGGCAGCTTTAGGCCAGACGATGATCCGGAAGCATATTCCTGGACCAGGAGGCCTACGCTGGTATGAGTTCGGGCGGCGGGCTTCGGTGCCGGGACGTATTGTTTTCGCTTAGCCTTGGGCTGCAAGAGATAGTGTAGATAGGCGGAGCGCAGGGCGAAGCTGCGGGCTTCGTCGTGTTCGACAATGGCATGTGCCCTGGATGCGGCGCGAGCTCTCCCAGACTCACGGCTGCTGTTGGCGCGACGGCCGATCCAGGAGCTGCGAGAGGCTGTCGACATTGCGTTTGGAGGAGGAGGAGGAGGTCGGAGTCGATGATTGCGTAGGACAGGTGATGATGGCGGGGTTGCTCAGGACGCGAGATGATGCCCAACCGGTTGGTGCGCGCCCTGGCTCATGACCAGAAAGATATGTAGGAGTCGCAGCGGACGACGATAGGGCAGAATATATTTGGCAAAGATGGAGATGGGCTGGCGAAAACTGGACTATTATGGCTGGGAATGGGGGAAATTTGCAAAGGGCGGCGACAGATGGCGGCGTCTGACGAGAAGGAAGACGAGACATGCAGCTGGGGACGGGGAAGGAGCTGACGTCGGGGTCTGGAGTCGCCAGTGGCTTCCAGTTGGCGGGCTTTCCAGCTGGGTAGGGCAGCCGGGCTGAGGACGCGGGGCTTTCAGATTGGGCTGGTTAGGGGATTGCGAGCGCTGTGATGCGGTGAGACAAAGAGCAAAGCCTGGGCATGCAGCGACGGGGAGGAATTGAGTCAATGGAATCCAATTGCCTGGCATGCTTCCCGACATGCCGAAAAATGTCTGAAAGGCCTCTGATTGCTCCAAATGGCCCCCTCAGGTTAATTACATACATGATCATCTGCAACGCACATTTGCCAATGACGGCGCTGACCGCGGGTGGTGATGGTACCGGGTTCACCAACGTCATTCGTGGCCTGAGGTTGTGAGGTCACTCAAGCTTAGCCGCTGGTTGGGCTGTCAACTCCTCACCCTGAAGCAGCCAAGCAGCCGCCCGACGACTCTGCTGGTGGTCCGTGTCCGGTGAAGAGATGAGGTCCCCGTCCAAGCACGAGGTGGGAGCCCGAGAAATCGGTAAAATGGCGTCGACCATGAGAAGCGATGTCGTCGGGTCTGAGCCACAACAAGTCGAGTTAGACTATCGCCTTCCAGCTTGCCGGTGTCGGTCGTATACGATGCAGCCGTCAAGAGAACCTTCGCCGAACATTGTCGACAGATAAAAACCAACAAACACACGTTGCCATCTCTGAAGCTTCACACCCTCCATTGTGAAGCCGTGTGGTTTCAAGTCAAGCTGAAACCACCACATCTCAACCGGCGTGTCCCAGTACGTGGCGGTGAAGGGAGAGATATCAAATATTCCTAGTTCGTTGTTGATAAACTCGGCTGTCGATAAGATCATGAGCCAGCGTCGTCATCGAGAGGTAAGCATACGGATAGTTGGCCGAAGATAACCCAAGCATGAAGACGATGAGACGTGAGAATACGTGGGAAGAGTTGATTGCATCGACTCTGACGTTACGGATTGTCCATACCCTTCTCGGCCTCCTCATCCACTCTACAAGCAACTCTCCTCTCATGGCAAGTCTTGTCCAATCGCCATTCTCTCAGGCTCCGACGACTTGGATCCTGCCAAGGCACTGCATCACCTGGCAGTCGCACAATGCTGGGATCGATGCAGATCACCAAACGACAATGAACGGCGCCACAGTCAAACGAGACCGAGTTGACCAATGCCCTCTGGGAAATGCTTCCGTTGCGTGGTGCGGTCGCATGGAACCTTATCTGACTGTCTTCGACATTGCATGGCGTAGTGGAGGACCCTTTGGTCATTCAACCCGAGATACGAAAATAAATGCCTGGAGGCGGGAGGACATACGCGTTGCTTCGATTTGGTTCATACGTGCTGTCATCTTCACGGGCCCACGTACAAGTTGCCTCCCCAAATGTGGTTGCCTTGTTAGCGATGGTCAGTTGAATTATTTCACAGAGGGCGAGTTCATTACGAATCTCTGAGCCACCCAGGTCACAAGGGTTGTCCATATGCCTCGCAGTCAGTCGGGGGGGTCAGTTCTCGTGTTCGAGGCGTCACGATGTGAAAACAGATCAGCTCACGGGACATGGCCGATTCAAGTGCATTCCGTACGTGGTATGCCGATAATTACACTTTGCAGCCTCGAGCATTCAAGGCCGGGGTCGAAGAAGATGCCTGAAGTTTCGGGTAGCTAAATTGTGTCACCACCCCACAAGGCTCCGAATTGGAGACAGTTGCAGGCGGCACGAGGAGAGGAACCTGGAGAGATTGGAGTTGCTCTCGGCCCCGCTTGGATAACGAATGAGAGGCCAATGTGGCTGGATGCAGGTGATCAAAACCAAGGAAAGTTTCGTGACGAGAGTGAATTCTCGTTTTGGATTGAAGCGAAACCGATGCGATGCCATGACGAATGGGCGCGGCGGGCTGATATCGGTGGAATAATGGCCTCTTCAGAAGAGAAGGTGTGATTGATATGGGCGAGAAGCGCCTGCGACGAATGCGGGACAGGCTAACAATGAGACCGCGGTTGGCGCAGTTTAGTCGCAGGCGCCGTTGGAGACCCCGTTCGCGAACCACGCCCCCGGTCTTGTTTCATCAATGGAGGGAGGTTTGTCCACTCGGCCAATTTTAGCAGTGGAGGATCATGGTGCGGTGTGGTGCGGGTGGTGCACCGTGGGATCATGGAGGTTTGATATCGTCCATGGATGCACCAGAAGGACGGCACAGACAGGCACAGACGGGCAGGCACAGGCAGGCACGGCTTGCATAAGACGCTATTTTGATACCGGGCTGGGATTGGAGAATTCCAGCCGTCACCGTCGGTCCGTCGACCCAGAGTCTGGCAAAAGAGGGTTTTGTCCGGAAGCAGAAGGCAATGCTGGCCGGTTCACTTTACCCACGACGGGCCCCAGCCAAGCAAACGGCCAGGACATGTCACCATCGGCTTGGGGCTTCGAACCGGGCCCTGAACTTGACGAGCCTGTTCACACTTTACCCGACCATGTGCGGTCCTGTGTCAGTACGTGTTTGTTGTCCGGCGCAATCAACCATTGACCCGTTGCCAAAACAATGAACCCCCCCCCAGGCAGACACAACAAAAGGAGGCCCACGAACAAACCCTTGGAAGAACAACCTGGGACTCGGGGGAACCAGCCAGAGAACACCCCCCTGCCGCGGGTTGCTGCGGAGGTGCTGCCTTCTCCCTTCTGCATGCGCAAAGAAGCATGCAGCTGTCCGTTTTGACGTCTCCGTTGGACGCCTTCCCTCCACCTCATCCCACTCCTCCTGCTGCTCCTCCACCACCACCACCACCATCTCGTAGCCTTTGCTGAAAGAGTAGTTATCTGGGCAACTTACCTGCAACATCCCTGGTTGGTCCTTTCTGTTTGCCAGCGGCGTAGGATTCCGTTCCCCTTGTCACTGCCTCGCCGGCTCTCCTTGGGTCGTCATCGCCTCTGCGTGGTCGAGTAAAAGAAAACTTACTCCGTCGCTGCACGCTTTCCCTCCCGCATCCATCGCAAAGCAAAAACTAATACCATCCTCCACGACATCTCGTCACGTAACTCTTCCCAGAGTCCTCGAGGTAGCAAAGACGCAGTGTAGTGTCGCCCCTGCTCTTGCCTTGTTACCACCTTGGCCACTCCGTCACTCCGTCACTCCGTCACTCGCCAAAGCCCGAGCTGCTCAACAACAGTCTTTTGGTGCCTTCTGCATCCTAGTCTGCCTCTCTTCCCCTCCATTCCCCATCGCCGTTCAGAGTTCACCATTGCAGACTTCCACGCCAACACTCAACACTCATCATTATTATTGTCGAGATCCACCTCCCCGTATTGAAGAAAGGAAGCAACCTACGGACACAGAGCTCCACAAGCCTCGAACGCCCACCGCCGCCCGCACGCTTCGCCGGTCGCTTGGCTGTCACTGTAGAATCGCCTACAGTGTGGCTTTTGGATTCGTACCTGCTTGGCTCTCGTCTTGGCTTCCAGCCTGCATCCTTTGCGACTAGTACGGAAACGTCCCCTTCACCACCTGCACCCGCGGCATCACTTCTTGACCAGCAGCGAGTGGCCCACTCCGGTTGGCTCAGCGCCAGATGACGGTCCCCCTGTCCCGCCCTGAGCCCCGCGCTACCTAAAGTAAAGTCGTCCTGTCCTCCTGCTGCAGTCACGGCGTTGTCGCCTGTCGCTTGTCGCCTGTCTTGCTGTTGTGCAGCCGACTTAAAAGATCCCCGACAGCTGCTCGGCTTGGCCACAGTTCCCCGTCCAACCACCCCCGTCTCCCGCTGCTCCCCCAACGCCCCTCGAGATGGGCATCGTCAGCAGCAAGCCCGACGACGGGGCTGCTCTCTACTTGAGAGATCAGAATCGATGTACGATGGCCTCGTCCCTAATTCCCCCCCTTCCCCCTCGCTGTCCTTATCCAAAGCGACTCCATCCCCAAGCCCGAAGCTCGTCGCTGACCTGATGCTTGTCCATAGTGAGCATAACTTCTTTGGCCATCACCAACCCACGAAAGCGCAGTTCCGTTACCATCACTCCCAATGCATACCCAGCTACCAAAGTATCTGTTTCGAGGCCTCTGGGCGACTCCGCCCTCGTTGAATTTGTCCAGGTTCGTTTGCGCTCGAAGCGCTCCATCACGACATGCGCGGCGCCCTCTAACACTCACGGCAGGATCTCGACGCTAACCCGAACGGCACACCGATTTTCCTCCTCAAGCTGAGCAACGACGACGAGCTGATATTTACATTTACCTTTGTGTTGCGCCAGGCCCAAGGTGCTCCGCCCGCCAGCGCAGACGCAAAATCGCTACCCGTCGACACCAACATCTCAGGCCTCACATATGTCTACGCCTCCTCGGCAAAGGAGGTCGAGAACCTCGTCACTCGCGAATTCCATGCCGACCCGAACCTTCATAAGAACGCAAATGTCGCCTTAGTTGGCGACTATGGAACTGGCGGAAGCCCCTCCGTCTCGTTTGAATGGACTTGGAAGTGGAAGCCGCCTCGAGGGACCGAAGAGCGAGGCGGTGGCTGGAGGAACTCGTGTAGCGTAAGGAGTTGCACCCCCCTCCCCTCCGAGACACCACGTTGACTTTGTGTGTAAAGTTTGTCGAGTACGATTCCCGAGCTCATCAACTACTCACCTTAGCAAGCTTCTCCTACTTCGTCGCAGGTGCGCATCCCCAATCCGCCTTGGTCAAATCCAGCTCACCTTTCTTCAGGTTCGCCAGCATCTTTGAGTCACCCGAGTTCACCATCGCCCCCCTTCCTCCTAGCATCCCCGCCCAAGATCCGCGTTGCGTCGGCCCAGTCTGTCGATTCCCGGATGACGGTCCCCGACATCGATGAGCCCGTATCACCTCTCGTACCAGTTGCCGAAGCGCCCCCCCTCCCGCAAACACCCGCCCCTCAGCTTTTGGAACCCTTCAAGGTCGACATCAACTGCCCAAAGCCCGCAGATGACGTAGCGGTCAGCGACGACGGCCCCGTCTTTCGGGCGACTTTGAAGGCCCTTGAACAGAAGACGGGCAATCTGAGGACACAAATGAAGAAGGTTCTGAAGAGGGCAGAGCATGCACAGACTTGCCAACAAGACGCAAATGATGCTTTCCTTGCCTTTATCGATTCGCTGCGGGAGGCGTCGAATACAAATGCCAACGCCGTACAGCCGGCCCTCGAACACTACTTTGACAAGATCTCGAGAGAGATTTTGGCTTACGAGCGACAGAATACTTATAACCTTCACAAGATCATCATCGAACCCATCACAAAGCTCTACCAAATAGACATCAAGCAGGCCGAATCCAAGAAGCGAGACTTTGAGGAGGAGAGCAAAGATTACTACGCATATGTATCACGCTATCTTGGCCAACGACAGGACTCCGTCAAGGCTAAGAAGCTTGCCGATAGCGACTCCAAGTACCAAACAAAGAGACGCAACTTCGAGCTGAAGCGCTTCGATTATTCCAGTTTCATGCAGGACCTGCACGGCGGTCGCAAGGAACAGGAGGTTCTGTCACACTTGACAAAGTTTGCAGATTCGCAAACCCGAGGCTTCCTGTCTACCGCAAAGAAAATTGACCAGCTTCTACCCCAGCTCGAAGCCTTGTCCTCAGAAGTTCTGGAGGCGGATAAGGAGTATCAATATCAGAGACGCGAGCGAGAGGAGAAACGCCGGCTTCTCGAAAAGAGCAACGTTCTTTACACAGAGCCCGATCAGTCAAGTGCCACCAGCGCCGTGCCGCCTGCCTCAGGCTCCAACGGCCATACAGGTAACACCTCGGATTCCGACATCGGCCGCGCAGACAGCACAGGATCACAGCTTAAGACAGCCCTTTCTGGTGGTTCTGGGAACGGCACTGGCAGCGCTTCCGCAGCCGCAGATCTCTCGAGGTCTCCCGGGAGCCTCGGGCAGTCATCGGTGGGAAGCCCGGCAGCGCCATCCAAGTTCAAGGGTATTCGAGATCTCGAAGAACGGGACGCTGCCTCACAAGCATCGCTCAGTCACCGGAAAGAAGGACTTCTTTGGGCGCTCAACAGACCCGGAGGCCACGTGGACCCTCGCAACCTGAACAAACAGGGCTGGCATAAGTGAGTTCTCTCGCCTCGAGCGCGTATTGACCTTGCTAACAATTTGTAGGTTCTGGATCGTGTTGGATCAAGGGAAACTATCCGAATACAGCAATTGGAAACAGAAATTAGATCTCCACATTGAACCTATCGACCTTCGCATGGCATCCGTTCGGGAAGCCCGCAATGCGGAACGACGATTCTGCTTCGAGGTCATTACTCCTAGCTTCAAGCGAGTGTACCAAGCGACGTCGGAAGAGGACATGAACAGCTGGATCCTATCCATCAATAACGCTCTCCAAAGCGCAATGGAAGGTCGAGGATACCAGGGACAACCGAGGACATCCAATGGTGACTCCTCTCTCAAGCGGGACATTGGCTCAGTGCTCACGGGAAAGACGCAATCCTTGAGCCAGGGACATGGTAACACTGCAAACAGCGGGGTACCAAGTCGTAGGATTACTGTCGGCGCCCGGCCGACAGCGGTGCGAACTTCTAGCTCCGGATACGACGAGCACCCAGACAGGCTCCTTCAGATGGTCCGAGACAATGATCAAGGCAACCTGTGGTGCGCCGACTGTGGCTCCGGTTCCAAGGTGGAATGGGTTTCCATCAATCTTGGTATCATCCTGTGCATCGAATGCAGTGGCATCCATCGGTCTCTGGGCACTCATATCAGCAAAGTACGATCCCTGACACTCGATATCAAGTCATTTACCGTCGATATTGTCGAGATCCTTCTTCTCATCGGCAACCGGGTGTCGAACATGGTGTGGGAAGCCAAGCTGGACCAGTCACTGAAACCAACTGCCCAAGCTAGTCGAGAGCACCGACTACGCTTCATCACGGCCAAATATGTGGATAGGGCCTTTGTTGAGCCAATTTCACCGACCCTCTCGAGATATGGTACGGCAGACGAGACTCTCCTGGCGGCCATCAAGAAGAACGAGATCCAGCAAGTTCTATATGCGCTCTCGCTGCGGGCAAACCCCAACACAGTCGACAGGATGAGGGGAACCCACGCCGTATGGCTGGCACTCGCCGCAGCCGACCCAGCAGCGCCCTCGCCGACTCCCGGTCCTGGCGGCCCGGATTCGGAAGGCAAGGCAAGACCGTTCCCGGTGGCGGAGCTGCTCGTGCAGAACGGAGCCCAGATTCCAACGAGCGGACCGGCGTTCCCTCTGGGGCGTTATGCGCAGCTATACGTTGAGCAGAAGCGTGGACTGGTAACGGGCTCGGCTGATGCGGTGCCCTCGCTGCCTCCTAACATGAGCGCGGCGGAGAGGCTGCGGCGCGAGAAGGAGGCGCGTCTACAGAAACGAGTGAGCACAGGGGGTAGACTGGCGAGGTCTCCAATCCCCGAAAAATAGGAGCCAAGGTTTTAGGATCGAATGGCAGGCTTCGGACTCTGCTACCACTTGTACGAATTATCTCGATTGAAGAACTGGGAAGGTGCATGACCTTTTTTTTTAGTTTTGGTTGGCAATTGGGCGTCTTTTCCACCACGATTACGAAAAGGGGTTGGGTGGCATTTATTTTCTTGGAGGAGGGATGGGCGCAGGGAGTTTTCGGGCGTTGAAGATGGAGGCATTTCCCGTGTTTCCTGGTCGACGAAGAGGGACAGGACCGAGAAAGACGGACGGCACACACGTGTGAGACATGAGAATCGGTCGAATTTCGCTTTTGAAAGCAGGACGGAAAGGAATAGGGCGGGAAGACATGTCACACGTGTAGACGCGGGCCACATAGACAGGGCCATGATGCCAGTCGGGTTGGATAAGTAAGGACTTGGCAGGCTTAATGCCACTGTACGGCAGTGGAAGGCATGGATATTGAATAATGGTAATGCCGATATTTGAGGTTTGTCCTAGAGTATTTGGTACTCTCGTTAATAACATGTTGGAATGAAGTGCGAACTGCGTGATGAGACTCACGACAAGGTTGAAAAGGTATACTGTCCCTTGATTGATTGTTCCCTTGGCTCGGCGATTCCCTAATCGAGTCATGGGAGACGGGGACTCACACTGGCGTGGAACGTGACTGGTCGAGTCACTCAAGGGTTGAAGGTGGAACGACTGAATGGTCGGTAGTGGGTTTACACGGATAGTGGCAGATGGGCCAGGCAGGTGATGCCCTTTCTCTTGCAGAGGGCGAGAGATGGAGCAGACAAGGGTTTGGGGGGAAGAGTGACGGCTAAACGGGTGACTGGAGGGGGATCATCTGGGTTCGACGGGACGGAAGACTTGGGGGAACGGTTGGAGCAGAGCCGACGGGAACCTGCTTTTGCTTGGAGGGGGATCTTAGATATAGTTAGTGGTTGAGTCACCGAGATGTCCTTTGAGCTTGCGCTCTCCCTTGCGATGCGAACCCACCTCCAGGGAGCTTGCTCAGCCGCAGTCAAATCATGGCTGTGTGAGAGCTGCGCGCGACTCGGCAGGGAAGGGATCTTCTGCTTTTTCATCATGATGTCTTAGACGGAGATCCGGAGTACGTGCGATAAATATCAAGGGAACATCACCTGCCCCTAGGTTTTGGCTGAGGTATCCAGGTGCCCTTTCCATACCTGTCTCCATGTCCATGGCACCTGCACTTGTGAGCATCACGGCGTAGGCGGCGGCAGCAGCAGGAGGAGGCAGGTGCTAAGCACGTATGGTAGTTGTACATTTATGATGCCCTTCCTCACAAAATTCAAGCTTTCCATGCCATCCTTGATCGTCCCTCCCTTCTCTCGTTTCTCCTCCCAACTTTTGGGGGCCAAAACTGAAAGTCCCGAGTGTGGCTTGACCTCGAGCGTTAGCCTCCTCCCTTCGCCTCTCCTGCCTGCGCTCCAGCGGTTTTAGGCTCCCTCCTCCACTCTCGCTCGCCTACAAACGTCCTGGCCCCGGCCGCTTGCACGGCACGTCCATCTACTTCCCTTTTCCCCAGGCAACATACTCCTTCGTCGCCTTTTCATCCAACACTCCGCTTTCATCTCCTAATCGGCTCCCGTGCCCATCTTCCCGTCGTCCTTCTCCAGCTCCCCGTCGAGCTTCTGCCGTGGCAAAACCATGGCTCCGCACTCCGAAAAGAGCCAATTGAAGCGCCCGCGCGTCAGTCTCCCTGTTCACTGCTTCCGAAGCTGTTCGGCGCATTTCATTCGTGGCGATGACCGCGCAATCCATCCGTTTGAATCGCCTTTGCTGACCCAATCTGAACCGTGCAGGGTTCGTTGCCAGAGGACGAAACCGAGAATAAGAAAGCCCGTCGATCCGATCCTCTCTCGCCTGGCGCCGCCGACAAGACCCCCGTGGTGAATAAGCAGCACCTCCCTTCACCACTCACACATCTCACCACCGAAGACTCGAGCGAGCTCGACAAGGAGTTCACCGCCACGCCTCCTGGCCGTCGGAACGAAGATGTTACTCCTAAGAAGTCCGATGACGTCTTCTCTCAGGGCCAGATCCTCTCCTCGCCGCCTCAGGACACTCAGCCGCTCAGCCAGGCCATCGGTCTCTACCCTGCCCTCTCTGAGGAGATAGAAGATGAAGTCGCCGAGGGCGTCTGGGGATACCTCGTCCCACTGGAGAACAAGTATGGCGACAAGGCCATAGTCCTCAAGAAGCGGAGCGCCTGCCCAAAGCCCGAGGCCGTCGCAGATGCCGCCAAGACTGAACCCAGGCACTCCAAGGGTAAAGCACCTTTAAAAGAGGAGGAGGCCTACGAAAAGAAGAAGCAGCACAATGGAGCCTCCGCTAGCGGTTATCTCATTGGGCGCCATCCCGAGTGCGGTGAGTACTTGCGACCGTTGCGACTTTCTCCACAGCACTGACCTCCTTCCAGACATTGTTGTCAACGACGGAACCGTTTCGAACCGCCACTGCTTGATTTTCACCGAGAACAAGGGCTCTGATACAGTCGCAATCGTGGAGGACTTGTCAAGCAACGGCACATATGTCAACGAGGCCATTGTTGGGCGAAACCAACGGCGCGAGCTCAAAGAACAGGATGAGATTGCCGTCCATGGCAAGGCGCGCTTTGTATTCCGCTACCCCAGGAGCCGACAAACGAGTGCTTTCATGCAGCAGTACACCCTGAGCGAGAAGCTCGGCAAGGGCCACTTCGCTGAAGTCTTCCTCTGCGTGGAGAAGTCGACGGGCCAGCGATATGCTGTCAAGATCTTCACCAGGCACCCAGGCATTGAGGACCGATCTAAGACAGAGGGCCTGCAGCAAGAGATTGGCGTGCTCATGGGCGTCAGCCACCCGAATGTTCTTTGCCTCAAGGACACGTTTTATGAGCACGACCGGGTGTACCTGATTCTGGAGCTTGCCCCTGAAGGAGAGCTGTTCAACTACATTGTCATGAAGCAGAAGCTTAGCGAGAACGAGACGCGAAAGCTGTTCCGTCAACTCTTCCAAGGCATCAAGTACTTGGTAAGTTGATCGGTCTCGTTGAAGAACATGGACTAACGCGACGCCAGCATGAGCGAAACATTGTCCACCGAGACATCAAGCCCGAGAACATTCTTCTTGTTGATAAGAATCTTCATGTTAAGCTTGCCGACTTTGGCTTGGCTAAGATTATTGGAGAGGAATCATTTACGACAACCCTTTGTGGAACTCCAAGCTACGTTGCGCCTGAGATCCTCGCAGACTCCAAACAACGCAAGTACACCAAGGCCGTCGATGTTTGGTCACTGGGTGTAGTACTGTACATCTGCCTTTGCGGCTTCCCTCCTTTCTCTGACGAGCTCTATTCGCGAGACTTCCCCTTCACCCTCTCTCAGCAAATCAGGAGTGGGCGGTTCGACTACCCTTCCCCTTATTGGGATTCTGTCGGGGATCCTGCTCGTAAGATTCACACTTCCTGCTCGTTGCTTGCGTGCTAACTCGTGCCAGTTGATCTTATTGATTCCATGTTGATTGTCGATGCCGAGAAGAGATTCACCATTGATCAGTGCCTCGCACACCCCTGGCTCAATGCTACTGCGCCCAGTGTTAATGACAGCACTGGTGGCCTTGTTGGAGGCATTGCCGGACTAGAAGTCAACCGTCGTGCCCCTGCCCGCGAGAGGACGTTGCTCTCTTCGCTCAACACAGTCCAAGTCACTGCCCAGGTTGAGGTGGGCAAGAACAAGAATCCAGTCAAGGTCTTCTCGAAGAACAAGGCTCGCGTGAGCAACGCTCCCAGGGAGGCGGGCCCGGCCTCCAACAGAGCGCCGGCTGAATTCATGGAGCTTGGAGGCAGGGGTGACCAAGAGCTCTACCCAAACGAAGACGCGAGCATTTACCCAACATCAGATGGCAAGCATGAGAAGCCCGGCAAGGTTAAAGACTTGAACGTCTGGTGAACGAGAGTTGGGATGCCTGACCCCCGTGGCCTTTCATTGGAGTTATACTTGTGTTACGGGAATCTGGCCTGTTATTTCTTTTCGGTGAAATGGGTCATACTAGACGGCGGATACAGGCCGCGCTCTCGGGATGGATGTGTGTAAGGGATTTCGATTTGGACTATTTATTCTACCAACACGGCGCTGGCTCGGTTCAAGGGGGCGGTACATGATTCGCCCGCTTTGACGACATAAAAGGAGGCTGAGCGATGACGGTTGCAGGGGCATGGGTGATAACATTTCCTACCTCTATTTCCTGGCATTTATATGACTGCTTGCTTTCATCCCATCTCGCCTGGGCTTAATTGATGTGGTTGAGGCTCGAGCTTGATAGCACGTGGGCGATAAGAGATAAGACGACGGCCCGACCGCTCTTCCGCGTCACCGCCCTCGCTTAGCGCCCACACAATGAGAACGGCAGAAAATTTGGCGGGGTGGCACAATCCTAGCCCCACCAGAGGGCTATTCGGGCGTCGACCCTGTCTCGAACATTCACATTATTCCGCTCTTCGACCTTGCACGCCCCTCCCCTGACGCTCGTCGAGATCGCCCGCCGACTCGATTCTCCGCGACCGACCGAACGGACCGATATCGATTCCAATTCCTGAGAGGCATCAGGCATCATGGCTGCCACCAAGCCTGCTGGCCAGCCCCAGCTCCTCTTCGTCGATGGATCCTTTGAGGACTTGGCCGCCGAGATGGCCGACTACCTCAAGGCCGAGGACGCCAAGCAGCTCCTGGGCCAGGACAAGAAGCCCTCCAACGAGGATGTCCTCGCCAAGCTCGTCGCCGCGTCGGGTGCGCTCAACACAGTGCAAGAGAAGGAGTACACGGCGGCCTCGAACCTCATGATCCACCTGGTCCTCCAGTCCTCCGACCCCAAGAAGTTCCTGCCCTCGCTGTGCGGCACCTTCGCCAAGCCGCTCGTCAGCTCCCCCGTGCATGGCGTCGGCCTGTCGCTCAACGCCCTGACGACCGTCTTCAACCTGCTTGAGCCCACTGACCCCATCCGCGCCCGTGTCTTCATGGAGATTCTCAAGTTCCTCCGCGCGCACAACATGTACGAAAGCCTGCGACAGTACGCCGACAAGCTGCCCGAGTGGCTGAACGCCTGGGGTACGGCTCCCGACTACCAGCGCAAGATCTACGAGGAGATTGCCGAGGTGGCGCTGGAGGCTGGCGAGCAAACGTGAGTTGGACCCCCCGAGTTGTAGATGAGCGGGACTCGTCGCTGGAATATGGAGTTACAAAATTGTCATGAGTCTCTGCTCGAAGCAATTCTGAAAAGATGGCGGTGACTCATCGTCGAGAGCGCCGATAGTTTTTGGGTCATGGCCAATTTTGATACTAACAACGTACAGGGAGGGCTATGAGTATATCCTCAAGGCTCTACGCACATTCGATTCGGATGAGAAGGACGACCCCTCTTCCGAAGAGGCCCAGCGACTATCTCTCCGCGCAGTCCGCTTGGCCCTTCTCTCAAACACTTACTTCCTTTTCCAAGACCTGCGGGGCATCCCCAGCGTGCAGGCCCTCAGCGACAGCCAACCTGTATACTCGCAACTGCTCGACATCTTTGCAGAACAGGACCTTGAGGACTACAACGACTTCAACGAAGAGCACGAGGGTTGGGTCGAGAAGGAGAAGCTGGATCACGACAAGCTGCACCGCAAGATGCGACTGCTCACGTTTGCCAGTCTAGCGGCGGCCACCCCCAGCCGCGAGATTGAGTACTCTAAGATCACCAAGGCTCTTCAGATCCCCGAGGGAGAGATTGAGATGTGGGCCATCGACGTGATCCGAGCAGGTCTTGTCGAGGGCAAGCTGTCGCAGCAGCGACAGATGTTCCTCGTGCACAAGGTCACGTACCGCGTGTTCGGGCAGAAGCAGTACCAGGAGCTCGCGACGCGCGTGGACCACTGGCGAACGACGCTGCAGAACGTGCTCGAGGTGCTTCGCCAGGAGCAGGCCAACGCCAAGACGCAGCGGGAGCGGGAGCAGCAGGAGCTGGACCGCAAGGTGGCCAACGCCGGAGCGGGCAGCAGCGGACAGGGCGAGCGCCGGCGACAGCAGCGCGAGCGAACTGACAATGACGACTAAGCAAAAACGAAATATCTCTTTTACAAAGGCGACCAAAGGAAGATGGGCAAAGACTGAAGGGGAAGATGGATGAGGGGCGGGCGGCGGCTTGGGAATGTTGGGTACATTGGAACACGCGCTCCGTGTTAATTACGAAAACATTTGGGCCGGGGCAAAAGAATTCTGAAGGAAAACGAGGGTTACTATATGGCGTAGCCGGTTTTTGACATGACGCGGACTTCTATCCCCCCTGGCATTGAGACGGGAGAAGGGGCACTCTTTTCTCGGTAAAATAGAATCAATTCATCGAAGGGCTTGACAAATGAAGTTGGTTGTCGGGGTGATTTGGTTTGTGAATTTTGTATAAGTGATGTATGAATTATGCCACCTTGAGTTATCCCAGCCCATCACTTTCCAGGTCTTGGTACATACCCCGCCGCCGTCCATCGAGGCTGGGTCGACACCACAGCCCCTCCCGTCCCTCATCGAGTCCAGCGTCGGTTCAGCTTGAACTCCCCCACAACCGTTGGAAGTGGCACAGAGTCAATTATATCGTCTTCATCTGGTCTTTTCATCTCTGCATATCCGGATATTGTTTATCTCTCCTTTGTTAGCGCACAATGGCCAGGACCAGAAAGTCCCGCCTCCAAAACCTCAAGGAGCAGTGGCAATCCCAGCCCGAGCCCGTTCCCGAGCCTAGGACTCTTAGGACTCCCCGATCGCAGATGAGGCGCGGGCTCAAGGGCCTGTTTAGCGATGGGCAATGGTGGTGTACGCGACCCTCTCTCTTCAGATGCATCTCTCTGTTTTTGTTGTAGGTGTGCTGACCCCGCATCCATAGGCAATTGTGAACCGCGCAAGAAGATGAACCTCCTAGAGACCAAGAAGGAGGGCCCGACCAGGGGCAAGTTGTTCTACAAGTGCTTCGACTGCGACCTGTTCATCTGGTGGGACCAGGCTCGCGTTAGGGAGATGGGACTTCCCTCGTCGGCATCCAGGCCGGTCGATCAGGATGTCGGCGACGTAGCTGCGGCGGCTTCGCCAAAGACTCCCTCGTTGACGCAGAAGCAACTCACCGCGTACGACTACGAGAGCACCACCCCCAGCAGTACCAGCCGCCGCCGTCGCCGGGACGAGTCGGACTCAAGGTCGGATACTAAGGGTGCACCCTACGACGAAGTCTCTGGGTTTGCGGCCGCGGCCTCGAAGCGTAAGCGGGACGTCTTTGAGGACGACAGCGATAGCTTTAGTGACTTTAGTTCCGGGGAGGAGCGCGAACTCATTGAGATTGCGGACAAGAGCGCCGAGAAGCTCAAGGCCCAGCCGCCGCCGCCGGCCGATACCAGTAGCAGCAGCAACAGCGCCTTTACGACGCCGACTCACCCGCGGTCCTCGTCGGCCATGGTCGCCGGCCTGCCCACTCCTTCGGTCTCGCGCACCCTCTTCCCCTCAGCCAAGCGCCAGAAGCACGTCTCGTTCGAGGACGTCCCGGCGACAGCCACAGCAACGACCGCGTCCTCCTCGACCGCCAGCCCCGCGACCCCCGGCCGGTCCACGCCTGGGACAAACACCACGCCCAGCTGATCCGTCTCATCATCTGCATTAAACGCCACAACCACAACCACTGCTACCACGCCCGACCGATCCCCCTCCGCAGCCCTTCCCCCCAGCAGAACCCCCCCCCAACGACGACGCCTGCGCCTGCGACGTGACCGACCAAGTCATGTCCCTCCTCCGCGACCAGGCCGTTGACGCCGCGGCGCTGCGCTCGGTGCGGTCCGTCCTCGAGGTCGCGGCCCGGCGGGCAAGGGGCCTGGCCCTGGGCCGCGAGTCGGCAAAAGGTGGCGTGTGCGGGCGCGCGATGAGACGGGCGCGCGGCTGCAGGAGCGGGTGGTGGCGCTGGAGAATCGGGATGCCATGCACAGGAGGCAGATTACCAACTTTAAGGCGAATTTGATGAAGATGTATGAGGATATCTAAGGGGGAGAAGAGGGAATCATAAAGCGAGTGCGGGGTGGTGTGTATGGATGAACGAATGGATGAATGGGTGCCTGGTTGTGGGTGGTCATGGAAAGTAATGAACTGTATGTAAGCGATTTGATGCTCCTGGATGCTGGTTGCTGGATATTGTAGTTAGCTTAGGTATACCCTTTTCAGATTGACTTGATCCGACAATGTAACGGATATGTTCTTCTTTGCAATACTCGGGACGCTCAGTGCCAAAACACACATGCCAATATGGCAGGCAATCCATCGCTCTCAGTGTCAGGATACCTCATCATCATCTCTCATCCAACAATCTCATACAACCATCTCACATAAGACGCACCATGGTAAAAGAAATAGTTCTTTTCAACTAAAAAATCGACAAATACATAGGGTTGGGGTTTTCGTCTTATTCAAGACACCCTTTGCCTCCCATATCCCACATGCCACATCCCTTTTCTTCTCCTCTTCACCCCCGGCGTCACGGATATATGTCTCGCACATCTTTCAGTTTCATCACATAAAGGAGACGCTGCCACGCGCATAATCATACCAAGTCCCAGCAATCTATAAAACTCCTCTTCCGCTCCAGTGGCTCTCATGACCGGCCCCCTGCTTAGTATACACGCTTGAAGGGAGGCACGGGCTTGCATTCGTTCTCGTCGAGCGTCGTGGAGATGACCTTTCGGTACTTGAGCTCGACGGGTCCGTGAGGCTTGGTCTGGAACGAGAGCGTATGCTTCATCCAGTTGACGTCGTCACGTTCAGGGTAGTCCTCGCGGGCATGGGCACCACGCGACTCCTTTCGGTTGGCGGCCGACGTGGCGGTTTGCATGCTGTCGTTCATTGTTAGTACATGGTTATGAATGAAGTTCAGCACGGATAAACTTACGCGCAGGTGAGGAGGTTGCGGAGCTCGAGAGTCTCGACGAGATCAGAGTTCCAGATCATGCTGCGATCCTTCATGCCAACCTGAGAGTACATGGCATCAATCTCCTTCATCTTGCGGACACCCTCGTCCAAGCTCTCCTGGGTTCGGAACACGCTGACCTCGGTCTGCATGGCCTTCTGCATGGCCAGGCGGATCTCGGCAGTGCTCTTGGGGCCGTCGGCGGTTCGGACCTTGTCGAGCGTCTCGATGTGGTCGGCGGCGGCATCGGCGGCCGTGGGCTTCAGCTTGTCGCCGGGGTTGAAGTTGTCGCGGATGGTGTGCGAGACAGCACGGCCAAAGACAACCAGATCCAGGAGAGAGTTGGCACCGAGACGGTTAGCACCGTGGACAGACACGCAAGCGGCCTCACCGCAAGCGTACAGGCCAGGAACGATCTTATCCTCGCCATTCTCGTCGACAGTGAGGACCTCACCAGTGTATCGAGTGGGAATACCGCCCATGTTGTAGTGGACGGTAGGCAGGACGGGAATGGGCTCCTTGCGGACATCGACACCGGCAAAGATACCGGCAGTCTCAGAGATACCGGGCAGACGCTCGGCAAGAATCTCGGCGGGCAGATGGCTGAGTTGGAGGTAGATGTGGTCCTTCTCGGGACCGACACCGCGACCATCACGAATCTCCATGGTCATGGATCGGGAAACGACATCTCGAGAAGCAAGATCCCTGGCGGTGGGAGCGTAACGTTCCATGAAACGCTCACCCTCCGAATTGAGCAGGTAACCACCCTCACCACGAGCACCCTCGGTGATCAGGCAACCGGAGCCGTAGATACCAGAGGGATGGAACTGGACGAACTCGAGATCCTGGTTGGGGAGACCGGCGCGGGCAACCATGGCCATGCCGTCACCGGTGCAGGTGTGGGCCGAGGTGCAGCTGAAGTAGGCACGTCCGTATCCGCCAGTGGCCAGGACGGTGTGGTTGGCGAGGAATCGGTGCAGGGTGCCGTCCTCCTGGTTGTAGGCGAGGACACCGCGGCACTCGCCGTCCTGCATGATGAGCTCGAGGGCGAAGTACTCGATGAAGTAGTTGGTCTTGTGGCGCAGAGACTGGCCGTAGAGGGTGTGGAGGAGGGCGTGGCCGGTTCGGTCGGCAGCAGCGCAGCATCGGTAGGCCTGGCCACCCTTGCCGTACTTTTGCGATTGACCGCCGAAAGCTCGCTGGTAACTAAGAGCCGTTTAGCAGGCCGCCAGGTTCAGCATCGTCGTGGCACTTACATCTTGCCCTCCTCAGTTCGCGAAAAGGGGCAGCCGTAGTTCTCGAGCTCGATAATGGAAGCGGGAGCCTCGCGGGTCATGTAGTGGATGGCGTCCTGGTCACCAAGCCAGTCGGAGCCCTTGACAGTATCATACATGTGCCAGCGCCAGTCGTCCTCGTGCATGTTTCCGAGGGCGGCGTTGATGCCGCCCTGGGCAGCGACGGTGTGGGATCGGGTCGGGAACAGCTTGGAAATGCACGCCGTGTTGAAGCCAGCCTCGGCGAGACCAAAGGCGGCACGGAGGCCGGAGCCACCGGCGCCGACGACGAGGGCATCGTACTCGTGATCCTGCACACAAAGTGGTCAATTACGGGTATTCGTGAGACGGCAGGTCGGACGCGGGAGTTCGACATACGATGACGGAGTACTTGGTGCTCACAAAGGGCGAGGCCTCCTTGGCACGCAGCGGACCGTTGGCGATGACGCGGGCTGTTCGAGGGGGAGCTTTGGTCAGCCAACACCTCGGGCAATTGGATTGCGGGGAGGACAAAAGGAGAGCTTACCGGCAGGTCTGGTGGTAGAGAAGGCCCTGGCGGAAAGCCTGGGGACCTTGGAGAACTGATTGACGAGAGTTAGCGACTGGGAGCGAGGGAGAGTGCGTCGAGGGAGCGAAGCTGGTGATGGTGGTTTTTGGAGGGTAACCCGGGCCGGTCCAAGCAGGGAACAAGGACTCGAGCAATGGGCGACGGCGGCGACGAGGGGACAATAAGTTGCAGGGGAGAAGGGGTTTGTTAGCAGCGACGTACAGAAGGGCCAGCGGCGAACCGCCTCAATGCCATAGAAGAAGCCATCATCAACTCTTGACTGTGTCACCAGGCTGCATCCGAGGTGGAATTGAAGATGAACGGGGTCAAGTTTTTTGGTTTTCTGGGGGGACGAGGATTTGGGGAAAGGCCCGGTAGCAGGGTGCTGTGGCCACGGGCGAATTGCGATGGATTCTTTTTTTTTCTTGCGCCCACCAGCACCTAGCTTCCCGTGTCTACCAGTAATTTTTTAGGCGCATGCGGCTGGCAGGCTGCTGCATGCTGAGTGACTGCGACAACACCCAGCCTACGGATTCTCTCGGCTCCTCGGTTGATCCGGCCAATCAGCGTGCGCTTATTAGCAGCTCCGCGTCCATTATTGATCCCCCTCAAAGACGCCGCAAGGTGTGCCGCCACGGGAGCCTCTAACCACGACGGAAAGAGAACCTGGACATTGAATGCCGGCCGAGGTGCTTTTCCTCGTACAAATCAACTGCAGGCCCTTCCTTTCTCTCTCCTTCTGAACTCACGTAAAACCCAATTCAATCCCGTTTTATTCCCTTCTTGGCCATCGCACGTGAAGTGCACCACGCCGACTTCTCCCTTATTCTCGTTCACCTCGGGAATTATCTTCGGCACCGTTCCATGACGAGCACAACCAAGAACTTCACCCCCCATCACGTGCCGAGCCGGAACGCCTTTCATCCATCTTCGGCTCCACTGCCCTCTCCCCGCGATCCAAACTACCGCTCTCGCGCCAACGGACACAAAGCCGATCGATCCCTCCGTCTCTCCCCGATGCCTTGGTTCGAACATTCAATTGAACCATATCACATCACCATATCTTATCAAGTCCCCAATTCATCTTGTCAATCCTGTTCCTACACGTTGCTTCAGACTTCCTATGCAACTCAGGCTCAACATCACTTCAGCATCCTTTACAGCTCAGAATTAGATACATTCTTTTGATAAAATTTCATCCTACCCGGAACAATGCTTCCGAGCCGCCGCTTGCGAAATGACAACTTCACCATGGGTGTGACTTATTCGACATCGCCCATGACACTCGTGGCAATACCCAAAACTTCCCCGCTTACCTATTTAAGTTGCACATGACACTTTGTCAAATTGTAATCATAACGGTAAAATCTAAGAACAAAGACCTCAGGTCCTTGGCAATAAACGTAGCCACCCCGGGGGAACACCATATCTTCTACCTCTAGGCCGTCAAGGCATCTCAACCCATGCAACCGACCAAATCATGATAACCACCAACCAGAAACGATACCACCTCTTCTCAACGCCATCCTCCCGGCAACGGCCTCTAGTTGGCAAGGACGTCCCGCAACATTACCAAAAAGTTGTCCTTCAGCTTGTGCACCTCGCTGACCGGAGGCTTCTCTGGTTCTCCCGCGCGACTTCGGAGTCGATCTTGCCTCTTCGCTCTCCGTCTCCTCTCGGCCTCGATGGGGTCGAGATCGTCCTCCTCTTCTGCCTCTTGCTCAGAATCGGACCCGTCTTCGTAGGCCATGTCTTCGAGATCCTCCTGGTCCAGTCCAAAGTCGGTCGACTTGAAACTGTTCATGCCCAGGGGCATCATGTCGCTGCCGACGTGGCCCTCTGCCGCCATCTTTTGCCGCGTCTTGTCGTTGTGCCACTTCTTTCGCGCCTCTTGCCAACAAATGAGCGAGTCAATCTCTTCAGTCGCCTTCTTCTTGCCTATCACGCCAGAGCTGACGCCTCCCTCGAACAACGCATTGACGTTCAGTGTTCCGTTGGCAGGGCCCTTTCGCAAAAACTCGAGGATACCCTCGATCCATTCCATGAGCTGGGTAAAGAGCCCGTTGTCGTGCGTATGCACCTCGTGCACAAACTTGTAGAAATTGTGCTCGTGTCTTTGACACAAGTCGATGAATGCTTGCACCGTCTGGTTAGGATCTGCCGAAGCATCTTGCTCCCTGCACTTGTCCACCACCTGGATCATGTCGTCGATGAACACAGCAAAGTCCGTCACACTATTGTAGACGTTTGCCGACTTGTACACTCGCACGAGCGGTTCGTAGAAGATGGTAAACAGATCCCGGAAGAGTTGAAGCGTGACGGGTTCCTCGATGAGCTCAAGCATCATTTGCTTGTCTCGTTGACGAGTGCACAACTTCAGGAACTGCTTGAGGTATGAGAACAGCTGAGCTCCTTGCCGCAGCTCCTCATCCACATTTTCAACCGCGTTGTTGAACGCGACATAGGCATTGAACAGCCTTTGGACTTGCTCTCCTGTGAGCTCAGGCTCGATCAGCTCAGATCTGAGAATCACCACGATCAAGTCCATATCCTCTGCATCGGCCTCCTCTCGCAGCGCAATCTTGATATACTCTTCGGACTGAGTATATTTTTGCAGCTTGTCTGTGAAGACCGGATCTGCAATCTTGGCAGCCAAAGTGTCAATCGATCTTTGGAAGCTCTTGATCCCATCATGAAGGGTAAGCGAGAAGATTCGCTGCATCAGGGACCGGGCCCCAAAGGGCTGAGCGAGGAAGATGTCAAGAACGCCAGACATGACGGCTGCGGGGTTGGCAATTCGAATAACGTTCTTGAGGACCGAGTATGGGATAAGAGAGTGAATGCGTCTGGCTTGAGCAAACAATTCGGGTGAGTTGTCCTCGGCAAGGAAGAGGTGATAGATGACGGCCGCAATTTCAATCCGAAGCCACTCTGCAAACTTCCGATACTGAATGCTGAGGTCCTGGATTGTCTCTTTCTCTTTGATCTCCTTGAAAAGCATCGTGAGGCCGTTTTGCTCCACGATATCACGTCGGAATCTGAATCATGTTAGTGGCTTCTTCGTCACGTATCATGACTCTAACTCACTGTTCCATATACTCATCCAGCTCAGCTGCTCGCTTCCTCGCGATCTCGTAAAACTGACGTTGCTCTTCCATCCGCTTCTCATCAAGCAGCTTTCTTCGGATGATATCTTCGACATCCTCGTCTGTAGGGGTTATTGGTTCGTGACTCAGGAACTCTTGGATGGCTTTGGTGTTGGCAATCTGTGGGTTTGACAGAAGGGATCGGATGAATGCGCGAAGCGAGATTCGCTGATTCTCGCGCCATAGAACCACGGGCTAACAGCCTGTCAGCTTTATCGATTGAAATAGCTAACCAGACATACCTCTTGCTTGGTGGGGGACGGGTTGAGGGGGCTCAGTCTGCCTCCTTCGGTAGACGCTCGAGGAGATGCAATTCCCGGCGAGGGAAGCCCTCTAGATAGCACCGATACAGAAGAACCGCCTCTCCTATGGCCTTCGTACTTGTTAGAGCAAGCACACGGATTGCTGGTTTAAAAACGTACCGGCAGGACTTAATGACGAGGAATCGACCGCAACTGTGAGGCCGGTAAATCGAGTAGAAACCGACGAGATGGACGAGTCTGAATCATTGCCGTTACTCCACCCAGACTTGAGCGTCGTCGTGGTATCGCTCTTGTTCTTCTTGGGCAAGTCCGGAAGAATCCTCCCCGGAAGCTCCGTTCGCAACCTCCTGTGCAGCCTAGCAAAGTCGCTGTACCTTCGGGCGATGAAGTGTTCCAGCTCCCCCCTCTGCTTCACGCGAAGCAGGTACTCGGCGTGCTTGTGGTGCCTGATAGTGTGCTTGACGTTGGTGATACGCACACCGGCGACATTGACGTCCCACCCGTTGATATAGTTGCCCTCGGGCAGCGTGTGCATCACCCCAGTTTCAATGGCGTTGCTGTCAACGATTTCAATCTCGGAGAACCTGATGCGTTCCTCGAAGCCAGACGACGTTCCAATCCCGGACACCATCATGAGCTCAACAAGCTTCTTAGCTTTGATGGCCAACTTGCGGCGCTTGGTCTCCTCGAGGCGATCCTCAGAGGAGGAGATTTGTTTCCCAGCAAACGACTCAAGGAACTACAGTATTTCTTTTGTCAGCATTGCGAGATGCAGACGGCGTCCATTCCCTGCCACTTACCACCTGCAACTTGTCCTGCCAAAACTCCTTCTCCTTCGCTTTATCCAGGAACGGAAAGTCGCGAACGTGGTTCACAAAGATGTATCGCAGGATAGGCAGCTCCGACTCTTGTGGGGAGACTTCGCCATGTTCGGATCGGAAGGGCGCGCCGAATCGCTGGAGTGCGGTGGTGGAGTTGAGCTCGTTGATTTCCCATTTGACCTGTTCCGAGATGAGCTCTCTCTTGAGGTCTTTCCAGCATGCGGTCTCAGGTCAGCTTTTGTTCGAATTCGTTCGCTTTGCGCAAAGCGCGCGGGTGAGGGGTACGCAAAAAGGCGACGACGCTACTAACAGTGTTCTTGTCTGCCCGTCAAAGACTGGCCCGGAGGCACCACATCGCCGCTCCTTTTCCGCGTTGCGCGTATGGGCGAGTCCACGGGCGCGTCTGAGGCGACAGTGGCAGCTTTTGAGGGCTTTTCTGACGAGTTGGTGGCGGTCATAGCTTGCGACGAGAGGTGAGGTTGCCGGAGATGGTGGGAGGTGGTGGAAGGCGGGGGAATCGACGGTGAAGAGTCGAACTGAGGCGTCCTAGCCGGACCAAAAGATATCCGCGAGGTTTAATGGCCCCGAATCCCCCGACTCACTCGACGGTCGCGTCCTTGAGTCGTTTCGGTCAACACGCCGCACGTCAGTTCCGAACGGCCCAGCTTTCAGGATTGTTGGTTCGTGTTGTTGGCCGTGGTGGTGCTGGTTAGGTGAACTCGGGCTTTTGGCGGGGCAAAGCTTGCTCCTGTAGCTTTCCGGCTCGCGGATATCCCCCTCTGGCGTTTACCCTACCCGCGCTTCCAGTTGGGCGCCCGGACCTTCAAAAAGACGGTTCAGCGGGCGTATCGTATCCGTACGTATTCGCGATAGCTGCAGCGAGCACCTGCAGCGAAGCGTTCGCCGTAATTCTTTCGCGTGCAGTAAATTGCCCTACGTCAGTCGCTGCTTCTCCACTGAAAGGCAGGTTCGGGTGGAGTTCCAGTTGCAAGCGGAAGATCTCTTGCCGACCACTCAGCGCTTGTTCGTTCTTTTTTTTGACACGGCGCTTCGTGAAATTGGCGTTTCTCGGAAGACGGCAGAGGAAAGTCTGAAGGGCTTCTTTTACGGCAGTAGTGGTTTTCCATTCGGCGCTCTTCTTCCTCGTTATGTACAATGATTATATTCTCCCCCGGGCCAAGTCATGGGCCATGCAAACGCTGGCGTACGAGTTGAAAGCACTAAGATGAGGGGCATGACGTGTGCTGCCAAGTTCCAAGCCACCCGCCCAGACAATCACAGCCCTGTTGCTCGGGATCGCGGTGCCGTGTGAGAAGGCTGTTTTGTCATTCCTTCAGTGAAGGCGAGGAGAGATGCCAATGCCAAGGGCCTCGCGTCTTCCATGATCCATGCCCTCGCCACATAGTGGCCTTTTTGGGAAGAGGGAGATTTTCAAAAGGCAACACGCGTGTCATGACTACTGGACCTTGTGAGTCGCGGCTCTTTTCTTGGGATCAGGGGTTCGAGAGTAAGATCAGGTTTGCCCGGTCAGACTCAATCAGAGACGGTAGACTGCGATTGCATTGGGTTTCAGCGAGACGGCCCGATGACCACGCCCCGAGACCAATTTCAACCCGAAACCCAAAACTGATGAACTCATGTAGTCTGGGCAGGTACCTCTATCATCGAGTGAGATTTCGTCCGCACGTCAACACCGACGGGATGGAAGCGTCCGTCCTCCAAGCACAATGTAACCCCTCGCCAACATCGATCCAACAAGGCTGCTTGATGAAATAAGTTAATTGCCTACCAGAGCGACGCAGTACTGTAGTAATTTGCATCCTTCCCAAACCGTAAGGAACATGGTCATTCACATGCTCGGGTGCATTCTTACAGACTGGGCACGAGAGCACCAATTCCATATCTCGCCCCCCCCTGTTTGCGTGTACGAATATTCACATCCCGTCCCCATTCACTCAGCATTCCAACAAACGTCCCGTCAATTCGTCCGCGACATGCCAACATGGTCCTCCTCCTCCACCTTTCTAACTCTGACGTTTTGCCAAATTGCTTCCAAATCATGCCGCCGCCCCCTTCGGTCCGCAAACCGAACGAAAAGGCCCGGTGCGCTGGCCGTCCGCAGCCCGAGGTGGCATGGCGAAAATGGCGGACTGCTGAGAAACTGTGGCTTTGCTTTCTCTCCAGAATGTGACGACGCAAGCAAGGGAGGCGCCTCTTTCTTTCTTGGCTAGAAGTGAGTGGCCGAGAGAAACGCACGAAAAAAAAAAGCCAGACGCCGAGCACGTCTCTCCTACGATGTCCCCTCCCACCTAGTGGAATACCCAAGTACATGCCCGTCAAGTCCTCTGTAAGAATGCTAGGAATAGACGGCACGGCCTTGGCGGGAAGGGTCAAAAGTCGGCATTGCGGCGTTCGTCGGTGGTGTGGAGTTTGAGAACAAAACTTGGGAGTCCCCTCCCTCACCCTACCGGGCGCGCCGAACGTCCAGTGGGCGGCATGATGCATCTGCAGACATTGCGTAACGAGACGAGATGAGCAAAAGGCCTTGGTTTGCTGGCCTGCAAGGCGCATTGCATGTTGCTTGGCCGTTTCAAGATGACGACCTACTGGCTCCGTACGCACATGTGTATCGTGTATGGGCTACTTGAGGATCACAACACAGGAGAGAGCCAAGAAAAAGAGGGCTGCACAGGCAGAAATGAGGTCTTCATAGCTCATCAAACACACGTAATCTCTCGCCTCCATCGACGTGCCTCTTGCGCAGGTAAGTCCCCTCGTCGTCGTCGTGGCTCTCCATTGGAATCTCCGTGTGCCCGGCCTCCTTGCGAGACTCGATGATCGACTCTGCCACGCGGGTCTCCGTACCTATTAACGCCGACCTCGGAGGGCTGTACTGCGCGCCAAAGAAGTAGATCAAGATGATGGCCAGCGACACGATGGACATGCAGATCCAGATGGCCTTGAGCCGCCGCCGCGTCTTCTCCTGCGACTCCTTGTCCAGGCGGTCCCAGCCCTCCACGCGCCGACGCACCACGTCGACCCGGTCGCTTAGCGAATGGATCTTTGCGCGACCGTCCTGGATCCTCGTCTGGAGGGACTCGATGCTGGCCTGCTGGTCCTCGAACTGGCCGAACCCGGCAATCTGCTCGGCGATGTCGTTCTCGATCTCCTTGGAGTCTCGGTCAAAGTCGCTGTGGATGTTGCGCGACGTCTCGGCGAGGTCTCTCAGGGCGGTGACGGTGTTTTGAAGGGTGCTCATCTTTTCCAAGACGGCGTAATATGTATCGTCGAGCTGTCGAGACGCAGTCGTAGAAAACCCGTGGAGCTCGACGAGCGACTGCCTCAGACCTCTAGAAATGCAGTAACGTCAGCAAAACCCCTACTCAGTAGCATAATAAACGGTTCTGTCAACTCACTCAACCTGCGTCGACGTCTTCTCCTGCTGCTCCTCCTTGAGTTTCTCTTCCTTGGGCTCGGTCTTCTGCTGCGTCGTCTGCGGAACGGCCACGACGGGCACCGGGCCCCGGAGGACGTCCTCCTCTCGCTGCAGCATGACGCTCGGGCGACGGCTCTGGTCTGGGCTGATTATGGGCGTGACGCCCTCTGAGCGAGACATTTCGACTGAGGTGGCACTCCAGAGGAACGGGTTCGCGGACGTGGTGGACTGGGCCGAGGGTCTATCCTCATAGTAGCGGTCCCTGCGGGTGTTGGTGCGCGAGAGCTTCGCCGGCGACGCGAAGTCGGTGATGGAGCGCTTGAGCTGGTGGCGGCTTCCGCCGGACCTGGTTCGGGAGACGGACTCGCTCGACGCCCGCGGGCTGAAGTTGCTGGCCATTGGGGGGAGGGTGGTGGCTTTTGCCGGGACGGGCTTCTTCCTTGCTTGTCGACGTGTTTCCGTGTGGCCTGTGTGTGTGCGTGTGTGTGCGGTGTGTGTGGTTTCTTTGGGCTGTCTTGCCCCGATTCGTCGTTCCCTTGGATGGAACCCTGCCGTGAACAAGTCCGTCCGTCTCGTCGTCCAAGTTTGGACTTCCCTCCACCGCGACGAGTGACGCAAGGCTGCGTGACGCCAGGGTCAGCAGCTCACGCCCTGGCAGCTTCCAAAAGTGGCCGTGCACGCTGGCTGCCAGGTCTCACTCACATGTCACTTCCGCGGCTGCGTCCCGTCTGTGAGTTATCGAATTCCGACCGTCCAGACAAAGTCATTTAATCGGCACCTCAGTCCAGGGGATAATCATGTCTGAAATTTTGATAAATTTTGCGAGGACCCAGGTCATTTATTACCCCGCGCATATTCATTAAACTGGACACTTTAATCTAACTACCTCCAAAACCTTCCTCCACCATATGCCATCGTATTTTATATTCCATTCCAGTTGCCTTAACGACCGTCAAACGCCCTTGGACTTGAGACAAATTTAAGTGCTTGAAAGATGAGGTTGGAGCCTGGGACAGGAAGAAAGGGAGTCAGGAGGTCGCCCCTTCGTGTCTGACATCAATCCATATTCATCTCCCGACTCATCTCGAGGAGGTCCCAGGCCCCAGTTTTCGCCTCCGGGTGAGATGAGATGTTGTTGCATCATTATAGCTCGTATTGGTAGTTGTCGATACTCCTGATCGGATCTGGCGGGTCGAGGGGGATCAAGAGTTGATCAGCTTGTTTCGCTTCTCCTTGCGTTTCAACCGCTCAACCCGCTTCTTGTGCATCTTCGCGGCCATCTGCTCGTATCGCTCCTTCTCCTCCTTTCTCGCTCGCTTGTCTCGGATGGCCTGGATTCGTTGCTGTGCAGTTTTCGTCAGCGTTCCCGTCGTCCCCGATCGCAAAGAGCCCATCGTCATCGTACCTGGCGCTCCTCTTCCTTCTCTGCCTTCATCTCCTTCTCCTTGGCCTTCATCTGCGCCATAAGGGCGCGCTCCTGGGTTCTCTTCTCGTACGACTTCAGTCCAGCGGTCGGTCGGAATGCCTTTTTCGGGGCGTGCCATTGCTTGCCTAGTTTCGTCGTCAGCTCTGTGAGGTGTTACTGGCATTTGAGGCGGGGGTACCATTTTTTCGCATGCCCTGGGGGGGAGCAGGCTTTGACACGGCCACAGGGGCCACAGTCTCCTCGTCTGACATGTTTCGTGTTGGGTAGAATCTCTGCAGTCGCAAGTATCCGTATAGCTCGAGGACGTGCTGTCCACCGACACCAAATTTTCTGCCGGCAAAAAAAGTTACAGCGGGGAACATTCAAAGGCGGTCAGAGCCGAGGCGGGACGAGTGTGGCTGACGTGCTGACTACGCATATTACCCCACACATAGTGTGGCTGAAATTCAGGGTCTCTTTGACCCACCAGCGCAGCTCAAGTTAAGGGGGTTGATGAGAAGGGGCGGCTGTTGCAGCGTAACGTTTCACGATTTTGGACGACGGCATTCATTTCGTCGCTTATTTATCAGGAGGCACTTCCAATTTTCCACGTGCAGCGAGGAGGGTCAGTCAGATCCTCCTCCCCCCCTCTTACGGCATAGCATGAACACTCCATCCTGTGCATGAAATGGGATGAACGCCTCAGTTCCAGAGGCAGACGGTGATTGGCATTCCGGGGATCATGGGCTGAAGAGCCTCACTGCCGGAACTCGTCGCTATTGGGTCGGGATGAACGGGCTTTCAGCTGTGATCAAGCAGTCGTGAGCGGCCTCCCACGGCCTCGGGTTTCCCCTTTGAGGCTACCTGCGTGCGAAGCCATATTACGTTTAGTGACTTCGTATTGCAACGCGTGGACATGCAGAAGTGCGGTATGCCGAGGGGCCAGCCGTAATCATAACGGATTCCGCAGTGTGCCAACTATCGGGCTTGGGGCAGTATCCGTATGAACGGCACCACCAGCACAGTTGCTGCCTAGGCGTCCATCGTCATAACTTCGGACGGAGGCCCGTACAGAACGGCAAGCTCCTACTGTGCCAAGGTCAAGAATTGTTTACGGGAAATCCAACATCAGGCCAGGATCACCGGTGCCCCTGCAGGTCATTCATCCTCCTTCACCCTGGTCTCTCATCGTATTTGACCAGAGCGAATGCGCGTGCCCCCCCTGAATGTTCCTCGCCGCTAGGGATATGCGGAGTCGGTCGGGTCAAGTCTGGCTCCAGTAGCAAGGTCGACAAGCCAATATCCGTCCAAGAGGGAAGAAAAAAGTCATGATCGATATCTCTTCTCGGTTCTCCAAGGAACAACTTTACGTTCCCGGGATCCGAGTTCACATGGTAGGGAGGGGGACGCACGAGAACGGATCTCGTACATCATGAGGGCGACGTAATTAATAACTGGCAAATTGGCTTATTCGAGGCTGTGCTATAGGCAAATGTCCGAGACGACGGTCACCATGAGCAATGCTGCTGAGCTGGCGAAATTGGGCTTCGCGGACGGGAAAGTGATTGTCTCGGATGCCAGCCCGTGAGACGCATCGCATAGAACAGAGCAAGGAAGCCTATCCTTCGTACAAGGTGCAATGCAAAAGCAAACAAACCAGGCAGGCCCCCAAGGATACGGATAGATTTCAGCCCTTTCATGACAATGAAATTGCTGTGCTCGCAGTGGAGTGCATCGAGACAACGAACCGGAACATTGAGCGAGGGAGGGCCCCTGGAGAGGCTTGGCTGGTGGGGATGGGCTCATGGGAGCTCGTGGCACACCAGATCATCACGAGCACGAGGACGAAGGGCGAAAAGCGTGGTTTTTGTTCGCTGGGCGCTAAGGCCATAATTGTCACGACAACCGACGGTAAACAAGTCCCTCTATGCCTTTGACGGGACGGGATGCCTCTCCTTCGAACTGCATCTGGCGACGTTGCCGACATGCCAAGACACCATGAGAGAGCCCATCCATTGCCCGTGGCTCCGTTTGCGGGGATCTGGTCATGTTGCCCATTTGTTAAAGGCTCTAGAGGTTCCGTCGAGGCGCCGATAACTCATCGGTATCAACATTTCTCAGCGCCGCATGCACATTGCACTGAGTAACGACGATGCATGCGAACGAAGCCTCCTGCAATGTCGACCAGATCTGATGCATTCTGCATGCCGTGAGACGTTAATTCGCTTGTCGGCGGCAATCGAGGTCCATCCAAACGGGGAGTTAGCGCAGCTGAGGGGGCATCCATCCCGTTCCCAACTCGGAAGAGACATTCTCTGGAGGTCTGAATTGAGAAGTCCAAGCCTCCATTGCACCGTCATCCGCTGCATCATCACCAATGTACGTACCATGACCCCCCGTCCAAGGGACCACGGCCGAACGACAAGGAACGTGAGCCGGGGCCCCAGTTCCGCAGAGGACGCCAGAGAAGGGGGCTCGATCTTTGCCGGTCGATATCGGAGCAATTGGATACGAAGAGAGAGGAGGAAGCCTCAACACTTTCCATCCGAGACATCTGCGCCGGATATTGATTGATGGCTTTTGCCGAGCGCAGTTGGATCTCTTCCCGGGGCAATACGTAATCCCCAAGGCTTTCCATCTGCTCTCGGCGTCGGCGGGTAATCTCTCTCTTTCACTTGGGCGACCTGTCCAGCTGGACTTTTTGTGCAAGTGGGACGCCAAAACGAGGCCAGGTCATCCTAAGCAGATGGATGTGGATCGAGGCGAAGACGGAAAAAAGCAAAAGGGAGGAAAGCATGAATGTCACTTCTGCGTCGTCGTCGACTTCTCAATAGCGCCTCGTCGACTCCCATGGTCGAAACCATCGAGTCAATTGTGTCGAGGTTGAAGTTGTTCCCCCGGGCCTCGATGGCCTCGAAGTCTCTCGACGACCGGTCCCAGGCTGGGCTCGCATGATGCGGCTGTGACGACTAGCCTCGAGGACAATGACATTAAGCACAGTGCATTGGGCGTGATGGCAACGGGAGCGGGTGAGTTGTTTTTTTTTATTTTATTTTCCTCGGTCGGATCTGCGATTGCATCTCCGCATCAGCCCGGTTTCCAAGCGAAAGACTAAGAAGGGGGTGGGTGCCGTGAATTGCTTCTTTACCGGGCACTTGAGCAACATCTTTGATGCTAAGTGGTTGGCGGTTTCACCGGGTCTCATAAAAACGGCGGCAAAAAGCAACGTATTGAGATGAGAGAGAGACAAAGAGCACAAGTGAAGGATATACGTACGTATATAAGTATGCAGGCACACACATGCCATGTATGTACTGTAGGTATGTATCGTACATGTGCATCACCAAAGCACGACATCGTCGCAATGGTGCAGTCCGCCGCATCCGTCTCTCGTCTCATTCGCCTCCCCCGCTCCTTATCCGTGGCGCCCGCAGGCCGAGGCGATCTTCTCGACGGAGTGGTTGCCCCGGCTGCGCTGGATGGATGGCCTCGCTCGCTTGCAGGGTCATTCGCCTGTCCAGCCGGCGCCGCTGCACCGCTGCACCGCCGCCGCTGAGGTGCACCTGCTTCCTGTGTCGCTTGGTGCATGCACAAGTGCCCTTCAGGTGCAGGTACACGGCCGGTCAAGGGAAAAGGACATGGGCCAGGGTCGAGGCGGGTGAGAAACAGCGGGCGAATCGCACGTCGAGGACGCCAGTCAGTGTTCGGGGAGACAGAGGCTAGCGGCGGCAGGGGGAGGCCAGTCCCAACACAGTGTGCGCACTTTGGTTGGCGTCAACTTGGCCAAGAGAATCAGGCCGTTGCATATCGATCGAGTCTGAGTCTGGAGTCGCCGCCGGCTGCAGCGGCCAGGGCGGCCATGGCGGCCACCATCAACCACCAACAACGCACCACGCGTATGGGGCACGAGGAGAAGAGGCTTGATGGCTAGAAGCATCCCGTCCTCGGGCTTGCGTCAACAGAACGGAAAAACCCTGCTCGTCTTCATTCCTTTCCATCTACAGGCAGCACAAACTCGCAGCCTGGCATCCAATCAATCGTCGAAAAGGCAAATGAAGGGGATTAATCAATCGATCGCTACCAGTGGGGAAGACTCCCTCTCACAGGGTGTGAGGTACGGAGACAGACACCTGCAAGAGAGGAGAGAATCGGCCTTGGGTTCGAGGTGTTATTATTGGGAGCCTTGAGCCGGGTCTGGATGGAAGAAAGAGGGCACAGTGCGCAGAGCAAATTGGCGGGATGCATGGATCAGATGGGTGGATGGCGAGGGATTGGACAGGACGGGATGGGGATTGAAGGGTACTTTTCCTTTCGTGAGTCGCGACGGCAGGACGCACTATGCGAGGTGCTTCTTGGTGGTGATCGCATGCGCAGTTACTTGATACCCGTGCAGAGTCAATCCCCCACACTGTACGCGAAAGGTACCGCCCTGCACCGCTCCCTCGCAGGGGTGAGTTGTCGTGTGTGGGTGACCCTGCATCACGGCCATCCCTCACTTCCATCCCTCGCGGGGGGCCTGCTTCTTAGGCTTTCTTTCCGCATAGAGAGTAGTCAGGGCCAAAGAGAATCAGTCAAACTCTCAAAAACGGCACAAAGTCATCCATCGCCACCGGGCGCTGAAGCGGTGCCGAGGGCGAGTGACTCTGGGCGGGTCAGACAAGGACGGGCGTGTCTCTCGGTACGTGAGAGAGACTGTGAGAGAATGCCCTTACTGTGAGAGACTGTACTTCTGTGGCACGCACAAAAAGAGGTTCGTACCTGGATATGCAAGGTACCTCGCGCTCGCTGTGTTTCCTGCACTCCCTGCCGCGTGCGGTACGTCTCCCCCAGGTACCTCCGACCAAGGGGATCTAGTGGAGCGCCGTCTCTGCCCCTGCTGAGGTCCCCAATTTTTACCTTTTTCCCTCCATCTCTCCATCTCGAAACCGCCCTTACCACCCCCCCTCCCGGTCTGTCTCGCTCCTCCGTCTCCTTCCTAGTCTCTCTTCCTCGCTCGTCCGCCCAAAAAAGGACTTCCCTCCTCCTCCTTCTCCCCCATCTTCATTCTCCCGTCGCCGTCTCCCGCGAGCGTCAAGTTTCTTTTGGTGCGATTCCAGTCGCTTCCCTCTTCCAAGAGTTGCGCTGGTCTTGGCCGTCCACTCCTTTTTACCATCTTAAACCCTAGCACTGCTAGACTTGCTCTGCCTATCCTTCGCCAGCCATTTTCTGCGCCTTGTTACCATTCTCAACTGGTCCGTCATTCTCCTCCCTCGCCGTTCTTCACCATTCACCCTTCAATTCAGCCGCTTGTTTTGCCTTTTTAATGCTCTCGCCAATTCGATTGAACCGCGAACTGATGGGCTTTGTTGCCACCCTCAGAATTTGATCACGCTTTCGTATCCAATCTCTTCATAACACGCCCCCGTTCCGACACCATTTGCCCTCGATTTCATAGGGACATCAACTTGCGAACTCATTGCCCCCGACACCACAGTTTGCTCCTCCTATGATCACCCGAATCATCTAGTTGTCCATCGCTCTGTTGCCGCTGCGCGGCTAGGAAAAATGATGGCAACCGCCGTTGGTCCCGAGCCGCTCGTGCGGCCTACTCCCGGTTCAGCCTTTGACAACAACCCGGATCACATGGCCACGATGGACCAGTACGCCCATAATTCCTCTCTTCGACCAGAACCCTCACCTCGCGGTGACCTCCCTCCGCCGAACCCTCCATTCGTCTTCCCGGCTCAACCTCCTTCCTCCTCGGCACCGTCAACCACGGCTCGCACTTCAGGCAGACGCCCAATGTCTGCAATTGAGACGCCAAATAGATCCTTTGGACTATCCGACGATGAGGTGGCTAACGCCTCAAGAACAGCTCTCCCCGCCTTCTCGTTCAACCCCGGTGCTCTCCTCCCTGCGGATCCTCACGCGACGTTTCTACTGAGTCCGCCTGATTCTCCCGCGACTCCTCGAAATATCCCTTCGGCATCTCGACCAGCCGGCCATGGCCACCGACGTGGTGGGAGCGAATTTGTCGGTGGACGTCTTCGTGAAGGCAATTCGATTTCCGTCATGAGCACCAGCCCGACGAAGCCTGATAGTGGTTTCAATATCCCTTCGCTTGCACCACCACCACCACGTCGAAGTCATCGACGCGGCATGTCTGGCGCAATTTCAACCAGCGAACTGCCAATCCTACAACCACCCGTCTTTGATAGCGCTCTTAATCGTGGAAGTAGTGCGCCAACGAGTCCTACAACCTTCGGGCAGCCGGGTGAGAAGGCCATGGATTCGCCTCCTCGGCCAGAGGTAGCACAGGCCGAATCAATTGAGGTTATTGAGAAACCAAAGGAATCGCCAAAGTCATCGGCACATTCCTCTCCAGGCGGTAGTCCAAAGCAGAACAAGTCCAATAACCGGGCTCGCGTTGGCTTTTCCGACACTCTAGAGTTCATCCCCCGGCCCTTGTCATTGGTCTCTAATGAAACCTCCAGCACCATGACCGCTCGGCCAGGGCATGCCGTTTCTGGAAGTATCTCGTCCATTGTGTCTGCAGCATCTCCTGGTCGTGGGAGTCCTGCGCCCGTCGAAACCGTTTCCCTCTCTAGGACATCAACGCGTGATCCCACAGACTCTCGGCCAAGCACCGCTGGTGCAATTCTTGAGCGGACTCAGGATCTTGAAGCCGTCAATTCCTCGCCTAGACGCCGGAATTCCATCCCAACACTCCTTCACCTGGCCGAGGCATCGAAAATGGATCAACCAGAACCCAGCCCTACGAGGACGCCCAAGCGGTGGTCGTTTTTCATCCGCGACCCTTCGACCGTAAGCTCTTCTCCCACCAAGGCACGACCTCCCAGCTCCAGCTCTTCAGAGTCTGCAACCAAGGCTTCGTCATCTGATCATGGCTCTGAATCAGCCGGTGAGGCCCCCGTTGTACCTCCTGCCAAGTCAAAGAAGCGCTCCAAGAAGAACAAGAAGAAGAAGAAGGTCAAAGGCTGGGCTGGTTCCATCTTGCCAAAGAAGCCCAAGGGTCACAGCAAGAAGTCAAAGTCCGATGATACTCGTCCTCCGACTCCACCTTCACCCGAAATGCCACAAGACGAAAGCGAGCTCTTCGTAATGGATGAACCCGAACTGGTCGAATCATCCACACCCACCGTCACCGTCACTGAGTCACCCGACCTTCCCCAGGATGAGAATACTCGATCCGAGGATGAACCCTCTTACCCCATGATCGATCTGGATGCGGCATTGGGACCTTTTAACACACCTATCCCTTCTAACCCAGAGTGGGAGGCGGCTCAGCGTGCAGCTGGTAACATCACTGGCCGTCGCCGACTTCACAGTGCCCAAGGAATGAAGGGATTCAGCGGTCCGGGGATGCACTATCATCGACGTGCTGAATCCGCCCCGGATCTGCCTCCATTTGACCCTGGAAGGGCGGGCATCCATCGTTTCAACAGTAGCTCTACCATGGCCGACGTGTTTGAGGAGGATGAGGAGGATGAAGATAAGAACAAGACCCGATCATCCCGTGCCGTCGTTGTCGACGATACCGAGTCCGACAGTGACGCGACACCACCCGCTGTTCCCGCCCAAGACCCGTTGCTCGAGATCCAGGACCGGGCATCAATTCACAGTTCTGCCCCAAGCGTCAGGCGGACCAACTCGAGCTTGAGCGACAAGGAGCAGTCGGCTGCGGGGTCTGTTCGGGCCGAACGATCTAAGTCCTCGCTACACGACAGCATCATCATCGAGGAGATGCCAAGCGTTATCTTCCGCACCCCCAATGTGTTTGTTGATCAGTCCAACCCTTCCGAGTCGAACACGTCCTCGCTCCGAAGGTTCTCGGGCAACAAAGACCTCGCACCTGTGGAGGTCGGCCCCATTCACCTTCCCCCACCGGCCAATGTCATCGTTCCAAACAGCCCTTACGCCATCAGTCACTCATCGTCGTTCCCGTCTCCTCGCTCGCCCATGTCAGTCGAGGTTCAACAGATCTCCACGGCTCCGTCGTCGGTGACAGATGAGAACAACTTCCACTCGCTGCTCATGATGGGTGAGCCGGGGCCCGAGGTCAGAATCTCAGTCGACTATGACATCCCGTCATTGACGTCGAGCAACTCCACCATGACGCGAGACAGCATGTTCATCCCAGGTCAGCGCATGTCACAGCCAACTATGCGCGAACCACGACCAGTCTCAGTGTCATCCGCAGCCTTCGGACGACGACGATCCAGCCTCGCCAGCCTCAGCCGATTGATTAGCAGCTCTCACGGTGAGCGGAGCAAGCTGTCCATGGAGGTGACTTTGGACGAACCGAGCAACAAGAAGGCCAAGAACAGCCGCGCGAAGCGATTGAGTCGGCTGATGCAGTTTTGGAAACCTCACAAGGAGAACAACACCACGGCGAAATAGAGCCATCCAGTAGACGGGCACCACACAGCAGTGGTTATTGGTCATGTCGAGACCATGTCTTGACGATTGTATATGGATATTATGTACAGCACATTTCACTTTACCCTGGGGAGACATCCCGCCCCGCGGATAGCTTCACTAGCAATACCGAGTTCCGCAACCGGACTCGCAGAATCGATGAGGGGCACCTCGCAGACAGAAGTGCACCACAGATCGTCGAAGGATCTCGTGTCTACTTTTTTTCTTTCTTTTCTCTCACAAGGGACCGGGCGCAGCGTTTTTTAATGATAAGCATGATCAGCATTTTGGTACTTGGCACAGACGGAGGGGGCCTGGCTTCCTGGCCTTTATTGGGCAACGGTCGAGTCCGGGGCTCAAGGATCGAGAAGGCGACAGAGGGATTTGATATTGGATGGAATGCCCCTGTCGGTGTTTATTTGGGGGGAGGATCCGGGTAGAGCAGATCAAGTACTTGAATGGCAAGCAAGCAAGGGTAGATACTATCGGGGCTGGGTTGGTGATACAGACTATTAATGAACATAGTGCTGGAACGGTTCGATGGCTTGCACCCATGTTTGGGTGCCTGGCGTCGCGTTTCAGGTTGATGGGAGTTATGTAACTTGCAATCTCGATTCTCGAATTCATCATAAGGTCATCAATTCCGTCCGTGCCTAACAGGTTTTGCACACCTGGTGTGTACTATGTCTTTTTTTATGTTTGAGCAAAAGATGCATGGTTCTTTCAACGCACACGCCGTCCTGTGCTTGGGCCAAGTTGAGGATCCAAGTCGAGGATCCGAGTTGGGATCCAATGTCGGAGGTAGAAGGGAGAAAAGAGCAAGCGATCCCATCCATAACGCCCGTATCCGAAGCATATTTCATCTCTACGTCTGAGCCTCGACAGTTTCTCTGCCGGTCCGACCCACAGCAGCTTTCTCTCGGGAGATAGATATCCCTCACATGAACTTCTTAGCCATGTCGACCAGACCCCCACCCCAGCTAGACTCGTCGTTGCCTCCAAAGCTACCAAAAGTGCGCTGCTCTCGCTCGACACGAACCGACGAAGACCCGCCAGCAGCAGCAGAAGCGGCAGCGCCGCCGAGGCCGCCGGAAACCATGCGGACGGCCTCGCTGGCGAGCCCGACGGAGCCGCCCGAGGCGGCCTTGCCGGCCGTGTTGAGCATGCGCTCGATGGCCGGGGGGATGCGCAGGCCGAAGCGGGCGAGCAGGGCGGTCAGGAACCCGCCCGTGATGAGGGGCACGATGACCATGAAGAAGACCTTCCACGGGTGGCGCTTGGCCCAGTGCACGAGGTCACGCCAGAGGCGCTTGACTTGCTTGAAGGACTTTGCGATGAAGCCCTGGCGGGGGGAGCGCTTGTAGTAGGAGGAGCGGCCTGTAGGAGAAAAGTGCGTTAGTATCTGGGGTTGTGTCTGATGTGTCTCGTCTCGAGGGCCTCTGGTGTTATTTCTACCAGTGAACCTCTTGGGGAGGCCCAACTTACTGCTGCCAAAGAAACTCGACCGGCTATTGTTCCCGCCCAGCCCGAAGAAGGAGGCGCGCGACGAGTTGTGCTTGCCGTGCCTGTCATCGCCGCCAAAGATGGACCCGGCAATGGAGCGACCGCTGCTGCGGCGGCGGCGGTCGCGCGAGCTGGAGCGGGATCGCGATCTCGAGCGCGACCGGGACCGGCGTTTCTTGTGGTGGTGGCGGGAGGAATGCCGGTGCGAGCGCGACGTGCGGCCGGAAATCATGGAGGCGCCGTCGTTGAAAGAGTCGAGGAAGCCCATGGTTGCTGAAGGGAGAGATTGCGCGGCGGGTTGGGAGCGGTTTGTGGGCTGTTTTGGAGGGGGGTGGTCGAGGGTTTGCGACCGGGAAGGGAGATTGATCAGGGTTCAATTGAGGAAGGGGATGGGAGAGCAGCGCAATCGAAAAAACGAATGTGCAATATTCGACTGGCCTCTCTCTCTCTCGCTCGCTCTCCTCTCTTGTATGTCGCAGTAAAGAGGGGGGCAGGAATAGAGAAAAGAGGGAAAAGAAGATGTTTAAAGTGGTATGTCGATATGCAGGCCAATGCAGGAGCAAGAGTGGGCTGCCGTCTCACCGTAAATTCGAGTGGCTGGTGAAGGAGGGGACTTCACCCATTCGAGACGCATTATGCGGGGGTTTAAATGGGATGGGAGGCGCAAGCAAACGAGGCGACTCGCGCTAATGTCGGGCGACGACGACGACGATTTGCATCGTGCTAAAAAATGGTGTTGTCGATCGATTTGTGAGGATAATTGGATACATAGATTTGGAATGAGGTTGTCGAGACTTCCTTGCTCTCTCCATTGTCGTCGCTTAGATTTGAAGCTCGCTATGACTTCTTCCTCCCCCAGGAACTCAGATACACTTGTGGCGCGGGCGTTTTCAGGGTCTTGGGAGGCGAGTGGGGGTTAGATGATGAGGGCAACGACGTTGAAGATGAATCAACTTTGTTTGGGTTGGTTGACTTGTTGTCTTCCCGTTTGTGTGCTTCTTTGTTTGTCTGGTAGGTGGTTGTATGCAGTTTTGGGAGGGGAAGAGGAACGAACTTGTGGGTTTCATTGATCATGGTGCTGTCTCAGATCGTGACTTTGATGTGCTCAGTTAGTTGCGCTTTTTGCGATTGCTTAATGCAAGTCAGTATCCAACGACAAACTTCCAGGAGAGACGTCACATCTCTAGTCAAACATCAATTAAAGGGAAGACCAATCAAAGGTAACAAAAGAAAACGTAGGATATCATATTATTATTGCCCCATGAGATAGTATTAGTTAAAGATATCCATCTAGCCAACTGGAAATCCAGGTGCAGGGTAAGTCCATTTCGAAAAGAATCGCAACCTCCACCACACCTACTGATGAAGAGCTGACCCCCAACCACAACGCAACATACAACTTTGTATGTGATCGAATAGAGCGTTTACCTCATAGGTGCTAGAGAAGTCTGAAACCAAACCCAGGAAGAAGTTCTACGCCAAAGACCACCAAGTAGCCCTGAGATCGCGAGATTCGAAGTGGGCCAGTCTCCGCCAGGGCTAGGGCAGGTTAATAAGGTCATTTTGAGCCATGGAGAGGATATGCAGGAAAGCAATTTGGCGCAGTGGAAGCGCGCCGGGCTCATAACCCGGAGGTCGCACGATCGAAACGTGCAATTGCTACGCATGTGCCTCTGTTAAGAAGCTTCCTTTTTTTGCCGTTTGCGGCGAGCCGGAGTGTATAAGTCGAGGCGCACCTCATTGGCTGTTGAACAAACATCTGACCTGTGCTCAACCACGAGCAGTGACTCACTGACGGTCATCTCTCACGACTTTACGACTGAGATGCCATCACACAAGCAGCACTGCGAGGGAGAGCAGCTCTTGGCCCAAAGCAAAAATAAATAGAGCGACGGCCGGATCAGGGGCAGCCTGAATAAAAAAAACCAAATCCACGCCTGGCGCAAAAATAATGACTAGCAATTGCACGTTTCGATCGTGCGACCTCCGGGTTATGAGCCCGGCGCGCTTCCACTGCGCCAAATTGCTTTAGATGCCACGAGGAAGGAACATTGGAAGACTTGTGGTATCGTTGCCTGATATTGCTTTTGTTGTCTGTTCTGTTTCTTGTTTGCGTCGGGATCTTGCGTTGGTTGTGCTCGGCGGGGCGGATGCGTGGGTGATTATCGCGAGTTGCCGTGGGGGTTCAGGGTACGACAGCGGCCACAGTGTGATGGCATGTTTGGTTCCAACGCATGACCCTATGTTTGAACTTCATCTCACGTAGTCCGTGGACTTGCAATAATTCAACGGAAATATCCATCGGTGCCTTTAGCATCTCGAGTCGGCATGGAGTCCACTCGGCAGCCTCGTACTGGCCGGGCTCGGCATATATGACTCGGCCCCACCCACCAAGTGTTGATATTGTTGCCACGAGTGAGTCACAAACCTCACATTCATGTACAGCAATAATCTCTCACCCGTCAATAAGCAAGAAAGCAATTTGGCGCAGTGGAAGCGCGCCGGGCTCATAACCCGGAGGTCGCACGATCGAAACGTGCAATTGCTAGCATGTTATTTTTTTGCGTCTACTCATAGGCACGAAGTACACCTCGTCTCAACACCATGCCGACACTCTAACAGTCCTCGATTTTGCTCCTTTCGCGCTCATACAAACGAAACAGTTGGTATCTCTATATCACATTAAACCATCACAGCTTGCTGTTCTTCACCATCATCCGAATATAGTCGGGATACCACACCCCCGCCGCCGGTCCCCCGTTCGTCGGCCCATCACTCTCACCCGCCGGCTTGACCCAAACCACGTTATCCAAGTACGGATTGTTAGTCAAAGTCCCCGGAACAGCCCCAAACGCGGCCGGACGCACATTCGCCCAGTCGGACCACGAGGTTCTCGCCTTGGGCAAGGCCACGCGGCCCTGGTCGACGATGAACCGCAGCGGCAGCCCGGCCTTTTTGAAGTATGGAGCCAGCGTCGCCATGTAGTGCGCCTCGTCCCACGAGTCGTTGCCATTGGTGAAGGCTTCGCGGACCGCCGCGTTGAGCGCGTTGAAGTTGGACACGTTGGTCGAGAAGCCGCGGATGGGCGTGGCCTTGTTGCCGTTGGCTTGCTTGGCCAGCTTGAGGATCTTGACCAACATGTCGGTCGCTGGAGCGGGGAGTTGTTAGACATGTGTCCCGAAGGGCTGAGATGAGGAGCAACTTACTCGGCTGGAGGTTTGCCTTCCACCCCAACCAACCCCCGTTGGCCACGTCCACGTAGATGTGAACGTTGGGGAACTGGAACGCCTTGATGGCGCTCGCCACCCCCCTGACATAAAACGGAGCGACCTTTTCCACGAACGTCTTGTCCTTGGTGGTCACGAGGTTCCCGACGGCGTCCGGCTCGACAATGACGGCAAAGGTCAAGTCGGTCGCGGCGCCGAGCCGGTTGGCGATGGGCTTGATGAAGCGGCTCTTGTACGTGGCGTAACCCTCCTCGGTGGCCGGTAGCTCCCCGTAACTCATCTGCCCGTCCCAGTCCCGGCCCGGCATGTCGTAGACGACCAGGCCGACGACCTGCTTGACGCCCGTGGCCTTTTGTTGCGCGCGCGCGCTGGTGATTGCGTGGTCCATGTCGGGGATGCTGGCTATGGACGAGATCCACACGAACATGCCCGTCTTTGACAGCTTGCGCACCTTGGCGGCGTTGGTTGTGTCGCCGGCTTTCTGGAAGGTCGTGTATGTCGATTCGAGCTTGGAGGCCCATTGCGGGTTGACGGCGAGCTTCTTGCCGAGCCAGGGGTTGGTGGACGTGGTGGCTGCTCGGGCTTCGTTGGAGGGCGTGTCTGTGTCCACGTCGTTGGACGTGTCTGTGTTCATGTCTGTGTCCATGGTTGAGCTGTTGAGGGACCGATGGGTATGTGAGTGCAAGTGTGAATGTGAGTGGGAAGGTGAGTGCGAGTGTGCATGAGAGTGTGCATGCGAATGTCCTCTCCTCGCCGACGGCCCCCTAGAGTGCCTGAGGTGGACGTGACCTGGGCCTTGTAGAATACACTGTCAGCGCCATGGTAGGATAACCTAAGATCATGGGGAAGCACTCACTCCCTTGGTCACCGGGTGGAGAAACCTGTCCAGCTGCTGCCCACCATGATTGAAGGCTGAGCAGGAGGGGCAGCAGGAACAAGGCTGAATGTCGCATCTTGGGCGACCAGAAGTCACTCAGCCCTGTTTAATTCCCGAGACTACTTTCTCGATACCGTATCCCAGGCGTGTCTCAGATCAGTCACGGGAAGGCTTTTGATCTCGAGACCCCCCTCAGGAACGAGGACACCATCTTCGCGGACCGCGACGTCTAGTTATAAACTCCCGCGTGCCCAATGCGCGTCCGCCTGGCCCTTTCACACATGGCTCAGCCTTGGGGAAACAAAGCTAATCTCCCCATGCCAGCACTGGGCGTCCTATGGGGAGTTGAATCCCGGGTTGCGCGTCGCATTCCGGGACCTTGACGGCGGGGGGGACTAACGAGCGACGGCGGGCAGCTGAGGGAGGTCTAGACTTGTCCGGGCTACGCAAACGGGTAAACCGCGCGAGGGAGGAATCTTGGCTTGGTGAGGCGAGGGCTTTGAGGGAGACGGGATTGGAGGAGAGGCTGATTGGAGGGATGGGGGCATTGATGGAATATTGGAATATGGATATGAAGAAAGAGTTTTCACCACGATTGCTTGTTTCTTGTTGAAATAGTTTGTAATTCAGTTGCCAATGAGAATGGTTTGAGGAGCCAAGTCGTTCAAGTTTGAGTGCCCCTTTCTTAGCTGCGTCGTTAGATTGGTTGGTTGTGGTTCACACACAGCATGTAAGGGGTCGTTTTACGGGCTTATCCGTTGACCAATCCGTAGCTATATGAGATATACGGATAGTTTATATGCAACTTTCTCACTTTTGAATATACAAAGTGATTAACCCCTTTGTCGGTAACCTGGTTTTACAAGTATGTATGAAAGCAAAGGGATGCTTTCAATAATGCTTTTAACAGACAGCCAATGTGGCTTAGATGAGTGGCTGACTCGTCAATGCACTCTCAACTGTGGCTGGTAAAGTCATGGACACATGCAATTCCAAGCTCTCCACCCATCAAGCCCCGCTGGCCTTTTCTCCCCCTGTCGCTGTCTCACATGGAACAACTCCCAAGTGGCCACGACATTCACGTTTCGACTTTTCCTTTTTTTGCTCCAACACCTTCACCGGAACCTTGTCTGACCCGAGTCAATCTGACGTGGTCTGCTCACGTTGAATTGGCCCATTGGTCTCGCGCTTGACCACAGGCGCATCTGGTTTGGCCCTTCATCCGTCGCAGCCTCGTCGTCTTTGCCACCTAGACATCATCAACTGGTCGACGTCGCATGCAAACATGAAGCTCTCCTTTGTTTCCGTCGGCCTGTTGGCCCTGCTGAGCCCCTTGACTGCGGCCTGGTCCAAGGAAGGTACGGCTCGATCGCACACTTGCATCACCCAGTTTGTCTCGATGCTCACTCGCACGTGTAACTAGATCGAGAAATCTTCCGCATTCGAGACGAAATCATGGCCCACGAGTCCGACCCTGCGGCCACCTTTTACGACATCCTCGGCATCGCCCCCTCGGCTTCCATCGATGACATCACCAAGGCCTACCGCAAGATGTCCCGCTCGCTGCATCCCGACAAGGTCAAGCAGAAGCTCAGGGCCGAACGCAACAGCCAGAAGAAGTCGGGCGTCCACGTCAAGACCCCCAAGGCTTCCGAGATCAAGGCCGCCGTCAAGAAGGCCAGCGAGGCCCAGGCCCGTCTCTCGCTCATTGTCAACATCCTTCGCGGCCCCGAGCGTGATCGCTACGACTACTTCCTGGGCCATGGCTTCCCTCTCTGGAAGGGCACCGACTACTACTACAATCGATACCGTCCCGGCCTGGGAACCGTCATCGTCGGCCTGTTTTTTGTCGTTGGTGGAGGCGTCCACTACCTGATCATGTACATGAGCTGGAAGCGCCAGAAGGAGTTCCTCGAGCGCTACATCAAGTTCGCCCGAGACACTGCCTGGGGCGGTGGCCTCAACGTCCCCGGTGTCAATGTTGCTCCGGCTGCGCCGCCCCCTGCCCCTGCGTCCGATGATGAGGATGCGCCTCCCCAGCCCATGAACCGAAGGCAGCGAAGAATGCAAGTCAAAGAAAAGTCCAAGGAGGGATCGCGCACCACCGTCAAGAAGGCCCGCAAGGCACAGGTCACGTCACAGCCAGCCACGGACTCTCCCACCGGACCCTCGGGTGCTCGCAAGAGGGTCGTCGCTGAGAATGGCAAGATTCTTGTTGTCGACTCCCTAGGAGATGTGTACTTGGAAGAGGAGGATGAGGAAGGCAACGTCAATGAATTCCTTCTTGATGTAAGTCGTATTGTACCCTGCAGCAGCCAGAAGCTAACTTATACAGCCCAATGAGCTTGCCCAACCCACGTTTGCCGACACGGCCGTGATCCGCGCTCCTTTCTGGCTCTTGAGCCTGACAGTCGGCCGCTTTCTTCCCAAGAAGCCGGTAAACTTGGAAATCGAGATTCCCGAGGCCGAGGCCGACGAGGAATCGGATGCTCCTCAGCGCACCCCGAGCACTGACTCGGCCAGCGAGGGCTTTGAGATGCTCGACAAGAGCACCGATTCGCTGAACAAGGCCAAGACCACTGGCGCCCAGCAGGGAGGCAAGGCCAACAAGAGAAAGGGAAAGAAGAAGTAAAAGGGGTACTGGTTTTGGATATTGGATCAGTTCATAGACGGCCAGATTTCACCAAAATAGAAGGACATTTTGATTTCTGCCAATTGTCGTCTGTCGCACATGGGAAATGCGCCAATGGGGGTGCGGCTTTTGGAAGCGAATGGTTAGGGCTGGCCTTTGAAGACAAGATGAAAGAACACACAGTGTAGATATGACGAACATTAAGAAGCCATGTACCCTCTTGTTCTCGTCATGCATTTGTTCAACAGCATACGTTAATCCGTCATATAAGTGCGGCACATTCGTAAGTACCCGAAGAAACCGGTTCTCTTTCCACACAACCTACGGTTCTTGCTCAAATCAGTTACAATGTGCATGCAACTCATGTATCTCCAACCATGCCTCACGCCCGGGTGCCGCTCCAAGGTACAAGCGGGAGGGAGGTTCGTCCCCTGCTGCGAGGCGGCGGCGAAGGGCATCTACAACGAGTGCCGGATAGGGTTTCGAGAGGTGCGGATTGACTTTACGACTACGGAGCTGTTTTACTGCGGCGGGTGTCGGGCGGTTCATGAGAGTTGGATGTTGGAGCTCAGGGAGGCGATGTGTAGAGTGTGATGAAAGGAAGTGGTGGTTTTTCTATTTATAACAAGCGTTGCTTTATTATGGCGTTGATAATTGATTACATTATTACATTATTATCCCAGGTACCCTTATTACCAAATGTTATTAGCACCTTTTGTGAAGGTGGGCATGTTACGATGCCTCATTATTTCCATCGCGATTACCGTTATTATAATCCATATGAAATTGAAGACGAAAGGGGGTTGCGAGAAACGTGCGATAGCTCCGTTTAGCATCCAGTTCAAACATTTTCGGCTCGAGACGACGCCATGTTGTTCAGAGGGAAACCAGAGTCGCCCGGATGGACGTAGACAGCCCGGTTATACTTTTTGCGAACATTTATCTCGACGCACCCGATGACGAAAAGGATGATATGAATGATGCTTGGGGATCGGCCGTGTTAGCGAACGAGGAGGTCAGAGAAGGAGCATAGGTCAGAGGAGAATAAGGAGAACAAAGAGAAACTCACAACTCAAAGACGCAAAAGGCAAAGGCGGCACGGACAAACGGCCCGCTGCCGTGCTGGTTGCTCTCGTGCTCCCACCAGGCGTCGTAGTAGTTGTCGGCGAGGCCGTACCAGGCCAGCGTGCCGATGGAGGCGGCGTAGCCGAGCCAGATGAGCAGGTCGAAGGCGACGACGGCCGCGGGATGGATGCCGTGTTTGTTAGGGCGGAGGAGGAGGATGGTGAGGTCTGCGATGTTCCACACGAGGGAGAGGGAGGCCTTGAGGAGATGGGATTGTCAGCTATGATGAGGGAGGGGAAGGGAAGAGGGACGGACTGAAGGGCAGGCCATGGCGAGGGGTGAGGCGTCTCGATCGTATGCCACAGCTACGGCGATGGTGGTACCAATGATGATTGGGGCGAAGATGCACGAGATGGCTCGTAGGGAGAGGTTGATCATCCAGCGGCGGCGGGAGGTCGGGGGGATATCAGGTTGTTGCTTGCGCTGGTTCGAGGAGGTCTTGTCCATGGTGTCAAAGTGAGGAGTGGTAATGTATGTGAGTTGACTGCTGAACTAAACTGACCTGAACTTGATGACCTGGCCCGACAAATGGTGAAGCCCGGAATCCATCCCTTTTAAGCATCAAAACAGTCTCCCGAAAGGAGCCGAAGCCATGTTCGCATCATGTTACAGACTTGGTGGTGTTGGCTCTGGTGTCCAAGGAGGCTGAGCACGACAGGCCGGCACAGGCATGACCCATGAGGATCTGGGGGCCGGCGATTTCTGGAATCAGACGACCACATGTCGATCGATGGGCGATTTTCAAGGGGGGGATCTGGCGAAAAGCGTGATTATGACGGAGGGGAGGCGATGTGTTGGTGGTGGATGCGGCTGGTGAGTCTGAGACGAGGCAGATTGGGATAGATGAGCAGACGGAGGGATGGATAGAGATGATGGTAAATGGTTGAAGATATAGGAGTAAATTATTTCTTTGAGCGTAACGATGCCTCGTAGCTGAGTTGCCAGCGAGTGTTTGTCTCTGGCACTTGGGGAGACGAGGTGAAGTGCTTGCATAACTGAGATTCAATCGACGTGCCGTTTTTCGCATTACAGGCACAACACCACACCCGAATCCCCTTGGCCTTTGCAACAAAAACCATCATGTCGGCTGAGAAATGTTGGCACCGTCGATGAGTCTGCCTTGATCTAACACGTGTACCGCCATTCGTCATTGTGCCAGGAGAGCCCTTCTTTTGAATAAATTCCTTTCTCCTGCCAAGACTCGCTACGCCACTGCAAGAGTCCTACGAGTCCGTGTCATGAAGGAAGCTGAAGCCTGCGGGAGCGTTGGATGAGGCGCAAGCAAATATACGAATATGCGGACCCAGTCGGAATTGCCTTGTTTTTAAGCTTCTTCTTAGGTACCTTGTGTGTTTCTTCCTGATTCCCAAGGCCACCATCGCCAACCACACTTAAAAAAGAACTACGGACTAAACCATCACGACATCTCCCACCATGAACGCCATCCCACCATGAATCCCGCCTGGCAATTCCCGTTGCAAAGCCGTCGACGGTTACTTTCCCACTTCCCCCGAACCGACCAATCATCTTATTCGTACGCTCGTCTGAAATGCGACGCGAGACCAAGGGTAAAAGCCGAATCGCTCGGGTCTGCATCTCCGGGTCAGGAATCTCCGGAGCATCGGAATGGGCTTGACATGGGTTCCGATGATGTGCTTGCTAATCAAGATCAGAAAGAAAAAATAGTATGGATTAGGGTTACCGTTGGTGGTTTCTTGGTTATCATGTTGTGAAAAAGTCATATTTGAAAAAGTCATATTTTGATAAGTTAACTGCAGTTAACTGGACCGTGATGATCAACATGGCTCGGTCTGGCTCGATTGAGGCGACGATATGTTCCCCGCATGTAAACGACGAGAAGGATGAGCTCCCCCAGGACCAAACTGCCAGCTCCATCTCGCTGGAGCAAGCCAGCACCGAGGCCGACTCGAGGTACGAGTCCAGCTGGCTCCGAAGGGTCCTGACGCCCAGCAACTGTCGATGGGATCCCAAGGATCCCAAACCGCTGACGCTGGGGCATTGCATTCTGTTTGCCACGGTTAGTCCTCCTCCCTCTGCTTCTTCCTCTGCTTCTCCGTGACCAGTTCTGACGAAATATAGGCCTCGACCTTTACGGTTGCGAACCTCTACTACAACCAGCCCATCCTGAACAAGTTTGCGGCCGAGTTTGGCGTCTCGTTTGAGGAGTCTTCGCAGGTGGCTACGCTGTTGCAGTCGGGGTATGCGGCGGGGTTGATTTTTGTTTTGCCTCTCGGGGATATCCTCGAGAGGAGGCAGTTTATCATTTCTTTGATCTTGGTGACGGCTACGGCGGTGAGTGTAGTTCTCCTCCGCCTTACTTACCCCTTACTTACTGCCGACCCTCTCAACACCTACTCTTACCTGCTCCCAACCCCTCAACTACCCCTCAACTACCCCTCAACTTCTCCCTACCACTCCCTACTCACCCCTTACCCTTACTCCAGACATCCTCATACTAACCCCCCCGCAGTGGATAGGCCTATGCCTCACAAAAGACTTCACAACCTTCCGCGCCCTCTCCTTCATCTGCGGCCTCACAACCGTCACCCCGCAGCTCATGATCCCCCTCGTCGGCGACTTCTCCCCCCCCCACCGCAAATCCTTCCTCCTCTCCATCGTCGTCTCAGGCCTCATGCTCGGCATCCTCGTCGCCCGCCTCCTCTCCGGCGTCGTCGCAAACTTCACCTCCTGGCGCAACATATACTGGTTCGCCTGCGCCGCCCAGTACGTCCTCGCCGCCGCCTTGTTCGCGTTTATGCCCGATTACCCGTCCACCAACCCGGACGGCCTGGGCTACTTTCGCGCGCTGGGCTCGATTCCGTACATGATGTTCACGCAGGCGGTGCTCGTGCAGGCGTGCCTCATTGCGTTTACCATGTCGTGCGTCTTCACTAGCTTCTGGACCACCCTGACCTTCCTCCTCGCCTCCCCGCCCTACGACTTCTCATCCCTCCAAATCGGCCTCTTCTCGCTAACCGGCGTGGTCACCATCCTCGCCATCCCCGTCATCGGCCGCCTGATCGACCGCTGGGTCCCTCTGCTGTCGACGATTGCAGGCCAGCTGCTCGCGCTGACGGGTGTGGTCGTCGGGACCTTTACGGGGAATCTCTCGGTTGCGGGCCCCGTCCTGCAGGCCGTTGGGATCGATATCGGCGTGCAGACGGCGCAGGTGGCGAACCGGGCGGCGATCTTCGCGATTGATGCCAAGGCGAGGAATCGCGTGAATACGGCCTACATGGCTTGCGCATTTGTTGGGCAGTTGACGGGGACGGCCGTGGGAAATCGGTTGTATGCTCAGGGGGGGTGGAGGCATAGTGGTGCATGTAGCAGTGAGTTAAGTCCCTTGTGTGGGTTGGATCTGTGCTAATCGGGTGTAGTCGGCCTTGTTGTCGCGTCCATTGGCTTCTCTCTAGTGAGAGGACCGAGAGAGACGGGATGGGCTGGATGGAAAGGGGGTTGGAGTCCTCGACGGGATGCTCCAGTGCCTGCGCAGGAGAACCTCGAGTCGGGAACGAGTGCGTAGGAATTGGATCCCGCAGACCAATCATGATCACGGCTTCATTAGAAGGCTTCGTTGGTTATTAGTAGTAGTTGTATTCAAGTGACGGCATCAACCCGCAAGTTGATTCTATGCCAGGAAATCTGAATAAAAGACAGAATGCCAACAAACGTGTCTAGTAGTTTGTAACATAGGCCAACCCCCAGAGGAATTTGCGCTTGAACCGAAGGCAATGCTCTCGCAAAAGTTGCAGCCACGATTCTGTCCCCTTTTCCCGTTCTTGCCATCCTCAGGCTTCTCGTTGCCACCCTCAAGCTTCCGGTTGCCGTTCCAGTTTGGCGACCGTTCCAGACGAAGCCGCTTGCCATTCCGACCATCATCAGCCGCCTCGGCAGAGCACTCCAACGAGCTCTCTACCCCCTTCTCACTCGCAAGCCTCCTAAACAACCCCTCCAGCTCCCCCACGCCAGCCTCCAACGTGTCCCAAAAGTCCCTCAGGTCTGGATTTTTTTCGAAGAAGCCATGCCCGTTCCCCTCCTCTTGGTTGGCCGCGTAGTAAACCTCAGCCTCGATGCCGTTTGACAAAATGACCTGCCACAGCGCGAGCACCACACCCCCGGACGCCCTCGCAGAAGCGCCCCTGGAAAGCATCCGACTGCTTCTTGGCCGCAGATGTAAGGGTCAAAAGGCATTGGTGTTGTGCTTTGTGTGATGGGGGTATCTATGTGAGGAGGTGTGTCACGATTGGGTCTAGCTTGGACGTGAGGGAGGCCGGTTGGCGGTACGGGTAGCGCTCTTGTCGACCACACAGGTCGCGTCGGAGGGGGTCGACTTTGGCGGCGTCCAGCACCGGCAGGACAGGAAGGGCCTTGTACTTTTCCGAACCCAGCATGCGGTTCCGGACCACGCGGGCTCGCCAGTAATCGGAGTCGTCCCTGAGACTAAGCTGCTCGAGTGTTTCTCGGGGGATCTCCAAGTCGTAGTCGATGCCGTTCCCCTTGCACCACAGGAACTGCCCGACCAGCTTTGAAAAAGGTCTTGGGGTTGGCATTATCAACAAACTGGAACATGGCCACCATGAGCTTGCTGAAGCGCAAGATCAGCTCGGGATGGAGCATGCCCTCGAGGTAACGGAACTCGACCGACCCCTTCTTGTACTCGCGGTGCCTCGTGTCGGCGACGCGCTGAAGGCTGACGCAGCTGCGGTCGCCCATGTGCTCGAGACACTTGGAGAGCTGGTCGCTGGGGAACTCCCAGAGCATATGCAGCATCGAGTCGAGGTCCTCGGAGAGTGGGACGCCGTTAAAGTGCTGGGCAAACTCGGACTCAGACTCGGACTTGGACCCCTTGGGGGTGTCGGCCTGGTTCCGGTGCATCTCCCAGCGGTGAGCAACCTCGCTCCGGACCTCGGGACTGCGTAGGGGGGTCGCGACGAGGGTACGGGGTCGCGACGGGTGGAACAGGCTGAAGATGACGGGGTCGGCGCAGTCCATGAGACACCAGCTTCCGCGGCATCTGGCAGGAGATGAGCTGCGTGCCCTTGCCGACGTTGACGTGAAACCCGCATGACGTGTCGACCGCGAGCCTGACGCGCTCTCGCAAGCCGACGACGGCATCCAACAGGGTCTCCCATGATTCAGGCGTGTCCCTCAGAGTAGGGCTCACCACCTCGGCGCCTCGCATCTCTTCGTAGCCGCGCCAGTCCTTGCGCCCATTGATAGAGGCTTAAAAGACGACGCGCCAGATTTGGTGCTCCACGGGGAAGTTGTTCGAGATGCTCACCCGGGCCTCCTTGGCCAGCTCGATGGCTCCGTCTTTGAACTCCTGGTCCACGCCGTCCCAGTCGGTGTGCCGGATGAACCAACCGGCGTCGTGCATGCGCCTGCGAGCACCCTGTTGCCCTCATGAATGTTGGCGCACCTGACGCACTCCCGTGGGTCGGTCGGCTCCGGGTCTCTGTATCTGCCATTGTTGTCGCAGAAGGGCAGCTGAAGCTCCATCTCGACGCCGACCGTGTAGGCCTTCTTGGGAGAGGCATCCCACTCCATGAGCGACGCAGCAACTTTCTCTAATTCCTTGTCCCAGCAGCACCACGCAATGCGTATCAGGGCCTCGCCCATGGCCGCCTTGCCCTCGATCGCGAAGCCGGGCACTGCGGGCCTCAGCTCCGGCCATTGCCGGTAATCGGGCACCTCGAGTGCGGGACCTCTTTCCGCGTAGTAGTCGGCCGTGGCCTGCGATAGCCCCAGGATAGTCGAGGCCTTGCCCGGCGAGTAGGTCTCGTTGTCGCGGAGCTCCTGGAGGGCGTCCAGTCGTATGGTGACTTTCACGGCCTGGTCAATGCCGCAGTTGACAATGTTGGCGCAGACCGTCGCCAAGTGGGACACGGCTTCAAAGTCGAGCGTCCCGCAGTGCTGTCCAAACCTGATGCCCTGACCACCAAGCTCGTAGGCTGGCTTCAGGCACTGCTCCTTGATATCGAGGGTGATGCCGTGACCACCATACTCGTAGGTTGGCTTCAGGCACTGCTCATTGTTGCCGGTGGCGCGGGGTGCAAGGCTGACGTGCTCTTCGAACTCGCTGATGAGTCCTGCCCGCTGAAATCCGTACAGGCCGTACTAGTACCCGTGACCCTCACTAGGCTCTCCCGGGTGATGGAGGATGCTGATGGGGGCGCGGTTGCTGGAGAGGTGGTTGTTCCATGGGTCTTCGACTTTGCCGGCTGATAGTGCCAGCAGCGACAAGTCGATGGGCTGCTTCTGGCGACAGGCGCTCGTGTACTGCAGGCCAAGAGACTCAAACGACCCGGGCCCGCAAGTGCTCCGGGTGCAGCTGCGTCAGCGCCGGGTCGGCAAGCCAGATGAGAGTGACGATGCGCTTCAAGACGTTTAGCTCAAAGGGGCCTTGTGCTTTTGGCTGTACCACGACGCCGGAGGCGGGTCATGTGGTTGGTGACTGCGACAAAGTCCTCCTTCAGGATGCGGAGCACCTCCTTGAGACCTTGCAAAGGAGGCTGGAAGCTGCGCTCGTTCCTGGCGTACGTGGGCGACCGGATCGTTACGCCCACCCAGGAGGCGTCCTTATTCTGCCGCTCGTGGATGTCCGCATTGTGCGACACCTCCCACACGTGGGTGGGGTCGAAGTCGGGGTTCTTGATGGGCTTCATCCACCTGGCGTCGTCGTCGCCGCCCCACGAAGTCTCGTCGCGGTGATGGTTGGCGAGGACTGTGCCGCCGGCGAGGGCCCAGTTGGTCTTGAGACCCTTTAACTCGAGCGTCATGGCGCTGCAGGACCCATCTCGTGTTGCGGACGGGAAAGAGGTTCTTGTCGAAGGCTCCGGAGCCTTTGGTTTGGTAGGTGAAGCTGGGGGGAGGCGACTCGATGGCCTGCGCGGTGTGGTTGAGGAGGCCATCTGATTCGATGGCGACGAGCGCCTCGATCTCGACTTGGAACTTGATAGTTTCTGGCACATAATGCAGGAAAGCCATGAAAGCCATGTTGAAAAGATGGTTGAGAGCGGATATGGCTTTGGATGGAGGGGATGTCAAAATGATAAGCAGGACAGGAGTGATGATGCAGTACTTATTTAGGCGACTTCTTCTTGTTCAGCGGCTTCCAAAGACGAGGGCTGCCTGGCACCACAGCAACCGACCTTTATGTTCTCAGCTTTGACTTGGGACAAGGTGTTGTGTTCGTTCTTTGTCAAAATACTCACCAAGGTACCTTTCCGTCTATCCATTTTTAGTTGCATGCCCCTCCATCTTAGAGTTGTCTAGATGACTCGATGCTCCCCGTTCGCACGCAGTGACTCCCTGTTTACCTTGGCCGGACCCAACTCTATGCCTCAATCGTGCTCCTCCTCGGTCAAACCAGGACACCCTTCCATTTCCGAGTCCGGATATGCCATCTTACACCAGAAGCAGTACTGGTGCTTGTCTCTGAGATGGTTCAAAACCTGCTCCAGCCTCTCCTTGATGTCCAGGGCGTTGAAGGCATCCAATTCCTCATCCTCCTCGTCCAGGTCCTCGGACGCGGCGAATACCGTCGACCCCTTTCCTAGGGCCTTTTTGTCGTCTTCGTCCTCGTTGTCGTCCTCGTACGTAGGGAGGCGGGAGAGGGACTGCTCGAGGTCATACCGCATCCGCCTATCGCGTTCTTTCTCTTCGCGATGGCGGACCAGACCCCGATACAGCACCGAGATAGACTTGAGGGGCCGAGACGATATTGATTGAGTCTTCTTCTTTGTCGAGTCGGCGGGGGCATTGTCTCCTTTTTCCTCTTTGCCCTCGTCCATGCGCTCGACAAGACGCTGCGCCGCAAAGAACTGCGCCTCCAGGCGCGCCTCTTCCCGCTCTCTCCTCACGCGATCGCGATACTCCAACGGATCCATCTTGGCTGCCTTGACGTCCCTCTCTTCAGCGGCCTCCCTAAACTTCCTCTTCTTCTCATTATCCAACCCGATGCCCCCGCGATCCTCCTTGACGCTGACCTTGATGGGCTCGGCCCGCCCCCGTGCCAGACCCTGCTCGTCCTTCTTTCCCAGCCCCCCGCCCGTGAAGCCCATCTTGGCCATCATGGCGAAGCCCTTGCTCTTCTTCGCCCTTGCGTCGTCAAGCATCGAGGTCGACAGGGCTTTTTCCCGGGCGATGGCCTCGTCCTCTTCGATTTCGGCTTTGGATTTGATGACGCCGCGGGCGCGGGACTCGCGTTTGAGCCGCTGGGTGCGCTGTAGCGAGGACTCTTTGGCGGGTGCGGGCTCGTCGAACGTCATGTTCATGTAGTCGTCATCATCGTCGTCGGGCACGCTTGCGCCATTTGTTTGTGATGTACTCATGAAGGCTTGTGCTGATGGTTGCTTGATGGATGTTTTAGAGACGTGGTTTGAAGGATCGTGGTTAACTCCACGGAGCCACGTACAGTGTGAGTTCGTGAAGGCCAAATATTCAGTGGGCCGATTCGTCACCGGCAACTATCTGACGAACTCCATGGACCTGAGATATACAAAAAACTCTACGCTCAGACTAGAAGGGACAAGAAATTCCGGAATGACGGTCAAATCGAGACTTAATAGGACTCAGTTGCCTGGGTTATACCCCCGGTTCATATTTACGCCTGAGGCTCCTTCCCTCACCTTCAATACCAGTCATGGCCCGCAACCGCAACACTCGAGGCTTACTTACTAAGATCAGATGAATAGAATCAAATACAGTGCAAGGGAGACACAAGCATCAACTCCATTTGCAAAAGACGCATTGTCGTGAAAAATAAAATAAAATAAAGACCTTTGTAACCATGCAATGGATATCCCTTTTCTTTACCTGTTCCTCGACCTCTTCCGCGCCGCCTTTTCCCGCTCGTACGCATTCGCCTCGCGCCCCTCCTCGCTCTGAATCTCCGCCACCAACCGCTTGTACTTCTTCTCGTACGCTTCGTCCTTGGCCTTCTTGATGCGCAGCTTCTCGCGCGCCATGAAGTTGGCGTCCTTGCGCAGCTCCCTCATCGCGCCCTTGCGCTCCTGCTTGAGCTCCTTCTTCAGTTTGGCCAGCTCGGCCCGCTCGCGATCCGGATCGTAGTGCTTGTCGGGATCGAACGTCTCCTCGAACTTGGGCACGTACGTCTTGATCGCTAGGGGCTTGTGGTGGTGCAGCTCCAGCGGCCGACGTGAGAGTCGCGCTACTTGGAGCATGCGTTTCAACTTCTTCTGCAGCTTGTCTAGTCGGTCGTTCAGACCAGATGGCAGCTGAGATCGGCAGCTTTTGCTGTTGAGATGCTCAAGAACCTCGATGGCCTGGGAAAAGGTCTCGAGGAAGGCACTCTTCCCAGCCCAAGTCTCCGCAGCAGCTTCGAGAGTTTGCGCTGTGGTGTCGAGGATGGCCACCTTGAGTGACTTTGCCTGCGTACCCGAAACATCGAGTCCGAGGCAATCACAGAAGTTGAGTTTTCTTAGAATAGTCTTATTGGTAGACTCAGCCCGAACACCAGCCGGTGGGTTGTGAATAGGGAAGCTTCCCAACTTGGAGGCCGCCACAGGAGCAAGAGCGCAGAGAGTGTTCAGTGAAAAGTTAATAACCTCGGGAATATATCGCTTGGCAAGTTTCTGGTAGCTGACAGCGAGAATTGACAAGTAAGTGCCGATGGCAAAGCCCGAGAAGTGTAGAGGAACCTTTTGCCCGAGATACCGCGTAATGGCCAACATGGCTGGTGTCACGACCTGGTGGAAGTGATCCGATGTCGGGAAGATAGTGCCTACTGCGCTGAGAAGGATCAAATCCCCAGCTTGCAAGCCGAGCGGACGCTCTTCGCTCATCTCCTCAATGTTCTCTCGGAACTGTTTGCTGATTTCGATGGGAAACATCTTAGCCAGAGAGTGGACGTGGCGGACGACGCTTTCCAAGATGGAAAACGAAGGCGACGTCTTGGGGTCCCAAGGCGAGCCGATAAAGTCTACCAACGCGGCAGAGAACTTTCCTAGCCGCTCCTTGTTTCTGCTATCGAGCTTCGGGTGGTAGAGAGCACGAACTCTTTGGATGATGGTAGGGATGGCTTTGGAAGGATATGGGGCGATGATGTACTCGAACTCGTCGCAGGATTGGGGGCAGGGAAAGGTGTATGGCAATCCTTGCTCATCTCCCTTCTCGATCGCGGAGACTTTTGTCGAGGAATCCATCTCGAAGACGGGGTTTCTAGCTTCCTCCTCATTGAGGAGACCTTTGGTGAAATCATCTTCCTCTTCTTCTTCCTCGTCAGAACCCTCGATATCAGACTCTTCGTCGCTTTGGACAAGCTCTAGATCAGAGCCACTCGCCACGAGGTCGTCATCAATCAAGAAGTCGTCCTCGTCATCAAACCCCAACTCCGTTGCCGTCGGTCGAGTTTTGATTCCACTTCCAAGCCCAAAATCGTCGTCTTCGTCGTCCATATCCATAAAGTCGTCGGGTTGCGGCTGTTCCTTTTCTGACTTGGTGTCGTCCTCGCTATCGGTCACCTCCTCGCCTCTCATGCGTCTTTGCCTCTTATCCTCGAGCTCTTTTAGCCTCTTGGAGTCCTCTTCCACCTTTTCTTCCTCAGTCTTTGTGCGATCGGCAGGCTGAGCTCTCTTGTCCTGTGCCAACTTCTTCACCTGCAGATCAAAGTTCCTCTCAAAGGCATTGCGATCAACACCAGCGATTGTCGAGATGGTGCTGGCTCCAGCATGGGACTTGGGGCCTTGGTGGAGCAGCATCTGGATGTCCCGTAATTCCTTGTCGAGTTCGATTCGTAAATCTTCATCCTGTTCCTTGGCAGCCTGGCGCTCGTACTTGTGCATCTTGGACTTGGCAATGACCTCTTCCATGACTTCTTTCTTGGTCTTTTTACGTTCGGGTTCGTCATTCTCGGAGTCGTCGCTCCCATTCCCGGCCAAGGATCGAAGGCGCTTAAGTCTCTGCATCTCGCGAACTGAGCCATCGCTGTCGTATTCTTCGTCGAGATCGGCTTCTTGGAAATCATCGACCTCGTCAAAGGTCAAGGACTTGCCCATGTGCGTCAAGCCTTCCGAGGGCTCGTCGTCCTCCAGATCGAACATGGAGCCCTTCTTGTGGCTCTTCTGCTTCTCTCGCGCGAATCGTTCCAACATTTTCTCTTCGGGGGTCATGGTCGGATCGTTTTCACCAAATCGACGATCGATGATGCCTCCGACCTTGTTTCGGCGCTGCATTTCGACGAGAAGTGTTTGTCGGCGCTAGGAAATGTCAGAAGCGTATCACAGTAATCCTCCTGGCAGTGCTCTTACCCTCTCCTCGCTGGCAGCCTTGGCCTGACCTGGTCGACCCTTGATGCCATTTGCGATGCCAGCCGTGGTTGGCCGGTTGGTAGTGACGTCGAATTTGGGACCTCGCGCGTGTTTCAAGTCGAAAGGGTTGAATTGCTCGCGAATGCCCTCAAGCACCACCCCTCGATGGAGTCGCTTCTCATTGCGGGCGGTCTCATCCCGAACGTTGCGTTTTTTCTGCTTTTTCGATTGCTGGGGCCCAATGATTCCCTGGTCTTTGAGGGACGCCTTGAGGCGCTTGAGCTGGGAGCCGGCCATCTCGACTGTGTCGGTCGTTGAAGTCTGACGAACCTTTCCAAGGTGTCGCACTCTGCAACTGGGGGTTTTTTTTTTCGTTCGTTATCGGCTGGAGAATTCGCGATTGAGTGAGGAACTAGTCTATTCTTGGATGCGCCCAAGGCGGTGAGCCTTGGCAGATCCAAAGTATCGATGACCACATGAGCCTGGCTGACTTGACACAATGCGCCCAACTTCGACGCGCTGTAATATCTTCACCCCGTCCAGCATGTAACGGAACCGAAGCCGCCAAGGAAGATGAGCTGGACAACCTCTTTCCTCTCGTTCGCTCGGGATGAGCGGGTTCTTCTCGCGAGTCTGGGAATTGTTACTTTCGGCATGATTAGCTCCATCTATGGTGTTCTCAACCTTGTCCGTGATGACAACGCAATCCCTCCGCCTCAACCCAAGACTCAGTACATCACCCAGGATACGGAAGATTCTCTACAGCTAGACACTCTCGAAAAACTCCTGGACCACCCGAACTTCTCCATCAGAGAAATTTCCATCAAAATCCTTTGCGATCGGGCTGTTAACGACCCTGCCATCATCGAGGGTCTGCTTTTCGAGATCACGAAGCGCAGCTACGATGACCGCATGCGAGGCCTTCGCACTCTTGCTCTGCTAACTGGGCAGACTCTCGGTATGCAATTTGTCCACAATGCGTGGTTGAAACGAGCTGACTGGCTAGGCCTCGATAATCTCGAGAAGCTGCACAACCAAAAGGCGTACTCTGCTCTTGTGCGGTGCCTTGAACTATGTCTATATGACAACCCGCCGCCAGATCTTACCGATAGTCATTGGGATGAATATTATCTCCGCGACATGGCCGAGAGGTTCTGTTTCATGTTCCTCGTCGAATTGACCAACAAGTACGGTCCAGCTTTGTTGATCAGAGCCAAGTTTGTCGAGAAATGGCTTGCGAGACAAAATTGGGGCAATGGGCCGGAGGAAAGACTTCGCAGCTTCAAAGACTACATGGATTTCAGGTCGAATAGAATCGTCGATGTTGTGTCGAAGGTTAAACTATCTAAGCGTGGCCTGAAAGCACTAGTCAAGGTCGGGTTGATAGACCGGGCAGAACGGAACAAGGAGTCGGTAGAGATCATCATGGGAGCTGAGGAGGCAATCCAGAACGGACCATTCGCTGAGCAACAGGTGCCTCGGACTCGAGAGCACTCCGCCGAAGAACAACGACTGCGACGACAGCATCGAGAAGCCATGGTTCTCAACGACGGAACGAGGCCTCTGGGGCGAGATGACATAATTGAACGAGACCACGGTTCCCCGGCTTAAGGGCCGGAAGAGTTTTACACCTGCACGAAGCTTACCAAGAGGCCAACAGCAATCAACCGAGAACATCGGATTTTCCGACGTCATTTGAATAAGCGGAATGAGATGAAGTATCGGAAAAGATTGATGACGAGGGATGTTCGCCCTCCCCGGCTGGGGATGGATTCAAGGGTCAGGGCCCAATGTCAGATTACCAAGGCCTCAAGGCGAAGGCTGATTGCTTTCAGCGATGCCTCAACGGATCGAGCTAGGAGTCATGACAGTGGGAGAAGCAGCGTTTAAGTCGCGAGAGGGCGACGTGGTCAAAGCAGAAGTCACATCATGATACCCAAGGAATAGTTGCTGGGCACTGAAACACACAAGTTTAATACAAAAGTCGAACTCCTCGTAACATGCGTAAGCAGGCGTCGAATCATGTCTTGCCTTCGCCTGGCTTTGCGATGCAATTCCAAGTATAGAACGACTCCACATGACATTGAGGGAGAAGGGAAGGGGATTGTGAGCCGGGATGTAACGCTGTCTCCCTGGCGGGGGTAGTTGATGAAGGACGAGATGATGACATGTTGGTCAGCTTGTGTGCCTGACTAGCAAATGTGTGATAAGGAAAGCGTTGCTTTTCCTTCTCTAACGAATATGTGAATGGCCAGGAAATGAGGCCAATTGCCCGCAGGACCCGGCATTGGGCCTTCGCTAGTTAAGCAGTGTCTGGAATTCCATCAAAATGTTGACATGATGTTTGCCCTTCTCCGTGAGGCTACAGCACAGCCAATCCCTGCCGTCAGGATTTGCAGGGAGGCTCAGACAAGGTCGATAGATGGGACCATGAGTCGACTTCTTCCTCGGTCCAAGCTGGGCTCTCTGGCTTTTCTGGCATCTGGTCAATTTGCGCCGTGGTCCATGGGAACCTGAATTCTCCGAGGCCACCGTCGACGAGCCCACCTGGTGCAGGGCGGCTACGGTCTGATGGGTCGGAAGCTTGGAGGTTATGATTTCGGCTACGTATGAATGCCTTTGTGTTCTATTATATTGACATGGACAAATAGCAACACAGAGCCCGTCGTATAAACATGAGCCCGTCCGTCCATCCCCTCCCACACACACAAACGGCGTCAACCCAGAAGAACCGTTTTTGTCAGACTGGTCCCCCCGCCCAGGGGCTTTTTCAGGAACATGGCGCACCAGTGGAGCAATCAACAGTCGAACGAATGATATTCCCTCACGCAGGGCCAGCGCGGGTGGTCTCGGCGGGTGTGGGCTTCGCGATTGGAGGTCGGCGGGGAGGGAGCAGCGCGTGATGCGGCGACTTGCATGTCGATGCCACGGCGACAAGATGTAAACAAGAGCTGCAGGTGCAAGGTGCAGGTGCATCATGACAACGGTAGGCTGCAGGAGCATGCGGCCCCCCTTTCGTAAAGTAAATAAAGGGGTCTTGGGTGCCTTGTTCCTCAGAAGCAAGAAGGAGGAAGAAAGAAGAAAGCATCAACACCACAGCAAACATCACCAAGCAGGTGGGTATCCGTTATTGCTCGGGCGGCGGCATTTTCTCGTCATTGTTCAACTCTCCTCTATTTCCCCCTTCTCAGCTGGTCCTGCTCCCTTTCACCGTTCCCCCCCTGCGCTTCCCCGGAGTTTCCCTTTCGCTCATCCCATCCAGGCAGGGCAGGGTTCATTCATCGCCGGCCCTCTCGCTGACCGACAGAAAGACGAGGCTGCATTGGCAACGGCCCTGGAGACCTGAACGGGCGACCCCTCGTTCTTCCCCCCCTGTGCACCTTGTGTCAGAGGCTTGCACTTGCAGGCGTGGAGCAAGACCGAGAGCGATCCCCGAGCATTGGCAGTGGCGGTGACGGGACGAGCGAGGAGAAAAAAAAAGGCTTTGGCGAGGAAAGTCAGTCGCAAAAGGAGGGACAAAAGGGCGCCGAGCTGCCCCTCTCTGCTTCTCCTCTCTTCCGGTCTTCCCCCCCCCTTTTGTTGTTGTTGGAGTTGACGACGAAGAAGAAGAAGAAAAGAAGACAAGCAGAAGCAAAATCGTCAACGACTTGATGATTGATTGAACGGGCTGCTGCATCCATCGAAACGAGGCTGTCTGCAGTGTTCTCGTCATTGACTTTCTGTTCTTCTTTCAGGCTCGGCTTATTTTGCGAATCGCTTGGTGCATACCAACCAGATCAGCCACACGCCGAACAAGAAAAGGGCTGTTCATGGTCTATTTGACTGGCCGCGGTTCCCTCCTTTCATTCTTCAGTTGCCATCGGGTTTCGTCTTCTTTTTTGGCTGCGTCGCATCACATCGCATCGCAACCCCTCTCACTTCTTTCTCGCTCTCTTCTTCTCTCTTCATCCAACCATTTTCATTTTCATTAACACCCCACACCCACCCAGCTGAGGTACATTAACAATCTCGCGTCTCGCAGCCTGTCGTCGCCCCCCATTTCGACCAGGACTGAACAACTCTGAGACGGAGGGAAGGAACCTGAAAAAAAAAAAAGGGAATAAAATAAGGAACGGCAAATCACATTCTTCATCAACCACAAACGAACCGAGCCCAACCAAGACCCCAACAGCAATACCCCTTGGGACCGACACCCCTTTCGTTCCGTCCCGTCATTCATTTCTTTCAATTTGGGACCCAGCAAATTTCAGCCTAGCCTGGCCCTCATTTTACCAACTATCGCCACCAGCCCGACCGCTGCAGCACCGCTTCTACACCGTTCTGCACCACAACAGAAGGCAATCGAAGCACCGTCTCCCATCAGTCATCAGTCACCATTTCTGGCCCAATTTTTTGGTGCTCGGCAACCCGCTTCCTAGTCGGCGGGAGCTATTTCGTTGCACAGAGCTGGGATCACCAGCCCAGAGTCGCCCCCCTATTTGCCAGATGTGGCTGCAGCCGTGGGGTGTAAACAAATGAGACACGCCCTCTGCGAATCCCTCCCATCGAAAAATAAGGGCCCTCAGCCGGCCTCACCTCGCGGCCATGCCTTCGGCAACAACACTCACACACTCGCGGCCCAAGACGCCTTCGCGATCCCTCCGCCGCCCTTCCTCGCACGCGTCGACGCCCAACTTGAAGCTCGCATACTCCAACCACTCGAGACTCGCTCCTCCTCCGCTCCCGCGCAAAGCCTCCCTCGCTGCTCTCACGCCTGGCTCGCTCGCCAGCATACCCGATGTCACTGAGAGTTACGCCGTCGAGTCCGTCCTGACTGATCAGTCGCAAAACATGATTCCCACCACCCCCGGCCGCGCCTCTGCTGCCGACCATGCCCTCGGAGATATTGTCGATGTTGCTGGGGGCATGCTCGGCACAGTCCGATTTGTTGGTTCTGTTCCCGGGAAGAAGGGCACTTTTATTGGCGTCGAGTTGCTTCCCGAGTTTGCTTCGAGAGGCAAAAACAACGGCGATGTTGACGGGTAAGTTGTCGACGTCTCCTCAATTGCGCGTGCTGTTTACTAATTCCTCTCTCGCAGTGTATCGTACTTCAGTCCGACCATCCCCGGCGCAGGCATGTTCCTGCCCCCGAACAAGGTTTTCTCGCGCCGCGAATCGATTCCCGCGATGCCCTTGACACCCACGGCGAGCGCATACGGAGGACTGAGGCCCGGCACGCAAAACTCTCTCAACCACACTCCCCCGACCCCCGTCCTCCCAAAGTTCAGTGCTTCTGTTGGTCCCGGCGCCCGCGCTCCGAGTCCCCAAGGCAAGCGGCCTAGAACCTCTCTGCCCCGGCCCGACTCTCCCGTGCGCCGGATGCAAATGACTCCCGGGCCCCGGCCGTCCATGACCACCCCCGCCAAGCATCAGCCTTCCCGATATGGCAGCCCTACGAACCGTGCCTTTGCCCAGAGCGTCCGTGGCACTGCGGGCGACCCCAGCAAGAAGATTTCGAAGCTGGATCGCAAGCCTAGTATGGGTCCGAGGAGCACCTCTGCCATGGGATCGGTCAATGGTTTGGAGGATGATGTCGGTCCCATGGGCGTGCAGCGAACCATGACCAACGGCAGCCATGGATCGGTTTCGTCTTACAATGCCAAGATGCGCCCGGCTTCGCGTGCTGCCTCGAGAACCGCTTCTCGTGCTGGTAACCATGCCAACGACGAAGAACTCGAGCGCTTGCGAACCCAACTGGAAGACCGTGAACGACAACTCAAGGAGCAGTCGTCTACTCTGGTCGAGATGGAGAGCAGCCTCGTCGAACTGCAAGGTCTCATGGAAAGCGCCGAGGGGCCTCCACCACCCAGACGAAACAGCCTGGACACCAAGGATGCGCAGCAGCTTCGGCAGTTGCTCCGAGAGAAGAACGACAAGATCGCCATGCTCACTTCGGAGTTTGACGCCCATCGAGCAGACTTTCGCAGCACTATTGACACTCTTGAATTGGCTAGCTCTGAGACGGAACGCGTCTACGAGAAGAGGATAGAGGAGCTCATGGCGGATGTTCGGGAGCTAGAGTCTCGAAACGTCGATGTCGACTCGGTGGCAACCCAACTGAAGCAACTGGAAGAGCTCGTTCAAGAGCTCGAGGAAGGCCTTGAAGATGCTCGCCGCGGAGAAGCCGAGGCCAGGGGTGAGGTTGAGTTCCTGCGAGGCGAGGTTGAACGGACGCGGACCGAGCTGCGCCGTGAGCGCGAAAAGGCGACCTCTACAACGACCAACGCCGAACCTACCGTGTCGGCAAAGGAGCTGGAGCAAAAGGATGACGAGATTAGGGGCTTGAAGGCTATCATCCACTCCCTCAGCCGAGACTCGGTCCCAGGCGGCGAAGATGCGACGCCTGTTCAGCGACCCGGGTCTTTGGTGGCTGGCGATGCTGTTCAGAACAAGATTGCGCGCGACAATCTTGAGCGCCAGGTTGCTGAGCTGCAGTCGCTCCTCGAGAAGAAGGCAAACCGGGAGGAGGAGCTGGAGTCCGAATTGGAAGGTCTCCGCCAAGACACGAACATGGCGAACCATCGCTCCTCGCTGCGGGACTCCCGCGACACCGTCGTCCTTGCTCAGGCATTTGAGGCTCGCTCTCCCGACATCAAGCTCAAGAGGGCCAGTGCCACTCACAAGCGCGTCAGCACCCTCGACACCATGCCCGAGAGCGACGACTTCTCCAACGCAACAGAATCGAGCACGCTCTGGTGCGAGATCTGCGAGACTAACGGCCACGACATCCTCACTTGCACCAACATGTTTGGCCCCGACGGCGCCAAGACCAACGGCGACCTCAAGACGAGCAAGGACAGCGACGACCTGAAACCTCACACTCCCACCGGCAACGACGCTCCGGCGCCCCTGTCGACGCTCAAGTTCAAGAACGCCGGCCCTCCGTCGCCCAACGTCAAGATCCTGCCCAACCCCATGGAGTCGGGACCCGTGGCGGGCAAGGAGAGCGGCATCATGGATCCCGACAAGTGGTGCGCCGTGTGCGAGCGCGACGGCCACGACAGCGTCGACTGCCCGTTTGAAGATGCCTTTTAAATGGTGTTTTTTTTTTTTACGATTCCAAAACATGTTTCTACCACGGCTTCACATGATGGGGGGGGGGGAGATTTTTTGTTCGGTTAGAAAGGGAGAGGATCATGACAAAAAACGACAAACTTGCCAAGAACGGGTCGGTGATGGGATTAAACGGGCGTGATGACATTCGCCCCATGTGTGCGCCTTTTAACTTTTCTTGCTCCTTGTTTTCTTTCTGCCTCTTTTTTTTGTGCCCTTTTGGGTCGGCCTTGGGTTTCTCGGGGCATTTTCGTTTATAGCTGGGCATTCTCTATTGATACCATACCCTTTTTTTCTTTGTTAGCCTTGGAGCTTTTCTTGTATGCTTCGATAGGACTTTGTAATAGTACATGGCATGACTATGTTTGGATTTGTGACTTGGTGAATGTGATGTCTTTGAGTAGCATCAAATTTTGTATTCTCTGTCCACCCGTTAAGAGTGTGAAGAGTCGGTCCACCAGCTGCAAAGACGTGTCTCGCTAGAACGCAAAGAACAAACCAAGACCATGGATGTCGAGAGATTGATGGCAAGGCACACCATCAGAGGACAAGTCCGGCACTGGTCTCAAAGACTTACATCTAGGCCATGCCAGCCGACCCGATCCCTTCATGGAATAGATAGATTCGCTGTGTATGCATCGAAGAGAGCAAATGAGAAACGCGGGGGGGCTTTCCATGGCACCCCAAGCCGACGTGCATCGCCAACGGCAAAAAAAAAAAACGCCACCCTCTCTCGTCTCTTAAATCATGAAAAAGCAGGTGTACACCCCTCCAAGTTTGGAAAAAGGAGACACAAGTCGACAAGCGTCAAGCCATTGAGCGCAACTGGAACTTCCACACGCACAACGCCCAGCCGGGGGCGGCTCGAAACCCGAGCATCGCGCAGTATCCGTTTTGGCTTGTTCAGCAAAAGGCATTGGAATTCCAAGCCGTATAATGTCCAATCGCTTTGCTTTGTAGGGGATAGAGGTTTGGGCAGGGTTGGTCGTTGCCAACATGCGAGAACGAAGCCCTGTTGGGGAAATGCTGGCGTTTTTTCAATTGGCATACGGGAAGAAGAATAAACGCGTTCTGATCCTGTATATTACACTGACTTACATAGCTTGGATCCGTTGCGGCATCGAAATGCTATCTGTTCGGGCCAAACGAGACCCGCTGGCATTCAGAACATCGCAGTACAGTCAAACCGACCTTGCTCCAGGAAGCAACACGTCCCATTCAGTCACTCAAAACACTCCTCCATAACTTCACGATTAGACATATATTCACAAGAGACAAAGACACATTGATCGTGGGGGTTGCCCATTTCATTGTAGGTAACTAAGAATCTGCACTCCTAGACCATCGGATTCCGACCGGGCCTAAACATGACCGTATCCCAAACTCCGCGTCCCAATTGTCCATTTTCAGAACCGACCATTGGGGTAATAAATCCCTGCGAAAAAGAAGACGAACCCGAAAAATGCAAATGAATAAAGCCAGTGATATATACCGATCGGCAATATGTTCAGCAAGCCGACGTGACCACCTACGAGGTGGTGAAGAGAGCGATGGACGCGCAAAAGTTGTTGCGGTTGTCGGCATCGAGGGCGGCCGATGTGCCGTCGACGGTCACCATGTTGACGCTAGCCTTGGTGCTAAGGCCGTAAAAGTGAACCGTAGAGCTCTCCAGGCTGACAATGTTCTTCTGGCAGTTGTTGAGGCCGACACAGGTCTGGCCGTAGTTGTTGAAGAAGCTGTAGAGACCGGCACCGTAGATGAAGATGTCGGAAGAGTCGGTAGCGCGAACACCCCAAGTTCGGCGGCACTTGTCCGAGTCGTCGGTACAGCTGGTGCTGAAGTCGGGGTCGTTGTACGTGGCGTTGGCCGTGAAGGGGACCAGGGAGTTGGGGTTGCCCTGGAAGTAGGCCGTCTCTGTCTGGATGAAACCCATGAAGACGTTCTTGGCGTTGGAGAGCTGGTAGTTGTAGAGGGTGTGATGCTCAGAAGCGGTACCCCAGAGCCAGCTGCCGGCGGTGCTCTCGATGAGAATGCCACGGCCGTTGTAGATGTTGATCTGAGAGTGGTCTCCGAGATCGAGCTCGTGGTCGGCGACCCAGAACCAAACGTTCTCGAGGTAGACGCTGGCCTTGGCAGTGACGTGCATGAGCATGTAGGCGCCGAAGCATTCCGTGTTGGGGGTTGTGTCCACGGCGGGAGTCTTCTTGCACTTGTTGGACTGAAGCTTGGTGCCGGCAGATCCACCAATGCGGAAGTGGACATCAAAGAGACCGGCAGAGCCGGGAGTCTCACCAGCGACGTTGAACTCCATGAGGATAGCGCCGGGCTGAGGACCGAGAGTCTCAAACATGAGATCTTGGATCTCGACGTTGCCCACATCGCCCTTCTCACCAACTTGCCAGACTGGCTTGGGGTTGGCCATGTCCTTGAAATTGGAGCCACCAGCCATGATGAGCGGCCAGATCTCTCCGACAATCTTGATGTTCTTGGGAACCTTGACGGTGTCGGTAATGACGTAGGCACCGTGGTCGAAGTAGACAATCTCGTCGTCGCCGATGCTGTCGAAGACGGCCTGAATAGCGGCAGTGTCATCGGTGGAACCGTCGCCCTTGGCACCCTTGTCCTTCACGGAGACAAACTTGGAAGAGGCCTTGGCTGGGTACTGGGGCTTGCTCTTGGTAACAAAGTTGCCGTTGCTGTCAAGAAGAGTGTCGGGGCGGGAGATGGCGGTCTGAGTATCCTGAACAGCCTGGCCCTTGCTGCCGCTGTATGTGCGACCCTGGATCCACGAGTCAACCTTGCAGTTGCCGGTGAGAACAGTTGCGGAGGTGCCGCTGTTCTTGACGGCAATGGGGACATTGGTGGACATGTCGACGTTGTCGAGAACGAGAGTGCCGTTGGTGCCGGATTGGCCAGTGGCGTAGACGGTGTTGATGCCGATGGGAGTGTTGGAGATGGTGCTGTCAATGAGGATGACGGAGCCAACGTTCTGAACAGTCTCGCCAGCGCTGATGTCGATACCGACGCCGCAGTTCTCAATCGTGATGCCGGCAAAGGTCCAGGCCCAGTTCCAGTTCATGTAGATGGCAGTGTTGCAGTTCTTGAAGGTCATGTTGCGGCTGGTGAATTGCTGGCTGCCCATGAAGACACCATACTTGCCACCGGTGAAGGTGAGATCGGTCATAAAACCACCGGAGCCGTTGTCGATAAAGATACCCTGCTGGGCGTTCTCCTCACTAGAGTCCTCGACCATGACAAACTCAATGTTCTGGAGAGAGGTAGCCTGAGCTACCTGCCAGTGGATACCAGTACCGGACGTCTTGGGAACTGCGGTGAGATCGATCTTGAAGTTGCGGATCTGGCGGAAGAAGTTGTTCTGGTTGGTGTACCAGTTCTCTCCGGTGTCTTCGTAGGGATCCGCGTCGATGACGGCCATACCAGCAAAGCTGGCGGAAGCCTTGATGGTAGGAGGGTTGAGAAGATCGCCGATCATGTGGGTGTAGTAGTAGGGGAGGATGGGCGTGGAAACGACGTAGGTACCGGGAGGGAAGTAAACAAGAGCAGGAGTGGTGGTGCTGGAGTCACAGCCCAGGCCGCAACGGTTTCCGTCCGAGAAAGCATTGTTGATAGCTTCGGTGTCGTCAGTGCTACCATCACCCGTGGCACCGTAGTCCTTGACGTTGCGGAAAATCTTGTAGTCGGAAGATCCGAAGGCCACAGAACCCTGGCGGGTGATGTCGGCGAGCCACCAGGAAGAGGCAGCGGACTCGTAAACAACAGCATCGCTAGGCTGGGGGGAAGGAGCGGCATCCGCCTTGAGGGCGAGAAGCCGCAGGACCAAGAGGCCCGCGGTGAAGATGGTCGAAAGACCCATGATGACCAAATAGCAAGTACTTGGGTGTCTTGGGTGTGATGGTGTGTAAAATTTCGGCGAAGTTGAGATGGCAGAAGGCTGCGAGCTGAGGGTTAGCCGTGTTGTTGTTGTCTTGGCTTTGGGGAAACGAAGTGTTTGTGCTCAGGCGGGCAGTTTGTGAAGAAAGAACGACGCTGAAAGGAAAGGAAAGAAGAGAAAGGAACCTAGGTAGAGAGCATGGGCGGTATTTAAAGGGTGGCCAACTTCGTGTGAAGCTGTATTGTTGATGTTGTATTGAGAAGAACAGGCGCGTCTGAATGAATGCAAGTGAACAACAATCGGGAGAGGAACAGGACAAAAGGGCCAATGAGAGGACGGGACGAAACGACACAGCGCGGTTGATTCCGACTGTTAATGACACAATGAATGACGAGAGGGAAAAAACGAGGACAAATGGTTGACCAAAAGTGAATAGGGAGGATGCTCGCTGTGAATGGTAGAAGGGTATGAATGCCTTTTGAGTCCTTTGACGGAAGGCTATTTTTGGTGGGCGACGACTTGCTTCTTTTCCAGATCCTCAAAGGCCAATAGAAACGAGCTTCGAAACCATCCAATGCCAGAATTGTGAGGCGTAACCACTTGTATACGTCACAATCAAGGCGTGCCGTGCCCACCATGCGAAGCATTCCGGGTCGTCGATAAGAGTCCACGGCGGGGATGTGAGGCGGTCCAGTCGGTGAATACCACTGAGCTTTCGTGGGTATGACGAAACGACGGAACAATAGACAATGCTCGCTCTTCGTTTCACGTGTTCAACTTACCAAGAGTGAAATTGTTGAATGGAACGCGCCGAGACCAGTCGAGCGGAAGAGGACAAAAAGCGAGTGGACGAAATGGCACCTGATAAAGGTGAAATGGAAAAAGAAAGCAACGAAGAAAAGCGAGAGACACACGCACGCGCGTGTTCACGTAAAGGAGAGTGGGAGGGATGGTATGAAGGCGACGGACGAAGAAGGAGGAGGACAGAAGGGGATGGGTGGTGTGTCTGAGACTTGTCTTATATGTGAGGTTGGCGGCATACGTCTCGAGGGCTCGGGACTAAAAACAGAGAAAACGGAGGGCCAGGGCTACGACCACGGGGATCATGGATGGAACCAGAACTAACCTGCGCGTGGGTAGCCCCAGCATGGGCATGGGCAAGGACCCGTCTCTGCCAGTCTCTCCCAAGCTCGGACGAAGCGCCAGACATCATGATGATCGACGGCGACGAAAAAGTACGGATAAAAGCAATCAAGCAGTTCAAAGCAAGAACAAGGCGGCAAGGGGGTCAAGAGACAATGGGGGACTGGGGACTGGGGTTCGAGCGAGAACAGGGGGCCGGCAATGCTCAATCACCATTGGCCGGAGCGCATGACCTCGTTTCACCGGGGGTTGGCGTCGAGCATCGGATGGACTTGGGGGGATGCGCTGGTGGTCGAGTGGAGCGGCTTTGGTGTTTGAAGTGTGCGAGGTTGATGGCGGGTGGTGATGCAAGCGCCAATCGGGTGATGCACGGCAGCAGACGCACGACGAGATGAGATGGGTGAGCGAGGGTTTTGGATTGGCCTTGTGCAAGAATCACGAGTCTCCCTTCTGAGGATGGAAGCTCATCCGAAGGGTTTGTCCGAGGGAGGCTCTCACTAGCATGAAGAGGCAGGTGCAGCCTGAGGTGCAGATGCCAGAGAGCTCACAGCCGGTGGCACCTGCCCTGGACAGGGAAACCTTAAAGATATCCGTCCCGGACCGGTCTAGCGCCGTTTCAGTGGCTCTCCCGGAAGGAGACAGCGGGTGGTTCGGAGAAGGCGCGTTGGAGGCTTGGACTCTTGGACGGGCCGGGTCCCTTAATTAGATTTTCAGGTGGCCATTGGACGTCCAAGTGTTTCGTGGTGGTGGACGGTGGGAACATTCCATGTGGTCGGCTGGCGAACCTCGAAGGAATGGATGGTAGTCGTCCGGACGGGTGCCTTGCAGTGGTGTCCAACCAGTTCGGATCGACCGAGTTTGGGTGTGGCGTCTGCCAACTAGCTCCTTTGTCGAGGAGAATTGCTTGGCGATGGGTAGAGTTCTTACCAATGTCCATCATCATTTGCCGCGATATTGACTCTAGACTACTCCGTGCAAGCGACATCTCATCTCATCTCGACCATCTATCAGAATCGCAATCTGCATAAAATCCCATCAACCCTACACGCCATGCACATGCACCAAAAGGACATGACATCCCTCTGCCGTACATGACGTCTCATGTTAGCCATACACACCTGTCCCTTCAATGAACACAACCCACGACGGGCCACATCCCATTAACACGGCTCCCTTTAATTACCGTGCCTACACAAAGCTCGCATGGATCTTGCCATCTTCTGACCTGACGTCCATTCTCTTTCGTCCCATCCCAACTTTAGGCCGCGGATGCAACCCCCACAAACCACCACCCTCCTTCCCTCTTTGCCGTGCCCGTGAATGTTGTGCAATCTACTTCCGTCAATGGCCCCAAACACACGCGCGAAAATCCTCGGTAAGGACGACCTCTTTTCCTTTTCCCCCCTCCGAGGATCCCCCTCGTTCATGCGGCGCTTGGGGGGGAGCAACGAGAATGGATTCAATGGAATGGCTTCCATGTTACTCCGTAGGCATCCCCTTGGGATCGCCCCGACGGGATTCTGTTCCTCGTTGCGAAAATGCTCCGATGGGGAGGCAGAGACAAACGGGGTATTTTTGTACCACTCACTCCGCGTGCAATTCTGTCCGACCAATGCACGCGACATCAGTGACATTCAACGAGCCGCAATAAAGTCTGGTCCCACCTCAGCGGTTACTGTACAGAGCTCTCATCGAAGCCACTCGCTGGCATTCACCCAACCAGTCGTCCCCGTCCTTGTTTCTCCAGTTGAACAATTATTCCCGTCCGGGTAAAACAAGTTCAATCTCTTCTTTGCTTGTCGTTTCCGTCTCAGCTGGCTTCATCCGCGCCTAACCAAGAAATGAAACAAGATCCTCACCCCTCCCTCCCCTTGTTTAGGCCTGAGTCGGTAGCCGCCCACATCATTACCCCCCGTGAGCCATTCCCATCCACCCACTCGTCCAGCATGACGGAACTCCAAACAACAATCTTAACCGCAGGAGGCGAATTATGAGCGCCACTCCCAATCGCTTGAGTGCGCGAAACGAATTAATCCGAAAAAAAAAATGAAAGAAAACGGAAAATTGCTTGAATTGCATTGGTTGTTTGTATCCACTCCATTCACGCACTCCCTGCTAATAAATGTTTCGAAATAGCACCACCCACCGCCAGACCTCGTCTACGTTGCATGTCCGGTCCTCGCCCGCCGCCTCTTGACTCGCTGCCGCCATCTATATTCCCCCCCCCCGACGATCCGGCGCCAATGATTCACAAGGCCCGTCCAACACCGTTTTTTGTGCTTTGGTGTGTGTCGTGTGGTTCATCGCCATGTGGCGTCGTGGTCGCACCGCACGAAGCCCACCGGTCAACGGTTGAAGGGGGGGGAAAGACACCAAGATATCACCACTTCTCTTGGGCACCCATTCAGTCATTTCACAAACGAAATAACCTTCATGCCGCACCGCATAATTGCACTGCATCTCGGGGACATGTGTGCGTCTTTCAGCTGCCGTGCCCTGGACGGCGAGTCTCGGGGACACCGTCATGTGCCCGAGTTTTGGGGCAAACCTATTCATGTCAGCTCCCACCCTACACTTCGAGCAACCCCCCTCATCATGCACACACTCCTTTTGCAAGAGACATCGTAATATAGACCAGTCAGCCGCCCATTCACCATCCGAAACATTCTAGCAGGGTACATCCACCGGCCATCTCATCCCATCTCTCCCCCCAACCGAATCCTCCCTCCATCACCACCACAGACAAACACCACGAACATGTGGCAATTCACAGCCCAGCCGCTTCCCAACTTATAAACAAAACCCCCCATGCGCAATAGCCATACGTACATATAGCCATCCCTCAAATCTCGGACCCAGCTCGGCCCTATGCTCTCTCACTCTCCACCATCCATGATCCCCCCTCAAACTCATTCATCTCCCCGTCGTCGCCGCAACCCAAACCCTTCCAAAAATGCCGTTTCCCAGACCGAGCTTTATCATTAGTAGGCATGGCTCCTCGACATCACAAGACAACCTTCTTTGTCCATCTGCTCCCTCCCCTCCACCGGATCCCCTACATCACACCTTCACACCTACGCACTCATGCATCACACTTCACACCTGCACTCTCCTATTCTATGCCCATACATTACTCTTCACCTATACAAACCCTCATTCCTGACAGTACACCTCCACAAAGTCATAAGCCACCACCAAACGAGCCAAGCATTCGTGCATGAATATGTCATGTTAACCCAAAAGTTCCTCCTAGATCTGCATCTCAGACCTCGTGTACCTAGTCCGGCTAATACTAGTAAAAAACTTTAACCAAATTAAAAAAAATCGCCCAACTCGAGCAAATGCCATCCAGCGCTTCTCCAAAAGCACTTTCCAAATGCTGAAAACTGTTCCAGGTGCGAGAGCCCTTCGTCACGCTCCGCAATGTTCTACCCAAACCGCCAAAAATGTCATGACAAGAAAATTCGTTACCGCCGGTGCCCTCGACCCCGCGAAGGACTCACCCGACTTGATTAGGTGTGGTTGTATATCCAGATTATCGTTCCTCGTGGCCTTCCGTAATGCCATGTATTATCCAACCATTAGCTTCATCACACCTGACCACAAGACAGATCAGATGAAGCCACCCTTGGCCTCAATCGCTCGTCTCGCCTCGAGCATCTCGATGCCGTCGACGTCGGCGCCAAAGTCCATGATGAGAATCTTGGGGTCTTGGCCCGAGCTGACAATTCGTCGATAGTCGCTCTTGGCGCTCAAGACCCAGCTGGTGTGCCACTTGGGAAAGTCGAGGAGCTGGTGACCCGTCTCCATGTCCCAGACCTTGATGTCCGAGTCGTAGCTCCCGCTGATGAGTCGGCCGCTCACGCTGTCAATGTGAAGACTTCGGACTAGGTTCTCGTGGGCGTGCATCTCGCGGAGACACTCTCCCGTGTTGGCGTCCCAGATGCGAATGACCTTGTCGTTGCCGGCAGAGGCGATGTATCGCCCATCCTCGGAAAACTGCGAGCAAGCAAGGCCCTTGGTATGCCCGACGAACTCGCGAATGTTCTTACCCGTGTCGATATTCCACAGCTTGACGCGGAAATCTCCCGAGCAGGACACAATCGTGTTGGCTCGCATCTGCACGGCGTTGACAGGTCCACCATGACCACGTAGTTGTCGCAGCAATTCGCCCGTCGCCCGGTCCCACACGCAAATGGTGGTATCCTTGCTGCACGTCACGATATGCTTGTCGTCAAAAGCAAGATCCAAGACAGGGGACGTATGATGACGCAGCCGGCGGATAGGGCGGTAACCCGCGCGAACGTCGTGAACGATGCAGCTCGAGTCAGAGGATCCCGTCACCAAGATTTCGTCATCGTACTGCAAGCACAGGATCGAGGCTTTGTGATGAGTCGGGAACGAGGCCAAGGTTGGCATCGAAGATGCTGAGCGCTCGTTGTCGGATCCGGAGGCGAAGTGAACGGGATTTCCATCGTCATCGACGAGCATTCCCGACTCGCCGATCACCTCGGGGGGACCAATAACCAAGCGACACTCGAGGGTGCGCATATCCCAGACGCGGATCGTCTTGTCTCGCGAGCCCGTAATGATTTTGTACCTGCCAACTTCAGTCATGTCGTGCCTGCATCATCGGGGGTAGAAACGTACTCATCGAACTGCAGACAGTAGATGCTGTCCTGATGGCCATTAAGATAGACAGACCGGGCCTTGCCAACCTTCCATCGGTGGGTAAGCTGATGCTTGACACGGTAGATCTCCCTCCAGTCATTCGAAGGTCCCAACGGGGGAATGCCGAGACCTGCGCCTGGAGTGATGGGAGCACTGGTGGCGTAGGTACCCGTCATCTCGCGCAGACAGGACTCCCGCCAAACGTGTTGGTTGGTGACCACCTCCTTCCAGTTGCGAGAGACTTCGCTGGCCTTGGTGAGAGCAGCGGCGTCGAGATAGGCAAGGACATGAATGGCCAACTCGGTCGGAAGCTTGGAGATGAAATCGATTCGGCTGATGGTGGAGCCGGGCTCGGTGCTCAGATGGCTGCTGGCTCCATCGTCGACCCCGCTACCAGGAAGCGTTACGGCAATTCCAATACCGCTCTCCCGGTCGTTTCCGTCCTCACTGTTGGACGGTTGCAACCACAGGCTGTGGAGGCCGTTTCGGGCAATGAAGTCGTTTTGCATGGCGGCCGAGGCCTTGGCTGCGGCACCCGAATTGGAGGGAATGACGGGAGGCTCGCCGTTGAAGCCTGGGATGGGCAGCTGCGGGTGGTGCAAGGCGGCGGGATCGTGGGAGAAGTCGAGATCGTAGATGGATCGCGAATGGCGGAAGCTCGCGGCTTGTCGAAGTCGGTTCCAGGTCGAGGGCGGATGGGCAGTGGTCGGCCTGCTGCCGTGGTGGAAGCCGTGGTGAAAGCCATGGTGAAAGTCGTGATGGGCATCCTGACGGTGCAGGTCCTCAGCGGCGGCCGAGGGCCTGCGTTGAACCATGTTTTTAAAGGACAGCGACGCACGGCGGAAGATGCCCTTGAAGCTGCTCGAACCGTGGGTGTGGTGGTGTTGGTTGTGGTTTTGCTGGCTGTGGAATGCTAGGTGGTGGTGGCCGTGGGTGTGGCTGTGTGCCTGGGACGGACCATTATTCAAGTCGTCCTCCTCGGTGTCCTCGATGGCAAGCTCGTCGATGTGTCTGGTCAGGTTGTGGAAGTGATCGTGGCCAAAGGCAAAAGACTTTGGTCGACGCCATGGCAGCGAGAGGCTGAGACTGCGATATCGTTGGGGAGGGATGCGGGCAGAATCGAGGTCGGCAGTGTGGCCGGCAGTGGTGGTGGGAGCGTTGTCGGAGGCCTTCTTGGTGTTGTTGTTGCTGGAAGAGTCTGCTGCCATGGCGCGGGCGGAGGATGAGGCGGCCGCAGACGCAGACTCTGCAGCAACAGCGGGAGTGTCCATCATGGCTTCTTGTGCAGGAGCCCAGTCGTTGACGGGGAAGATGCGACGGGTCATGGCCGTAGCGTGACGGGGTGCCGAGTGGCGCGATAGCGAACGTGGAGTGCGGTTATTGTCGACGTCGTCTCGGGGCTTCTATCTATTTTCGTGCGTGCCGTGGTCAAGTGTCGGAGCTGGCGGTCGCGGCCAGTGAGAGAAGAACGATTGTTGGGCAGGGCGCAGCAAGAGGAGGACCAGGGGGTGCGACGGGCCAGGGAGAAAGAGTGGTATGCTGACGGGCGATGAGAGCCAAAAAAAAATAACCAGAAAAGGAGAGGATGGAAGAAGGAATGAGGCTGGTCGGCGGTGCGAAAGTGAGGGTTTGGCGACGGCACAAAATGGTTGTAGCAAGGTCCTCGTTTGTCGGTGCGTCTTGAACTGCCGCTCGCCTCGTTTCGTTTCGCTTCGCGTTGGACCGTGTCAAGCAGGAGAGAAGGTTGCGGGAGGTGCGTGCCTGCTTCTTTTAATTCTGGACGCACACGGCACAATTGGACAAGGAAGAGGCAGCTGAGATTGTCAGTGCCAGTCGCTGTCCGTGCTGGACCGGGTCTAAAGTCGGGTTTGCAGGGGATCGAGAAGAGGGGGAGATGGGGCCTGTCTCCAAATGTCCAGAAGTCTCCGCCTTTGTTGTTTTTTCCTGGTGATTCGTAACAACAACACGACCAATATTGATGCAACCAAGGCCTTAGCAGCTGTGTTGTCGGCGTAGTGACGACAGAGGTCCAAGAAGAAGGAAGAATTAGGAATCCCTGCAGAAACAAGGGGAAAAGAATATTCACGCGGCCTGCGATAGGTCGACCAGAAGACAAGGGCTACGGATCGGGGATCAGGAGCCAGAAGCGATGAGAGGGTCGTCGGGACGAGGGAGTCAAACAAGCAGGAGGAAGGGACGGAGAGCAGAGGGAGAAGTAAAGAGGGGTAATTATAGGTAGGGCTCCAAAAAGAAGAAATTGAAGCCAACGAAGGGGACAAAGGGGCTTTATAAAGGGGGGGTGTCATCCCAAGTATCAGTAGGCATCCGGAACAAGCCACCCTCTCAGGCACAGACAGGCACAGAAAGGACAGAGTTTTGCTAGAAGGACGGGACATGAATCGAGAATGCGCGTAGTGCCCGGTAGCCGGCAGCCACCATTTTTCGTCTTCTTTCCCAGTTGTGGTCATTCATCTGGCGCAGCATGCAGTCAGGGAGAAAAGAGGAGGAGGCTAAACTGCATCACGACGGAATGACGCCTCCTCGCCGCCTCTCCTTCTTTATTTGCAGAGACTTGCATATGCACGAAGGTTGCCGCCTTCACCGCATCGCCTGCGGACGTCTCTTTCGGGGAATCGCCATGATTTTGGGCGAATCGATAGACTTGCATTCCCCTCCGGGTCGGCTAAGGCGAGATGGCGTCAAACTCGGGCTGCCACCCCCTCCTCCTCCTCCACGGTGGCGTCCAGACCCAAAGACTCGGTGTTTCGTCAGGGTCGGGTGGCGACGACGCCGGTAGCATTTTCCGTCGGGGCGCAGTCCGGCAATGGATGCTTGATGAAATCTCAGAAGAGACCTGGCAATGAGTATGGTAGCTAGTCAACCCAGGGTCTGCCGATGCACATACTTGCATCTTGTTGGGATTCCATGCATCTCCAACTTCAGTTCAAGCCCAGTTCAGGCCTTGTCTTTGTTGGGGCTGTTTCGGCTGCCCACTGTCCCAGACTGTTTGACACGACGCGCTAAAAATGATGCTGGCTCCTCATCAGCCCGCAACCGGGTGCAAGGATCGCCTGCACTGGCTTGGCCCCCCAGATTTTTTTTTTCCCTTGAAAGTCCCTGAAAGAATGATCTCATTGGACTTGGGGAATTGAACAACAATTTTCGAAATTTCGGGGTTTGCTTGCTTCTTTGCACGGGGCAAAACATGCAGTCTTCAGCCCCGGGTCACACCAAAATGAAGCGTCTCGTATTCGTTTGGATCATGTTGAAAAAAATTTGCAGTTGGGCACCAAACATGTTGAAGGGTGGAAAGGTTGAAAGGAGGAATGACAACTTCCGTGTGAACTCTCTCCCCAGGACGGAGTACTCGCTCATCAAGGTATCAGAGTCCTTGGATTGTCTCAGTTACTTGTCGAGGTAAGATTCTTACAATCCATCTCAGTAAACCCACTAACTTTGATCTTTCTCGTCTCTCGTAAGATGAGTTTGGCACACTCAACATGTTTCGAAGTCCGCCACCCTCCTCCATCGACCGCCGCCTTCTAAAGCCTAGGTCACACAATCTATGAAGCACCTCATGGCGAATCTGTGAGGCAATCAGAAAAGAGGAGACACAAACTTGCCATCTTGAACGTCAAGAGAGTCAGTCTGCTCTGCTACGAGCCTCTGGTGTTGCCATTCCTCGTCGATGATTTCAAACTGTCCGTGCAAGATTTGGTCTTCAATTCACTTTTCCGTCCAGTTTCCCATTTTCGCCCCCAGCGGCCTAGACCGGACCCGCCGGCACCGTCTCATCCAGACTCCAGTCTCCCTTCCAAGTTAACTTCCAGCCTCCATCTCCACTCCCGCCTTTTCAACGTCGAAGCTTCAAACCACTTGTCAGCCTTGCCGTTAGATTCACGTCACGGTCATCAACCGCTACTCTGCTACACCAGCTGCAATTCGCTGCATTGCACGTAATCAACCCCCCATCAAGTCTAAGCCATGGACAAGCCCTCCGCTCAGAAAAGGCTAAAGCTCCCGCCCCGGCGAAACATGGAGGCCCGTCGGGAGCAGAACCGCATCGCTAGCCGCAACTACCGTATGCCCAACTTTCTGAGGATGCATCGTTTTTGAGCCATGTATCCGCACGTTTCCCTTTTGTAAATACCCTGATATGGTGGGCATATGCTAACGCCTCGTCGTGTTAGGCGAGAAGCGGAGGCAGAAACTGGCGCTCTTGAACCAGCTCCTTAAGCCTGAGAGCAGTACAAGTATGGGTGCCGTTGCTTCGTCTGCTGCCGCTGAAGCGAGTAGCTCCCATCTTGATGCAAGTGCATTCGTCCAAACCGACGCTGGCCTTGCTCAGCCTCTCTCACACGCATCCGTCTCTCAACCGCCAACACCGCAGCATGAATCCGTCCTCGACATCGACGGGCTCTTCTCAGGCATGGACGACTTAGCGGCGCCCATGGACATGTACACGTCCCCGTCTCAGTATTTGATGCCCGCCGCGTTCTCTGCGCACTACCCCGTCCCAGCAACAACAACAACTTCCTCATATTCGTCCGAGCATGTCCTCGGCGCGTCGTTGGACCCCATGTTTGGTTCAATGACGACGGATGCCTTTGCCGCCAAGGACGACCGTGGATGGCAAGCCGCTCCAGACCGGAACCTCGACGACGCTCGTCCGTCGCCAACAAGCAAGACGGAAGCCCTCCAAGATATCCTCAAGGGCCTTGGAAACCTCTCCATCACCCAAAAGCGCGTCCTCGTCTCCCTCCTCCAGACCCAGATCCAAAACGACTCTGACCCCCTTTTCCCCTCCTCCCAGAAACCCCTTCCCCCTTCGCCCTCCTCTTCTAACAACCCCTCTCCCACCCCTACGAGAATGCAGCTCGAAGCCCTCCAGTTCGCAATGTCCCTCTACCAAACTGCAACCATCTGCGGCGCCCCCAGCGACTCCCGCACCGACACGGGCCTCTTCAACGCCCTCTTCGCAAACTGCTACGCCCTGGGCATGCCCGACGTGGCACCCATACTCTGCGAGGACGGCTGGAGCATCTTCACCCTCGGCCCGGACACGGCCTACCACCCTTCCCAGCTGTCTGTCGTGCGCGCAAAGTTCCGCAACCTCGCGCCCGCCCTGCGCCCGTGTGACAGGCAGCTGACTGTTGCTCACCACCCTTACATAGTAATCCTCCATTCATGCGTAATCCTCCCAAACAACCCAATGCTTACATCAAAACAGGACGTCATCCCTTACCCATCATTCCGCTCCAGAATCCTCCAAGCCCTCGACACCGACCAACCCCTCCTCGACGAAGATATCCTCTGCCACGACCTCCTCACCGGACTGACCTGTTGGGGCTCAGGCCCGGGCTCGCAGCACAGCAACCCTCAGGGTATGGGCGCCGCCTTGCCCTGGGACGTCCGCAGCTGGGAGCCCAGCCTGTGGTTTCTGAAGAAGTATCGCGACTACGTCGGCGGCTGGAACGACGACATGTGGAAGGGCGCGAGGACGTGGCACGCCATGCGGGGGGAGCGCGTGCAGGAGCTGGAAACGCCCTCGCCGTGAAAACAGAAGGAGGGGTTGAACTGAGGTTACTGAGGTTCTATATATAAAGGAGGAAATCCTAGCTGACTCATCTCGAAGTTCATGACGTGCTTGATAAGATCAGGGTGCGGGACTTACACATACCTAAGTGCCCAACCTAACTGAGGTGGTAGTGTCCGCATCTCCTCACCCAGTAACATAAATGGGCCTGTCTCTTTATATGAACGACTATAAATACCGTGAACTGTAGGAAGTAGTGTAGGAATTGGGGGTCATCGGTCGGCATGGGGGGAATAACCCCGTGGTGACTTCCTCTCCTATGCGGCTATTTCGCTTCCGACTTTTTAGGCTCTTCGAAACTGACGGATATCTGTACCGTGATCCACGACATAGTTACAGATAGAGTCGGGCGACGATAGTCTTGATCAGCACCATCGTTTCTGTGTCGACTTCGCCTCTCAAGTGATGTTCTTGTTGACTCACGAAAAAAAAAAATAAGATGAAGGCAGCGTGGCATTCGAACTCATGACCTGAAACACGCACGCCAGGTGACTCGCTGTTATGAGCACAAACTATGACACCCTCAAGCATATACGACCATAGCTCTCAGGAAGCACTGGGTCCCGTCAAGTTCTTGTCGAGAGAACATTGGCCTCCATTTCTAGACTCCTATACCTCCAAAATCGGGTCACCATGCCTCCAGTTTTGAAGGCGCTTATTCCAATAAAGTGTGGAAGGCACATTATGCAGCTGACGGCCGATAGAGAGGTAGGCGTATCAATTATATAAGCAATCAAGGCCACCACGCAACTGCAGTTTTCAGCTTTCCTTTTTGAGGCCATCCTCCTACCTAACCCCGACGCTGACCCGCCCCATACAATTCTACTGGCCTCGAGCTGCACTAAGCCATAGTTAAGGATCCCTTTCAGCTGCTGAGGCCTCGCTAATTCCAAATCCCGCAAAGACATGGCTGCCTAAATTCTCAGTCGTGACATTACGTCGCCGTCTCGACTTCTCATCGATTGGGGAAGAAGCCATCTCGCTCATACCATCATATCGCGCAACAAGATCAAGGCATCCTCTTTAAAGTAAAGATGGCACCTCTCTGGGCTAGAAAGGCCAAAGATAAGGCTAAAAGCCTATTGCGTGCCGCTTCCCCAGAATCCGTCTCGGCTCCTTCAGCACCAGCACCATCGCCGGCACCGTCTCGACCCGCTCTCCCATCACAGGCAACGCCTTCTCCGCCTACCGCAACCGATTCCAATACCTCGCCGTTGCCGACCCTACAAGAGCGACTTTGGAACCAAGCCTACGATGATCTCAAAATCAGTGAGCCGAAACTGGTCGAAGGCTACGAAACGGTCCTGTCGGCTGCACTTCTTTCGACCTCTATAACTTCTGAGCCAACAAAGAATGACATTGGCAGCAGTCAAGAGACGCGGCATCGTCAAATGCAGCAGCTCGTCCAGGCTGGACTGGACCGGACGAAGAAGCAAGCGTCTGTCACAGCAGGCATTGACGAAGGGTTGAAAGTGGTGGAAGCGGTCCGGGGAATAGTGGAAAAGGCGGTTCATGCAGCGCCGGAAGCCGCCGTCGCCTGGGTCGGCATCTGCCTTGGACTGGAGGTATGTGATCAGCTTTCTCAATCACCGATCTCTGGATGATCCCCACTGACGGTTATTAGATCCTTTCGAATCCCATTACCGAGGCATGCGATAATCGCAGTGGCATTTCCTATGTCCTGTCGAGAATGGACTGGTACTGGAACTTGGCGTCGCTACTTCTCGACGAGAATATCGACAAGAACAAGGTCGACGAGAACAAGGCCGAGCAATCTTTGGCGGAACTACGAGCCCAATTAGAGAACCATGTCGTGCAGCTTTACGGGAACCTTCTGTCCTACCAGATGAAGAGCGTCATCCGCTACCGCCGTAACTGGGCAGCGGTCATCCCCCGGGATATGTTCAAACTCGATGACTGGGCTGGCCAGCTCAGCGAGATCCAGAAAGCCGAGGCTGCGGTGCAAAGAGACATGGAACAATACAACACCGAGGATAGCAAGATACAGCTTCGAAAACTCGCCAGCGCCGGAAGCGCTATAGAGTCGAACCTCCAACATATCCATTCAGCCATCCAGGACCAAACACAACAGCAAGACGTGTGGCGCAAAGACGATAAGCATGAGAAATGTATGAAGGATCTGCGCGAGACTGACCCTCGCGACGACAAGACGCGCATCCAAAAGACAAAGGGCGGCCTGTTTAGGGACTCGTACCGCTGGATCCTCGACAACGATGACTTCCAGCGATGGCGTGAGAATCCACGAACCAACTGCTCTGGATCAAAGGCGACCCTGGCAAGGGCAAGACGATGCTGCTATGCGGCATCATCGACGAGCTGGAGAAGGAACCCGACAATCGCCTGTCCTATTTCTTCTGCCAGGCCACCGAGGCACGACTGAGTAATGCAACGGCCGTGCTGCGCGGTCTGATCTACCTTCTCGTCGACCAACAGCCGTCGCTCATCTCGCATGTTCGGAAGAAGCACGACCATGCCGGCAGGTCTCTCTTCGAAGACGCGAATGCACGGGTTGCCCTGTTGGATATCTTCACCGCCATTCTGCAAGACCCCGCCCTGAAGAATACCTTTATCATCATCGACGCACTCGACGAATGTGTGACTGACTTGCCGCAACTCCTCAAATTCATCATCCAGAAGTCGTCTTCGACTTCCTGTGTCAAGTGGCTCATTTCAAGCCGCAACCAGCTGGATATTGAGGAGGAACTAGACAAGGCAATGCATGAGATCAGGCTGCACCTCGAGTTGAACAAAGACTCGGTCTCCAAGGCTGTTAATACGTACATTGGACGCAAGGTCGACGAGCTGGCCCATGACAAGAAATACGACGAGGAAACAAGGCGAGCTATCGAACATCACTTGACTTCCAATGCTGACGGCACCTTTCTCTGGGTAGCCTTGGTCTGTCAAAAACTTGCCAATCCGATGGCCCGAGCAAGGAACGCTTCAACTACGGTGCGGGAGTTTCCAGCAGGGCTGGAGCCACTCTACAAGCGAATGATGGGTTATATTCATGACTTAGATGGACATGACTCTAACCGCTGCAAGAACATCTTGGCTACTACCTCCCTTGTCTACCGCCCTATTAACTTAGAGGAATTGAGGGTTCTTAATGAGTCGGCCCAGGACTTAAGCGAGAACGACTTAGGAGAAATTATTGCGCTCTGTGGATCTTTTTTGACTCTTCGACAAGGAGTTATATATTTTGTGCATCAGTCGGCTAAGGATTTCCTGCTAAAAAATGAGTCACAGCGAATCTTACCTTTTGGCAAAACGTACCAGCACCGAACCCTCTTCTCAAGGTCGCTAGAGGCTCTCTCGAAGAATGTCAAACGTGACATTTGCGAACTGGGCGCCCCGGGATTCCCAATTGATAAAGTGACGCCGCTCGACCTTAAACCACTGTCTCCTATTCAATACTCTTGCATCTACTGGGTTGACCATCTTCACGACTCAGATTCCACAGAGATCAAGGATATTCTACAGGATAATGGCCATATCCATAGATTTATTGAAAAGAGGTTCCTATATTGGCTGGAATCTCTTAGTCTCTTGCGCAGTATGTCAGATGGAGTAAAGGCAGTACAAAGGCTTAAGACTTTAGTAGTAAGTTAGTCTAGGAATATCCTAGAAGCAGTCTAATACTTCTATAGCAAGAGCTGGAAGCGCCACAACTGATAAAACTGCTTCAAGATGCGCGCCGTTTCATTCTTTCTCACGCTCGGGCTATTGAGACTGCTCCGTTGCAGGTCTATGCGTCAGCACTCGTGTTCAGTCCTGAGCACAGCCTTATCAGGGAGCTCTTTAGGAACGATGAGCCAGATTGGATAACACTAAAACCTAAAATGGAACCAGGTTGGAACGCATGCGAACAGACACTCGAGGGCCATGGCCACTGGGTGACGTCAGTTGTCTTCTCAGTGGACGGCCAGCGGCTCGCATCAGCCTCCGACGACCGGACGGTCAAGATCTGGGATGCAGCAACGGGCGCGTGCCAGCAGACACTCGAGGGCCATGGCGACCGGGTGAAGTCAGTTGTCTTCTCAGCGGACGGCCAGCGGCTCGCATCAGCCTCCTGGGACCGGACGGTCAAGATCTGGGATGCAGCAACGGGCGCGTGCCAGCAGACACTCGAGGGCCATGGCAACCGGGTGACGTCAGTTGTCTTCTCAGCGGACGGCCAGCAGCTCGCATCAGCCTCCAAGGATCGGACGGTCAAGATCTGGGATAGAGCAACGGGCGCGTGCCAGCAGACACTCGAGGGCTATGGCGGACCGGTGACGTCAGTTGTCTTCTCAGCGGACGGCCAGCAGCTCGCATCAGCCTCCAAGGATCGGACGGTCAAGATCTGGGATGCAGCAACGGGCGCGTGCCAGCAGACACTCGAGGGCCATGAGTTGATGGCTAACTTTCACTTGTTGACGAACTCTTTGCTCTTTACCGATATTGGACTTCTAAACCTAAATGCTCTAGACCTCCTGCCTGCTCCTAACAATCCATCGGCTGATGCAGCCGTACGGGATATAAGTTACTGTGGTTGGGGCATAAGCACTGATGGTACATGGATTATAAAAGAACGGAAAGAATTGGCTTTGGCTGCCTGCAGAGTATCGACAGTCACGATCGGCTGTAGTGGAATCAGCGGTTGCTATTGGCTGTTCTTCTGGTCGCGTATTAGCGATGAGGTTTTCTTAGCTCAATGTGTCTAATAGTGAGACGCTCATATTAAATCTTTTGTCCCTTCTTTTTATTTTTCTCTGCGCTTAAGGAGAGTTATACGGGACAAGATGAATATCTATCGAGAGAAACGAGGTATTGCCACCGCTTGTTCTAAGAACGTTAAATAGTGGCAAAGAGAGGCATATATAAGCAACTCGCTGGAAAGGCTAAATAAACATTTATCATGAGAGATGACATTTGCCACTCTTGCCAGTAGTTTAGCAAGCAGCTTCCAGTTTGGTTCTCTTAAATGTCACAGTCCTCACGTTGCGTGACATGCTCCGCATTTCATTCCCACCTTTTCCAGCCAATAAGAAATGATCAGCCTTATTCATCATCTAAAGGAATAGATCGCTTTACCAGTCGTGATCTAAGGTATTCATGAAAGGGCTTGGCCCTTGTATATTGCGATAAATGAAGAACCTAGACTGATCTATCTAAGTATAAGGAGAAGAGAAGAAGAGAAGAGAGATCCTTCAAGCTGACTCCCTTATACTACATGCGCCTGCTCACACAACCCAGTCTTCTGCCCTTCTATCCTGGATGTCCTCTGCGGGCCTTCGCTGACATAGCTGCGGCTTCTTTGACGAATTCGATTACATCGATCCTATGTTAGGCCCTCAACCTGTAACCCTGAATGCTATAGCGCGTGCTCTGGCGTTTCCACATTGTGGCTCCAAGTATTAGGAATCTAGAGCACGCCTGCGTAGACAACGGCCTTGAACCGAAGACCCCTGGCACCAGTTGGAGTTAACTTCTTTTCCTTCCGTCGGAGAAGCCGTTTTGCTTATCATGAAACGGAGCATTCAGAGGTAGGGTGATGCCGGTCGAGCGTTCGTCGTGGAGGGAAGGGCGAATCTGTTTGGGATAGTGCATTGGCTGCCTGATATGCTTGTTGGGGAGTGGCTGCTGCGCGTGGTGGGGAGGGAGGACACGGATGACGAAGTGAGGGGACTCGGAAGAAGAACGAGAGACGGCGCCTGAACCCTTCATTTTGGCATTACGTCTCGATGTCTCGCGCGTTAGGCAAGGAATTTCGTAGAGCTACGAAGGGTTGCATATTCCTCAGTAAAAGTGTAGAACTCTGTGCCAAGCATACCTCACAAAAGTGAAGAGCAAAAAGGGGGAGGGAATCGAACTAGCGACCCCAAGGCCAACCAAAAAGCGAAGTGACAAGCCCATCTCTGAGCAAGGCACGTAGCTTAGATATAGTTTGAGCTATACTGGAACATTCCACCTGACCATGGGCGTCGGCCGGGGACTTTCTCACCCATATACTTCACTGGGGGTGTTGTTGGGTTTGGGGTTATGAAGGGAGAAAAGCAAGGGGAGGAGCGTGGCGAGTGGCTGGGTGATGTGATGGCTAGTGATTCCCTGTTTACCAACAGGGTGTGGATGGTTCTGTTGAAAAGCTTCGTGTGCACCGTCAATCGTGTGTTCATTTCATATGTGTTGTGTTGTCTCTTGTCGTCCTTTTCTTCTCGCTTCATCCTTCATGTCCGCACTTTCCCCTTTTTCCCCTGGCGACCGCGCGCGGTCGCTGACCAGTCATATGACCTTCCACACCATTCATCTTGATGCCTCAGGCACCAACTTCTGGACTAATTACATGATCCAATTCAACAGGTTCAGGGTAGAGGGAAGACGGCGTGTTAGTCACAGGCCGTCGAGGGGATGTGCCGTGTTGACCATAAAGAATGTAGTATGAGATAGTGATAATGTATTGAGATATATGAGAGTGTCGAAAAGGTAGGATAGAAGTGGATTGAGGTCAAGAAAATGAAAAATAAAAAAAAGATGCAAGAAATTTGTCTGGATTCGAACATGCACTCCTGGCACAGAACGTATCGCTCAAGACATAAAAAAAAACGAAGCAAAGATCTTGAGGAAAGATATCTCAAATGTATTGAGCCACTACGGCACAATTCGTAGCTACTTCGCTGAGAGACATATGCACTTGACCTCCTTTTAAGGCCAAGGTGCTGGCTGTGCTTGTTGGGTGCCTGTTGGTTGGATGCCTGGACTTGCAGGCTCGGTGGGGGAGGCCAATCTAGAGACTGCCCGGCAGAGGCGGGACACTCAACGAGTATGTCGATTCTTGGGGTGTAAGAGCTGGGAATAGGTATCTACGTTTGATTTTATCCCGGAACTGGAATGGATAGGAGAGAAAGATGGCCTTGACAAAAAAAAAAAACTGGTGACAATTCATGGGGAATCGAACTCAGGAGCATGCATGGTGTCGTGGCCCAAAACGGCAAAAGCGAAGGGTTCCTGGAGGAACAAGGTCAGTCCCGTCGCCGGGACCGTTGAGAAAACGCTTCTTCAATAATGCTGTCACGAGACAACAGACAGGTGTTCGAGCTACTTCGCTGGCGATTGAGTGGACTAGACTGCCTTATAAAGGGATGTGGCTGCTTAGTCGTGGTGCACGTGGTGGGTGGATTGGACTGGAGGGACGAGCAAGAACGGGGGTTAGAGGATTCGATGATGGTGCGGATTAGACCTTTGGCTGTGCAAATAAATCAAGGGAAGAATACGGATTAACTTATGGGATTGCAAGTCATGGATCCGGCCATCGAAACAAGGCAAATTTTGATACTTCTTGAGGTATTCGGACTCTGCGTCCTCTTGGACCTCCGCATCCCCCGCTCTGCTTCAAGCAGAAATACGGCCGTTCCATCTCCATTACTATTGGACTGCAACGCACTTAACCTCGACTGCCTAAGAAATATGATGGATCCAACTTCATATTTGGTCCTCAGAGTAATATCGCCTACTTGGCCTCTTCGTCTCCCGCTTCCATCCCCTTCTGGCGGCTTCAGCACTCCGGTGGCTACCCGGAAGTTCGTTCCACCGGCCGCCGGGGCAGCTTGGGCTCCCTCCAGCTCGCCCAGACCCATAGACGTCATGAAGCGACGTTAGCTGGGTCCGAAAACATGGCACGCAACTCGCTCCGCCAACTCGTCGCGCACCTCAACTCGTGAGACTCTGAGTTTCCTCTCCCCAAGAGACTCCGAGTTATCTCTAATACTTCTCTTGCCATATTCCGCTCCGATGGTGACCACCCGCCGCGCCGCCAAGCTGGCGTCCTCCGAAAACGAAGAGACCATGGCCCCTCGACTCGCAACAACCTCCACGTCGACGCGGCGCACGTCGCCCTTCCTCCCCACGCGTCTCGAGCGCCTCGTCCTCGCCGTGTTCCCGGCAGTCCTCGTCTTCGGCACCGTCATCTCCGCGCTCTCCCCCGAGACGCGGGCCGCAACCTACGACCCCGTGCTGCAGTCGCACGCGCAGGACCCTACCGCCACCCCGAGCTACTTTGCCCGCAAGTCTAACATCTTCAACGTCTTCTTCGTCAAGCGCGGCTGGGCCTGGTTCTCGGCTGCGTTCGCGGCCTTTGTGTTTACGCACCCGAGCACCGCCGCGGGCACAAGGCGTCTGCGCGCCGGGCTGAGGTGGGCGGCCGTCACGGGGCTCTGGATCCTGGTTACGCAGTGGTGCTTCGGGCCGGCCATCATCGATCGCGGGTTCCGGTGGACGGGCGGCAAGTGCGAGCTGGCCCAGCGTGAGGTCTTTATGGGGGATAGGTCGCTGGGGGAGATGGTCACGTCGGTGGCGTGCAAGGCTGCCGGGGGTAAGTGGAAGGGTGGGCACGACATCTCGGGACACGTCTTCTTGTTGACGCTTGGCACGGCTTTTCTCATGCAGGAGGTCGGCTGGGCGGTTGCGCGGTGGTCTGGCCGGGCGACCGAGGAGAGGTGCGTCTACATGGTTGACGGGGCTCTCAAGAGTGCCAACGTCGAAGCCGAGGGCCCGGCTGGCGAGGGTGCGGGCAAGCCTGCGCTCAGTTTTGGAGCAAAGTTTGCCGTTGGTGTCATGGGACTCAGTGTCTGGATGCTGTTGATGACGGCGATATACTTCCACACGTGGTTTGAGAAGGTGAGTTCTTTCCTGTCGGCCTCAGAGGACAAAGCTAACCTGAGGTAGCTTACGGGGCTCTTGACTGCCGCTGTGGCGTATTCCATTGTGTACGTGGTGCCTCGATTTGTGCCGGCCGTGAGGCAAGTCATTGGACTTCCTGGAATATGAGGCAGACAAGGGCGAGGAGCATGACGAGTGATGAGCATACGGATTGGGTGCCTTTGGCAGGATAGAGTTAGAACTACATGTAATAATACTGTTATCACCTTTCAGCGTGACAGTTGTCTTCTGCTACCCTTCTGCCACCACACCACAAGGAGGAGGATCTGCCTCCTCTGCTACCACACTACAAGTGGATCTGCCTCCTTTCATGGTCATTGATAGATCGAGCAAAAAAAAACTTGCTCCAAGGCTATATAGAGCCGGAACCGCTAGTAAAAATGCGTGATCTGGGAATCGAACCCAGGGCTCCCCGACGTTGCTCGAATGGCAACGGAGAATTTTACCACTAAACCAATCACGCCGTGGTATTTGATGAAGAGGAAGAGGGAGATACGTGCTATAGTGGTGACGCAGCGTGTGGTGGTGATAGTTGCACGCTTGTGCCGGCCGAGAGTGTCTTTCTGAGCGATTGGGGCAGTGAACTCATGCGGGTGTTTGTGACTGTGGTGGTACGTCAATGCACGAAAGAAGAGTTCGGTGAAATAACAAATGCTCACCAATGATGGAGATGGACGTTAAAGGAACTTGAATCAGCCGAATTGTTTGACTGGGCGATTCTGGGAACAAGGTGCTCGTAGACACCGTCATGGCGCGATAGCTACCTATGTGGCAGACACAATTTGTCAAGTTACGGGAAACAACTCTTCCAACATCGTCACGCAGGTTACATAGGTGAATAGGTTCTGGCTCAGTCGTCCGTGAACTCAATATTGAGGTATTGAGAGCCTCCGCGGAACTTGGAAGAAGTTGGCTGTTCGAGGGATAAGACTCCGAGACTCTCTGTATTTCGAGGGCAGTACGCCCGAGTACGAAACCCCCGGTCATCGCTGCCAAAATGAAGTAGTTGAGTACCTAGATAATGGTGCAATCTACTTCCAATGCGAAGGACCTCCAGAAAACTCCTTTCCCAACTTGAAACAAGAGTGACTGGATGCATAGGTAGACGATACGTGGTTCGAAATGCATAGAAACGAGCAAAATCTTCTGGTGCCGAACGGCGATGCAAAAAGGCCCCATCTGCAAATGTCAAATGTCGGACAAAGGGCGCGCAAGTGGAGGCCGAGTAGTTCCCGTCAGTATTGGCACGAAGGAAGCATTTAAACTGCCCTGAGCCGCAGAGGAGTGCAAAAGTCCGAATCCATCCGCTCTCACCAATCAGTCCAATCACTCATCAGAGTCCTCACCATACTCACCAAAAATGGGATCCTCACCACCCGTAACATACCGAACTCACCGCCCAGGAGACATGGGCCTCATCATCCAGCGCCACGCAACCTTCTACCACCAACACCACAACTTCGACCAGCGCTTCGAAGCCCTCGTGTCGCGCATCGCGGCCGACTTCCTCGACGGCTTCGACGCCTCCCGCGAGCGCTGCTGGATCGCCGAGCGCGGCGACGTCTTCATGGGCTGCGTCATGGTGGTGCGGGACGCCGAGCGGGGAGAAGACGCGGCCAAGTTGCGGCTGCTGCTCGTCGACGAGACGGCGAGGGGCGAGGGCGTGGGCACCGAGCTGGTGAGGAGGTGTGTGGCGTTTGCGAGGGAGGTCGGGTACAAGAGTATTGGGTTGTGGACGCAGAGCGATTTGAAGGGCGCGAGGAGGATATACAAGAAGGAGGGGTTTGTGCTGGATAAGACGGATAGGCATGCTTCTTGGGGGCCCGAGTTAGTTGGGGAGCACTGGATCATGACTTTTTAGCGAGGAGCTGAACATGGGAGTTGGGTGTTGCATTTGTACCTAGAGGCCTTGGTTTCCTTCATGTATTGCATCGGAGGGATTGCTTGAGCATTGCCGGCTGAAGATCCTGGGTGAGGTATTTTCAACGATCTATTGTCTAGGCACATGTTTGTTTGAGGCGCGGGAGCGGAAGGGATGGCAAGGAATAGTATTTTCGATTGTTGGAGACAAGCGCTGCATTGGGGGAATATAGACGGCAGTACTCTAGGTAGGCCTGGACGGAGGAAGCCTTGCATGGAGAGATAGGATTCGGTACAGGGTTCGGGATCGGTCGTCGAATCTAATGTCAGAAGTCAGCTCGCTGTTCCGTTGAGGATGGGTACATGGTACATGGACCAGCCAGGCTCGATACCTGGGAACTTACCGACCCATAGGAGTGCATAAACTGCGTAACGATGTACTTGAAATCATGTATAAGGCGTGTGAAGACTGAACGGGGGATCGAACATTGAAGTTTCCCAACGGTATGCCTTCGCAACGAGAGGACCCTCGAGGCTCGAGAAAGTACGGCGTGACGGAGAGCTGTGAAGGCTTGCTGCTGACTTGTAAGCCTAGAGCCGCTAGTTTCCAAGAGTTCATTCATGTTGAGGTTTGATCGAGTATCTCAAGAGCTATCGAAAGAACAATGAACAGGGTGAAGTGTTGGAGCCTGGAGGCGAACTTCCTTACGGATGTATACATTGTCTTCCGTTGAGTGTGTCCTGAGTGTCAAGGAAACCCCTGAGCTGCATCACAATCTGAGCCTCAAGGCCAGCTTGAAAGCATCGACTTGTGATGTCAGTGGCATATCTCTTTGGTGAAAGAATTACTCACCATTGATGACCTAGGCATGCCACAACGCTGACCACCCGGAGAAGGAAGAGCGTGTTATCCAGCAACTGAGCTTCCTCCTGAAACCGCGACTCTGTCTTGTTCAAGTATCGCAAGACCTGCCCCGTCCATGGCTGAACAGCTCCTTGAGCCCCCTCTACCGCAACGGCCTTCTTGAATCTTCCCCGCCCCTCCTCCCTTATGTATTCATCGTCCATGTTACGTAGGCTACGCACTTCTTCGGCGTCTCGGACATCTTTGACGGTTTGAACTCTCGAAGAGCAGCGTATTTTCGTAGTTGTGGTGACAATCGTCTTCAAATCCAAAAGGATGGACCATCGTAACATTCCATTCCACTGGAAGGAGTAGGCTCATGGTACATCCTTGATGACTGAGAGATCGTTAGCAAACTCTGCAAGAAAAAAGGAAGTGTTCATCCTCCAGACTTACACTCCAGTGATGCACTGGCCATCCGATAACGGAAATTGAAGGCATCTTCCCCTCGGAAATTAACTGGAGAGGCCCTCGATAGACCCATGTAGATGATCCAAAGAGAGCTCGAAATTCTAAGGGCCAGAAACAAGTGCATGTTGGTAGCGTCTTAAGCAGAGACAGTAGTCTAGAGGTAAGACGAGCCGGGCTGAAATGCAAGCTCTGCCTTGAGCTTTTGTCTTGGCCGCTAGCATTCATTTTCTAATTTGCGCATGAAGATGCTTGCTGGACTGTCGTGGACTCTTGGCCTCATGGCCGGCAAAACTCCGCCATGACGGCTCAATGGCAGAACGCGGCACTTCGTAGAACTTGGAGGAAAGACCTTGGTCGTGGGGTAGTTTGTGAGACAAACCTCGATCCGGCTCTCATCTGTCAGAGAACAGTAATGTCGTCAACCGCACAGAGATATGGGAGTGTCCGTAGTCCTAGGACACCCACTAATAATGTCATCATTCAGGATCACAGAGCTGCCAGAGTCTGCGGCATCTCAGCAACGGCCTCATCATTATCGAGAATCCGAGCTAGCGAGTTACCAGAGATTTGCTCTTAAATCCTGACCTTGAGGTGATCCAAGAAAACCTCGATACAGCTCACATCTCTCAGAGATAAGTAGTCTCGTCATCAGCACAGAGATATGGAAGTCTCCTTGAGCTTAAGACACCCACTTGTTTCATCATTGAGAATCATACAGAGCTGCCAGAGGCGGCAGTATATCAGAGCCGGCTTCTTCAGTATCGAGGATCCGAGTTATCAGCCAGAAGCCAGAGGTTTAACCTTCCAAGACCACATAGCCTTCGGGCGATTTTTTAAACAAACCTCAACAAGGTCATCTGTCAGATATAAGTCGTGTCATCAATGGCCGGAAATATGGGAGTCTCTTTGGCCTAAGACACCCACTTTCTTCATAGTTGAGATTCACAGGGATATTGGAGCCTCTGTGGCATCCCGCCACCAACTTCTTCCTGATTGAGGATCAAAATTGGCGGCGAGTGACCAGAGGCTTGCTCTCCAAGTTCAGTTGGCCTTCAGACGATTCTTCAAACAAACCTCGACACAGCCCTCATCTCAGATAAAAGTATTGTCATCACTGGCACGAAGATTTGAGAGTCTCTTTAGCCTGAGACACCCAATTTCTTCATCATTGAGAATCATAGAGATGTTGGAGCCTCTGGCATCCCGCCACCAACTTTCTTTATTATCGAGAATCGAAGTTTGTAACGAGTACCCAGACGTTTTCTTTCCAAAGGCCATTTGGCCTTGGGAAGAATCTTCGAGTAAATCTCGACATGGCCCTCATATCTTAGAAAAATTCTGTATGGTCAGCAGCAGAGATTTGGTAGTCTCTGTAGCCTCCCACTAGCGAAATTTCATCATTGAGAATCACAGGGATGTTGGAGTAATGGAACCTTTGTTGTATTCCAATACCCACGTCTTTATAATTGAGAATCCGGGTTGTTGGGAGGTAATTCTTCCAAGAAAGCTCGACTTGACTCTTTGCTCTCAGAAATGCGGTTAGGCCATTGGTACAGAGTTGAGATGAGTGTCTCCGTAACCTCCTATCAGCTTCGAAGGTGTGATTGAGAAATCGAGTTCTTACCGAGGTTGCCAGAGGCAAGGTCTGCTCTTCAAGTCCACTTGACGTTGGGATAATTCTTTAAACAGACCTAGACCTGGATCTCATCTCTCAGAACATGAATGTTGTGAGGTCTTCGGCACAGAGATATGGAAGCCTTTTCAGCCTCCCAATGGCTTTCAAATCATCATTAAGAAATCGGATTGATAGTGAGGTTGCCAGAGCCGAGGTCTGCTCTTCAAGTTCACTTGGCCTTGGAGTACTTTTTAAACAGACCTCGACCGGATTCCATCTCTCAGAACGTTGCGAGGTCCTCGACATCGAGGCATGGAAATCCCATCAGCCTCCCAACGCCGCCAAAATCATCGTAAAGAATCTGAGTTAGCAGCGAGGTTGCCAGAATCGAGGCCTGCTCTCCCAAGACCACTTGGTCCTGGGGTAGTTCTTATAGCAGGCTTCGACTTGGGCATCATCTCTCAGAAAGGTTGTGTGGGCATCGGCGTGGAAATATGAGAGTCTCCGTAGCCTTCCTTACCACTACTGCAGTCATCATTGAGAAGATGTGTTTTTGGTGAGGTTGCCAGAGTTAAGGCTTGCTCACCAAAGGCTGGTCGGCCTTGGGGTAATTGAAACAGACTTCTACCCGGGCATCATCTCAGAAAGGTTGTGGGGTCATCGACATGGAGATATGAGAGTCTCCGTAGCTTTCCTACACCGCTGCCATAGTAGGCAATCTTGAGAATTCATGTATTTGGTGAGGTTGCTAGAGTCGAGGTTTGCTCTCCAAAGGCTGGTTGGCCTTGGGGTAATTGGAGCAGACTTTGACCTAGTTCTCGTCTCTCAGAAATGAAGTTCGGTCATTGGCATGAAGACACGGGTGTCTGCGTGCTTTTCACTACTTCAGTAATCATCATTGAGAATCAGGGTGATTACCGAGCTGCAAGCCTCATAGCACTCCGCTCGGATGCTACGAGGCGCCAGGGACTGACCAAAGTAGTTACCAGAGGTTCATTCTCCCAAGCTTGGCCTTGCGGTGCATCTTTAATAAACAGACCTCCGCCTGTTCTCTTCTCTTAGAATTGTAGTTCGGTCATTGGCATTGAGATATGGAAGTCTTCGTGCCTTTCGCCACCTCTATACCATCATTGAGAATCCCAGTGGTTGGTGGGTTTACCACAGGTTTGCTGTCCCAAGCGTGCTCATGAGTCGTGAGAGTGGTGAACGAAGGCCCCGATACTGAGAGAATCTTCATAGCACTTTATGGGCTGGGGAGAGGTGTGGTCACTAGACCCAAGGTGTCTGGTATTGCATCGCAACCGTAAGAAGGGAAAAACAAGAGAAGAGTGACCAGGCAGACACCAGCGTTGGGAGCACGCCTGTGCACAACTGGCTCTTGGCGACAAAGAAAAGCTCCATAAGACTTGGGCCGGAGGATCTGAAGTGAAATATAAGTGTAGAGGAACAGAGCGAGCGAGCTGTGTAGTGATAGACGTCGCTGGGGGATGGGGGCAGAGGATCAGGACCAGACTCTGGTGGAAGAGGCGATGTGCGACGAATCAAGAAGTGTGGCGTGGATGGCCTGCCTCCTGGATCATATGAGATATCAGGGGAACAGGATAGATGTGCTCGGGAGAAGACCAAGATTCTTGTGCTGATCACCAGTTTCAATGCAGACTTGCAAACGTTGAAGGATCTTAACCGCAAGGTGCTGTCATCACGATGGGAACGGAACGAAACCCAACCACTTGGTCGAATATGTGCTTGTAGGAAAAGGAGGAAATTGAAGATGACAGGTAAGAGAATGGAAATGCCTTGATACTGGGCTGAATTGGTTGAACTGCCCTTGTGCCGTGGGTCGAAAGTGCTATAGCTAGGAGAGTTGGAGACCGAGTAAGGAACTCCGTTCGAGTAAGTTGAGTGAATCAGCTTCTACCTTAAATGATGTGATACGAATTCACTTACCCGAATGTAAGTTTCCTGGCTCCATTGTCGTTTCAAGAGACTGAGAGTGCAGGGAGTAGATCTCACCACATTCACGCACGAGGACACGAGGACACAATCAACTTCAATCTGCGGCAATACTTACTGTCGATATAAAATGTTGCTTTCGTGGTGGGAGGGAGGAATGGCTTTGGGGATCGGTGGGATGCAAGTCGGGAATGTAAGGGGTCGGTGGACAGGGGATTTCGGGAGGATTGTCGGGATTGTTTGTTGGAGGACTCGGAGGAAGGTTTCGAAGGAGGATTCGGGGAGGAGGGTCTCGAAGGAGGACTCAGAGGTTTTCGATCGAGAGTAGTTTCGGATGTGGTTCGAAGGAGGGCTCGAAGGAGGATTCGGAGAGGGTTTGGAGGAAGATTCGAGGGAGTATCGGTGTTCTTTCGCAAACCGAGGCTTGGTATATAGGAGGAGGTCGGTGGTATTATAGAATTCGGGTCGGTGTATGGAGGTATAGAGTCGATATTATTCTCTCAGACAGTGAGGTTCGGAGGGGGAGGAAGTGTCGGTGGTATTGCCTCGGTGGATGGAAGTATAGTATCGATGTTATTCTCTCGGGAGGTGAGGCTCGAAGGGGAGGAAGTGTCGGGGTTATTCTCTCGGTCGGGGAGGGGGTTCGATCGGTCTTGGTCTCGGTTTCGATGATATCTGAAGAAAGACAAGTTAGCTATGTGTCCTAGTTTCTTGTCTCCAGGAGTGTCCTCGACTCATCGCTTCACCATTCAAACTTGTGGTGAGTTCATCGCATATTTCTCAAGCCTTGCTCTGGAGACTGAAGTCGTTGTCTTCTTCGAGGCATCTTTTCCTGTGCTTGGATTGATGAATATTAATGAAATGGATCTGATGCGTTTTTCTCGAATTCTGACTCCATCTGCGGCGACTCAGCCTTCTTCACAAGCAACGGCTTGGTCTAAGGACGGAAGGAGGGAGACTAGTGGTTTCTTAAAAAGCCAAGTGATTTCATCAATCGAAGAAGGTCAAATGTTTCCATTTCAAAATCGTTCTGAGCAGTTCAGAAGTAACTTATCTTCAGGTCTTTGGAACGACCAGGAACAGAAGGGCGATAGGTAGCCAGCAATTTGCGATTTAAGGGAACGCCATGCCTAGCCTAGACTTAGTTTTGTGAAGTCAAAGTGTGCCAATAGTCCCAATGGCTTACTTCCAATCTGTTATATTATTTTGTCGCATTGCACTGCGTTGCTTTGTCGATCCTTGGCAATGAACTCTATGAAAGACTATCCAGTCAAGAGGTTAGTCTTCTCCATGAAATACAAAGCATCCGGAAATGTCGCTATTGAAACTTGGTATCTGGGAAGATGCTATTAGGACCTTGGTTAATAAAAGAGTAGTCGAAGAGTTTCAACTTGTAGGACTGTGGTTCGTCGGTTACTTCTGTGCATGGGTAGGTAAGTTCACAAAGTTCCTAAACATTAATCACACAGAAAGAAGGCAGAAGCAACGGATTGAGCGGGGCGGTGAGCCTCTTTGGACTTGGTAAGTCCTCACGCCCTGCTGGGCCTTCTCGCAACACGTCAGGGCCAATGTACACTCATATCCTCCACGGGGGAGATGGACCGACTACGTGGATTCCCTGGTGTGTAGACTTCGGTTAGTCGTGAACTTTCGAACATGGAGGTTCGTTGATCAGATGGGTAGACGTACCGGCGAACTTCTATGGAGAAGAACGCGAGACTCAAGAGGATCCGTATGACGGGCTCCTTTGGCCGCGGCCTGGCCTGTTTGGCGGCTCGGGCCTGTTTCAAGTGTCAGAATAAACGCAAGACATGAAAAAAACTTGTCACTTACAAAGAAGGGGTCTTCGTGGAGCCGGAGCATCGGGTTCTAGTATGCGATCTTGATTAGTCGAGTGGTGTTGTGTGCCTGATTGCAGAACACGACTGCACGACGACTCTGTAAAGCGAGTCCACGATTTGAGAAGAGTATCTTACCATTGCTCGCAGCTCGGGCCGGAAATCCTTGGTCCTTGTATCCCGAAAGCTGCCACGGCGGGGGGGAGGCGGGACATGCAGGCGGGCACGAGGGGAGCTTTGTCGTACTCGCGGAGGAGCACACAGCAGAGAACCTTCCCTTGGAAAGTAAGAATTAGCTCCTGGCACAGACGGTAACTCAAGGGACTTGAGAAGAAGCGTACCTTGGCGAACATTTCTTTCACCGTTGTTGACTCACGACTGGAGCCTTGCAACCAAACAACTTTGGGATAATTGCCTCGAACCAGGGTCAACCGAGCGATTCCATGCAATCGGGAAGCAATAATGGAGCAAACATACCTTTTGGGGAGACTGTTTGTCTCGCTTTTCGTCCTGTCTCGGACCCTGTCGTGGCGTGGTGAGGTTCTTGGTATCCCAGAGATCCAGTTGAATACATTATCACACAGGAGCACAATTCAATCTCGCGTCGTAGAGGATAGCAGAGGACGTCTCTGACGTCTGGTTTTCTTCTCTGATCTATCTGGCGTTCTGATCTGGAGAGGGTGCAACGCAGGGTAGGACAGGATCGCCAAGTGAAATCAAGTCTGGAGAGTTAGCCGAACATGTCGTCACTATATTGGATAGATTACTTACGCCAAGAAAAGGAGGACTAGTCGTGTTAGATGCATCTGATCCTGTGGTGTGTTTTGACCTGGAGAGGAGCGCAACCTTGGTAGAGACGGGGACCGTCATGTGAAGAGTGAAAGCAATTCTGGAGAGTCAGTCAAAGACGTCGTCACGATAGAAGAGAAGTTACTCACATAACAGAGAAGAGCAGCGGTCGTTTTTAATCTCTGGTTACCAAATCTTTTGGTATTTTGATCGGAGAGAACTTGAGAAGCGTAGTCTAGGTAGCGACAAGAGCTGTCGAAGAAGGCAATTCTGAAAAGTCAGTCGAAGGCGTCGACACGATAGAAGGCGTATCGATGGAAGAGATGTTACTTGACTAGTAAAGAAGAGTAGTGGTCGCTTCTGATATCTGAATTCCCGATCTTTCTGGTGTTTTGGCCTGGAGGGCAGCGGAACCTGGGTAATGACTAGAACTGTCAAGTGAGTGTAATTAAAACATCAGCAAGCTTTCCGAGATGACACAAAGAAATGAATGATGATACCTAGAAACAAGAGTCTGATGGATCTTGGCTCATCAACAGCATTCAGTTGTGATGATTTTTGGTGACGAGGAGTAATGCTAAAGGGACGAGGTGAGTCGATCGATGGACGAGGCGCTGTAACTTAGCAAAGGCGGGCGCCCTAATGAAGGAAAATAAAAATAAAACGAGGAAGGGGAAAACAGTGAATCATAAGAATAATAACGTGACTTTTTCACAGCAGAAAAAAAAAGTTGAAGTCCGGTTTCGCGTTGTTGATCTCGACAGGCCTGGTGGGCGCCAAGGGGGGACATTTTGGTACATCTTCTTCCCGGCACCCAAGTACAGTGAATAATTCCCATCAGGCAGAGCAACTCCCATGGAGCTCATATTCTCGCACGTGCCACCGCGACTTATTCGACGGCTGCTTTAATTTCATGGATCCAACTTCATACGGACTTTTGCACGACATGAAATTCCCCTGGATTCTCGTACTACGTGTTTGATTTTTCCAAGACAAATACCCGACAAACCAATTTGCAGAATGGCTTCCCTTAAAGCTCCGTCGGGCCTCCCGAAGCTGGTCAAGACGGCTTTTGAAAAAGCCCGCGCCGAGGGAGAATTGGTCTACTACCCCACCCAGGTGGCCATCGTCCGCGCCCACGACGTGCCAGTGAGTGACAGCACCCTGAAGATGAGATGAAGACCACTGGGCTTCAGAGGAGTAATGTCCCTGCTGTATGTACCCGAGGCTCACTCTATACCGCAGTTCCAGCTTCGCTTCTCGCCTGCCCTTGCACAGAAGCCCAAGGCTCCTCCCAAGAGCACCCCCAGCTCCAAGCCGTTCGACCCCTTCGCATCCCCCCCCGCGTCCCTCCGCGTGTCCGGCCTAGGTCCCGCGCACTACCTCGTGCTGAACAAGTTTGCCGTCGTGCCCGAGCACTTCATCCTCGCCACCGTCGACTTCAGGCCGCAGACGCACGTCCTCGACGAGGCCGACCTGGCCGCCACCCTGGCCTGCATCAAGGCGTACGAGAAGGACCAGCATGAACCGGGCACCGAAGATGAAGGAGAAAACGATGGCCTGTTCGCCTTCTTCAACTGCGGCCCTCACTCGGGAGCCAGCCAACCCCACCGCCACATCCAGCTGCTCCCCGTCTCCAGGATGAAGGACGGCCTGTCCCCCGACGCTGACTGGGCCGTACTCGCAGACAGCTTGGCTTCTCGACCCGCTTCTGCCCCCTTTTCCACCTTTGCCGAGAAGATTACTCTAGAGACGCCCAGCTCCGATCTCCACGCCGCGTACCTGCGCCTCTACCGACAGGCGTGTCGAGCCGTAGCCCAGCGTGAACACTCGGGCGAGGAATACGTAGAGCCGCCGCTGGAGGGCGAGACGGTGATTAGCTACAACATGGCCGTGACGAAGAACACGCTGGTCATCTGTCCGCGGCTGGCGGAGGGGGTGAACATCTACAAGGACGGACAGGCCGTGGGCACGTTGTCACTCAACGGGACCGTCTTGGCTGGAACAGCACTGGTTAAGAACGAGGCAGAGTGGAATGCTCTCCGGGAGGATTCAAGGGCATTGTCACAGGCGCTCAGGGGGATAGGTTTGTAGTAAGACACTGTCACTCAACACCGTCTTGGCTGGAATAGCATTAGTGAAGAATGAAGTACCATGAGATGCTCTCCAAGAAGAATACAAACGTATCATCACAAGAACTCTCGGGAATAAGTCTGCTGTAGACATATTGCCTCTCAACGGGACCATCTTAACTGGCATGGCACTGGTCAAGAAAGAAGAACGGAATGCTCTTAGTTGGGAAGACACAAATGCACTGTTACAGGCGCTTACAGGAGTTGGTCTGCGGTAGTTTGGGACAAGCAGCAGGCACATATTTCCTCAACGGGATCGTCTTGCTGGAACAGCGCTCGTCAAGGACGAAGCAGGATGAGATACTCTCCGAGAAGAATACAAACACATTATCCCAAGCACTCACGCGAAGCGGTCTGTAGTAGGTAGTTTGAGGCGAGCAGTGGACGCGTTGTCTCAACGGCACCGTCTTGGCCGGACGCATGGTCAAGAACGAACCAGAAGGGAATTCTCTCTAGGAAGATTCAAATGAATTATCACAAGCACTCACGGGAATATGTCTGTAGTAGTTTGGGACAGGCAGTAGGCCTATTGTCTCAACGGGACGTCTTGGCTGGAACAGCATTGGTCAAGTACGAAGCATCACATAACGCTCTTCGGGAACATTCAAAGACATTGTCACAAGCACTCACGGGATCGATCTGCAGTAGTTGGTCTGAAAAACCTTTGCTAAACTTGCTAATGGAAGGGTATCCCTGATTTCCCACCGAAAACAAAAGGCCATTGAATGCTAATCCTCCGTACTACAAGGGGTATCGTCGAAAAACATGACCACAAAACGCCTCCAGGGACCCCTGTTTACTGAATCCCATGCTCATCATTCGTCTCCCATGTGAACATGAACCGTGAAACCTTGCCTCAATGCCTTTACCTCTGCCAGACGTGCCCCGTCCCTCCGATCTTGAACGTTGTTATGCTCGATGTGAGGTGACGATGGTAAGAAGAAGTGGCTTCTCACAGGCGATGAGTGGCGTATAGGGCCTTGGCACGTCGCTTGATGGCGATGGTCGAGAAGGGGTAGGAAACCCCATTGGCGATCAGGACCTTGCGAACCTCAGTCCAGGCGAAACCGCCGTGCATGCGCTCGGGGTTGCGGCCTGGGAAGAGGCGCTGCCAGTGCGCGATGAGAATTTCGTCCTGGAGAGAGGGAGAAGAGTGGTCAGTGTGATGGCTCTCAAAGAGGCAAGGACAATGGAAGAAGAGAAGAACTTACATCAGTCATGGTCCACTCAGGAGAGCGGAGTCGATGGTCAGCCTTGGTAGTCATGTTTCTCCACATACCACGCAGAGAAGACTCGGGCTGAGTAAGTTGCGCTGCGTGCCGGATCTGCGAGTACGTAAAACCGAACTCACGACCAACGAAGAGGTGAGGTCGACGAGAAGGGATGGTCTCGTCGGGACGGTTGTCGAGCAGCCACTTGCTGCGGCGCTCAAAGAGAGCCGCTTTCTCTTGGACGGACAGTTGCGCCTCGTTGTGAGGGAACAGGGCCTCGCCGATGAGCGCCTGGAGAGCATCTTCGGAGATGTTGCCATGGGCGCGCGCCTGGACGATCACCACTCGGGCTCGTCCATGTTGGAAAGGCTGAGCTTGAGCCTGAGGCTGTTCAACGTTGCCAAGATCCCAATCCAGAAGTTCAACATCGTCAGCGTCGGCCCAGAGACCGTCCTCCCCATGGCCATCCTCAACCTGCGCAGCGGGCTCGACAAGAGGGTCAATGACAGGGTCGATGGGGACATGAACAAAGTGAATCTGCATGTCATTCTGACCTCCAGGCTGGAAACCCTGGGCATGATAGGCCTGAGCCTGATCTTGACCTTGCATGTGCTGAGCTGCGTCGGGAGCGGGATGTCCTGCAAACTGGGCATTGTGTTGGACAAACTGAGGGTTGGGTGGCTGAGCATAGAGCTGCTGAACAAAGTGCTGACCAGCCTGGAACTGGTTGCCAAAGCCGCCATTGTTATTGACGATTTGGTTGTTTTGCGCACCGTTCTGACCGGGTGGGTTGACAAATGGATCTGGAAGCTGTTGGCCCATAAGACCGCCAGCGGCACCATTGTAGCCATTGAAGGCAGGAACGTAGGCGTAGCCGGGAGCGGCGATAAGCTGAGAGGCTTGCTGGTTGTAATGGTAGATCTGGTTCTGGAACTGAGCAAGAGCCTGCTGAGCATTCATGGCGGGCTGCTGCTGTGCTTGCTGAGGGTAATGATTGCCCATGAAGACATCCTGATTGGCGTTGAGGTTCATGTTGGCGAACTGATGGCCAACTAGGTTGTCATCGTCAAGCTCATTCTCTTCGGGATCGACGTCAGAATCAGCGTCGGCCTCCGACAGAAGCTCGTCATCGGCAGCGTACTCCTCGAAGTTGTTGTCAACATTGGCCTCGTTCAAGGGGTTCTGGGCAACAGCCTGACAAAGAGTTAGTGACAAAGACACGACGGAGGAGAAGGGAAAGACTTACAATGTTGTCATGCACCATATTGATATCATTGAGAGGCTGGGCAGGATAGTCTGCCTCCATGTCTTCAGCATGATCGCCCGCAGCCTAGGTCCAGTCGTCAGTAAGAGACATGCAAGCGTCAAGTGTTAGCAACTTACGTTCACGTGAATGTCATTGACAAATGCTCCGACGTCCGCTGCATTTGCGACAGCTGGGATTGGGACCTGCAAGGGTTGTTAGATAAGACACGACAGACGGCATGTCAAGACGAGCGAGATGACTTACATTCTCCTGGGCTTGATGAACCGGGACACCAGGTGCCTCACCAGCGGAAGGCCGCTGATGTGATTGTCAGTACTTGATGACCATCGAGAGAAGGAAAGGACAGTTGACTTACTGCACCCAGCCAGTTCGCCCAGACCTGTTGTTGGCCTTGGTTCATGTTGTATGCCGGCTCGCCCTCCATTTCTTCCTCAGGAGCAGGCTCGGGGGCCATCGATGCAGGAGATGGCAGGGCATTGGCGGCTTGAAGAGCCGCAGCGTGAGAATTGAGAGCAGTAACAGCGTCCTGTGGTTGAGAAGAGTCAGCAAGAGACATCAAGGAGCGGAGAGGACGAGGTCAAGCAGCTTACTTCGTAGCTGGCAACAAAAGGCCACTCGTACTAGAGGTTTATGGTCAGTAAGCATGATTCACTGAGCCAAGTCTGAGTGGAAATCACTTACCTCGAGATGCTGGTTGATGTGGTGTGCCAGTCTGACGTCGATAGTCGGTTCATTCTGGCCAACAGGATCGGCACCAAAGGCATTGCGAACAGCAATATAGCTGGCAGCCGCTCCAGGAGTGTTGAAGTCTCGGAGGTCGTTCGCATGAAGGAAATTGCGCTGTCGGCGAAGTTCTGTAACAGGCATGACCTGCGGGAGAGGCACAAGAGGAGCTCCCAAATCAAGGCGAGCAAGCTGGTTGGGTTGGTTCCCGTACCCAGCCTGGTTGGCAGGACCACCACCACCACCACCACTGAAGTGCTGGTTCTGGCCCATGGTAGGCGGGCCGGGAGGCGTCATGTTTCCGTAGGCGTTACCTTGGACGAAGCCAGGCCCGTTCCCGTTGTTGGCACCGGGAGACATCGTGAGTCTGATCGAAATGGAGTTGAAGAAAGGCAAATGGGGTAGTGCGAACGAAATGGATGGATGTGGGTGGTGGGAAAGCAGTGAAGTCCGAGTGTCAGAATGACCTGGGCGACACGCGAGAGAGAATCAAGGCGGGGGCAACTCGAAAGCGAGGCAGAATGGAAGTGTGAGGAGGTGACTCGAAGTGAGAAACGAAAGCGTCGATATGATACTTATCGAAGCAAGACTGCGAGGCAGCCAAGTGTCGAAGAAGAAAAGCGAAGCTCTCGAAGCGATGAGAAGTGAGGGTGAGTAGAGAAGAAGTGAAGAAATGTGCGGATGTATGCGGGAGAGAGGAAGAAGGGAAGAGGGAAAAGTCAAAGGCGGGCTTCAAATAGTTGCCCAGAGGCAGCGATGGTCCTGAGTGGTCGAGCGTTGGCACTCGAGGTAAACGCAGGCTTGATTGTGAATGGAGGCAGAATGGTCAATAGAAACAAGGGTTCAGGTCACTTTCATGGCAGAAAGGAAGTCCACGATAGGTGCAGTGGAGGTCGACGGCGCTAGAAAGTGTGCAGGCAGGGTCTCGAGCTCGAGGTGACAGGGGGCGAACGAGGGAGGGATGCGAACGAGAGTGAATCGACGTCTCGAGGGACGATGGACGGACCTATCAGACGAGGACTCGAGGCGTGTGACAACAAACCTCTACCTGCGTTTGCCTCAGGAAGGAGACTGGGAGGGGAGAGTCGAGTTGGTTCGTTCGTGGAGGGGCCATGGCTCGGATGATATATCTCTGGACGCAGAGAACCAGAGAACTCGCTGGGGAACGCGGCCGTGTCGTGCATGTCTTGGCTGCTCGAGAGCCCGACGACCTCGAAGTCCTAGTGTCAAAGTGCCATGATGTCCTCCCGCACTGCAGCGGGAGCTAAGATGGCTCTCCCGAAAAGACTGTCCGACCGTCGAAGCAGTCTATCGACGGGCCATGCAGGCCCATCCAGATTCGTTGACGTCGCTCCTCAGCACACGCACCCACCAAGCTCTCATGCGGCGTCCCCTCCCGCACACCCGGTAGCAGCCGTTGTGTCTGCCGGGCAAAGTACCTCTTGAGTCCTCTGCACACGCCCCTCCCCCCTGTAAACAGGCACCAGAGGCCTCCACCCCTAGAATCCTCCCCTGCAATAGAACAATGGAAGTGACAAACTGTGGGTTGATGGTCAAGAGAATCGACCCGAGATCCCTGGACAGAGATGATCGATCTCTGGTTGGTGCAAAGCGGGAGCCTGGCAGGGCGAGGAAACGCAAGCCGTGTCACACGCACTGTCGAGTGCCCTGGGGGAATCTGGGATGATCAGATCATGCATATCTCGCATCGCCGACTTGGCAGATCGCCGCCTGCACGTTCCTGGCCCCTCTGTGCACCCAACGGCGGGATGGATCGTGGAGGGGCAGAATCGAAGAGTTTGAAGTTTATCTGGCATCGGCATAGTTAGATAGATCATAGGCTCGTCCATCGTAGCACTGCATTCCTCGAGAAGAGGAGACAGTCAAACATGCTCTCGAGCCGCGGCACGAGGTGGCCATGCACTCATCCGTTGGTGGCCCAAAAAGTGCTGCCTTTCTGCCAGAGCACAAAAACGTCCCGACGGAACAGGCGTTGGGCGCGTGGCGTTTCCATCCACGCAATTGCTGACGCCCCTAACAACTGAGACGCCTCGCACTGTGTCCGAGAAATGCGCTGTGTGACGAGCCACTCAAGGGCCGAAGAACTCAAAGAGGGGATGGCGAACTACGTACCTACCAGTCGTTCGTCGACAGTGATTAACAACACTTGAATGTCCGGCGTTTGCAAATCGGGACGACAACCCCTGTGATTCTAGGCATATCCCAGCTGCGAATGCTGGGTTGCGAAGACTTTGCACCAGGGGTGAGACCGGGGGGAGGTTGCGCATCGTGGGCGGTGAGCTCAAGGTGAGAGGGCTAGGGCCGGGGCACAGAGAGAGGGCGAGTAAGGAACGAATAGGAGAGAGAAGAAGGGAAAAAGAGGTTGCGCACAGAAACAGGGAGGGCGAGGAGAGATCAGCAGTAGATCCGAGAAGGCCAGGTTTGAGGATCCCGCCGGGTCGATCCACGAGACGGGAGAGAGGTCTACGAACGAAAAAAACGAAGCCCTACTTCCCAATGCAGAAATGCATGCATCTGCCAGAGAGAAGTTCCGGGGAATCAAAAAGAAGGGTGGTTGTGTGACGACAAGTCGTTTCTCGTTTCCTCGTTGTGTCGCCCGCGGAGACGGCTGGGCTGCCAAGAGGCCGTGACAGGCCCCGTTCTTTGCTCGAGGCTTGAACCATGTCTGATGGCTGATGGGTGTGTCCCACTTGATCTCCCCTCCTTGTCACCAGAAACCTGGTTCTCGTGGCCGGTTGTGCGCCGCGGGGCTTTTGTAATCGTGGGCGGGCTTGGATGCGTTGTGCCGTGGTGCAAGTTGTCTCCTTATGTGACTTGAGCTTTTGAGAGAACAACCAAGGTGGAAGATTGGACGGGAGTGATGAAACAAGAAAGAAAATGGATGTTTGGACTTGGAGTGACCAGAGAACGGGAGGTTTGATTGCTTGGAGACCATCTTCATCTTACGGCAGGCACAACCAACAACGGTTACTCCGGCAATACGCCAAGGACAAGCAGGAGCAATGACTACGCAGACTGCCAGATGCAGAAAGAGGGAGTCGCTAAATGCCCGGTCGTCAAGAAGGGCCTTTTCCCTCAGTTGGGTGTGTGTTCTATCGAGAGGACAGGGGCACGCAGCAGTAGTTGCAGGCTACGTGCTTTAGGAGGTTTCCAACCAGAAGAAAAAGCAAGACAAAAGGGCTGGGATGGACCCATGTATGTATCAGGATCCGCAAAGGGAACTAGACTGCTCGACTCGAGTTATTTCGGTTTCGCTCGGGGAGAGGAGATCCGGGCGGCAGGTTGCAGAGCCGGCGGGGAGGGGGGGAGAGCTGGTCCAGCAGGATGGAAGCTTGAAAAGGACGATGGAGGAAGGCGTCATGAGACGAGAGAAGAACGACTCGCTGTGTCTTGCATGAGCCCATGACCGGGATTTCTTCGTGAAGACGTACTTTGGGGGAGCCCGAGCAACCACTTTCCCTGCCTTGCCCCCCTTGGCCTTTCGATGCAACCCCAAGAAAAGACTTGACAGCGCTCTGACAGCCACAGCGGGGGAGCAAGGGCAGGCCGCAGAAAGTACGACCCCAAACAGTGGGAACCAGAGTCAGCTCGTGCTGCAAGAGACGATGAGGAAACAACGAGGACGAGAAGAAGCTTCGTTGTCTCTTCTTGGCATCGACGGGTCATGGGCCCATGGGCGTCTTTTCGTCGTCGTCGTCGTTCCAGTGAGATGTCGTCTGTGCTGAGTAATCTTTGACAGGCCGCCCCCCGTTGGCGTTTTACGGGGGACGACCCGGGGCGGGAGATGCCAACGAACGTTAGCTTCCCCGGGATGAGAGAGGCTAGGAAGGCCTGGGATGGTGCATGGAGTTGGGAGGGGGATCCAGCCATGGACGGGCGTGGAGTTTGGGCGAGACAGACAAAAAACGGTTTTTTTTCGTTTTGATTTTATCGTCCGGAGCCGATAATGTGAGGGATCACGAGCTGAAGGGCGTTTCCATTGTCCTAAGGCTTCCCAGGACATTTTTGCACGCACGTAGCGGCAGGCAGATTTGCAATCTAGTTCCCTTCCCAGTCCTCTCGGCCCCCCCTCGGCCGGCTGCAAAGCATCCATCCATGGAAAATCGAAAGGTCAACCAAACCAACAACTGCCGGAGCAGGGGGGGGGGGGGGGGGGCGCGAGACAGCTCAGACACTTTGACTTTGCCATCCAGGTTTGCTTTCCCCCCTCCCCTCCCTTCTGGGCCCTCTCTCGTTACCCGTTCCCCGCTCCGCCCTGAAAAAAGACCAGACCAGACAAGAACTGACAGATGGGCCGACGGCAGATCATAGTTACATACAGGACCTGTCACCTCGGATTTCAGCCGCACCCAGGGAAGCCAGAGCGGGATACTCCATGGAACGGAACGAACTAGCAGTGTACCATCGAGACGGTGATCGCAAAGCCGATCTTGATTCCACCGTCCGGGCTCTCGGGATCCCGGGGTGGTTGGGGGGGTTGCCTCATTCTAACGAGGAACCCGAACACATCATCCAACGAGCCATTTTTTCGTTTCCTGCCCGTTGCGTTGCGTGTGGCTTGACTAGGCCTAGGGAACAAGAGACAAGCAAGAGAAGACAAGAAAAGAAAGAAAAAAAGCCCGTCAGCGCCAGTCTCCTCTCGGCCCTTGTTGTTTGCCTTCCTGCTTCGGGTTCCCACACGACCCAAGAAAGGGGCCCCATCTCTTCGTCCCAGCCAACGTATAAGAAGCGGTCAAATCACCTCCCAAACTCATCCATCCCTTCCAACCCTCCCTCGGTTCGTCGTCACCGTTGCATCGCGCGGTTGATCCCGCTGCAGGACTGGCAAGACTGCATCTTCAGGTGGGCAAGAAGAATCCCAAGAAACCGGGTTGATCCCAGACGGGAGCCAACGCAACGAACATGACGACTCCCCCCCCCCTTCTGCGAGAACGAGACGAGACGACGGCCACATATATAAAGAGGCACCCTCCCCGCAGTTGTCAGAGAAGTCCGAGAAGGGCTAGTTGCGTCAAATGTGGCTTGCGGAGGGGAGGAGAGGATGACCTGCGCAGAAGATGCAGCCAACCTATATGCACGTATTGCATGCTTGGGCTTGGGATGTCTCTGGCCTCAATTTTCTGGTGGGGAATTTCTTTTCTTTTTATTTGCGTCAAAAGGTTCAGGCTGGGGGATGAACAGAAAACAGGTACTCGGCGTTGCCCCAAAACTGTGAATCGAGTGTTCTTGTGTTGTCTTGCTTTACGGGCAATGGAGAAGCAATACCGTGGTCCATCCAAGTACTTGGCAAAAGTGCATCCTCGTGGCCCATCTTCACTATCGAACCTCAAGGAAACTGTTTTTTTTCTTTTCAAACCCAAGATATGTACATATCAAATGGACCTCGTAGTCGACATGAACCGTCTCGCTGAGTGGCCCAAGTACCGCATATTCGGCATCACATCCCAAACTCCCACCATACCCCGTCTAGATGAACCCCAAGGAAAGAAAAACCGTAACAGAGAAAGATATCAAGCCCAAATCAAAGCAGCCTCCTTGTCCACCCTACATCCGTCCCGGCAAGCAACACCCACGTCAACCTAATCCTCCCACTCCTCGTCTAGTTGATCGATCAGCCGGTTTTCGGCGTCTCTGTCTCTGTCTCCTCGACTCGGGCTCGAGTTGAGATGGCGGTAACCTCGTCGAGAGGGAAGGCCACGACAACAGTTGGCCATGAGAATCACAAACATATCCTGTTTCGCCCAAAAAAAAAAGAAAATCCGTCAGCCCATGTCACCTCAGGCTCAGGGGAAGTACCTCTCCGTCTTCAGAGGGAGGGGACGCACGCAGATGAAGCTCCAGATGCCGGCCCAGAGGCTGTAATTGGGGAGCTGGCGCCAACCACGGGCATGGGCGACGGTTCGGTTGTAGAAGATGCCGCCCAGGAGGTAAACGAGCACCGCGATGAGGAGGATCAGGCCGAAGATGCTTCCGGGTCCGACGCTACCGGGCTTGTGCGGTTCTGCGTGAGCGCACGCGTGGCTCGATCTGACTTCGAAGAAGTAGGCGCACTCGTCCGGATCGGTCCCAACAAAGGCGACGTTGGCTTGAGTCGCGCCGGGGTCGCGGTCGCAGAGGAACGAGATGGTGGTCGACTTGCGCCGCTTCGAGTCGGTGATGGTGGAATCATAACCGTAGCTCGACTGGGCGTCTCGCTTCGCCTTGTCCTCTTGCGCCTCCCGCTCGGTAGGGGGAGACGCCAGCGCATCCGGACCGCAAGGTGAACCTCCCGTGTATCGCAGCACTATCTTCCGCCCGCGGCTCTGCAAATCCATCGACTCGGAACTATATGCACGGTCAATATGGCGTCTTGGACTGGAATGCAGCGGACCAACCCTATTGAGTAGATCTTGTTCTGGTATGTATAGTACGCGCTCACGTTGGCCCAGAGAGAGTCTTGAACATCGACCACGTCGCTGACAGAATCCACCACGGCGCCGCAGATGTTCAAGGTGAAGTTCTTGCCATAGTCGTACCCCTTAGCGAAGTAGTCCTTCGTAGGGGCATATCTATGCGTATCGGAGTCCGCGTCTGCGGGATAGGCACGGTCCGGCCTGAGATCGAAGAAGGCGCCGCTGCCGCTTGAGGACGTTGCCGTGCATTCGGGTACGTGTATAACGGTGGAAGCCGGGTCCTGGATGGCGCTCGCGGCGGCGGCTAGGAAGGGAATGAAGGATAACAGTTGATAGCGCATGATGACAGATGGACAACGGGCAGGGGAGGACTTTGGACTCGAGGGAATCGACTTTGCGCTTCGAGCGTCACTAAGAGTAGGGCAGGGCGAACCCTATCATCAGCAAGAGGTTACGAACAAGGAGGATCCGAGCGACTCGAGGCCAAAAAGAATGTGGTTACTAGAAGGATTTTGATGAACAGAAGGGGAAACGGCGTCGACGTCGACAAGATTACGCCGCCCGCATCCGTCAACTTCAAACTGGCATCAAAGCTTCCTTGCAAGCGGCAATAGAGTGGATGTGGATGACGAGTCTGGGAGCCGGGCCGTGATTGGCTGTTCGTCACTGATAAAGAAGCCTGCTGCTGACTGATGAGACAAGTACTTTGGCCCCTGAGCCTTGTTTCGAAGGGTCTGCGGATAAAGTGTTTCTCCGATAGGAAGTGACTTGAGAAGGGTCGTCGAGTTCGGCATTTGAAGCACTGCCCCTGGACGATCCGAATACGATTATCGGCGGGTCTAATCACCGCCGTCCGATGCGGAACCAGCTTGCTCCGAGAGCACAAATTTCTATGACCCCGCGAGCGCCAACGCGGTGCAATGTCTTTCCCGATTTCATTGTTGAGGGACAAAAGAGGGAGCGGTTGCCAGATGCATAAATAGTTGGACTATTGTGTTTCTTCGTCAATTGACCTTCTTCAAACTCTCCTCGCCTCCTATTGTCGAGATGGCCATTGCAAAGCCAGCACCTGCCGAAGAGCCACATGGCTACGAGTTCTTCGGACCGTGAGTAGCTCCCTGTTGGTCCCGTCAACGTTGCTGTTGAACTTCTACTAACAAAATCAATGCAACAGCCCCGGTGCCTTTGTCATCTCCTTTGGCCTCCCGATCCTCGTCTACGTCTTCAACTTTGCCTGCAACGACATCTCCGGCTGCCCTGCCCCGTCCCTCTTGAGCCCCAAAACGTTCTCCCTCGACAAGTTCAAGCAAGAAGTGGGATGGCCTGAAGATGGCGTGGCCGGTCTCGTTAGCTGGGACGCCACTACGGCAACGGTCGGATACGTGTTCCTCTCTATGCTCCTCTACCGCATCCTGCCTGCGGCCGAGGTGGAAGGCACCGAGCTGAAGAATGGCGGAAAGTTGAAGTATCGACTGAACAGTACGAATTCCTTACAAACCACCACCTTAACAGACTAGGTACTGACCAGGTACTTAGCCATGTACTGCAACACGGTAACTCTGGCCGTCTTGGCTGCCGGCACCGTCGCTCAAGGGGCCGAATTCCCCGTCTGGACCTTCATCTCGGCCAACTTTATCCAGATTATGACGGCCATGATCCTCATGTCGTACCTGATCGCCGTCTTCGTCTATGCTCGCAGCTTCAGCGTGCAGCCCGGCAACAAGGACCTCCGCGAGCTTGCCGCCGGCGGCCACAGCGGCAACGTGCTCTATGACTGGTTCATCGGGCGTGAACTGAACCCCCGCGTCGTGGTGCCCCTGATTGGCGAGATAGACCTCAAAGAGTTCCTGGAGCTGCGGCCAGGCATGATGGGCTGGATCATTCTCAACTGCTCGTGGTGTGCGCAGCAGTACCGAAACTACGGCTACGTTACCGACAGCGCCGTGTGCATCACCGCCGTGCAGGCCCTATATGTGGTCGATTCGTGGTGGAACGAGCTCGCCATCCTTACTACCATGGACATCACCACGGACGGCTTCGGCTTCATGCTGTCCTTTGGTGACATTGTTTGGGTTCCCTACGTCTACTCGCTGCCCGTCCGCTACCTCGCCACGCACCCCGTGTCCTTGGGCCCGTTGGGTCTAGCTGGAATCTCTTCGCTGATCGCCACGGGCTTCTACATCTTCCGCTCGGCCAACAACGAAAAGAACCGGTTCCGTACGAACCCCAACGACCCCCGCGTGGCCCATCTCAAGTACATCACCACCAAGACGGGGAGCAAGCTCCTGGTCTCTGGCTGGTGGGGTGTGGCTCGACACATCAACTACTTTGGCGACTGGATCCAGTCGTGGCCATACTGCTTGCCCACCGGCCTGGCTGGATACCAGATCCTGAGCGCCGGAACCGGAGCCGAGGGTGCCTTGGTGATGAAGGACGGACGAGAGGTGATTCAAGGCGAGGCCAAGGGCTGGGGGATGATGATTACGTATTTCTACGTCGTCTACTTTGCCATTCTTCTGATTCACCGCGATAGACGGGATGACGAAAAGTGCCGTCGCAAGTATGGGGAAGACTGGGAGAAGTACAAGAAGATTGTCCGCTGGCGAATCGTGCCCGGCATCTACTGATGGCTTGGGCTGGATGGAGCCGATGGACGGCCGAGGCCTGACTGATGCTGGGTATGTAGAAGGAAGGAAGATGTCGTCGGAATGACCCGATGATGGAGTGGAAGAATTGTTTAAACAAGCAACGTAGCATTGGAAGCTGCATAGATGTACTGATGACCCTTGGCCTCTTAACCGGTTCGTCTGATGTTCTCACGACCCCTCTCCACGTTCAACTCTGTCCCAGACCAGGCAGGTCGAAGGCGAGAAACCGGGGAATTGTAACCTGCGATGCCTGTCGACGAGCACGAGGTCAACGATGTGGTTCTCCGGATCCTCGAAAAAGGGCCGAACAGAGCGCGGGGTTCTTGTTTATATTGGTTTAGGATGGAGGAGCGCCAAGGCGACGGGTGCAGGGGATAAAGTGTGCTTGGGCCTCGAGGAGAAATCAGCAGGGTCTCGGGGAGGGGAGTCCAAGTTGAACTGTGGTTGAGCAGTGATTCGGCATCCATTCCTGCTGGAGCATGTCGTCATGAGTTGGGGAGAGAGGTTCGATTCCGAGGGCCCCGTTCACGGGAGACTGGGTCGAGGCGGGGAAAAGTGGTGCATGGGAATCCCTCGATGCAGTAGCTTAGCTTCGGGGTAATGAGGAAAAGGTTGTATTTCGCCGGGGGAGAGGGGGAGGTTTTGTTGGAGCATCTGACCGGGAATATCCAGGATAGGAAGAGGAGAAGTCAAAGATGAGGCGAGGAAAGAGTTCAATGCAGGTGAGGGAAAGGTCTGAGGGTCTTTCAGGGAGAAACGGCAACGATGAAGGCAGGCGTGTCGATCGCTATTCGATGCGTGGCACTATCGACGGGGAGAATAATTAGCCAAGGCAAGCCACAACGCGACGAGGCTTCCGGGGCATTATTCCCGGACATGTCAATGAAGGCAAATGGACAATTCGATATTCAATGAAGCGGTAGTTTTTGCATTGACAGCAGCCATGGCGCGGCTTGTTCGGAATAAGCCGAGAATCATCCAAGAGGCAAGTGGAATGTAAGAGCAATGAATACCGCCGAGAGAGACCAGCACCAGATTGACCATGCTGCCCAAAAGTTCTGCTCATAACTGCCATTGTCCCCAACCCTGGTCTTCTGCATGGCAACCACAACAGCAACAAGAACGATTTGCAAGGATCGGCCCTTTTCTTCAGACCAATGCCGGTAACAACAAAACTGCAGGTCGCCTATTTACGCCCCCTCCACTCTCAGGCCATGAGGCTGTGTCACTGAACATCTAAGGTTGTGTTTCCCAGGCGCGTTTCGAGTGCTGCGCTGGCTTGCAAAGACCCTGCCAATGACGGGGGTGATCGGCACTCGGATGAGCCCAAATGGCTCTGGGGACTGGGATGTTTGGAAATCGGGCGGAGACAAAAAGACTGGTGGGCTGCACTGCTAGAGGGTAATGGGTAAAATGGCTCGGACGGCAACAAGGGAGACACGACATTTATTGAACGAGGGAAGGTAAATTGAGGGCAGATGCATTGCAACGCCTGATGCGTCGCTCTTGTCCCTTTTCCCGCTTCCTTGTTATAAATACGAGCGTGGCCCAGAGATGGCCGGTTTTATCTTGATCAACCAGGTGGCTGCCGTTGGTTGCTTCTTTTGTTGACGTGAGGCCTGACAGCCCTTTTTTCCCTCCTTGTTCTGGTCCTCTCATGCTCTCCCCCAAGTACAACTATCACCAAAACGTCACACAAACGCCATGAAGACGTCGGCAACGCTCGTGGCGGGCTTGGTGCTCTCGGTTGGCACACACGCCGCAAACGCGTCCGAGGTGAGTTTCGCGTCTTGCCGAGTCCGCTTTCGAATTTACACCACACACCGAAACGGCTTCGTCGGGTAATGTCTCCCATCGAACCCGGGCTGCCAATTGGGGCGGTTGCAGAGGACGAGGGGGCGTCCCGAGACGTTGCGTGATTCCATCGCCACTCCCTCAATTGCACACAACTCTATTCAAACGAGGGAACTAGTCAAACTCTCTGATATCCTTTTCATGCATAATTTCCTTCATCCAACACCATGCACTTCCCTGTCTCTCTCGCCCTCTTTTCGTTTGCCGTGTCTCCCCTTGCTAATGATCAAATCCCTCTCCAGAACACCTACGGCCATGAACATCTCGCCTTCTCCCCGCCTCACTACCCGTCACCATGGATGGATCCCGCGGCTGCCGGTTGGGAAGACGCATACATTTGGGCCAAGGACTTTGTGTCTCAATTGACGCTGACTGAAAAGGTCAACTTGACTACGGGCGTGGGGTAAGCAATTCTTCTCTCTTGCTCTTAGGTGTAAGATTAACACTCGATAGTTGGATGGGCGAGCGATGCGTCGGCAACGTTGGCTCAATTCCTCGCCTGGGCATGCGCGGACTTTGCATGCAGGATGGTCCTCTCGGTCTAAGAATGTCCGACTACAACAGCGCGTTCCCCGGAGGCATCACGGCTGGTGCTTCCTGGAGTCGAGCCCTCTGGCACCAGCGTGGTCTACTCATGGGCACCGAGGCCCACGAGAAGGGCGTCGACGCTCTTCTTGGTCCTGCTTCCGGTCCTCTGGGTCGCACTCCTACTGGGGGCCGCAACTGGGAGGGCTTCACTGTCGACCCTTACATGGCTGGCATTGCTTTGTCTGAGACGTCTATCGGCATCCAGGCCGCGGGTGTCATCGCAACTGCGAAACACTACATCGGCAACGAGCAAGAGCATTTCCGACAGGCCCCCGAGGCGATAGGATACGGCTACAACATCACCGAGTCTCTGTCGGCCAACATTGACGACAAGACGCTCCACGAGCTCTACCTCTGGCCCTTTGCCGATGCTGTCAAGGCTGGGGTTGGCGCCATAATGTGCTCGTACAACCAGATAAACAACTCGTACGGGTGCCAGAACTCGAAGCTCCTCAACGGAATCCTCAAGGACGAGCTCGGCTTCCAGGGCTTCGTCATGAGCGACTGGCAGGCTCAGCACGCCGGCGCTGCTACGGCCGCCGCCGGCCTCGACATGACCATGCCGGGAGACACCGTCTTCAACACAGGTCTCAGCTACTGGGGCGGCAACCTGACTCTGGCTGTCGTCAACGGTACCGTTCCCGAGTGGCGCATCGACGACATGTGCATGCGCATCATGGCTGCCTTTTTCAAGGTTGGGAGAAGTGTCGAGGACATGCCCGACATCAACTTTTCGTCGTGGACTCGCGACACGTTTGGCTACGTCGATGCCGCTGCCAAAGAGAACAGGGAGCAGATCAACTTCCAAGTCGACGTGCGCCACGACCATGCAGTCCACATTCGCGAAGCCGCCGCAAAGGGCTCCGTGGTGCTCAAGAATTCGGGTTCGCTGCCTCTTTTCAAGCCCAAGTTTATTGCCGTGGTTGGAGAAGATGCCGGCGGAAACCCTGCCGGTCCCAACGGCTGCAGCGATCGCGGATGCGACGATGGCACTCTGGCCATGGCTTGGGGCTCGGGGACCTCTCAGTTCTCCTATCTGGTCACCCCCGACACGGCCCTTCAGAACCAGGCTCTCCTCGACGGAACTCGATACGAGAGCGTCCTTAGCAACTACAAGTGGGAACAGACCAGTGCGCTCGTCTCGCAGCCCAACGTCACTGCCATTGTATTTGCCAACGCTGACGCCGGCGAGGGCTATATCAACGTCGACGGCAACGAAGGCGATCGAAAGAACCTAACGCTGTGGAAGAACGGCGACGACCTCATCAAGAACGTTTCTGCCATCTGTCCCAATACCATTGTCGTCCTCCACACCGTTGGTCCTGTCATTCTAACCGAGTGGTATGACAACCCCAACATCACTGCCATTGTCTGGGCTGGCCTCCCTGGCCAAGAGTCGGGCAACTCTCTTGTCGATCTTCTATACGGCAAGGTTAGCGGCGGCCGGTCTCCCTTTACCTGGGGCCGCTCTCTGAAAAGCTACGGCACCGATGTCCTGTACCAGCCCAACAACGAAAACGGAGCCCCCCAGGACGACTTCTCCGAGGGCGTCTTCATCGACTACCGTCACTTTGATCGAAACTTTGCGAGCACCAGCCGAGAGCAGTCTGATCATGCGCTCGCGCCCCTTTTCGAGTTTGGCTACGGCCTTTCCTGGACCACCTTTTCCTACTCGAACCTGTACATCGAACCTCACATCAACCTCCCCTACAAGTCCATGTCGGGCAAGACCGTGGCCGCCCCCGAGCTGGGCAATTTCAGCACCGACTTGGCCGACTACACGTTCCCGTCGAATATCCGCTACATCTACCAGTTCATCTACCCATGGCTCAACACCTCCTCCTCGGGACGGGAAGCCTCAGGCGACCCGCACTACGGCAAGACTGCCGAAGAGTTCCTCCCTCCCCACGCCGTCGACGGCTCCCCCCAGGACAAGCTCCCCGCGGGGGGAGCGCCCGGAGGCAACCCGCAGCTCTGGGACGTGCTCTACACTGTCTCGGCGACCATCACCAACACGGGCAACGTCACCTCGGACGAGGTGCCGCAGCTCTATATCAGTCTAGGCGGCGATGGCGAGCCCGCCCGCGTGCTGCGCGGGTTCGAGCGCATCGAGAACATCGCGCCGGGCCAGAGCGTCGTGTTTACGGCGGATATTTTGCGGCGTGACCTGAGTAATTGGGATGTGGTGGCGCAGGACTGGGTGGTTACTGATGCTGAGAAGGTGGTGTACGTGGGGAGCAGTTCGAGAAACTTGCCGCTGAGCGCGAGTTTAGTGCCGGCGTATGGGGAGTATGGATCGTACGGAGGGTAATATCAAGGACAAGAAGGAAGGATTTTCGATGAAAATGGAAGAACAAGCGCCCGAGGTTGACAGGACACACAACATGCTTATGTATATACTTAGTCGCTTATGAATAAACGAGTATTGATAATTTCAAAAGTTGACTGAGATTTGTCTGTTCAATAGACAACAGCCGTCATCGATTGGATTAATGTTACCAACCTCAGGCTCCCAACCCCTCTTGGGAGTTGGAACCCCTTCCTGGGACTCCTCTTAGGTGCTCGCTTGCCAACCAATTGTCGACTGTTAAACAAGACAGGAAGCCCTGGCCACCCGATGTTACTCGCATTTACTCAACCTGGCAGAGGGGAAAAAGTCACTCGTATAATCCGGAGTTTGGACTCTAGGTTGTCCCTCGACTGCAAGTGGCGAATGGTTTGAACCCCGGATCATGCTCTCACCAACAAAGATGGGTATCAACATGAACGATCCCCTTGCAGTCATCTGCCACTGCCACGCCATAACAAGCACCAAACTCCTTATTTACTTGTGAGTCAAAATCTCTACCAGAGGAGAAGCTGGAGGTGACGAGTTCTACACATGCGGGCAAAGACCCGAAACCCGATGAGTCGCCCAACTCTTTAACCAAAAGACGCTAGAGGTGACGAGCTCTACACATGCGGAAAAAGATCCGAAAAGAAGGGCTGCCGTTTTTTTTTCTTGTTTGCCTCGGCGAAAGCCGATCCTTGGTGTCGCCTTACGAACGGGTACGGGCAGGTTTGTTTGTTGCTGGTAACGTAACAGCTAGGCAGCCATGGCCAATCATCTAGAGGGTTTTCTCGCTTGGACATTTTCGTTTGGTATTGGGTTGGTTCGGGGCAGGTCGCTGCTTTGATCTCGTCAGGGGTTGGGGAGTCTTACAAGCTGAGTGCCTACTGGAAAAGGAATATCACCTGATTTTCGTCAGGCTGACTGAAGGTCTTTCTTAGCATGCCGAATCGAGATGGGATATCCAAGTGACGGAATGGAGGGCGGGAGAAGGCTCGCTTAACTCCCGACGTCTTTGGTCCCCGGCACTCTATGAGTTTCGGTTCGGCCCTTGGGAATCACTGCACACAACACATATCACATAACGCGGGAATTCTTGTTTTCGCTTTTGCCGGTGGAAGGGCTTACGTATCCTGAACGTGACCCTGCGGGAAGTCATGTGGGCAGGGATGGCGACACGGCGAGATGCTTTATAAATGCCACTGTTGGACCCCCGCACTCGACGCGAAAAGACCGAGAATCAACTCACAACGGGTTTCTGGATGGCGAAGAAACGGATCTCGAAATGTGGCCTGAAAGTTCAAAAGGTATGTTCCCCCCCCCTTTTCACGTTTCCTCACTTCAAGGGGGTGCTGAACTTAGAAACCAGAGCAAGGGACCGAGCAAGTCTTTACTCCGTACACACAGCACACCTGGCTCTTTGAGCCACGGGGGTGGGACTGATTCTCGAGGGTTCGTCTGGTCTGGTTCGCTGAGTCATTGACCGACATTCCTTGGTTCGTGGTGACAATGGCACACAAGCTGTCTCGTCGCCCACCAGACGTTTCTGAGCTCTTCTTTGCCAGTCACGCGGACGACTCACGAGGCGGCCGGTCTGGGCTCCTGGAGTTTGGCGACGAAGGGGGCCACATGAGTAGGAATCCGGCACTGGGCAGGAGAGCAAAAAGGTATGTGTGGCAATCCATCTGTGCTCCTTCTCTTTCGTTGTTACTCAAATACCGTTCAGGCAGACACGAGGCGAACCGAACGAATGCGAAGTTGCCAACTAGACTCACGATGGCCACCCCCCGAGCAGAAGAAGTTGGAGACTAGGGGCTGGAGGAGTTGGGCGATGTCAGAGAGAAGTACGACGAGCAGCTGCGGGTGCCCTTTTCTCAAGCAGCGCCATATGCTTTTCCACCCCATTCCTTTTCCCAATAAGAAAACCTTGGGCTTGATGCAATGCAGGCAAGGGGGGGCTGGAAAGTCAAGGCGTGCGTAACACCCTGTCGGAGCTGCAGTGCTGGCCGTTGAAACCACGAGCCACTCGGCTGCATTGCCTGCTCTTTCTCTTTTAGTATGCCATCTAGTCAGCTGGTATGGGATATTGGAAATGTTGGGGAGAGTTGGTGACTTGATGGTTAGGAATAGTTGGAAGATGACTATTTCCCGGAGTACGGAGTCGATATGACTATGAATATATGACATTTCAGTGATGTGGACGCATCTGACAGACTCTAAGAATTTGGTTTCTCTCCACGTTGACGTTGTGCTGCAGAATCACTTGATTGTTGGATATGGACTTGAACTTTGAGCAGGCTTGAAGTCGAGGAAATTCAACCTAAACGCTCGTTTTTGCATTTTTCGGTGAAAGTCGGGATCGTGATTGGTCGAGCTGAAAAGAACCCACTTATCCGACATATCTGGCCGTATAGATGGTAAACCGTCTTACCCACGCTCGATTCTATCCATCAAGACCTTCTTTCTGGGTCTCTTCGAATTTCACTTTAGTAATGGTGCAATCATGCCCGAAAACCAACCACGAAATCCTCCCACCAGGTGTCCTACCATCTGAGACCCGGCAAGTCACCCGCACCTATCCGCGCTTCCTGACAGGTTGGCAGCGGGAACGAGAGCCTGCTCCCCAGCTCCTCAGAGAATAGAAATAGGGTTACGCGCCGCCGGTGACAAGCGGGTGTGGTTTCAGGCCGTGACAGGGCGTTCGTAAGCACGCTAGACGGGGAGGGGGGAGATGCCTGTAGGCCGTTGGTGGTTTACCTTGCGCTGGGTCATGTTTCCAAGAGAGGTTCCCTGTCCTTGAGTCCCGTGCTCGCTGTTCTCTGTAGTTAAATACGTGCATGGCCGGTCCGTGGAGAAGGTTCCCTGAAGTGCTTTTCTGAAGACCCCGTACTCCTCCGTGAGGCTGGGGGCCTGCCACTCAGTGTTGGCATGAGGCCGTTTCGTGACACTGGAGATTTCTTAAGACATGTGTCTTGGTGCGTCGCACAAATCGATCACGGACTGCAGGATATAGTGAATCAGCGAGGGAGATCGGACTTTCTACTACCACGTTACGAGGGGGGAGCGTGGCGGTGGTGGGTAGGGGGAGCCTAGGTAAGATGGGCCATGGGCAATGGGTGATGGGCAGAAGCATAGTCCGCGAACTCTAGATAAGTGTGCCGACTACTATTTTCTGTTGTCCCGCGTCCGCCTATTATTAGAATTCTTGACTGCATGTCTAGGAGGAAGTGGTTGACGGACATGTCGCCACTTCGGATCCTAAAGACAGCCACCCTACCGCCAGTTCCTACAAATATGAGTCGACCGGCCACCAAACATCATACATGACCGACCACCAAGCGAGAAGGTAACCTTCTTGACCGCTCCGTTGGGTATGCACTGCGAGCTCCCCCCCTCCGCACGATTTGCCAGGGCCACACGGCGAAAGCCCAACGGCACCCTCACATCATACACGCCTTTCCCTTAGTCGGTAGCAGTAGCACCCTCTGTCAGAGATAACGAGGCCCGGAGCATTTCTTGTGCCCTCCTCCCTCCAGGCTTCCCTAGGCATCCTCGTCCACCGTCTCCCCCAACGAAGCACGGTCAAGCACCCCTCGCGTGTACACTACTACACGCTGCTCGCCTTCTGTTGGACCCCCTCCGTCATCTGTGCTAGATCTGAGCTGTCACTAACTTAACCGAAAATCCGCGCCCTTCCTTTCGCGTGAGTGCACCCAGAAGGGGTTTCACTACTGCGACGGTAGCGAAAGCGTGCGGACGTACCACGAGTTTGGGACTTCCTTCGTTTTGGAGGGAGAGGGGAGTAAAAAAAAAATTGGAAGAGTCCCAGGCTGGAACCGTCACGAGGTCTAAGTTTGAGCAGTGATTCACTCTCTTTTTGTTTGTTAGGAACTTGGAGTTACGCCAGCTAGGCTCCTGATTCTGCTTGGAATCGCACGGTTGGCGGCTTCGTTTGGGTGGCGCGACGGGAGTATAAGAAGAGTCTTGGGCCATTTGAGGGCGTTTCTCCGACTGGTGAGTTGAAAGTTGAAACCCATCTTTAAAAACAACTGTCAAAGATTCAGAATACCAACTCCTGCGTTCTGCATCTATACTAAAACGTTTGCAACTCGTTAGTTGCACGCATGAACCACGCGGGCTTCATGAACATAGTTAGCCTCTGGCTATTTCCAAACCTCAACCCAAACGCGGTCACGGTCGTCCGTCGTCGTCGTCGTCGTGCTCGCCCTCGTACTCATCCAGACAACCCGAGACGCCCAATGGACTTTGTGGTAGGAAGGCGCTGCCTTAGACGCCATTGCGGGGAGATAGTCGAGAGGGGGGGGAACGGGCAGTTCCCCGACTATTGCGTGCATCGTGAGTAAGTCTCTCATAATTTGAAGCAACTTGCTAACAGATGTGCTTAGATAAGTGTCCTATTCATGGCTGCAGACTTTTCAAGAGGAGGGGGCGGGACTACTGCGCCAACCGTGAGTCTGGACCGAGTGATGGATTCGTGTTCTTGGGAAGGCTCTAACACAGGCAGACGGAAACTGTAGTCTCCCCGGTTGTGCAGTTCCTCGACCTCACCCGGACGGAGTCGATCCCTGGTTCTGTCTGGAACGTAAGTGATAGCTAACCCTTCCCTAGTGGTAAGACTATCTAACCCCCCCAGACTCATGCCAGTTCGTCAACCCTCCCGACGAACCTCGCTGCGTCCGCGGCCCCCTCCGCGGCTCCGTCTTCTGCGCCGTCCACGGCCCCCTCCGGCCCTGCACGGCGCCGCAGTGTCCCCGGCAGCGCGTCCCCGGCAGCGACTTTTGCCCCGTGCACAAGTGCACCGAGTGCGACGCCCGCGCCATGGAGAACCGTCACCACAACCGCTGCGCCGCCCACCAGCCGTGTACCGCTCCGGGATGCACCCGGAACTGCGTGGTCGGCGCCGACAGCCAGCCGGCCCTGACGTGCGCCCAGCATCACGTCTGTGAGCCGCCGGGGAGGAACTGCGGCGTGCCGTTGCCCATCGAGACGGCCTTTTGCGTTCTCCACGATTGCCGAATTCATGCCTGTGATCGGCCGCGGGACTTGGACCGCCACGCCAACAACATCTATTGCCGAGACCGCAAGTCTATCTCCTCTCTCCTTGATGCTCACCAAATAGCTGACACTCAGGACAGACACCTGCGCAAAAGACAATTGCCACGCCCTCGTCCACCAGCCCAACAACCGCAACTCCCGCAACTGCCTCGACCACACGTGCGAGTCCCCCGGCTGCATGGGCCAGACGGCCGACACGAAGCGATACTGCCGACGCCACTGCTGCGACAAGCCGCGCTGCAACAACGTCAACATCCCTGCCCGGGCGTACTGCGAGACGCATTGCTGCCGCGACATGGGCTGCGAGGAGCCGGCCAAGGCGGACGACGGGTGGTGCGTCGCCAGGGCGTGCACGCGCGACGGGTGCGGCCAGGTGCGCGTTCCCCAGCAGACATTGTGCGCGGAGCACCGGGTCGATGCCGCGCGCGACGAGCATATCGGCCAGGGTCTGGCGCTGGGGAGGCAGGCGGTGGTGGACGAGGTCGATCAGGGGAGGGTGGAGGTGGAGGGTCTGCAGCGGCAATTGGAGGCGCTAAGGGCGCAGCAGATACAAGACTTGAGGAGAGGGCATGGCCAGAGGAGGGACAGGCACAGGGGGAGCGGGCACTGGGAATGGGACAGGGACTCGGATTCGGACAGCGACCGGGACGATCGGGGGTGGGACTGGGAGAGGCAGTGGGATCTGGAGCGGCAGAGGGAGAGAGGGTGGTGGTGGCCGGTCGAGGGGGAGAGGCAGAGGGAGAGGGAGCGCGGGAGGGGGAGGAGGCCGTGGCATTGGGAGGGTGCCGCGCCGCAGGCTCAGGCTCAGGCTCCTCCCCAGTGGCCGCCGCCGCCGTGGAGGTTCAATGTTGATGTGGATGTTGAGCATGTGCGTGTGCCGGGGCATGGGTGGAGGGAGGCAGGGCCGAGACGGAACGGGCGGTGGTGGTAGTGATGGAGAGTGAGTTACGAAGAGGAGAGTATGGGTTAAAACTCCGCCGCCCTGTACGTTTCAAAAGAGAGACTGAGTTCATAGTCTTGTCCGGGTCGCGTGTTTAGGGGTTGGGTTGCATCGAGAAGTGATAGTACATAGGATCTAAACTAAAGCGAACTTGATGTTTTCGGAATTTCTATGGCTCTTACAGTATTGCACTTGAGGCATTTTGGTCAACATATTTAGCAAAGTCCACATGTCTTGGCTCATGGACTTGGTTGTCATGATTGAGTCTATGGTACTATGGCATAATTAGTAGGCAAATTCGACATAATGTTAGTACAGTACCTATGCCAACGCTAGCCAACTTCAAATTGCAAACACATCTCCAAGGGTATCTAATAATCCAACCCAAACTCCACAGATGATAACGCCAGTGTTGGTACAGACTCCCCCTGACTCTCCCGTAGACCCCCTCAACTCTCCTCAGTGCCCTCACACCTCCACCTCCTCAACCTCCACCTCCTCAACCTCCAACTCCTCAACCTCCACCTCCCTCCGCATCGCCCTCGCACTCTCCATCTTCAACAAAAACAACGCCAACCTCAAATCCGCCTGCACATGCCTCATCCGTACCCCATCCGACAACGGCCCCGAATCCAACCCCTCCATCCACCGCCTCACGACCTGCACCCTGACCGAAAACCGCGCGTGGTGCGCGTCGGCTAACCACGGCCGCTTGTCAGGCTCCCAGTTGTTGTAGCACCAGCGCCGGGGTTCGACCTCGCACATCTTGACGCGCCAAAAGATGGCCGTCTCGTCGGGCCCGTCGCGGCCGATGCGGCGGCCCGTGTCGGCGAACCAGTCCCAGAGCCAGTCGTCGTGGAGTTCGCGCCAGGCGGCTTCCACCGTCGGGTGGGTGATGAAGTAGTGGAAGTCGACGTAGTCAGTCTGGCCAAAGGCGAAGATTCCCTGGTCCGAGATGGGTCGGCGGCGCGCGCGGAAGATAGGGGGAGGGCCGCCGGCGGGGGTCGAGGGACGGCCGGCCTGGAGCGGGTCTGGTGGGTGCCGGCTGGTGGCCGGGGTCCTCGGGGTTGGTGGAGGAGGGTCGGTAGTATCACGGCCCGCTTCCGTGGCAGGCGGGATGGCCGAGGCCGCTCCGAGACTCTGGACGGGTGTTTCCGTGGCCGCGGGTTCGGCGCGAGGACCGTTAATTATTGGCCGTCGGGCCGCCAAGGGTGGGAGCGCAGCGTGCCTTGGCCTCGGGGCAGGAGGCTGGCGAGGCCGGATGACACCGAAATCGGGTCCTGTAGGACCAACAACGGCCAGTATCACCGTATCGTCAGCCAGCGGGATGGAACTCGAGTTGGCATGTGTGGAGGAGGAGTTGCTTGCTCGGCGCGAGGGGGTCCCCGAGCCAACTGACGGGGGGGCACTGGGCTCCGAATCCATGCCGTCAGAAGAAAGATAAAGGTCAAGAGGCTCGTAGGGGGGGCAGAAGGAATCGAAAATCTGCTCCCAGGTGTTTTCCATTTGGATTACGTTGTTGTCACGCAGCGTGCTGTTGACAATGGGTGGAAGTGGAATTATTCCTGAGGAGTCGGTAGGGGGAAAATGGGCCATATTAATAGCGGAATCGTTGAGAGTTGGCCTTTCCTCGAGAAAGCCAGATCACGGCTCAACGATGCCATCATGGTCCATTGGTCAGAGTGTTGACGTTCATGGCAAACCTTCATATTCGAGGTCGCATGGGGCTGACTGCGTCCTGGCAGCACGGCTGCTTCCATCTCGTGGGCCACGGCTTCAACGGTTTCTTCCTGGTCGAAGGGAGCGGAAAGCAGCAAGGGCTCGAAGATTCTATTAGGTAAATAAGCTTTGCTAGAGCAAGTGGTAAATAGGAATGTGCCTATGCCATACTTTCCATAAGTTGAATTTCATCAGGTCATGCAACTCATGTCCAGGGGCAGAAGAAGGTACAGCCATGAGACAGGATAGTCTGGTAATAAAAATAGATTCAGTCGTTCTGGATAGGAAAGACAAGTGCCTCGCGTGTTCCTCCCCATGAGCATAACTATAATCGCGGCCGTCAAAGTTACTCAGTCTCTCGGTCTCGACTCTCTCTCTCAGACCTGCTCCCTACCCACAAGACGAAGAGCGAACCCCCCCTCCGCTGCTACCACCTCCTCCTCCACCACCACTACCACCACTCCCGTTGTGTCCCGGCATACGCCCACGATACCCCTCGTCATCATAGTGCACCCTCTCATACAGAGCCCCGTCCCGCACCTCGTACGGGTCAAGTTCCCAGTAGTTCTCAATCTCGTCAAACTCTCCAAAGATCCTCTCCCACCCGAGCCGCAAGCCCGGCGGCACGTCCCATCCGACGTCCGCGTTGTTCAGCCACAGCCGGAGGATGTACCTCTTTGCGTTGTCCTCGCCGCTGCCGTCGCGGAAGCCGCTGCGGCTGTGCAGGATGGCAAAGTTGTTCATAAAGGCCATGTCGCCGACCTCGGGCTTGATGGACACGCAGTTGGCCGCCGCGGTAAAGTGGACGGCGTCGAGGGCTTCCGCTTGAACTTCGGTCATGGGCGGGATGTTGGCGGATCGGGGAGTCACTTTGGAGCCTGTCAGGTTGCGCCGGGAGAAGATGAGGACGAGCTTTTCCTTCCAGTGGTGGAGGAGGGCTCGCTGGTGGTACGAGGGTTGCCGGCCGAAGCTGGGAGAGAGTTAGTATCATGTTGACCTTGAGGGTGGCGAGTGTCCATGTGGTTAAGCAATGACTCTTCTAGTAAGTTCTCCCTCGCAGAGTCCCGTATATCGGCGAAGCCATCGTGAATCAAATGCAAAGATAGGGTTTCCCCCAGAGACGAAAGAAACCGGCTTACGTGTCATGAATCCAATCCTCAGCAGCAAGTTTCTCGATCAAGTCAGGGCGCGTAGCTGCGATTTCATTGTAGACCTTCCAGGACGACGCGAGCAGCATGTTCCCCCCCTCGGCAGCGGTACCGAGGAAGTAAAAGGCCAAGACGCCACACAGGAGGTCTGCGTGGAAGGGCTGTACCGTGGACCGTTAGCATCGGTTGGAAGTTGCCGGTATATGTTACTTTTCCAAAGTGACATGGTCAAGACGACAAGTTCAGTATCATCCCCGTGCTCGACCACTTACTAATCATGACTTGGATCGTGAAAGATGAGTTGGAATGGAGTGATAAGAAGATGGATAAGAAAAGAGTGACGTCAGAAGGAAATGCCGAGCCCCCTAGATGTAGGAAGGAGATGGGCAAGAGAGAAAGTCAGTAGTAAGGTGTCCCACGCTAAAGAGAATGCACCAGCCACCAGGGCACATGATTTCAGGAATTGGTCGGCTTACCTGGGCATCGCTGGTAAACAGCGGCCTGCGCTGGTCATCCGTGTAGTCGTCAAACTTGACGTCAGTGATGTGGGCTATCAGCAGCGTCCAGTCAGCAGTTGCTTATCAAGAGTCAAGCTCAAGGGTGAATCATGGACACGCACTCATCAACCGCCCATCCTGGTATTGTCTGCCCCTCCGCTCGCCAAAGTAGCTCGACACGCCAATGTAGATGATGGCATTGTCCTCGCGCGAGTACGACTTGGGGTCGAGCCCGCGGACGACGCAAAACCCAATACCCTCGTGGACGCTGGTGCACAGCGTGTGCAGTCGAGGGCCGAGTGTGGGCAGGGGAAAGGTCGACTTGTTGATATCGGAGAGTTCGAGAGAGCGGGCTTTTTACAACACACATAGGTCAGCATGGTTTCTGCGTAGCTGTAAGACGAATAGCTCACCCTTGTAGGCAGACAGTGCAGAGTTGATCTCGGAAACGTCCCGCTCGCTAAGCCTGTACACGTAGTCACGCGGCTCTAGGTCCGCGCCCTTCCAGACGAGAGGATGCTGGACCTTGGCCGGCCACCCGTTGGGAAGCTGCTGCTGCTGCTGCTGCTCGTCAGCAACGACTTCCGGGGAGGCCTTGTTCTTCCGGTCCGCGGTCCGCTGGGCAAACTTGTCAGCGTTGGGCACCCATCCAATGTCGGCCGAGACCTGGAGCCCAGCAACCTGGGTCTCGGGCTCGAAGGAGATGTGGTGCTTCTCCCGCAGGGACGGCGGATAGTATTCCACCAGCGGATCGAAGGAGGGTCTGGCGTCCGACATGGCGTTTCTGAGCAAGTCAAACTAGACAGAATAGGGGGCGGATTGCAAAACAATGTGCTGTGCTGGCAGCTGCGTATCGAAACTCAGTTCGGCTGTGCCTCTTCTTTCCCACCTCTCATCATGGCCACGCCCCTCGGTCCAACCAGGCCGTAATAAACTCCCTCTCGAGCCGCATCTCCCATCATCTCAGGGAGGGCCGGTTGAGCGGAGCCGCAGAGCCGCATCGTCATTGAAGTGACGAATATATTGGGCGTCGCGCCGAGGATAGCGCTTGCACCCTTTCTCAAAATGGCTCACAATCCATGCCAGCGTTACTGCTAACTAGGCCCTGCTTTCCCCTCCCTTCCGTTCTTTTCCTTTGCAACCCTACCAAAACACGTCGCTCATCACCTCAACGTCGCATTTCGTCCAGTCACTAACAAGTTCCCGCCAATAGACGGGCCGTCCCGACTCCCGACGGATCATGATAGTCGGGGCCTTCGAGAGGGTCTCGAAATGCGGCCAGGGGTCTACGTGGTCTTACATCCTCACCGGTTTCTCGGCAGTTGTTTCTGGGCGGTGGATTGGCTCTGGGGGATGCAGGCGTGACCCCTTTGTTCATATCGCATAGTGATACCCCGCGTAAGTAGAAGCGCATGCACGTCTTTCACCTCGTTTGGTCAAGCTCATCGTGAAAGAGTCGTGACTACTCCGAGTTCTCGCCAACCATCGGGTCATTTCGTAGAAACCAAAATGCTTTCAAATTTCTTTACAACTCTGACAAATCCGCATCGGCCTGTTCCAAAGCGGCAAGGACCTCGTCGAGCGTCGGCCGTCGCAGGTAATGCAACACGGCGATATCCCCCTCGCTCGCCTCACCCCTGTCGTAACGCATCCGCGCCTCGATGAATTCCTCGGCCTTGCCCATCTCCCCCCTCCAGAATGACCGGACGGCCTCTTTTGTCTCCTCGAACGAAGCCTCAGCATCCTCTTCCTTTCCTGATTTAGCCAAGGGAAACACCTTGCCCCCCCGACGGTATATCTTGATGGGCCCGTCGAGCCACTCCCTCGCGCCCGCCGTGCATCTCTGGACGAGGTCTCGCAGCGCGGGTGGGGTGCGGAGGAACTCGGGGAATCGCGGCTGGCCGTCGTTGAGGCTCGACCGGCCGAGCACCACGTCGGCGTCTCCCGTGCCCTCCAAGATGCACCAGAGGGCCTTGCCGAGCATGTACACCATGCCTGCTTCTCGCTCGGCGGCTCTGCTGGTCAGCCACGGCCAGTACCAGCCGACGTCGGGATTGTCGTAGCGCTGGGGGGTGGCCGTCAGCGGGAGTGGGTGGTCTCGCGAGGCGAGATAACGGTCGAGAAGGGCTCCAAACTTTTCCGTGGTCTCCTGCGGCAAGTCGTCACATCGTGCGTACTCATCGTTGCCGAGCTCGGCTATCCACTCTAGGTAGTATATCTCGGGCGGCGCCCAGTTGTATATGTTGCGGCTCTGCTCAAAGTCGAGCAGCGTGGCCAGCTCTGATCCGTCGGGCTGCGCCGACAGGACAATCTGATCCATGCGCAGGTCCGAGTAGAACTTGGCCGGCGAGTCCCTGACGTGGATGAGGGACGACGTCAGCTGTCGAGCCCAGGAGAGCTGCTGGCTCATTTTCAACGTGCCGGCCAGTCTCCTCTCCAGGAGGATCTCGGACAGGTCTCCGCCGGGGTAGTAGGTCATGAGGAAGCCGCATATGGTTTCCAAGGTTGGGATGGTGACGAGGTACTGGGGGCGGCCCATGATGGTTTCCTTTGGTGGCATCGTCATCAGGTTCTTGAGCTCGTGATAGATTCTCGACGGCTTCGTCGTTGAAGACTTGAAGACCAGCGCAGGTGCAGCTCCATTCGCAACCCCGGCGTCATCCGACAGAGACACGAGAATGATGTCGGAAGCAATCTGGTTCAAGCGACGGAGACTCGTGTATGGCACCGTGGGAGGCATGTCAGACTCGTCCAAGCCCCACAGGGAAGCCAGCTCCTTGGACGAGAGGAACACGCCGGGCTTCCCCAGAGCCTTGTTCGGGTGAATGGTAAAGTCGAGGTCCCTTGGGTCCTCGGTCAGCCTGGAGAGGCGCAGCGTCGAGCCGAAGAGCAGGCCGGCGTAGACATCTCCAAAGTTGGCAAAGCCGTCGGCCCAGTGCTGCAGGCCTCGACACAGGTACTTGGCGATGCCCAGGGGGACAATGGCCGGGCCGGCAGCGTGCACGCTCTCGCGGGCGTTGAGCTTGCTCCGTAGAGAGGGCGGCCAGTCTATCTGGTCGGGGATGCAAATGTCGACTCGGCGGGGTGGTTGGCTGCCGAGAAAGGCCGGTACGGCGGCATAGGTGGTGCCGAAGTTTGCAAAGTCAATCACCCAAGTCTTCTCTGGAGACTGTGACTCTAATTCGGGTGTATTGTCATTGGGTACATCTTCATAAGTGGCATAGCCTCTTGTGTCGGGAAAGACGGCGTAGCCCGCAGACGGGAAGACGTAGAACCTGCGGAGGAAGTTTGAAATGCTGAAGCCATTTGAAGCGTGGGGGTCCATTGCGGTTTGTCAAATCACGGAACACGTAAAAGTAAGCCAAGGCGGTTCTTTTGGCTGAGAAATAATGTCAAGGAAACAAGGCGGATTGGCCGCGGAGCGTTTTGCCCATATATACCACCGACTTTCATTGATTCGAGGCAGACATGTCCGGGTTTGTTGTTCACAGCCATGACTCCGTGAGAAACAACCTTGAATTAACCAGGGTCAGTTCGCCGCCGACTTTTTAGTACGTACGGACCGAAAATTTCAGTGCAACCCAGTGAGCGGACTCGCCGACTTTTGCATGGATGGAATGTGCCTTGACGGTGGGAATGCGTGAGATTGAGCGAAAGAGTGGCCGCCACCTCGGAAAGTGCAAAGCAAGAGAAGGAGGCTGTGATGACGAATCGGAGGGAGTGGGAGCGCTATTATTGTGTCTGTCCATGTTGACAAATGTTTGCCTCGTGTTGATCAGTAAAAGTGTTGGCCAAGGAGCCTCTCAGCCCAAGGTACGTTTCAAGTCGTCAGCAGCCACGGCGGGAATTAGGTCGCACGTGCAGCGTGGCGAGGGCTAAGTCGTAGCACTGCATCTCGGAAGAGTCTTTCGTCGTCAGCCTCACTTCAGTTACAACGAAACAAATGCCCGCCGTCGCCCACACCTGCCTCTGCCGACAGACCGCTACTCGATCGGAAACAGGAGAGATAACGTGTTTCACCGCGTGAACGAGTCTGAACCATGCAGTCGTCGTCGCAGTCACTTCGAAAATGGAGCATTGACGAACTCGCCGACCTCCTCAACGCGTCCCGCACCATCGACATCCCCCCCTCCAAGCTGTTCCTCTTCGCGGAGACGACCCAGGACGGATCCGCAGAGCCAGCCGCCGCAACTCTCAGCCCGAGCACGATGAGCAACGCCTTTGATCACTGGGTCGGTGAGGACCTCGTGACGTTGCAGCGAGCCGCAAACATCATTGGCGTCCCGTTTTCCCAACTGCTCGCCTTTGCCGAGAGGACCGCCGCAGCCCCTTCTTCTTCTTCCCCGCATTCGAGGGCCGACCCTTTAGCTCCCGCTACTGGCCAACCAGCCTGGGACGCTGACGGGGGGAACTCGTTTGGCTTGGACGCTTCGCTAAATCTGGTTCTCGGGGGTAAGCAAGCATCATCCTGGGTTCTGGCTTGTGGCCCCTGTGGCGATCCGAGTTGGCTAAATTTACTAGGCCTCGACACAACAATCGATCCGCAAGAATACTCGACGACAGCTCTCGAGGGCTGTCCATTGTTGGATGGTCTCGAAAACTATCCATCGTTGGATAGTCTTCCCGTCGACAACACAACCTCTTGTACCCTTAACGGCTTAGACTTTGCCCCTTTAGCAACCGCCCTCGAATCGGGAAATTCTCCAAGTTCGAACCACGCCAGCTCGCTTGCGGCGTCAGAGTTGATCAATCCCTTCGACTTTATCGTGCCTCCTCCTGCCGCCGCATGGTCCGCACCCCAGCACGATGCCGTCGTCGCTTCCATCGACAACACCACGGTGTTCCTTGACGTGGTCGAACCTACTCCCACCGCCCTGACACTGCCCGTCATAGCAGAACGGCCCTCGCCAAGCTCCCCCAGACGACTCGACGAAAATAGTCGAGTAACAAAGCAAAAGTCTCGACGGCGCAACGCGGGCAAATTCCTTCGGACAAAGCCATCGTCCAACCCCTGCATCTCGTGCAGTCTATCCCACAAAGGCGTACGTCAACTCCTATGCAAACCATCAACCACCTACCTCAACTACCTCGGTCCTCATCTAACCCAACTAGTGCGAACGCAAACCAGACGCCCAAGACAACGACGAATGCATCCGTTGTTCCCATCGCAGACGAAACCTACGCCACATTCCCTGCCTCTACTATCAAATCACAGAAATCAGGCTGTTTCGCATCTCTACGGATCCCACCGTAAACAAACCTTACAAGCTCCTCGCCATACGCAGGGACGTGGACACGTTCGGCATCGATCTACTACCCGAATGTCGGCCGGCCGTGTTCACCATTGGGCAGAACTTCATGTTGGGGCCTGACGACTCGGTCCTTAAGCTCCATGCCACCGAGTATGATCCCAGAGGGGCAAATCCGACTCGCACCGGATGGCTGAACGGCTTTCAGAACCATCCGTTCAAACTCACCGACATGAGCGCAGCTAAGCAGGACATTGAGGGCTTCATTCTCCGAAGCGTCGTCCCGTACATCCGTAACAAGGTCTCCAGGGACGATGACCTTTCCTGGCGCATTTTCGAGGCTACGCTTCGCAGAGTGAAGAATGAGCAGGTCCTGACTCCTAAACTCTATACATTCTTGATGAAGCCTATCCGTCTCGAGAGTCAAAGCTAACTCTTGCCCAGAACCACCACCAATTTCTCGAACGGGTCTTGCGCCTCTGGACGGCCTGTCGAACCATCGAAGGAGGCTGGGAGTTTCGCGGCGCCGAAACGCTCAACCTCGACCCCCAGGGCGCTCAGCCGGTCCGGCTCGCCAGCGCGCCCTTTGTCGACTATCAGTTCTCGGCCATCATGGTCGAAGACATCCTCTCTCCGCTTGCCGAGGACGTCCTCAGACAGATGAGGTCCATGATCCACAAGAAGAAGCCCGAGAACTGGTTCGCCATCTTCCTGGCGAGCTACATCCTGCTTCACTCGTACGGGCTCCTCATGAAGCAGCAGAGGGATTTTTCCGCGAGGCGGCAGAACAAGGTGAGTGGGACTGTTTGATTCACGTATCTGCAGTTGCTAAAGTCTCAGGTGAAATATACCAACATGGCTCTCGTCCAGAAAGTGCTCCTAGGATCCAAGGCTGTCCTCGCTCACTTCCACATCATCTGCAACGGCCAGAAGCCTTTTGAGATCGACTGGGCCAAGGACGCAGGCGCCAAGCTGACCCAGCTGATGGCACAGCTGTCGGACGACGAGGTCGAGTTTATCCAGGTCATCACCCCGGTGGTCAAGGAGAAGAGTGAGACAAACGCATCCGTTTACATGTTTGTGCCTGCAAACTAACCCCAAGCAGTGCCACACTTTCAGGAGCTCATGAAGTCGGAGGAGTACGAGGCGGAGCATTGGTTTACGGGACAGCTGTTCGTGCCTTGTTGGGAACCTCCCGATACTATCAGCGAGTCCCCGCCCTTGGTATTTGGGCCGCGGCCGGGAGTTGAAGAAGCTTCACGTGTAACATGTCAGCATCATCACAATAAGCACTAAGTGATGCATTCTGTTGGGCGGTGTTGGTGGCATGACACTCTTTTGATACGGACCGCTTTTGCACATATGAGTTTGACTCGAGAGTGCGTTCATGTTGTATTTCGGGTTTCTATATATTCAAATAATCCCATCAGGTACATTTCTCATCATGTCTAAATGCCCCATCTTACAGGCGAAATCGAGGCGCATCTCGTCAGCCTCGAGAACAACGCATCACCCACACCATCTTGGCATGCACCGGGTCATCACGTTGATGCCTGGCCTCCCAACTTGATTCGTTCTTCTTCGAGTACGCCTCACAATGGCGCCATGCCTGGCACACCCAGATGCCAGACGACCACCCCCTGTCTCCTGGATCTTCAACCAGGGCCAGATCGCAATCAGGGGCAGCCCTGTTGTAGAGAAAGTTTAACTCACAAAAACGACTCCGCCCTCTCTCGTTCCAGTCTGTGGAAAGTCCTATTTTCCACGCTAAAAAGTCGGAAAAAATCACCGCGAGAGAAAAGTCATGGATTCATGTCTTGCCGACTTTTTAGACTGAGATGGGATTCCGCCGACGGGACCAAGTGATGGGTATAAAGTTGCGCTGTTTGGAATGCTGAAGGGGTCCGCCAATATCTATCATCCAGACGAGCACTGGAATGCAAGCAACATTCCCTCTGACCTTTTATTGCTTTTATTACTATTATTAAAATCACAATGGCCTCACTAGCCCCCACGCAGGCTGCCCAGCAGGCCGTCATCGCTCAGTTGACGCGCTTCATCGGGGCACAGTTTACGACCGCGCTGCACCAGCACGAATATCACGCACCGACGACGAGCGGCACGAACACTCGAGCCTCGCGGGAGAGGAGGGAGCTGATGGGGATATTGGCAGCGGATGCGCTGCGAGAGTGTAAGAGTTGTTTATTTCCGAGAATGCCCCAATTCGTTGGCTGTGTTAGTTCCGTGTTTGGTGTGTGTTTGTGCTGATATTGGTATTCGGCAGTTCGGCTCGCGCCGGCGGGGCAGAATATCGTCGACGTGACAAGATCGACGAGTTCCACGTCGAGTTCGTTGGCGGTCCATGTGGATTAACCCTGAGGACCACGTCCCGACATGAGGTCGACAGATGAAGAGTTCACGTTCGGTACTGTCAGCAGCGGTGCAGAGTCCGGGCCGTCGGCCGTCAATGTCAGTGGCCAAGAAATAGGCCATTCGAGGTCAGAACGAGGCTCCCTAAGCAATATTACAGTTGGGCGAGCTGCACAATGAATTCCAGGATGGGCAAAGATATACAACCAAATCGTCGCCTGGCAGATGGTCTCACCCAGGATGTCAAAGCAGACACTCGGGTTTGGCTCGGCCGAAAGAAACAATAGGCAAGAGCCAAGTCGAGGTTTTGAATCTGCAATACGAATACAGCGCCAAGATCCAAAGAAAACGCCTCCCTTTCAAAGTGCGGTTTGTGGCTGGAGCAGCTGACGCCACGATTCTTAGGAGGGAGCTGTCGAAGGACTGCTAGTTATCTTTCAAAGAGCTGTTTAAGCATTTTGCATTGGGAAGGTTGAAGAATATACACGATAGGATGCTAGCAGATGTGGAATAGATGTTTAAAGGGTAGCTGGTTGACGCGCATTGCTGCAAGTGTTGATTTTGGGCTGTGTTTAACTCATGAGGTTTGATGGATAATATGCATCACGTCGAACAATACCAAAGTACTGCGCACCTTAAGTACCGTCTGGATCTACATACATCATCTGGGTTCAAAGAATCCACAAATCCTAGCATGACACAATATGAATTATAGATCCCCAACTGACTTGTTTTTACGTTGCTTCTCATTGTCCAACCTCTGAGGCGCGTCTAGGGTAGTTTACCTTGGCTCCAGCGAGACGGGGATGAAGCCCCTGGTGTTTTTAACGTAGGGGGCCCCGCCAGCAAGATGGGCTGTCTGACATCCCAAGCTGAGGCAACTTGGATGCGTTTTCTCACTTAAAAAAAGTCATCTCTCTTCTTTTACATTCATTCAGTGGCGTTCATCTCTGCAATCATAAGATAAGAAGACCTGAATACAGCCGTTAGCGTTATATCCCCATTGCTGTTGGTACACTCCGCATGGGGTTCCATGGCTATTGTGACAACTTCCAAAGGCGAATAAGGCCGTTCGTTTGCTCTGCTGCATTTCCAATCGCAACCAACACCCAGCAATCACAAACCCAATGACTGGAAAAAAGCAAACCGCCATTGATTGATTACTTATTCCCATCAGCCCACTCCCAGCCAAGCGCCCCGTCCATCCTTCCCGACCAGTCCAACTTTCGAGACGGGGTTGGTGTCTGATTGCGCGCTTAAAACGACCCCTCAATTGGCCTCACGTTTTGTCCCTGCGGGTCTCTTCACCAACTCACACCAACTCACACCACTTCTCTCCCCCCACCATTGGCCGCGCTGAGGAGCTGAGACTGGGCGTGTGTGACGAGTGATTGGGACCATCTTGGTTCCAGCGTGATGGCCGCCTTTCTGCGACGGGCATGGTGGCCGTGACCAAGGATCCCTGCTCCCTGGGGTTGTCACTTAACGACGGGCGCTTCCCTTTCTCTCAACTGCAAAATCCATTTGCTCTCGTGCTTCCTCTCTTTCTTCTTCTTCTTTTCTTTCTTTCTCGCAGGCGAGAGTTTATTGTTTTAAAGTGTTGCTGGTCAATCATTTTTCCCCGTCGACGAAAACTGACCTCCCGACTCCCCCCAAGTCTCATCAGTCCCAACCTCCCCCACGATCTAAGAAAACCCGCCTCATCCAACCAACCAACCAACCCCTCAAAAAAAAACCCAAAACCCTCACAATGGGCAACAACCTCTCCTCGGGTTTCGTCTTTGACACGTCAAAATCCGTCTTCAGCCCCGAAGACCGCGCCTCGGGCCTCCGCCTCATCGTCTTCTGGGTGTGCTCGCTGTACGCGTGCGCCATGATCTTCAGTACCTGCGCCCTCGTCGACCGGTGGAAGGGCCCCTACGACCGCATCCGCATGGGCGTGGGATCGGTGCTGGCCGCGATGCTGATATCGACTGTTTGGCCCGTGGTCATGGTGTATTTGATGATGTCGGATTAGCGAAAGGGGGAGGATTGTTTGGTGTGCGTTTGGTCTACTTCGTACGTTTGGCGTACTGTGTTTGCTTGCTTGTGGGATCGATTGTATCATACAACATGGAAGCCGTCCGAGATGCCATTGCATTCAATGCAACACGACAAGGCCGCTCTCGAGATGGGCCCAGGAATGGAAACCAGGATTTATTTGTTCGGGAGCGACACGGATTCTCTTTTTTTTCTTTATTCTAAATGAGATGCAATTAATGTCCTTCGTCTCAAACTGTCAAGATGAGATGGCTTCTCTACATCCGTCTCCAAGTCTTCACCCCTATCCCACCAACGTGTTCCGACGACTCCGGTCCGACCGCATGTCTTTTCTCCCGATAATAGACTCGAGCGCCTGCTCCAGCGCCTTGGCATCATACCTCCCCCCTCTACCGGTCCCGTCCTTGGGCCCGTACAGTCTAGTGGCGTCGATGCCCAGCTGCCCAAACCGCCGCTTGTCGACCTTTGGCGAGGCGGCGCCCTCGATGTAGACGACGTGCGTCACGTACTGACAGTACTCGTCCTCCTCTGGTTCAGGGAGCCCCCTGGAGTCTGCACAGGCGCGGGCGATGGCGGCGACAAAGTCGAGCCCGGAAAACGGCTGTGTCGACGGCCCGGTTTCACGATCCGTGGTGCCGTTGAGTATCAGGATCTTGTTTCGGATCATCGGGTTGGACAGGGCCTGGCCGACACCACGAAGCACCAGGCTAGGAATCAGGGAGGTGAAGAGGGATCCGATGCTGTAGACTATGCTGTTGGCCGCTCTCAGGGCGTCGAGCACGCGCGGGTTGGCCGGGATGCGGATCTCCTCGCCGTACGGGTTGATGTACCAGATGCGGTCGATCCGCGAAGGTAGGTCTTCTTCTTGGTCCTTGGAGAAGACGATGGCCGGCCGTCTCAGCGCAGGCAATGTCCCTGGCAGGTTCGCATCTTCGACTCTGTCATGCTCCCACGTTTCGTGCCTCTTCATGACTGGACTATGCATGCCAGCGCTGGTCCCGGGCACGGCGGCAGTGGGTGCGCTCGGATGCGAAATGTCATTCTGGCCGGTGATGACCGTCCCGTCGCGCAGCCCCGCGGCGATGTGGTGGGCAAAGTTGGAGTTGAGGGCGGGCAGCACCGAGATGCGATCGGGCACGGCGCAAATGGAGCTGAGCAGGTAGATGGCGGCCTCGAAGCTGCCGGTGAATAGGCGGGCGCCCGTGAGGAACAGGTTACCGATGCTCGCGCCGGAAAAGTCGAAGCGGCTGCTCGGCCGCGTGCGCTTCACCACCTCGAGGTTGAAGCTGTTGAGATACGACCGGATGAGCTCGCGCTTGGGCGACGAGATGTCGTCCCAGAGGGAATGCGTGGCCTCGAGGATCTCGAACCACTCGGCTCTGGCGTCGGCGTAAACATTGGGCAGTCGGTGGTTGAAGAAGAGCTTGATGGCGGCCGTTTCGTCGCTGCCATCGTTCGGGATGAGTCGCACCAGGCGGGATCTCACATCTCCGATGCCTTGTGTAGCCGGTCAGCGAACTGCTGCAAGGGGTCCTCGTGAGCCCTCAGCGCTCGTTGAGTGTCGCTGTACCTGGCCCGCCAAACACGCGGATAATCTCACTGCTGCTGCCGCCGTTGTCCGATATAGGGATGACGTAGCTGAGCTTGCAGTCGTTGGCCTCCCTCACTCCCTCAAACACGTCAACGACATTGTTCGCTGCGCTGCCGCCAGAAAAAACCACGATGCCCCCGATCGTGCTGGGGCTGACCCCACCTGAGGGTATCGCAAGACCGTTCCGAGCCATTTGAAGAAGAAAGTAATTATTTACCACGGGTTGCGAGAACTGTGTCTGTTGCGAGTTGCCACCGAATCTATTAGTTTATCCCCCACAGAAGCTGACATGTGTCCAGATCGTTCCTTCCCCATATTGCTGAGCATCGCTTCAAATCCATGAAGTTATCGGGGCCCAGCCGGTTTAGCGGATCGCACCTTCTCCTTCGGATAGTTGAATTCAATCCATCAGCCACAACACCAACGATTGCATCTTTCATCGCTCAAAATGCATTTTCTCAGCTTCATCTTCAACTTTTCTCGAATCCTCCCTCCCCACCAAACTCGCCAAGCCACAACTTGCCTCGGCACTATTCCTCGGCAGTTGAACCCAATCCGTCCACGGCCGTTCCCACTTAGAAATCATCCGTCCCCGTGGAATTCGGTCCCCGGACCATGACAAACACCCGCCGCAGGACCGAGCGAGCGGGGAACCATGAGGGCCATTGTTGAAAAAGATGGATGGAGGTTTGTTTCTATTGGACGGCTTGGTCGTCATGGTGCCATAACGAGGCTGCTGTGGTCTCCCAACAAGTCGATAACGTCAACGTTGACAACACCGTCAGCGGCTCCGCGCACTGAAGAAGTTGCGATGGACCCACGCAATGCGTCAGGTAACAGTTCCACGGAGAAGGAGTATCCCACTTCCCTGACAAATCTCCAAAACCGTCCTGGTGCCGCACTACATAAGGATACACATCGTACGAAGACCCAAGAGAACTCAAAGTTGACAACTGCATCCATCCGTACTTTAATTCCTCGACCATAATGGCGCAAAACATCCCAACCACCGTCCGCCAGTGGAACACCACGGACCAGACCGGGTTCGACTCCCTCAAGCTGTCCGAGGAGCCTCTTCCAGAACTTGGTGATGGCCAAGTCTTAGTCAAGAGTATGTCAAGCCCGCCGACTTCTGGAACACTACTAACTCTGTAATAGTCCAAGGCGCCTCCCTCAACGTGCGTGGCCTCAAATGTGCCGAGACTATAGTTGCTGATCAACTCCCAGTACCGTGATCTCATCATCGTCAGAGGACTATACCCAGTTGGAAGCTCCCCCAACATCATTCCCGGCTCCGACGGCGCTGGTACCGTGTTGGCCGTGGGCAAGAACGTCAAGAGGTTCAAGACGGGCGATAAAGTCATCACCCTTTTCAACCAGGGTCACATTGGAGGATCCCTCGACAACGCGAGCGTTAGGACTGGCCTTGGGGGCGCCATCGACGGAACTCTCCGCACCGTGGCCGCCTTTGATGAGAACGGTCTCGTGCGCATGCCATCCAACCTGAGCTTTATCGAGGCCTCGACTCTTACCTGCGCCGGGTTAACGGCTTGGAATGCCTTGTTCGGCCTGTCCGACAAGAAGCTCCTCGCTGGACAGTGGGTACTCACGCAGGGCACGGGCGGTGTCAGCGTCTTTGGAGTGCAGTTCGCAAAGGCGGCGGGGGCAAAGGTCATTGCCACGACCAGCTCGGCAGAGAAAGCCAAGCTGCTCGAGAAGCTCGGAGCGGACCACATCATCAACTACAAGGAGACTCCGGAATGGGGCGCCAAGGCCAAGGAGTTGACGGGAGGCGTCGGCGTGGACCATGTCATCGAAGTGGCAGGCCCGGCGTCCATGAGGCAGAGCCTGGCGAGCGTCAAGATCGACGGTGTTATCACCATCATTGGCTTTGTCGGCGGGAAGAAGGGCGAGGACGAGCCAGGCTTCCTTGAGAACTTGAACCATCTGTGCACAACTCGGGGCATCCTCGTCGGAAATAGGGGACAAATGGAAGATATGTGCCGTGCCGTCGAGGCGAACCCTGAGAAGCTGCGACCGGTGGTTGACTTGAAGGTCTTTACTTTTGATCAACTCAAGGAAGCGTATGAATATCAGTGGTCGGGGCGGCACCAAGGCAAGGTCTGCATCGAGGTGAACTAAGGTTTGACGTCGATAGCTTTAACTCCCGCCCACAACTCCGCGCAGGAGAGACTTATGATGGAGCCTGACATCCATAATCAAAAGTTTCGTTCAATGCTGAGGAGATATTTATATGTAGCTGAATCGTACATACTATGCAATATCTGTGATGTGTCAACTTGCGTCCTTGGAGGGTTTAGGAGGTCTTCTCAATATCGCTTCTATGTGATGTGAGAATAGAGTCGGTTGAAGATGTATGCCAACCTCGAAAGCAAATGGAGAAAAACCTTGGGAAGTGGCATGGCAGCTCGGCGAGTTTCGCGACACCTGTCAGGTACCAGCCAAGCCGCTAGGAGAATACGAGGACGCGTTTCTGGATATCAGCACACACCGTACACGTAAACAACACGCTCTAAGAACTTTGGAGATGATAAATCTGAGCCAAATATTGCGTCTGATTCGAAAACAACTAGAGAGACATAAAACAAACGGCAGAGACAACATCACGGGCTAGTCGAAGAGTTCATGGCAATGATGGGGGCGGTGTAATAATCAAACTTCCTTGAGGATGGTGGAGTATACTTGGAGAAGCAATCACCTCCGTGTCTATACATGATTTTCCTTCCTGAATCCCTTCTTCCTACACCCAAGCCAAGGCCACCTGGGCCCATTCTCCGCTTGTTGTATCCATCACCAGTGACCACAGCGCACACTGTGGTGCATATTGAAGTTGCGATCTGGAATCCAGAGATGGTTAGCCAACATGAAAGAGTGAGGGAGTAAGAAGACAACTTACGGATGCTTAGTTCATCAAGAACCAAAAGGTGAGGGCGGCAGCGATGAAGTCGCCAACGAGGTCCATCCGACGAGTGGTGGTGGCGTTGTTGCCGTATGTCGGCACGGCCGAGGTGTTATAGGTGATTGACGACGACGACTTGGCCTCGGAGGAAGAAAGCATCTCGGTGCCCATTCCGGTGCCGATGGGAGTGCCAACCGCCGGCGTCGTCCACGCGGAAGGCGTGTAGGTGTAGAGGGCGCGCGTGTCCGAGTCGAGCAGAGTGTACGAGCTGGGCTCTGAGGTGTGCGGCTTCTGCGTGGGGAAGTTGTAGTCGCAGAGTCGGGAGACGACCCCGTAGCATGGGGTACTCGGGCTGGCCACCAGGGTCTCGACGGAGACGACAGTGGCGACGACCGCGGAGGTGGTGGTGGCCGAAACCGACATGTCGTCGCTCAAGGCGGTGATGTTGCCGGCCGCCCCGACGAGGAACCCCGTGGCGGGGAGGATCAAAGGGAGCTTCATGAGCAGGTTTGTGGGCTTTTTGCTCAAGAGAAAAAGTGATAAGGAGAAGGAATAATAATTTGTCCTCAAAAGGGCGGGAGTGGTAACCGCTGTAGGGAGGATTTGAGGCAGGTTGTGAAGTAGGAAGTGAGAGTAGCGAGGCGAGATGAAGAGGAGAAGAAAACAAGAGAGAGGCGGAACTGGAGGGTTTGTTTTTATACCCCACGTTCGAGTTACTGATTGCTGCCACCTTCTGGCAGCTGCAGGCAGGGGGACCGGCGGGCTGTGAGTGGCCTACCTGCTGCCAGTTCATGTCCGGCATGTCAATCCTCAGGTTCTCTCTGGTCTTAGAAGGACGTGGAAGGGGATGCTGGCTCCTGGTTGGATCGATTCGGCGAGGACTGGGAGCGGCCTGTCACTCTGCCATCGAGGGCTGTCGAAGACTGTCAAGGACTCTCATTGGTGAAGTTCGAGGGGCCAAGAGTGATTGCGAGCCGAGAGGATCTGGTCTTGCTCAAGGGAGGTCCCGGGGGGCGGCGCGGGCTGATTTAAGCTTGTTGGGATTCTGAGGAGGCCAGCTTTTTTTCGCCGGGGAATTGTGCCCTGCCGTGATATAATCAAGGGGGTTTGTTTTAACTGCGTGATACCATATGGCTGAGACTGAGCCGATTGCTCTGTGGTATTAGGATAAGTAGGCACCTTACGCAGAGTATGTTTGAGTGCTATGGTGTACCAGTGTCCCAGCAGGGAGGGGAGCTCTTCTCGTCAGAATGCCATGATGCTCTATGAAGGTACGTACTCAGTAGATATCTTCCTCCCATCAAGATGTGACACATGAAGCTAGTACGACTGATTGGCATGGCTGATCTGCAGCCACCACTGTTGAATTTCCTTCACATCCCTGTTCAATGTTCGTTCTCACCCGCCGCCAGTTCTTCGAGCTCCGAGCTGATGACACCCCTGCAGCAGTACCAATGTACCTCGGTACTTGAGATTGCAGACGCGCGAGCAGGTAGCACAGCCAAACGCATGTACCGCGTTACTTCTTGTACCGGTTGCTCCTCATGCCGATTGACCCCTGTGCTGATTGCCTCTCGTACTGATTGCACTGCGGGCTCGCAGTCACACAATCACCCGTCTGTGGTTCCTGCGCGCCTGGGCGAGGTACATACCAATTTGCTGCCGCGAGCATGGCCCCGAGTGCAACCAGCCAAGTGTGTTTCTCCTGCAATGATGCCAGTTCTTTTCTTCATATTCTTTTGAGCTTTGGCCACTGGCCTTTGTTTTCAAAGGTTTGATCTTTGAAGAATCGATGAACAAAATTAAAAGATACAAAGTGAATACATCTCCCCGAATACGTCCAAGTTCCAGCATGCTCCCTCCTCCTCCTAGTGAGTCTAGCCGTCCCTTGTCAATGGTGCTCGTCGGTCTTTCCAGCATAAAGCACTACAATGAAGCTAATCGGTTACCAGACTGTGCATTGGGCTAGCAAAATAGACAGTTCGAACTCGGCATAATAGATCCTATCTACTAGGCATGTAGGGACACTTTTCGCCACAATGGTTACTTCACCCCATCATTGGGTAGTCTCTCGCTCCGAGGCATAACTCTGCTAATTGACAAACATCTAAGCAGAAGCATCCTCCGCACACGACCGGAAGTATACGACGCCAAGCCCCGACTCTCCTCCCTCTAATTCTTCCGACACTGTTCTCAGCAACACACCATCTCCCCTCGCCAGCAACACTCGACCTTTGCCAGCCCGAGCTCTAATCTTGTTGGAATAGATCCCAACAGCCAGAGCTCCTCACGAAGACTACAGATTCCTGCTTCAAGATGGCCAACTCTGGCTGGAAGTACATGTTGGCAATTGAAAGAATCCTTTCCAACGCAGGGCCCAGATCTCAAGGCTTCATACATAAAGCATTAGCTCGCCCTCTGGGTGGAGTGACTATAAACTAAGCTCAACTCCTTACCTTCCAAAATAGCCCAACCTAATTCTATAGTCAACTCCAGGCAACTTGAGATTCCTGTTACATACTATGTAGTAGGATCTGTCTATAATTTGTCTACTCTCAACATCAACTCTAGTGCCGAGCTTGTCCAGTCTCGGCCCGTTAAGCTACTGCAACCGCAGTCAAGAGTATCTGGTACCTCTAGAAAGGACACATAACATTCACCTCGATGACTTGCCATGAAAATGTAACAGCTTTTTAGTGAAGAAGGAAGGCCGTGTGGTGGACGACTCGAGAACATTGAAAAGCTTGCCCATCCCAGACAGATATCCGACTTGATCGTGCACAAGAGAATATAATCAACAAATTGCACCCGAGGGTAAAATTACGTCTTCGTTGCCCAGCTTTTCGTGTTCGTTGATGGTATCGTCTAACTTACCTGGCGGTCTCCGATTTTCGCTCGCCCAGTCGTCCTTCTGCTCGTGATTTGCAAAACGTTTCAACATGGCATGTCGCTTGCAAGTTCAACTTTGCGTCGGCGCCAGAGACACCGATCTCAACGCTGCCCAATGACGTGGCTGTCTCTCAAAGGCGATGCATCTCTCCGCCCATCGATGCATTCAGCTGCATGACAGAGGACACTGGTCCGTAGGTACTCGTCCTCAGGTCGGCCCTTGTGATCTCTCGGGATAAAACCGGGGGGCCGCCCGCACCTGCCGTTGTTGGCAAAAGGTCATGTCGACATGATATACAAAGACAAGACACCGAGTTCCAATCCATTCTGGGGGTTTTGGTCCCCTGGACCTTGTGGATATACCTCTATCGTGGTCTATCGGTTATAATCTTTGCCTCTGGATAGGTGAGCACTATACACCAGGCTACCCCGGGATTCGACACGGGATATGCCCCCGCCACCTACAACTATGGCCTGGAATATGCCTCTTGAGTTTAGCCTTGAGATGGGGAGGCGGGAAAATTAATGCTTGTTTCCAGGAACTTTACAGAGTAGTAGTTCTGAAGTCTTCATCCCTGTGCTATACCTGGACACTTGGCGAATACACCTATGGTAATATGAATGGAAGCTCTGACGAAGATTTGAAAGGTAGAGATGGTCCAGATGTTTGAAAAGGAGAGTTGGATGCACGAGATTTCAGTCGGTCTACTGGGAGCGTTGCTTCTATTGATCCTAAAGTAGACAATCGTATGACTTATGTCTCTGACTTACATCTTTCCTTTCCCTCACACACCTCTTCCCTTCGGGGAGTACCTACATCTCGTTCTACAACTACTGAGCAGAGTAGCACACCACTTATATGCCTGCCCATAGATTGTTGAGTCTTGAGGGCAGCTCGGATATCCTGGTTAATCGACCCTCGCCTGAAGTAATAGTTTCGGGTCAGATAACGGCAGTCTAAACTGTATGCATTGAATTTAGTTAGCGCTGAGTCGTCAACGCCAGGAAATCTATATCTAGAGATGTTAGGGTCTCTAGGAGATCCACAGCTACTATGAGAAGGCCAATCTAATGGATGCTACTGCCTGAACTCATTCTTTTAGCACTGGAAGAGCTATATGTTCGACCAGAAGGAGTCCAGGGAGTTTTTGGAACACTCAACATACTCATGCGGTAGCCAGGCAGACACTCACGCAGCTCGTTACCTACTTGTTGCTACAGTGAAAACTTGAGTAATACTTGGTTGTACTGGATGAGATTGAACATATGGGAGCTCCAGATACCAAGTCCTAAAGATGAACTATATACGCTCGCTCTATACACCCTAGTTGGGTTCTTCATGTATAAGACTCGGGAGATCGGGTGACGACTATTGCAGGCGGGTGTCGGATCAAATTGGAGTCCGGATGACGGGATTGATTCTAGTAGCTCAGAGTTAGTAAACGTCCTTCCATAACATGTCTCAAAGCTTCATCTTGACCCAGTGGTTCAATGGGGAGATGGCTGGCTGGTGATGCCCTCCATCGGCACTACGTTGTATCCCCTCCAGATTAAGGAATCGCATATCGAAGAACGAGCACAAAGCGTCTTGGCTGCGTTGGCTGCGAGATGGAAATAGTGAATGGTAGGTATATCGAACGATGGCATGGAGTCTCGGGTGTTGGCAGGGAATGTTGAGCGATGGCGTCGAAATGGCACAGATCTGGCCTGGGTATAAGTAGACGAGGCGGCACTATGTCTTTCGGGTAGCTTCGAGGGCTCCGTGATCAAATCATCTGGAATTACATTTATGTTCCTATTTGGGATTAGTAGGATGTTCATATTTTCTTGGTCAGGATGGGAACAATCACCGTATGAGCTGGAGATGGAGCAGATGCCTACCATACCCGATACCTGCTTCTTTTCCGATCAAGCATGACAGCACGGGGTGTTTCAGAAATGCCTAGAGTATACTATATCTGACCAATGATGATTATTTCGCTAGGCTCGAGCTGTTGACGCTGTCGTTGAGGCAGTGTGTTGTCGACCTTGCAAAGCGAGGTAGGTGGGATGGCTGATCGGGGGCGGAGGAGCTTATTGCACGAAGAGAGTCGAAAGGCCTCAAATGTCTCAAATCTATAGGCAGTCGCTCTTTTGACAGTCCCATACCCCGTCTTCGTCCACGTGTCATGGATGGCGGGTAGGGTGTCTGGACTCTAGGCCGGCGGGGAGCAGTCGTCGTGATTCCCTGAGTAATTCCCGGGTTAATAGACTGTCCAAGAACGGCAGGGTATATATACTATTTCTTGTTTCATAAAGTGTTGAGAGGTTTGGAGCCCAGGCATGTTCCCGTGTCGAGATGTCTCAAGTGAGTTTTTGGTGGGGTGCGGGGAAACTTCACCTTGGGAAGTTGAGGGTTGGAACTCGATGCTCATGAATCGTCTATAGACAACAGCCATTCGTCAACTGGGGATTCTGAAAGACCAGGGTTGGTAAAACTCACTCAGATCCTTCAACACCTGTGCTCCCAGAGACGGGCGCTTGCTTCATAGAGGTAACGGATCGGCATTGTGTTACCGGGAGAGGTCCAACGGTACTCCCAACTCAGTTTCGTGTTTATGAAGTGCGACATGAAATCAGAGATTGCTCGCACAAGCAAAGGGAAGTCGGGGCACCTATGCAAATGAATGCAGGTGATCAATCGTTGGTCAGCGTCTTTAGCAACTAGAAATGTCAGCCATCACCAAAGGCGGGTTAGACACACTAAACTGCCAAGAATTGACCCTTCCCAACCCCCCAATTCCGCAGCGTCCGTATTTTCTCCGTGTTGGTCGTCAGCGCAATGGCCCAACAGGTGCAGATGGCCTGGCAGGGATGTGTCCAGTTTCACCGGTTTGTGGGCTGCTCGCGTGCAAAAAGCCCAGCGCGAGACCCAATCGCCTCTCGAGAATCTCTTCAAAGGATGCGGCGCAGCCATGTTTCTATTTGGGGGCTGTCCCAGCTAGGTATGCAGCCGCAAAGAAGCTTCAAGGTTATAACAGCTACTACCACCCCTCGCTTCAGCCCTGTGCTGTCCCGCGTCTTACTTTTGACTGCCCCTCTTACTTTTGACTTCTCGTCCTCTTCTTCTTTGGATGACTCCCCAACTCGCTCGAGTTGGCTCGTATAGCAGCCGTAATGCAGCAGTATCCCTATGAACCCGCCAACCACGCCGAGACGACCTCGTACGTGACTTGGGACGAGAACTCGGGCACGCACGTCTACCAGAATGGGCCGGGGAATGCGCAGCCGCCTGCGATAACTCCGTCGCCTTTGTCGTCCTATGACGGGCCCCAGGGACATGCCTACGATGGCTATGGCGCTTCTCAGGGATACTACGATGTCACTCAGGGGAATGCCTACGATGCGCCTCAAGGGCATGCTTACAACACATCTCAGGGACAAGCTTACGACATCCAAGGACAAACCTACGACACTCAAGGACAAACTTACGACACCAAGCACATGGGCAACGAAGTCCTCGTCCAGGCCACCACCGACACCCGCTCCCTCGACCACGGCGCCCTCGCCCGCCGCCCAACCTCGCCCATCTCCCTCTGGGGCCTTTTCCTCGACCTCGTCCTCACAGCTCCCCCGATCCTCTTCCTCGTCTACGCGGGCCTCCTCTGCAAACACCGCGGCTCGCCCATCAGCCAAGACCCCGTGCCCTCCCTCCGCGAAGCCTCCATCTACGGCCCGACCGTGTTCCCCATCGCCTTTGCCGCCGTGGCAGGCAACTTCCTCAAGGCCTTTGCGGCCTGGAAGCTCGAGCGAGGCATCTCGGTGCTCAGCCTGCACAGCCTGCTGCGCAGCCACTCCGTCTTCAGCGCCTACGCCACGCCGCTGTACCTGTTTACTGTCAACGCCATGACGCCGGTTATCATGCTTCTCTGGGCGCTGTCCCCGCTGGGCGGCCAGGCGGCGCTGCGGGTCGTCGAGACGGCTCCGTCGAATGCGAGCCAGGCCTGGAACTACAGCTACCTCGACTTTGAGGGTCAGCTGCCGCACTCGGGGCCCGAGAGCTCTGCGGGGATGAGCCTGCTGCCGTCCATTGTCGGAACCTTTTCCACGCTGCTGACCAGCCCGCACGCGACAAAAGTCTCGACCCAGGACATTTTCGGCAACGTCAAGATCCCGCTGGTGGAGGCCTACCGCGAAGCCAAGAACCTGTCCCTCGGGTACGACTGGTACACGGTGGGCAACGAGACGGACCTCAAGTACTCGTCTATGGCGGGGATTCCCGTGCTCGCGGCCGACGGGCAGGGCTTTCGGGGCAACACGTCGTTCGACCTGGAGACGTCGTACATGTACGCCAACTGCACCATGAGGCACGTCCAGCCCAAGTCGTTCAAGTGGTGGACCAACTACAAGAACTCGCTGCCGGGGAGCAACCTGGCGCGCCGGTACACCAACGGGCGGAACCTGGTGGTGGACTACCAGTCACAGGTGACCGACATCAACTCGACGGCCGTCCTCACCTACACATCCATCGACGAGTACTGGGACCCCATCGACCACCCGGGCTCCAACGAGACGGCTGTCAAGTACGGTCTGACCAACGCCACGTGCCACCTCTCGACCTCGTACGTCAAGGCCGCCGTGGCGTGCCACGAATCGGACTGCAGGGTCGAGCGCATGCGGTCCATGTACAAACCAACCAACGAGACCATCATCACCGTCATCGACGGCGTCAAGCTGTTCCGACCGTACGACCCCTTCCTGGAGACCTTTATCAACTCGACCGATACGGTGTGGAGCGACCTGAGCGCCTACAAGCTGGCCGTGACGCCGCTCGAGGCCTTCTTCGTCGACCCGGACACGCCCTACCAGTCCGACACGGTGCTGTCCAACGAGGCGCCCGACTACGCGGCGCTGGGCGACGCCGTCTTCTCGCGCCGCATGACGCAGCTGCTCAACACGTTTTGGCTGGCCAGTATCGCGCCCAACTCGGTCAGCGGCAACATCGACTTCAGCAACTCGACGTCCACCACCGGCAGCTCCCTCTCCAAGCGGTCGCTCTCGGCCCTCGCCGTCTCCTCCACGGGAACCCTGACGCCCGACGTGACGGTGCTGCGCGTCAACGGCGCCTGGCTGGGCGTCCTCCTGGCGGCGACGGCGGCCATGCTGGGCGCGGCCGTGGGCTCGGCGGCGTTTGGGGTGATTCGCCGGGGGCCGGACCTGCTCGAGTACGAGATTGGGTTGTTGAGGAACAGCCCGTACTTGAACATTGGGACGGCGTCGGCGAGCTCGATGGAGGGCGGGTCGGAGCAGACGAGGCGGCTCAAGGACGTGAGGGTGTGTTTGGGGGATATCACGCCGGGCGAAGAGAATGGGTACGTTGCCATTGCGACGGTGGACGGGGCGGTGCCGATTAGCCAGCAGGATGCGAATAGGACGTATAGGTAGGGTTTACTGCAAGAATTGGTTTGTCAGAGTCGGTGACACTTCGTATGAGTTGTGAGTATGCTCCAAGGATCAAGTCTCAGGACTAAGAGTCTCGGGACTGAGAGTCTCAAGGACCAAGAGATGAAGCCTCATGGAGACTGAGAGTCAAGATGTAAGAAACATCCGGACAGCACCATAGATGATGCCAGCCGAGATGTCACTCTATTTCACAGAGCCAAAGTGAGCGTCAAGCCAAACACCATCACCAAGCTAACCCCTCATCGGTAGCCAATGCCCGGTCCATCACCCACACCAACCTGATCCATTCCCACCAGCATCGGTCGATCTCGCCTTCTTGGCCTCTTTGCTTTTTTTCAAAACCCACGTGGGAGAAAGACAGCTTCTGCCCGCTAGTTGCTGCTAGGCCCTGGATTAGTGAATTCGCCCTCCACTGCGGCGCTGTCTCCAAAAACTTGAGATAAGCTCCAGCGGTCAGGTCCAGCCTCTCTCTCTTCACCCGGCAACCCCGAACACTCTTTGCTTTTTGCCCCCCCCTCAACCCATCAATGCACCCCAGAAGGACCCAGACACACGCAACTGCCGTCGTCTGCAATGGAGAAAGAGATCTGCAGGAATCCTTCTGCTTGTTGCAATTCCATGTTACACTATTTCGCAATCTCATACCCTTCACCTTCGTTTCAACTTTCTTCACACCCTCTGCTCCCGCTAGGCCAGAGACTAAACCGTACGGTCGCCAGCTTCCGTATCGCCGGGAGGACTACCCGAGCGGGGGCCGAGCTACTGTAGGTGCCAGACAGGCGGAGGGGATGATGCCATCTTCAGGGGCAGGCTCTTCAATCATTCACTCGATAATGCACCAAGAGGCAAGGCAAGGTAGCCATGTAATTATCCGTAGTCCGAAAGGTATCGTGTTCTAGCATTAAACTGGTCCCGTGTTGACCAAGTCTTCTATCAAAATTACGTTCTTTTCCGCTGGGTATCGTCTCGATATCGTCGCCGGTGAATCTAATAAATGGTTATGACTGTGTTGCGTGTGTGTCGCTGAAGCAGAGAAACTCGCTCTGATAAAACGGTAAAACCTCCCATCCCATCCCGTTAAGCATCTAAAGAAGACGCCATCCCTTTCCGCGCGTAAACTTGGGTGTAGTCTGTGTCTCTTTCTTCATTCAGGAAAATTGTCCCTCTTGAGCTGCCTCGTCGAGCTCGACTCACTAGCCATGTCGTGGTCGTCGTATCCCGACTGCCGCGACTCCTTGATGACGACCTGTGTCGTCGTCGTCTTTTGGATGCCGTGCTGCGCCTCCCGGTTGGGCAGCTCAATGTCGTCGCCACCGGCTTCCACGAACGTCGTGTGGCCGTTGGGGAAGATAGAGTTGACCCGGCCGCCCGACTGGGCCGTCTTGGAGCTCTTGTTCTGCGTGGTGCGGGAGCGGGAGCCCGAGTAGTCGGGGTAGCCGCCGTTGCTGGCCTTGACCACCTTGGTGATGAGCTCGGCCATGTTCATTTCTATGTGCAGCTTGACGAGGTAGGCGAGGGGGTGGAATTGGACGTAGCTGGGGGTGTTAGTGGTGGGAAGTCAGAGAGTGGCTTTAGGACTTACACAATGTCGTTGGGTAAGGACATCATGGCAATGAGAAGGACCTAGGAGAGTCAATACACGCCCCATCACTCCAAAGCGAGCACTTACATCCATGGTCATGGACAAGCTAATCATCAACAAGTTGAACCGAAACAGGCGGTTATACTTTGTCAGACCATTCGCAATCAACCGCGACCGCACCAGGTGGATGAAGTAGAGGTTCAGCCCGGCGTCGAGCAGCAGAAAGATGACCTTTTCGCAGCGATCCCAGATGGAGTTGACCTTGATCCACGTCTTGCTGATCTGCAGGCGGGCGGGGATCCAGACGCAAAAGACGCTGATGTTGATGCAGAGCAGGATGGCAAAGGAGATGATCTTGAGCTTCTTGGCCGTGGACCGGTTGACCATAAGGATGGCGATGCGGTTGATGATGATTTGGATAAGGGACTGGATCTGGACGGACCAGAGGAGGACTGAGAGATCAGCTGCCGTTCGAGGCCCTTCCGGAAGCACAGTTACCTACCAATCATGAAGAAGAAAGGAAATCCAGGCTCGATATACCCTCGCAGGTAACACCACATGATGGCGCTCATGGTGGTGCTGCTGACGAGCTGCGTCCATATCAGGATGACGTAGGGGTTCATCCTCCGGCCACGCTTCCACGAGTTGATGGTGTGGCGGATGCCCTTTGCGGCGGAGAAGATGAAGACGCCCATGGACATGCCCCAGACGATGCTCGCAATGTTCATGTCATTCTGGCCCGGTTTCGTTTTGACGTACCACGCGGGGATGAGGAGGCCCGTCATGGTGATGGAGTATGTGGCGTGAGAGAGAGAGAGAGAGAGAGAGAGTACCGACTTGGCCCTGAGGCTCTGCGGGAGAGGCAAAGGAAAGGAGCGGCTTAATCCGGTCGAAGCTTGTTATTTGATTTTCGTTCCTGTAGGCTTGTCACTTTCTTGGGACGAACCGGTCAGCAATATCAGAAAAAGAAAAGAAGGAAAAAGGAAGACCACCAAGTCAAAGAAAGCCCAAGCCACAAGGGCAGGCGGAGCAAGAGGTGCATATACATATTATTCCCAACATGCTTCGACGCTAAGCTGGGGGGAGGGGCCATTGGATGAGTTGAATGCCGACGTGCAGTGGCTGCCGCAGTGCCCGTGAATCCCTCCAACCATGCGAGCAAGGAGTTGGCTGGTTGAGTGGTGCTCTGAAATCCCGCCCGGGGAACGAGTCGTCGACGTGCAGAACGAGGCCCTCTGAAGCAAGAGTGAGTCCCTGGGATCATGGACGCCAGGGCTCGGATCCGCAACATTGCGGGCCGCAGGCGATCACTAGGAGTGGGCTGTCTGGCATGGGAGCCGTAGAGATGCTTCCGCAGGTCAGTAGGAGTCTGGCATGCATTTGCTTGTTGTTTGTGTATACTGTTATGCTCACACTTTGCGTGTATCTAAATGCAGTTTCCTTTGGACAGCACAATCGCCAATCGTCCAAGCCAAGACGATGCAACGCACGCTCTGGTGTTGATGCGGCTCCCAGTCACTATTTTCGGTCGTGAGCCGACTCGATTTCCATCCGCCGGGCCGGGACGGGCGCACAGCGATTTGACATGCGCAAGCAGCAAATCAGAGCAAGCCGAGGACACTTGAGGGAGAGGTGTGGGAGTAGAAAAAGACTTGCATGCAATCGAAATAGGGGGGCGTGGCAAAAACGTGGCTGTTTGCCTCGTCTCAAAGGCGCATTACGCACTATGCAACGGGTGAAGAGGTCAAAGCGAAAGCAGGGCAAAAGCCCAGCCCAGAGCAAAACGGTCGGCCACACCAAACATTTGTCGGTCGAGCTTTTGTTGGTGTCTGATCTACATTGCATTGGGTCCCGGCGACGGCGAATCGGGGAGCCCCGGAAGGGGGGTGGTCAGGCGAAGGTTTGAAGAAGAAAAAGTCCAGGTGGTTGATGGATGTTTTTTTCGTCGCGAGTCAGTCGTGGTGGAACCTTGGAGCAGTCTGCCATCTCCGCAGACGCGGTTCCAGAGGGGATTTTGCTTGTTGGTTCTGACGTCTGAAGGGGAGCATCATCCCTGGAGGAAGTGGCTTCATCAGGGGGGAGGGGGGAGGGGGATGAAGAGAGGAGGGATTGGAGATGGAGGTGGAGGGGCCAGAGAGGGGATCGCATTTTCCTTTCTTTTTTCTTCCCTCTCCTTTTCTTGGGGTTGGCCACTGCGGAGGAGTTCCCTCTCCGTCCGAGTCGCATCACATCTCAGTTGACCCCAGCTTCCTCCGCAATCACACAACACAGCAGGACCACACGAGAGTACGGGGGAGTCGATGGGATCTCTTCCAGGGGTTGGATTGTCAGATTTCCCCAGTAAAAAGAAAAGAAAAACATAATAACGAAAAGTGACAGAAAATAATGATCCCTCAACTCACTCAGCCAGCATCACCACTTCTCCTCACCACCCCTCACCTCGACTCTCAAGCCTCCTCATCTGAGCCCGTCTTCTCCAACCACCTGCGGAGCCGGTTCCCAGCTGGGAACGCCACAAAAGCTTCGCTTTACGTCTTCATCAGCCGTTGCTTGCTTTGCTTGGCTTAACTTGATTGCGACGGAGTATTTCCCTGATTGCTACCCATCAATCAGGGTGTCTCGTAAGGTTCCCCCAAAAAACCAATGCACAGCAAGAGTCATTAGGGTGCAGTGAGGCCACCCAACGAGCAAGCACACACCCGTCCTAACGGGAACCAGCCAAGCCCAGCCTGCTAGTCTCGGCCTGATTCTCTTGGGCTTATCGAATCTCACCAGTGATCAGTCATGCAAAAAGACCAGACCACCCTTGAACCCCTCCCTTGCAATGTCGCACTCGCACCAGCGGCTCTTCAGCTGTCGTACGGCACAAGACTAGCCAGGTACACAAGCACGCTGAAAGTCTCGGCACACAGCGCTGTCTCGGCAGTCAAAAGGCCGTCTCTGAAACCGCGTCGCGCTGGCCGCCGAGGGCTCTGTTCTTCTCTCAGGCTCTCGTCGGTGTCCATCCTGATGACTCCCGCGCGCCCGGAGCACGCGTCTTATTATTAGGTCAATCTCCAAAACAGCTCACCCTCTGTTTTGATAGAAAAGCCGCCCCTCTCCTCCAAAAAGTCGTACGCATGGCTGCGAGCATGGGTTCGTTTGTCAAATCAATCAAGCCAAGGAAAACTAGCAGCACGCCTCATCCGTTTGGCCCTCGTGTGCCTCGTGTGCCTCATTAACACCAACGGCCAATCGGCCCATGCCCTTCCACACGCCCTCTCTTGCGGCTCAACAATGCTGGTCTTTCCGCTTACGACGGCGCTGATCTTTCGGAAGTGCATGCAATGGTCTCGATAGTCTCGATGGCAGCATTTGAACCAAGTCCGCGGCGTAACTAATTAGCGAAAGACACACGAGGGAACTGCATCACTAGACGAAGGCCTTATCCTGTGCGTGCACACTTGCGGGGTGTGGACGAGATCACAGATGAAAGAAGAGAGGGTGGCATGATGGACCTCTCCGAAACCCGGAGCCGAGATGCAAACTTGGGCCATGGCCGCAGAAGCCAGCCCGATGAAGCCCTTGACCTTGCTCTGCTTTCTTTCCCTCCTAGCCTTGCCCTTGATCCCCCAGGTTTTTTTTCTTGCTTTTTTTCTTTTTCCACTCGGCCATGGTCCTCCTTGCTTGTCCCTCCTTGCTTGTTCCCCCTCGCAACTCGTGTCAAGTTGACTCTGTGCAAATACTACATAGTCACGCAGTAAACTCCATAAAGTGAATAACATCAACAACTCTTTCGGACCTCGTCCGATATCTGACGCGCCAGCCCGGACCAGCGACGATCTCTCTCTCTCTCTCTCTCTCTCTGAACCGCTCCCGCTAACACGGCTTTGGCTTTCACCGAGAACGTGTCAGCCTTCCACCGAGATTTTAGCACGTTTTGAACGAGGTGTGTCATGTGTCATGGCTGATTGAAAGGGGAGCACTTTTGCCCCTAAGAGCTTAGAGCTGCAGGGCTCGCGGGATGTAACCCAACAAGAGCCGAAGCAGGTTGCGTCGATGTGAATCGGGTAAAGTAGGCATAGAAATACGAAGGATTGGGTTATTCGCCATGGATGGATTTTCTTGAGCGTCGCTGAGGGATTGCTCCAGCTTGTCTTGTGGTTATTATTCGTCATTGATGGATTGCTTCAGCTTACACAGACCGCTATTGTTGCAAACGTTGTTTCATCTACCCGAGACCACGAAATGTTTGTCGACCAAAGCACTGAGGTGTTCTTCACTGACACATGCATTGGGTATATTAAGAATACAACTAGAAAAAACACCCTTCTTTACATATATTACAACACCGTCGCTAATCCCAAGTTGACGCTCCATGTCCAAATAAACCCGTTGTCGTGAACCTCGTTTGAATTGTTTCTCATTCAATATGACCATGACCAACAACGTCTTCCCTCTCCCTCCTCGACGTCGACCGTCTAGGGGTAAGAAAGAGAGTACCACATCGTGTTGTTAATCCCCGTGATCTCCCTCTTGTTGAGATTGTCCGGGTCTAGCCACATTATGTCCTTCGCCGGCGGAGAATTGTACCTCAACTTGTTGGACACGACGACGGCAAACGGCGGGTCCGAAATGCGACTTTCCGTGGCGGCCATTCTTCAAGACATACTCCAAGTCACCGACCGCCGAACGGATTGCTGCAGACATTGTCAGTCACTCGTCACCCTCCCAAAACCGCAACCATCACATACCATCCCCCCCCCCTCCCCCGCCAGAACTTGTTCCGCAGAGAACTCGTAAACAGCTCGTACGCGATGGTCGTGTCCATCATGCTGCCGTTCCCCCGGACTCCCAGCCCAACTCAGCCTCCTCGTTCGTCAGCGACTCGTACCGCGGGCTCCTCGTCATGGCGTGGATGTCCTCGTCCTCACTCCTGAGCGCCTTCATGGGCCGCGCCAGGCTCTGCTGGTCGATGAGGTGTCCCATCACTTTGTCGACGCGGTATAACTCCCTCCACAGCGTCGCAAACTCGTCCAGCCCCCTGGTGCAGTCCCTCTGCGCGTACGTGCTACACCTCGTCCAGCGCGGCTCCTGCTCCCTCTGGAACGTGAGCGTGAGGTTGTCCGCCTCGCGCTGGCGCCTGAACCGCGTGATGTTGTTGGTGCTGGAGTACGCGAGGGCCGACTTGAACTGCGTCGTCAAGTCCAGGAGCGGGCTGTCGAGGACCAGCTTGTGTAGCTTGAGCTTCTTGTACTTGTAGTCGTCGAGCTGGTCCGAGCCGTCGTTCTTCGCCTCCTCGTCTTGGCCGCGTTCCTGCGTAGCACGTCGGCCGTAAACGCCGTCGCCAGGGCACCGCCGTAGCCCACATCCCAGGCGATGATGCCGTTGCGAAAGTACCACGGGAACTCGTCGGCTAGCCGCACGACCACCTTGCGCATTATCTCGGTGGCCTCCTCGCGCGTCTCGACGTTGACGGCGCCAAAACTGTAGCCAGACGCCACGGGGCCGTCGAGGTAGACAACGTGCGCCCGCGAGTTGAGCGAGTAATAGTTGTCGTTAGCTTCGGCATCGCAGGCGAGTGGCAACAGGGGCTGTTGGAGCCCGACATGTCCTAGGTGCCTGGGATTCCGGGACCGTCACTGAGCCAGAGGATGATGGGTGCTACGTCTTGGTCGCGGCGGGTAGGAAACAGGGAAAAGGCCATGTGGGAGAGATGTTCTGCAAAGTGTCAGCAGTTGTCTAAGGCGTCTTGTGTCGGGTAGGTTAGATGGAGGTCTCTTAGGTTATCTTATGATGGTGGATTCTATGACACTAGACCTACCGGTAGTCTCGACGTCGAGCAGTCTGGACTTTGCTCCAATGGCGCGGACCTCACACCAGCTGCTGTCATTGTTATACTGAATCTTATGACCGAACTCCAGAGGCATGTCTCTAGCCTGGACGACCACGCAGGACAAAAAAGCTAAGAAGTCTAAGAGGGCACGATATGGTGAGTTAAGCATGATGAATGGTAAAATGGAAGTAAGTATGGGCCGAATCAAGGAACATCATGATTGTTGATGAAGTGCTGTGAATCAGTGATGACGATGTGTGCCGTTGAGCGGAGCTGAGCGGAGTGGTAACGCAGAGTAGTTGAAGAGCAAGGCGTCCGCTGGTCGAAGGACCAATGGCTTTATATCCTCACGGTAAAACGGTTATTTACTCTAAGATGGTGATGTCAACCATGGTTTGCCATATCATGTGCCGCCTCTTATCGTCCAGGTCATGGGCGAATCTTCGGGATACTGGGGTTTCCCGAGTATTCGATCGACCAGAGCGCGAGAACTACTTGGGCGTTTTGAAAAGGAGAGAGGCCATCGAATCTAGTAACGTAGATGAGTATGTGTTCTTCTTTGCATGATGCTGCGACTTCAACTCACGCGGTGGGAGTGGTGTTGGTGCCGAGTCCACCACTGGGCGTCGGCCCATCCTCGAGTGTCGACATCATTTGAAATGCATGCTGCAAAAGATTGCAGGGCGACCTCCTATGGGCAAACGTAATGGATGTTTCTTTCCGCCAGATGGCCTGTCTGGGAAGCAATGCGTGGCGGGACAATCGTCCCTGGCAAACCTTGGGGTCCCTTGGTCTCAACAAAAGTTCATGTAAGCATCCGTCATGCCATGTGGGCAACAATCACAATTGCCCGAACAAAAAGAACATGAAAGGAAAGAAAAAAAAAAAATGAGGCACGGAAGTTGCCATTGTATCAAGGCTTATGTGTTCAACTTCAGGGAAGGCAATGACTGTGGAGATCGGACCTCGGAGGTGTCATCACCGAGATGAAGCTAAGGTAGCTCAGACAAGGGAAGGAGCTTCCAACGGCGACTCTTGACATCATCACCACTCTTCAATCTGCAATGCGCATCAGGCCGTCCCTCTCAAGGTTGCGCCTCCCCCGCGTCACCACGCGACTCGGCCGAGCATGTTCGTCCCCATCGTCGTCTCCTCCATCGTCCTCTTGATTGCGTGGCTTTCGGGACTGACCAGCAAGTCAGATGGCCGAGCATCTGTCTCCCACTCGTCCAAGATTGTCTCAACATCCCACCTGTCGGCAATCATTTCGACATCCCACTCGGCCCATTTCCCGCCCTCGATGGCACCCGCCTCGTCAGTGACTACTGGCCACGCGACCGTCATGACGCAGCGGGAAACGCCGTCGGGTAGTCCCCATGAGCTCGTCACTCCTGCCTTACTGGAGAATGTGGTGGAATTCTGGTTCGAGCACTTTGAAGACGAACATGACCACATCGTGCCCAAACCCTCACACAACAAGCGATGGTTCATGGGCGGCAAAGCCCTTGATGACCTCTGCACGTAAGTTCGGCCATCTGGATCCCAGCTCGAAGACTCACCCATACCCAGCCACCGCTACGCCCCCGCGCTCGAAGCCATCCGCAACTCGGGCCTCACGACAGGCGCCGAACTCCTCGCTGCGGCGTCTCCCCGCGGACCTCTGGACTGGCTGGGCTTGGTGCTCCTGCTCGACCAGATGCCGCGCAACATCTACCGCGACGCCCGGGCCGACGTCGTCTTCGACTATTGGGACCCGATTGCTCGGCACGTGGCTCGCGAGGCCGTGGCTTTAGGTGTTCCCGACCGGAGCCCCGAGATTCGCTGGCGGTTTGCCTATCGGAACTGGTTCTACATGCCGCTGATGCACTCCGAGGCGGCGGCGGACCACGACCTGGCTGTGGAGGAGTTTGAGTTGTTCAAGAAGGACGTGCTGTACCTGGCTGAGAGTCGGGGGGAGACGGAGAGTGGCTTGGAGGGGGCGGCGAGGGAAGTGGTGCAAAAAGATGTTGAGACGGCTAAACAGTTGGCTGAGACGTACATATCGTTTGAAAGGTCGCACCAAGTGATTATCGAGCGGTTTGGGCGGTATCCTCACCGCAATAAGGTGCTTGGGCGGGAGGCGACTGCGGAAGAGAAGGCGTATCTAGAGAATGGGGGTCAGACGTTTGGCTGATGATGACTTCCACTGTAATACCGGAGCAAGATATAACTACGCGATCCGAGAGATTCCATTCCAACTCGTCTTCGGCATTCTCTTCTCGCCCCGCACTCTGCCCCTGTGGCGACCCTCTCCCGCCCGGCATCTTCGGAAGCCGGCGCTACGCTTCACTGATCAGCATCCCCCGCAGCGCACTAGACACCAACACGGCAGTCCTTGAAGCTGTCAAAGGTGAACCTGAACGAATGGCCTGATCGTATTCGGCATTGAACTGTGTCCTCCTCGGGACGTGGCTGACAGGGGGGGCGATGAATTGGGAATCGTCAACAATGCTGTGACCCCGTGCCTTCCCTGCCAGTGGTTTCTTGTAGTCTACTTGGTTGTACTTGGACCCGTCCCCTCTCTTTTTATCCTGGATCTCTTTCCATTTTATCCTCCTTTTCATAACCCTAAGTTAACACCCTTATACCATCTCTCCAACATGGTCAGCACTCGCGCCTCATCTCGCGCCGCCAGCGCCATCCCTGATGCTGGTCCTCCTCCTCAGGTCGCATCGTCCTCTTCTGCGTCCCCGCCTCCGTCAGCACTACCGAATCCCTCCCCGCTCCCACCCACCACCCCGCGTCGACGCACCACGGCCGCTACCAAAAACACCACGACGGCCCGGAGAAGACGTCGAGCTGCGCCGGCTCCCAAGACGCCCGAGACGCCCACGACGGACAGCGAACGAGAACATGTCAAGGCGGAAGACGTAGAGGAGGATCTCGCCAAACACGAGGCCATTGCCAAACTCGAGGCTATTGCCAAACATGAGCCGGCCGAAGAGCCCAGGCACGCTCCCCTGGCCTGGTCCCACGCTCCCTCGGCCCTCACGCTCTTCTGGCTCGCCATCGCGCTCCCGCTCGTCATCTGGGACACGGTCTACATGCTCGGCCGCCCGCACACCTTCGAGGGCGGGGTCCTCCATTGGCCGCTCTACGTACCCTACCGCCTTTACGCCCAGGTCGATCATGTGTACAGTCGTCGGGCCTGGGACGCCAACAGCGGCTTCTCGGGCGCCCAGAGCGCCTTGAACGCCGTCGAGACCCTCGTCTACTTTGCCTACCTATACTTGTTCTTCGCACGTCGCGACGCCCCTGCCGCCGGTGCGGGGAATGCGCGCAGGTCTATCTCTGGAAAGGACGGGGCCTTGACTGTCCTCGTAGGCTTCAGCGGTGCTCTCATGACTCTGAGCAAGACTGTGCTGTACTGTACGTGACAGACCGTCCTGGCAGAAGCAGATACTAACATGCAATAGTTGCACATGAGTACTACAGCGGCTTCGATAATATTGGCCACAACTCGGCCCGTGACCTCATCGTACTCTGGTTACTCCCCAAGTAAGTCCTCCCTCCCTGCTATATTTTCATGTCTCACATTTTCCTTCAGCGGCCCATGGATCGTCATTCCGGCTTACATGGTCTACTCCCTCGGAAAGGACATTGTCCACGGTCTCACCATGGCCTCGGCCCCCGCGAAGCTTGACTAGATACTTTTTACACATGAGTATAGTGTTTCCTGAGGCTGGCACCTCCCGACTTAGCCCTTCATTGCTTACGAGTTACATGGTATATGAGCTGGCGCCTGAGATGAGGACGGCGTAGGAGATGGGAGCGCTTGAGGCACTTGGTTTGACACCGAGAACTGTTTCTGGCCGGTTTACGATGGAACGTATATATTAATACCCGTATACACACGAACGCTCCGAACGCTTCACTGTAAATACATGTCATCTTTACAATGCCGTTTCACATACATGCACATGGAACAGAGACCGACCAAGCTTCTGAGGTGATGCCATTTGCATTCACTCTCCTAAAATCTTTTGACCTACTCGCTAAGGTACATAACGATCGTGTCATTCCATACTTTCTTCCTCCAAGCCCAATCATCCACCCATTGAGTTCCTCCACTAGTCCTAAATCCTGGTGTGCCATCCATGCCCCCATTCTGCCGGTCCTCCCCAGACCACAATCCGAGGTCAACAAGCTTTCTGACGAGTTGAACCGCCTTCCATGCCCCAAACCTCCCAGTGAATCCCGATGTGTTTCCGATGAGCCCCATGCTCCCCTTTCTCTTCCCCGCCCGTCTAAGCTAGACCATACAAGTTTTCCATGAGTTGTTCCTGAGTGTTGGTTTGCCCTCCATGCCCCGAAACTTGCAAGCCATAACCAGACCATCCGTCGATCTGGTCAGACTAGCTGAGGGTTTGAATCTGCATTCATACCCAGAAACCTCAAGTCAACCCCAGTGGCCTGCTAAGCCAAAGCTTCGCAAAAAAGTATTCATACATGAAAAATGAGTTCAAAGAAAAGAAGTTTTCGTCCATACATGCCGCGTGATGAAAAACCGAAAGAGAGCAACCATTTTTGGGGTATCAGATAAGAACTGAACGCTGGAACAAATGAAAGCAACCGAGGGTATAATCGATCGAAAGCGGGAAAGATTTGAAAAAGCAGAAACTGAAAAGCAAAGGAAGAAGGAAAAGCAAAAGTAAAAAAATAAAAATAAAAATAAAAATAAAAAAAAGAGAAAAAAGGAAAAAGAGGAAATGCAGTGCGTGAACGAGCCCCGAGTCGATGTTAGCTGCGGGTCGTTCAGCTGAGAGACTCATGAGTCTCCCCCACGAGTTGCAGACGAGAATGCCGGTGAGAGAGGCTGAGTGTATTGCCTGAGGGGGAGCTTCGAGTTAGAGGTCTCTGAAAATCGCAAGAAAAAAAGGAAAATGGCAGAGTTACAGATAAAGCCAGTCGTAAGAGACGAAAGGCCAGTCGTGCTGCATAGAGGACTTTAAGTAAAGTCTCTGAAATCGTAAGAAAGGAAATACCGAGTTGCAGGACGGGGCCCAGGCGTGGTAGGCGAAAGGCTAGTTGTACTGCATGGAGGACTTGGAGTAAAATCTCTGAAAGTCGCAAAGAAAAGGAAATAGCCGAGTTGCGTGCGAGGAGCTGCAAGTGGCGTGAAGGGAGAGAGCCTCTGAAATCGCAAGTAGTGAGGAGCCGCAAGTGGCATGTGCAGCGAAGAATCGCAAAAGTGTCAGGAGAAGAGCTGTAGATAGCATGAAGTAATTCTTCGGAGACCGAAAAGAAAAGTGAGGAGAGCCGCATGTGGCATGCAGACCTCTGAAATCGCAACGCAGGTAATGAGATGCCGAATCGCGTATGAAAGACGCAGGCATGTATCGTCTCAAAACCGCAAGTGAGAGCAAGTGAGATGTCAAGCTGCTGTATAAAACAAGCAAGCAATCATGGAAACCTCTAAAAAGACGATCTTCGCAACTGTTCCGTCATCGTCCCCATTGTTGAGTCTTTAGTGAAAGAGAAGACTTAACCGCGTCGAGAACCGCGGAAGAATCGTCGGATTCGAGCAAACTTGGAGGGCTTCTCCTGTTGAGCATTCTTCTAGCGCCCGGCGGTGTAGTCCATAAGTCCCCCCAGTCCCTGGTACTGCTCAAACGAGGGAACGACGTCCCGATTGCCCTGGTGCTCGAGGGTGCGCGGGTCTAGGAAGGCCTGGAGGTGATCGTCATTAAACGAGTCATCCTGCTCCTGGGCGATGAAGAAGCCAGAACTGCCGCCGACAGCAGTGCCAGGACGAGCGGGGACCGGCTGCATCTCGTCGCCGGCGGCTTGGGCCGGCATGGTCATGCGGCGGAGGAACGAGTTGCGCGCAGGCAGAGGTCGGGGACTAGACACGACAAAGGACGAGCTGCGCTCAGGCGGGGCCTGTTGCTCGATGGGAGTCTCCGGAAGCGCAGGGACCTGAGGAACGACGGCAGCAGCGTCGGCAACGATGGCGCCCGAGGCCTCAGCACGTCTGGCAGCTCGGCCTGAAAGGGTGCGAGCGACCTTGGCGAACACCTCGCGACCTCGCTGGATGGTCGAGTGTTTCTTCTTCAGGACGGGTTCCTCGGGGAAGACGCCGACGTTGGCATCTGGGCTCAAGGGAGGAGGTGTGTTAACCGGAGAAGGGGATGCGGTTCGTTCGGCCGTATCCATGCTATCGGGGCCTGATCCAGCGGATCTGGAAGCGTACGAGCTGCTTCGCAAGGGCCACTCACGGGCGACGTATCCATTGTCTTCATTCTGATTCTCCTCGACGCCGGGAGCATCGTCACGAGTGATCGCCACGCCAATCTCTTCGCGAGGAATGGCCTGCCCGTCGCCGCTCGAAGTGGCGTTGTCCTGGACTGGCCGATCGTTATCCTGAACAACCTGCTCATTCTGGACGACGACTTGCTCATCCTCTTGGTCGACAATAGCAACTGCTCCGTTCGCCCCAGCCTGGTCGTTGGAGCTTAGGTTGACGTGGTTCGTCCCGTTCCCATACCCATGAACGAGAATCTCGTGGTAGGGCGAACGGCCCCGGCCAGAAGTAACAGGAGGCGAAGAAAACTCACGCCCAAAGATCCGAAAAGATCGTCGGAGCGTCGACGCGCGGTTGATCGCTGGTTTAGCGGTGCCCGCGGGCGAAGGAAGGCTGGCCCGGCGTCTGGGCAGACCGCGAGCCGACCCACCACCACCGTTCTCGCTGGCCTCGGGGGTCTGCACGTTGCGGGACTGCATCGAACGCATCGAGCGCATCGAGCCGTAGGCCACGTCGGGCTGGACGCGGCTGGGCGCCGAGGGAACCTCGGGAGAAAAGGCCGCGTTGCTGAAGGGCATCATCGAGTGGCGGTGACGACCAGCAAGGGGCGCGCGCTGGGCTCGCATGGCCGGGGTGTCCTCCCAGGGAGGGTACTCGGGGAGTTTGGCGAAGAGGTGGTACTTGGCTTGTTCCTCTTCCTCAATCTCGCCCGCGGGGATGGTGGCAATGCGACGAAGGACTTGGTAGACGGCGTAGACGAGGAGCCATCTCATCTTGCGGGCGTCAGCGAGGGTGACGCGCTCCTGTCTGTTCTGTCGGAGTGGGAAGAGAATCGTCTCTCCCTCGAACGCGCGGCAAGCCGTGACGAGCGGGTTGAGAAGGATGTCAGGGTCGCTGACGTTGTACGCGTCGCCGAGGGCGATGACGGATCTGTCCGCGTTGCGCTCAAGTCTCAGCCGGTCCAGTCCAGGAACCCAGGACAAGCGGGAGCTCTCAGGCTCGGTAGGAGCTGGGAGTCGTGGCAGTGGATAAGGCAGAGGGTCGAACCCGTGAAAGGAGTCGAATGAGTGGACGAGCTGTCGAGCGCAGATGCCACCGTTGGCCGGGTTAACCTGATCGGCGGTAACCGTCTCGTTGGCGAGCAGGTTGTACAAGGCCTCAAAGTCCTTGAGCATGGACTTGAGGACAGTAGTGTTCGGGCCATCGCTGAGATGAACGAGGGGATACTGGCCAAGCTTGACTGAGTAAAACGACGCGAGAAACGAGCGGAACTGGTCAAGGTAGGCAATGGCACCTCTACCGGCACTCAGGTTTCCGGCCGAAAGCTCGTTCGTGAGGAACGTCTCAATCATTCGGGTGCACGAGGCCAGTCTACCAGTCAGCTCTCGGCTGTGGATCGACATCATCTCCTGGGAGACACCAGATACATACTATGTCGCGTTAGAGTCTATTCACAGATATGTCGCCAACGATGATACTCACAGCAAACTCGGTGCTGGCTTGAACCTGATCGTGCATGCCCACACAGTGAACAAAGGCCTTGTTGTAGAGCTCTTTCATGCGAAAGTCTTCGGCAAATTGTATAACGGCCAACGCGTTGCTGGGTTGGTTCGCCAGAGACAAGTAGCCTTCCTCGTCAAGGTAGGACATGAATCGGCCGTGGTTAACCGTCTCGTCATCATTAGGACAATACTCATCAATACGGTGATAGAGCTGAACGATGGCGTTGCCCAAGGACACGCCGACGAGAGATCGTCGGCGGACAAACGCGAAGAAGTTGCGCGTCGTGACGTGATACTCGTACACATTCGCATGTGAAGGAGCAGGAATGTACAACTCCATTTTGGTCGTATCTCCTCGGGCATGCTGGTCATAGGGAAGTGAAGAGTCGACGGATGATTCATCACTCCAGATCGCAAATCGGTCCATAAGATTGACACAGCCAACCCCGACAAGGTCAGGGTAAGGAACCCGGAACGACGGGCCATCAGTAGATTCTCCCTTGGCATACAGATAGACTGCACAGTTGCCGCCGGTGACCATGAGCTCAGAGTCCTATCGAGGAGTGACGTGTGAGCAAATCCATACTTGTTCATGATTCATGCGTCGACGCGTCTTTTTGAGAGACGATGACGAGGGGAAGTGACTTACTTTGTCCAGGTTGTCCCAGTCCTCAGTGGAACGCTTAGCTCCATCCCATCGCTTGTAGGCATGACGAGGCATGATTCGGGAACCCCGCGAGTTGCTGAGGTTCCCGCGGGCCTGGGCCACGGGGCCAGGCGGGGGAGCCATCCTTTCGAGGAAGAGGAGGGCGGTAAGTGTGGTGAGAGTGAGTGAAGTGTTTACCATACACGAGTGAGAGAGAGAAGAAGAGTTGAGGAGGGTTTGATAAGTGACGAGAAGGCGTGTGGCAGGCGAGAGAGAGACGGTTATCCTCGGGCTGCTTCACGAGAAATGAGGCAACGCGCAGATGAGGAAGGGAGAGAAAAACAAAAACCAAAATCCTGGAACGCGAGAAGTCGAAAAGTCAACAACCGCAGCCAGTACGGAGGGGTAGAATGCGTTTCTGCCAATGTGAGGGGAGGGATCCCGTTGGCTCCTGGTTGTTGCCCAATGAGACTCGTCGGTTTCCTCGACTCCCCAGCTCGCAGAGCCTCAGGCTCCCGAATATCCCCTCCAGTACCTGGATAAGGTACTTATCGACCACTGAAGAAGCAGGTTAGGGTATAAAAAGGTCTTTTTTCGACGAGGAGGCAAGCCGGCCGTCCCCCCATATGTACCCTCGAGTCGTGGCACGTACGGGGAACATATATTTTCACAGGGAAAAGGAGAGGGTATGCATGGTGGGCAGAAACGGACTACCACATATACCACACGGTTCGCTCCTCTCTTAGCCTCGATCTCCCCGCCTTGGTCTGCGTCTTCGTCTGCGTCTCTCGCTTCTCCTAGCCCGTGGCGGGGGGGTACGGATAGCACTGAGCAAGGGGAGAGCAGTGAGGCCACACGCAAGGTATCCGGCTATGACGAGAGCCAGAGGGGACAATAAAATTTCAAAAAGAAAATAGATGAAATAAATAGTTAGAGGGAAAAAAGAAGAAAGAAGAACGGGCTAGGACAGGGCAGAAGGAAAAAAGGCGTCGAAACAAGTGACGGTCAGGGGACGTCCCCATGTAATATTGCACGATCGAGGCCAGCCCAGCTTCAATTTGGGAAACACCCCCTCCAAGGAACACATCCCCGGAAGTCCCATTCATTTCACTCTCTTCTTGGCCTGACAGGTTTTACCAAGGCTGCCTTGCCCCCCTCCCTCCTCCTCCTTCTGATGCCCTCCCTACCGGCATTGAGCTGACTTTGGTACGGATACGCACCTCCAACGTCCTCTGAAATCCCCAATTGGGCTCACTCTCTTCATGCTGTGAGACCTCCCTCCCTCTTCTCCAAGCCACACCCAGCCCACCAGCCTTAGCGGCAGACGCCAAAATCTGTGCCTGCAAGCCAAGCCCACGCCGTCATCAACCACCAACCGGCTGGGAAGGATGGATATGAGGGGCGAGCTTGTTTTTCCCCGTTGGGCGAGAGGTGGTGAGCTGGCAAGCTGGCAACATTTTTTGAGGCTTGGGAAATATTTTCGGCTGGTCCGTCCATACGTGCACTTTTCCTCAAATATTGGCTTGCGTGTGTTATTCCCCTCAAAAACGCGTGAGATGATCGACGGCATAATAACATGACGGTGGCCTTTAGGTGAGATCGACAGTCCATCACCGGTCGTAACCAACACGACATTTTCCCTTTTGCTCCGTAGGTTGTCCCTCCCACGTCCATCCAACAAGAACAAATATCAACGACCTGACCCAGCCATGCGAACTCGCGAATCCAACAACCCACCGGAAGCTCCCCTCCTTCTCCTCCTCCTCCTCCTCCTCCTCCTCAAGGAACGCAATCCCTGCGAAATTCCTGCTGTACGGTATCGTATCGGCTGCTCACATCCCCAGTGCCGGGCACCAACGAGATGCATCTGGATGAGTGGCTGCCGGCGGTCTGGGCGAATCCTTGCTGCTGGGGCTACTGCAACATCCCACGTCGTCACACAGCACAAGAGCCGTATGCAGTAAGGAATCGCGGTCTCCGGCGAGCTGAAAGGTGACTCTATATGCAGGAAGTAAACAAAGAAAACAAAAGAAAGAGGCGAATACCAAAGTGACCATTGCGCAAGGTCTCACATCGAAGAATTTCCCACCTCTGTCCTTCGTGTTCATGAATCTCCCTTCTCTCTAGATGAAACGAACTCTCGAGTTCCTCGCCAAGAGCAAGGCCCATCGCTGCTGACGTGACATTGGATCTGGCATCAAATCGCCGGCAGCGGGGTCCTTCAAAAGCTGGGTGATGGGGATCAGGCCCTGTCAGGGGAGCATGGATTCTAGATACACGCTCAGGCGGGCCTCAGCCAGCCACTTCGCCTGGCCATGGCAAGTCCCTTGGGATTTTCCCATCTTTGGAGCCCGGGGGTTGTTGAAGATTGTTGAAGAGACGGATCGTTGTGGGCTTGCAGTAGCTTGTGCAGTTTTCTTGACAATTCATCAGGTTTTTCACACCAAGAGGAAAAACAGGAACAAGGACAGAGAAAGGATCGGGGAAAGCTCCATCCTCCCCCCCTTTTCCTCCAATGGAAGTCCCGGTCCAACGAGAAAGTTCGTTTGATAATCTTGCCTCTGAACTTGATAATAATTAAATTTCTCCCGGAATCTGGGCCACCCGGCGGTTGGCTTGAAAGCCAAGCGCGGTCCATAGCTCGGGGGCCCAAAGCCAAAGCTTTCTCCCCCCTACAACCGCCAGCTCAACTAACATTAGTCTAGCTCGTTGGCCGCAACTATCGACGGTCGGCTTCAGCTACGAAGTTAGGTTCCAGGGCCCGAACACGGGCCTGTGAGACGGTCTTGAATTCTGTTAAAAGTTTATGACGCGCTCGTTGGTCAGAAGTCTCCAACCCAACGCCGTGATATTTCCCAGCTGGCGAGATGAAAAAGACCGTGGCCCCGCTGAATGTCGTGCAGGTGCTCGCTGGGGACAGAAATGGCAAAATGCTCTGGGAAGAGCTAAAGCCTTGAACGGATCTCTCGGAACCGCAGAGAGAGCTCTCCTGAGGGCCAAGCCTTTTGTCGATGCCTTTCTCGAGTCGCTCAGTATCACCGGGCCACAACCTCCTTCAATTGTCGCCATTCCGCACCTGATTCTCCCAGGAGCTGGGCTGGTAACAGTTGGGTGTGGTTTGTCTCCCCGCCAAAACGCCACCGAACTCTGCCGAAGCAACGGTCGTGGTCCGCCCTCTCTCCCCGTCTCCTTGGGAAAAGTCCAAGCAAAAGCCCGTGGAATGATGCTGAGACGTTGTCCACCCGAAATGTCCACCTGGCACGCTGGCATTTGTTGTCAGGTTGAGAGCTTCCTTCTCAGAATGGCCTCTTTTATTACGGGGGTTGGCAGCCCAGGGCATCTTCCCATGCCCACACAGTCTTTAAGCAAAACGACCCCGCGGTGTAGCGAAGTGAAAATGTCTCTCAATCAAACTTAACAACACGGAATTTTCTTCGGTCATGTCGCTCGGCTTTTCTGGTTCCAGATATGTCCGTCCCGTCTGGTTTCCGTTGACAATGGGGGGTCTTCTTTCTTCTCGTGGTGCTTCAAGTCGTACGAAAGCCCTCAGTCCCAAGCTTCGTCCGCACGTGGGACAACGATAAAGGTAACGGATAGGAAGGGGCTACACAGGTCGGTCCTAAGAATGGCTTCCTCTGTCACCCTCAAAGTAATTACATCGCATGTTCTGCACATGAACCAAAGCCATCCTGCAAGGCGAATTCGTCTCCTGTCCGAATCGGGAAACTAGCTTCCCTTCCCCAAGGTGAGATAGCCCAAGGTCACCTGACCCGTCCTCTCACCGAACCTCGCCGAGTCCCACCAAGCCAGATTCGGACAGTTTCGAGATGGGTGGGTGAGAGAGCTCGTGTTCGCGTCGTAGATGTTGAAGCCTTGGAGACTGACGACCTACTGCGATGGCGCCCGTCATTCCCTACACGTACATCCAATGTCCCTGCTCCGAGGCCTCGCCCGTCCAGCTCGCAGATGATCCGGAATCCCTCGACGCCGTCGAGCACGACGACCGCACCTTCGACCCGCGCGCCCCGCGGTCAAACTACTGCCTCTACCCCCTCGAGTACCTCCTCTACTGCGAGGATTGCCAGCAGATCCGATGCCCGCGATGTGTGAACGAAGAAGTGGTTACGTACTATTGCCCGCACTGCCTCTTTGAGGTTCCTAGCAGCAACCTAAGAAGCGAGGGCAACAGGTAAAGAAGAATCGTCACAGCCCTCCCGTCTACCCAAGATCTAACCCGTTGAACTTTCCAGATGCACCAGAAGCTGTTTCCAATGCCCAGTCTGCATCGCCCCCCTCCAATCCACCGTCCTCGAGCCAACCAAAGACGCCAGCCACCTGACAACCGAAGGCACCCTGAGCCACACGTACGGGCTCTTCTGCCAGTACTGCAACTGGATGTCGTCCGACGTGGGCATCGAGTTCGACCGCCCCAGCGGTGTGCACTCGCAGATCGCCAAGCTCAAGAACGGCGGCCAGCGCAAGCTCACGGCCAAGGAGCTCAAGGAGCGCCGCAAGGAGAACCCGGACGAACCCCCCATCCCCGACGACCAGCTCGACGCCGACCTGCAGTTCGCGACCCTCAAGTCCTTTTACCAGACGCAGCTCGCCGACGCAAACGCCTCCCTGAGCAACATGCAGTTCGACAGCATCGGCTTCTCCTCGCCCGCCGCCCTCACCCGCATCATGTCCCTGTACACGGGCCACGGACACGCCGGCCGCAAGCGGCGGGGTCACCCGGACGTGATGCGGGAGGCGCTGACGACGGAGGAGGGCCTCAAGGTCGCGGATCTGGACGAGTCGGCCGCCATTAAGAAGCTCCAGCAGGGCGGGTGGGACGAGACGGTCTCGACGGAGCAGAACCTCGAGCAGGTCGAGGCGGCCCGCTTCCAGGACCACCTCCGGCCGATACCGTACCTCCTGCGCACGAAGCGATCGAAGCGCTGCTCCGTCTGCCGGCACATCATCTCCAAGCCGGAGAACAAGGTGTTGTCGACGCGGTTCAAGATCCGCCTCGTGGCCAAGTCGTACATCCCCAACATCACCATCCGCTCCCTCCACCCGACCGTGCCCCCGGTGCCGACGACGCACCGCCCGCAGACGCAGGAGGAGCCGCCGCTGAGCCCCCTCAAGCCCTACCACTACGTTCTCACATTCAAGAACCCCCTCTTCGACAGCATAAAGGTCACGCTCGCCACGCCCTACACCACGCCGGGCCGCTTCTCGAGCAAGGTCACCGTACTGTGCCCCCAGTTCGAGGTGGACGCCAACACGGACATGTGGGACGACGCGCTCAAGGACGACGGGCGGGACCGCAGGCGCAAGGGCGAGGAGAGCAACGGCCAGCTCGAGGCCGGCAAGATCTGGGAGCGGGGTCGGAACTGGGTGAGCATCATTTTGGAAGTCGTCCCGGCGTCTCTGCGGCTGAAGGACCAGGCGCCCGAGCAGACGGACAAGGGGCCGCTAAAAGAGGACGAGGATGTTTTAGAGATACCCATGTTCGTGAGGATGGAGTGGGAGGTGGACGCGCAGCAGGACGTGGGGAGCTCCCTTGGCAAGGACAAGGAGGGCAAAGAAAAGAGAGAGCTGGCATACTGGTGCATACTCGGAGTTGGTCGTATCAGTCACAGCTAGGCATGTCACAAAACACATTACATAGTACGACATATCAAGATACCCAATGGATGTACGAGTCATGGACAGAAGTGTTCGAGTTGTTTTATCTTGTCAAATCATGAAGCAGCTTGTACCATTTCTCAAGCTACGCTCTTAACAGACGCCGAGCCCTTTTTTGACCAACCAACCATGTGAAAATGCACTCCCAGCCCTGAAATATTCGTCAAATTCCCAATTTAGAACTCAGCAGAGCTGGTCTGGGGGAACTCGAAGTGGACGTTGCGGCCGGTGAGGCGGCGGTAGACCTCGGAGTAGGTGTCGAGGCGGTAGTCGACGCCGCCGCGCTCCTTCTCGTCGAGGATGACCTTGAGGGTCTTGGAGCCGTCCTCCTTGGTGCGGGTGCGCTTGCCGACGATCTCGACGGGGTAGGTGAGGTCGTCGAGGATGGCGTCGTGGACGGCAGTAAGGGTTCGCGAACGCGGGCGCTTCTGCTTCTGGGTGTTGCGCGAGCGGGCGGAGCGCTTGGGGCGGGGCAGGATGCGGCGCGAGGCGAGAATGAGGACGTGGCGGTCAGAGAACTTCTTCTCGAGCTCACGGGTCAGGCTGTCGATTTTGTTAGAATCTGTCAAGGGGATGAATTCAAGAGGGATTCTTACCGCTGCTGAACACGGTGGAAACCCTGCAGGGAAGGGACGGGGACAAAGATGACAATAGCCTTCTTGCCGTGGCCAACCTCGATCTAATCAAGATCCAAAGTCAGCATGCGAGCTCCAGGACGAAACCTTGGACCGCTTCCCGTCCTGTTCCACAAGTCAATGATACTCCGGCTGGCACGCCCGCCCCGGCGAACACAAATGGGGGAACATCAATTCTCTCGAATCGAACATGTGTGGCTCGTCGGGGGCGAAGTGGAGGCCATCGCAATAGCTTTGGGAACAGGATTTCGAAAATCTAGGTCGTTCGGATTTGTAGTTTGTTCATGGTCTTCTCACCTCGCGGGCAGAGACGATCTGCAGAGGTCGCAGGGCAACCTTGAGGTCGGCAGTGTTGGTCTCGAGGTCGTAGAGAGCCTGAGCAATGTTCTGCTCGAGCTCGGAGGCGTTTTGCCGCGAAGGGCTGTTGGGGGCGATCTTGTTCAGGGCCTGGGCGCTCATTTTGTCGGTGGTGCACAACGGGTTGTCGAGGATGGTTGCTGGAGAGGCTCGATGAAGTTTTGGCAATGCGCAATTGGGATTAAGGAAGGGTCGCTAAATTGGGGTTTCAAACCCTCAGTTCTGTGCGTTGGTCAGTGCGCCAACCAGGGCTTTTCGTCGTGCTGTTCCAATTGGTCAGTTCTCACCGCCGTCCATTGACACTCACCGACGCTCACCGATGGGTGCTGGTGGGGTTCTCGGTCAGTGATACTGCCCAGTCAAGCGGGTTCCAGAAGAAATGGCACACAGAAGGGGGCTGACATAAATATCAGAGCAGTTTGCGTTCAGATCTTCTTCACAGTCGGTGATCGAGCTACTCTGTTCGTAACTTCATTCCTCGCCCTCCCTTCAGTGTGCCATCTTTTTGGGAACCCGATTACCAGTCAACTTCTCCGTATCACTCAATGCAATGCACTTTCGACAAGTTTCCAATTTCTCATTACGTCAGTCCTTAGGGCTGAACGCGTTGCCTTCTTTAAGAAAATAAAACATGAAGGAAGAGTTTTGTCCCTTTGAGAAGGTGGTTCTTTCCTCCTGACAGCTTCCCTACCCTCCTGCCATGCTTCCTCATGGCAAACATTCGGGAGGAAGGAGGCTCCTGAAGGTTGAAGCAACACCTCCTGCCGCGGCAACTCCTTCCATCGTGCCCATCATGCTCCTTCCCTCGCCCATGAACAGACTCTGTCCTCTTCTCCTCTGTCGTTTCCTCCATTTCTTCCCTTCCATTGAATCTCTCTTCATCACACAAGGAACTTATAATCACTTTTGTTCTGCTTGCCCGTCCCTTAATCCCGGTACTGGAAAATGATTCTCATTCTCGTTATTGCCATCTTAGGCATTGCTGGAGTCTCTACACAAGCTTCTTATAGCAGTGATTCCTTTACCTACTGGGGATGCGGCTCTGTTGATCCCACCAGATTCGGTGAACCCATCACCTTTCCTCCTGGTCAACTCACGCCAGAGGTCTGCAAGGCGACTTGCGCAGGCCACATGTTTGCCGCTGTATCTCCCGAGTCGGTGTCCCAGTTGACTAATTTTTGTTACTTGCTAACATCTTTCAGTGCTTGCCGTTGTGGTGACGACTCTGGGGCCATCGCTTCTCTGGACGAGACAAAATGTGACAATCCCTGCACCCAGGACCCAGACTCTCCCATGTGCGGAGGTCTCTGTCCTGACGAGCGTCCCGACGTTTCCAATGTCTTTGTCACCAACCCCGTCTCCTCATCGATCCAGGAGCCCGTCACGTCGTCCAGCGTCCTCAGCGATCCGCCACCACCCCCTCCTGCGAATCCACCACCAAGTGTCATCGAGGCCACTGAAACAGCTTCTCAGGATCCTCCAATAGTTCCTCCACAGGCTCCTCCACCAACGGCTACTCCAGAGGTCCCTGTACCTCCAGCTTCTGCGGTACCCCCATCCAGCTCGGAGCAAACATCTTCGGGTATCCCAGTTGTGAGCGAGCCTGGTTCTCCAACCCTCTCTTCCCAGTCATCGTCGATCACCTCGCTCGCACTACCACCAACAGGTATAACATCGTCTCCCTTGACCGATCCCATTACGGTTCCCTCGTCATCGTCCGTACCTCCGGCCAGTCCGACCTTAGTTCCAGGACAGCCCTGGCAAGTACCAGAGGTACCATCAGACACTCTAGTTCCTTCAGTAACCGGCCCAACTGTTCCTGGGGAAACCATCATAACGGGGTCTCCTTCGGATGTTACTTTATGGCCAGAGCCCTCGACAATACAAACTGCTGAAGGCGACCCTTTGATGCCTTCTCAGCTCACCATATCTGACTCGGCTCAAGTTGGACCACGGTTTCTAACGGCTTTTGGGGTGTTGGTTCTCATGGCGGTCATGGCAGTCTAGAACCTGGATCTTGATATGGAAGTTCGAGGAATAAGGCGTCAGACACATCTTCGAAGAAGCACCTAGCAGGTCTTGGTCATTCCACTCTTAGCTTAGGTGCTGATGATAATTAAACACTGCTAGAGGGATGTAATTGAGTTTTATTTTCTCACCTGTTGTTGTTCCTCGTTGGCTTATCAACAACCGTCACGTTGCTGAATGGTTCTCTCATAATGAGAGCTGTGATCACAAATATGGCCCGGATGTGATGGGAACGACACCTGTCGATCAAGCCAATGACTAGCAAACAGCTTGAACAATTCTTTGAAATCAACGAGACAAATAAACTCAATTCCCACGAGGATTTTTGGAAAATATGCTGACATGGTCTCTCTCCAAACAAACTGTAGGGTAACAAACTCAGGTCATGTCATGCCCAAGAGCCAGGAGGGGCCCACCAACGGTATCAGCAGAAGTGGCGGGGTAGGTCGTGGTACTTACACCCAACATCAACATCGGTCCGCTACCACCGCTTACTATCCGTTCATCCACTCTCTTCTCGATAGTCGAGTAGCCCAGGCACGATGCAGTCCGGAATTTCAGGTAAGAGCCAGCTCAAGTCCCCGAGAGAGCCCCGGAGATGCGGGAGCTAAACCGGGTTCCGGAACAGCTTCCCAGGAGCTCCAGGCTGAGTTCAATTCGCTGCTGGCCTCGGACGACACCTTTGGACTCCTCGCGACCATCGAAAAGGAATCCCTGGTGCCCGTCGCTACGATCCCGTCGGCCTCCTCGTCCGACTTCGCCGAGAACCTCCGCGGCCTCGAGCCGCACGTCAAGCCCGACGAAGCCCTGTACATCATCCTGCGGCGCTTCGACTCGACCCCCCGCCTGCTGGCCGTGACGTACGTGCCCGATGGGGCGCGCGTGCGTCAGAAGATGCTGTTCGCGTCGACACGCCTCGCGCTCGTGAGGGAGCTGGGGTCCGAGCACTTCCGGGAGACCATCTTCGTGACGACGGCGGCGGAGCTCACCGCCAAGGGGTTCGAGAAGCACGATGCGCATAACAAGTTGGATGCGCCGCTGACGCAGGAGGAGAAGACGCTCGGGGAAGTCAAGAGGGCGGAGCAGGAGGCCGGGGCGGGGACGGGCACGAGGGAGATTCACCTCAGCAAGAGTCTTGCCATGCCGGTGGCGGAGGATGCCATTGCCGCGTTGAAGGATGTTGGCGAGGGTGGCCGTTCGGTGGTGATGCTGGTAAGTAATCCTGTGTGGTCGACCGGGCTACCTAAGAGCTGAACTAACTTTGAGAACAGAGAATCAACCCCGAGACCGAAGCCGTGGAACTCGTCCCGGAATCCCCCTCCCCGAGCAACATCACCTTGCTGTCCAAAGTCATCTCCACCGACGAGCCCCGGTTCACCTTTTACCGCTATACGCACACGCACGCCGGCGCCGAGGACAGCCCCGTCCTGTTCTTCTACACGTGCCCGGTGACGGGCGGCGTTAGGTCCATCAAGAACCGCATGCTGTACCCGCTGATGAAGCGCGCCGTCCTCGAGGTGGCGGAGAGGGAGGCCGGGCTCAAGACGGAGAAGCGGTTCGAGGTTGAAGACCCTGGCGAGATCACGGAGCAGACCGTTTTGGACGACTTGCATCCCAAAGTGGCGGCCAGGACGGGATTCAGCCGGCCCAAGCGACCTGGTCGATAGATGTCATCATCATCTCTCACGCCATAACTCGGATTTATAGAACTCGCAAGCAGATATGAAAGCGCCGTCGCAAGCAAAGATACAAATAGCACAGATGAAACGACCCAAGGGAACCTCAAACTTCCAATGCAAAAAAGTCAATTGTCCAAAGTTGCAAATGCTGGTATTTTACCCTAGGATGCACAAAGAGAACCCAGAACCGCCTTCCCCCCCATGCGTGGTATCTTTGTCTAACCGTCTGCTTGCTCCCCTCACCCCGCGAGTCATGACTCATTCGTGGCTCGATCCTCATAACGCTGGCCCCTGAAGAGCTTATACATGTTCGAGACACGGTCGATGTCGCTTCCGTCTTTTGGGATTTGTGGTGGAACGCCCTCTTCGCCTCGTTTCGAGACGTCTTGTTGCTCATTGGCCTACTCCGGTCTACTCCTCAAAGGTACCGCCAAAGGCAGAAATGTTACTCTTTTCTAGCTTATCCTTGAGGTACTCGTAGACGGTGAAGGTAACGGCCTGGCCGGGAGCGACACGCATGATACGGGGAGTGATGCCCTTGTAGAAGGCGTGGAATCCTTCTTGCCTGTGGAGAAGAAAGGTTAGCATAATCCACGTCGTCAATGAGCACATAACTCACTTGAACATGTCGGCGGCGATTCGGGAGATTCGGGTCCAGGCGCTGGTGCCGGGCTCGGCGGGAGTCTTCTGCAGGCGAGTCTTGATGGTGTCGATGGGGGCATTGCTCAGGGGACCCATGGCTCCGGAGACGAGACCGATGAAGGTGGTCTGGTAGCTGGGCAGGTTCTGGCCATCATACTGAGGCTGCCAGATCTTGAGCCACTCCTTGAAGTAGCTGTAGGCGGTGAAGTTGACGGCCTGGTTGGAGCCCTGGCGCAGGGCCGTTAAGCTGACTCCGCGGTACAGGGCGCCGAAGCCCTCCTCCTTGACGACAGTGTACAGGGCGTGGGCGGCGTTGCGGTACTTGGGGATATCGAGGGGGTCAGCCATGGAGTGGTGCTGGGCCTGGAGACGGATCTTGATGACTTCCATGGGGGTCACGACGGCGACGGCCTCGGTGACACCCGCAGCGAGACCGGCGAAAAAGGTGGCCTGGCCCGAAACGATGCCCGTCTTGGGGTCGGCGAGGATTTGCTTGTACCACTCGAATGAGGTAAAGCGGATGGCCATCTTGGGCACGATACCCGTGAGCACCGCTCCGAGACCCTTGTACAGGCCGAGAGGAGTCTCCTTACGGATGATGTCGGCACCGGTCTTGATGAAGCCGCGCTTGGGGGCGCCGGGCTGGCGCGCGCGTCTGGAGAGCTGCATGCGGACTTTGATTGTGTCTTTTCGAGGCCAATCGCGTTAACTAGGCTTCTTTTTGGGGCTTGCGCTTATTCTGCGCTTCGGAGTGGGAGTAAAGAGCACTTACCGAGAGGATGGCACGCGAGAGCCTCCATCATACCAGCACCACCACCAGCTGTCAGAGCAACGTCAGCCATTGCGCATAGAAATTGGCGCCCTCAAACCAGTCGCAAGGCATTATGCGATAATTCAAAAGTGCCATTGAAGCGAATTGGGCCGTGAGGAAAAAAACAAGACGTACCGACAAGGTTGGTGGCCGCTGAAGGAGGCTGCTTCTTTCCGTCACCGTTGCGAGACATGATAGCAAACCGGGGACTGTGTTGTAGAGGTGTGTGTGGTGTAGGCTAGCCGAAGCTCTTTGATCGCCGAAGCTCTTTGATCCTTCTTCTTCCCTTCCCCTTTCACTTAGACAGGTTCGCGACGGCGGTTGTGAGAAGTCCAGTAAGACCGAGGTATCGGAGGGGTTCGGAGATTCGAGAATTGAGGCACAGGAGAGAGGATCCAAGACGGTGATGACGAGAGGACGGAGTGGAGAGGGGGACAGACCGGAGAGACGAAGCAGAGGAAAACAGAAAAAAGAAGACTTCGCTAGCAAGAGGGAGAGGGGGAGGAAGAAAATGGGAGCAATGGCAGGATTTAAAGAAAGCGTGGAAGAGCGGAAACCCGAGACGATTCCGCCGGCCGAGCTCGCTGTGGACGAGGCAAAGGCATCCTCAAGCGCAAGCAGTAGCCGTGAGCCGTTCGACATATGACAGACCCCTCCCTCCACTTTTCTCTCTAAGTGCAAAGTTGGTCAACGGCTTGTGTCCGTGAGGGAAAGGCAAAGACGACGCTGCTTCTGCTCTGTTTTTGCTCTGGGTGTGTGGGCGCGTCAAGGGGAGGGGTGTGTGTGTGTGGAGGGGGATGTCTTTCCCCGAGGCAGCCTGGGGGGAATAAGTTGACGTAGGGAAAGCTCGTGCTGGGCGAATGAGAGGTCCAGAACTGGCCGTTGGGTCGGCGGATAGAACTCTTGGGTCCTCCAGGGACCTCGGGAGGCTGAAGGGCCACGGACGAGCCTGGACGGGGCACATGCAGGCACATGCGACGAAGCAAGACGAAGTTATGACACTCCCCCTCTCTGCCGGAGGGTTGTCCGTTACGGGCGTCATGGCATCATGAGGCGTTGGCCATGAGGCTTCTGTTTGGCTAGAGCTGGTCGATTCATCGCGCACACCTCCCCCGCAAGGCATGACGAGAAGCTCGTGTGTTTTTTTCTCCCACATGCTGGGTTTCCTGTTTCAGCTGAGAAGTAGGGATATCAGATGGTTTTCACCTTCATCAGTGACTTCGTTCCTCTCTTTGGACAACTCCAAGCATCAACACAGGACAATCGCCACGGACATTGGCCTTGGTGGGGTTTCCGGAGAGCTCTGGAGCTCTGGAGTTTCTGGCAGTCTGGAGCTTTTCTTGGTCCTTTCCTGGGGCTCCGGGCAGGCGGAGGACGGGGGGTCGATGCATCCCTCCATGCGGCCGAGGAGGGCATCCATCATGGCGACGAACTGAAGACTGATCAGAAAATGGTGGCGCAGATTGGAAGATGCGAAAATGGACATGGAGTTGGATGCCGTTCCATGCTTCTTCCCTTGTTTTTCCCGTTTGAATTGATGCACCACCAGGACTCAATCGTTCCTTCCTTTCTTCTTTCTCTCTCTCTAGCAGTGACGTATAAACCTTCTGCCGACGCAGAGCCGAGCTTGTGAATTTGCGGGGTCCCGTTTCCGACGGCCAAGCACCACCGCGGACTGGAAGCCTCTCTTTTCCTCCAGCTTCAGTTTTTTTCCAATGCCTCCCGCGCTCAAGGTGAAGGAGCAAGGGGAAGTGGGTATGCGCGACTCGGGATCACGGCCATTATCCGCCGGTGGAGAGTGTACCCGGTACCTTTTTCTTTGCTTTTTAGGGCAAGTGGGGGACCGGGGAGGGGTCCAGTTCATTCACTCGCAATGATTCCAGAGCACCAGCTGTTGCTTTGCGCCGCTGGGATGAAATGTCGCTGCAGGCGACGAGATGGATAAAGAGGGAGTCGCTGCGAGAATCGGGGGCTTTCGGGAACCAGTTCCATGAGACCAGGGAGGGCATGCAGGCAAGCTGCACAGTTGCGAGTTGACATCGTGAAAGGGCCAAGCTCGCTTGCAATTTTCGACTCGTTTCCTCACCGCACACCGGCGTGTTGGCTTATCAGTTCCTTTCCATCTTTTTGCTTCTCCGTCTCCTCGAGTTCCAAACCTCCAGTTCATACAAACATTATTCCGGCGCCCAAAATCCTCGGACCCACCCCGGAGGTCCGGCCATCGACGAACGGGACCTCTTTCAAACCGGCCCTTTGCCGAGGTCTGCAGCCCGTCTTTTGCGCGTTGAAATTGGAAAGGGAAAGGGAAAAGGGAGTCATCTCAGTGCTTGCTTTGGTCAGGCGTGCTCGCTCGGAGGTGCTTCGCCGGGGAAGACATCATGGTTTGAACCCTGAATGCCGATGGCCTCTACCGGCCGCATAAGTATAACTCGCAATAGAAATTTCGACCCGTGGATGCAAAAATCGTGCCATTCTTGCTCCATGCCGAATCCCAACAGCCCGGAAAGTTGGTCCAGCACAGGCCGCCCGGCGGACGCTTTCCTTCCTCATCAATTCCGAACAAGATCTCGGGAGTTTTCACTTGCTCTTTCCGTGTGAGGCTGCTGCCAAGACCACCATCACATCCATGATTCAGATCGGTTCTTAACGTGATATTCGTATGTAATTGTCCTCCTTTGCCACATCGTAATCCTCTCTCTCGTGACCCTATCCGAATGTTGCAAGCAAAGAACCTCAGAACGGTCCACCGTCGCCCGTTCCATTTATCCATGCCGGCCATCCATTCATCCACCTCCCAGTCCAAATCCCCCAAACGGAGCTCGGAGATTCGGAGACTGGCCCCGGAGACCGTCCTGCAAGCCGACAGAACCAACCTCTTTCACCAACCACCTCCGATCCCGCCCAAACTCGCTCTCCTCCTCCTCCTCCTCCTCCTCCTCCATCACCCTCCTCCACCCTCCTCCACCCCCACTCCCACTCCCGCACTCCCACGTCCACATCCCACGAGGTGATAGTCCGTCGAGAGTTGTGTGATTATTTCCGCATCCTTGGGACGCTTCTCGTTGATCCCGCCTGCCTAGGCTTCGTGCGGCTGCGGCTACTGATGTAGGAACCCGTCCGCTTAAATCCTCGCAACCTCACTTCGATCGACTCCTATCGTTATGAGTCTTCGTACAAGAACAGATATCTTATTAGTATGCTTGAATGAATTCCGAAGAACATACATCTAACCAATCCCCCTCCATGGCCTGCAAAAGCGCGTTCCTCACTTCAACACCATGCACATTCACAGCAACATCTTGAAACATTATCCTTATCCATTCCATGGCTTGGCCATATCCTTCTATGTTGAAACCAGCCACATGTAACTACCGTACATTTTCCACCGACTGACCAATCGTCCAAATCCTTCCTGCAATCGTAAATTCCCATCAATCATCTCTCCCCCCAAACTCCCCCAAAGTCGTGAATCCCCCAAAGTTTTGAGCCCTTCTCGGCATCCTTATCCCGGGCCCTATCCCAAACCCCAATCATAGTTGTTCCTATTCCCAAGAAAAATATCGACAATCCATTGTACCCCGAGCCCTTGGCTTTTGCTAAACTCCGGTACTCCTTGGCTAATAAAAACATAAATGTGCTAACATCCATCCATTGGAGGAATTGACACGGCCGGCACGGTGTGGTGTCAAGGTATTTTGAGCCTCAACGTGACCCGGCGCAGATCATAATCGGGGTGGTCGACGGATTGTCAGGCCACGTCCTGCTTCTTCTCTCGGTCAAGAGGGCGTGCCACGCTCTTCGACTCTCTCGCCTTCAAAGCTGTAGAGACGCACCTCGCCGTCTTCGCTGCCACTGGCCATGCGGCTGTCGCTGAGCCCAACACACGTCACCGGACCTGCATGGCCGGTGAAGCTGCGCTCACATTTTCCAGATCGCGGCTCCCAGACCTTCGTCATAGAGTCGTTAGCTCCAGTCACGACACGCAGCGTGTCACCGACGAGACCCCAGATACCCTCAACGTGGCCAAACATGCTCCGGATGCATTTTCCAGTGACAGTGTCCCAGAGCCGGACGGTATTGTCGAGTCCACCGGTCAGCATATAACGCGGAGGTAGAGGTCGCGAGGGGTCAGAGGTGAAGCCTGGTCCATAAGCCGCCCTCTCGTCTTGAGGTTGTTGCTGCTCCGCAGCAGCCGGCGTCGCACTGCGGCCACCGTCGCTTGTCACTGATGCTGCGTCCGAGTTGTCCATGGGAACAGGGATCTCATCCGGCTCAAAGTCAGCGGGCATCAGTAACACCTGCTGTACTTGGCCCACGTGACCCAGGAAGGTCTTGACGCATCGCTTCAAGTCCAAATCCCAGAGCTTGACAGAGAGATCGTCCGACGCTGAGAAAACTACTCGCGATGGCGAGTCGACGCGCACATGATTGACCCAGTCGGTATGACCACGGAGGCAGAAGGTCTGCTTCGTGTCAAAGTTGAAGATCTTGACCGTCTTGTCGATGGAGCCAGACGCCAAAGTAGGTCCGTCAAAGTGCACTGAGAGCACACCGTTGTTGTGACAAGCGATGGTACTCAAACACTCGCCGGTCTGCCAATTCCAGATCTTGATCGTCTTGTCAAAGCTGCCACTGATCAACTTGCTCTCGTCGAACTGAAGGCATCGCACAGCAGACGTGTGTCCACGCAGGGTCCTGATAACCTCTCCCGTCTCGATGTTCCAGATATTGATGGTCGTATCGTAAGAGCCCGTCGCCAGAATATTGTCGTCAAATTGTAAGCAGGTGACGCCATTCTCGTGACCCTTGAAGGTCTTGATGGAACAACGGCCCGTCTTCCAATTATACCCCACCTTGAATCTATCCCTGTACACATCCTTCCAGGGGCGGAACTTGCGCTCGTGATCCAGCTGCTCCCTCGCAGCGACGACACGCTGTCGCTTTGCAGGTCGATCTTCGTTCTCCTCGGCGTGTCGTTTTTGCGTCGTGGATTCGGTCGCATCGTCGTCGATCTCAACCACCCGAGGTTCATGTCGGTGAATCCGCTGGTGGCGGCTCCAGGCCATCAACTTCTTCCGCTCCAGCAGTGGAAGTCCCCAACCACATTTGGTGCATTTGCGGTCGATGTGCTGTTCGCACATGCGATGCCAGACGACATCGTCATCGGCGAGATCTCGCCACCGTCGGCTAACTTGTGCAGCCTTGCAAAGAGATACCGTGTCGAGGTAGCAGAGGATCTTGTAAGAGAGCTCGGTGGGCAGCGCGGTAAGGAAGTCGATCTTGAGCTGCTCCTGGACCTCGCGTGATACCGTGGAGAGCTGGGGGAAGCAGCATTGGGTGATAATGCCTTGCAGCATCAACTCTCGGTGCTTGGCAGGGGCGGCAGAAAACAACGACCACACATGCGTGATGGCTTCTTGATCGGCAGATGGCAAGCTGTTCAGTTCCTATGAGGGTTCATGTCAGTTCAAGAGAGTTGTCTGATATCGGAGCCGACGATTTGGTCTCGGTCAAGGATCGTGGTCACTTACGCTCTGGATAAAGCCCATCTTGGACTCGTCGGCGGCGCGGCGACATTTGGAGTCGGGACGGTGTCGATAGCAGTACTTGCTATTGGGGTCCTTTTTCCGCACAGTTGGGACTGAGCTAGGGACAAAGTGGTTGTGGTGTCGATCGTGGTCGTGGTCGTGGTGATCGTGGTTATGGTGACTCCCCTTCCCGATGGGAGCATACAGCCCAGGGATGTGTTCCTTGAGGAACGGGCTGACCGTCTTTCCAACAAGTTCGGACGGCATCTTGACGAGTCGAGGGTTGATATCTTCGTCAGAGCGGGTTCGGTCGCAGTTATCCTTGGAAAGATGTTGGGTTTGCTTGTTCAGACCAGCGTCGGTCAGCCTCAGTGAGGGCGCAGGCTCTGCCGAGCCGCTGGTAGCAGAGGCGACAGGCGTAGAAGAGGACGAGATTGAATTCGAGGGCGAGGACGAGGACGAGATTGGGTTCGAATCGGGCGCATGGCGGTGTATAGAAGCAGAAGTCGAGGCGGTCGAAACGGCGGATGAGTCGGAGGGCCTGTGGCCGTTGACGAGCATCTCGCTGTGCATGGCGCAGCACCCAAGAGTTTTGAGAGGATGGAGTTGCGCGATGGGAGGGCAGGATATCGTAACTTGGGCGTCCGAGTCTGGGGAATACCTACACCCCCCAACAGGACGGAACAGTGGAAGTCTGGGACTCTGGGGGAAGAGGATCTGAGGCAACGCCGCCGTGCGATGGCGTGCTGGCTCGCGAAGCGCACCAAGGCTGGGCCCCAGTCACAACCCTGTCAGCCCTCTGAGACAGCGCCGACCGCTTCTGGTTGGCACTAGACAGCTGGTATACAGTATGAGCTCGAACGGTGTCTTTGCGAGCTGCTTCGAGAAAGAATTCCGCGTCCTGGGTCGTCGCCGACTCAACAATGTGTGTGAGAAAGATTGGTGAGAGGCGATGGAGATGGAGTGTGTGAGCAAAGAAGGACGACAGGGTTGGGACCATGCCCTTCGGGTCGTCGGCGGAAGGCCCCTGGGCTTCCCACCTTCCCATTTGCACCTCCCAACGATTGACGCTGTGCCTCAGGCTCTTTGCTGCGAGCTGCGCCGACTTCTGGCGAGATAGGGCAAAGGGCGGGGGAAAAGAGAGGGGCGTTTGACAGAAGGAGTTACCTCATGTAGCATAAATTTTTAGCTTCAGAGTCTGCAGACTCGAGGGTTATGGGCAGGTACTTCACGCCTAGTCCATCCAGGTCGAACTGGGCAGGGCAGTGTTGTGCAACGCGAATTCATCTCAAACTCCATCAATCGAAACGTACGCATTTTTCACAACAGCAAAAGCAATCGCGCCCAGCTTAAGGAATGACCATCGAGCCTTCCGACTGCCAAAACGCCCCAGCCAATAACACTAACATGACGACGAATGAGACTACGGCCCTCCCACTCCAGACACCCCAGGACATCCAGTCGTCATATCGCCTGCTGATTGAGCGAGCGCCCGAAAACCCTTGCCACTTCCCGGACCCCTGAAGACGAGTCCCTAGGCTCAGCACTCAGTCAGCGAAGAAACAGCCTGGCAGCCCTGGAAACGCCCTGGCCCATGGCAGGCCACATCCTCACAGGACCGCTGTCGAATTTGGGCCCCAAATGGCGTTATCGATGTCACCGATCGGGCGGATAGGCAATAGGCTGACGGGTAAAGCGGGGTCGCACACGGCAATCGGTCGACCGTCGACGGCTTGTCGGCTGTTCTGCATTAACAACACTTGAGTCAACTCCGAGCCTAATAATGCATCGCTGAACACTCACAGGTTTGACTTGCAAGAAGCTCTTCGACATGCTTAGACTTGACGCTGTCAGCATCGACTCGGCTCCACGCAGCACATGGTGAGGTGGTACCGTTTACAGTGACTGCTCTAGCTTCGCGGAGCCCTTGGGGTCTTTGGCACGGAGCAGCCAGACATGCAGCCAACTGGAGCATCAACGGATCCTTCTGGGGCAGGCAAAGCAGTCTAATGCAGAATGCACCTATTGCAGCGTTCGTCCCTCTTTGTTGTTGCTTTGTTCTGCCAGTTGAGTAATGGATCCGACTTCACAGCTGCCGGCCAAGGAGCCAATCACAAGCCTTCCTGTCCCCGTCCCGCGCACCTCAGAGATTTCGCTTTGTCGGACTCCTTCCCGACCCTCCACATATACTCGTCCAGAGTCCAACAGACCCAACTGTTAGTCATCTTTGCCGATTGCTAACTCCATACAGTTGCCGCAAGGCGCCACTCTGAATCGACCCGGCAAACTCACGGCAAACTCATCCCACTATCGCGCATTTCGATCAGCCTCGAACCTCATCTATTCTTTGCTGCCTTCACCCCGTGCATCAAATTTCCATTTCACAAATGTATTCTTGCACAAAAAAGTGCCAAAGTATCTTCTCGACTCCCCCTTGCGATGACGTGATTGCGGCTAAGCAGCTTCATTTCACCAACCAGCGCCTCGTCACGGGACTGTCCAACCCCCTTTCGCCATCTCCGACATCCGGCCCCCGACATCGACTCATCGCCAGGACCCGAGAACGCCACCAAACACCGACGACGATCAGACTCTTTCCGGATATTAGGATTCTTCCGAGTCCGACCAGGGCAAATGATAACTAGTAATGCGTATCAGCAACACCACTCTCCTATCCCGTGATTCTATCACAATGCGTCCGTGTCACAAACCAAGGCCCCGGGTTTCGCATGACGCAGGTCTATCAAGGTTGCTCAGTCATCTCCTTGAGCACATCATTTCTCATCTCCGCCGAGTGGCGGCGTTGAACCATATCTCTTCGCACATTGACCCTGGCCATGTCACGATCTTTCCCGGAGCCCCTGATATCTTTTGTTGAGACCATCCTCAGCCGTTCCCGTCGGCTACACCTGGACCTTTCGTCGTCGCCATCCTCCCGATATCTTCGCGACCTCGCCAACTCACCTTGACTCGGGGACCGGGTGTGCCATGTCTCACCCTGACGACAATCGCTGTCCTTGGCTGACATGTCAGACCCCACCACATCTTCACTGAGAGCGGTCAGAACCGTTGAATTGCTGTGCTGACCCCCTTCATGGCGAGTTGCATCCCACTGATGCCGACTAGCCCTACTGCTCTTCAAGCTTATCCTGCTACCAGAGCCTGATAGCCACTCATCTTGCCGCGAAACTCTGTCCAGATGCATCAGTTCTTGCGACATTCCATGTCGGTGTGACGGCATCGCGACGCGAAACATGCTTTGTCCCCTGTATCAGCCGCACTTGTCTGCCTAAAGCAATGGTGTCGATGGTGTTTGATTCGCATTGGGATGAGGATTCGAGAAGATTGACGCGTCGGCCGAGATGCTCGGGATGACTCTTTCCATCTCGTTCCATGCAGTCTCGTACATAGATGATGCAAGCCGGTAGGGTTGTGGCAGATCCCCGGCGTGTGCTAAATGCAAACGTCAGGCGGCGCAGATGCGGCCTCATTGGACAGCCATCATGCATTGTTGGTCCTGTAATGCAAAATTTTCAGTCGCCGTGTCGAATCACAGGATTCCCATTACCGAAGATTTTATTCTCAGGCAGATGCGGTTCGGAGTTGGTCGCCCGACGACTTCAACAGGTTGCTGTGCCGTCGCAATGAAGTCGGGCCCGGGTGCTCCCGTGATGTCTGGGGTGGATGAGATCAGCGGAGCCCAAACATTTCGAGTCCCACTCACTTCTTTCTTTCACATCGAGAGTATCTTGGTAAAACTTGAGTCTCGCGGGTTCGAGTCCCAGTCTCGTGATTTGCTTTGCATTTTTCGCACATATGCCCGGCATGCCTTTTCTTATCTTGATGAGGCTTTACCTTTTTAGTACATCGGGCACGAGAACAAGGCGCATTTCTCTGTCAACTGCATGGGCGCGACTGGAACTGGAAACGATTCATAACAAGGACGAATACTATCCTCGGAACCGAGAACCCAAGGCCGTTGGGTCAAACGGCGGTTAGCAGATTGGCATTTCGATCTAGATAAGCAGTAGATCGAGTCTCACCCTCCTCTATCCGCCTTCTCGTGGTCATTGATTCTTTCCACGGCCAGTTAATTCCTCTTTTTGACGAGTCTTGGCGGCGAGCATCATCAGGGTTGTCGCCCATTGGGATATGCCAAGAGTCATGATCACCCAAACATGCTCGACCGACATCATGAACTCGCAGCTTGGCACTGTTCACAACCGTTGGCGTGGCTTTTTCAAGGTTTGCTTAGGGGTTCATCTCGTCTAGATGCTGGGCTCTGTGGTTATCCGTCATCCATTGGGATGATTCATGAGTTTTCGTGAGTCAATGTCGTCATGGACGGTTGCGCTCAACCAGGGCGATCATGGTTCCAAAACCTCTATATAGTCGCGATGGGACTTTATTGTAATTCAATTCATTATACTATCATCGGTCGTCCACATTCTGAAGCACAACCAGCAGCAGCACCAATCTCGTCACCAATCACCCGTCACAGCAACTACATCAACTAACATGTCGTCCCGTAACGTCGACGAAGCACCCAGCGGCGAGGTGATGGACGACAGTTACGTGTCTCGCTCCGGAAACAAGAACGAGCCTCTCCCGGTTCAGTCCGACTCTGATCGAGTTATCGATCCTATCGATGCAAACGTGGCCGATACTGACGCGCAGCTCGGTATGCAGACGCGCTTATCTTTGTGCGTATACACACGACGGCTAACGAATCACAGAGAGGGATGACGCGGAAGCAATCGATAAGAACAACATCATGAAAGACAGGACGAGGCACGCTCGGCCTGAAGGGTCATATCGTGAGCCTGGAGACGAGGAGGGATTGCCTGATGACACTGGACGAAGCGCCAATACTCTCACTCGCAACAGGAACACAACATGATGGCTGCACCGGGAGCATTTGATTCTATTGTACTACAGTTATGGTAGCTGTATATTATTTCGCAGATTGTATCAATATAGCTGTCATCATACTGTCTTCTGGCTGCAAGCTTGCGCTGGGTTCATTGTCATTACAAGTTCGGCAGTATGGCGCCTGTATAGATATTTTGAAGCTTGAATGGATGGGGTCAGGCGAAAACAGTGAGTAGCTTTCGAAGTTGCCCATCAAGGAAGCTTTGAACACTACATTTGGACGCTCATGATTTTGTATTGATCCGGTTCAGATTGGATACCTTGAGAATTGACAGACATCGGTCTCATTTACAATATTAACTTCACAGAGTATCGATACGATGTCTATAGCACGGTTCAAACATTTCCCGATAAATCACCAAGTCCAGGGTAAGATTTTGCCCCGCACCAATCCGATCTTGGCCGGCCCCACCGACTTTATTGAAATTCTCCATCCAACACGCTGCAACATCTTCACCAGTCGCGACCATATTTGATTCACCGCGTTTCATAGCCTCAATCCGATGCAGCTATGGCGGCCGACGGTGAAGCACCTGTTGCGAACAGCGCAGCAAACAATAACAGCTCCGACTCTCGCGAGGCCTCGGGCGGCGCCAATGGCAATGGCAATTCCTCGTCTGGCAACAATGGCCAGCGTCGCAATCCCCGCCACGACCACCGAACTCGAGGCAAAGGCCGAACAGAAAAGGGACGAGGTGAATGGAGGTACGTCGATCTTCTTTGCATGTTTTGGAGGTCACGCGTGCCAACGGGGCTAACCAGATGCTAGTCGACAGAAGGGCGACAAGCGGAAACAGAACGACGAGTATCACGAGTTCAAGCGTCGCAAGCTGAACGCTCAGGGCGAACCGAGGGCTGATGCCAACCCGTTTTCGAAGGACGAAATCGCCGCGGAAGAACGACGTCCGAAGCGCAAGGTCGCCGTGTTGATCGGCTACGCGGGCACGGGATACAAGGGCATGCAGGTCAACAACAACGAGAAGACGATCGAGCGCGACCTGTTCAATGCCTTTGTGGCTGCGAGCGCCATTTCAAAGGCCAATGCCGACGATCCGAAAAAGTCGAGCCTGGTTCGCTGCGCGAGGACCGACAAGGGCGTGCACGCTGCCGGCAATGTCATCAGCTTGAAGCTCATCATCGAGGACGAGGATGTCGTCGAGAAGATCAACGCCAACCTGCCCGAGCAGATTCGCGTGTGGGAAATCCAGAGGACCAACAACAGCTTCAGCTGTTACCACATGTGCGACTCGCGATGGTACGAGTACCTGATGCCCAGCTACTGTCTTCTGCCCCCGCATCCCGATACCTATCTCGGCAAGAAGCTGGTCGAGATGGCAAGGGAACATGGCGTGGAGGAAGACCTCAACGCGAAGATGGCGGACGTGAAGGACTTCTGGACCGAAGTGGAAGAAAAGGAGATTAAGCCTATCCTAGCTCGGTTGGATCCCGAAGTGAAGGCCGCCGTGTTGGAGCGCATGCACGCCATGGAAGAGGAGGGCGCAAAGGAGTCTGAGGAAGACAAGGAGGCTGAAATGAAGAAGGATGATGAGAAGACGGAAACCCATAAGGCAGAGACAGCAACAGAGACGCCCACCGAGGGCGCAGCTGATGCGGAAGCACCCCAGCCCGGCGTCACTCTCGAGAGCCACCAGCCTAAGGGCCGCGAACTCGGACCCGTCGACTTTGCCCTCCGCGACATCAAGGCCGCCTACGTCTCGGCGAAGCGCCGCTACCGCGTCAGCGATGAACGCCGTGAGCGCCTCCAGGAGACGCTTAACAAGTACGAGGGCACGCGCAACTTCCACAACTACACGGTGCAAAAGTCGTTTCACGACGCGTCGGCCAAGCGCCACATCAAATCCTTCGTGGTCAACCCCAAGCCCATCATCATCGGTGGCACCGAGTGGCTGTCGCTCAAGGTGCACGGGCAGAGCTTCATGATGCACCAGATCCGCAAGATGGTCGGCCTCGCCAGCCTGGTGGTGCGGTGCGGCACGCCCCTGGATCGCGTCGACGAGAGCTACCAGAACCAGAAGATGGCCATCCCTAAGGCGCCCGGGCTGGGCTTGCTGCTCGAGCGACCCGTCTTCTTCAACTACAACCGCAAGGCGACCGAGTCGTTTGGCAAGGACACGATTGACTTTTCAAAGTACGAGGACAAGATCCAAGCTTTCAAGGACAAGCAGATTTACGAGCGTATCTTTAGAGTGGAGGAGAAGGATAACTCGTAAGTCTATTTATCCTAGGTCATGACCTGGCAATGATTAACCAAGGTATAGGTTCCACATGTTTTACAACCAAATCGACCAGTTCAAGACGAACCACTTTTTGTGGTTGACGGCCGGTGGCATGAAGGCTGCTGAGATCAAGTCGGCGGACAAGGCGCAGGCTGATGTAGACAAGAGACTCGGGGACGAGTCGGAGGATGAGGACCCTGAGAACGGAGAGGGTTAGACGTTGGATATATACACGTCATGGTGTCATAAAAGTCATGAGTTTTGATAGACATGAAGTAGTTGGTATTTGAGGCGTCAAGGGATCACCTACCCGATTACGCACTTGGTTCATCTGCCGAGCAAACTCGCGAAGGGTCAAACACTCGTTTTATCTTGGTTTATTTGCACCAGCACTTTTAAACATCTTGAGGTCCTGGGTATCTATCCATCCTCATCCATAATTCTAATCCCAAAACGCCAAACCCCGATCCCGGCCGCCCACCCATCTTTAAGTCCCCCCTCACCGCCCCGACTTAGCACTCGAAGATGTGGTAAGAGTCCCCCGGTCCGACGCCACCGCCGCCGCCGGCGCAGGTCCTCCTGCAGGAGCGGCAGCAGCGACGCCAGTAGCACCAGCACCAGCACCAGCAGACGCAGTCCCCAAGGGCTCGTACGTGCCCCCGCACCGCTCGGCTAGTTCCCTGAGCCCCGCGGCCTCGCGCCCGTTGAGCAGGTTGGCGACGCACGCGACGTCGCGGTCGATCTGGTCCTCCTTTGCGCGGGCGTTGGGGTCGCCGCGGCCGAGGGGGCCGAAGACCCAGAGTTCCTTGATTTTGCGGCAGAGGGCGAGGAGTTCCTTGATGGATGTGAACTGGTACATGTCAGACATGTTCTTATGGGATGGTAGTAGTCAATGGGAGGGAGGGAAAACGCACCAACCCGTCGAATTCCATCTTCATGGAAATGCCCGTCACCGCAATGGCTTCCGGGTTGGCGTTGTTGCGCTCGCCTTCGGCTTGAATGGTGGCCAGCATCATGAGGGTTCGGTAGCGCGTGAGGACGTCTGCGATGAGACGGTTGTGCGTGTCTACCGGGAGTCATTAGCGTCTATAAGAAACAAGGCTTCAAGTCTCGGGGGTTGGGCATGTTGAACAGCATGGTCGTCTTGCTGCATGGGATAAGTCATACAAGATGAGAAGGAAAGGCTTCACTCACCCATTAGGTTGGACACGGCTGGCTGAGAGCGATCCATGGTTGCGAGCCCTTGTGAGTTGGGAGATGCACGAATGAGTGATATTCTTGTGGAAAAAAAGTTCAATCAGAGTAGTCGAGGTGGATGACTTCGTGATATGGCCAGATGGTGATGATGGAAACAACTGAAGCATGAAGCTTTCCACTTGGAGCCCGGAGCTGCTTGAATCTGGTGGGGGTGGGGCCACGTCGAGTTTCCGCGGTGGGACTCGAGCAAAGAAAATCATCCATCTCACCACGCAGAACGACATTCACCTCTTCTTCACTTCCAAAAGCAGAACTTGATTAAAAAAATATCATTCCAACAGATTATGAAACTCCCTTTGCCAACCCACAACCCCCGCTCTCTAGCCCTCGTTTTCCTCTGCTGATGCCTTTTGCTTTGCTTTGCTTTGGTCTTAAGGTACGTGCGAACTTAGATACTTTGGTACAACAACTTCTTTAATGCCTTTGCCCGTTAAATCCCCCAAAACGCCCATATCATAGCGAGGTCCCGTCCATGTTTAAAAAGCCGCTCCAACAACCCGTCTCCTGGGAGATAACCAGCGCAAAACATGGAAACAACAAAAAATGCGAGCGACGGTTAGACATGATGCCCGTTTCCCTTTCAAATCGAGTCCCGTCCTCCTTCATCTGCCCTGCGTTTCAGAAGATGCAGCATTCCCCCCCGACTGTGCGTCCGAAAGGGGGCATTTCTGATGGGGAAGCGGGTTTCGTCCTTCATTCCAAATCGTACATGTTGCTAATTCAAACCTCTCCTTAATTATCGTGGTAACGTAATCAAGGCAGACCCTTCCAGTTGCGGTCCTCGCCTTTCCAGCCGAGGTGCGGCCAGCCCTTGGGTAGTGTTGAGAATGGGGGGAGGATGTATTGGCCGTCGCATTTGTCGGCGTCGCACTTCATGTCGCACAGTCCGTAATTTTGACAGTAACAATCGGCGGCATTTGGGCAGTGGACAGCCTTTTTGCCGAAAATGACTGGAGACGGGGGGTTAGCATCGTGACTGAAAGGAGAAGCTGGCAGGAATATCTTACTGTGCCACGAATATTCGAGGACGCGACCGCTGAGGTCGTCGCCGAGAGACGAAACCAACAACCATTCGCGGAAGCGCACGTATTCGGCCCTCGGGCGCTGGCGAATGACCTCGCGACGCACGGCGAACTGCGAGCAGCAGGTAACGCCAATCTCCTGGGGAACCTCGAGGCTCGGGAATAACTCCTCGAATGCGGCCTTGTAGACGTGTTTGGCGTGAATGGGTTCGTTGGGCTTGGCCGGGGTCTCGTCGGTGATGGGCTTGATCTCGGCAGGGCAGCCGAGCACCCAGACGCAGCGCAGGTTCGTGTAGCCGACCTTTTTCAGGTTGTCGAAGCGGAAGCGCTGCAGGAGTGGGAGGGCATCGTAGTCGGGGTTGTCATTGTGCCACTGGAACCGTTCGGCATGGTGAAAGATGATGTTTCCGGGGAGGTCGTCGTAGCGATCAATGATGTAGCTGCGTCAAGGGAAACGGACAGGTAAGCTTTCAGGCTTGGCCGCAAACGGGTATGGCGACGTACCTCAGGAAGACCATGGCCTCGCGCCCTTTGTTCATGGGTACGGTCAGCTTGGCTTTGTTGTCGTCGACGACGTAGATGTTCTTCTTCCACTCAGGCAGATACTCGTCGAGCCACGAGACGTTTTCGTGCTTCATGCTGGCCACGACCATTTCAACATCGTTGTCGCTCTGTCGCTGCGAGGTGGCGAGGGCCTTGGCGCGACTGGCGGCGGAGCCAGAGGCTGAGCTGGAGCCGGTGGACGAGGAAGGGAGGAGGGCGTCGCGGAAGAGGAAGAAGACGATGATGGCGCCAACGCAGAGACCGATGAGATTAACGCGGTTTGAGCGCTGGCGAGGGCTCCAGTGAGTCGGCATTTTGACGGCCGGGTCGTCGCGAATGTGTTGTGGCAGATCGGAGGAGCAGTAGTAGATATTCGTAGTTCGTAGGTGTCGATCCAAGGGAGGAGCGAGAAGGAGTCAATGTGTTCGCCTTCGAAAAGCAGGGGTCTAACAGTCGTCGTCGTCGCCCGCTGTCGCAAATAAAACTGGTTCGTTGGCCCGTTTCGATTGTCGACGTCAGAATGGGGTCTGGGAGAGAAGAGAGAAGAGTCCAGTCCGAGGTATTCGCAAAGGGGAAAAAAAAAAGGGATGAACTATTGCGCCTATTGTCCCGTCCCTCTCATCCTTTTTTTTCCTGTCCGGTGCTAAATTCGAAGCGACATGCCCTCTCTGCCTTTTGCGACTCGAATTCGAAGGAGGGTTTGAAAGTGAGGTTCGAGAAATTACAGGGATAAGAAAATAAAAACAGGATGAAGAGTCTCCTGCAACGCACACTGGATGCAACAGTCGTCCATGCTAAAATGCGCAGGGTCTGCTCCGTATGAGGGAGTCGAAGAGGGAGGTGGCGCATGCAAGCGCAACCCTGAAGGTTCAACCTTGGCCCGAATCCTCGCACTCGACGCCGCAATGGGATATTCCTTTTTTATTTGTTCTTTGCTGTTTGTATGGTTATATTCTCTACAGCCACAAACATGTTTGCACCTTTCCCGCCATTAAGGGCTCCTTCTCCCATTTCTCGAGTCACCCTTCCTCGTGTTCCTGCAAGGTGCAACCCCGGCTATCGACGGACCCATGTGATTACAGAACTGGTCTCGTTGTCCATTAGATACGAGCAAAGAAAATGGATGGATGCGAATTTACGGCCAAGGCAATGATGCAAAGACGCTGTGAGAGGTACCGAGCCATCGGCGGTCTCAACCACCATTTTCTCATTCCTTGTTGTCGTTGCACACGACATCCAGTCACCGTTGTTGAGTGACATGGACCCTCTTGGGGCTGATTCACGTGCTGGAATGTTCCGCAGAAGTTCACAGATGCGCGTCGCCTTCTTTAATGCGCCAAGCTTGGTAGTCCAAGGGAGTCTGAGTCAACTGGCTCAGCTAGCAGTGACGGAGAAATGCAAACACGCAAGCAACTTATTGAGCTGCCAAGCCGTCTCATGGCGCAAAACGATGCACTTGCGATCTAGGCGTCTCCGTCCCCCACATATCCTTTTGGAATACCTTCAATATTCGTCATGGGAGACATGACGCGTCGAACGAGACCGTTGAGCCGTTGGCTACTGGAGTAGAGGGTGATCTGAACCATAACTCGGTGCCACTCACTGCAAAGACGGCTCACCCTGGACAAGGCTCAGCTCCTATCACGCTCCGCGTCTGCATATCCTTCGCTGTGTTCCTCTTTGCAGCCCACAGCTTGGTTGAACCCCTTAGAGGTTATCCTTCGCCTGCGTGACGGAGACTTCGACCGAGACTCAATGAAGCTTGGAACATCGATACAGGCGGATTCAATCTGCTGTCAATGTACGGTGCGAGAGTATGGGACCTTTCTAGGACTGGCTGGCTTGATGCTTGGCTCATCTCTTTCAATTCTGCCTTGTTCCTCTACGAACTTTTGTGCCTCCTGGGCGTTACTTGGATGACTTCCCTCACCTTGGCTATGGTGTTTCAGTGATTGCTTCTTGGCTTCTCTCTGCACCGTCCATATGTTCCGCACTCGCAACCTGAACTTTGGGGTTCTTCTCTGGCCCTCACCGACCACAACTATATCACAGCTTACGAACCTTTTCAGTACTAGTATGATTGAGCTATCAATGATGTGTCATATGTACTTGTGGATGCCCTAGAAGGGAGACATCAAGGCCATTCGAGGAACATTGCATAACTGTCAGAATGCTGCATGAACTCGAGATGCGCAATAGTACCCATCTTGCGAAAGAGAAGCTCTACAAAAGATAGTACTAGGTTGAAGAGTGTATTCTCTCGTAAAGATAGTCCGCTGGGGAGGAGGCTGACTATGAAATAAGGATACGGACTGCTACCTTGAGCAAAACGTCAGTTTCCGACGAGGATTACTCTACCATGTTTGGTTCTCAAGAGGGAAACCGATATGGCCCGTTTCTCTTACAGGAATCTTGCCTAGATTTCACCACTGCGAGTTTGGAATGTGTTCGATGCAGTATGGAGAGAGAAGATGTCATCGCAGCTGATGATGAAGAGAAAGGAGATCCGTCTATGGCGTTGGAGTGTAGGTGACGAGATATTAGTAACCTTTTTTCCCCGAGACCTCAGCATAAGAGAAAGCAAAACAATATGAAAAATACCAATGGCGGTGCAATGAGTGGAATATTATCGGAACACTACTTAGTATTATAAATCTTACAGGTACGCTGTTCTGGCTACATGGACAGTAGAGAGCCGAGCCCGAAGTCGAACTCTAACTTGATGCCTTGTCGAATGGTGCAAGAAGATCTAGTTCTAGTCGCAACAAGAGTTGCGGCTCCAGTATCGCGGTCTTTCTCGTGTTCGTAGTTAGCAAGGAGGGTGCTCAGTTCACCACGAGCTCCCCTTCTCAGCTTAGAGATCGGCTGGCTCCTGTTGAGCTGGGCGTAATAAACCATTTGCTGTCATGAAGGTGCCTCATAGGACGTCTCTGAGCTCCTATATGCGAAATTGCTGAGGAGAAGGGTTGGAGGATGCTGATGACGGCTGTCTATATCCCCTGTTTAGATGCTGCGGGATGGCCATGTTGATTTCCCTCCGCCAGAGCAATCAATACGGCGAGAGGAGTTGGGTGAAATGAAGACCTCGAGAAAGGAATAGGCTAGTGGTGATTTAGATATCGGGAAAATAGGCGCGTAGGCCTAGACACGACTGCGTAAGGCGTATCCTGGACGGAGACTGTGAGTGTAGAAGACGTCTCAAGAATAGATAGAATGGGCGTCGCCGTGCTGCAATGTTGATTGAATGGCGTCACATCTGTGATGCATAGATAGCGCTCCTCCTTGGAGCTTGGTGAAGTCCGCGAGCGTCGTTCTAGGAGCCCACTCGCGAGTTGCAGCAGGGGGCCGCGACTGAGGATGATGCAGGCTAGTTCTCTCAACAGCCAGCAAGGCAATGGGCTGTTTTAATAATTCACTTATAGATTAAGGACATTCATATGCAATAGAATCTTGTCGCAAATATTTACGTGAGGAATAAGGCGTTGACAAGTTGTATCCTCAATCAACTGGCATTGTTCATGGCCAAAAGCCAGCGTTGTCAACAACTTCCCGAGATGGCGACTGCCATAGGAGAGAGGGGTGGCTATGATGGAGCTGGGATATACTAACAGACATGGAATTTTCTCTCGCAAGAAGCTCTGTGTTTACTGGTAGCCCCCTTTCCATTGGCTCTTGTACCCGCGATCATCATTCACCCGCCGAGGACGTGCTGCTCCAGAGTACTAGAGATAGTCATGCCCTCTTGAAGTCTCTCATTTAAACTAAACAAACTATCGTAAAATCCTCTTTCAGTGCTATGCTTGATGGCCTTCTCTGGGCTCGTCATGTTGTCAGATCCGAATGTGACTGTCCCTCCACAAAACTTGAAGCAGGGAGCACTTGAGCGTCAGGTAGGAGGGGGGATCAAGGACAACCTTTAATTCGCCTGATTTGTATGCAAAGGTTGCGGGCAAATGTTCAGGCGTTGAAGAATTGCACGTTCTTGGCATGGGGACTCGGGAGGTAGGGAGCCCGTTTGGTCGTCCGGGGTCATTTCGATCATGGGAATTGAATGCGAGCATCATCTATAACTACTCGAGCTATAAGCTGAGCCGCGAGAGCACCGAAAGGTTTATCGCGCCTGGTCCCTTGGGCGTCGTCCCCGATGACAACGAATGCGCTGGTATAGAATTGTTTTCGTTGAACAACTAGCTATCCATCAATGCAGCAGCGCCGAGGCACCGAATCCCAATAGACCCATGGCTGAATAGGATTCATACTTGAGTGTATTGACGTCAATGTAAGAAAGTCATCCGCCAATCTTTCTCACTTACATAAGACTTTACATTAGCAACACTCGCAACACTCGCTGGTACGAGAGAATCAATGTCAGCCATCGGTGTAGGAGGGGGAAAGTATAACACGGAATTTATCATCTTCTAAGTCATTTGAGCAAGGCGCACTCCGCCAATTAGTGAGGGTTTTATCGCACCAATTGAGGGGTCTGGCTGCTCAAATCGAGGCATGGGCATCCCTTTGCTCAAAGATGGTAGCTTCGAATAGAGTACAGACCGTCAAGCTGAACTAACAAAATGACGCCTTCGGGGACACGAAGCCTTTCTCGACCTCGTCTTAGGCAGGCAGGCTTTTGGGATGCAAGAGGCGAGGTTGGTTCGAGCCCGGAGCGGGCAGCACGGCATGGACGGATCAAGAGGATCAATAAGACCGGCATGATCCCGGAGATTGTATCCGACATCTCAATTATTAAGCACCTTGCGGTCCTTAGGAACCGGAGTGAGTGCACTTTACAACCGTATCCCACTAGTTTGGGCAAACAGAAGACAACAACCAGGTTCTGCTTTGCTTTCCTTCGACAACGGGTGGCTGACTCGGAGCCGTAGCATTCACTGTCAAAGTTCTTTTTTTTTTTTTTTTTTTTTTTTTTTTCCCTAGGGCCTAGGTCTCTGCAATGGCGCCTTGGATGAAACAGTCGGTGGCGTCCTGCAAGATGAGGAGGCCCAGCGGCCGACATTTGGCGGGTGGAGAAGCCGTCAGCACTTGTGGAGGGATGGCCTCAAGAGCGTCCCTCAAACGGTGTCGGTGAGAGGTGGGCCTCTTTGCTCCAACGCATCAGCCCTGGAACCTTGGGGGCGGAGATGAGATGGTCGGTCAGGATGGCCACGGAAGGGCGTGATCGTTGATGAGACTGTCGGGTACCGACTGAGTAGATACGAAGTACTCCTTAGTGTTGTTGACAAGGTCGAGTGTTGAACGATGGCGAGAGGGCGGTAAGAGACATGTCATCACTAGTAAGTCCCACAAGCTCCTTCGATGACTCGAAACTTACTGCATAAGTATCCGAACGGATACGAAAATGTGACAATCCGATCGTCAGCAGTACGGGATCGAGCCCCAAACTACGCCCTCCGTACCGCCAAGGGCTCGACGATAGGGCTGAGTCTCCCACTGCCAACCGAGCTAGCAAGCTCTCGAAGATCCCAGACATGGGGAGTGCATGACAGAAAGTTTGGGCTGAGAACTTTTGCGCAGCCAGATGGACCAACTGGCTGGGCCCAATCCGAGCCACAACGGCCGTGAAAACGTCCTGTTCTCGCGACCAAGCATGACAGAAGATCCTTCGACTCATAGCTAGCCCAAAGAGAAATGGCCAGAGCCGGCCGAGTTCTTCAGCCGCATGTGGATGCAACAATGGACAGTTGTCCCCCCGGAACAAACGGCTCTTCAGGCGAAAGCTCCCAGGCCAGCGAAACGCAACTCGGCCGAATGGCGGTCGAATTAACCTCAAAATGGCTACATCTTTCACAACGGGGGGCGGAGGCTTTGTGGCCCAGCCCTAGGAAGAGCGTGCGACGGTTCACCATTCGGACGTGGTCGGATCGTATCCAAAGTGTCGCGTGAGAAACCAAGGGGGGGAAATAACTATGTGTTGGCACGCCCTGGTCTCGTTCTCCCTTCACTTTCTTCAGCTCGGCGACATTTGGCCAACAAATACGCCGGGATCCGGGGGAGGGGAGGGGGTCTGAGGAAATACTGCATTCCATTTCTCGTCTCGTGGTTGAAGTGGTCTTTTTCGTGCCTGAGGCGATGCAACTTTGATGCAGGTGAGACAATCCGGACAGATGGTGAGAAACTGGCGGCACTTTGGGAACAGAGGACGATGACTTGGCGACCTAAGCGCCTGGCGGCGGGAAAAGCTTGGTGTTGGTTAGCGCAAGAGGCGGTGCTTTTTTTTCTTCAATTTTTATTCGTTGTTTTTGATCTCGTCAAAAGTCTTTCGCCATTTCGTATTCATGTGAAGGCGTGGAGTTTTGACGCATATGCAGACGAGGAATGGACGGGCACGCATCGGTGCAGATTTCATTTTCTGACATTGTCTGCATAGAAGAACCGAGAGTGCCTGTCTGTGTACGAATATTACAGGAACACTGGCCGCACAGGAGATTGGCCACGTGAGGCCCGCGAAGAAAAAAAAAAAAAGGGCAAATTAAGTACAATCCTCTGAAACGATAGTCGGTGTTGAACATGTAGTACACGTCGAGGTCGCATCGTCTGTCTTGGGGATGAACTGTCTGGGACGAAAAGATCTTTGGTCTCTCGCGAGATTCTTGAGTTCCGATCTAAAGAAGACTGAAGTCTCTTGTCAAGGGCAGCTCTCGTAATAGCCCCGGGCTAATAACAGCACAGTGAGCATGGATAGGACTTGCACGGTCGGTGACACCGTCCAGGGATTCCAAGTCCATGGGCTAAGTCAAAGCTTAGCCTTGAGCCTAATCTTGTGGTTCCATCTTGCATCGGCCGCCTCTCTTGTTGTGCTCCCGTCGAGCTCCCGTCGAGTTTGTTCCGAGGCTTCTTCTACACTCGTCTCTCCAGCCCGCCGTCTTCATCCGACAGTCGCGATGCACGACAACACAAGACTAGGGAAACGGTCAAGCCCAAAATCCCATGCCGGCGTTGGAATTGGCTGTCGTAATGCATCTCTGGCTGGGTCTCCTTTGGGGGCTGTGCATGGAAGAAGCGAATTGGATTGCCAGGGGCATCCCAGTGGGACCTCGACTCCGTTTGACTCCTCCTTTCCCTTGCTCTTTTGTTGCTTCTTCTGGTTGACTCCTTGGACGGACGGTGCGATCCGCTGCTTGCAAGTGCAAGTTGAGCTCGTAAAGAGTCAAAGACACGTCAGGATCAAGGGTGGCGCTCATCTCGCCCACGGACCAATCACTGAGATCCGGAGAGTCATCCTTCAATGTGGCGCCTTTGTTTTTCGCCTTGTCTCCTCTCGAGACGAGTTGTTGTTTTCTTTTCTTGCTGCGGACCCTGAGACGTGCATTCCAGATGTAACACAAAATGACGCTCAACGGAACGCGTCGCCTTGCATCCCCCCGCGTTTGGGAGCTGAGACAGGCACCAGAAACGGTTCAAGGGGTGGTCAAGCCGTCGACGAGACGCTCTTGCTCGATCCGAAGCCATGTCGTCCCTCTCATTCATCAGACCACCGGTTCATCCTGGTTGTCTGTCGACGTGGAAGCAAACGACTCAGCCGCCCATGATTTCACAGTGAGCGGTTATTTGCATTAATGACTTGAGCAGTCATAACACTTGTCGATGCACAATTGTCCTCCCATTGGAGGTGAGGGCGTCCAAGCGTGGGCCAAGGTGAAGGCGACCGAGTGGGAATCTGCACTAGGGGAGAAGCCAACAAACAGGCCAAGTCAGCCACGGGCGATCCGTGATGCCACCACCCCTGATGCCGCCTTGTTTCATGTTTGTTCAGTGGGAATGTGGCCTCGAGGGGGAGGATGGGATGATGTTGAACAGACGAGCATCACGAGTTGGCTGGAGAAGCTGGATGAGGTATGATATCGAGTTGGATGGTCATTCGCAGAGACGACGAGTGTCTCCGGCTAAGCGGAACGACCCAAGTCTTGAGGTCCTGGTTCATGGTCTTACAGACGAAATGGCGGCTCACTTTGGCTAACAGACCAAAGTCCCAAAGAACGTATGCAGAGTGTGCATTCGCCGTTATAAGGTGTCATTGCCAACGGCCAGCGTCCCACCCCAACCTGAATTACCTAGGCGGGCCCAACCGCGAGGTATCCGTCCATCCATGGAAGGCTAGAGAGTCAGGGCTGGTTGGTTTCAGGGGTTGGCGGCGGAACACGGCCAATCATGAAAGTTGGTTCCCTGAGGTGGCGAGGACAACGCTCATCGGCCTGAAGCAAGTCTGAGTGTGTGCACTGCACACTTCAGCCCAGGGGCCGTTGGGTTGGAAGCCGGCACGGCACAGGGGATCGGTGGTGTGGCGGATTTCCATTTCTCGTTGGGCCAATCCTTGCGGGGGCTGCGTCTCGCTCCAGTGGAGGCGTTCTAGCGTCTTGAAGAGGTGGCGCGGCAGTGAGACTGAGGGGACTCCACTCATTTCCTAATTGGGGACATGCAGGGGTCCTGGAGCCCTCCACCTCGGTTTTTGTCCCCCTTCCGTCGGGTGCACTTTTCAACGCGTCTCTGCGCCGGGTGGTTTTTTTTTTTAGTTGTCGCGAGTGGAGGCCGGTACGGAGATGTGAGCTTTGTGGAGAAAGAAGCTTCTTCGTCAACCACTTCTCTCATTCTTTGATTCACCCCGTCATCAGGCGACAAAGCGGATTGACCCATGTCACGCTCTTGACTGCCGCTCTTTCCTTCTCTCTTTTTATATATTCCCTGTCTCCTTCCCTCCTTTCCCGTGCACTTGCTCTTGTTGGCTACTCCTGTCCTTCTTTCCCCTTCTTCATCCCCTTCTTGATCGTCTCCTTTCTCGCAACCTCACCTCACCTTCGCTCAAGTTGGCATTGTTGCCTCCTCATCTTGGTCCATTGCTCGTTCCTCTCTTTGGCCTCGTTCAATCCCCCCTCTTGATTGCCCCTTCTTGGTACCTCTACTTCTCCACGGCACCTGCTGGGCAGGATCTACAACCGTTTGAAGCTTGCTTTTCTTGTGAAAGCCGCATTCTAGACCCTCAAGCTCCTCCTAATCTTCTTCACCATGGCCGAAGCCAATCCCGCTGGTACCGGAGCCCCTCCTCCTCCCGGCACCACAATCGTCACTCGTCCCACGATGAGTACCATTGCCGACAATGATGCTCCTCAGCCCGAGACGCAGCAGCAGAACGAAAAGTTCGACCCCAAGCGCCTCGCAAGCCTTGACATCCCGGCCCTCGACCATGCGCGCTCTCCCCCTTCTCCCGCCGTCGAAATCGACCCGGCCCTGTTCCGCCGCACGAATACGCTCGAGATGGAAGACTACTTCACCGGTCCCCGAGACATTGGCAAGCACTCCAAATGGCCTCTCTTCTTGCAGATGCACGGCAGCATCCTGCCCAAGATGATCCTGCCACTGCTCTTGATCGGAGCTTGGTCCACCGCCATCACGGTCATTTCGATGAAGGTGTACATGCTCAGTGTCGACTCGGTTCTGCTCACTATTCTGGGTTTCGTCGTCGGTTTGTCTCTTTCTTTCCGCTCTTCCACGGCCTATGAGCGATATGCCGAAGGTCGTCGATTCTGGGGGTCTCTCACCCTCGCCTCTCAAGCTCTCGGGCGCACGTTCTGGATCCATACGAAGGACGACCCGAACCCCGAGCGAGACAGCCGAGAGGTCATCATTGAGAAGCTCAGTGCCATGAACCTTCTCGTCGCCTTTTCCATTGCTCTCAAGCACAAGCTTCGCTTTGAGCCCTACTCCAACTACCCGGACATCCAGCACCTCATCGGCCACCTCCAGACGTTCGCCAAGAACGCCATTGATGCGAACCCCGACCTGCCGTTGAGCCGACACAAGAGCTTCTTCAAGTCGGTTGGAGAATATCTCGGCGTTTCCTTTGCTGCTAGTAACCCCCGAAAGGCCCTCAAGCGCACCACGCGCCACCTCGGCAACCTGCCCCTCGAGATCCTCAACCACGTCTCGGCCATCCTCGACAAGTTCGTCGCCAACCAGCAGCTCACGGTCCCCATGCACCAGACTGTCGCTTATAACCATATCACCATCATGAACGATGTCATGGTTGGGTGCGAACGAATTATCAACACGCCTCTGCCCATCGCTTACACCATCGCCATCAGCCAGATCACCGGTGTTTACGTCGTTCTCCTCCCTTTCCAACTTGTCGGCAAGCTCGGCTGGGTCGCCATCCCCGCTACCATTGCTGCCGCCTACATCATCTTTGGCCTTCTCTTCATCGGTCAAGAGATTGAAAACCCCTTCGGAATGGATGTTAACGATTTGCCGCTGGAGAATTTCTGTGACCAGATTGCTACTGACCTGGATATCATTGCGGCATTTGACAGGCATGATAGTAACAGCTTCGTCTTCTCTAAGAAGAACATGCCGTTGTATCCCGTCAGCTCTGCATCCGCTGGCGAGTGGATGAAGCGCAGCGACGAGAAGCTCCGCGCCACTATCAAGGAGAAGCCCCAGATTCTCTTCAACTGGCGCCGAAACATCATCGATAGGCAAGAAGCCGAGCTTGCGGCCAAGAAGCGGCACGTGTCGGTTAGGAAACCAAAGGTCGCCCCGACGTCATCTAAGCCGGTCCAGATCGCCGAGGTTCCCGAGGACGACGACTCTCAGGACTACATTCCCCCAAACGTCAACAAGAAGCCGACCCAGCCTAACACCACCCCCGGTGACCATAACGTCTGAGGCTGGAGACATGTGCTCTGTTTGCGACACCAATCATAATTCATCATTTCCCTCAAATTACAACGAGACGTGTTACAAAACCAAATGGCGTATCAAAATTGGCAAAAATATTCTCTACGTTATCCTGTTTTCTTCCTTCTAATTACTGTGAGCAATCTCGAGGTTCACGTGCCATCAAGGGTTGTCGGATTGAGCAGAGGGGCTCGGCATATATCATTGGGGATTCGGTTCAACATGGCGTGCATTTATTTCTGGTCGGACTATTATCAATACCAAATGGGATCCATCGCCTTTCACTTTTCGTTTGATTAATGCAGGGACGAACTGTGATGTTCTTTTTAATTATGCGCTTGGTTTGACCGGCAGCAGTTTGCTCGGCCATTAGTGCAATACATGTCAATATCCATCTTACCGCTTACTCTATATTCGTACATGGTTTTTCCAGAAAAACCCTTTCTCACTGGCATGACCCGTTTATCCCTTCTCGAGTCACTTGGCATATATGTCATGCCCGCCGGGATCTATATAACCAATGACGAGGCGGTTTGCAAAGCACACGTCACTCAACATGTCCAACCCGACTCCATCTATGAGTCCTCGTCTTCTTGGCCATTCTTGGCAGCCGGCTTATCCGGTAGATAGTTGCATCCCACAGTGAAGGCGGCAGCGAGTGGGATCAGAATCACCCATGCCAGGTGGCCGCCAAAGATCTGGCCCCTCACGCCGACGGCGTAGACGGCCGTGGTGGCGCCGGGGACGAGGGCCCTGATGCCGCTGGACAGGGTCAGGGCGAGGGCGTTAAGGGTGCCGAGGACGCGCGGGCTAGGCGATACGTCGTTGAGGGCGAGCTGCACGGCGATGAAGGCCATTGCCACGCCGGGGGCGACGACGGCGACGACGGGGCCGAGGGTCCAGAAGGCGGCCATGGAGGACGGGGTGTCGGCGCGGAGGAGCTGGTTGAGGACGACGTAGGAGGCGAAGAAGAGCGGATAGACGTTTGCGCAGGCGCGCATGACGCCGTTGGTGCCCAGGCGTTTTTGCAGGGCCGGGAAGGCGAGGAGCATCCAGGCGGATTGGCTGGCGCCTTGGATGGCCATGAAGACGGAGATTTGGCTGGGGGTCAGGCCGGCGCCGCCGAGGCGGACGGGCGTGAAGAGGACTACCGGGATGAGGGCCGTGAAGGCGAAGGCGAGGAACATAACGTGGCCGTAGCTCCAGAGGACGATGCCGACGCCGGGGGAGGAGAGGAGGTCGCTGGTTGAGAGGGGGGGGTCTTGGGGCTGGGCTTCTTCGGCCGTGGCCGTGGCGGAGGAGGAGGAGGAGCAGGGGGAGTCCGAGTCGCCGCCCTTTTTCGACTTGAGCGTCTCGTCGAGGAGGAGCGCGCACGCGACGAAGCTAGTCGCCGCGATGGCTCCCGTGACGAAGCCGGGCAGCGCATAGGGATAGTCGACGAAGAATCGCCAGCGGCCAAACACGCCCGGGTACTGCTCGGCCGGGCTGGCAAGGATGCCCCCGAGGATGGGACCCAGGAAGATGCCCAGATTCCCGAAGAAGGCGAACCAGCTAAACGCGCGAGCCTGGGTCTCCTGCGTGCTAATCTCGGCGATCATGGTGCGTATGACGAGGCTGCTCCCCGAAAAGACGCCCGCGAGGCAGCGAAAGAGAAACATTTGCCAGAGGCTCGTGGACAAGCCGAACAAGGCCGGGCCGACGACGGTCCCCGCGAGGCTGTAGAGCAGGACCGGTTTCCGGCCGATGCGGTCGGCGAGGCGGCCCCAGGCGACGAGGACGACCATTTGGGTGGCGGAGAAGAGGGACTCGATGAGGCCCGAGTAGAAGCCGACGTCGGAGGCGGGCAGGCGGCCGTTGGCCTGGACCATTTGCGCGATGAAGGGGAAGATGCAGAAGAAGGCGACGGGTTCGGTCATGCGCGCGTAGCAGAGGAGGAAGAGCTGCTTCTTGGGGAGGGGAGGGGAGGAGGCATCTTGTGTGAGTGTTGAGGCTTCTGTGTCTTCATCTGGGCTTGCGCTGGAGAGGAGGGCAGTCGTCTCGGAGGGTTCGCGGCGGGTGTGGTTCTCGGGACTTGGGGACCGCCGAGAGAGTGTCAAGATGAGGTTGAAAAGGGTGGGCAGCATGGTGGTGTGGCGGACTCTAGTCTTTCTCAATTGGCATGCTGGAAGGAGTAAGATGCAGTGTGTTTGTGGTCAATTGATGGAAGCGATCTAAGGACGACGGCGCGATGGCCAAAGAATGGGAAAGGAATGTTGGGTTGACTTGACTGCGATAATCGATACGCCCGCGATGTTGAGTGAATGTGGGGGAGATGAGCGGCGAGGCTGGTTGTCGATGTAGGGTAGCTGGCTTTGGACCCTCAAATTTTACACCTTCGTGCTCGAGGCACGGATACTGCGTAACGATAGCAAGTGTGATTCCTCGAAATGAATAGGAAAGCCATATTTGAGCTACCGAATTCTGAATGTATACGTGGGCCTATTGACCCTAAGAAGATATTGTATACATCATTAAAGTCGCGTGCGCGTTATCTAAGTCCTATACCTGACTACCACATTAGGAGTTATCTCCATGGCTGGGTAGTTTACTGGTACATAGAAACAGACAATTCAAACAAAGACCTCCAAGTTTCAAGCTCGTACTAATACCTACTCATCCCTAATAAGATGTCGGAAATAGTCCCTCACGAAATACGCCGACCTCTTCGCCCACCTCGGCCTCGCAGGATCATCAAAGTCAACCCACGTCACGCCAAACCGATCCTCAAACCCAGCCGCCCACTCCCAATTGTCCGTAAACGTCCACCCAAAGTAGCTCTTGACCACGACGCCCTCCTGTGTCACCGTCGCAATCTCGGCAAGGTAGCTCTTGTAAAAGTCGATGCGGAACAGGTCCTCGAGCACATCCCCGGGACTTTTGGGCTTCCACTCGTTTTCCCCTTGCGCCGTCGTGCCGTTCTCCGTGATGAAGATGGGCGTGTGGTACCGCTCCCAGATCCAGCGGATCGTCTTGCCCCAGCCCCACGACGTCGTGCGCAGCCAGTACGTGTCGCTCTTGGGACCCCGGCTGACGCCCTTGGCGTTCTCGTCCAGCTTTTCCACGTTGCCCAGGTGGTCCGTCAGCTCGGGCGGCGTGTCCTTGTGCCGGATGTAAAAGGCCGAGTACGAGTTCATGCCGTACCGCTCCGAGCTCCCCAGCACGAGCCGGCTCTCCTCGGGCGTGAAGCGCGGCAGGCGTTCGCCCAGCTGAGCGCGCATCGACGCCGGGTAGTCGCCCGTCAGGTACAGCGGGTCGCCGAACCAGGCGATCTCGAACTCGCGCGCTCGCTGGGCGGCTTCCACGTCCAGGGGGTCGTCGACGTCCCACGGCTCCGACCAGTTGCCGTGCAGCGTCATCATGATGTGGCCCCTTTGCGTCGGCTGGAACTCTTTCTTGTACAGGGCGCAGGCGTGTGCATGGGCGAGCAGCTCAGTGTGCCCGACGACAAACGGCTCGGTGCTCGAGTCGCCAACATGGTTGCGCTCGCGGAAGCTCGACCGTCCAGGGGCGTGCACTCCGGCCGCGTAGCCCGCCAGGCTGAAGACGCCGGGCTCGTTGAAGGTGATCCAGTTGGCCACGCGGTCGCCGAAGCGCTCGAAGCAGACGCGCGCGTACCGCACAAAGTCGGGCACCAGCTGGTCCTTGTCGAGGAAGCTCCCGTAGCGGTCCTCGAGCGCCTGGGGCGTGTCCCAGTGGAACAGCGTGACGAAGGGTGTGATGTCGCTGGCGAGGAGCTCGTCGATGAGGCGGTCGTAGTAGGCGATGCCGGCTTCGTTGACGGGGTCGTCTTTCCCGCCGAGCGGGATGATGCGGCTCCAGGAGAGCGAGAAGCGGTAGGCCGTGACACCGTAGTCCTTCATGCGGGCGACGTCTTCCTTGTACAGGTCGTAGGAACGGGCGGCGTCGTCTCCTGTGCTGCCGTCGGCCACCTTGTTCGGAGTGTGGGCGAAGGTGTCCCAGATAGACGGGCCTCTGCCATCGCGGTTCCAGGCGCCTTCGACTTGGGCGGCAGCAGTTGCGTAGCCAAAGTGGAAGTCGGGAGGGAGAGCTCCTTTCAAGGCCGGGTCGAAGTCCCAGGCGGTAGCCATGATGTGCGGCAAGGCCAGGAGGTGTTCATGAAGAAGTATTCGTAGAATTCCCTTCTAAGTAGAAATCACCTTCACAGCAGTGGCCTGCTTCTTGAATCAACTCTGCCGGAATCGCTCCCGTTGTGCCATGATGATCCCCACTGCACCCCGCGCTCGCGATGCGGGGTCTGGAGGTGTGAGGCATTGATTCGTGGAAGTTTGGAGTTCTGGACGACGTCGTCGGATAGCAGGGCCGACGATGCGAGGACTTGATCAGGTGACTGCAGCTGTCATCAAAACTTGAAGAAGACGAAGACGTCGAGGAACTGACAGTCGAGGGACGCGATGGGGGACAGGAGAATACCCGTCGACGCTCGAGCAAGAGTTACACGAGACAAGCCGTTCTACGAACAATACCTCACCACCAGGTACCGGCAGCAGCTTCACTGGGCCTTGTCACCTTGTGAACCTGGCTTGCCGTCAGGAAAGTGCCAAGGCGGGGGGGCACGGCAGAGAGAATGGGCTGGAAGTCGGTATTGCAGAAGTCGTACGAGATGTCTCAGTCTTAGCCCGAGAATGCAATGGCTATGACCTCTGGGGCGTGTGTATTCCGTGCCTAAGTTTCGTCTTTGTTTATTGTTCCTTTTTCCCTGCCCCGGGAGAACAGATAGCACAGCAATGTCCAGAATGGGGAAAACGAAATGTCTATTCTCCATCGAGGCGGACCATTCACGCAACTGCCGACGTAGCCAAGATCGACAGCTCTGTTTTCCACTGGCCGTGACAGTCTTTATTTTGGCCTCTAGCAGATGCTGGATGTTCTAGACCTTGAAGCCTCGTTCTGCAGGTGCCAGTAAGTCAGCCCAGGTGTAACGCTGCCCCCTTGCGTTTCTTGTTTTCCCCTTGTGTTTCTGTTCTGCTCACCGCTACACAGCAGAAGCCAAGCCGTGGGAGACAAGTAAAAGAGAAGAGATGAGCTGCAGGGACACAAAAAAAAAAAAAAGAAAACGTACCGCGCCACCGGGATCCTGGGCTTGTGCCCTTTCCTTTCTTTTTCCTTCTCTTCCCCATCCCATCTTGATTAGACGAATAAGACCGGGATTCCATGGGACAAGCGGCCGACGGGCTTGGAAACTGGGAGAACACGCCCCCCCCCCTGTCTCTCTGTCTCTCCCAGCCCTGGAGACATTGTGATGCAGAATGCCGTGACTGACTGGACGCCAAAGTTCAACAACCGCATTGTCTCTCCTTTGGGGAAGATGAATAGATGAAAAAAAGAAAAAAAGAAAACAAAAAGAAACAACATGCCGGCTGTGACGTGATGCCCTCCCCGCCAAGCCCGGGCTCACCTAGTGCTAGATATCACTAATCAATTAATCTGTTTGGTTGTATGTGCTGCACCGGCTGCGAACCATCGCATTCCATACCCCCCCTCCCTCTCGATTCCCCCTTCAGGAACCCGCGTTAGGTGTTGGCTTGCTTTCAAGGATCATGGGCCCTAGGCTACTTGTTTTGATCCCGACGTGCCGGATCTCTCCTCTCATCGTGTGTACTGCCGACTACCACAATGGGCACAAGGCCGAGCATCAAAGCCAAATCTTTCTCTATGCTTCTCCAGTCTCCGCAGCGAAAAAAGTGGCTGACCGGATCGCCCACAGTCTTGGTCTCACTGACTTATCCGTCATGTTCTTCTCTTTTTCCCTATCCCTTTTCACAGCTCGGCTCTTACAGGGGGGGCAGAGGGGAGAGGCGTCTTCCATTACTCCTCGTGCCTCTCTCCTTTCTGAATCCTGACAGCATCTCTTTTCCTTTCTTTTTTTTTTTCTTTTTTCTTTTTTCCTCTCTCTTCTTCTTCATTCCATGTTCTGGTGTCTATCCGTACCTTCTTTTCTTTTACGCCCCCCTCTTCTAAAAAAAGTAAAATGAAGTAAAACCCCGGCCAAGAAGTGTAGCTGATTCGTCTCAGCTCCCAGCCCGCCCGGTGACGCTCATGTGCTCAACCTGTGGTTCACTTTTTTATCCCTCCTGCGTGCCCTATACCCAATCTGAAACTCTCGCAGACCGGGCAGAGGAGCAAAGTGTGCAGTCTGAGTGTGGCTTTGGCCCTGCCAGAGTGACACTTTTGGAATCCATTTTCTGACTGAAGGCCGAGCCAATTATTGTTCCCACGGGGTGAGTCGATACAAAAAAGTCATCGAGCTGGCCTTGAAGGGGGAGGGGGGCGAACAGGAGAAAGAGGGAGGGGGGGCTGACTGCTTCGGCCTCGCGGGTGTATCTCCATAACCAAGACGGAGGAGGGGTGGGAAGCGTGAATTTTCATGCTCGTACTCTTGCTGAGAGGATCCAGAAACGAGTATATATCGAGCGTCTCGCCCGGTGGTTGAGCTTCTTGTTGTCTTGAGAGCAACTCACAGCTTCGATATCACACATCTGCCTTCACAGCAACTCTACACCAAGCTACCAACTTTCAACTCAAACTTCTTTTCTCAACTCAGCCATGGAGGTCCGAGCCGACATTGCAGTCCAGCCTGCCCGCAGGATCCAGATCGGAAAAGGCATCATGCCTCCTATAGTCGTCCGGCTGGACGGCAACTGCATCGACGAGAACCACTATGTCTTTGCCATGCCCGTCCTGGTTGGGGCTACCACCAACCTGCCCGAGAACGCCCTCGTCGGGGGCGCCCTCACCGTCACCTCTGAGACGCCCCCGTCTCTGGGCTGCACGGCCGTCTTCGTCATCCCTAACCTCTCCATCTCGCGGGCTGGAAAGTACCGGCTGCGAGTTGACATTTACCGGGTCTCCTACGATGACCCCAACGGAGCCACCCTTCTGGCTCAGCTGCCGACCAACCGCATAACCGTCCGCGAGGAAAAGTGTCCCCCGCACTGTCCCAGTAAGTTCAAACCCCTTAGGATCACCCGGTAACTTTGACATGTCACTGACAGCTCCCCCCTGTTCCTAGCTCCCGAGGAGCAGGCGTTTATTAGGGCTCTGGAGGCGGCGAACATCCCCGTCTATACTTAAGACCCTTGATGCATGGGAAGTGGAGATGGTTACGGTTGGGACGAAAGGGGAACCCCTCGGACCGTTGCATAACCGTCTCTTAGACATGAAACGGCGGAATTAGGTAAACGGGAGGGAATGAAGTAGTTGATGGGGACATACTCAACAGTGTGTTCCTGGAGAAAGCCGGCAGTGGCTTATTAGAAAACTTGGCTTCCAGGCTTAGTCCCCGAGACCAGGCAGCATGCAGCAAAGGATCAGCATCTTACGGCTGGACGAGGCGATAGATGTAGATGGGCCCACTGGGCTCCCGTTGCTTTGAATTGAAGATGAGTCTGTTTGCCACCATTGCCTTCACGTTGTTCAGCTGCTCCCCCAGACCAGGCCATGCTCCCGTTTGCCAAGAGCTGTAACTGCTAGTTTTTTAATGATGTGTGCTTCAAAGTGGATAACGGGGTAGACCGATTGGCCTTTGGAGGCGATGAAGACGTGATGAGAGAGACTTGAGTCTAGATACATGCACATGCAGGCAGCACTATCTCGTAAATGTTCTGAGGACGTGGTGTACGCCCTCTTGCGAGTGACGCGACCCACGGCAAAGAGACCTAGAATGAAGTTGAAAATTGGTTTCCACGATAAGACGGCCCTTTTCGTTTATCGACGTCATCGTTCAAGTTGTTGCCTTGGACATCCCTCGAGCTAGTTTATCAACCGAACGAGATGGAAGCCCCTGGCACGTTTTCTTCCCCCAAGTCTGCCCGAGTCCCCGGTCAAGATAGCAACGGCAGAGTAATCAAGAAAACAAAACAAAACAAAAAAAACAAAAAGGGTTAGTCATCAGAGAAAAGGGCTTCCTCACGTGGCTCTGAATCACAGGTACTTCCCAACATGGATCTTCTTAGTTCCGCGGAATGCCATCTCGTCAAAAGACCATCTCAACTTCCATGTACCGGCCCGAACGAGACTACACTACGAGTCACTTAGGGGGGACCAAATATCCACCGTCGACCAGCTTAGCGGCATGTATGTCAGACAAGGCTTGAAAGGCGTCGTGACAGGAGCTGAGATTGAGGGTATTTGAGATCATGGAGTACCCGCCGGATGCCTCTTTCTCCTTAGGAGAACCGAAGGGGAAACCTCTTTATGAACAACTGAAAAGGCGCAGTCGTGAATGGGTGATTATGGATGTTTCCGTGCATTTGTGGCGTCCCGCGAAGCGGATTGTGTGTGTGTGTGTGTGTGGGGCCTGGTGGGCGTTGGGAATGGCCCCGATTGGTTCGAGTGAGACCTGTTCCCCATTGGCCGTGTTCTGTTTCTCGATCTTGGTGACTGGAGAGATCTGTTGAGATCGAGGCTGAAAGAGCATTGCATGACATGACATGGCATTTTTGCAGTGGATTGGCGTCTCGGAGGAAAAAGGCTAACAAGGACAAGGGGGAAGCAATCCGAGCCCATGCAGTTGGGGACGGTGACAGATGACGCTACAGGGGGGGAAGCGGGCACTGGAATCTACCGGCGTGGGACTGAGAAACATGGACTGACTCACTTAGAGAGAGGAGCTGCAAGCAGGAAGCCATCCGAGAGTTGAAACCCCGTCTTGGACACGGCATAGCCCGCCCTCCTCGTGCCAGGGAGAACGAAGGGGGGAGTGTGGCTTTTTTTTCTGTGGCTTGGGAGGAAAAAAAAAGCAAAGCAAAAACGCCCCTGTTTGTTGTTGCTTTGCTCTGCATTCTCGAGACCCATCCCAGAGAGACAAAAGTCGTCACTCCGAGCAAACATGCATATCTCCATCCACCAGACATGCGATTCTCTCCTTGCCCACCCTAGGTTTCTCCCATCGATTGGATGAGAGAGGCCCCGAAGATTTTCGGACCTCTTCGGACCCCCTCCCTGTCCATCTTTCTTTTTCACACCCCTTGAAAGCCCTGCCACTCCCTTTTCCACTTCTTCTGTATCTGTACGCCCCCCCTTCCACTCCGCCCATGTCGACGGGCACGAGACCTGGAACGATCGGAACCCCGAAGAGTGCACATGTTGCCTGACGACGGCATAATGCATTGTCCTGTCCAAAGGGAAAGGGCAACTGGACACGGTGTGGTTGTAGATGGGGCCACCGGGAGAGAAGAGACAACTTCGTTCAACCTACATCGGGGAGCCTGGACGAGGTCCGATGCTGAGGGCAAATGCTCCGCCAAAAGAGTGACTAGTCACTACGCAAGCCACCGACTGACACTCCTTCTAACACCCTAGCCGCACGGGAAAGGAGAAAGGGACGCGTGGCATCGAGCCCGCGATTCGTAAACTCGTAAATGCCAGCCAAAAACTCACCCTGCCTACCTGCCTGTCTACCCGCCTGCTTAGGTAGGTATCTTCCCACCGTCCTTTTCGCAACCTGAACTAAACGACTCCAAAGCCCCGACATCCCGTTGCCGTCCTCGACTTCTCCCTTGAGCTTCCTAACTACATACGTTACACAACAAACCCGCCTTGAGATTCCCCCCTTTTTTTGCTAGATACCCTCCGTCGGACGACCATTCTTCGGGTGGAGAGGTCTCCCCCTTCCCGCCCCCTCATGTTCGCCAAGTAAAAGAAAACGGTGTCCTTCGATAGAGGGAGAGGGGAAAACAGTTCGCTGAAACCGGGGGATCTGCCTCTAGGTTCAAAGTTAAAAAACGTCCTCGTTTCCCCCTCTTTCCCTTGGCCGCCGCCGCCGCCGCCAGCACACACGTCAAAGAGAAGGGATCCGGACTCCGGGGCGACTAAGGACGGGATGTTCCCAGTAGTCTAAGTAGGGTAGCGTGCTGAGCGTCGGTCTAAGGAATAGGGCCGAGAGGGCTAGAGGAGGACCGTTAGGGGGTGGGATGACCTAGACTCATCCGTTATCCGTAGGGAAGATGCACCGTTGCGGCGTACGTTGTGACGGCCGTTTTGATGACACTTGTTTAGTCGACTCAGCACGAGCTTTTGCCGGCCGGAAGAAGAGGAGTTCAAACTATTTATCTAGTGGAGCTTTGGGGATTTGTTGGCTCGAGTGGAGAAGCATAGTTTGGGTGTGGAGGTTGAGTTTGGGGCATGGCGATTCATAGCAATAGGAGACCCGATTGGTCCCTTGTGTCGTCGCGGACAAGTGTATGTAAGAACACAATAAACATCCTTCGCACGAGACTCGCCCACCTGAACCTTGACGCCGCTCGTCAATAGTCTCCTTGCTTTCGAAACACCTCGCCATCGCCGGGTACCTGGAAATCATGCTTCCAAGTCAAGCAAGCCATCTCAACCTCCCCGCCCTCGAGATCTTCACTCGACGGACAACCAAACTTCAATACGAAAAAGTCCTTCGGATATCCGGGCAGTCTGGCCCGCTTCGCGCTCTCGTCAAAGTCGAGCCACCAGAAGAAACTGTCGGTTTGATAGGCTTGGAGGCTGAACGTGGTGTTTTTGTTTCCCATGTAAGACACTTGAACCTCGTCGTTTGTGTCGGTGATCTCGAGGAAGTAGTTTCCCATGGAATTGTAGTAACTGCCTGTGTAAGACGAGAGAGAACCAGGTTGCCATGTTGTTTTGCTGTCGGCCAACTCTTTGCGCACTTGAGCTACGCTCTGTACTGTTGCCTTTGAAGTCGTCTTGGCGAGTTCGACATACTCCGTCGAATTAAACTCGCTTCCCAAGACAGTATCGACAACAATCTGACCGATAAGCTTCATAGTATCAGTCAAGCCAGCCGAGTTCCCGAGCACCACCACCGCCGTGGTGCTCTCAGGCAGAAGCATCACGTAGGCCACGTTCCCCACGAGATACCCCTGATGTGTGAGCGCCAGCTGCGACGGCGACCCGACTCCCAGAGCGGGCGCATCGTACGTGGCCCCAAAGTCGAGCTTGGCGGGGAGTTGGGCGCGGTACCAGCCCGACGCGTAGCCGTACTCGCAGAGGCTGCTGCTGGGGAGACCAATCTTGCTCCGGAGCAGCTGGGGGGCTTGCTTGAAGGGGTTATCGGGTATTGACTGCGCGACCTGGGAGTTGGCAGCTTCCATGAAGGCCTTGTAGAGGACGAGGAGGTCGCCGACGGAGCTGCGGACGGCGCCGGCTGACCCGATGAACGTGTCTTTGCCGGTTCCCCATGTTGGAACCTCGTATGATGATCCGTCTTCCAGGGCGACGTACGACTTGGCCGTGTTTTCGTCAAGGGGATCCCCGGCGTAAAAAGTCCTGTTCAGGCCCAGCGGCTTGATGATGCGCTCGTGGAGAAGGTCTCTATACGTCCGACCCGATACCTCTTCGAGAACTTGGCCGAGGGCCTCGTATGCGATATTATTATAGTCCAGTTCAGTGCGCAGGGGGCTGATTGTCGGAACATTGCTGATAATCGGAATCGCCTGCGACCGAGGCAACACGGCCTGGTTGTCCCAGCCAAACCAGTAGTCGTCGTACGGCGCGAGCCCAGTCCTGTGGTTGAGGAGATCCTCGACGGTGATGTTCGCCTGGGCGTCGTCCCTCTGAAAGGCGGGAAGCACGTCTCGCAGCTGCGTGGTGAAGTTGAGCTTTCCCTCGTCGACCATGATGCCGACCAGGGAGGCCGTCATGGCCTTTGTAAGCGAGCAGATGAGGAAGCTCGTGTCGGCGTTGGGCGGGAGCTGGTTTGGAACGTCTCGGAAGCCGTAGGATGTCGTGTGTATGACTTGGCCGTGGTGTAACACGCCGACGGAGAGCCCGGGGGTGCTGGTGATGTTGGCGATTTGCACCAGCAAGGGGCCGATGGCTTCTAGAGATGACCTTAATTGCCTGAGAGTGTTGTATCCGAATCAGCAGTAGTTATTGGAGGTGAAAGGGCTAGAAATGATTCTTACATCTTGAGGTCGTGATGGTCCTCTCTGCATGCGATTTGATGCCGTCGTTGTGGCTTGGACGGCCAAGTCCCTGAGCGTCTGGATACGCAAAAGATATAGGGATTTATCTCCGAGAAGAAGCCCTTGGGCAATGCTACCGTTGGCAATATATGTCGCCCAGGGCCTGAACAATCTTACTTGCAGACGGAATCTGCAGGTGTGATATACTCGAAGCAACAGCCACGAGGCGGTATAAATTACTTGTACAACGCAAGATAGATGGCATGTCGCAGGTTCTCAATGTTTTCGAGCACATTACATCATAATTAACTCAGGAATTGATGGAGCCGTTGATGACGCTCATGAGGGGGATTGTCGTGATTCACAGCTTGGATGACTGGCACTGGGTATCTAGAGACGCCAAGATGAAGATGGGACTCTCCTCAAGAACGGATCTTATGAAGTTGGACAAATTCAATGATTGTACGACATTTTAATGCTTACTGAATCTCGGGAGACGAAAATATATGCTCAATTATTGTCAACATCGCGTCAATCGAGAGACCTACCAGGAACCTGAGCTGAAGCATGACGTCGTCGCTAGAGAATCTTCATTGAGAGTTCAATTAACAGATTGAGAGAGTTTTCACGGGGACATTTATACCTTGATCTTTAGCCTCCTATGGTCTAGTTGTTCCACTACGTATAGTCCACGATGCGCGATCAGTTGGGACATGGGAAGTTGCCGGATTTCACCCCCAACATGCCCGTGAGGAAATTGCCGCGAGAAACACTCACCGATTGATTAACACATCTCACCAGAGAAACACCTTGCTCAAGATCGCCTCCATCGTGAGATGCCACTATTCTTCGGCAGATTTGTGAAATAGCAGCTGCTCGGCCCGTCTGGGTGAACACTCGACTGCAAGGCTGAGTCGAGCTAGAGCAAAGCAGAGCAAGGTTATAACAACCGTTGTCACGCTCATAGTGTACCTCAGAGGCATGAACCCATATTTTAGGTGTTGTCACTTGAGGTGCGACAGTTTGTCATTGGTGCAATAATGCTCAAAGGAAACAATGGTTGTGCGTGTTACCTCCTCAAGCTCAAGCACCTCCCAGTCACATATTTTTTGCCCGACTGGCATGAGCAATTTGTCTCAGATACAGCCTCAATTAGAAGCAACGTAGCCCAAAGGGAAGAACCGACGCTGATGGCATTGTCCAACAGTCAGATGAAGCGAGAAGCATATGCACGCAAGCGGGAACATATGGTGGTCGTTGTTCAAGTCGGACAAGGAACGTCCCGTCGTCTCGGAAACCCGTCGATGAAGACGACCACTCTGGAGATGCAACGGCAGCCGCGATTCGACCTGAGGCTCGTCGTCCCACCGAAACGACGGGTATCTTCCTTGTCGAAATGCCACCTTTGACACGTGTGACGTGTCCACGCACCCGGCCGAGAGGACGACTTTTCGTCTTTCCGGCCGTGATTCTGTATGAAGAAGAAAAACACGACGTTTGTCAACGTGTGTACAGAACGATGCTGTGTATTGTTGGCTCGGTTGGCTCGGTTGCAGCCCCCAAATGGGCTGTTGTTATTTGGGCCATGGCAGCACGACCTGGAAGAGATGAGACGAGAAATTGACGAGAGAACAGAGCTTGTGCTGTGCAACCGTGTTCCCTCAGGCGAATAAACGAGAAATTGGGCAAATAGGGTTGCCTGGAAGCTTGATGGAAGCTTTTGCGGGCGCCAAGGGAATCCCTGTGAGGTCCGGTTTAGGATCTGGGTTTGTTTTGCAACTGTGGGCATGGTTAGCATGAGGTAGAGAATTTGCAAAGAGCCAGGCCCATCAAGTAGAAAGAAGTTTTGTGTCAGCTTGAACTGGCAGGAGGCCAATTCGCGAGCCTGATTGGAAAGGATGGTTTGGTGAAACGAAACCGGAATAAGAAGGCGAGGAAACGGTCGGGGGAACTATTGCGAAGATTGTGACACACACAGTTCCTGCGTGTGGTTGCCTCAATTTCCCAACCGTTTCTTGGCACAGCAGAGCAAAGCAAAAGTACTCCAGAGGACCAACCCTACTGTGCGAAGTATATGTTCGCATCACGGAGTACGTAGGCACTGTTGGCAAAACCGGCTGTCCGACCTCGCGCACAGATGCTGCATTTCAGATAGAGGGGGCAGTTTTGAACAAGAAGAGGAAACGGCCGATTGCGCCTCTCACCGGCTCGAGCCTCGGAGCAGCTGGAATGCGCTCGTGGCGTGTCAGGGGAATCTGCGCCACTCTTGGTCTTTTGACTATACAGATAAAGGTGAGCTACTACGGACTACTGTACGAATAAAACCCGAAGAGATGCCTTTGACTTTATCGCCCTCGGCCATATCTCGTTTGGTGCCTGTCGATCGGCATACCCCTGTTTCCATAATTAATGTGAGGGCCCTTGACTTGTGCGCTGTGACGGCATGAGTGTCGCTCCTCATCCCGGCTAATTTGCCTCTCGGCGGCATCTTCTCAAGAGCTGTCTGGTTCAATCCTTTCTTTAGCTCTCTTGCCATCCTCATGATCTTCAGGGGAAAGGCTGCATACCCGCCGGGAAACAGTCCAAGAAACAGTCGAATCACCAAAACCTTGCGTGATGGTTGCATTGCACCCAAAAATGGGAGCACAGAGGACCGGTTCCCACGTGTCTCAGCTAAAAATGCCACAGAGGAAACAAGCTCTCTCCCGCCAATGAATCCTCGCTTGTCGGGGTCCGCGGTGCAGCGCCCCTTGCAATCTCTGTTCATCCAAGTTCGCTGCCATTCTCTCTTGTACGTGCACCTCTTCTCATGCCAGCATCCGACTCCCACTCGGCCGTTGCTTTGCTGGCCGCCTCTTGTTATTCTGAATGTGGAGAGATGCATTCATGGAAACGCCCACAACGAGGCCCCATCTTTCCCTCTCCCCCCGTGAAAATGACGATATGGGGAGGGGACCGAGAGAGTTCTTGACGGGGGCTGTCGACTGGGATGAGTCCTCATCGACATCCCATGGCTTTGTATATAGATGTTCGTTACCCGCCGAGCTGCTGCCCTGACCGGACTGTCGAACCCCCATTGTTGTCCGTCTTCTCTTCTCACCTCCCCTTTCACTGCTTGCTCATCTCATCTTCTCTCTAATATACCTTCACCATGGTGCGTCTCGGGTTGGTCGCGTCGCTCTTTGCGGCCCTGGCCAGTGCCGTCAGCATGGACAGGGTGAAGGCCAAGCAGGGCTTCAATCGTCTGCCCGGCGCCTACATCTTTGAGTTTGACGACGAATCTGTGAGTTGATCCATCTCCTGATACACTTGTCTCACTGACACCCCCAGGACCGAGCAGAGTTCTTTGAAAAGGCCGCCGCCGACGGAAGCACGAGGCTGGAATTCGACTACAAGCTGTTCAAGGGCGCCTCGATCCAGTTCAAGGACCTCGCAAAGGCAGAGGACCTGGCCAACAAGATGCTCGACCTGCCCGTCGTCAAGAACTTTTGGCCCGTAAAGGTCTACGACATGCCCAACCCGCGCATCGAGTGGACGGGCAACTCGGACCAGGAATACGCGACCCTCGCGAAGCGTTCGGCCTACGACGTGGCAAAGGATACCTTTTCACCGCACGTCATGACGCAGGTCGACAAACTCAGGGCTGAAGGATACACCGGAAAGGGCATCAACATTGCCGTCATCGACAGTGGTGTAAGTCAAATACTGACCTTTGTCGTCTCTCATCCAGTCTAACCCCCCCCATAGGTCGACTATAAGCACCCTGCTCTCGGAGGCTGCTTCGGCAACGGCTGTCTGGTGGCTAAGGGGACCGATCTCGTCGGAGACGACTACGACGGCTACAACGAAGCCCAGCCCGACGACGACCCGATGGACTGCCAGGGCCACGGAACCCACGTGGCCGGCATCATCGCCGCCCAGGAAAATACAATGGGCTTCACCGGCGCCGCCCCGGACGTAAATCTCCACGCGTACCGCGTCTTTGGCTGCGACGGCTCGGCCGGAAATGACGTGCTCATCGCAGCCTTCAACAAGGCCTACGAGAACGGCGCCGACATCATCACCGCGTCCATCGGCGCCCCGGCCGGCTGGTCCGAAGAGGCCTGGGCCGTGGCCGTCTCGCGAATCGTCGACAACGGCGTTCCGTGCACTCTGGCTGCGGGCAACGAGGGCGACATGGGAATGTTCTACGCCAGTACCGCGGCAAACGGCGTCGGTGTGAGTGCCGTTGCTTCCTTTGACAATTCCCATACGCCGACTCTCCTAAATGTCTCGCACTACTCAGTCGACGGTGAGGGCAGCCACGAGTTTGGCATGATGGCCGGTGCCCCGGACGCCTGGAGCGGCGTGAAGCTGCCCCTGTACGCAGCCAGCTTCAACGTCAATGCCACCAACGATGGCTGTGTCGAGTACGACGACGGCGTCGATCTCAGCGGCTACATTGTGCTCGTCCGCCGCGGGTCTTGCACCTTTGTGGACAAGGCGTCCAACGCTGCCGCCGCTGGAGCCAAGTACATCATTGTCTACAACAACGAAGACGGTGCCATTTCCATCGACGTGACGGGCGTGACGGGCATCAAGGCGGCCGGAATGGTTACTTCGGCGACGGGCGTGAAGTGGGTTCAGCTGTTGAAGAAGGGCTCCGAGGTTGTGCTCAACATGTCCACCACGGCAAACCAAAAGGTCATGTTGATGGACTCGAAGAACAATCAGACGGGCGGCGCTGTCAGCACCTACACCTCCTGGGGTCCGACCTGGGAGATGGAGGCGAAGCCCCAGTTTGGTGCCCCCGGCGGTAACATCCTGTCGACGTATCCTCGAGACCAAGGCAGTTACGCCGTTCTTTCCGGCACGTCCATGGCCACGCCTCTCATGGCAGGCATCTTTGCGCTGATTTCGCAGGTTCGCGGCTCTCTCGACCCGGAACTCATCGATAACCTCCTGTCAGCCAATTCCAACCCCCAGCTCTTCAACGACGGTTCTGCCTACTACCGCTTCCTCGCTCCCGTGCCTCAGCAGGGCGCCGGTCTGGTTCGAGCCCACGACGCGGCCTACGCCAAGCTCCTGCTCAGCCCGTCGAGCCTGTCGTTCAACGACACGGACAACTTTGTCGAGTCGCGCAACTTTACCCTCAAGAACACAAGCAAGAAGGAGATTGAGGTTGAAATTTCGCACGTTCCCGCCGTGACCATGTACACTCTTATGGAAAACGCAATCTACCCTGACGGCTTCCCTGGCGAATTCGCCACAACGATGGCTACTGTCAAGTTCAGCGAGGACAAGGTCACCCTCGGCGCCGGAGAAAGCGTAACAGTCGAGGTCCTCCCCACTGCCCCCAAGGGCCTCCGAGCAAGCCGTCTCCCCGTGTGGTCTGGCTTCGTAGCCGTTAACGGAACCGACGGAACCTCGCTCTCCATTCCATACCAGGGCCTCACCGGTTCTTTGCACAACTCGACCGTCTTGGGCAAATCCGACACCTGGATCAGCAAGTCAACCGACGCGACCTTGAAGGCTGTCCCCGCGAACACGACCTTTACGCTCCCCAAGGCGGGCACCGTTGATCCCGTCGAAACGAACACGACGAGCAACGTCATCCCTCAACTGGTGTGGTATCTCGCTCTCGGGTCCGCCAAGCTCCGTGCCGACGTCGTCCCCATCAGGTCCAACTTGAGCTCCGGCTACGACGTGCCCAAGAACGGCAGCATCGGTCAAGTTGTCGAGTTCCCCATGCTGTGGAACCCCATGGCCACGAACACGCTTGCGTGGGCGGGAGAGCTTGCCGACGGCACGTATGCGCCGGCGGGCATGTACAAGATTGTGTATCGAGCCTTGAGGATCTTTGGAGATGAGAACAAGGCAAGCGATTGGGACAAGTCCGAGACGCCTGCATTTGGTATCAAGTACGCGTAGGATGCGTGCGAATAATCTGCGGGAAGTGTCGAGTTATCAAAAGGTTTGGTTGGAAATTCATCGGATCGGATCAGGGCATCCTCTCAGCTGGGCATTGTGTATAGAGAGACGGCATATAGCGTATCGCTTCTTTGTTGGCATAGTATTGCATGGTTTGGGGTCAGGTTATTGTAATTGGGTTGCTTCCTGGATATAGACTTAGCAAACAGGTAATTGACATAGAATCCAAATATTTATCCATCTGAGACACAATTGTGATTGAAAGAGTCATACCGGTGCACAAATGTCAAGCAGCCATAACTGAAGCAATCATGACAACGCGGGGCAATCTGGCGAGGGGTAACGGAGCTCGGAGAAACGCGGCCCCGCCTTGCCCCGCGCTAAAGCTCACATTTTGGCTGGAAGGTGCAAATCAAGCTCGGCGGCGCAGGGAAAGAGCCACCCACAGCACAGCAAAAAACCCTTGCCCACTTGAGTCACGCACCTGTGACTCGAGTCCATTCACACACGCTGGCGCAGATGCTCTCGCGCCGCTTCCTTTGTTTGCCCAATTTTCCTTGCTCTACTTCTCCTCTTCTTCGGTCCTTCAGTCCTTCGACTTCTCTCTCTACCCTCCGACCATCTTGGATCGCCCAGCAACGGCTCCCGTCACAACAAAGCACCCTCTGCTCTCAACGCTTCGGCCGACTCTACTCCACCATCATGGCTTCCGTCGACGGCGATGCGCTGGCCGCTCAGCTCCAGGCCCTCGGTATCGATGAGGTCAAGCGTTACAAGAACTGCTACCCCGACACGAACCCCGTCGATATCTACCGATCCCATATCACGACGCTGATGCACGAGGTCACGGGCGTTGATACTGCCATCATTTATCCTGCCGTTCAATGGACGCAGTCTCTTGATAAGGGCGATGCTATCGTCGCTGCCCCTGCTCTCCGTGTCAAGGGCAAGAAGCCCAATGAGCTTGCTGCCGAGTGGATTGCAAAGGTCAGAGTAGTGTGTCTTACATTGAATCGCCATTCTGACATGACGACAGTTCCCCGAGTCGCCCTTGGTCGAAAAGCCCGTCGCCAATGGCCCCTTCATCTCCTTCTTCTTCAAGCCTGGCCCTCTCACCCAATTCCTCATTCCCAACATCCGATCCAAGGCTGCGACATATGGCCAGAACCCCCACAACGGCCTCAATGACCCTACCGACCCAGCCTCGGGCAAGAAGAAAATGATTGTCGAATTCTCCTCTCCCAATATCGCCAAGCCTTTCCACGCCGGGCATTTGCGAAGTACCATCATCGGTGGCTTCCTCTCCAAGCTATACGAGGGTGCCGGCTGGGATGTTACTCGAATCAATTACCTTGGCGACTGGGGCAAGCAGTATGGATTGTTGGCGCTGGCTTGGGAGAAATGGGGCGACGAGCAGGCTCTTCAAGCTGACCCTATCAACCATCTCTTCAACCTCTACGTCCGCATCAACCAAGACATGGCACTTGAAAAGGAGGACATTGACGCCAAGAAAGCCGCCGGGGAAGACGTCACCGAGCTCTTGGCCAAATGCCTCGACGAGCAGGCCCGATCGTATTTCCGACGCATGACCGATGGTGATGCCGACGCTGTTGCGCTCTGGCGACGATTCCGAGACCTCAGTATTGTCCGATACAAGAAGACGTACGCCCGACTCAACATCGAGTTTGACGTCTACTCTGGAGAGTCTCAGGTTCCCGAGGCCGACATGGAGGACGCTGCCAAGATTCTCAGCGAGAAGGGCATTTCAGAGGACTCTAACGGAGCTGTGTTGATCGACTTCTCCAAGCATGTGCCAGGCAAGGCTGGCAAGAGCCTCGAAAAGGCCGTCATCCGCAAGCGTGATGGAACTGCTCTCTACCTTACCCGAGACATTAGCGAACTCAAGAACCGACACGACAAGTACGGATTTGATCACATGATCTACGTCGTGGCTTCAGCCCAAGACCTGCACCTTAAGCAGCTCTTCAAGACTATTGAGCTCATGGGCCGCGAGGACATGGCCAAGAAGTGCCAGCACATCAACTTTGGTCTTGTTCTCGGTATGAGCACCCGAAAGGGCACGGTCAAGTTCCTCGATGATATTCTTCGTGACGTCGCAGAGACTATGCACGAAGTCATGAAGAAGAACGAAGCCAAGTACTCTCAAATTGAGAACCCCGAAGCTGTTGCCGATATCCTTGGTATCAGCAGTGTCATGTGCCAGGACATGTCTGGCAAGAGGTTTGTGCCCCTAGTCAGCCAACACATCGGTTTACTAACACGCACAGGATCAACAACTATAAATTCAACATGGAGGCTATGACATCCTTTGAAGGCGACACCGGTCCCTACCTCCAGTATGCTCACGCTCGTCTCTGCTCGATCCGCCGAAAGGCTGGCCTTAGCGACGAAGAGCTGTCAAGCGCCGATCTCAGCCTTCTGAGCGAGAGGCATGCTACTGATCTGGCTCGCATCCTCGCCCAGTGGCCCGATGTTGTCCAGAACACGCTCAAGACTCTTGAGCCTACAACCATCTTGACCTACCTCTTCAAGATGACTCACGTCCTCAGCTCTAGCTACGACCATCTCCGAATTGTCGGCAGCGAACCGGAGCTCCAGAAGGCCCGTATGGCCCTGTATGATTCGGCACGAATAGTGCTAAGCAACGGCATGAAGCTGTTGGGCCTGTCGCCCGTGGAACGGTACGTTGAACCAATCCCAGTCTTGAAACGGTACTAACAATGTGTAGAATGTAAAGGATAGAATGTTGGATGACAGAGTTTATATGAAGATGGGTATGTATCCGTGTGGGCGCAACTGACCGACGGACCTTGCAAAGTGATGGGAATAGATGAGAGTACGAAAAGTGAAATTAATATACCCTACCACCTACCTTGGATTTGGGCCTGGCCCTGTCTATCCTGCAGTATGCGAACGAGCATGTTTATCCCATACCTGCTTTATGGTAGGGATTTTAGCTTGGTTCTCAACTTGACACTCTATTCCGAAGGTTCCCTTGCGACTGATGCTATCGATGGAAGCCCAATATTTCTTCCATCACAACAATTCGAGACATGGCTTCCACAATAACTGAAGACCACACTTTGTGCAACCAGCAATCCGACTTGACGGACCCTGTCAAAGGTCGGCCCAGGCGCATGCTACTGCAACCCTGGCAACATCGGCATATTGAAGGACGGACCACCATCAAGCCACCAACGAGTGACGTGACTAGGATTGCTCTTCGGCGGTCGGGTTGAAACGACGACTCACATGGTTCTTATAAAGCATGGCATGGCTGGTGCGTGAGCATGTCGTGTGGTGTTTTTGAGACTTTGGCCTTGGTCCAGTCGTGGCCGCTTTGTATTCTGCTGGCTCCCCGGGTGCAAGGGAAAGGAGATGTCGAGACAGTTTGTCAGTTGGAGGGTTACAGTCGGAGGTTGTTGCAAGACAGGTTCTGCAACCATGGTTCTCAGCTCCTTGGGACAGGAACCCTTTTCTGTTTGAGGAGGAGGGGGAGCATGGCGCGTTCAAGTAGGCACGCAATATGAGAAATGGCATGCTCGAGTGGAGTTGTTCAAGCGTAGGATGACTTGGGACGAAGTTTGCGTACGTAACGGAGGTAAGGTAGGTACGCTGAAGGAATGCGGCGAATCGTCGGCCAAGTATCCCAAGGCGAATAATTGTCGGACATGGATACGACTCCTTGTGGGTTTGGCAGGGGGGGAGGGGAAGAGAGAGATGCAACGTTGAGAACAGCCGGGATAGAGAAGAAGTAAATCAGCTCAAGACGGGAAAAGAGGCGAGGGAAAGGGTGGAGGCGGCCGGGATGCCGGGGATGGGTTGTTTAGTTGGAGCACGGAGAAACGAGACGGGAGCAGCCAACTTGGCGATGGGCAAGGGCATGGATTATGCCGGACATGGGGTTTTGTGGGATGGTGGGTTAGGGATTGGGCTCGGGTTCGGGATCTGGTCGTGTTGGTATGGAGTGGTGATCTGGTTGTCACAGGCAGACAGATGAGGCGTTCACGAGGTGATGTGGTGACTTGCATCGAGATTGTGGTTGTACCTGCTTGTATATACATTCTATGGGCTATTTCATATGCACATTCTATTCTACCTTGTCCCTTGTCCTTACAAGGTGAAGCGGAAACTCGGGTGCCAGTCGCCCATGTTCTTGCGATCCTCCTCGGGCAGGTTCAGGCGGCCGTCGCGCTCTCCGGCGGCGCGCTTCCTGTTCTCCCGCCACATGAGCACGAACATGGCGGTGGCGGCCAGGGTGCCCACCCACATCATGCCCAGGGCGGTGCCGTAGCCCGTCTTGTACAGCGGGCTCTCGTTGGTCAGGAAGATGTTTGCGCCGATGATGCCGGCGACGTTGCCCAGCATGACCTGGATGCCCGACCCGAAGGCGCGCTTCCAGTGGCCCGACAGGTTGTTCTGCAGCCAGGCCAGGCAGATGGGCGTGGCGATGTAGCCGCCCGCGTTGATGAGGAATACCGCCGCGAACTTGTAGTCGCGTGAGTGGCCGGTCTGCTCCAGGAGCATGGCGTACCCGATGGTGGAGATGCAGGCGCCCGCCACGACGAAGCTGTACCGGTGGCGCGTCCGGTCCGACAGCCACGCCGAGATGATCATGACGCCCGCGGAGAGCACGTACACAGGGATGGTCTGCACCTGGGCCTCCTTGGCGACCCAGCCAAACTCGAGCAGGATGGTGGGCATGAAGAAGGTGCCCGCGTAGCCCGTGGTGCCGATGCCCATGTACATGAGAGCGGCGAGCCAGATCTTCCAGTCGCGGAAGATGCGCCGGTAGGCGAAGCCGTTGAGCGTGTCCATGCGGCACTCGTCGCCCGTGTCGGCGGCGAGGCGGCGGCGGAGCAGGTCCTTCTCCTCGGCGCTGAGGAACCGGGCCTGCTCAGGCCAGTCGGCAATGACGAAGACGGCCAGGAGGGCGAGGAAGGCCGTAATGGCGCCTTCAATAATAAAGATCCAGCGCCAGGCGCTCATGCCCTTGTCGCCGCCCAGGCGGGCAATGGCGTAGGCGAGCAGGCCGCCAAAGGCGCCGCCGATGAGGGTGCTACAGAAGAAGAAGGACATGCGCTTCTGGAACTCATGGCGCTTGTAGTACATGGAGGTGACGTAGATGATGCCGGGGAGCACTCCCGCCTCGAAGGCGCCGAGGAGGAAGCGCAGGGCCACGAGGGCGCCGTACGAGTGCACGAAGCCCATGCACATGTTGACGATGCCCCAGACGAACATGAGGGAGGAGAGGTATATGGAGGGGCGGAACTTGTGGATGAGCATGTTGGAGGGGACCTCGAGGAGGATGTAGGGGATGAAGTAGACCTAAATTGTTAGCCCACCGACTTGGCTCATGGCTTTCTAGACCTAGACTCACGAAAAGAGCAATGTTGAAGCGGTTGCCCGAGAGGTCAATCTCCTCCGTCATGCCTTGGATTCTCGCATTGCTAATGTTGATGCGGTCCAAAAAGGACATCATGTAGATGATGAACAGGGGAGGGTAGATGCACAAGTCCAGCTTCATCACCAGCTTCCGCTCGGCCTTGGGGTCGATGGGGCCTTCCAAGGTCGGCGAGTCGGGCACATGGGCCTCGTCCGACACGGTCGGTGACTTTGTCTCGCTGAAGGACATTGTTGTGAGGGAGGGAGAGTGTGTGACAGAGAGGTACGGAGTGAGTGACAATGGTGACAAGAGACAGGGCAGGGGGATTAATTAGAGGGGTAATATATCGCGAGGCGAACGGTTCCGTGGGTTGGAGTGAAGATCAACTTCGCCTCCAAAGCAGCGAGAACCAATTGTAAATCTTGACAGAACAGGCTTACTGTTACCTCGAGGGGAACCAGGTAGCACAGACTGCACGACACGAAAACGCTCGACGAGGGGTGTTTGGGATGTTGTGGTTGGGGATGGGGGATATTAAGGGAGGAATAGCCTGAAGCAAAAAAGGAAAAAAGAGGAAGGGGGCAGGAGACTCAATATATCGATGGACAAAGTTCGTTTCCTCTCGAAAATGGCAGCACACGTCGACGAACAACAAACTAATGGGCCAGGGGCTTGCTTGTCTTGCCTGTCTTGCTTCGACGGGCCAACGGTCGAACAGAGTGACACCCCCGGCCTTGCCTGCTGCATGAGCAACGGCCAAGAATACACCGTCCACCGGTTTCGCCTCAGCGCAAAACAAGGGGAGAAGAGGGGAGAGGGCCTTTGGTGAACCTCATTCCTTTCCCAAACCGGCAACGGGCGACTTCTCCTCGACGAACCATGTCGAAATATTGGTTATCGGAGCGGTCGTTAATGGTCTCTGATCTCCCGATGAGGAAACTAACTTGTAGAGAGAGAGCCGAAGCAGACCCAGTATCGGCCGAGCTGCAACAGAGAGGGGGGTGTGGTTCAGGCCCAGGGCATCCGTCCATGTCGTATCAGGAATTGGGAGAGTGCTCGTTCAGCCGCAAGGGCACTTTGACGAGAGTGCTGAGAGAGAGAGAGAGAGGGGGAGAGATTGGGAGATCAGGGCGGAAAGAGAAGCCTCCTTGGTGGAGTTGGGTGGGTGGTGAGTTGTGGGGGAGAGGGGATCGTCAAGCTCCGGGCGAGGGATTCGAAAGAGCTACCGTAGGCGAAGGGGGAGGGATTATTTCGTGTGTGCTTCTTTGCTCTCTCAGCCAGCAAGTAAGATGCGGAAGAGACGCATGTCCCCCGAGAGATTTGTGTGCGTCGGCCTGCTTTGCAGGGGACCCCGGGGAACCCGAGAGAGTAACAAGAGCGGGAAGCAAGCATATCTTGTTTTGGCCTCGTTCCTCGAGACGGACCTGAGAAAAGAGCTGACGAGGATGCCCCCTGGTTGCAGGTCGATGGGGAACAGCAGAGGAAACAGAAACACAAGAGTCGACTGTCATGCATGACGCATCGTCAACCGGCGATAGGCTCTCGTCCGAGACGGGCTGCACCAGGCGTAGGAACTTGCGGGCATCAACGGCCGTGGAACTCGCCTCCCCTCCCCTCCCTCGAACCATGGCTAGCACGCAAGCGGCCGCAGTCCCCATTCAAAACTCACTGGGATTCTCTTGTGACGAGATAGGCAAGATGTGCGCGAGTGAGTGAGTGGTTGCAGCACGTGGCGTATAACTTCACATCCAGCCAGGCCAGGCCCCCCTCGACAATGAAGATCCGGCCGAAAGAGAGGCTTGCGGAAATCCCACAGACGAGAAAAAGATCGGCGGGTGACATTGTATGCGACCCGGCTCGACACTCGGTTGAATTCTTGTTGCTGCTATTGGGCGGTCAGAGACAACACAACGTCGTAGAAGGATCAAGAAGCAAAAAAGCAAATCATGTTTCGCACGCCACCGAATAATTGCCGTTCGACGTAGCATCAAACAACATTTCTTTCTCTCTTCCGTCGCACACACTTCGGCAATAAGCAAAAAAGGTGTGCAGCGCGTCGTTGTCGTCCGATACAAGGTCCCCCCTCCCATGTAGAAGACGCAGCTCCGTCCGCCTCTAAGTCTTTGTCAGTTCTGGTCCCAAACCGAAACAAGTTAAAACGAAGGCTTCCGTTCCGTGCCATGTACCGGCCGGATGATTTCTCTCGAAGCCGTCTTAGCGGCCGCCTTTCCCGTCCGTCCCCCGTTGGAGCCCGGACCCCGGATCCCTGAGAAGAGAGAGGGCTGTTTTGTCCAGGGGACATGCCAAAGAAGAGGAGAGAGAGGAGATGGAGCGTGTGTCTGTCACGGACCAGCGGGAAAACATGGCTGTTCTCGTATGTGAAAACAGACCAAGTACATAATAACAACCCGATAGGAGAAAGGCCGATTGCTCATAAACTGACGAGCATCTCGAGACTTTTTCTCACCCCCTTTCCCCAGGACGACCAGAAGGCCAAAACGCTGATCTTCCTCCCTTTCTCCCCCAGTTTCCACTCGCTCCCGAAGGTCCCCCCTCCCTAGAATCTCAGAAATCTCTCTTGTCGATCAGCAACAAAAGAGACGTCGTAATTTAGTGTGGCTTCTTAGTGCGGCTTTTCGCTTCGGATGCCCGCCCCCCCATGCAAAACGGGTTTTTCGTACAGAGTACATAGCTGGGCGAATCAAGTGCCGCACCACCGGGACTTACAAAGATGTCCCAAGACGACGACCAACAGTCGAAGCAGGGTCTTTTCTTCTCAACGCCCGAGCCGAGATTGAAGTGGCGAGACAGAAGTTTCTCAGTACCCTCCTCGGGACTCGACAACCAACAACCAACAGCTCAAAAAGCCAACATGGGCATCTTAACCCGGCCATCCATGCCCCCCTCCCTCCCATGATGCCCGGGGTCCCGCAGAGATGCAACCCAAGGCAGGGTCCTCTGCCCTCGCTGCAACTTCGACCATGAGCAAAAGACGTGATTTGAGCAACGGGCACGGAGAGGTAGTACGTAAACTACGCGTTCCAAGTGTCCATTGACCAGCGGGTATCCCTTCTTCGCCGACCGGCCCCCTTCCCCTTGCGCTCCGTCTGTGCAGGCAGCGTCGAGGAAAAAACTGATGAGAAGCAGAAGCAGATCTCGCGTGATGCAACTCCAACGCCCGTTGAGGAAATGACCTGCAAAGCCCATCTTCCAAAGATGTCTCGAGAGGTGTATTTCGGATCAGAGCACAGACTTTTGGTGGGCAGTCAAAAAATACCAGCCTGTCGACACCCAGGTTACGGCACAGCGAGGCCCCTTGAGAGAGAAGGGCAAACCACGGCGTCGGGAACCTAGAGGCAAACCAACAGCCAAGGTCGCTTCCGCCCATGGCACGTCCCGAGGGAGGGAAGTGAAAAAAAAAAAGAGCGCGCACGTATGCAGCCCGTTTCGACAGGGCCTAGACAAACTCTCGGTGTGGACGGAGACGACCCCCGGGAGATCTCTCTCAGTGCGGCCGCGCCACAGGCATATTCGTACCTACAGCAAATACCCTCTGTCTCTCTGAGAGCCAATATCCTTCCCCCGTCTCGTCGGGCGGCGCGGCACCTGAATCTGGTTACCTTGACGAGAGGCACAGGACCGGCATTTGAAAGGGAGGGCAATCAATGCCAACCCGCCTCCTCCTTGGCAACGGCCCTTCTCCTTCGTTTCCCGCAGTTGCCCGATGTCAAAAGCAATATGGGAATCAATTCTTCGACATTGGCGAAACAACAGACTTTCTCGCTCCCGTCTCAAAGAAAAACGACACGGGCCGGGGACAGAACTGAGAGATATACTTTAACAAAGTGTCCACCTTCCGTCACGGGAGAGATCGTCCTCGGCCGGAGAAGAGCGCATAATTCACGAGTTTCTCCAATCAGCCAGAGATCCAACCACCCCCCCTGGGAGCTTGTCCAAAAAGCAAAAAGACCGGCCCCGGGCTCATCATCTGCGACCTCCGAGGCACCTCCGTGATGACCCAGCACCCAATTCTGAAGCCTGAGAGGCTCGCATCACGCATTCATATCCCTCCCGCGTACCTTGCGTGGGTCGTCCATTGGTAACCATACGCATCACGTACTCTCCCTCCCCTGGACAAGTGGATGCTTTCGTCTCGGGCCCCTGATGATGTCTCTCCCGGCCTGCAACACCATCGTGGTGAGTTATTGCAGCCTGCATTGCTCGAACCACTGTGGCCCTCTGGTTCCCGGATCAAAATGGACAAGGATGGGCCCGGCTGGGAAACATCCCTCTCCATCGAAGCTCCTCTGCGAGCCGGTGAGGCGAGCCGCCGTGGGGGAGTCTGCGGGCAACAAAGGCGCAAGTACACGTACGTACTCGTTGCTTTCTGTCTGCATTCGACCGAGCATGACCTGGGTCCCGTGTTTGTCGTGGTGAGATTGGGCCCGTCGCCGTATATCAACTCGAATGTCGTCTTCCCGCCCGTGGCCCGCGTCTCTAGGAACCCGTTGCCCGGATTCCCCCTGCATCGTCTGTTCGCCTCACCAGCCTGTCGGTTTTTCTGACAAGGAGCTTTTGCTGCATCCTTTCTCCTTTCCGGAAGATGCGTGATCCCATCCCATATATCTTTCCCAGCCCCGACGACAACCCTTCTCTACCTGCGGCCGACCCCCGGACGAAAAGAGAGAGCGCCCCGTACGGGATCAAACCAACTTTGATCAAGCCAACATGTCAACCGGAACCTTGGACCCCGACGCCAACAATGCGCACATGCTCTACATTCCCATAGCCATCTTTGGCGTCTTGTGTCCTTTGCTGACCATCATAAGAACATGGTCGCGGTTGAGGAAGGGAGGCCATCTCGGCGTGGATGACTATGCCATCATGGCGTCGTTGGTGAGTTTGAGACGACTAGTCGGCAAAGGCTGCTTCTCTGACAGCCTCCCTTTAGGTCTTTGCCCTCTTGTCCAGTGCAATGGAAATTGCTTGTAAGTAACTTGACAAGCCCGACATCGTCAGAGACTTACTCGTCGCAGCATGTCAGTTCGGATTTGGTCGACACATCAAGACGCTGAAAACGGCAGACAAGATCGAAGCTCTCAAGGTGCGTAACGTGCAGCCTCTCGACGTCCCGGTCCTAACAGCCAACCTCTGCAGTACTTTTACGTATGCCAGGTCACGTACAAAGCCTCCATCAACTTGACAAAATGCTCCATCGTGTTTCTGTACCTCCGCATCTTTAGCAAGATCCGGTGGTTCAAGTGGCTGTGCTGGTTCCTGATCGTCTGCGTCTTCTCCTACTGCATCGCCTCGGTCATTGCCACCATCTTCCAGTGCAACCCCATCCAGAAAGCGTACAACAAGGCCCTCTCCGGGACGTGCATTGACAGCGGCAAGTTCTGGTACGCCAACGCCGGCTTCTCCATCGCCACGGACCTCATCATCCTCTTCATGCCCATGGCGCTCGTCTACCAGCTGCAGATCCAACGGGCGCAAAAGGCGGCTCTTGTCATCGTCTTTGCCCTGGGGGGGTTCGTCGTCATCACGTCGTGTCTCCGAGTCGGCACCATCGACATTGCCTCGACGACAAACGACACCACCTACGACATCAGCTCGACCATGTGGACCATCATCGAGATGAACGTGGCCATCGTCTGCGCCTGTCTTCCCATGGTCCGACCCATCATCGTCAAGCTATTCCCCAAGCTCATGCCCAAGAGCAGTAGCAACAACCAAAAGTACGGCTCGGCGGGCTATGGCACCAAGTCCTTTGCCCACAGCCAGACCGGGGCCAAGAACGAGTGGATTCAGATCGATGGCAGCAACGGGATCCCCATGAACAACGTCAAGAAACCAGGTTCCACCGGCAGCGAAGAGAGCATCTTGGGAGCCACGGTGCAGAGCGGACCGAGCACTGGGACAGACTGGAACAACCGCCCACAGCAAGACGACGGCACCATCCAGAAGACGATGCAGTATAGCGTCGAGTATAGTACTCAAAAGTGATTTGTCGGGAGGGTTGGCTTGGCGCTCCGGGAGGAAGATGTGAGCGTGGTTACGATTATTTGTACGGACATGGTCGGTGATAGAAAAGCAGGCAGCTTCGCCTGCCCACGGTAACAGGACACTCACTGCTGGAATAATTAGATAGAAACGAATTGACGCAACTTCCTCTCACTTCATGATCAAGTGTTGTGAAGTCGAGTGTTTGCACGTCCAGCACCAAACAGAGTGCCCATGTTGGTCGAAGGCCAGGTACCCCAATCCTTCGAGAAGTGGTTGGTCAGGTTGCGGAATTGTCGTGGGGCTCAAGGCCTGTTCGGCGGCCACTAGATCCAGCCATGTTGAAGCTTCGATTCCTGGTCTTGGAGTTGAGGGGTCCAGCTCATGGCAAAGCTGAGCTTCCCATGGCGAGTGCAGCTGAGCCCATTGCAGGCTTCACCGCATCTGTCCTCGTCCTTGTCACTGCCAACACTCAGAGCCCTAAAGCCAAGAAACGACGTTCAAAATGGAGCCTGGTCTGGGGTCCCCGGCAGAGCTTGTCTCATCTGACTTGTGGCACTTGCGGCAGAATCAAAACTTGAAGCCATGGCAATTCGTTGCGCGAGGAAATTCCAAGCGACTCGGCCTCTCTGTCGGTGATGGTTTGTCCTCGACAAGTCTGGCAATGAACAGACTTAAAGTTCATTTAGCATATTGCAATGGAGCAAAGAAACGGACGCGTTTAAAGATGATGACTTAAGGCGGATCTTGTTGTGGGCATCAATCCACTCCGTGGAATCGTGGCAAATGGTCACGAGGCGTCCCAAGTGAAATTTATGGCACATCACGTGATTAGTCATGTGCCATCAGGCTTCCTTATTTCACGGAGCGGGAAAACGCCCCATTCGTTCATCCCGGTTCATCGTGAGACTTGTGCAACCATTCCAGCCAATGAGAGCCAACCCTATTCAGGCAGCAGCATTCGGGACATGAAATGACCTCAATTCGCCGCGACGCAGATCCGCTACAGGCACCGAGATAACGGCCATTCCATTTGTATCGCCATTGCCCATTGCATCGGGTTCTCAAGTTTAGTCCTTCACCCAAACCGGAGCCGTCCTCGACCGTCCATTGCTGGAGCTGCTACTGCACGCCCCAGACAATGCTTATGCGCCATCGTTAGCTTGCAGATGTGTACCTCTCGTTGAGCTTCAACGAATCGACTAGGAGCAACCAACATATGGACCGCCAAGACTTCATTCAAGCTTACGTCAGGCGCCCTTCAAACACGGCCAGACCACCATGGAGTCGTTTCTCCCCCTCGGCGGTTTCCAGCTGCCCTTCCAAAAGCGTTTGAGCCGCCTTTACAACGACACCAAGAAATCCAGCGATTTCGTCAAGGAACCAGTGCAGTATGAGGAGGACCCAGAGATAAAGTCGCTTCATCGCAAGCTGCGCATTCAAAACGACCGCTTGGTCAGCTGGGGAATCCAGTGGTCCGACCCGACTCAATCGGCCGAAATCGATGAGTCGCTCTCCAAGGCCGGCTTGAGCGAAGTGGTGGGAAGCATCATGTCAAACATCAAAGAGACTCTCGCAGAAGTCGAGCCTCTTTGGCTCAGTTCAAAACGCATAGTGCCGTCCACCGCATCGCACTCGCCAGACACGAAGCCGCCGCTTATTCAATGGGATAAGGACCGATTTGAAGATCTGGTCCGCGACCTTACCGCATCAATTGATACCCTTTGCGACGTTTCTCGAGCACGCTCATCGGCTCTGACGCTAAGGCCCTCGAAATCGATGTTTAGGACGACGTCGAGTTCCGAGGACTTCCGCCCATATGAATCGTCGCGAATCCAGACTCCCCAAGAAATCGACCCCGAGACCCTCACCCATCTCCAGCCAATGGAGGGAACCTCATCTTCGAGCCCTGGTGAAGTTGTCTACATGAGTAAGACTGCATATTCGGAGCTCGTCCATGGACCTTCTCGGCAGCCCTGGGCTCCTCTACTTCTCGAGTATGCCACTTTCGACTCCATCTACTCTGCGACGGGAATCATGCCCCCAATGGATCGCTTCGACAAACTGTCGTCTGGACTACAACAAGGCTCACAAAGATCACCCGGTACCTGGACTGGTCTCCCTCGCCTCTTGGGGTACTTCGAAGACATGGACAATTCTAGGCTTGGACTAGTTTACATGTTCCCTCCATCCTTCAATCCCGTCTCGCCCGAGCGCCTTGTTAAGAATCCAACATATAACCTCCCAACTCTACACGATCTTCTCTCTCAGCCCAACTCGGAGCCAAGGCTAGAAGTCAAATTCAAGCTGGCCCAGAACCTTGCCAACACGGTTTTCGACATGCACTCTCGCGGAGTCACCCATGGAGCACTTGTCACCAAGGCTGTCTCCTTTTGCAATGCTTCTAAAACAGGGCCAGGTGTCGTCAAGGGCAAAGTCAACATCCGACAGCCTCTTGTGTGCTCTTTTGACCTTTTCTCCGACGATTCTCCAGGACCCAAGCCTTCCCTCTTCCGCCACCCTCTTGATCCGCGCAATACACCTTCCTCTCCTTTGGCCCAAAACAAGGATCAACGCGTTCTTGACCTTTATTCTCTCGCCATGATTCTACTATCCATTGGTTTATGGACCCCGCTCGAAGATCTCGTTGCCGACCCTGTTTGCACATTTGTGCCCGAGGCGCTCCTGGAAACTCTTGCCGTGCGATGTTGTACGGTCTTCATGAAAGCCGTTCAAGCTTGTTGGGCCGCAGTAGATACTGAGCTGTCGGGCCGTTGCACTGGAGAGAAGCTGCTTTCCGATGTTCAGGTGCGGACCAGTCGATTTCTCGAGGCATGCAGCATCCTGGATGGGTTCAATGATCTCGAGGAACGGCTGGATCTAGAGCTCACTCCTTCCAACCAGGCTTCGACAGAGATCACCTCCTCCATTCTAACCAAGCTTCACAAGGACAGAGAGTTCAAGGAGCCTATTCAAGACCCCAGTAGAGGATCCAGCTATGAGAAGAAGTCGCCCGAACCCTTCGGCGAGAAGCAGCCAGTCGAGGTCGTGCGCAAGCCAATCCCTCTGAAGGAAGTCAAGCACTCCGAGCCAGAAGCAGACCCTCGGAAGGAAGTCAAGCACTCCGAACCAGAAGTAGATACCGGTGGTAAGACTGATCGTTCCTTGTCCATACGATGGTTAACTAACATTTTCAAGTCACAGATGCCATGACAGAAAAGCCCTCTGGAAGAGAGAAGACGCGTCTCTACCCACACGTTCCCTTGGCTCCAGAGGACGTGGATCGCTGGAATAAAATCCTGATGCCCCAGGTCAACCACGCTCTCCGCCATTTCTACCGCAAGCACCCGGAATCCGTGGAAATGTCTCTCGAGTCCATTGGTCCAAGTCCCCAAAGGACGCAGCCAACTGTGCTCGTCGTTTGCCAATCAGTCGGAAAAGTCCGTGCCATCTTGCATAAGAGGCTTGGTGACCGATTTGACGGCACCACTGGCTTTGGTCTGAAGGTCTGCCGAGGCCAGGTTCTTAGATCGAGACGTCATCCGAGCTCAGTCCCAAAGTCGATGGCCCGAAGAAGTCAGGGTGACAACCAGCCGGATGCCCTCAACCCAGAGTATCAGGTACGGCCACACAATGGGGCAAGCATTGGCTGTTGGGTTGGAGATCGCCATCTTCCCCCTGTCAGCCTGGGTGGCATCGTCTTCATCGATAACCGGGCTTACGGAATGACAGTCCACCACATGCTCGATGATCCGGACAAGGACTTTGGCACCACGGACACGTTGCGATGCAGCGGTTTGCCCGAGTTCAACTTTTATAACGAGTCTACGGCGGAAAGCACTGTCGACGACGATTTTGCCTACGAGCTATCCGACTCGGAATCAGAGGCATATTCTGACTCTGACGTCGCGAGCGATTATGAAGATGAAGAGGATGAGGACGAGGGTGACTTCAACGAGCCTGGCGATATCCCAGGAGTCGAGCCTGGCTGCGGCGATGGCTATATCGTCACCCAACCTGCCCTCGATGACGTCGAGGAGGGCTTCTACCCCGACGCCGGAACTGAAGACGAAGATCACATCGATAGCTTCCGTCTAGGTGAAGTCTATGCGTCGAGCGGCATCCGAAGGAAGGAAGCCAACGGCCTCATCCACGAGGTCGATTGGGCACTGTTTGAATTCTCCGAAGACCGTCAACCCGACGACAACTCAATCCCCCGGGCTCAAGGGTCCGCGTCGTTGCGAAAGCTCGGTCGTCGCAAGACCAAGGCTGCATCGCTCAGGCCGACGACAGTGGCGGCGTCAACTTCCTTGCCCGGAATGGAGGTTCAGTGCATGGCTCGCACCAGCGGCTTGCAGACTGGCCAGATCCTTCCGGCCCTCACCAGCGTCAAGATCTACGGCCGGTCGACCCCCAGCCACACGTACCAAGTCACGAGCGTGCCTCCCGCACAAGACGGCAAGAGGTCCGGCGTACCCCTCGGCATCCCGGGAGATAGCGGCGCATGGGTCATTGACCGGCGGCACGGCCAGCTCTGCGGCCACGTCTTGGCTTGGAGCCAGCGGAAGCACGTCGCCTACATCTGCCCCATGGACGTGCTGCTCCAGGACATTGCCGAGACGCTCGAGGCCTGCGAGATTAGGCTCCCCGGCGGCGAGCCCGTCGTCACACTGCCTGAGGACCTCGGCGATCTTCTCGAGGAAGAGCCCGACCTGCCGCCTCGTCTGGTCACCTCGCTCGGCGCGAACGAGCATGATGGACGCCTGGGAGGCTCCAGCGAGCAGAATTCGTCCAGCCCGATTCTATTGGACCCGTCGAGCGAGTTGGCGGGGCTGACGAGCCGGTTCGATGAAGTGAGCATGGGAGGGAAATTTAGGATCGGTATTAGTGGATAGGACTTCTGGTACGGCGGTCTGGGGTTTCATTTGTTTGCATTGAGAGTTTTTATGGCGGGATACCCCTAGACTAGAATGAACGCAACGGGATATAAGAGTTGGACAAAGGTGTGATGGGGTGTAAGACCGTGGACTCGAGGACAGTCATGTGCTTCATTGAGATAGTTATCACAAGTATGACCCAATCGCTCTGCGTTCGCCTTCTGCAAATCGCTTCAAAAAGGGGCGAAAGGCGGTCCTACATGAAATCCTCCTCCCAGTTCTCGTCCCGGTCCTGGTTACTCGAGGCCGCCAAGTTATCCTCGGTAAACAGGTCGTCGTACGCGTGGTCCTTTTGGTACTTTTTCTCCTTCCACTCCTGGGCCTGCCTGGCTTCTTCCTTGCGCTGTAGAATTGGTCAGTTCAAGTTCAAGTTCACGAGAGTAAGGGGAGGAGGGGGTGCGTGGAGGCTTACCCTCTTCAGCTGGGCGGCCTGGTCCCGCTTGCGGAGGTCCTTGAGACGGTCGTCGCGCTCCTGCTTCAGGTCAGGCTTGACCTCGACTTTTGTCTTGTTGAGGCGGTTGACGATAGGGTTTTCGCGCTGCGGCACGAGGATTCTCTTGACCTGTAGAGGTCAGCTAGTGCACCTCACCTACAGTTACCTCGAGGGAGACAAATGGTGTGGTATCAGTATACCTTGCGATGATCCTTGAACCCAACCTGCCCGACCTCCATGCTCCCGTCCTTCTTCAGGTTGGACCACGGCGTGTAGATGACGGTGACGTTGTCCTTCTTGTTGCCCTCGATGGAGTTTGCCTTTGTCAGCTGCGCCAGGTCCATGACCAGCGCCTCGGGAAGGGCGTCCCATGCTTCGCCTTCCTTCATGCGGAGGTAGATGTGTGCGCTAGAGAGCTTATCGACGTGGAACTATTTCATCCAAGAGCAGTCAGTCACCCCGGCTCACTCTACATTTTGCGTTTGGGAGTTTCTCACCCTATACTCATAGTTAGAGAAAAGCTTTATTTGGCCTACGGTTCAAAGTGAAAAGTACGCACCATACGTCCTCCTCCCAGCCAAACTTGATCAGATCCTCATCTAGTAACCGTTTCAGTCTGGGAGCGCTTTCTTAAGGAACGACCAATCCTTGGAAGGCGGGGTGGTGCCAGGTAGTCACGTACTCTCAAACTTGTCCTTGCCGACGTAGACAAATCCCGCCGGCTCGACCACGTTGGAGGTAAAGTAGTAAACCATGATGTTTCGAGAGAAAAACACGAAAAGCCAGCCGCCGCCTTTTTAAGGCAACAAGCCCTTATGCCAAATGAAGGGATGAATGAGAAATGGTGGGCTGGGATGAGTAAGGGCGTCGATCTTGTTAGGTGGGAGGGGAGGCGATCACGGACGGGGAATTTAGTGGTGCGAGCGGGGGTACTCGTGGCTTAACGGGGGCAGGTTTATGGACAGACAGGAGGAGATAGTGCTTTGGTACTGTGGGTGGTGAAGCCCTGGAACGTTGAAGAGGTGGGCACGTGACGCAGCGGTTGGAAGAAGCCGTGCAGTTGAACAATGAATGTCTGTCTATCATGCTCTCCTTCAGTTTTCAATGGTGACTTAGTAACTGAACAACTATGAACACTTTCGTATGGAATTGACAGAAGCGAATGCAGATTCTCTCTTACACCAATCCCCAACTCCAATCACACCGCCAAGTCAAGTGAGGCTCTTGTACCCATTTCCCAACCCGCCATCTCACAGCCCGCAACCCTGGTCGCAACACGACCAAGCGAGCATTCAAGCCCCGTTGGCTAAGTGGTATAGCGTGTCACTAGTAATGACAAGATCACTGGTTCGATTCCAGTACGGGGCATCAATGGTTTCTTTTTTGTACGTTTTCGTCGTGGGTAATGAACGTGTGGGTGGCGTTTGTCGGCAGTGAACAGACGGCTACGACTAGAAAAAGTCGGTGGTGCGGTTCCGGAGGGGTCTTCGTTTTTTGGACCTACCGCGTGGGGGTACAAGTTGAAGCCCAGCATGATCTCTCCTCGACTCGAGCTCGAGACCAGCTCGCCCATCCCCATCCCATCGCAGGCAGGGAATAACCCCCCACGCAGCCCAGTTCCAAGCAAAGATTCCGCCTCACTGCCCTTCACGATCCCTGCCTGCCCCCCTTCCCCATTTTCGATTCGATCAGATAAGTCGACGCCCGCCGGGAGCGACACTGTGCGAAGGGGGGGGGGGGGGGGCCACTTTTTTTCCATTTTCCATGGGGGTCAGCTGAGTCGCCCGGACTCCGAAATCGTCCGGACGAGGGAACAACTTTGGGGACTTGGGGACCTGTCATGTCCCACCTGTGATTGGTCGAGCTTATTGGGACAAGGAAGGGCTTGGTTTTTTTTATGCGTGCGTTGGAAGGGGATGGAAGAAGGCGCTTGGTATATGAAGCAATTTAGATGTATAGACTTTTTATTATAAATGAATAGAGCATTGCAATTAATCAATAATTGTTTCTTGCTTCTACATTGAACAAAGTCTTCAAGGCATAGAGGAGAAAAAACATCCCACAACCCCATCCATCACTTACATACGCTCCTCACCACCATGCAACAGCAACAGCAACAGCAACAGAAACAACAACAACAACAACAACAACCCTCCGAAAACATGGAATCTCCTCAAGAAAAACCTCACCTCGAAACCACACCCTCCCAACACGTCGAACCCTCCTCCCCTCCCCCAACCAAATCCCCCTCCGCCTTCGCCTCCCTCGGCCTCCTCGACCGCTTCCTCGCCCTCTGGATCCTCCTCGCCATGGTCCTGGGCGTCCTCCTGGGAAACTTCGTCCCCTCAGTATCTTCTGCTCTCGATAAGGGCAAATTCGTTGGAGTTTCTGTCCCAATTGGTACTCTTTAACCTCTCTTCCCCCCCTGAAGCAAAACCCAGCTAACACACACCTCCAGCCGTCGGCCTCCTCGTCATGATGTACCCGATCCTCTGCAAAGTCCGCTACGAAACACTCCCTACTATGCTCGCACACCCCGATTTTTGGAAACAGCTCTTCTTCAGCTTCATCCTCAACTGGATCGTGGCCCCTTTCTTGATGGTAAGTCTCGAGGGGACAAGGGGCAAAGTTGGGTCATTAGGAATTATATTGACGGGTTGTGTCCCTCCTTTCTAGCTCGGTCTCGCGTGGGCGTTCCTCCCAGACGAACCCGGCCTGCGAACCGGCCTCGTGCTCGTCGGCCTGGCCAGGTGCATCGCCATGGTACTGTTTCTCCCCCCCTCAAAACCCCCTTTCTCCTCCTGGACCTCACTAACCTCTCTGTAGGTTCTAATCTGGAACGGCCTCGCCGGCGGCGACGCCGAGTACTGCGCCATTCTGGTGGCCGTCAACTCCCTCCTCCAAATGGTCCTATACGCTCCCATGTCCGTCTTCTTCATCCGCGTCATCGGCGGCGAGACGGGATCCATCGTGGTCTCCTATGCCGTCGTCGCCCGAAGCGTCGCCGTCTTCCTGGGCATCCCCCTCGGCGCCGCCGTCGTCACCCGCTTCTCTCTACGGGGGATGCTGGGAGCGAGCTGGTACGACCGTGTCTTCATCCGCGTCGCATCTCCGTGGTCCCTCATCGGCCTACTGTACACAATCGTGGTCCTCTTCGCGTCGCAGGGCCACCAAGTCGTTCATCAAATCGTTTCCGTCGTTCGCGTCGCCGCTCCCCTCGTCGTGTACTTCGTCATCATCTTCTTCGCCACCCTCTTCGTGTCGCGACGGGCCGGGTTCGGATACGCGCTCTCGGCGACGCAGAGCTTCACGGCGGCCAGCAACAACTTTGAGCTGGCCATTGCCGTCGCCATTGCCACGTACGGTCCCGACAGTGACCAGGCGTTGGCGTCAACCGTCGGTCCATTGATCGAGGTGCCCGTGTTGCTCGCGCTGGTCTATCTCCTTCGCCGGGTTTCGGGACGGTGGGGCTGGGTGGCTGAGAGGCTGGCAACCTCGGCTTGTTAGTTACGATACAGGAGACTGGACAATCTGGAGCATACCTTTGGAGGAATATAACAAGGCATCTCAATCCATGAGCTGAACCAAGTCCGCGTTGCGAACCATACAGTCCCTATTGTCGGAACAACCCAGAGCACTCAAAGCCATGGACTCATCGGCCTGTCCACGGAGCCGGGCCAGGATGCTGGCTGCCTCGACGCAGTGCGTCTGGTCGTAGCAGTGATGGCGCATCATGTGTGGTCGCGGGAGGCTGTGGGCGTGGCTGTGGGCGTAGCAGCGGCTCTGATCGACCTGCGGCTGCTTGGGATGGCATCCCAGCTTCGGCTTCACGTTAGAGTGGGCGTAGCATCCAGCTTGGGGCTGGATCATACTGGGTGGCTTATCCAAGACCATGGGCAACCGGAGCCCGTTGAGGCCTCCGGCGGCCGACGACGAGGAGCCCTGGCGCTTCGGGGACAGGTCGAGCGGCTGCGGCTGCTGCTGGAGGGGCGGTAGTGATCGATCCATGCTGCCGCCGAGGCGGGGCATGGGAATGACGGGCGAGCAGGGTCTCGGCTGAACGGGCTGGGGAGGCATGGACATGGGCAAGGCCATGTGCGAAGTCGGCGACGGCCCGCAGGACACGGGAGTGAGACTGGGAAGAGGCGTGGACACGGGGACCGACGGCGTGGAAGCCATGACGCTCGACGAAGTCGACGGAGCGGGCGAGGGCATCTTGTAGGGGGCGTCCAGCCTGGGATCGTACTGCATCTGCCTCGACTCTCGGGTGCCGGCCAGGTCCTCGCGGACGCTCAGCGGCGGCAGAGATCGGCCGGAAGCCGCACCGGGCTGAGGCACGGCGCTCGTTTGCACCTCGGGCGACTTGGTTATGCCCGACGTCTGCAGATGTGCTTCGACCTCGTCCATGGCGACGCCTTTTGTGGCCAGCAGACCCTTCAAGGCGGCGTTTTCCGCGGCGACGGAGCGGGCGACGCGCTGCATCTCCATGGTAGCCTGGCCATCTCGGCGCTCGTAGTCGCGCACGCGGCGCTGGAGGTCCTCGAGGAGCTCGCGGTGGCGGGCGCGAGAACGACGCTGGTTCTCGCGGTTGAGGGCCAGAGACTCTGGCGTTCGGTGCTGTTTGTAGGGGGGTGGGGGTTAGTTCTGGAGTTGTGTGTACGTGCGTGTTGTGCAAAGGAGAGATGCGGCGGTGGTGGTTTAATAAGTGAATTTATCAAAGCCAAAACCCACGTGGGAGCATGAGCAAAGATGTACACCTGTGCCACCACCCCTCGCCCGAAATCCAGGTACAAGGGGAGCTTACCTTTCGCGGCATCTAGTCTACAAAAGACGAATAACCTTTATTCTCCAAGACGTGTCTGTCAGAAAAAGAAGGGAAGAAGGCAGGAGCAAGTCGAGAAGCCGTCGGAAAAGTTCTTTTGGCTTGTTTTTTCCCCACACTTGGTTTTGGAGGAGCGAAACGTTTTGTTCGTTGGTGTGTGTTGGTGACTCGAGGGGGAAGGAAGGAGCGAGGCGGGAAGCGAGGAAAGAGACAACAATTTTATCGTACCTTTTTTTCCGCCTCGAAACGAGAAGGGGGAAAAAGGACTGAAAAGTGAGAAGGATTAAAAAGGGATTGGGGGGAAGGGGAAAAAGGGAAAGAAGTTTGTCAGGCCATGGCTACGTTTTTCAAGACAACATGGCATTTGCAGCAGACGGAATCACAACGATTTCATTGTTAAGCTTTTGATCTGTCTCTCTTCCGTTTGGTTGTTTTTTTTTTTCTTTCCGTTTCGTTACATTCCCGAACAAGGCGAGAAGAGAACACAGACCCGACGCTTCGTCCAGGGCTGTCTCGTCTCTCCCTCCCCCAGGCATCCTCACGGGAATCAAGTGACGGAGTCAGACGCGCCGAGAGCAAGGATGCTAAGGCAGGCGGTTCCCGAAGCAGTCAAGCACCAGCCTCGCGGCGGGCCAGTAACCTTTCCGTCCTGAGCCGTGGCATTACTGCAAGGAGAAGAGCGTTCCGTGGGGGACCTTTGGGGCCTTTTCATTCTCACGAGGTCGGAGGATGGGGCATGGGGGTTCTGTTGTCTCCGGACATTCAGAGAAACTAAAGGTCCAGAGTCCCGGGGTTTTGTTGACTCGCGTTGGGTCCATGGGAAGGGCCTCGGAAGGGCCTAGGAAGTGGTGACTTGCAGGGACGGGGGGGACCCTTGGCTTGTCTGGCCAATCAGATCCTCTGCGATTGTATTTCCTGGTCTTCTATTGCTGCTGGCACCTCTGTCGACCTCGTTGTTCCTGACAGTGACATGAGCAAACGGGCGCTTCCAGACTCCAGCTCAACAACAACTCACGAGCAAACCCCCCACGGGCCGCCTTCCAATAACAAGGAAATCTCGCCCTCTACGACGTATCCCATTCGCCGCATTACCAGCGAATATCCACATTTATTCTGGCTGCCTCCCTTCACTTCATTGTCTTCGTATGGCCCATCGTAGTGCATGGGGTTTTTCGTTGCCCGCCTCGAACGGCTCTGCTTAGATCGTGGGGGACCGCAGCCGCAAAGGTAATGGAAACGGGGGGGGGAGTCGGCCGACATCATGTGATGGCTCGAGCGACCTGATGAAGCCTGCTCCAAGAGTGCTAGAGCTGCCTACCCCGGATTGCAAGAATGTCACCTGTTTTCCCGCCGATCTAGTCCGTAGAGACCTCGGTATCTACCTAGCTGTAGGTTGGTAAGTAGTTTCCTGCAAGTTTATCAATCAATCTGATAGCAATTGCAGCGTGTTCCAATGCTTTCGGGACCGTCCCGTTCCCCCTCTGGATTGGAAAGGCTAATGGGCCGCTGATTAACTAATCTTCCGCCCGCCCACTTCAAACTTGACCTCTCTTTGTTTCCCACTCGCAAAACTCCACCCTCTTTTCCCCCTTCGTCAGCAAAGAAGATAACCTCCTTCAATTCACCTCCCGCTCAATTGAACTCTTCTCCTTTCCCCACACCACTTCGCTTGCCCTCGCTCGCTTGCAACCATGATCTGCTCGGCCTGTCGCCTCGCCGCCCGCAGCAGCAGGGCCCTCGGCATCGCCACCACTGCCGCATCCGCATCTCGATCCATCACCACGTCGTGCTCCTCCTCTCTCTCGACCTCTCCCTCCTCCTCGGCCTCATCCCGCGCCGCCCTCGCAGCCTCCACCCTGCTGCACCGCTCCACCCCCGCGCCCTCCTCCCCATCACCCTCGTGCCACACCCGCCGTCTTACACTCTCAGCCTCCTACCTCTCCCGGACCTTCTCCTCCTCCGCCGCCGAGTCCACCTCGTCCACCACCTCTGCCTCCTCCGACCCAGAACAACCCAGCATGACGCCCGCCGAGGCCAGCATCGCCGCCCTCCTCTCGGAAAAGCTCCAGCCCACCCAGCTGCTCGTCCAGGACGTCTCGGGCGGCTGCGGCAGCATGTACGCCATCGACATCACCTCGCCGGCGTTCCGCGGCCAGACCATCCTCAAGCAGCAGCGCATGGTCAACGCCGCTCTAGGCGACCTAGTTAAGGCCTGGCACGGCGTGCAGATTCGCACAAAGGTGCCGCCGCAGGAGGTTTAAGATGAAGATGAGATGCCCAGCTCCACGAGGATTCCCCTCCCCAAGCTGCCAGAGCTGAACATGCATTGGGGGACCAACTGACCCCATTGAGGCGAACCTTGAAGCTGCCTGTGGCTTGAAACCGTGGGTTGTTGGCTGCAATCATGGCACGGCAGAGTGGGAAGTGACACCATGAAAACCCCCTCCCCTCATCTCCATTACCCCCCCTCTCGTCTATGCACCAAGAAACAAAAGCAACGAAAACCAACATGCACAGACGATACGAATTGGTTCATCTTCCGGTTATGGGAACTCAAGGGTCGGGATCAAGAAGACCTTTCGCCTTAAAAACATGTATATACCCCTGCAACGCTGAGCGAAAGCAAAATAGCCGGCCTTCAGCTTCGGCTTGTGTAAACCACTCTACTCTTCACCGCCAAGTCGGTGCTTGTAATCTAACTAACTAACCCTTGCACTGTCACGCCGTACGAAAGCATTCACGACATGTCGGGAGAGGAACCGTCACTGTACTTCGTGTGCAAAGAAAAAGAAAGTGTTCATGGCAAAAGTCTTCGTTGAAAAAGCAAAGTGCATATTGAAATCCTTCTCTAAACCAGCATCCGTTACGCCTTATACCCGTACAACCCCCCATGGCTTCTATCCCCATGGCCCTCCGTCGTAACTCTAATCTTCTCAACATAACGGCATGTATCACCTCTAGAAACACACAACCAGACGAATGCTAAAATCTACCCTCCTCTTCCTCTCCTCTACTGCTGGAGGTACTTGAGAATCTGCTCCCGCTCCTCAACGGGCATGACCCTTAGTACCTCGCGCACTCCCGTCCAGCCAGCCTTGGCGTGGCCTCGGACGACGTTGGCAACCTCGGCTGCGAGCACCTCCGACTTGAGCGCCTCGACCTTTTCTCCAATCGTCTTGCGCTCCGTCTCGTACCACTCCGTCACCGCCCGGTCGTCCTTCTCCCAGTCGACGATGCCAGACCAGCTGCGCAGGAGGTGCATGTACTTTTCGCGAGTCTCGACAACCTTGCCCGTCGTGCCTTGGCCGTTGGAGGCGTTGAGGATGCTGGAGCTCATGCGGCGGAGGATGTACTCCTCGTTGAGACGGCGGCGAAGGCGCCAGTAAAAGTATCGGCGCGCGTTGGTCCACTCGAGCGCATCGCGAATCACTCCCTTGGCCTTCATGCGACCGGCACGATCGTGAAGATCGGCAAACTGCACCGCAATCTGCGCGTACACGGGCAGGAGCTGCTTCTCTCGGATCGACATCTTCTTCTTGATCTCGTCCGTTTCCTCCTGGGACAGGCTGAGGTCCTCGAGCTGCTTCTTAAGGCCGGCATAGGTAGGATCCATGCGAGCCATGGTGGCGACCTGCTTGTCCTTTCGGTACTTGATACCAATGATACCCTCAGGCTCGAGGACACCACCACGCGCTTCGACATCGGCGTACATCTCCATGGCCACAGGGTTGATGGTGGGATCGACCACGACCCAAGATCCACCTCGGAGCTCACCGTGGGGAGGGATGTAGACAAATATGGGCTGCTCGAACTTGACGAGGGCATCGACGATGAAAGAACCGTACTTGAGCACCTCGTTGTACATGTCGCGCTGACCACCAGAGAATCCACGCCAGTTGGCCAGGATCATCAGAGGAAGCTGCTCGCCATTGTTGAAGTCATTGATGGCCTGCGCCGTCTTGAAGGCCGAGTTGGGGTACCAGACACCGCCGGCCTCGTTGCTGACCTGCTCGATAGAGTCGGGGTTGGCAGGGTCGGCGGGCGTGATGTTCTCGACGGAGCGAGTCTCGACGGCGATGACACCCATGGGGATACCACCAAGGCGAGCACGGCCGACGACGACAGTCTTGGCCCAGCCGCCCAGAGTTTCGACAAAGGAGTTCTTGTCGAACAGACCAGGCTCGAAGCCATCCTCTCCCTCGCGACCGCTAATCATCCAGCGCACATCGTAAGGCTGCTTCTGGGGAGGAGTGTACACAACGTCACGGTCCCACTCGTCAACGCTGGGGCTAACGGGGACGGGGCTGTTGCGCTTCTCGGGAACAAACGACATCCACTCGACAATCTTGACGATGCCGGCAAAGTCGTCGTTGGCAGTCAAGTGAGAAACACCGTTGCGGTACATGATCTGAGTACCACCGAGCTGCAAGTTGGAACTGTACACCTCACGACCAAGCAGGTTGTTCAGCGCAGGGGCACCAGTCAAGATGATGGGCTGGCCCTCAATCTGAACAGCACGCTGTCCAAGGCGGACGAGGTAGGCACCAATACCTGAGTTACGTTAGCGAAGAATCATCCACGTCGAGAAAAACTTACCAACTGATCGGCAGGTGACCAGGGTGATGGTGAAGATGTCGTTGTAGGCCCTGCTGGTGGCGCCAGCAATGAGACCGGATCCTCTCAAGCATTCGACACCAAGGCCCTCCTCCTTTCCAATGATGGTGAGAATCTTGTGTCGCTTCTCGCCGTCCTCCGAGACCTCCTCGGTGATGACGTCCTTCTCGAAGCGCTGCTTAGCCTCGTCGTTGAGGTACAGGTAGCGGAAGCCGCCCTCCTGCTTCTCGACGTTGTTCCAGGCAACCTTGAAGTGTCCCATGAGCTCGTCGGCAAGACCGAGGCGAGCTCCAGAGTTGGCCGACAGGTAGATACGGGGAATTCCGAGCTTGCGAGCCAGCTCCGTGCACTTGTGGAAGAATTCATCTTCCTTGGGACCGAACGAGCCAATCTTGTAGGTAATGTCGTTGGCGACGACGATGAAGCGACGTCCGTTGGGGTACTCGGGAGTTCGGGCTCGGAAGATCCAACCAACCATGCCGCAAGTGTTGGTGCCGGGCTCGCGGTTCACCTCGTCCAGGTTGTCCTTGTCATCTAGAACCAGCTCGGTGAATGTGATACAATCACCAACCTTGGGCTGTTGGGAGGCAAGGGCGGGCTGCTCCTTGACGGCCTTGAGCCACGTGTTCTGGATGGCCTGGCGGAACAGCTCGGGGAAGTCGTAGACGTACTGAGTACCCATGAGATGGGCCTTGTAACGCTTGGGCTGAAGCCAGTTCTTGGTGGCGTAAGGAGTAGAGACGGGCATCAAGTGCATGGGTCCCTTCTCCTTGGTGCCGCCAATGCTGTGGAACACCCACTCGCCCTTCTCCGACTTGCGCTCGGCATACATGTCGACATCGACAACGTAACCGGACGTGTTGGTGATGACGACACGCAGAGGGTACGGGGTACCAGTTTGAGGATCCGTGCAGATAATACGAATCTCGACCTGGGACACACGAAGCCTCCAAGCGCGAAGACCGAAGCGATCCAAGAAGCCCTGTAGACTCTCCTCGACTTCGCGAGGCTGGAGCTGGAAGACGGGGGTGAAGTTGATGAAGATGTGGTTGAGATCAGAGTTGTTGTTGCCGATAATCTCAAGGGCATCAAAGATGTCGTTGATGACACGATCAGCCTCCGAGATCAAGTACTCGGCGGTGGGGATCTCATCACGCAGACGGCCAGGTCGGATGACGGCACGAGTGAAGTATCGCTTGTCAGTGTCCACAGTCTTGCCAACACCCTCGTAGACGTGGATGTTCTTGTTCTCGGTAAAAACGGGCTTGATGTGGAACTTGGCGAGACGGGCCAACTCAAGCTGGAAAGCAAGAGCAGGCTCACTGTGTCGGATGCTGTCGTCCTCGTGGTAGTCGGGGCCACGGAAGGTGTGGTAGCCGGGATAAGATCCGTCGCTGCGACCGCAGATGAAAGTGATGCGGCGAACGCCACGGGCCGCAAGCTCCTCCCTGAACTGCTGGACAATGGGGACGATGCGCTCCAGCGTCTCCTGGTCCTTTTGGCTCTCGGCATCTCGAATGGCAACGTTGATGACGGCAGAGAGCTCCTCCTCTTGATGCTTGGGCTGCTGCTGGGGCTTTCGCTTGCCAGCCAGGTCAGGGATCAAACCGGGCGTGGTGCGAGACTTCTTCTGCTTCTGCCCGGCGGCCAGGGACTCGAGGGCCTTCTGGATAAGATCCTCGGCATCGTCAATGTACTTGCAAGGAACAATGACACCCTTGCGGGTCGGCTCCTCCTCCCACTTATGAGACAAGTACGACATGTCGCTGATGGAATGGATGCGGTTGAACTTGAACTCTCCACCGCTGGGGGTCGCCGGGGTCGAGGGAGCAGCGGACTGAAGGGGGAGTCCGTACTCGGACTGTCCAATCTTGCGGAGCTGGAAGTCCCAAGAGACAAACTGGGGCAGGTCGAGCTCGTCCGAGTGGTACTCAATCTGCTTCAGAATGTACGCTCGGTAGGCACGTCGAACGTAGACCTCGAGCGAAGCCAGGTTAACCCAAGGGTCATCGTGAGCGAAGAACAGGGTCAGGACATCGAAGACGGTATACTTGGAGTCAACGACCTCCTTGATCACATCCAAGCTAGGCTCACGGTGGTCCCAACCAGTCTCACCGTACCGCGACTCAATGACAGATGAGCGCAGGATGTGCTCCATCTGGGCAGTACGCTCCTCGAGGGAAGGAAGAGAGCACTGGATCATGATCTCACGGGCTTTGAGAGAGACCTTGGAAGTGGCGCGCGACGACTGAAGCTCCGTCAGCTTGCGGAGGGTATCGCGCAGGCTGCGGGCAATAGTGCCGACACCAGGCTTGTTGGGGCGGTACTCCTCCAGAACAGCGAGAACGAGCGAGCTCTTGGAGCTGACACGGCTGTGAGACAGGACGGTCTGCACAACCTTGGGAATGTCGTCCTTGTGCTGCTCACGTAGCTTGAGGATGACAGACTCCTCCTGAGGCTGGTTCATGAAGAGGTTCTCAACCTCGGCATAGCTCTCGAGGATGCCCCGGATGACGTTGAGTTCTCGGTGCTTCTGACCCTCCATGTACATGTCCATAACATGGGTGAGAGGCTCCAGAGTCGCCCGGAGGAGGTCGGCATCGGCATCAGACAGGTTCTCCTCGAGGAACTTGTGGAACGCCTTGCTGAGAGCCTTGGCGGGGAACTCGACGTTGTGGCGAGCCTTGGCACGGTCGACGATCTGGGTGAACAGAGAGTCGAGCTTCTGAGGCATACGGGCGTGGAGGGCAGAGAACTGGGCGTTCCACTCGCTGAAAGGCAGCTCGGGATCGCGCAAAACCTCGATCAACTCCTTGAGCGTCGAGGCCATGATGACGGAGTTGTCGTAACCCTGGAGGATGTTGTCGAGGATGTTGTACAAGACGGTGAAGCGCTGAGAAGGCTTGTTGCCAACAACGACAGGCTCCCCGTAGGCGGGGAGCTTGTCGACGAAAGCCTGGGCCTGCTTGACGCGGCTGGGGTCGTCGAGGGCGAGGATTCCGAGGATGTCGCCAGCCTCGAGAGTAGCTCCGGGCTGCTTGATGAGTTGCACAATACCGTCTTCCTGGGCAACCAGGGGCATGTACATCTTCATCACTTCCACCTCGGCAAAGGTCTCACCGGCACAGACATGGGCGCCGTTCTCCACGGTGTACTTGACCAGCTTACCAGGGCTGGGGGATCGGAGCTGCGTAGGGTCGTTCTCCTGCTCCAACAGGCAGGTCTTGCTGTCGACGGAAAGGCGAGTGGCGCCAACCTCCTCCTTCCAGTAGACGTTGTGACTGCGTCCGTCGAGGAGGATGAGGAGACCACCATCGCTCAGGGCACGCACACCGACCGAGCACTTGGAGCCGTTAATGAACAGATGGTAGCTATCAGCGCTGGCGCGGGTAGCGGTGAACTTGTAACGGAAGCCCTCGTAAATAAAGTCGACGGTGAAGACGGTCTTGAGAATGTCCTTGGAAGCAACTTGGCCCTTCTCGAGACCAGTGCGGTACTCGGTGATGAAGCCTTCGCTGGCAATGTGAGCCTTGGTGACGGCACCACACACGACGGCGAGCATGGTATCGGGGCGCTCGGCGGTGAGGCGCTTCGAGATGAGCTCATCCAGCCAGCCAGTGGAGATGGTGTTGTCTTCGAAGGCCTCCGTCTCGAGAAGCTTGATGAGGTACTCGACCGTGGTTCGGAAATCACCACGAATGCTGAGCTCCTTGAGGGCGATGACCATGTGTTTTCTCGAGGCCGATCGATTCTCGCCGTAGGCGAAAATGTGACCGAACTGACTGTCGGAGAAACTGTGAATACCACCCTGGGCAGCGACGGAGAAGTAACCCCAGACGTTGGAGCTACTCCTGAAGTTCAGCTCGTGCATAACGCCATTGGAAGGCTTGAAGCCCTCGCCAGGATCTTCAGAGGTAATACGGCAGGCGGTACAGTGGCCCTTGGGGCGAGGTCGTCGCTGGGTTTGGGCGGTGCCCTGGTTCTTGAACTCGAAGTCGATCTCGCTCGAGGTCTTGGGGTCCACGCCATACAACAAGCGAATGTCACGGATTCGGTGGAGGGGCAGACCCATGGCAATCTGCAGCTGAGCAGCGGGCAAGTTGACACCGCTGACCATTTCTGTGGTAGGATGCTCGACCTGGAGACGAGGGTTGAGCTCCAAGAAGTAGAACTTGTTGTCGGAATGAGAGTAGAGGTACTCGACGGTACCGGCAGAGACGTAGCCGACCAGCTTTCCGAGACGGACGGCGGCATCCTCCATGGCCTTGAAGGTTTCTTGGTTGGCAATGGTGACGGGGGCCTCCTCGATAATCTTTTGGTGTCGTCGCTGCACGGAACAATCACGGCCAAAGAGCGAAATGTTGTTGCCGTACTGATCAGCCAGCAGCTGCACCTCGAGATGGCGGGCGTTGCCGGCGAGCTTCATGATGAAGATGGGAGAGCCGGGGATCTCGCTGGCGGCGGCCTTGTACAGGGCCTCGAAGCCATCTTCGCTGGCGGCCTTTCGGATACCCTTGCCACCACCACCCTCCGAGGCCTTGATCATGACGGGGAAGCCAATCTCCTTGGCCTTCTCCAGACCCTCCTGCCACGACGTCACACAGCCCTTGGCGTAGACGTCGTCGGCGACAGTGACAATGCCATTCTTGTCCACCTCGACCGCGTCCACGCCGGATCCCGACCAAGGAATACAGGGCACCTCGGCATGTTGTGCTACAATTGTGGAGGAAATCTTGTCGCCGAGCGATCGCATGGCAGACCCGGGGGGTCCAATGAAGACAATCTTGTTGGGAGAAGCCGCCAGCGATTCTGGCAGCTTGGGGTTCTCGGAAGCATGACCCCTGTCACACTGGTGTAAGTAAAAAGACTTCAAAGCGTTGGTTGTCTAACCTCCCCGCGTCCTGGTGGGGGGGAAGGGAACACCAGAAATTGGGTGGCCAAAAGTGTTGGGGAGCCGTCACTCACCATCCAGCCCACACGGCGTGGACGTTCATGCGCTCGGCAATATCGACAATCATCTCCACGTTGGCGTAGTTGTGGTTGTTCGTACCGCCGGGGACTTCGACGTAGTGGTCGGCCATTCGAATGTAGTCTGCGTTGGCCTGCAGATCTTCGGGGGTGGCCATGACGGTGAAGTGGATGGCTCGCTCGTCGCCGAACGTCTCGTACGCCCATTTTCGAACTGATCGAATCTCCTTGACGGCGGCGATACCGTTGTTGGCGATGAGCACCTAGCGAAAAGCTCCTTGTTAGCGAATGCCGTCCATTGGTGTCCATATTGCGCCGGCGCTTCCATTGCGATGCATCCAAGGGGCTGCGCGCAGAAAACTCTCCGGTGTAAAAGCGCCGAAGCTCCAGCTGCAATGAAGGGAAGGGCTTTTGGGGGAATACTCACATTGGTGATGACGGTGTGACCACCGTTCTGAGCGACAAAGTCCTTGACCTTGCTGGGAGCAGCACTCTCGGTGCGGTTGCCCCCTATGAAGTGGTCGGCGATGTTGTGCTTCTCGGCATACGAGGCCTTGCCATTGACGTAGGGCACCGACCGCCCATTGGCACCGTTGACGGCACCAGCTGAGATCTCAGTCATGGCTGCTTGGCTGTGTATGTGTGAATGGGGGAGAAGGAAGGAGAGGGGAGGAACCGAGTTTGGAGATTTTCGACGAGGAAGAGGAATTGAGTTGCTCGGTGTCTCGGTCAGGGCGTCATGAACCGGGAGACAAAAAAAGAGAAAGCGGCAGGGGTAGCTTTCCGGCTGGGGGAGAGGAGCTTTTGCGTCGTCGAGTCCGTGGCAGGGCGTCGGGTATACGCGCTAAAAATACAGAGGACGCAGGTCGAAAGAAGGAACAAGAAAACTCTCCCGAGGAACGAAGAGTTGACGAGTCCTCTCTGTATGGTTTGAGGATTATTAGGAACAAGGGTATGTAGGGAGAAGGAAGAAGGAGGAAGGAAGGAGGAAGAAGGAACAAGAGATGGAAATCGGATCGCGATCAAGGTGCGAAATATGCCGTAAAGTAAATAAGACGGGCGGCGCGGCGACGGACGGGGGTGGCAAGCTTGCTTTCAGTTTCGGCAGCTGCTGCTGAGGTGGGAACTAAGGAAAAGAGGCAGGCACGCAACGCAACGCCCGCACTTTACGCTAGAACTGTTGGGAGAACAGAAGCTGTCAGCCAAGCGGGAGCGACAATCAACAGCGCCCCAAAGGAAAAAAAAATATGGAGAGAGCAGCAAGCGCTTGGGTTCTTGGGGATTGCTTCACGGTGCAGAAGAGCAGAAAGTGTCGGGTGCCCCTCCAGTGGATCCCCCGCCCAAAGACCCAAGGGGGAAAAGACCCAAGGGGAAACGACCCAATGGCTCTGGTCAGGAATCTCAGCATCCCGGATTAGCGAGGTTGCGATGTGGTGATGGCTGTTTGGCTTGGCTGGTCCGCGGAGAGCGAAGAGCCGCCCAGGCATGCATTGAGATTGAGGAGTGAGGACTTGCTCTTGCCACTTGCTCTTGGCTCGGTACCCGAACCGGAACCCGGGGAGAGATGTGAGGATGGAGGATGGAGGGGCACGGGATGTTTCTTGCTGATATCAGACGGGCGGGACTTACAGGTAATGCGCCAGTCGCGGATCTCGAGTTGGTCGTCAAAAGGAAGGGAGCAATAGCCGTCACCGTCGTGAGAAAGACTCGACGACAAAGGGGGCGCCATCACCCGTGTTTTAATATTACTCCCGTTCTCTTCTTGTCTTGTTCTATTTTCACAATTCCGCGCCCCGTCGTCACCTTCTCATCACACGACAATGCCTCCTTTCCAACGGCACCACCGGAGCTTCGGCCCCCAGCTGGGGATTGACTTGATACAGATCGACTGCAAAAGCCACCGCCGGCTCCGTTGCGAAAAGGGCACTTCTCACCAGGACGCCCAACACAGCGAGGCTGAGTTCACAAAAGGATAAGACGGCGGTTTGCTCTCTGCGAATATACGATCCACATTCCCTCTTCTTCCCTCCGCCGGCGCACGGCAGACCAGAGTCAGCATCCGGCGTGTTGTTGTGCCTTCAAAGGGCGTGCGTGCATCGTCATGGCTCCGGGGTGTTGGGAGCTCATCGGGTCCCGAGTGGATCGCTTCCTCACCATGTGTTCGGCCGTGATGGCCTCTTTTCCTTTCGAGTCTCTCCCAGCTTAAGCCTCACTGACATGCTTGGTACCCCCTTTTTTCCTCTCATCCGAGACACGGATGCATTGCAATTGCATCAGGGACCTTGGTAGAATACGAACCACACCGTTATCCGTTTATTCGTTTCACACATTGCAGAAAGGAACTTGCCGCAACAGTCTTCGAACAGTTTCCATCACCCGCCATGAAAGCTTCGTTTTTTTATTAGCCGAACAGGACCCTGGCTTTCCTTGGGCGAACAGACCACTCGCATCCCACGTCTGGAGACGAACCGTCATTTTGGCCCTGACATATGCGTGGTACTACGTATTACAAGCGCTTCGTCATTGAACCGAACGAATGCTCAATCCAAGGCCCCTTTCGGTTGTCGAGGAGCTAATTGAGATTGGAGGATCCATTTCGTCGATGCCTCCATCACATTCCGATGCAATCCTGTCCAACGTCGACCTGTATCTCACCAATTCACCGAAACATTCACATCTTCAACCACTGACTCCAGCCATACATCACATCCCTCGCCGCATTCCAACAAAAGCCAATTCTCCACCTTCTCCCGTCCCTCCCTCCCCTTCCCTCAAGTCCATTGTCACTCTCGACAATCGACTTACACACGCGCGGCCCAACATGCGTCCTCGCAGCTCGAACCTCACCAACTCACATCGGCATCTCGAGGCTCCGTCACAATTTGGCAATAATTTCCATTAGACTCCCCCAAGTGGATATCCATCTTCTCCTCGTCCCCTCCTCATTCGTAGAGACTCTCCTGCCCTCCTATCCATTCTCTTCCATCCCATCTCCAGCAAAAAAAAAACTAGTCTACTCCGTGCTCCATCATGGGAACCCCAATTGTTGAGAAAACAATCACCCCCCTTCTTCCCCTCCCCGCACCAATCACTTCCTCCCGCTCCCACCCACTCACACGCCCCCCCTCACAATGGGAGTTTTTTTGGTCCCTGAGCAAAAGCGGCCATCCTCCGAATCCCCAACATGTTGGGGCTGATCCGTGGCCGTGGCCCGGCGGAGCTACGGAGATGTTCGGGCCCTTTCGGTCGGGAGCCAAGTTCATTGTCCTTGTCCTCCTGTCTTGTTTTCCCCAAAGCAAAAAAGACTTGCCTTTGTCTTGTTCAACCGAATCAACCAACTGTGCCCTCGCCTCGCCCTTCGCTTCCATATCACGATTTCCCAATTGAATCAGTTTCGCCTATCGGACGCTAGTTTTTCGTTCTTGGTTCCGAAAAACGGCAAGTTCCCCTTGATTGCCTGACGTAGCCATGATGAAATGCACGCCCGCCCAGGGGCACTGACGCAGCCATCAACAATGAACATGTTGAGAACTCGCCGCCCGACCATTATCAGCCAGCGTTTGTGTGTTGGCGAGAGGCCAATGCGCCAGGTTTAAGCAAAACCGTTGACTGGAGCCTAGTTCCGACCTGGATAAAGATCGTCAAGAAGGAATTGGTGAGAGTACACGCCAAATGGTACGGGCCTAATACGGAGGGGATTACACGACGCTCAACGGCAACTCACTTCACCAAACAGGCACGTTCCCAACCACCTCTTTCTCCTTTGAAGAGTAACTCATAAACACACCAGTCATGTCAACATCCATCAAAGGTATTATATGTATGAGGTATCTAAGTATGGTATTTGGCGTTTTCGTTGTCGGCGAGCCGAATCGCTCTACCTCCGTCAACAATCTGTTCACTATCTACATTCTCTTCGTCTTCGTCTCTCTTCATCCCTCTTCGTCTCCGCTCTCTCAGTCTCGGTCAGAGCTGTCCCCTTCCCCCTCATCCTCCTGTTTCTCTTCTCCAGTCCGTCGTTGTCTTCTGGTATAAACAAAGGAAATAAGAAACAAAGTAAAGGTTGCTAGTTTGTAAAATCCGTCCATCGCGGGGACCGTCTTCAGCCTTGTCAGACATCGTACGACTCCCCACCGATGCGTAGTCTCCGCGCGAGCCTCTTCCGTACTACGGATTAGCCTCGCATCCCGTCTCCAATATTACCCGTTCGAAGCCATCGAGCTCAGAACCAGTTGCCCAAGCACGCTTTTGGCCCGTACCGCATCGGCAGACGGTCCATCAAGCCCTCGAGCTGACGACCGGGGCTCTCCTTGCCTGGCCCATCCCGCCTTCTCCATAAGCGGCTTCGCCGGCGCCAATAAGTGTGCTTGGTGTATGTATATCGAATGCCATCTCTTCATAACGTCCGTGAACCCCTCCCCAATGCCCAAGATCCCAGAATAAGCCGGTCAAGCAATCTCCAGAGAAAGAAAGAAAGACCATCAACACCGCGTTTTCTTAGAGTATGCCATGCGCCTGCCTTGAACCAATGCCAGTCTTGTTCACCCCCCATGCTATGCAAATCGATGACGGTAAGGTGAATCCAAACTTGTCAAACCGCTCCAGACAAAATAGGAAAGAAGAATTATAAACAACCCAGGAGACCTAGGCAAAGGATTCAATGTGAATCGAAAGAAAGTGCTTCAGTAAGTCTCCCCAAGGTCGCTCAGCTTCCTGTGACTGGATATGCTCGCTCTTGATGGCCCGTTGCTAGTCCTTCGGCCACCACTATGGCGTCGACTTGATGGCATCGGTATCGCGCTGCTGCTATGGATCGTTTCGAGTTCCAGCTTCGAGAACGTCCCCCGTCGACTCGGTGTCCTGAACTCCGTCTCGTCCTCCTCTGCCAGATCAATCCGGTTGATGCTGGCAGAGTGGCCGTGGATCGAGCCACCAAGCGATGAGCGTGGCCTGCCCATCGGCGTTCTCGTGCCCGTCAGTGAAGTTCGTGATGCTGGACGTGGGATCATGTCGGTCCGGGAAGGAGGTCGGGCATACGACGAAATGCTGGCCCGCGAACTAGGCCGGCTGATTTCCGAATCGGGCCCTCGGTTGGGCAGAGGTCCAAAGGATAGACGACTTACGCCCGAGGTGCTGAGGCGGGGAACGTGGCTGCCCTTGGACGAGGCAGATGCTTGCGCATTCGTAGGTGTGGTGTCATCTCCCGCTATCGAAGAAGTCGTCGACCCAACAGTGCGCTTTCGAGACCGGACCGTAACCGTCGAAGGCACTGGCGGGCCGTAGACTGAGTTTCGAGGAGAAGCGCGAGGGGGCGTGTGTGTCGGACCAGGAAGCTTAGACCGCACAGAGTGCACGCGGGCCTCGAGACGCTGCATCTGGGCTGTGAGGGAACGGATGTGCGACAGGGAGTTGGTTGGCGCAACTTTGTGCGAAGCTGATCGAGGTCCGGGAGGTCGGTTCGCCGGCGTTCGGATGGTCGTGCCGCCCGTCGAAATGCGACTGCCTGGTGCTCTGGTAGTCGTGGTATGAGGCTTGGCACCCCGCGGCTTCGGAGTGATGCTGTTGTCGGCCGAAGGCAGGCGAGTCCTACGACCCCTGCCTGGGGCGGGAGTCCTCGTAGCTGCGACCTTTGGCAAAGGCGCAGAGACGTCGGACATGGGGGGTGAAGGAGGGTCGCGCAGTTCCGACAGAGAATCCGAGGGCAAAGGCGATTTGGACTCGGGGGGCGTAGTAATGAGAGGAGAGCTAGCGGTGCTACCGGGTGAGTGCTCCAGGTTCTTGTCAAAGGTGGGCGATTCGAGAATGGACAGGTCCGTGGAAATGGTCGAGAGGTGGCGCGATTCTTGCTTCTTGAGTTTGTCCTGCAAAAGCTCGGCTTCGATCTTGAGGTCGCCCAGTTCCTCGCGCAAGCGTTGCGACTCAATGCGCAGCTGCTCTCGCTCTTGTTCGCCCAGCTTAATCTCCTCCTCCATCATGACGGCGCGCTCAATGGCCTGATTGTATTTTGACTCCATATCTTCCAATGTCGATGTGGTGTTGCGGGCCTGTCGCTCGAAATCGTCGTTGGCAACTTCGATGTCGCGCAGCTTCAGCTGGAGGGTTCGATTCGAATCTCGTAGAGTCGTGATTTCCTTCTCGAGTTGGCCCTGCGCAGCACTGGCTTCCGTCTTGGCCTCCCTATACTTCCTCTGTTGAAGTGGCCATGGGGTCAGTCACATGGACTTTGCGCTTTTCATGGCTGTCGTTTAGGCTGCCATGAAGGGAGGCAACATACCTTCCACTCCTCTCCTTCGAAAGCGAGCGTCTCGGCCTTTTCTTGCAGAATGCGTTCCTGCTTCTCTGCACGTTCGATATCCTTCTCCAGTTCTTGCTCAAGCTCCTTGCTGGATTCGCGGAATTCGATGAGTTCCATTTCCAGCTGCTCATACTGAGCCTTGTACCATGTGACGGCATCCTCAGCGCTGGTGGCCTCGCTCGGCGGCGACGATGGTGGTTCAGACGCCATGGTGGACGAATTGTGATTCTGGTGAGCTACAGGGGGCGGGTCGACCGGGATCGCATCAGTAGTCGGCAGGATAGGAGACGGCGGGAGTGGCAGTGGAGGGAGGAGTAGCGACGGGGCGGATGAGGATCGGGATTCGAATGGGATGCAAAGAGGAGTTCGAATGCGATGCTCGACGCCTATGGGAAGACATGGTCAGTCTGGGGGCGATGGAACTGGCGGGGGAAAGAGCAGAGCGAGGCGGGCCACATAACCACCACCACTCGCACTGGCTTCACTCACCGATAACGACAAGGCGACGGTTTGGCGGGAGGACGGCGCAAGAAAGCCCAATAAAAGACGTGGGCGCACAGCAACGGCGATGAACCTACCTGTGGTGTTGCGATGGTGGTGTGAAGCTGTTGGTTAGTAAGGAGGAGCAGCCGCTGAGGCGCGGACTGGCAAAGGAACAGCACCGCAATGAGTTGAAAGGGTGCGGTTCTGTTTTGGCCCGTGACGGAGACGGTGTTGATGCGACACTTCGCGGGTTGGGACAGGTGCCCCGTTCTCCTGTGGCCACAGAAAGAGTGCTAGGCCTGTTTTGGTTTGGGCATCTCTATGGCAGCCATGGGCAACGCCGCAACAGCAGTCCACAGCAGTCCAACCCAGTTGTTACAGTTCATCTACACCCCTGAGGGTCACGTGCAAGTGCCACTGAGCAGGATGACTTGCACTTGCCCTTTTTCGTACCCACCTCTCATTCCCACGTCACTCCCGTCTCACGGTGCATCTCTAGAAGAAAAGGACGGGTCATTCGTTGTCAACAAAGCAATGTGTTTACCCTACACTGTCACCCGGAGACAGCAAGTCACATAAATTCACATCTCCTCATTGGCAGAGTTTGTTCCCTCACATTTCTACTTCTCTCATATTCTTACTACCAATTACCCCTTCCTCTTCGGAACCTTCCTTCGCTTGGTCTCAAACTCTGTGGCCCGTCCTAAAATTGGGCGCAAATCGTCAATGCCTCACCTCAACTCATGCACCAGGGGTCACGCCCCCATGTCCACTTTATGCAAGACAACTTACAAACGCCTTCCGATGACTCCCGTTTTCAACCACGTCATCTCATACTAGAAATCACTATCACCATCATTAACATTGATATGGTATTCTAGCGCGTGTATACTACGCTTCTCCGTGACCGTACAAAGAAATCCCAAAACATCATTGCTGGTATCCTGTTAAGCCGATTTTTCTTCAGAGCCTTGCACCTCCCGCTCTCCATGCACCCCTCACTCTCCTCGCTCCAGCCGCTGCCGCTCCAAAATTGTGCAGCCTCTCCCCGATCAAGTATGCCTCATCACGGATGCGCGCTGTCCACCCGTGGAACACGCGCACCAACCCAATCGTGTTCTTGATGATCAATGCTACTAGGGCGAGCGCGGGGTATGATTGCCGATAAATGATGGCAAGTCGAGCCGCCTCCTTGAGTTCGTCGACGCCTGGCTGTGCCCCAGCGATCCAGCCTCGTTCGATGAGCTTGCCCACAATAGCCGGAGGTCCAAAGACGGCCGCTGCAAATATGGCAAGCCCAGGAATGACAAAGGCCTTGGTGAGCACGAGCGCATCGGGATGCGCCCATCCTCGCGCGAGGACACTTCGAACCGCTACGGCAAGTCGCGTATCTGCAAACATGGTCGTGATGGTGCGGGCGCTCAGCTTCAAATACAAGACACCTAGCGTCCATGACTGGATGACGCGAACCGTGTGCCGGCTGGCTTCCGGACCTCCCTCTCGCGAAGCTTGGATTGTTGCCGCAGTTGGGGGATACATGTAGGTATGAAGCGGCACCGCCAGATACAGCTCCATGATTGCTGAAACGAGCAGCGGGAACACCACGAGAAGTACAAAATAAGCGTAGGCAAAGGTGACCCCCCGAAATAGCGCAGAGGCAACGGGGTAATGAGCGCTGCCGGCTAGGATTTGAGCCTTGGCGGTCGCGATCCATCCCTTGGTCGTTGCCGCCACCTTCTTGCTGTGGATGAACAAATAGGCCAGAGTGCCGAGAAGATAGACGCCGATGCTGAAGGCGTATATGTCGTTTGTTTTGACGTACGAGGGGATGAGTGTCTTGAACATCATGCGCCCAATGACTAAAGGGATGATGGTGAAACCAACTCCAGTGACCGCCGCAAACACCCAAATGAAAAGAATGAACAGGAATATCCTTGCTCGGAAGTTTGGAGGGAGATAGACCATCTGATACTGGTTGGAAGCATAGAGGTCGCTGTCGGAACGTCCGTCTAATCGTTGGCCGCGCTCGTTGACATCAAGAAAGACCCTTCTGCCCTTGGGGATCTTGACCCGATCAGAGGCTGGAACGCGCACGAATCGACCGCTCTCGAGGAGTTGCGTCGACTCCCTGAGCTTGGCCTTCTTGCGCCGGAGTTGCGTCATCTCGCTATTCGTCAACGGGGGGAGTGGTTTGGCGTCACCACCCTCAAAGGCGTCTTCCCACGTCTTTGGGATCACGTTGTGATCTTTGTCCAGCTCTAGGAATACCGTCTTGTACCAAGAGAGTCCATTATACTCCGAAGTAGGACCAAGATGAAGGCTTCCCTCTTCGTCGATTCTTCTCTCGCCGAAAAGGAAAAATGTCAACCGCAAGCCCCGAGCGCAAGTGCGGAACCACCACGTGTACATGGCGTGAAGCCCATCGCCTGGCTTGAAAAAGTTGACGGCTAGTGGCATCAAGAAGTTGTAGAAGAGGAGATCGACAGGGAATTCCAGAACGGGCTCGTTGGAGGAGTAGTGAATTGGAAGGACGGTTGGTGTTGCGTAGGAAAGACCCCAGACGACTCCGCCGAGACATACAATGACCAATGCTCCGTAAACAAAGGCAGAGAAAAGGATTTTCCTCAACTGTGTCGTCAGGTTTCTCTCGAGGACGTCGCGAACCGGGTGAAACTCTGGATCGTCGGGATCGCGGATGAAATCTGCCACGAATATTAGTCGATGCCGAGAAAGATGGCATGTCAGACTTACAGAGAACGCCCTGTCGCATGATTTTGCGACACATGGAGACAAAGAGAGCGAAGTGGAACATGTAGCCGGTCCCGACAAACCAATGAACGAAGACTGAAGTCAGGGGGTAGTTGTATGTGAAAAGAAGTCGAGACTTGAATGTGGTGTCCTCAAACAAGGGCAGGAGGGCGCCGTCGAGCAAAAGGCCGCAGTAGAGTGGGAAGACCAGCATCTCGATGCTGATGATCATGATGACCTTCATGATGCCACTCGCCTGGTGCAGCGTGTCAATGACACCCGCCTCCCAAGCCTGCATAATGTTGCCTCTCGAGAATGGACTGCCACGCTTGAGATACATGGCCCCCAAGAAAAATAATGTGACGTAGCCGGCGAGAATGGCCCAGAACCGATCCAATCCCGACCAATGGGCCAGCTCAAGATTGACAATTGGCGAAGGCTCAGGTTCCCCCAGATCAATCACCCACGAAGTGGGGTTCAGGAGAATCGAAGAGGAGAAGCGGATGGTCTCAAAAGCAGCCGATAGAACTGTGCCGATAACTCGGATGGGCGGGAGGCTGGAGAAGATTGCACCGCTAAAAATGAAACCGAACGTCGTGCTTACGGTTGCAAGAGCAGTGCCAATGTGGCCCTTGACTGTGAGGAGCGCGTCGTGGCTGATGGCGGAGAAGTTCTGTATCTCCGAAGAAGAGAGGGGAAACTCCTGAAACAGGTATCCCGCAACTCCAGACCCGGCACTTGTCCACAATGCCCAGGCTGCCTTTCTCGCTGTCACGACCTGCGCCGCAATGAAGCCTCCGACAAGGCCGGTGAACATGTCGAGTAGGTTGAGAACGACCCACGAAGCGAGCCCGGCGACCATGACGGCGACGTCCTGCAAGAGCCTGCTGAGCTCGAAGACGAGGCGAATGAGTCGCATGGGGTTTGCCATGACCCAGACACTGACCCGTCCAATGTTATATGGAATGAAGACACATGCGAAGATGGTGACGGAAACGAGGACTGCACAGAAAATGGCATTCTGGAAGAGACCGGCAATTGGACCTCGCATGCCGATGAGCTCCATGACACCTTCAAAGTCCTCGAGGTCTTCGATGGCCTCCTGGTCAAGGCCAGGACCAGCAGCATCGTCTTCGTCGTCAGCGTCGTCTTCATCTGCAGCATCATCGTCGTCAATGTCCTCCCAGTCCCCTTCAGCGTCCTCGGCGTTGCCATTCTGAGCAGGTCCAGCTATGTTGGGCTGTTCCAGTCCACCCCACATGAACTCGGTCATCCGATCGACCAAGGTAGGTCTCTCGGCGTCTTGTTCAAGGGGCTCAGCAACCAGGTGCTCCCCACCAAGGAGCTCTCGTTGAATATGCCGAAGTTGGGCGGCGGCATCTTGCTCATCATTCTCTTCTTGGATCCCATATCTTTGGACACCATACTCTTGGGCATTGCGGTGAGCCCGGCCTGGACCTGGGTGTTCGATTGGGGGCCCAGCTTCGTGTAGGTGGTCTGACGAGGGCATTATTCTACCGTACGTGTCGTATTGTTCATTGGCACCATTCTGTTGGGGACGAGAAGATTGCGCGTGGGAGCTCTCACCCTGGGGCTCAGGTGGAAGTGCCGCAAAAGACCAGCTGTTGTTCGCCAAAGGATTGATGCCAGTTTGAACGCGAGGTCCATCAGATACCGCGCGGGGTCTGGTTGCCGGAAGATCGTCTCCCCATGGATAGCTCTCGGTATTTGTGTCAGAAGATGGAAGTGTCTCCTTCTCCTTGCCTTTCCCAGACGAGGATCCATGCACCTCTTGAGGCCCAACTGATGAACCCTCGTTGGACCCAGGGGTGAGAGCAACTTGAGACGAGCTTCCTGTAGTGGAACTGGAGCTCTCTCGGCTTTGAGTCTTCGGCACCGCGCGCCGGGCACGTACTCCGTGATCGTCCGTAGGCCTGACTTCGCTCTCCTCAACAGTCTTGCGAGTAGCGTTGACCCAATACGAGAGTCTTTCCTCCAATCCTTCCTCTTCGATCAACCGCAAGATAGTCTCAGGATCTCCGTCGGCTTGGCGAAAGATGCGCAAGTAGTCATGGATGGTGGTCTGTTGTACCGGGCCGTCCTCGGGCCAATCAAAGGCCGTGGGCGTGCTGGAGGAGCCTGGCTCATCGAATAGTTGTCGCGGCTGCTGCTCGACGTATGCTGGCGGAAACCCGGGGTGGGGAAGAGTGGCATCAGCATGGATCACGACGGTATCTCTGTTCCCATGGACATCCTCTCCGTCATCCAGGGTTTCTTCATCCGACTCGACTGGATCTCCCACATTTTCGAAATCTTCTGCCCTGACAAGAATGGGTTCTGGCGCGAGTTGGTTTTCCGGTGCAAACGCGGCGCGCATGTTGATCTCGGGCTGTTGCTGAACGACATAATCTCGGACGAGAATGACAAGAATGAAACAGACGATGACGAGGATGGTTATGATCTGGCCTTCGAGAACGTATATCAACGATCGATTGAGAGTTGGATTTCGAGTTAGGTTCTGGAGGAACGCGACATCGCCGAGTAATGATGGAGGGGCGTTGGTGATGGCTGGCTCGTCCGAAGAGGTAGGGCTGACCGCCGAGTCGCTAGCTGACCCCGATCGGTCGAATTTGGGGGGCATGTAGAGAGAGTTGAGAAGAATTCGAAGTAGAAACTCGGAGATGTTCTGTCCGGATAGTCCGTCCAACATGGCTTGAGCAGCCACGACGGATGTCGTGCTCGGGACGAAGAGTGGGCTTGCCGGGCATGTATCGTTACCCATGGCCGACTGGGTGAGTGCCATCGTGGCCGCAGCAGTCTCATTATGTCCAGACAGGATTGAGGAACCGAGGCCTTCGTCGCTCACCCAAAACATGAAGGACCAGACCGATCTCATAAAGTAGGGCAGCCAGCAAACCCACACGCTTATCGCCATGATGGCGCGAAGCCAGACCAAGACGTTTCGAAGCAGGTACTTGGCCATGTGACCGACGAAGACGTGTACGGGGAGCGATTTCGGCATGTCCGGGGCGTAGAGCTTTGTGAATCGAAAGGACGTTTTGCAGAGTTCGCAGTACTTCTTCTGAGAGTGGGAGAGCCACTCCATGAGACAATCCTGGTGAACATATTTGATGCTACCACTGCATTTGCAGGGAAAGAAGAGAGGTTCTTCCGGAGTGGCTTCACCGCGACATATGCGACAGATGCCGGGGGCTGCATCTTGAGCTTGGGAGTCGTCGGTTCTCGAGGCGGTGGTAGCGCGGTGAAGGCCCTTCAGTTTCGGCGTCATTTCGTCCATGATGGAGGTGTCGATGGTGATTTAGAGACTGTGAGCCTTGCCCACGAGGGGCTTATTGGGCGAAGCGTTTCGTAGGAGTATGCGCGGGAGGGAATTCGGCGACGAGACTCGATGTGGTCGGGGATGGGAAATAGGATGACTGCCGAGACTCGGAAAGGCGGGTCGGGAGGTGGAGGAGAGCGATTTGTATAGATCGGGACGGTACAGAGGTTTGTCGGCGCGCTCGTGATTCCGTATCGACTGCAAACGCGCGAATGCAGGCCGAGCGTGTTGTGCTGGCCGGGATTTTGATCGCGGTGATGAAAGAGACGTGGTGATAATTCGCGGCAAACTTCAGGCCACCGCCACTAAACTGATCTAACTCCCCACGCTGGGGCGTAGGCTGGCTGCAGACGGCAGGGTGCCAGGCGGTGGCGGGTTAACCTTGCGGACGGGTCGTTGGTGCCGTTGGGGGCTTTTCCTAGCGTTGAGATGGCCACCAGGACAGGGGACCTGAGCCCTGTGCAAGTGGTGCAAATGGTGAAATTCGGAGTGAGTTGAACACGTCAATGCAACTTGGAGATGATTTCATTGAAGTTTCCTCCTGTCATTGGAAATATCAGCGAGCTTTCCATCTCGCTGCCCAACTTCTTTTCGACTCGTTCCCTCGAATCAACAACCACAGGGAATTAACCGGGCCGGAGGATTTGATGATCCGACCCTTCGGATATTCTTAGCGCCTAACACATCGTGTCACGTGTCACGCTGGCTGTGGATGCACGGGCTGATGTCATGGCCCGACCGAGGGTTCTGTCACATGGAAAAATCGCTGTTCGAAGCTGGGTGAAGCGGTTTTGAAAGAGCGCGTTAAGCATGTCAATTCCTTGTTTAAGCGTGAATAGTCGAATGCACAAGATGCCATATGTATATTATTTCGCTTCTCAGAGCTCTTCATCCCCCGATGGGTAAGCGTCTCTGAAATAGAAAAGTGCGACCGAGTCGCTCAAACATGCATGGATCCCGTCATGATGGAAGTTGGTTGGTCCGCGACCCCTTGAAATCTCAAGGGCGTCGTCAGCTGTATCGGAATCGAATAAACTGCTTTTTCGGCGACGATGAGAGAAAGACACGAATTTAAGTGCCACTCTGAGCTCACGAAGCTGTCGTACCGATGCAGGTGCTGCTTTCAAGCCTCGGCATCTCGCAATCTCTTGAATGGATAGGCCTTGATCTGCGTTATCTGTCTCACCAGTGACCAGGCGGTTGATATATTTTCGTCCTGGATTGGGTGCTGGTGTTTGGCAAGCACGCAAATCAAGCTCGTTTTGTCTCAATGACGTCTTTACGTGCTAGGTTATGGTGTGGTGTTCCGCGCAACTGGCAACGATTCTCCAAGTTGTTGATGGTGGTGAGGGGCGATGGATAGACATTGCATCACTGGCAGATCTCTGGAACCACTAAGCAACCTCTGAGACCACAATGCGGGTGCCGATTCTTGTTCCAAGAGTTGAGACATCGACGGTGGAAGACCAAGATCAAGGCACCTGCAACATAGTTCGTCATGACTGGGCATCGGTTTTCCTTGGAGTATATCTGTAGCACGAATGCACCTCTACTTTCATCAAGTTTTTCTGCCCTCTCAGCCTGTAACGGTTAAAAATTCGCACCACTGTTTCCGTGAACGTCTCGTCTTCGTCTCGTGTCGCGTCGCAGAAATAAGCCGTCAAAGTTCACGGAGGCCGATAGCGACCCGCAGGTGACCTCAGGCACACGCCCCCCCAAAAAGCTACTTCCCGGTCCGAGCAAAATCCCACACCTCCATGTCGGGTTTGGCGTCACGACATCGCGAACTTCACAGTTCTTCAGCTTCTCGCCTCGCTCGCAGGTTTGTCATTGCATCTAACCTGATGCCGCATCTTATTTCATTCCTTCCAGTCCCACTGACCAGCCATTAGCTGCTGGCCTCGCTTCCTCCCGCCGCGCGACGAGGTAAAGTCAGTCGCAATTAGCTCTGATAACTCTTTCGAACCCGCCATGGCCGAGCCCGCCGGCAAGAAGAAGAAGGCAGGCAACGGCTCCCACCTGAGTGGAAAGTCGAATGGCCACAGCGTTGGTCGCCGCAGGACCGCGAATAGGACTTCGGGAGTCTTTCTATGGACGCTGAGCGCTGTCGCTAGGTTCGTACCGTCCTTTAGACCTTGTGCTGTCCCCGTGCATCGTCGACTAACTGAGCGCATCTTGTAGAATCTCGACTTGGGCCGCAATTCTCACCATTCTCTTTCGTTGTCCCGCCTCCATCGAATCGTGCGACGAGACCTCACCATTCATCTGCAAACCTTACTTCCATGTCAAGAATGCCGTATCCCCCCACCTCCAACCTTACTACGATCAGTACGCCGCGCCCTACGTCGAAGTAGCCCGTCCATACTACGAAATTGCCGATAAGAGGATCTGGAAGCCCACGCGCACATATGCTGTTCAGTATGCTGCTCCCTGGGTCGAAAGGGCACAGCAACATGCCTGGGCGCAGTGGGAGAAGAATGGCCAGCCCCAACTCTCCAAATACCAAGATCTCGTCCACGATAAATACGATCAGTCGGTGGCCCCTTATGTGACCCAAGCTTCCGATACGGTCAGCCCTTACTACGATGTCGCTCGCACCAATATCCTTCAGATGTACTACGAATATTACGTGCCAAGCTACGAATTCGTACATCCCTACATGGTCCACGGATACAATGCCGCGTCCGAGTTTACCACCAAAATCGCGCTTCCAAACGCCTACTGGGCATGGAATAAGACTTACGATTTCGTGAATGCCTGGGTCTGGCCTCATCTTCGGGTGGTTTACGTTGAGAACGTCGAACCCCAATTGATCCGCATCGGAGAACGGCTGGGCCGTTTCAAGGTTCAGGATAAAGCCAAGGCGTCTTACGAAAGTGCTACATCAAGGTGAGCCATGTCTGTCTCTCGAATGCATACTTGATTGCTGACGTTTGGCTGCAGTGTCACAAGAGACTCTGCCCCGTCGTCATTTAGCAGACCTGCCCCTCAAAGTACATCTTCCTCGATTCCCACGTCGGAACCAGTGGTCAGACAAAGTGCCGAGCCCGAGACTGCTGTCGGATATGAGTCTTATGAACCGACCGAGGGCTTTGCAGAGCAGTACATGAACCCGGTGCAGCCACCAGAGCCCGCCGAAAATGAGACTGAAAAGCGGCGCAAGGCTCGTGAGATGGTGACCCAGGATTTAGCTGTTTGGCAGAACAAGTTCGCCGCTCAGGCCGACGATGGCGCCACTGACCTAGAGGAGCGAGTCGACGAAATTGCGAAGCGCATGATCACACAGAACGCCGAGACGACCGGACGCGACCTCTACAACCAATTGGAATCGACTATTGAGCTGGAGTTGAAAGAACTCAGATCAAAAATTTCGTCCCTTGTCGAGGTAGCCGACGAGAGACCCGATAGCGTACAGGACCAAGCCACAGATGCAGTTCGATCTGCTGGCAAGGCCATCAAGAAGCGGGCTGTGGCAATTCGACAATGGCGCGACAGTTATGATAAGGAGCTACAGAACACCGTCATTGCCGTTGCCGATATCCACTTCCAGATCTTGGATGAGACTAGGAGCCTGGCTTTGCAGCATATTGGCATGAGGTGGGCTTGGACCGACGGTGTCACGTACAAGGACTGGGCCAAGTATCATGAACTCAAGGCCACGCTGAGCGAGTGGACTGAGCAGCTTAAGCAGCTCATTGATACACACCCATCCCTACTTCAGGCTCAGGACGCCTCCGCTCAAGTTGAGGACGAGGGTATGGAAATCGCCTCAGGTGCGGCCAAGGAACTGGCTCGCCTCAAAGAGGTTGCTCGCTGGAAGATTATCGCAAGGGATGCCACCGACAACTTTGACAGTGACGAAATGAAGCAGGCTGCCGATGCAGCCCTGGACGCACAGGCTGCAGCCGAGGCCGAAGCCGAAGCCGCCGAGGCAGTCTCGGATGAATCAGACGTCCATCAGTTGCTTTCTGGCATCACCGAGAAATTGACGACCGAAGTCTTGCCGGTTGACGATGAAACGGCCCCTACCACCGAAGCTACCATGTCCGACACAGCTTTTGATGCCTTTGACTCTTTGGTTGGAGAGGCTACGAGTGAGGAGACCTCGTCCGTGTCAGACGCCCCTGACTTCGAGCCCGTTGAGAAACTTTCCGATTCCGAGACTGTTCCGGTTGGCCTGGATGACGAGACTGAAGCATCGGACACCATCGACGAAGCTTCAGTCGCTTCCAGTCTCGTTGCGGAGGAAACCCTCCTGGCTGATGAGGTCGTGGAAACTGCCGAAGAGTTGCCATCTGAGGTGACTGAAACCGATGCCGCTCCCGAAGAACCCACTTCTGAAGCTGCAGAGACGGTCGAATCCGAAGGATCGACTTCTACGGAGTTCCTGGCGTCGGAAGCTTCCGAAGCGATGTTGGCTGATTCCTTCACCATTGTAGGCAATGAGAGCGAAAGACCAGCCACGGTTGATGACGAGCCTCTTGAAACTGAGGCCGAAGAAGACTCGACTGAGGAGGATCACATTGCCCAACAAGCACCGCTCTCCGACGAACCCGTCAAGCATGTCATGTTTGGTGCATCGGCGCAGAAGGCTCCTGAACGACAGGTCGTTCTGGATGACTACGACGATGATGAAGGGGATAATGTTGTCACGAAGGCGTCCAAAGCCGCCCAGGATGCTTATTCTGATGCTGTCTCTCGTGCCTCTGAGCAATATTCGAGCGCACTCTCTGTCGTTTCTGCGCAAATCTATGGAACACCCGAGCCCGTCCACACCCAGCTCTTCTCTTCAGTTTCGGCGGCTTACCAGAAGGCCGTCTCCGCGGCTGGCGAGAAGTTGAGTAGCGTAGTAGACGCCGCTGCTTCTGGTGTGAAGGCTACTGCCACGACGACGACGCCGCCCACCCTTGTGGACTGGGAATATGCCGAGTCCATCGCGGCTCAGCGACTCAACGAAGGACGACTTTGGGCCGAGATCCAATATCAAAGTGCCCTGATTGCTCTTGGTCTGGCTACCGCGACGCCAACTGCCACGGGGGCCATGGACAAGTTTTACGAGCAGGCCAAGTACAACTACTATGCTGGCCTCGGCATGGCCCAGGACCGATATCACAGCTTCATTGCCGGCGCCTCGGAAGTGCTCTCGTCCATGACTACTACGCCTACACCGACGACTAATATCGCTGCCTCTGCTTCCTCCTTGGCTTCGGCGGCCCAGGAGTCAGCTGCTTCAGCGATCTCGGCTGCCGGAGACAGCATCGTATCGGTAGCCAAGGCCGTCGATGACTCCGTTTCTTCGGTTGTTGACGCGGCCAATGAACAAATTTCCAACGCTGGCCTCGTGATTGCCGACAACTGGAATAGCGCCATTGGTGAAATCAGCTCTCAGATCTATGGCGAGCCGACACCAACAGCCCAGATTGCTTGGTACGGACAAATCTTCAGCGATCTCAGCTCCTACGCGTCCGAGGCAACCGAAGTCGTTTCTGACAAGTCGGACGCTGCCGCTCTCGAGGCCGAGAGGCAGTATCGCGCGGTCAACTCACTAGTCTCGGAGCTTGTGCATGGAAAGGAACCCTCATTCACGGAAAGCGTCTTTTCGAGGCTGCAAGCAGCGTACGAGACGGCAGCTGCTAGCGTCGAGAGCTTGGCGAGTGCGGCAACGGAAGTGGTCAAGGACAAGGTCCAACAGAAGGATGAGCTGTGACGGAATGTATCGCGACCAGCGAATGACTGAAGAGCTTGGGATAAGGTGTTCATGATGGGTGGCGCCCTCGTTTTAAGCCACTGCAATGAAGAGGACTAGATTGAGAGAGTGCGATGAAGATGCGAAGGCGGCTACGCTGGCCCGGCGAGGCATCATGGGCTGGGTGTGTAGTATATTTGCTCTCGGTTTTGCTTTCTATGTATTGTACACGGCGTCGAGTGGGCGGAAGGTAACACAGCGCGTGGTTTCAAGGACAATCTTGAGATAGGTACTTATCCTTGAGATGAGTTAATACGATGTTTTTTCGCAGTCGCATCCTCGGTTATGTATCGTGCTTGTGAAGAGCAGGTTGTGGTGTGAGTAGTCAGCCAACGACCCCCGCGAGCACCACAGGCTTGGGAGACCCTGCAGGAAGAATTGATCGAGCAAGGGTAATGCATGAGATATCCTGTGGCGGAAGGGGGTTTGCAAGGATTGATGGGTTACTATCTGAAGGACGGCAGGGTTGAGGAGAAACTTGGTGTGGCAAGGGATGAAGAGAGAGAGGTTGGAGTAGGTTTGAAGTTGAAGTTGTTGATTTGCAGATTACTGTACATAACTACTGGTTGTATAGTAACGTTAGGTAGTTACTCGACGGGATGATCAAGAATTGGCTAGCTACAGAACACTGCTTCCCAGGATGCGGATAGCCTGGATGGGGATCACGGGGTGGCGGCGATAATGGGTCGTTTGGAAAGTAGCCTCATCCCCCCCGCAATGACGACGCTACGATGGAAGAGGCAGGACGAAAGAAAGTCGTCGAGAGACAAGAGGCCGATTTGCAAACGACTTCTTGGCAAAGCACAGCAGAGATAAGACGTGACCGCCATATTTTGCAGGGTATCATCAGCATACCATGCATCTGGTAACGGCCATGTAAATGCGTCTCAAGAGAGTCGCGTGCGCAACCTCGGACAGGGATTCTCAATTGTCCAATGGGTGGTGCTGTGGAGAGGGAATATTAGATGATTCGATGAATAAAACTCGAAGGGCAGCAGTTCCACAAGATGGTGTTTTCGGCGATGTGCCGAAAAATGAAATTGGGCTTGTGAGGCTTGTCAAAAGTTCGAGAGGGGAAGTCGGGTGTTCGTTGCCGTGGAACTTGTGTAAGTTACTGGACTGGATCCTGTGTCTCTTTCATCTTGTGAAAGCCACTCGAGTCTGCCATAGAATGACTCGTCTCGTGCTGACTGAGGAAGCCGAAACTCAATCTTCCTCAAACCGGCAATGCGGCGGCGATCGTTTTGCTTACACCGTAGGGAAACTTATCATGGCGTTACCTCTCCATGGGGGCAGACGAGGGGAAGTCATGACCTTGCATACGGAGTCCCCGAGGGGTAACCCCAAAGCAGCGTCGCCAAGCATGCTCGGTTCTTACGATTGTCTGTTGGTTCTGGGATGTTTTTCGAGACGGGGATGAGGCTGTCAGTGGGGGAGCAAGGGAGGAGAGGAGGGGTAACGCTGGACGAACGGTACGTCACCTTTCTTGAGATTCTTCTACATAAGGAGGCAACTACCTTTCTTTAATCATTTCTAGTCTATGCAGTGCTGCCAAGGCTGGACGCGGCTAGATTATACTGTAACGTAGCCGTCGTGGGACGAGCCCGGCATCTCCGCCGTCTCTGAAAGCCCGCTTGACGACCAGACGCCTTGGATCACGTTTCTTGTTTCTGTCTTGGCTCGAACTTTTCTCTTCTTTATGCTTTTTGTGGCTCTTGGTTTGTTTTGTTTCTTGATCACAGTGAGCATCGAGATTTGAGACATTGGGTTTCACAGGTGCACCTCCACCGCGACTAACAAGGGGACACCAAGACCCCCCTGCGAGTACTTGTCGTGCCATTCCACACCATTTCTGCGATCAATTCCATTCCGTACTCGTCAGCATCACTCGTGGAACTCTTTACCACCTGTCGAATCCAACTCTACACCTCCTATCCTTCAATTGCTCCGAGGCCGTCGCGATGGCTTCACCCGGCGTACAAGCTGCGCCGCCCAACTACTCGGACCAAGAAAAGACGGGAAACGGATCCAACGATGGCCTCGAGCGTGTCTCGTCGCCCCTCTCTTCTTCAGACGGCAAAGACCACACGCAACGAAAGCTCAAGTCTCGACACATTCAACTGATTGGCATTGGCGGGACGATTGGCACCGCTTTATACGTACGTGGTCCCTCGATAATCTCATTCCCACGCTCTTGATTCAAACCTGCTCACAAACCCCAGGTCCAAATCGGCAAAGGCCTCCTCAACGGCGGACCGGCCAGCCTCTTCCTCGCCTTCACCATATGGTGCTCCTTCATCCTCGCCGTGACGCTGTGCATGGCCGAAATGGTCACGTACCTGCCCATCTCGTCGCCCTTTATCCGCTTTGCCGGCCGCTGGGTCGACGAGGCCTTTGGCTTCGCGGCCGGCTGGAACTTTTTCGTCTTCGAGGCGGCCCTCGTGCCCTTCGAGGTGACGGCGTGCAACCTCATCATCCACTTCTGGAGCGACATTGTCCCGACCTGGGCTATCATCACCATGATCCTCCTGCTGTACTTTTTGATCAACGTCCTCGCCGTCAAGTGGTACGGCGAGACCGAGTTCTGGGCCGCCCTGGGAAAGGTCCTGCTCATCGTCGGCCTCATCGTCTTTACCTTTATCGTCATGGTTGGCGGCAACCCCAAGCACGACGCCTTCGGCTTCCGCTACTGGAAGCACCCTGGGGCCTTCACGGAGCTCTACTACGGGGGCAACCTGGGCCGCTTCCTGGGCTTCCTGCAGTGCCTGATCCAGGCGTCCTTCACCATCGCCGGGCCCGACTACGTGTCCATGGCGGCCGGCGAGGCCGAGAACCCGCGCCACGTGATGCCGCGGGCTTACAACGCCGTCTTCTACCGCCTGACGGCGTTTTTCGTCCTGGGCTCGCTGTGCGTGGGCATCCTGGTCCCCTACAACGACGCCGAGCTGTCGGCCGCCTTCAAGAACGCCGAACCCGGCGCCGCGGCGTCGCCGTACGTCGTGGCCATGAACCGGCTGGGCATCCCCGTGCTGCCGCACATTGTCAACGCCATGGTGCTCACGGCGGCCTTTTCGGCGGGCAACTCGTACGTCTACTGCGCGTCGCGGTCGCTCTACGGGCTGGCCCTCGAGGGGAAGGCGCCGCGGTTCTTCACCGTGTGCACCAAGAAGGGCGTGCCGCTGTACTGCGTCGTGGCCGTGCTGCTGATCGCGCTGCTGTCGTTTTTGCAGCTGTCGGCCAACACGGCCGTGGTGCTGAACTGGTTCGTGTCGCTGGTGACGGCCTCGCAGCTGCTCAACTTTGCCGTCATGTGCTCGACCTACTTGTGTTTTTACAGGGCGCTCAAGGCGCAGGGGATCAGTCGGGACTCGCTGCCGTACAAGTCGGTAATGCAACCGTATGCGGCGTGGTATGGACTCGTTGGGACGTTTATCATGGCATTTGTGGGGGGGTATACCGTGTTTCTGCCCCTCGAGGGGTACTGGAACGTGCCGGATTTTCTGTTCTCGTAAGATGACCGTTGGAGACGAATGCAAGCGCTGACACGTGGTAGGTACACTATGATCATGGTATTTCCAGTGCTATACGTGGGCTGGAAGATAATCCACAAGACAAAGATTGTCAGGCCCTCGGAGGCGGACCTGTACAAGGACATTGACGCCGTAGAGGCCTACGAGCAAAACTACGTGCCTCGGCCGCCAAGGTACGTATCGCTTAATGTCTCGGGAACATAGCTAACAAAATCACAGGACCACTTTCGAGAGGATACTGGATAAATGCTTTGGTTGATGTTGGATTCAGAACGACTAGTTGAGAATACGATTTTCATCGTTCCATGTCCCCTGAATTGCCCTGGCTAGTGACGTGGGAGTATCCGAATCATGGGCCTTGATCTCCAGAGCCCTCGGATTTCTCCGAATGTTGTTTATCAGCTTCTTCTTCAGCCTGCGTGCCTTGAGAGCCCTTCGGCTTCCCATTCTTCGCTGCGCCTCGACGAGCCTCAGCCCGGCACTCCGCACAACCCTCCACGGAGCCTTCCCGATGCCAGCGCTTCTTTGCTACAGAATATGGATCAATGTCGTTTGGGATCCAACACTCGCGGCCGCTCGAGAGAGCCTTGAGGCAGCGAGCGGCGATGAAGGCACCGGGGCGGCCGACGGGGTGGCGGCAGTCGGGATAGACGTAGGAGACGGGCTGACACATTGCAGAGATGGTATTATCAGCTCGGTTCGTGTGATTCTGGTGATTCTGGTGCTTTGATGCGGTATCTTGGCTGAAGTTGGAGAGGAAAGGGGAGGGAAGGACTGGAGAGGGGGTTAAATAGGGAGAGCTCGACGTGATGCGGCCGGGATGACGACAGGATGCAAACGGAGATGCGCTCCATCGTGTACGAGAAAAGGGAGCATCTTGGTCGTGTGAAGGGTGTTTGCATGAAGCAATCGCAATGCTCAAACACGGGCATCCCAAGACTCGACGACGGAGGAGCCGTGCGAGACTGCATAGGTTGACGACACAAGCCTCTGTGATGTTGGAGCCCATGACTCTTATTCAGAACCAGGCTAGTCCTATAATCTCGTAAGAATAGTCATTTGTCTTGAGGAGTTCTCCGCCAGAAGATGAGATTGACTTGGTGGCAATAAACAGATGCTGAGTTGGTGTTGACCCAAAGGGTGTTGCGGCGACAGCAACTCGAACATGAGGCATGGAATCATGACGGCAGAGTAGCAGTCTCGAACCAAACTCACAAACGGGAAAATAGGCAAACACTCACTAAAGAAGGTCACGACTTACACTGTTTCATCTGATAACTCAATTGTGATGAAGCCAATTCTAATCATCAATTTGTGTCCAATCTGAATGCAATGAGCGCTTCATCAACTACCTAATCATCCTCCGCTAACATACATGAAGGCCTTTGATGTAACTCATCGGCTGATACAGTCACGTCTAACTTTTCAATCACACACCATGTCCAATCTCCCAAAACCTCTAAACCAATATATCAAAACCATCCAAGCCATTCTCGACCCCTTCACCCCCAATCACTAAAGCATATTCGCTGGACCACACTCAACCACCTTCCCCTGATGCAACCTCAAACACCAATTCGCATCCTCCACCGCCTCTAACCGATGCGCAATCGTAATCACCGTGCTATCCGCCAACTCGGACCTCAACACCAACTGCACCCGCGCCGCCGTCTCCCGATCAATCGACGCCGTGGCCTCGTCTAGAATCACCAGCCCGCTCCGGCGCAGCACCGCCCGGCCGATCCCCACCAGCTGCCGCTGGCCCTGGCTGAGGTTCTTGCCCCCGGCGTCGACCGTCGAGTACAGCCCCCAGCCGGGGCCGAGCACTCGGCTCACGGCGTAGTTGCACTCAGCGTCGGTGAAGCGGCCCTCCGGGTCGATATTATCGCGGAGGGTGCCCGGGAAGAGCGTCGGGTCTTGCTGGATGTAGGTCACGCGGTTGCGCAGCGTGGTGCGGTCCACGCGTGAGAGGTCCACGTCGCCGATGGTGATGCGGCCGGAAAAGGGGGTCTGTGTTGCTAAGAGGGCGCTGGCCACGGTTGATTTGCCCGAGCCGGTGCGGCCCAGGACCGCGCAGGTTGACCCGCCGGGGATCTCGAATGTTACCCCGTCAAGGACCGTGGGCAGACCCGGCGCGTACTTGAACGACATGGACTCGAACTTGACCGAGTCGTCCGGGCTGGGCCAGTTGGCGGGGGGCTCGACGTCTCCCGTGGGCTCCTCCGGGATGCGGTTCAGACGGTCGACGCGCTCGAGCGAAACGGCGTCGAGCTGCAGCGCCGCAAACTTGTCGCACAGCATCTGCACGGCGCCCATGGCCACGGTCGTCTGCGTGAGGACGAAGCCGACGGCGCTGGCAGGCGTCCCGTACCACACCATAAACAAGACCAGGGCCGCGCGAGTGCACGCCGACGACAGGCCCAACCGCAGATCCAGCCAAAAGGCCATGCTCCAGAAGAAGTGGTCCTGCTTCTGGAAGTCGTCGACGGCATCGAGGTGCCGCTCCTGGAACCTCCCCTCGGCCCGCAGCGCGCGGATCGTCACCAGGCCGTCCTGCATGACGCCAATATTTGCGATGATGGGCGTCAGGTACCGCATCTCCATGCGGCGCAGGGCGCGCGAGACGGGCACGTAAGTGCGGAAGAAGTAGACGAAGAGCGAGGCCACGCCGGCGAGGATGGCGACGAGCACGGGGTGGTGCGAGGTGATGGCCACCAGGCTCAGCACCAGGGCGATGAGGCTGTATATAAAAGACTCGAGCGGCGCGAGGATGCCGCCGTCGACCATGCCCATGTCGGACACGAGCCGGTTCTTGAGCTGCCCCGTGGGCGTCACGTCGTAGTACCGAAACGTCGCCCTGCTGACCTTTTCCACGGCCATGCGGAAGATGCCCCGCGCGGCGTTGACGCTGATGCTCGCGAGCAGGACCTGCGCCACGCCGAACGAGACCACCTGGCACGCCGAGATGCCCGAGAGCACGTACAGCCACGTCCGCGGATGTTGCCCCGGGTCGGGAAGACCCAAGAAGCTGGTGAGGACCACGTCCGAGGACGTTTTGGCTGATTCGTTGCCCCAGGCCTCGAGGAGGCGCGCCTGGGCAATGTCGCAGTAGCGGGCCACGCAGTAGAAGATGGCCAGGAGGGTCCAGCGGTGCCATCCGCCGGCGGCCATGTACTTGATGTAGACGGAGAGGGGGATACTGCCTGTTTCAGCGGGTTCTTCAAAGTCGTCGTCTGCTTTCGGGCTGGCGGCGGGTTCGGCGATGGAGACTTCTTGATGGGAGTTGGTATTTGCTGACTTTGCGTTTAGGGGGTGGTTGAGTTCCTTGATTAGGTCTTCGGGAGAGAGGACGTGGGCTTGGCCGTCGACGACATCAATGACTTGAGATGCGTGTCGAAGCACCAAGTCGTCACGATGAGTGACCAGGGCAATAGTTCGACCGCTCGCTAGAGGACCACAGAAAAAGCGCTCGACAATGGTGATCGCAGTGTCGTGATCAAGCGCCGCAAGGGGATCATCAAGAAGCAAGATCCGACACCGGCTGTACACGGCGCGAGCCAGAGCCACTCGCGCCTTTTGCCCGCCGGACAGACCAATACCGCCTTCTTCCAGCTTGGTCTGGTCCCCTGCGCGCAACATCTCCAGATCCGGACCCAAGGCACAAGCATGCACGACCCGGCGGTAGCGCTCCGCGTCAAAGGCCTCGTGGAAGACGATATTCTCGCGGATCGTCTTGTCCTGCAGCCAGGGCAGCTGCTGGAAGTAGGCCATGGGCTCGTTGGGCCTGCCGACGCGGCCGCTGCGGTGCTCCATCTCGTTGAGCGCGGCCAGCAGCAGGCTGGACTTTCCGGCGCCGACTTTGCCGCGGATCACGGAGAGGCCCGTCGGGAAGTGCAGCGTCAGGTCGCGGAGGACCACGTGGTCGGTGGCCGGGCGGGCAAACGACGCGTGGACGAAGGAGATGTCCTTGCCGGCTCGGCCGGAGGGCTGCTCGTCGCGGTCCGGCTCCGACATGTACTTGTTGACGCGCTCGACAGGGATGGTGGCCTTCCAGTAGGCCGAGATGGTGTCAAAGGCCTCGCGGACGCTGGCCTCGAGGTGCTGGAACAGCTGCAGCGACGGCCAGATGACGTCGTTGGGGAGGCCGTCCCCCAAAACCAAGGTGTACAGGGCGATGCTGGCCAGGGGATACATGGCGCCGCCGAGGACGTTGACGGCCGAGATGGCGGCGCTGACAAACGAAATGTTGAGGCGTCTCTCCATCTCCATCTCGCGGAACCGCATGATGCGCTCGCTCCACGAAGACGTCCACCCGTTGAGCTTGAGCGGGCGGCTGGCCTCGACAAAGTGCGCGACGGCCTGGGCCCTCCGATCGGACAGAGATGCCCTCGCGCGCTCGAGCTTGATGAGCTGGCGGACCAGCAGCGAGTTGGTCGTCAGGAAGACCAGCATGAGCGCGAAGCCCACGCACGACGGCCAGCCCATGATGTCGACGAGGTAGTAGATTGTGAAGACGACCTTGATGGGCTGCGAGACCACCTTGGGGAACTCCCAGAACCGCTGGGAGATTTCGTACGTGTCTCCGCGGACGAGGTTGACCACTTTTGCGTTGGACGCCGAGGAGCGGCTCGCACCGTCTTCGTTGGGGTCCTTTTCCGTAGACTCGGAGCCGGCCACGGCGCGCGTGAGGAGCTTGCCGAAGAGGGCGATGAAGGTTTCGCCGCGGCAGCGCTCGTACGCCTTGCGCGAGTACCACCCGCCGGAAATCTTGGAGACTTGTCTGACTGTGTCGACGCCCAGCATGACGATGCACCAGAGAGCCGCGTTTCCGGGCTGGTCCGCGTCGAGGGCGTTGAACAAGTTGCTGCTGAGCCTGGTGGTGGACACCTCTGCGACCTTTTCGACGACAGACAAGACCGTGGCGATGCACAGGTCCAAACCGTTGGCTTCGACGAGACACGACAGCAGGCGGCCCTCGAGCTGGCGAAAGGCCGTGTACAGGGACGTGTGCTGGAAGTCGAACGGGAGTTGCCAGACGTCACGTGTGGTGATTTCCTTGACGCGGGCGAGCTCGGCGAGGGGGTAGGCCCACGTCATGGACCAGAACTGGAAGAGGGTGATGTTGTCCTCAGGGCTGGTGAGGTCGCTGCTGGGCGTTATGTGACGGGTGGCGATGAGGGAGGAGTCCCAGGTTGGGTCTCGCAGGGGCATGTTGCCGATGACGAGGATGACGAGGCAGACGAGGGCTGCGCGGAAGACGGACAGGGTGTCTGGTTTGGTGGCCTTGTGCTCGAGGAAGTTGTTCCCGTTGATGGTCATGTCTACGACCAGGTAAAGAAAGTACTGCAGGAGCAGACACTTTGGCGTCTTTCTCGGGCGATCCGCGATGGTGAGGATGCAGAGAAGCAGCCACGAGACGGTAGATAGAATAAAGCACATGTTCAGGGGATCCAAGATGACAGACGCAACCGAAGAACCGAGTCCAAGACAGGCCGTAGTGATGAGCGCCAGAGTTGCCCAAGTCCAGCGTCTGGCCTTGAGCGAGTCCGCGTCTGGAGACTCTTGGGCAAAGGGCTGCAACCAATTCGGGAGCTGCTTCTGGATCTGGTTCCGGGAGAGGTACAGCATGAAAGTTACCAGCTGGGCAACGACCAGCAAAAAGGTGACGGTGGTGTCGAACCGCGAAAAGGGAGACTCGAGAGCATGCTCAGAGTCGAGTCCGCGGTCGAAGGGCTGGCCGCGAGGAACTCGAGCAGCCATGAAGTATTGGTCCCGAGGACTGAAAGTAAAAGCCGCGGTGGGCATGTTGAAGTTCAACAGAAGTAGAAGTGAGGATTGTTTACCAAACTGGGTCTGGTGTAGTGATGGATGAGAGCGGAGATTTGTTATGAAGAGCGGTTCGACTTGAGGTAACAAATTAAGCTCAAGGAAAGTTGATGGAAGCGTGTAGAAGAGTGTCCAAAGCTGACTGATGCAATGCAAGCTGAGTGCAGAGTGCGTTGAGTCTTCAAAGCTGGTAGCTGAGATGCAAGGTGAACTCGAAACGCGAGTGAGTGAGATGTAAGCGGAGAGAATGAAGCTATCCAAAAATAAAAGAAATGGGGGTACGGGCTGTTGATATACAGGAAACAAAGTAAACAAAGGGCTATTCCATGGCAATGACGAGTCCAACGACACTCTGAAGCCGACGAGGCCCTCTCGATCGAGTTATCGCGGTGTTGGCCAAGCCCGACCGAGTCTAACCTACGCAGGGGTCAATTGGCTCCGACAAAGGCCATTGGACCATACAAAACGCATAGAATGTCTTGGAAGATGAATCAATGGCAATGGCCGTGATTTTTCACCCCAAGGTGTGGACGGTCGGTGAGGAGGAGAGCTATCGGGAAAGCTACCCCTCAATTGCAAGCGCGCTAACTCTGCACATGGAATAGATAGGCAGATGGAAGAAGGGTCCCAGGAACATGGTTGCTGTGGAGAAGATGGGATGCAGGAGGGGTGGAGCGATGGATTGATTGACGGGAGGGCATCATGGGATAGGTGGGAGGTCAATTTGTTGGGTGAGTGTTTATTATTGCGTGTAATGGGTGGTCAGTTGAGGGTAATTCCGTGACGCCATGCCCAGGGCGTATCATTATGCTTATGACGATGGTTGGCTTTGACTTCGTTTCTAAAGGAAATGAAGGGCGCAAAGTAAATAAACAGGTGAGCGAGGAGATACATGCACCTATATGGCCGCGGAGATCCATTGATAAGTCATTGAGGGTAATCCCGTTGGCTATGCCCAATAACTTGTCATGGTGCTTGTGATGATGCTGCAGTTGAAAATTTCCTATGCAAAGTAAACAAATGTGAGGGAGCACAGTGCATGTGGCCACATATCATGGCCGCGGAGCAATTGAGGGCACCTAATTCCATGATATTATGCCTAGCAACTTGCCATGATAGACTGTGACGATGCTGTAGTTGAACTTTTCCCATGGAAAGCAAACAAGCAATGAGAGCGAGTAGTGCATGTGGCCATATTATTATGACCGTGGTGCAATTGAGGGTAATTCCGTCATATTATGCCTATGAACTTGTCATGATCGTGGTGATGCTGCACTTAGACTCTGAAAGCAAACAATAGACTTGACAGATGCATGTAACTATCATGACACCCTGGCTGTTTCCAACTCGACCTGCATTACTCAACAATTGCCATATCCGTACATTACAAACAGCCTTAAATCAATAGAGCTCCCGCAACAACCATACCCGCCACCGTCGCCGCCACGCCTCCCAAACCACCAGCCCAGCCGGCCCTCAACTCAACTGCCGCACTATCACTGCTACTCGCCGAAGCCGCCGTCTGCGTAGCCGATGAAGTCGACGACGCACCCGTCTCGGTACTGCTCGTGTTGCCCGAAACCAGCGCCGACAGCTCCTTGTCGCTCACAAAGCTCCCGCTCACCGACGACGCATTCTTGCACGAACTCGGCGCGTCGGCCGACCCGGTCACGAAATTCGCCGCGACGCACTGGTACAGCAAGCCATCGGGCGCGTTGCTCACGATGTTCACGACGCCCTTCTTGCCCGCGTAGCTGCTCCCGACGACAATCTTGGGCTCGCAAAAGTCGCCCAGGCCGCTCTGCTGCACGATGGGGAAGACCTGCTCCCAGCCCGACTTGGCCTTTTGGTCCGTGGTCACGCGGAACAGCCAGGTGACTTGCTGGTGGGTGGAGCGCAGGGCGATGGCCTCGCCGCCGACGTGGAAGTCGACCACCTTGTCCGAGGAGAAGTCGGGCGTGAAGCCGCCGCAGGGGGAGGTGCCCTCCTCGTCGTCGGAGAAGCCGATTGTTTCGGGGTACTTGAGGATGAAGTGGGCGGAGGAGGCGGCGTAGAGGGCCGCGAGGGAGAGGAGGGTTGAGGTGCGCATTTTGATGTTGCGGTGTTGACTGATGGTGGTAGATGCAGTAGATGTAGAGAAATGTTGATGAGCGGTGAGCGAGAATGACTGCAACGCCACCAAGATGAAGGAGAAGAATTCAAGGACAGCTATCCACTCCGCAAACCAAGCTCAAGCTCTGAGCGACGTCAATGGCTTTTGTAGCTGGTGCTACATGCACTAGGTAAGCTTAAGGAACGGTCGGCACGCGGCTGGTGTAACCGATTCGTCAAGGGGCCGGGAAGTTGGGTTAGATCAGGTGCATGCATGAGCTATTGGAGAATGGGACATGACGGTACATGGAATTGTACATGACATTGGCAAATTGCCTCGAGGCTGAGTGATGTGAGACTATCGCCACTTACACGGCATGACCGTGCCGGACTGAACCAGCCAACTCTTCACCTTTTCTCAAGCTCTCTGCTCTACGACAACCATCTTCACAACGAAATCTCACCCTCCCAACTCACGACTTGCAAACATGCTCATGCCTCCATCTCCTGGAACTCTCGGCATCTCCAACGTGGGGTGTAGTAGTGACCCAACACTTGAGCAAGCCAAGTGGGATCGCCAACCCAAAGCGACCAATCGAGAGGGGGAGTGAGCACAGACCATTGAGGTTGTTTGAGCAAGTTTCTTCAACGTTCCTTTTGGCGCGGGAACAATATCGCGAAATAGAAGTGACAGAGCCCTTTTCAACGCCTCAGCCGCGAGGAATGAAAGAGTCTTTTCCCAATGGGGGACATGTCAGGCTGAGGGTCGTCTTGCGGGATTCGGATGTTCGGGTAGCCGGCACGCCGAGTGAGGGATTAGAAGAGGTTTGCGGTTCTTGATTAACGGAATCAAGACATTATACCCTCTTCTTGCTTGTCTTTGAGCGGTAGTCTCTCCGCTGTTCGTGGTCCAATCGATACATGCGCAATTGCTTCTGTCCAGTGTATCGGGCCTGACGTAAGCCTGTCGCACGGCATCGTCTGGGCCGAGTCGCACAAGCATGTGCCTCCATCACCATCACCACTGCCTACCACCACTTCTACCTCCGCCACCGAGGAGACGACTTTGAAACCTTCTCATAACAGGACAGGAATAGACACCAAACTCTAGATTGCTCTAATTACCCACGATAGCGACGAACGCCCCGTAAACCATCTCGACCATCATCCTCCGCCTACACCCTTTGGATCCCCTCACTCAACGCAACTCCAACGTAACAGCGCCCAACGACAGCGCACAACGGCAAACAGAACGACCATGAATTCCTGACGACAAGTCGAACCGCTCCATATATAATCCAACTTGTTGCTCCTGGCGAGCCTTCGAATCCCAACCACAACCACACAACTACCACCCATCATGGACATGGGAGGCATGGACATGGGCTCCGACCCAGGTATCGGCGTGGCCAGAAACCACGCCTTTGCCCGCGGGTATTGGTACTCCATTGTCGGCGTAACAGCCGTCCTCATGGCCATCCGCGGCCTCAACGCTTATGATGCCCGCCAAAGGCAAGTCCACCACACACCTCTAGACACTCACGTCCTAACCTCTCCCCCCCCGCCCCCAGACTCAAAGCCTGCCACGACCCCTCCATCCCTCACCCAACCCGCCCCCGAGGTCCCCTCACCCAAGCCTGGGCCACCGCAACCGCCATCGCCCGCGAAACCAGCCATCCCCAGCTCTACATCCCCATCCGGGGCCTCCGCTGGGCCACCCCGCCGCCCCTCGGCCGCGTCCTCGTTCTTTGTGTTTACTGCTCCGTCGTGGCCACCCTCATGTCGTACCGCGCCGTCGCCCACGACGTCTACTACTACGAGCGCATCGGCTACCGCAACGCCTGGATCGCCGCCGCCCAGCTGCCCCTGCTCTTCCTCCTCTCTATGAAGGCCAGCCCGCTCGGGTTCCTCGTCGGCATCGGTCACGAGCGCCTCAACTGGCTGCACCGGTGGGTGGCGCGCGTCATGTTCGTCACGGCTACCATGCACGGCTGGCACTTTTGGACCATGTGGGTAAAGGCCGACTTTGTCGCGTTCGAGCTGGAGATCATGCCGCTGGTCAAGTATGGTATTGGCGCTTGGGGCATCATGCTGTGGACGTTGGTCGTGGGCTTCGCGCCCGTCAGGAGGCTGGCGTACGAGGTTTGGGTGCTGCAGCACGTCGTGTCGTACGTGCTGATCCTGTGGTTGGTTCACAAGCACATGCCCGACAACACGGCGCGGTACCTCGTCTGGATGAGCGTCTCCTTCCTGGTATTTGACCGCGCCGCCCGGTGGTTCATCCTCCTCTGGCGAAACATCAAGCTACGTCCGCGGGGCTGCATGCGCCGCGTCGGGCACGAGGTCTCGATCCGAGCCGTGTGCGCCTCGACGACCGTCGTGACCATCAAGGACGTGCGCTTCTCGTGGCGACCCGGCCAGCACGTCTACCTCTGGATCCCGCGGCTGGGCGCCCTCGAAGCCCACCCGTACACGATAGCCAGCGCGGACAGGACAACCGGCGAGTGCTGCTGCGACAGCGTGCAAGTTGTCGTCCGCGCGCACGGGGGCTTCTCCCGACGACTACACGCCTTTGCCCGTGGACGACCGGACGCGGAGCTCGTGGGGTTCGTGTCCGGGCCGTACGGGACGCCGCCGCGGTGGGACGTGTACGAGACGGTTGTTCTCGTCGGGGCGTCGACGGGCGCGAGCTACGTGCTGCCGATACTGGAGAGCGTGGCGAGCGGAGAGGAGGGCTGCGCGAGGAGGGTCGAGGTGGTGCTGGTGGCGCGCACGGGCGAGGAGCTGGCCTACTACGTCGAGAGGGCCGAGAAGGCAGGGCGGAGGGCGAGAGGCAGGGGCATGACGGTGAGGATCCATGTTGCCGTTACGGGGGGGCAGGGGGGAGCGGTGGCCAAGGGGAGGTTGAGCGAGGAGGGGATGGAGGGGGGAGGGGGGGAGATGGAGAAGGACAGCGTAGAGAGGAGCGTGGAGAGGAGCATGGAGAAGAGCGGCCGAGGAGCATGTTGCTGCACGGGTGCAGTCGTCGAGAAGGTATCCGCCGTAGAGACCGACTCCTCCTCCTCCTCCTCCTGCCACTGCGCCAAGTCCTCCGGCGACCCCCCCGAACTCACCCGGTCCTACACCTCACGTCCCGACATTGACGCCCTGATCCGGGAGCCGGTCGAGCAGGCGTGGGGTGAGACGGCCGTGGTGGTGTGCGGCGGCCGGGAGCTGGTGGCCCAGACGAGGAACACGGTCAGTCGATTGAGCGACGAGAGGGCCGTCCACAAGGGGACAGGGGCACAAGGGATTTTCCTGCATGTGGAAGAGTATTCGTTTTAGAAACAACCAACTCCGTAGGAGTGCTTCTCAGGAGAAACTTCAAAGTTCAACAGACTCTCAGGGGCTGATACCCTTGACGCAAAAGCAACAATGGAACCTCACTAACCCTTTCGCACGCGCCGGCTAAATCCTGATACAAGCCATCCTGCATCACCCGTACACGGCGAGGCCGTCGAACAATAATCAACAGACAATTCTTCGAACATGACTTGCAAGCAATCCCCCCAATCCAATAAGGCTGGGTCTCCTCGACTGGACTCAGCACCACCAAACACCTCCCCCCTCCACCACCCGTACTCTCCAAAATCATCCAAGCTCCTCTTAACTTCCCCCTGGCAGGCCGCAAAACCACGTGGTAATTCAAGACTTATCGCTGGCCATCCCTGAAAGGATTAAGCACGAAAAAAAAAAAAAAGCTTCTAGATCCTGGTCTGGAATGCGATTCATGCGACCAAAACCTCGTCCCGATCCACTTTGCGCTTGAATAGCTCCGAGCCAAGTTCAATTGCGTCTGTTTTTCCTCCTCCATCGTACCGTAGCCTCATCCACGCAAACAGCCGTCGACAATTTCCTCCTTCTCTTCGTTTGAGAAGTCGAGTGTGTTTGCTTCTTTCGCATCTCCCCTCGACGACCCGCCGCACTCAATGTCCGCCGAATAGAAACGAACGTCGCGATGCCTCTTCCGCGCCCTCTCCCAACCTACTACCCGCTCGTGCAGGCGGGCGTCCGATCAATCTCGTGGGTGACGGCGCTCGTGGCCGTGCTGCTGCTGGCCTATGTGGGAAAGACCTGGTCCGACAAGGGACAGGTCATTGTCGCAGGAGTGATAGGGGTGAGCCGAGTTTACGTCTGGGTTGACTGGAAAGTGGTGCTGATCAAGAACATCTGTAGGCCTCCATCGCAATGCTCAACGACTCCTGGGAAGTCATCGCCATCACCGACACGTGGCAGACCCTCCCCCGCCTCTCCTCCTCCCGCCGCGTCCTGCACGACCTCTTCTCGCTCGCCCTGTCCGTCGGCGGCACCATCATGCTGTGGGTGTCCAACGTGCGTCTGGGAGACTCCAACGAGGTCACGTTTGAGAGCCGGCGGGAGCAGCGATACGTCATGGCCACCCTCTGGGGGTTGCTGGCGCAGGTGTACGTCACACACAGGTCCGGAGAGTCGAGATATCAACTAACCAATGTCTAGCGGCTGGAGACTCGTACACATCCTCTGGGGCTGCTTCGACTGCTCGCAGGACGCCCGCGCAAACGAACGACGACGACGCCGCAGACGGAGACGAAGACGCCGTCGCGACCGCGACCGAGACTTGCCCGTCGATCCGTGGTTCGAGATTACCGGATATAGAGTGTAGCCATTTAATGAAGAAGAAGAATAATGCCAGGAAATATATACCACGCGGGGGTTTTGGTTAATGTATAGGTCGAATACAGGAGGCCAAGATGCATTTATGCAAGACCACAACCACGAGATCAAGTCTCAGCCTAATAATAAGGAACCTACTTCCACAGCCATCCCTTCCCATTAGGCGCATACCCCCTCGCCTCCATGGTCGCCACGCAGTCCTTCACGTCGCTCCAAAACGCCACCACCATGTCCTCTCTCAGCCAGCGCTCCCACGCCTCGCGACTCTCGTACCGCGCAAAGATACTCGCCCCGACCTCATCGTCCAGCGACCGCAGCCCCAGAAACGTAAACACCTCTCCCGACCCCCCCTCGCGCATCCTCTCCTCCACCCCATCGCACAACCTCTCCAGCCTCCCTAGCAACACCCTCCTAGCCTCAGCGTCAACGCACCGGATGCGCACGTGGTTCATGACGCCGCACTCGGCGCGCACGCCCCCAAGATCGAGGAACCCTCCGACGGCGGCAAAGTGCGTCAGGTCGAGGCCCGTGGTCATGGCTGGCTGGGCGGCGGGGAGGAACGCGGTCTTCATGGCGGGGGATTGGAGGTGCACGTCATAGAGGTCGGCGCGGCAGCGGTAGGCTTCGAAGGCGAGCATGTTGTCGGTGCGGGAGGGGGAGGCGGCGTGCTCCAGGGGGATGCCGAAGTAGTAGGTCAGGGTGTTAGGTTCGTTGGCGAAGACGTACGAGGCGAGTTTGTCGTAGGCGGCTTGCCACTGAGGGGGGGGAGGGGGTTAGATGGTGATGAGGAGTGGCGTTTGGGGACTCACGTCGTCGTAGCGGTCGGGGATGATGTTGCAGTTGCCAAAGAGGAAGAGGCGGTCGCGTAGGAGGGTGGTGCCAGTCATTCTGATGCCAATGCAGATGGGCTCTGATGCTAATGTTAGCCATGCTAATCAATATGGGATATCTCCTTCATATGGGCCCTTTCTGCTCACGACTCTTCCAGGTCACCCGAGGAGCACAGTCTCATCTCCATGTCTCATCATCACCACCTCTTGCTACAAGCAGGAACTCGGTATCCATCACCCCTCAACCACGTCTCGGCTCACATATTCCCTCCACATGGAATCACTGGCAGCTCGCCAAATGGCTTCCACCTGAGAGTGTGCTTTGCTCTTCCAGCTCGGGTTCCGTTTTCCGGCCTTTGTTGTGACTGAGCCGCTCCAACTTGGCATTCTTCTGGGAAGCTGTAGACTTACCAACCCGCGTTAACACGAGGTTCATGGCAACAATCATCTAGGGGATGAAAGAGGAGATACCTCAGTTGTTCCCGGGGCGTAATGATTGGCAAATAACAGCACATCCGTTTGTCTTCAGAACGCGGATACCTACGGCATGTTCGCAGTAGTCTTGAGCAATATCGCGAATGCAGTAACCTCGATTTCCCGTCATCAAAGGAGCCAAGAATATGAGCATAAACAATTGCATCATCTGAACGAACACAAAGTGCGGGTATCGAGACATTAACATCGGTATTCAGCATCCTCAGATCCAGCAATTCAGCTTGCGCATCCATCCTCCACCCCGTCTCAAACCTAATGATACTTGTTCTTATCCGCATGCTTGTCATTTTCCAAAAATATTTCAATCTTTTCATTCATCTTGTGTTCGATATCCTGGCAGCAAATGCACGCTACATCCATGTCAGCAACCTCAACTAACACCCTCCTGCTCACAAGATAAACTCACCAATAATCCCAATCACGCCAAACGAAAGCGACGACAGACACGTCGTCCGCAACCCAACCACGTAGCTCTGCTGGAAAGCCGCCGCAGCAGCAACAATTATGCCCGTCGTGATCCCAGGGACTTGCTGCAACGCCGCCGAGCCCAGGGGCAGAGCTGTTAGGAGCTGTTGGACGGAACTCTCCGGGAGACCTGCTCCGATGGCGGCAGGGGGGACTAGTTTGGCCATTTGCGTAGACTGCACGTTGGTCAAGATGGTCGTGTAGACGGAAATGGCGATGGCGCCGCCGGCGAAGCGGGAGACACCTCTGTTCAGTCAGCCAAGTCTCGTCTTTCAAAGGTAAAAAGAAACATACGCCAGACCACCCGAGATGCCCAGCTCGACTTGGTCGGTGCCAAACTGAATAAAAGCAATACTCAAGTACTGCGCCCACCCAAACCCAACCTCTGCCAGGAAGATAAACGCAACCGCCATCCCGAACCGATCCGGCGTGACCAGCGCCAGCAACGCACCAAACACCACCATGACGCTCACCGAGCCCGTCAGCGTCCACCGCCAGCGCCCGATCCTCGACCCAAACAGCGTCAGCAACACCGCTCCAAAGGTCAGGCCCAGGTTCTGCGGCAGCGTCAGCGTAATGGCGTACTTGAAATCCGTCGTCTCATCCGTAAAAAAGACGGCAATCATGGTCGGGTACACCACGTTGAGGCAGTAGTAAAACATGGTGACCACGAACCCGGCCACAAACGGCGCCGTGAGCTCGCGGCCGCCGTCGCGCGTGAAGATGCGCGTGGGCGTGAGGGGCTGTTTGAGGGGCGCGAATGTCTCCCAGAGGGCAAAGGCGACCATGGTTGCGAAGCCGGGGACGAGCGTGCCGATGACTCTCTTGTCCGAAGAGTCGAGGGTCGTGGTGTAGACGATGCCCGTGAGGATGAGCGTCGTAGCGAGGACGAAGAGCACTGCGCCGACGTAGTCGAGCTCGCGGAGGGCTTGCTTGGTGGGCAGGCCGCGGGGGTGGGCGGGCGGGAAGTAGTAGAGGTAGAGGCCGATGAAGGAGAAGACGACGAAGATGGCTGGGCCGTAGAAGAGCCATCGCCACTGGCTGGTCAGAGTTGGGCGTGAGTAGTTTGGGGGGCTGACTTACATCCTCGTCTCGTTGGATCGCGAACCTTCCTGCCACGGGGCCAACAATGACGGCAAAGTAGACGCCAATGTCTGAACGGTCAGTTGTGAGGGGATATCGTTGAACCATCACTCACCAGCAAACACAATGGCCGAATGTCTCCATTTGTTAGGAAGCAGCTCCGGCAGCGCAAACGCAGCCAGTTGAGCATTCCCCGCGCCCTAAAAGTCAGCAAGCCAAACCATCCAAGGGACAGACATCTTACAAATCCAATCAAGGCACAAGAGGCAATCACGGCCGTGTTATTCTTGGCCGATCCCCCGACGATGAAGCCAATGAACAGCAGCACATTTCCAAAGATGATGAACCACCGACGGCCAAACAGATCAGAGTTGGCGCCGCATACCCTTCAGAAGTCAACCAGGATCCAGAGAGAAACCTCGACAACTCACATAAAAGCCATGGTCACCGTCATGGTGTATATCGGCACATACCACGCCGCCTGGGACGCATCGCCTAGCTGCGTCGCGACGCCGGCCTGGCAGGCACTCAGGGAGGGGACGATCCAGAAGGAGATGCCGTACGAGAGGGCGAGGATCTGGGAGGTTAGAGTGGGTGAGTGCCAAGTGGCAACAGATGCAGTCTTACCGATGCTACGATCCACGTCTTGAACGTGACCTCGTATTGAGAGTCGTCTTCAGGGATCCATGTCGACACCTTCTTGACTTCTTCGTGACTGGCCCTTTTGGCCTTTTCCAGGTCTTCTCTGGACCGTTTCTTGGGGGGTTTGACTTCTGTCATGTTTGCGTCGCTCAGTTGTGTAGGCCAACTCTACCGAGTTGAACAGCACCGCCACTCTGCTCTCTTTATCGACACACCAGATCACATCCCCGCAGCCCGAGCCGTGGCTATCGAGCTGTGCCCTGCAGCCCTACCGAGCCTTCATTGTCGTCTCGTTTACCCCGGAGCATCGGAAAAGCATCTCCACAAAGGCCGGATAGCTTACCCCGGATCCCCACCCACCGGCCGGCATTGACGTTAAAGAGTCAATGTTGTTGTTTGATTGGTTGGTTATTAAGAATGTTTAGGGCGCTGATTCATATCAGATGGATGCGCTGAGTTGGTGGCTGATTAGGTTGTCTGGGTGCTGCTGGCCATTTGAAAAACTGACATCGGGATATTTGCAAGTCATTATGTTTGCTTGCTGTGCCTTTCACGTATGATGTGACCTCTGAGCTGCCTCTTGGCTGAATGACACCCCTTGTTGATGTGTCCCAAGCCACCGGTTGGCATTCCCGCGAAGGAGCAAGCTGGAGAAGGATATCCTCTTTTGCAGGCTGGTTTGGTCGACTAATTTGTATCAATCTTGAGGACTTCAAGACCAATGACCAGGCATGTAACTATTCTTTCAATTCGTTCCAATGCACACCAACATGACGACATCCAAGCGCGTCGCAATCGTCACCGGCGCTTCAGTAAGAAGTCGCTCTCACAAACAACCCAAGTACTGACTCTCCAGTCCGGCATAGGCGAGGCCCTATCCGAAGACCTCGTCAAGCACGGCTGGCAAGTTGCCATGGCCGACATCCGACCAAACGCAGACCTATCCGAGAAGCTGGGAGACAATGCAAGTTTTCACATGTGCGACGTGTCCGACTATGACAGCCAAGCGCGGTGTTTCCAGCAAGTATGGGACACGTACGGCCGCCTCGACGCTCTTTGCGCGAATGCTGGGATTGTTGATAAGAGGTGAGCTAACTATGTCTATTAACTATGAGTATTCTCACACAAGACAGTTCGATATACATTCTCGACCACAGAGGTTCCGACGAGTAAGCAACCCTCAGCCTCCTCAATTATCCCTAACCCTCCCAGAATCCCCCCCAAACCCAACCTCCTCTGCACCGACGTCGACTACAAAGGCGTCGTCTACGGAACCCAGCTCGCCATCCACTTCATGCGCAAGAACGCGGCTCCCGGCGGCACCATCACGGCGACGGCCAGCGTCGCCGCCGTCCACCCCCACGAGACGTACCCGGAATACGACGGGGCCAAGGCGGCTGTGTACAACTTTGCGCGGGCGACGGCAAGAGTACTAAAGATTGTGAGTGATTTTGTATTGCCACTTCGGAGAGAGAATTTTACGTGTTGATGTCTGAGCAGAAGGAGCATATCCGCATCAACTGCATCCTCCCGGGCATCGTCGCCACAAAGATCATCCCGCCCGAGATGGTAGCCGCCGTGTCGGCTGAATGGCAAGTCAAATGTTCTCGGTACCATGGCTTGGAAGCTGACTTACCAGTCTAACTCCCGTGTCGACCATCGTGGCGGCATATCACAAATGTCTCGAGGACGAGTCGCTCTCGGGCGAAGCCATCGAGTGCTCTGCGGAGAAGCACCTGCTGGTCCCAAGGCCCGAGTTCCAGAACGGCCGCGTGTCGAAGCGGGCGGTCACGGTTTGGGATCCGTTGTTTAAGATGTATCATCATGAGTCGTCGGGACTTCCGGACGCGATTGCTTAGAAGTGGTGGTCCCAAGCATACTGGTTTGGAAATGCAAGCACAAGTCTTGGGTAAATAACCCGAGATTAGCTGACTTCTAAATTGAAGCGTAATGGTTAGGTAAATTTGTCAAGCTCAAGTAAAGACTTGGGTCTTACTGGCCTCGCTACGCCAGTTGCAACTTGAATAGCCCCCTTTCGCTGCCGTCCCTTATCCACCAGACGGCCGCTAACATCACCAGCGGCTTAAGACACGGGAGGCACGGTAGTATCCTGTCTTGAGACTTTCCATCTGATTGGTCTGGATCCTTGTCAGTCATAATACTAAGGCCATGCATTGGTGCACTTGATATAGTATTTCCTGTGGTACCGTGATGTTCATATTGACCCGCCCCGCGGTGCATAGGTTGGCCTCGGGAGATAAGGGCCTGCAGAGATGGCCAGGGGCGTGTGTAAGTATTCACTCAGTCGAGCTGTACTTGACATGTTATTGAAATAATCGGAACTGGCTAGATTTTTCGATCTCGGGTTCCCGAATCTCCAACCGACGATACCCATCGCAGGATATTACTTGGAGCTGGTTCATATCACTGGTCAGACAAAATTACAATTCTACCGCTTATTCCTGCGACGCACTCCCTCTATTTCAAGGTGCACATGCCAAAGACAATTTTTCTCGGGTCGTCTGCAATCTAGCCCACGACAAATCCGTCCGTTCCCTAAGTCGTGCCCCTTCTCACTCTGCATCTTGTCCAATAACTCACCCCAGTCAAATCCGGTCCTCCAACCACCCACGGCAATACTCACAAAATCGGTACGCCTTTAATAGCTTATCATTCTTCCTATATATCCCTTCGTGCCATGTAATTTGTCACACTGTGCCGCACTTGCATTCGCGTCGACGGGCCGAGGCGGGGGACAATCATGTTGAAAGACGAAGGCCGTTTGGTCAGATATGCAGCAACGTAGATCGATCCGTGCAACATTGGATGCGCGATATTGTATGGGTTCCGGTATAGCTCCCATATGGAGAGTGATGGAGAGACAACACTCCGCAAGCCGGGAGGATCCGAATGTCAAGAGGCCTCAAGTGTCGAGCCTAGCGAGTCGATCAGGAAACATGTATAAGGGCCATCCTCCTCTACTCCGGAGTACCATCATTAACAACCGCTTCTCTTCCACCCTTTTTTACAATTTCTCCCTCCCCAACACAAATTCGAGCAAAATGAAGGCCTCAGCCGTTCTTCCCTTCGCGCTGGCATCAACGCTCTCCCCTGGCCGTCACTCCGTTTAAGTCCGCCAGAAACAGCCCCAATGCCGGCGAGGATGTGACGTAAGTCTAGAACTCGGCCCGCGCATTCACGCATGCTAAAACACTAAGAAACAATGCGCTAACAATGAATTGCACTGCTGAATAGCCCAAGTTTCCCGATTCGAGCACATGTGATTGTGAGGATGAGGCTGGGTGGGATGGATGGGCATATAGACCGTCACTCATCAACAAGAGATTCACCTCGCCTCGAGACCTACGCTCATGTCAATAAACAGGCTTTCCCACCAAAATACTACTTAAAATAACGGCATTACATATTCAAGCCACCACATCAGTCCCAGTAGCTACCGCCTCAGTCTCCATCTTCTCCTTCTCCTCCCTCGCCCTATAAATCTTGAGCGACATGGGCACCGGGTTCTCGCCCGGCGTCTCAAAAATGGCATCAATCTCCTCCAACGACAGCTTGCTCGTCTCGGGAAACATGTAATACGCAATAATCCCCTGCAGGGCATTGTACACGATATAAACAACCCAAATCTTGTACTTTACCTTCTCGATGCCCACGCCGATCCCGTACGTGTGCACCACGCCCGCGGCGCCCTGGAACATGGCGTACAGCCCCATGCCCTTTGCCCGCAGCGACAGCGACAGCACCTCGACGGGGTACAGGTTGTGCATGGTGGCGATGGTGCTGGCGCTGCAGATCTGGAAACAGTACACCCACGTCACCATGAGGGCGGCGCTAGCCTCGGAGGGTTTGACGGCGTACCGCCAGCTGGTGATGGTGACGGCCGTCTGGAAGAGCACGATGAGCGCGATGCCCGTGAAGATGAGGGTGCGGCGGCGGAACTTGTCGACAATGTAGGCGCCGACGAGCGTGAAGACGAAGTAGAGGCCGGTTGAGCCGAGGCTGATGCCGAGTTGGGGGAGAGTGCCTGTTATGCCGACTGTTTCGAGGGCGGGAGTGAGGTAATAGCCTGGGTCGGTCAGTATCCAAACTTGAAGGATTCGTACGTAGCCTACCGATGATGCCGCCCCCGTTCCACTGCTGGAAGACAGAGTAGATGAGGAGCAGCCCAGTGCGAAACCCAACCCCCCGAGTGAAGAAGACGCGAAAGTCGTACGAAGCCTTGAGCGTCTCGCGCGAATTCTCCAACGACTCCTCAATCTGACTGACCACCATACCAACAATCGGATCGTCGATATCGTTATGCGTCGTCTGGTACCTTGCAATAACCTCCCTCGCCTTCTGCACCTTTCCTTTCATGACCAAATACCTCGGCGACTCGGGACACAACACATAGATCAACACACACACCAAGCCCGGGAAGATGGCCTGGATCATAAACGCAATGCGCCACTGCCAGTCGCTCTCCCAGCGCGTCAGCACCATCATGACCCCCAGCATCAGCAGCGACCCGACCTGGAAGCACGCGCCAAAGACACCCACGATGCGGCCCCTCAGGTGCACGGGGGCCACCTCGGCGACGTACTGCGGCGCCGTGCACAGCGCGGTCCCGAAGCCCAAGATGAGCCGGCCGGCCATGAGGGTCGCGAGGTTGGGCGCCGCGCCCTGCATGAAGGCTCCCACGACGGTGAGGAAGTTTCCCGCAAAGTTGATGCCCCGCCGGCCGACCACGTCGCTGAGGGCCAGGAAGGGGGCGCCGACGAACGTGCCGATCTGCATGAGGGCGTTGATGGTGCTGATAATCACACCGGCGGTCGGAAAGCCGTAGTAGGCGTGCCAGCGGTCAAAGGCGTTGATGCCGCCGATGACGCCCCAGTCGACGCCATAGCCGGCCTGGTTGAGGCCCATGACCACCATGAGGCCGCAGATGCGCAGGCCGGTCCACGAGTAGATGGTCAGGGAGGCGCGGGACTGGCGAAGGAGGTCTTCCTCGGTGATGCGGTGGGCCACCACTTCGCCGACGGGGACGCCGAGCTTGGTGGCTTCGGCGACGTGGTCGAGGTGGGAGTCGTGTTTGTCTGCGTCTGTCATGTTGAAGTTGATGTCAAAGTCGAGCCCCTATGGACGTCTGCCAGGAGTGTCAGAGGGGCTGGACGGCTTATATATAGCCAAGCACAACCCTTCACTCCTCAATCACCAGGACGACATGCAATGCACCTTTAGCCTCGTCGGCATTTCTGTGCCGCCAACTGACTGCTCGCAGGATAAATGCACTCTCGACCCGACTGCTGATCAATCGGTCGATTGCGCCGGCCTGCTGGGCCGTGAAGCCATCACGGCAACTCCAAAGAGAGGGGTCTCTGCGTCGATTGGCTGCGCTTGTCGTTGGTCCAAGAGTCCTTTTGCATATTCGTATCCCCCCGCATGGAGAGGCGAACAGCCGATGGCAGTTTTTCCATCCACACAGGGGAGTTGCGGGCGTTGAGAAGAAGCTGGGGAATTTACCCGGCGCGTCAGATGATTCTTTGGGGCGAGCGGGATCCTACGAGAGAGGAGTCCTTGGTCGCGCTGTACCACCAAGAGCTCCCGTTCTCGGGGCAGTGGACCAATTACTTGAGCTCGTTCTCTCGCAGCACGATAGGGCCCCCCAAACGCGCTTCGTTCCTGCGGCAACTCGGGCCTCGCATCCTCTTCAAAGACTACGTACCAGGTAACCTAACAAATCCAGACTACGTAGTTCACAACTACTCCGTCGTCCGCATAGTACAGCATGCAGCCCGACCAGCACCTCCACCTCCACTACTCGGCGCCGGCGTCGGAGTGGACACAGGCCCTCCCCCTCGGCAACGGCCGGCTCGGCGCCATGCTCCACGGCCGGCCGACCACGGAGCTCTGCCAGCTCAATGAGGACTCGGTGTGGTACGGCGGCCCGCAGGACCGGACCCCGCGCGACGCCTTTCGTCATCTATCCGAGCTGCGGAGCCTGATCCGCGCCGAGAGGCACCGCGAGGCCGAGGACCTGGTGCGCACCGCCTTCTTCGCCACGCCCGCGAGCATCCGCCACTACGAGCCGCTGGCGACGTGCACCGTCGAGTTTGGTCACGGGGACGTGGTCGGGTATCGGCGCGTGTTGGATCTGGAGTCGGCGGTGCACACGGTGCGGTATCGACACGGCGAGGACGTTGCGCACACAAGGGAGAGCTTCGCCAGCTTCCCTGACGGGGTGTTGCTCTCGCAGATTACCTCGTCGGAGCCCATTCGGTTCGTCGTGCGGATGACGCGCGTGGGCGAGAATGAGTGCGACACAAACGAGTTCCTCGACAGCGTGCACGCCAGCGACGCGCGCATCGTTCTGCACGCCACGCCGGGCGGCCGGGACTCCAACCGGCTCTGCACCGTGCTCGGCGTCTCCGTGTCCGGCGGTGGCTCCGTCGTCGCCACGGGGAACTGCCTCGTCGTGCAAGCAGAGTCGTGCATCATGGCCATCGGCGCACACACGACGTACCGCCACGCCGACCCGGAGCTCGAAGCCCGACGCGACGTCGACTCGGCGCTGGCCAAGACGTGGACGCAGCTCGTCGACGCCCACACCCAAGACTACGCCTCCCTCTTCTCTCGCGTCGACGTCCGGCTCTGGCCCGACGCGAGCAGCATCCCCACGGACCGCCGCATCAAGCACCTCCACGACCCGGGCCTTGTGGCGCTGTACCACAACTACGGCCGCTACCTGCTCATATCGTCCAGCCGGCCCTCCCCCAAGGCCCTCCCCGCCAACCTCCAAGGCCTCTGGAGCCCGTCCTTCTCACCGGCCTGGGGCGGCCGCTACACGACAAACGTCAACCTCCAGATGAACTACTGGCCCGTCGGCCCCTCCGGCCTGCACGAGTGCGCGCTGCCGCTGCTGGACCTGCTGGAGCGCATGGCCGTCCGGGGGAGGCGCACCGCGAGGGACATGTACGGGTGCGGCGGCTGGTGTGCCCACCACAACACCGACATCTGGGCCGATACCGACCCGGCCGACCGCTGGATGCCGTCGACCTTGTGGCCGCTTGGGGGCGTCTGGCTGTGCGTCGAGGCCATGGACAAGCTCGAGTACCACTGGGACGCGACCACGCTGCGGCGCATCGCCGTGCTGCTTGAGGGCAGCGTCGAGTTCGTCCTCGACTTCCTGGTCCTCTCGGCCGACGGGAAGCACCTCGTCACGTCGCCGTCGGTGTCCCCCGAGAACACCTTCGTGTCGGCCGACGGGTCCCTCGGCATCCTGTGCGAAGGGTCAACCATGGACACCAGCATCGTCTCCATGGCGTTCCAGCACTACCTCGAGTGCCACAAGAACCTCCCCGGTCAGATGCGCGACGACCTCGCCCGCCGCGTCACCGACATCCTGCACCCGCCGGGGCCGCTCTCTCCGCGCCTCCCGCGCATCGCCGTCAACGCCGACCAGCTGATCCAGGAATGGGGCCTCGTCGACCGCGCCGAGCACGAACCCGGCCACCGCCACGTCTCGCACCTCTTCGGCCTGTACCCGGGCAAGCTGATCCACCCGGACACGGCGCCGGCGCTCTCGGCCGCGGCCCGCCGGGTCCTCGAGCGGCGCGCATCCCACGGCGGAGGCCACACGGGCTGGAGTCGCGCCTGGCTGCTCGCCTTACACGCACGTCTACGTGACGCAGCCTCGTGCGGCCGCCACGCCGAAGCGTTGCTCTCGGGCTCGACGCTCCCGAACCTGCTCTCCAGCCACCCGCCGTTCCAGATCGACGGCAACCTGGGCGGCTGCGCGGCCATTGCCGAGTGTCTCGTGCAGTCCAAGAACGCGCGCGACGCCGAGGGCCGGTACGTCGGCGTGCACCTGCTGCCAGCGTGTCCGGCCGAGTGGGCGAGGGGATCGGTGCGGGATGTGAGGGTTTCCGGGTGGTTGGCCTTGACGTTTGCGTGGGAGGAGGGCAAGGTTGTTGGGGAGGTGGGCGTGGTGCTAATGCAGGCGAGCGCGATGCGGATTGGGTTGAGGGTGGGTGAGGGGAGGAGGTTTGTGTGGGTGACGCCGGGGGAGGTTGGGGAGGTTTTGAGGGTTGAGGCGGGACGACTTTATGAGTGATGATGTGAGGATGTCTACGAATACGAAATAGCGATGTGTTGATATCCATTAGATCAGTAAATAGTCTATGATTGTCCCAGAGGATCCGGATCCCCTGCTTGTTGTTGAGCTTGGCTCGTTAGGAAGCCGGGAGCCTGCTAATGAACATTCCTTCCCTTATTGCCTGGAACAGAGCTGGTAGCTCCTCTTCTTTGGTGGAAGTCGTCACAGTGGCTTGTTTTCTTGCTCCTCATGATGCGAGCCAAATGTCATGAAAAGTGATGGTCGTCGATGACTACCCGTTGGCATTGTCGGGCATCTCTCGCCAACCTCGGTAACATGACCTCAGATGCTCTTGCAAACCCCCATGCAGGCCCAAGACGGTCGGCATGACGGTGGTATTTGGGAAGGAGGGAGACCCGAGGACTCGTCGCTGGTAGTCTCGGCCCGATAGAATAGGTCAATAGATACTATCCAGATACCTATATTACGTCGTCCTCTGCGCAAGGCCAAGTGTAAGAGCGATACTCGTTCATAATACCTTCAAAGTTCAGGATGCCTTTCACCGTGCCTCCATTGTACCAATACGCCCACTTGTCCGAGAGGAAGGAGCATTTCGACTGCGTCCACTGTGCATAAGTCCCTTGTTTCTCACCAATACACGAATCGGCACCTTCTGCATGCGCCAGCCACGTTGGCATCCTGCCAGACCGAGGGGCAGCTTTCCCTGGGAAACTCCGCACTTTGACAAGTTCCATCACACAAATGTGAGCTTTTCATTACCTCAGTTACCAATCCAACTTCTTCCATCGAGACCCTAAAATACCACCATCTTCCTGTGTTTTCCATCACTTTGAACTCGGCATAAACTCGAGAACCAAGATATCGGTACCGCTCTTGGTCCTACGCCAACCTCCTTCGCCACTGATCGAGCTGTAGCTTTCAGGCTTCATGACCACAAACTAAACAACCCCGCGACGCCAACGGCCGCTTCATCTCTCGACAAATGGCAGAACGACTTTTGCGGGAGGCGTACAGCCCGGAAGACGTCACGCTGTCTGACATGGCGGACAGATTTGCTTCCCATTCAGACGTCGATGAGGAGGATGATCTGCCTGCCAGACAGAGATCGCTAACGTGGCCACCGGCTCCGGACAGCAGCAGAAGATGCAGCTTTTGCGTTGGGCTCACTATCAGCACGATTTTAAACCTGACACAACGTAACCAGCCGAACGTGTTTTGGGGAAGCGCCTATGATCATCACGCTTCGTTAGAGGAGTTGGGGCAATCTGCATACCGTGGTTGTGACTTCTGCCACTTTATGATTGACTGTCTGAAAAGAGCTCGATCCAATAAGACCGAGTCCAGACTAGGAGATGTCTCCATCCAGCATGGCTATTATGGCGACGATTCGGTTGGAGAATTTGACGATCGGTCGCTCTATATGAGGGCAAAGAAAATGGAAGAACCCTCGCGTGTGAGGCTCGCCATCTTTCCCGGAATGTATCGCAAATTACGCTCGAGTGAAGTAGCTGGCAGCGAGCCGCCTACCTTGGAGCAGGTTTATGAAACTCTTTGGGTCAGAGTTGGTAAGCTGCGTCCAATGAATCCCAAGCTAACGGTTCTCGAGGTAGTAGAGACAGAATCCGCCGTGGAATTTCACAATGACTGACGCCTTTCCAGGCGAAACTATCTATCTCAATACTGATGTATGCTAGTACCGTCTCGGCCGGTACCCCGTTGACCCTGATCTAGGGTCGCTGGCCAACTTCAGCATAGCTAAAGGATGGCTTGATGACTGTAGAACTCACCACGCGACAAGTTTCCGTGTCAAGACTTCGAGACTTCCAAGATGCCATCCACGCCACTCGGAAGCTTGGGATGCGATATCCCTGGATTGATGCCTTGTGTATATTACAAGATTCCCCAGAAGATGTGAGTACCCATTCCGCCAGGAACTTTTAGTCCCTGCTTTCATCTCTATTTGCGGGGGTTCTAGTCCGCTGATCTTCGGTGATAGTGGGAAACTGAGTCTGGAAGGATGGGCTCAATTTACCGGGACTCGACGTTGACTATATTTGCCATGACATCTCAAGGAAGCAATGAAGGCTCTCTAAAGACGGCGAACCATCCGCAATCATATTCAACAACTCTCAAGGTATTCCCAGCCGCCGACATTCAGAGTTCGGTATGGGTGACAGGGAGAGGTTATGGAAGAAAACCTTCAGACTCTGCAGGAGGACTCAGCGTTGAGCCGGCGTGGCTGGGCATACCAGGAGTACGTTCTATCCCGCCGGTAGCTCTTCTTCGGCACTCGCCAGACTTACTGGGAGTGTAACACGACATTCGATAGCCTTGACGGGCTTTCCCCCGAACCGCCAAGTATCGTCTCCCGTAGGCGGGCAGCCCACCGTGAGATCTGTGGACAGCGCGGGAGCACTAGCGACGATACCATGCAGGGTGGTTTTTATCAGACGGTTTCGGAATACAGCAGGCGAGCACTAACCGACAACAAGGATAAGTTGCCCGCGTTTTCGGGCCTGGCGCAGAGATTCCATCAGTCATTTGGTGGCGATTCTGCTGAATATCTTGCTGGTCTTTGGAGCACCGACTTTCCCCGCAGCCTACTTTGGTCCCTTCATCACAGTGTCCCCTCGCGGTCAATTCCGTCATACAGCCTTATCGTGCGCCATCATGGTCGTGGGCCTCGTGGAACGGAGCGATCAACGCCCCTGCCTATTTACTTGAGATATTCCTGCAGCTTCTCAGCTGGGATGTCCGCCCTCTCAGTGACCGCAACCCCTATGGCGAGATACACCCCGGGAGCGGCTCAGCCATGCCTTCCGTTGCTGTCAACGGTCCAACCATGCTTTTCGTCAGAGGAAGCAAGATTGAGGATCCCAACGACGATTTGTCGTATAGAACCGGCGAGGTCTACTTTGACGTGCTCGAGGAACCAGAAGAGCCATGGCAGAGAGAATTTGGATCCGTACCACTCACAATTGTTGATGATGGCTGGGTACAACCCCTGCCCAGCCATGGAAGAAGGCCAGAAGAAGGTGACATAGATCCAGTCGTAACGCCATCGTGCAAGTATCTTGCCCTTGCGGTTGGTTCCCGCCTCCCCAATGGATCTTTCGGCAATCACCGATATCGTGGTTTAGTTCTACGGGAGTCCGGGGACGCATTTGAGATGGTCGGAACATGGAATCTGAGTCTCCACGATGATAAGCGACAGGAAGATCGAACGCTGAAGTTGATCTGAGAAAGTGTGCTTACATATGTAGTGTTAGGCCCTGGTCTCTTTGCGAACCTCATGCAACGCCATTGACATTCCGCGAGCCACGGGAAACATCTCAGATTAACGTCGTGATCAACTTTCCCGAAGACGAGATAGCTGACCTCCCAACGACACTCTGAACTAGGTACTTATCATGTGGAAGTGGGATTGTATTGGCATCTTATCGCGTTGAACTGCCTCGATCGCGTCGTCGCCTTCTTCCTAAGTACTCATTTGGCCCATCTTTTGATACGACATCCGACGAATTGCTTGCACAGCTTCTCAACGTCACCATCAGAGACCCCATGTCACACCCCCTCGCACATCGATGAACGCCAGCTTGCGTCGTCCAAGCAAACCCCATCGGGCGACGCCCTTTCTTCAAGACAGCCTTTCTGCGTCTCGATTTTTCCTTCCTTTGCTCCTTCTTGGGCCCATTTGACGTGTTTGCAGAAGTGAAGGAAGCGAGCTGGCAGTTGGAGTGCAGGGTGCCTAAAGATTGCTTCTTGGCCAGAGGCGCTCCCTGTGCGATATTTCGGATGGTATTCAAGGCGTAGTGTCTAGTTGTAGAGAACCGCGACTAAATAAACATATAATAATAAGTATTTATCTTTTGCATGGTCAAGTGATTATACTGACAGGTAGTAAATTCTGTCTTCAATCATACTACAAGCTTACAGTTGAATTAAATGCTATTGAAGACGGGGTTGGCTACGTATCGATCCCTACCCTACACCAGCGTGGTTCAACAGCCTCGACTACGCCTGTCCGAACAGACGCGCGACTCAACCCCTTGGCCACATCAACTCGTCCATGCAAAACAAGTTGGAGTAAAGCATCGATAACATTGCAGCGCATCGCGCACCAAGTAGAGTTCCCCTCTGCATATCCCTCCAGCCGACACAACCCCAACCCGCAAATCACAACACCAGCCTTCCCGTCCACCACCACGACTTCAAACCTCCGCTGCATAGATCACGCGCCCATAAGCGCCGTACAGATAATCCATCCAGGCCTTTCTGCGACCTCTTCTCGAGATCGCGAGCCTCGAAGATTACAGGCGTTGCTAATCGCAGCGTCCCAAAGGAACGGCTCACGGCTTCATCACGGCGACCGAGCGTGAAACGAACGACCTTCGGTAGCCGCTGTCAATGACCGCGCTTACAGCCATCTCCCGGTCGTCCTCGAAGCCGCGAGGGACTGTATTTTCTTCCGCGACCCTTCTGCGGCCTACGCCTGAGACTCGGTAGCTTTCGTCCTCGTACCCTTTTCGTCCATCTTCACCGTCCCGACGGAACGGTACGTTGGCCCGGATGGCGGACCCAAGTGTGAAACAAGTCTCCAAATGCAATGTTGCCATTGTGCATGGAACCAGGCGCTTAGAAGGGAAAAAGGGCGGAAATGGCCTCAGTGTCTTGCGGCAATGCAGCCACTTTACTACTAAGCCAAGAAATGTCCAACCTTTCGGTTGTGCGTGTTCCCCTTTTGAGTTGGGGTGAATGCATGTCTCGAAATAGTCGGTAGCCCGACTGAAACGCAATTGTGGAGGGGTGAGATAGGCGCCATGGTGAGAGCCTCGCAATTGCATTCGGGCGCCACGGACGCGTCACTCACTCCAAACAGCCGGATGGACTGATTGCAGTGATTGATTTGTTTCCTAAAATTAGCTGTTTGGTTTCGCCATCAGCAGTATCTGGGCGAGAGTTTTTAGTGACATCTTCCGAGCCAAGCTTGGAGGGATCCAACTAATTTTCCCAGGAGCAGCGATCCGATATTTTTGGAATGGCTGGTACGTATCCGCATCCGGTTGGCAAGTACTGTAAAGAGAAGCCTGCTGATATTTTCAGGACTGAGTAATCAAGGTACGTATCCAAGTACGGACCTCGTAGCAGGCTCCCATGAATGCTGCTTACGGACCTGCAGAGATTTCCCACAAGGCTGCGAAGCGAAATGAGAGCACCGTTGGAAGCCCAGGTCGGTTCGCGAAGACCCGTTCGCCACTCTCAAGGGCAAGAATTGACGAGGAAGCTCCACTGTCCAGTCTCCCATGGAAGGGCGAAACAGAGAGGGCTGGCGAATCCGGGCGCTGGGATGGCCTGCGGAGAAAGACCCGACGGCGGTCCCGGGGCCACGGCGGCAGAGCACGGCGAACCGGGCCTTGCCTGAAATGCCTCACAGGGCTGACTTTAACATCCTTGGGTTCCGTCTGAAGCTTCATGCGATAGATGACTTTGCGATATTGAAGTGTGTTTGTTGCTGGGATGTCTCTGAGTTGTGTGACCTGTTCTCAGTTGTGATTTCCTTTGATGTTATTTCTTCATAACCTATTATTAGTCCATCCTGTCTTTCATCAGTACTTACTTATACTGGACAGGAAAGTCTTCCTAATGTGATCGTGTCGGCCTCTGACGGGACTTTCTTTGACACGATCAGGACACTGTGAGCAGGTACTCAAACGACGCCGATGCGAACCACAAGAAGCCCTTGGTCACCCATCAACCCGCCGTGGGCCAAATGCAGACCACTGGGTCCTGAAACAGACATTGCCACCTTTGTGTGGACAGGGGTCCTTGTTCAAGCCTCAACACCATTTTGCGCATCACCACAACTACAGCTTCCAATTTTTTCTCTGTCATGCCCAGAGTCGCAAAACCAAGGTCGCGCACCATTGTGAGAGAGGCACAGTGCCCGAGCGGAGAATGCTACTGGCCCAATTGCATGCAGGAGGCCGCCGAGTTGGAATTTCCAGATATTTGGGGGCCGTTGGAGCCTTCAGCCTTGGGGGCCGTTTCTTGGACTGCAAAGGTGTTGCAAAGTCCGTCGCACTGTTTGTAATCAGAAACGCGCCACTGTGCATTCGGAGCCACGCGGACATATCCGTACAGGCTGTAGTCTTGGTCATCAACAAGAAGTGTCGTAATGAGGCGTCTGGCAAACCTGCAGTCATTTGCACATTGGCAAAATCTGTCGTCTTGGTTGTCCTAGTGGATCTTCTGAGGCACAAAAGTGCAGGCGTCTCTCCTTACACAATGACGAAAGGTGGCTGCCACGATCCAATTAGGAAGAAGGTAGCCAAGGTTGCCCGTGACATGTTTCCAGGTGTTCCTCGATCCTCCGCATTATCGGGCACCTTGAGCTAGCCAAGGTGGACCGTTTGGCATGAAATCTGGGAGCTTCTAGCATGTCCCTTTGTTCGACGTGCCGAGTAGCCTGGGCAACGCATTGAGGTTGCGAGTTGTCCCGCAAGGTCCTACAAACCGTTTGGATCTTTGGTTCGCAAGTGCGCGAAAACTGTTGAGTTTTGGGGGCCGTTAGAGTTCCCTGCTCTAGGCTGAAGCTATATATTCACTGAGACGTCGTAGCGCAGGCAGGCCATTTAGCCGTGGTGGCGATCCGACCGAGTCGGAGATGGTCGCGGTATTTCGCGGCTCCTCGCCGTTGACGAAGAATAGTTCGTGCACTTCTGAATGTGCCAAGATGGAGAATCCGTCTTTGCCGATGACTGGCTTGTTGCTAGTCCTCGCCGTGATCTCGAATGACTGGCATCAACCATGCCGGTCATGATCCATGTGAGCTCTTTGCTTTAGTTCCCGTCGGGTTCGATCGTGGTGGCTGAAGCAGTGGGAGAGGCATCCAATCGATCCTTGGAGATCGATTTCATCAACCAACGAAATCATCCAGGAAATGAAGCCTTTCGAGAGGCTTGATGTAAGGCTGTGCAGCAAGTCCGTAGCGTGCGATGCAAGTGTTCGAATGGAGGCTGTGAAGGCCACAACGGGCCAGACAGCGTCCAAGCCTCCAGAGGCTAAACAGCTTTGGAGGGAAAACAGGGGTGTGCAACAGACAGCACTGCCCACACTAGACTGTCCTTCACCCGCCTGCCCTTGCAGAGCAGGGGCCGGCCACTGGCACCGGAGATTGTCGAGGAAGGCTCAAGTCCTTGGGCGAATGGCGTCGAGTGATGGTTTTTGGAATGGAGACACTTCTGCAAACCACTGCGGGCTAGGACAGAGCACGCGCATCGTTTGGCTTCTCGTTCCACACCACAGTGCCCATACACCGTGCCTGACGTGACTTTTGGCTGCAAATTCTAGGACGATTGTCTTAAGAGAGGGGCGTGGCTAATTGGAGCGTCCCGATTGTGAGTCAACGCCGATCGAGCACCCGTCTTCTTCCTGGAGAATCTGGCCCCATGATACCTTCACTCGACCGCGAAAGAGTCAAGCACTGTGTGTCGCGATGGAGACATTGTGTGAGTGAAGATCCGGTGCCCATTTAGTGCCATTGATGAAGGATCGAGTCACCCACAGAGTCTGGCGTTTACGTCCACCGTTGGGACTGACTTGCGTTTGCCATTGCGAGGACCAGAATACCTTCCAAACTCGAAATAGATTGCTTCCGCCGCGAGGGAGACTCGAAATGGGGGTAGAGAATGTAGTCGCTCGGCGAGGTTATTCCTGGAGTTGTAAGGAGAAGGGGGAGCCATGGTTTCAGTGAGGGCCGCGTGCGAGGCAGCCGCATCACCACCAACAGAAACACCACCTTCTTAGCGGTTAAATGAGACGACTGGCAGAGACAGCTCGAGACTTGATTCTGCATGTTGGTTGGGAATGTCTAAACTCGGGAGGGCGCGTATTCCCGCCTGCCGATCCGGTCGAGTATCTATTGTGCCGGACGGTCATGATGCTGACATTGAGGCCTCTGCATGTCCTGGTCCTTGTCGAGTTTATTGAGCCTTCCTCATGGACGATGCATCGAGTCCCAAGGACAGTGAAAAACGAAAGCATATGGACGCACTGGGAGAGGGGAACGTACCCGCGAGAGGGACTGGTCGAGGCTTAGCAACACTGCCCATTGGCCCTGTCCAGGGGAATCGCCCACAGTGCGGCCTTCTTCGTCCTTCGATTGTCAATTTCTTGTGCTCGCAAAGGCGCGCGTGTGGGTGGGCATGTAAGAGGGAGTCATCGGCAAGCCAGAAGAGAATGGTGTTTGGGGGCCGAAAATTCCAGGCCGCAGCCAACAAGTACGGTACGTACCTTGCAGCTTCGCACTGGGAGGGGGTGCACTGAGGCGCATCCATTTTTGCGGGTCCCCACCCACGGGGGAAGGAGAGATGGAGGTGGCCTGGGGTGCAACGGCGGACTGGTAGGCAGAAACGGGAGGGAGCGAGGGCAGGAGCGAGGGGAGGGAGGGGTGTGTGATTCTCCAGGGTGCACTTCCCCAAACCCACCATCTTTATATATCGTCCGCACTCGCAAATGTGCTGCGATACTTCTTCATAAGGCAGCCATTCTTCGCACATCTCCGCACATTTTACATTTCACTTCACCTCACACAATACAACCAGACGATAACTACTTAAGCCTCTCGTCTCCCCATCAATCTCTCATCCTTCTTTCCCAGGCATCTCCTCTCTCAACCATTGAGCAACCTACCAAGCTTCCAACCTCGATCTACACCAACACTCACATACCAACAACCCATTGACAACTACCCATTGACAACTACCAACAACCAGCCTTCTGGTCTTGGGCCTCATACACCACTGAGAAGGTTATATATAACCACCTTCATCCGCCCTTGAGATTGTCCAAGCTTCTCTCGCCGGCCATCATTCTTCGCGCAACCAGCGCCCTCATACGTTAAACATCGTCACAATGTGCACCCAGAACATCTACACCTACATCTACGCCGACGGCTATCGGGAGGCCAAGTATGGCGATGTGATCGCCTGCGAGAAGGCTCTCCGTGGCTCGCCGTGCCCGACCCCATCCGTCTTCGAGTATCCCGCACAGCATGTCGCCTACAGCGCTCCCTACGCTCAGCTCCCACCCACTCCGCAGTACAGCCCTCTCCCCTCGACACCCGTCTACCGCTCTGGAGATGACTCGGATCGATCATTCGCCAGCACCTCCAGCAAAAAGAAGAACCGCTCATCGGGAATTTACATCAACGGTCAGAAGGTGCTCGACCTGAACCGCCGCACGCACCGCAACACTCCTCACACGCCTCCTCAGAACTGGTCCGTTCCCGCTTCTCCAAACAGCAACACATACAGCAGCGACAGCTCCAGCCACCGTCGGCCAGTGATTCTCAACGACGGGAACCGCCTCGAGATCGAGGTTGTCTCCAACGACCGTCCTTCCCGATCCCACTCCCGCCACACTTCTTCCAGCTCTCACCACTCCGAGGACTCGGAGAAGCGGCGCCGCCGCCACGAGCGTGAGAAGCATCAGCACGAGGAGGAGGAGCGACGCAAGGTGCACTTCACCTCGCGCATTGCCAAGGCCAACCGCGAAATCTCTGAACGACCCTCGGTGCCCATGGCCCCTGCTCTGAAGCGCGCATCCACCTACAAGCGACCTAATGTCGAGGTCACCTACGACCCTGAGGCCGAACTTCGAAAGGAGGCTCGCCGCGAGGAGCGTGCTCGTCGCAAGGAAGAGGAGGACCTAAAGAAGCGCCTCAAGGACCGCATGTCGCGAGGCAGCGTCAGCCCTCGTGGCCGCCGTCATAGCGTGATGTACGACGACGGACCGTACCGGTGGGAGTACGAGTAAGCGTCCACTTAGCCAATGAGGATGTTGGTGTGTGTTGATGTTTTCACTTTTTCTTCTCTGTATTTTTTTGTATACTTTTTTCCTTTGTCTTGGGCACAACAATACATTTTGGGAAACAGGACTGGGCGGATTGGATAGGCAAGCAGGCAATTTGTGATGTTTAGCGACGGGTTTGGGACGTGGGCATGACATTTCAGGCATGAAGCTTTCTTTGTCTTATTACGATCACAGCAATTGGTCATTTGGCGAAAGAAGCCAATAGAAAAAAACCCAAAAATTCACAATAACAAATCTGAATTTGAGTTTGTTATCTTTCAAAACAATTTTTGTTTTGCTCGCCACTGCCTGTTTCTCTTGCTTTGGTTTGAAAATTTGTTTGATCTTGTGGGCGATGAGATGAGGTGAGGTGAGGGGCATCCGAAGCTGCGGGCATCAATCAACTCAGCCCAGATGGTGGAGCAGTCGTGGTTGCCTGGTCACGGACCGAGGGAGAGTTGGCGTGATGCGAATTGGATTTTAAGTAAATAGACTAGATAGTGATGCTAAATGACGGTTCGTCTAGATTGATACTATCGGTACCTATAGTGGTTATGTTGCCTGGTTGTCTCTTTGTTTGCTGGGTTGCCAAGAGAATTGGGAGTGACATCCGTCACCTTGGGCAGTAACGTTGGATCAATGGAACTCGCAACTTGAATAAGATTGTTCAATTAGACAGATCCAACCGAGGTAGATGAAGTAGAACATGACCGTGTCTGGCAAGGTACTCACAAAACTTGAAGCCATCCCAATGCCCTCCAAGCCTCGAATTGGCAGCAACCGAAACGATATTGACCATCCCCCATAAGCCTCTCTGTCTCACCCCGTGTAATCCAGCACCCCAATCACTTACACCAGTCGTACCATTGACCAGTAACCGGTGACTCACTCTAAGACAAAGCCTCAAGAAAACCCCTCCCTTTCCCCCTCCAACATTGTTGGTCTCGACTCGCTTCATACACGCACGCCACCCCGCTCGTCAATTTTCCCTTGCTCGTCCTGCCCCGCAGCTTATCGATACAGCCGTGCCCCGCTCTCGCAGCAACTTCACAGACCTCCACTTCCGGCTTTCCATCGCCGTTCGGCCTCGAGGTGTCTCGGTCCCCCGCCGGCCAAGGGCGGCTGCCTTGGTGCTCACGGGCATATGTTCGATGCGGACATGCAGGAGGTGCGCCATTAGGAATCGGGGACACAAGAGTGTGTGAAATGCAGCCGAGGTCGAATCGGACAGGAACATGCATTGGAAGGGAGTTAGTGTCTGGGCAGAAGGGCAGCGGCGTAGGCAGAGGTACGGATGGGGGAATGGCCGAGATGCGATGGAGGGCATTGGCGTGATTCAAATGCCGTGAATTTGATTGCGTGTAAGTGATGAGGCTATCGCGGCTTCTGTTCTGTATACTGTGTTTTCAGTTGGAGAAGCGCTTAGAGATGTCATTATCTTGGTAACTCGGCACTTGTAATTCATGAGCTTGCAAACGCAAAATGCAATCAATTACTGGCCCCTCCAACAGCCATCCATTCACCAAATCACACAACTCGCCTCCATAACCCATCATCACCATCAAGCATCATAGGTGGTTACACCGTCTATTTTGCATCCCACTCCCAGGACTCGACCCCAGTCCACCCCGTTGGGCAAGTCTCCCCACGCATCTTCAAAGTGTAAAAAGTGTTAAAAAGGGGACTTTGGTCTTGGCCCACATGACGTCCTTTGCTGCCTTCACTGTCATTTTCCCGGCCTTGCGAAAGGTGTTGCATAACGAGACCAGTTTTTTTTTTTTTACGTGCTTCTTCTTTCCGTCCCTGTTTTGCATTGTTGTTTTTCCATTTTCTGATGCAAAAAAAACAACAAAAAAAAAACAGGGTTACTAAGCCGCCGTCATCATGTGTTCCTCGGCAGATCCAGACAGATGACAAGGTCCTTGGTGGTGCGGGGTCGGGCAGGCAGCAGGGCCTTGGGGATGGGCTGCATCTCATCGTGGACGGCATCAGCAGAAGACATTGGATTGGAGTTTCAACCTCGAAGAATTAGTAACTCGTCCTTACTAATTCACAACCAGGGATACCAGAGCCCATAGGCTGCTGCGCCTGTTGGTTCGCCCTTTTCCCTTTTTCCGTCATCCTCCCGTGTGCACTTCGAACGGGCACTAACACATTGCGCGAAAAGCTCATCCGCGCGTTCTTGCAAATCCCCTTTCCCACGTAAGGCATCGTAAAAAAAAAGAAGGCATCCAGAATGTATGCACACGCCCCCTCCATCCTCCCCCTCCATCATGCACCTTCGCCGCCGCAACACCCACAAGACCAGAAAAACCCCAGCTCGGCAAGGTTCTTACGACTTGCAAAAATGACAAGCTCAGAGTCACCCGGACAGGTTTTTTGGGAGGGGGATGGATTTCCGTGGGCGAGTCCCGAACTCGGCGGGGTCGCGCGCCGGGCCTTGTGACTTTTTACTCGGGACGCGAAATAACATGAACACGCGAAATGGTGTGATAAGACCGTCGTGGCTGGCGGGTGTGTCTTTGTTTTGTTGATGGAGGGGATGATGAAATATCGTGGTTGGTCGCACTTGGAAATTCCATATGTAAATACACGACTCGCACTGTCCCAAGCTGCCGTGCAACATGGCCGACTCGTACACGCAAACTTCTCGGGTTGGCGAGTTTCCGTCATCAGTGGCGACGTTTGAGGCTGACGTCGAGGCTCACGTCCAGGCAAACCTCTTCAGCGCAGGCCCATTACAAAGGCTCCATTCTGCAGGTGAAAAAAAAAACAGTGTGAGCTAACATGGCTTGGAAGTTACGTTGCCGCAACCCTTGGAGTCAGGGCTGGAGTCGAGATGTCTAAGTTGTTGGGTTACACTGCGACACCACTTCGCAGAAAAGAAAGAAACTATTGGCAAGCTCGAACTGAGACACGCTTTTCGATAGCCTCGTTCTTGTCTGCCTCTTGTTCCGCCTTGCTGTTATCTTGTCCGCAGCCTCCCCCCTCAGCCCGAAAAACCTCGTAAACCGGCCCCCGTCGCGACCCAACAACACCCTCCCCTTCGTCTCCGCCGTCCTCATGACCATCTCGCCCCCTCCCACTCCAAAGTTAAGAAAGCCACACAGCCTTTCCATCACTATACTCGCCTTCCTTCCCTCAGCCTCGCCTCGCTTTTACATCCCACCAACTCAACCGCCCCCCCTCATTTTCCCACACCTCACACCGAAAACTCTACCGCTTCGCAACGCGCCGCCCCGACTGCAACGTTATCGTGCAACCCCCCTACACACTGAGATACCCACGGGACCGCCGTACAATCCATGTTGGTCGAGGGTGTCAAGTGTTAGTGTTGATCTGTCCAAGTTTTCCCACACCTTGTAGCCTGTCGCACTTGCGCGTTTGATGTCGAACGGGATGCCACGACTCATCGTGATTCGCATGCTCGCATCTTGGCATCTTTGAATCTTCGCGTAACCTTTGACTGTAGGTCACTATTCAGGTCATGATCTAGTTGACGGTGAAGATTGTGCTTCGTATCACAGACCCGACCACAGATGACCTCCTCGTGATTATAACGCTAATGACGCTCGCCTGCACGTAAATAGAAATAAGTACAGTTATTTGACAAATCCGGGTATTGAAAACGCTTCTCCTATCGTAGTCCCCTGTCGTGTATCAGCCATGTCCATAAAGATGCCTTTGCCGTAACCATGCTTGCTTCCAATTTGGCCAATGCTCCGTCCCATATGTGCTATGCATGATGCAATATCCATTGTGTGTTTGCCCCTGGTCCTCTTAAATGCTGGAGACATCCTAATCCTCCGAAGCAGTAAGTACGCGAAGTATATGTTTAGTTGTGTGAGGTGTAAATGACAGCTCAGCCTGCATGCTGGGCTCGCTCGGTTGATCTCTTACGCACAACGGGAGGTACTACCATGCCCAATGCCGAAAGTTCGTTCGCGCCGTGTATTAGGTTGTGGTGGTGCCGCTGCAGCTGCTCCAGATCGACCATGAGGTCGAAGCCCGCCAGGAAGCAGAAACTAATCTCCAGCCTGGCGAGTTCGGCCTCGCTCACTCCCCCCACAGCGGCCATCTTGCGGTGTGAATAGCACAAGTCCTCGAGTGCTTTCGTTGCTACACGCAAGGCAGCTAGGACGAGCCTGTGGGCGTTGCGTCGCGTGACGGGTATCGCTCGCTCCACAACTGCGAGCCGGTAGATGTACAATGAAGTCGCGAGGTACACGGCCGTGCTCATTGGACAGTTATCGTACAAGCGCATCAGATATTCGTGAATGCTAACCGGAGGCTCGCCCCTACTGTAAAACTTTCGTGTTATGAAGCCATGCTGCAAATTGATAGGCTGAAGGTTGGAGTCCATGATGATGTACGGGGGCGGTCTCGTCGTCTGTTGCTGAAACGTCGGCCCCGAAGGTTGTCTCAGCTGAACGCCATCGATATCTTCTTTGTTGTTCTTGCGAGACTCATCAATGCCTCCCGAGTGCTTGTCTTGCGCTTCACTCCCCGATTCTGGCGCCTGGTTTCGCAACCTCGCCAGATTGTTGTCCGAATGTGTCCGCGCAATGTTTGCTTTTTCCGTTTGCATACCCTTCATATTAGGGGTCGGCGGTGTTGGGGGAGGTGGTGTCGGGGGAACGTCGCCCGTCATCGCAACGAGCACTTCGAGGTTGGCCCCTAGCAGCTCGAGCGCTTCGAATGGCTTCATCGTGGAGACGACCTGATCGCGGTGAACAGAGCTGGAAGTGCCGCTCTGTGCGGTGATAGCAAAACTCGACGGGGCTCCGAGGCCCAGAGGCAATCGAGGATTCGCCTCTGTCGCATTTTGGTGTTGCAAGGTATCCATGGCTCCGCGATAGTGGTCGGTCGCGCGGTCAGCGATGGTTATTAGGCGTGGGCAGCGAAGCTGGGACTTCACGAGACGAAGTCGTTGACGCGCCTCAACCTTTGGGGGAGGACTAGACGCTCAAGAAAATCCAATTCGCCTCTTTTCATAATTTCGTCGATCGGGACGCTTTCCAAGATGGCGCGCGTGACGGCGGGGTTCTCGTTTATCGTGTGGCAATATGGTCTCTCACGTTTTTTCTTTGCGCAAACCTCGCTAGATGGGGTGGGACGACGAGTGGACCTTGTCCTTGAAGGCTCGGAGGAATCGAGGCCGACGGGAGCACGTTCGATGTTGGTGTTGAGTGGGCAGGTATCGTTTACCCGAGTCGGTTGAGATTGTCGGTTTGCGAGCCGTCATTCGGGTGCGGGCGGGGAGTTTGCAGATGCGATTTAGACACGGAGGGGTCGGTAAGGGTGATAATAGCGGTGGAAATGATGAAATAATATGTGCTCTGAGGAAAAGCCGAGGTAGAAGCCAACTCCGACGTGGACGGGGCGCCGCGGTTGAAGAGATTGTGAAGGTTGATGTTTGGTTGTTGAAGATGAGGCGGCAGGCGGGGCACGTGGTGCGGGGGGAGATTGGGACCGCAGCCCGAGAAGACGGAAGGTGCTGCCCGTGATGGTGGAATTGGAAGGAGGGAATAAGAGACACGAAGCAAGTGGCTCCGTGTCTTCTTAAGACTTTTCCCAAGAGTCTTCCAGACTGCACTCCCCGACCAGTCGGTCCCTTTGGACCGGCAATGTTCCTGACGATAATTAAACCGTCGTTTATTAAGAGGAAGCTAGGGGCTTTAGTTGCGCCTCGCAACAGACTTGGTTCCTACATATTCCCTGGGCTTTCTTTATCGGCTTCCCGATGCGACAGCAGGAGGCAATTGCAAGGAAAACATTGACCCGTCTGTGTCTCCCTTTTAACCAGGCATACGCAACTCATCTTACAATCTTATTTCGCAGAAGCGAGTGTCGTCCGATCCCTTTACCCAGAGCCGCCGAAATACGGGGGACCAACCGCAACCCCATCTCCTGACCCCGTCCAAGACGACGGCCAATTTGCAGCGGGCGCAGGCCTTTCCTGGCTGGACCAGCCTCGCTGCTGAGAGATCCAATCCCGCGCAACCACACTTCGCCAGACCTTGAACTATTAATTTTGGTCTCGTGTTTGCGGCCACGAAGTTGACGTGATGGTTCCCTGCTCGACGGGCACCCGCTCCAACGTTTCCGGACCTCCTCCAAGGGGCACTGCCGCGTCACGGTGAAGTGTCCCGCATCCGTCAATCTCAGGAGCCCTGATTTTCTCGTTTAACGGCGCAGATCCGGCCTTGACCATGTTACGGATAATGACAAGGTCGCATCTCGGCGAACGATCATCCCATATTCGGGCCATCTAGAACCCAACACTAGCCAGAGCCGGTGAACTTGGGAGCCTGTGTTGGAGAAGTTCGCATCCGTCGTGTCATGTGGCCAGTGACCGGTTTCGTCTCCAATTGACTTGGACATGTCTCGGATCGTCCATGTCTTAGCCCGCGCGGCTCTTGGCCACCAATCACGCGTGCCTTGACACCTCGCCCTGCATGAGCCGTGGCGATACTTGGGCGATCGGCGTCGTGATCTGAGCAAGACAGTCAGCGCGAAGATGGGTAACGGGCTTGACGACTTAGTCCTAATGGAGGAAATGTTTGCGAGTAGAGGTTGCTATGAGAATCTCTCGTACGAATATCCGATATCGCACTCATTACCTTTGGTAAGGAACAGAAAAAGAAGAGAACAGATTGGGGTCAATGTGGCGGTGCTGGGTTGGTTCTTGTCGCCAACCACATGAGGAAGTGATATTCACGACCATTGCCAATAATCTGGGATCGCCAACCACGCGACATCCCCCGCAGCAACCCCTCACGACGATGTGAGACAGGTCGTGGGGACTCTCGGTGAGATTGGAGTTCGAATGAGTGCTGAGTACCTAATGCTGATTCACTTCCCGTTGAGCATTGATCCATGTCAGTAATTATTCTCATTTTTTTTTTATATCAATCGTCAATCATTATCCCTCAGCAATCAGGTGCCACCTTGCAGTCAATCACTGCCGTTTGACCTCCTTGCACCTTCGCAACGGCCTCCCTCAACACACTCTCCAAGTCGTCCGTCTTCTCCACGCGAGCCGCGTGAATATCTCCGCCAGCCGCCGCCTTTGCGATGCCAGAGTAGTCCGGCACGGGATCAAACGAGATATTGATCTCCTCGTTTGTGGCCGTCGAGCCGAGACCGTTGGGGTGAACCAGGAGCAGCGACCGCCGAGGAGCGTTCCATCCTAATGTTGTTAGTACATTCTTCGAGTTGGAAAGGATTGACCTTACCCTTGTTGTTTAGAACAATGGTCAGCACCGGGATGTTATATCTCCTCGAGATCCAATACACGCTGCCGGGTACCGTGAACAGGTACGTTCCGTCTCCGACAATCTGCACCACAAACTTGCCCTTGCCGCCGTTTTCGGCGTTGGAAGCTAGCTTGATGCCCAGGGCACCACCGCCCGACCATCCCAGGCCGCCACCGCCGCAGTTGATCCACGACCCGGGCCTCGTCGGTTGCAAGTTGTCGTGCACGAAGCCCGTGTTGGTCACCGCCTCAATGGCCCAGATGGTGTCCTCGGGGCACACTTTCTTGAGCACCTGACACAGGTGGCCGGTGCCAAAGCTTCCGTCCTCGAGCGGCTCGGCTGCCTTGGCGATGGCCGCCAGCTTGGCCTCGTAGGCCTTGACGACGCGCTCCAGCGACTCGGCGTTGCTGGCCTCGAGCGTGGCGGCCAGCTCGGGGGCCTTGAGCGCGGCCGTGATTTGCTCGATGGATGTCAAAGAATCAGCACGGTAGCGACCGTCGGCCTGAATGTAGAAGACGGGCATCTGCTGCTTCAGGGGGTCAACGTCAATGTGGAAGATCTTGGCGTCGGCCCGAGGGTGGCAGCGCGTGTTGATCCACGGTACATCGCAATCCAGCACGACAATTGCATCAGCAGTGGTGATGGCGTCGTCGGCGCCGAACTTGAGGCCCAGCCAGGCCGGGTGGTCGGCGGGGAAGCACATGTCGCTGCCGCCCGTGTCCAGCACCCGCAAGCCCTTGACCGTGTTGGCCAGCTCGACCAGCGCGGGCGGGATCTTGTGGTTGCGACCGCTGTAGCCCGTGATGAGGAGCGGCTCCTTGGCGCCCGCGAGGGCCTCGGATATTTTGGCCACGGCGCTCTTGGGCAGGCCGCCCAGCTCCACGGGGTCCCAGTGCTCCTGCTTGAGCGAGTAGGGCGCAATGTCGGCCTCCATGACCTCGCGGGCTCCGCACAGGTACACGGGGCCCTGGGGGCCCGAGGTGGCGAACTGCAGGGCGCGGTTGACCATCTGCTTGACGTTGGTGCCCGTCTTGATCTCGCCCGAGTAGCGGCAGTACTGCGAGACGATCTGTTTCTGGTCGGGCACGTCCTGGATCCAGTGGATGTACTCGGTGCGGCTCCCGCGCAGCTCGCCCTCGATGGTGAAGGGGGATAGGCCGGCGAAGACGAGGATGGGGGCCCGGCCCGTCGAGGCGTTGTGCACGGCGGCGCCTAGGCCTTGGGTGCCGACGTCGACGTGGATGATGACGCATTGCGGCTTGCCCGTCAATCTGGCGTAGCCGTCGGCCATGGACATGGCGACCATCTGGGGGTATTAGTCTCAAGTACATATGGTTTTGAACTGACTCACCTCGTTAGGACAGGTAATAATGCGAGGAAAGTTGCCCTTTGCCTCGCGCTGGCCCTTGACCATGGCCTCGATGATGCTGGGATGGTCGGACCCTAAGTTGACGAAGCAATGGGTGATGCCGGCCTCCCAAATGGCCTCGAAGAAGGCAAACGAAGCGGTATACATTTTGGGATTCGCCGTCGAGTACGGACGGTGCGAAACGAGGCTCTTTGGTGAAGCACGCGCGATGGCTGTAGCAGCAACAGTGGCGGTAGTAACAGTGGCAGCAGAGGTCCCGGCGTGGTCGTCCCTTGTCTTTGTCGTCTTCGATGTCAGTGAAGACACAGAACGAGCAGCACCCCCACGAGCCAGCGCAGAAGCGGCGACGAGGCTCTTGTTATACCCGCGCAGCGCGGCCCCTGCATGGGGACATCTCCAGAGGATCGGGGCCAATCCGCCGGTGCGCTGGAGCATGGCCATGTCGGGATGGGACTCTGTGCGGGCATGGCCCCCCCCCCCCCCCCCCCCCCCCCCCCCCCCCCCCCCCCCCCCCCCCCCCCCCCCCCCCCCCCCCCCCCCCCCCCCCCCCCCCCCCCCCCATGGGTTTCTTTAGCGCAAACCCCGTCCCGCAGAACGGGAGATGGGGACGGCAAGACGGGAATTAACTGGACGCGGAATTGAAGACCCGGAGCCAGGCAGGGGAGGGGGGAGGGGACTCCGGTGCGGCGGAACTGGAATGGGAACTCGCAATGTTCAAGGGCGGGTTGATAGGGGGGGTTCAGGTTCAGTTGGGACGAAAAGGCGATTGGACGGGGAGAGGACGAGAGACGAAGAGAGGAAGAACTGAGTAGGATTCAAGACATCAGACGAGGAGTGGGCAACGGTGGGTGCTCCTTATGTGGGCGAACAGCAGATGAAACTGCACACCTTCTGCAAAGCCGGGGACCCCCCCTTCGCGAGGTGGTATTTTGCCAGGCCCGTAGCGATAGCGACTTGAACGGGGAAAGTGATTGGTAGTGGGGACGAGAAGATGGAGTCTTTGGGGAGGTGAGGCTGGACGGGAACGATATATTGGTAATGATGTGGTGAGGTTTCGGTGAAGAGGTGGTGGTATTGGTATGGCGCGTGTAAGTGAGGGCACTGGCCAGGTAGGGGAAACGAAGACCATGATTGTGGAGGGCGAATGGTGTTATTGGACAAGGGGTCAGGGAAGCAAGAACAAGGGGAGGCTAGTTTTCCTCTACCTTTTGGTGGTTGGTCGAGTTGCGAATACCTTTAAATGGTTCAAAAGGAGGTTGTTAGTCCATGAGAGGTTGAGAGGTTGAGAGACAGCTTGTCTGCTAGGGGTATTGAAAATGTGATGTCAAATGTGATGTCAAAGGAAAAGAGGAAAAGAAAGTCAACCTGGGACGGCTCGGTTTTGATGTACCCCGCAAAGCGCCCGCCCGCGCATCAAGTCAGCTAACCAAGCATGTCTATCTGTAAGTCCTGTCAAGAAGGCGTCGGGCGCAAAAAGGTGCTTGGAGCGGGCAAGCCGGTGAGAGGACCGGAGGGCGGAAGCGGAGGCGGGGTGGAGGGGTTGATGGGCTTGTGCCGAATCTGGCCGGGACAAAGGCCGAGATGGTGCTGTGTGCTCTCTGTTCTTTACCGACTGTCAGGACGCATCTTTTGATCGTTTCCTGACTTGCTTGGACGGGCTGACGATCCATGTCTCGTCCAATGTGATGCTCATGCATGACCAACTTCACTCGCACCGTAACATCACCACGACACTGCAATGCATCGTCGGGCTTCAACCTGCTCCCTCCGACGCCCTTCCATAGGTTCCCTAACACCACAACAAAGGCGTCACTATTCCCGCGTCAACCGTTTCGGTCGCCTCCAAACGTCACGGGGACTCGGCCCCACCAAGGCGCGCCCAACCATGTCGTCCCCCGCAAGTCAAATGTCATGTTGTCACCGCGAGAAGTCTCAATTGACCAATGACGATGCTAATTCCATACCCATCGTTATCTCTATTCCTTCGACCTGATCAAACGAGCCCCTGTCTTGCCTTGCCGGCGCAACGGCATCCGTCGGAGCCAGAACGGCCTCCTCCGGCATCGTCTCGGCTCAGTCGGCGCCAGAACAATGGCCGAACCGAAACAACACGCGCCTCACTCGGCCGGCTCTACACTCTGCGGGTTGCGAAACACGTCCTCCGGATCCCACCTCTTCTTGACCGCCCTTAGCAAGCCCAACTGATCCCCCCAGTATAGCCTCTGCGCCGCCTCCCTGTCGACGTTCACGTCAACGTATCCGGCATATGTCGACTTTGCCTCCGGGGCTCCGGCCTGGATTTGCGCGTGGACTCCGTCCAGGAAGTTGCACGTCTCCTCCGAAACGTCGGTGATGCCGAGTCCGTACGACTGGTACATCATCACCTTGTCCCGGTGCGGATATGCTGTGGCCCGGGTTGGCGTGTCGGCCATGGCGCCGCCCTCCGAGTTGAATATAATGCACCACAGGGGCGAGTGGTCGCTATTGTTGCTGATGTAGCTGAATAGATCAACCGCGGTTTCCCGCGACAAAAGATCCCGCTTCCGGAAAGCGAGCGACTTGGAGTAGAAGGCGCATGGTAGGCTGCTGAGGTACATGAATTCCTGTTCGGCCTGGTGCGCCAGACTGCCCATCCAGTCCTTCATCTGAAACCCATTTCCTCCTCCGGGAATCCTGTCCGGGATGCCCGATGCCCAATACTCGTCTTGGGTCCCGTAAAAGGTTCCCGTGATGAGCACACCAAGTGGTTGCACAATGAATAGAGACGAGAATCGCCTATCCAGGGTCGCGTTGCCAATCAGGTCCTGCCACTGCCCATATAGGGGTGACATGTCCGTGTGTGATCCAAAGGTGACGCTGTAGGTATACTCGACAACTTTTCCGGGCTCGGGGTGCGTCTTGAGTACAAACTCGGTGACGATGCCGAAGCTGGCTCCGGCGCCGCGGACGGCCCAGAATAGCGCCGCGTTTGTCTTCTCGTTTGCCCGGACTATCTCGCCAGCAGCCGTGACGACTTCCACTTCGACGACGTGGTCGAGGGCGCTCCCCCACATGCGAGACATTGGGCCAAGGCCTCCCTATTACCCAAGTCAGCATCGTGATATTCGCATCAGAGTCAATCTCACAATAGTCGCGTGTCCCCCGATTCCCACATCAGGACATGTCCCATGAGCTAGGGCTCGTTTGCCGTTCTCATGAAGATGTTCATCCAGCTCCCCCAGATGCATTCCGCTCCCGACAGTTGCCTGCCACGTCTCTTTGTCCATTGCGAAGCCCCTGAGATTGACCAGGTCGATCGAAAGAGCCCCGTCGTCGCCTCCCAGCCCATAGTTTCCGTATGAATGGCCTCCCGACTTTGCCTGCACTCTGAAGCCGTACTCGACGGCGCATTTGACCGCATCGGCGACGTCTTGTGCAGTATCGGGTCGGAAAACGGCGGCGGGCGTCACCCAGTTGGCGAAGTTGTAAGGAAGCGCCCACGAAATCTTGTAGAGGGGTGTGTCCGGGTAGGCGACGCAGTCGCTGCGGTTGCTGCAGATGGCATCGAGGCAATTCCTCGCAGAGCTCTGTCCATTACCCATATTTGTTTCCTGGATGATAATCCGTAGAGAAACAAGTGCATGGGCGTTGAGGTTGGATGAGAGTAGTAGTGTTGAGAATATAGGCAGGGAATGAGGTACGAATGCAAGGACGGCGCTTTGTGATCAAGAGAAAGGTTAGGAGCATCCGTGAAGGTGATGCCGTCAGCACGGGAGGAAACATGATTGCCCCGTGCCACCTTCCATCCCGTCGGGTGCGAGCAATCATCATCAGTCATGCGGGCTCCCTCACAATCACGACTGAAGATAGTTCAATTCTTACGGTGGATGAGTACTGGATGCAACATATGTGAAGTTACTAGGATCTCAAGTCTGCTAAAACTCTCAAACACAATCAGTAAGCCACCATGGTACTCAGCCCATCGGCCTCCCTCACCCAACACCGATGCTGGCTCATCACATAGACAAACCTCTCCAAAAACCCCTTTGCATTCTTCGCCACCGTCACCACCTCCCTCAAACTCTCCGGGTGCACATTCTTCAGCGTCACCACGCCATAGCTCTCCACCATATCGGCGTCCTCGGCCGCCGACATCATCACCTCGGGTAGCTGCAACGCCCTCTCGAGCAACTCGACCCCCTCGCCGGTACCTCCGATGGGCTTCAGGTGACCAAACGCCTCCCGAACGTAGTGGATGGCCCGCCCGTTCCTGGCCAGCGTGCGGATCGACTCCACGCCTCCCGGGACGAATACCGCGTCGAACATGGTGCTCCGCTGGCCTTCGAGGTGGTGGTCCGGCACGTAGCCCTTAGCCTTGGCGTGGTCTTCCTCGGACGAGAAGATGGCCGAGCGGCGCGTGCCGATGACAATAGGGAGGGCTCCCGCGCCGGTTAACGCCCCGCGCATGGCATTAAAGGCAATGGGGTCGTACCCGTCGGCGATGAGGATGGCTACTCGCCGCGTCGCAATGGTCGGCTTCTCAGGCGCGAGCTCCAGCTGGCTCAGCCGCGGCGCCGTGTGTCCGTGATTCTTCCGCTCCGGGTGCTTAGGGATGCTCCCGCCGACCATATTGGCGACCGTCTGCGCCAACCCCAGATCAATCTCGGCCAGCCGCGCCGTCAGCCGCTCGTACACGACGGGGTCGTCGCAGTGGTCCAGCTCAAACGACAGCGCCGCCTGGATGTGCGCCTGCTCAATCTCCGACATGGAGTTGTAGAACAGTTGCGCCTGCGAGATGTGCTCCTTGAACTTGGCGCTCTTGGCCCGCTCCTTGACGCCCTGTACCTTCTCGGCGTACTCGACGTAGCCGCCCTCGGAGGCGCTGGCGGCCGGGTTGACAGAGCGGCGGTTGGGCCAATAGTTGATATTGCCCTTGGAGATGGTGTGCCGCATGGCGCCGTCGCGGTTGAAGTTCATGACGGGACAGATCGGCCTGTTGACGGGCAGCTCCTGCCAATTGACGCCCAGCCGCGAGAGCTGCGTGTCCAGGTAGCTAAAGTTGCGGCCCTGCAGCAGGGGATCGTTGGAGAAGCCGATGCCCGGCACGAGGTGGCTGGTGCAGAAGGCGACCTGCTCCGTCTCGGTAAAGTACTCGTCAACGTTGCGGTTCAGCTCCATGGTGCCAATGTACCGCACAGGGACCACGTCCTCGGGCCACACCTTTGTCGCGTCCAGGACGTCAAACTCGAAGTCGTGCTCCTTGACCTCAGGAATGGTCTGGATGCCAAACTTCCACCGGGGGAACGCGCCGCTGGCAATCGCCTCGCCCAGGTCCTTGCGGTGGAAGTCGGGGTCTTGGCCCGCCAGCTTGAGCGCCTCGTCCCAGACCAGCGAGTGCACGCCCAGCTCGGGCGTGAAGTGAAACTTGACAAAGTGGCGCTCCCCTTTATCGTTGATGAGAGTAAAGGTGTTCACGCCAAACCCTTGCATCATGCGGTACGAGCGCGGGATGGCGCGGTCGCTCATGGTCCAGAGATACATGTGCGTCGCCTCGGAATGCATGTACGCAAAGTCCCAGAAGTTGTTGTGCGCCGACTGCGCCTGCGGCACCTCGTTGTCCGGCTCGGGCTTCGCTGCATGGATCAGGTCCGGGAACTTCATGGCGTCCTGGATGAAGAAGACGGGGATCGAGTTGCCGACAACATCCCAGTTGCCCTCTTGCGTGTAGAACTTGACGGCGAAGCCCCGGACGTCGCGCACCGTGTCGGCCGAGCCGCGGCTTCCGAGAACGGTCGAAAAGCGCACGAACAGGGGCGTCTCCCGGGACGTGTCGGTTAGGATGCCAGCCGAGGTCACGTCCGAGGCGGATTCGTGGAGCTTGAATGTGCCGAAGGCTCCGGCACCGCGGGCGTGGACGACGCGTTCTGGGATGCGCTCGTGGTCGAAACGATGGATCTATAGGGTTAGACCAGTTCACTATCAAGTATATCATGCTTACCTTTTCGCGTCCAAAGTTGTCCTCGAGCAACATGGGCCCAAGATGGTCTTCGCGGTTCACGGCCAGCCAGTTGTCCGTGTCATGTTGCTTCGTGCCCCAGTCCGAGGTGATTCTCGTGTCCTTTGTCGGTTCCTTCATTGCCGCTTGGAGCTGCGCGTTCTTGTCCTCCTTTTGGCCAATGATCGCATGCTTGATCGATCCAGTAACGGTAGCCATAATGTCTCGTCGATTCAGATGCTCACGAACTTAAAGAGCATGTGGATTGTTCGGATCTTTCGACTTATATAACGACACGAATAAACATCCAACGCCTTGGTGCACCTTGTTAGGATTACGTGAGGTCGACGTCAGAGAATCATTCATCACCTCACGAATGCAACGCGATCCAACATGAGAGGGGGCTTGTCCGTCCAAGCCAACCAGTTGACGAGATGCCACACCATCTGCTCTCACTCTCGGCGCTTTCGGTGTCCAGCAGTTTCAAAGTGTAGAAATGATGTGGTAATAGAGGCTCAAAGAGGCAATCCTGAGTCTCTCGTCCGCGCAGGACGTTGAGCTCCGAGTCCCCGTTTCGCCTCATCTTCGTCTCACAGGCATCGACCAGCGAATCGGTGAGGAGGGATTGTCAATAAGATGACGACAATGACTCCGGGTCGCAACGAATCTCGATCAAGGTTTTACTAATGCGGGAATATCTCAACGGCTTTTCTATATCCGTCGCTAGAATCGATAGGCTGGTGGTTTGTAGGACAACGGCTCCTTTGTGACGGGCGGAAACGTCCGCTCCTGATGAGCTGGGCTGGTTAGGCACATCTCAAGAACGTCAGGTTGAGTTGGATGAATAGCCATCTACTCGGAAGTCTTCTTCATACAGGTAAGGCGTCGGCGAGATTACCACGGTCCAGTTCATGTTGCAGTGTATACATCGACACACAGTGTCAATATCGGTCACGGCACATCGTTCACGGGATGACGACGTCATGGGCCGTCATCGAAGCATCCATCTTCACACAACCGGATCTATCATTCATTCAAGTCTAATATTATTCTAGAAGCGGGGGGTGAATTTGTTCACAATCCGAAAATTGAAGTCATATCTGATCTATTACCACCCATTTACCAGTGACCAAAGCCTCAGTTCAAAATACCCGGCGAAGTCATCGATAGACCGAATCCGCCGCCTCTACCAAGTCAACTTCCCGATGGCACATTTGGAGCTTGCGTCGAAACTCCCAAGGGTTCCCTTGAAGAAGAATGTCGTCCAGTCGCTCCAGGACTTTCAACGGGCGGCCTGCTACCTCGCAGGTGGCGAGTCGTGCTGAGAGTACCATGTGGAATCGATGGTGTTGACAACCTCGATAGCAATGATATTCTTAAAAGACAATGTCTTATTGATCGGACTCTTAAATTGGATGATGTGAAGCCACGCCTGCTAGGTGAATCACTGCGATGCACATGCTCAATTGCGCAAGGCTGCTAACACCAGACAGGACACTAGGGAACATGCCCAGGTCTCATCTAAGTCTCTTAATCAAAAATCACGACCTGGATCTCATCTTCGTCATTGGACCGGGACATGGCGCTCCCGCTGCGCTCGCCTCGCTTTAGCTTGAAGGATCGGTCCAGAGGTTCTACCCCAACAAATATACGAGCAACGAGCAAGGGCCGCAGAACTTGGTTGCCGGCTTCTCAGCTCCCGGCGGGTTTCCAAGATATACATATTTATAACCCCTCTCTGATGGAATTTCATCTATTGACGCTATCAAGCCATATCAACTCGGAAACTCCAGGGTCGATCCACGAGGGCGGCGAGCTCGGCTATGCCCTGGCCGTATCATTCGGAGCCGTCATGGACAAGCCCGACCTCATCGTCACCTGTGTCGTCGGCGACGGCGAGGCCGAAAGCGGTTCAACCGCAGCGTATTTCTCTCCAAGCTACACGACGAATAAATTGCTAATTAAGTGACAGCGCATGGCATACCATCAAATACTTGTGCCCAGCCGAATCTGGCGCCGTCATGCCCATCATCCACATCAACGGGTTCAAGATCGGCGAGCGCACCATCTTTAGCTGCATAGACAACAGGGAGCTGCTGGCCTTGTTTCCGGTTACGGCTATCAGGTCGCCATCGTCGAGGCATTGGACGACATCGATGTCGAGCTAGCGAGTGCACTTGCTGGGCAACGCGTGAAATTAAGAGCATTCAACGCGTCGCTCGCCAAGGCAAGCCCATTGTCAAGCCCCGGTGGCCCATTAGTTCTCTCAAAACTCCAAAGGGCTGGACGGGCCCGAAAATGGTCGACGGCAAGTCCATTGAAGGTTCCTTTCGCTCGCATTAGATCCCGGTTCCAAACGCCGGCGAAGACGAGGCTCATCTCGAGATTCTTCAGGAGTGGCTGCAGAGCTACGAACCTGGAAAACTGCTCAAAGACGGAAAGCCAGCAGAGAGCGTTCTAAACATTCTACCCCAGGACGATGCCGAGAAGCTGGGGCAGAATAAGGTAACATTCGATTCGTACCAGGGACTCGACATGCCCGACTAGAAGCACTTCTCCGTCGGCCGGTTCGAGCAACACAACAGCATGTAAGAGACGGGTAAACTGCTCGCTAAGATATCCCAACTGAACCCCCAGAGCTTCCGCATCTTCTCCCCCGACGAGCTAGAGAGCAACAAGCTCAACGCCTTCCTAAAAGGCACCGGTCGTAACTTCCAGTGGGACGACTACTCCCGCGCCCGCGGCGGGGGCGTCATCGAAATCCTCTCGGAGCACTGCTGCCAGGGCTTCATGCAGGGCTACACGCTCACAGGGCGCACCGTCCTGTTCCCGAGCTACGAGTCGTTCATGCGCATCATCCACATCATGATGGCGCAGTACTCCAAGTTTGCCAAGATTGCCCGCGAGGTCGGCTAGCGGGGGGGACCTCAGCTCCGTCAACTACATCGAGACGAGTACCCGGGCCTGGCAGGAGCACAACGGATTCTCGCACCAGAACCCGTCCTTTGCCGGCGCCGTCTTGAACCTCAAGGCCGAGGCGGCGAGGGTTTACCTGCCGCCCGACGCGAACTGCTTCCTGAGCACGGTGCATCACTATCTAAAGTGAAAGAACTACGTCAACCTCACGATCGAATCTAAGCAGCCGACGGCCGTCTATCTCTCGCTTGACGACGCGGTCGAGCGCTGCCGCAAAGGCGCGTCCGTCTGGGGATTTGCTTCCACGGACGAGGGCAAAGACCCCGACGTGGTGGTGGCCGGGATTGGCATCGAAGTGACCTTTTGAAGTCTTCAAGGCCGTCGAGCTGCTCAAGGCGGTGCTTCCCGCGCTGCGCGTTCGCGCCGTCAACGTCACCGACCTGATGGTCCTGGCCACGGAATCGCGCCACCCACACGCGCTGAGCCAAGCCGACTTTGACGACATGTTTCCCCTGGATTGTCCCATGTGCTTCAATTACCATGGACAAGCGGCCGAGCTGCAGGGCTTGCTATTTGGACGGCCGGAGCTGGAGCGGATGACGGCGGAGGGGTACAAGGGCAGCACGACGACGCCGTTTTACATGATGCTGGCGAATTGGGTTGGTTGGTTTGATGTTGCGAAGAGAGGTATCCGAGCTGCGGTGAAGCGGAATAATAGCTTCCAGGACTCGGGTGACGAGGCGCTTCGGAAGATTGATCAGCGAGTGGAAGAAGTGAGAGATCATATCAGGACCCAAGGCAAAGGTAGTTCTCATTAACTGTCTGTAGCGATCAGAACTAACGTGACCTGATCCTCAAGACTTGTATGATATGCTCAAGTTCCACGACAACTAAGAGTCAAATAACAGCCTTCACACGCATTATTGGCGACGACGTGTAAGGCATTATCGTTACATTGGAACGGTAACGGGGAGAAACGATGCACCAAGGGAACACGCCTCCCTAAATATTATATCAAACTATGCTACATGAGTGGCGGGAGAGCTACATGACGAAAGGGTCTGTGGGTGTAGTGATTAAAGAGGTGAATACATGAATATCTTGTGTCAGATGTGACCAATGAACAATATTTGTTCCGAGTCACTTGAGACGTGAACGCCACATTTGAAGCCGCCACAATTGCAACATTGGTCCGCGGTAGTATTCAAATAGCCAGATATATAATTACATGGGATAAGTAGTTTCATTCAAGAGAAACAGTAGATGCTGATAGTCTACGCGCGACTTAATAAATGACTTTGACGCGGTTCTTGCTAGTTTGTGGCGGTTTCTAAACCGCCATAGAACTGGGCAAGCTATTCGGGTCCGTAGCCTGAAGCCTGCTTCTTTACTCTTTAAAGAGAGTTAAGAACTTTTCTGCAAACTCTTGTGGGATGATGAATATCCATGCTGTGACTGGAGGAGTCGATTACAGCGACACATTTAAGGTGGCCCAGCCTCCAACACCGGGCTGGAATGAGACGTGCGATTGAGGGCTATTAAGCACACTTCGATAATCTTTTCTATCGTTTATAGTTCCTTCTAATATGTAACATTGCTTCAACTCTCATCATGGACACCGTCATTCCACCTCGTTTGGGCGATACGGCAATGTTTATTCATGCTATCATCTCATTGTTCCCTCGGTGATGTGGTTTAAAAATTCGCCCCGGCCAAGACTGGCTCAATTATCCACTGCAGAAACTGCGTCTCTCGGAAACAGGATTTTTTGATGTTGTACTAAATAGTTGTAGGGGGGCTCTTGCTTCTGCGAGAAACCTTTGTCTTCTACTACAGTTGAGCAGTACAAGACGTTGTATCAGTCACGCTTTTGTTCCCAGAAAAAACACTCCTAAAATTAAAAGACCTCCTAAGGAGAATCTCGGGCGCACAATTGATCTCACCCGCTATCGAGGCCTCCATGCCTCCATGGCTGCTCACAACGTCAGCAGTGTGGCTCATCGCCTCTTAAACTGCTGCCTGAGCACAGCTGAGAAGAAGTAAAATTGCGTCGTACAGCCCAACCCCGCTCATGGCGCCGAGATGGAGTTATCTCAAGTCAATCTCAGAGTTAATTCAGCTGCCTGTCTTTGTTTCTTTCGAAATAGGAAGTACGTATTTTGAAACACCAATGAGTAGGCTCCGAGGCTGAGGTCCTCAGGCAGCGAAATATCTCAAGGCTGGGGCGAGCGCTGAATGAAGCTGACATGAGACTTGGGATGATGGATTTGGAAACTAGATGACGATATAAGATTATCTCCATGTTTCTCTCTCAAAGGATGAAATGTTCAGTGGGATCGTCATCGAGTAGCCATTTCGCCCAACAATTCTCACTCCTTACACATTCATCAAGTCTTCAATATTAAGTCTTTAAGCGAGCCTACCGCGACTCAATTCCCACTAAGAAGCCTTCTCGTCATTCACTATACCTCCGACGGTTCTTCTCATCGTGGCGAAATGGCTACAAACTCGGGGAAACCCCCCCTCGCATCCCGTCCCCCCCAGACCAGCCGACTCGTCTCAAGGGCAAAGTTCAGCTCCGCCGCAAAACGACGAGTCCTATTCCACGGAACGCCATCGTCGCGCCTAGAGTGCCAAGAGTTTCACCAGCAACTGCGCGCGCGCAAGATCCGGCTCATGACTCCGGACCGGCCTGGCGTCGAGAGGTCCGATCTTCAGCCCGGTTGGTTGATCGGGGACTGCCGCGCTCGCAATGCGGTCGCGTTAGCTGCGCATCTCAAACTCGAACAACATATTGTCGGAGGTGGGAGTGGCAGCGGGCCCTATGCCTTGGCATGCACGAGATACACCAACACGAACGCGGGATTCAGGGCCGGTACGGTTGTTGCGGGAATGGCACCCTTCCAACACCCACTGAAGGAAGTCGACTCTAACTCCAGATTGAGCTTGTAAATGGCTAGGTTGACATCCGGGTTGCTGAAGGAAGTGCTGTTTGGCAGTTCGCGTTTACTCCCCAAGACCCTGTTAACAGGGCCTTCAAAAGACCTTGTCAACGACCTTGTCTTCGACTTTAATGTATACGCGGAAGTAGAGACAAAGAATGAGGCTCTAATTAAGCAGCTCGGACCCGACGACCAAGGTCCTCTCAAGGCCTTTCACCCACCAGGGCATCGCGACCACACTCGTCAAGGTATGCATCCAGGGCAACGGCGGGCACGAACACGAGGCCAACATCTTCACGCGACCCGGGACTTTGACCTTGAGGCCAGCAATGACGAGAATACGACGCGGCAGGGTGCCAGGGGGCGGCTATCGCGCGAGGGAGCAGGGCAAGATACATTTTACGCTTGGTCGGGAAGTTTGTGGCCTATTGCGAGGAACTGCTGCAACTTGGGCCGGGAATGATACGAGGTGGCGCGCTGCTTGCGTAGGTTGCGAGGTAGGGATATATAGTGCCTTGTGGAGAAGCAGAGTTGGTGAAGGGTTTTGTGCGTTTTCTCGCCAAAGCAATTTGTTTTTAGCATGGAGGATTGCATGAACCCGTTTAGCTGCAGATTTATATTCACACGTGTTGACCTTTTGACTCATTAGGGCTATTAATATTAATATCCCTGTTGTTGAACACAGGGCCCAGACTTTCGAAACTGAGCATCTGCTTTGTGCAAGGGTCTTTATTTATGTGCACTTGTTTCAGGGATAATTGCATGCCTCAAGGATACCTGCAGCAGGTCGCACGCGGGCCTGCGAACGCCAACACCCTCAGTAGTACGTAATGTGCCAAGAAACTTGAACAGCACTGATAGACGAGGAGAAGTAGCCCGCGGCCGGACTGCGACCCCGGAATAGACCCAGATGATGCACCTCTGAAACGGAACTCGGAAGCACGTGAGGGAGGCTTCTTTTGCTTCATGAGTTGGCAAGCTTTGTTGGGAGTATACTATGGGTTGTCAAGGAGACAGTCCAGCCAACTCAAAACTTAGGAACCAATAGTTATAGGGTAATACCGGAAGTTGAAGGTGGTTATTACAGGAAATTACCTCTATTTAATTCACATAACTTTAATAAGAATCGTCACACAAATGCTCGCGTTGTGAATTTACTGTCTACGGATTAATTCTCTCTTCGCAACTTTGCAAAGTCGGTGTGCCTCAAGGCTAACTTCGCACGAATACATGCTACGCGGTGCTCAACACTTGCACTCCACCATGATACTCATCAGAGTTGTAGTTGCTGTTGTAGTTGCTATTCATGAATTTTCTAAACCATAACGTGTAAAATCCATCCGAGTTGAACCCTGATTTAAATACCATTAAACGAAAGAAATCCAACATTGATATTAAACGCCCTATGACAAAAGCCATGATTCCTCCCGAGATATGCTGGGACTGAAGATCCATCCCCTCTGTTGCTCACTAGCAAGGCGATCACTCCATCGCCACATTCTTCATCAACCCCAATTAATGCGAGTTGCTCACTTTGCGTCCTCCTTTTTTTCCTTTTTTCTCTTTTTTCCCCAGGTTTTCTTCTTTTTCTTCTTTTTTTTTTTTTTTTTTTTTTTTTTTTTTTTCATCTGGTAGCTGATGTGTTACGTGACTGAGCGCTGGTATTGGTCGTGTCGGTAGATATTAGGTGAGATTCGATTCCCAGAAGAGGCAAGGCTCAGCCACAATAACGACGAAAAGAGGGAGGAGGCGACGGCCTCATGACCATCAACGTGTGGCGCGTTTGCGCTCGTCGAATGGAAAGAGCGAACGACCGTGCCACGATCCTTTTGTTTGGTAAGAATTGAATACGGAGCGGCGAATGGGTGTCGGGTTGCTCTTGCCAAGTAACGCCACCTCCAGCCGCGAGAGGATCAAAACGAACGACGGCGCTGACATTGGCGCTGACGGAAAACTTGGCATCTTCACCATCGACCCAGAACAAAACGCGTTCACCAGCCGTCAACGTCAACGACAACGTCAGCATCAGCATTGGCATCATCATCGGCGTCATCATCAGCGTCAGCGCCCGAATTGCCAATGACTTAAACGCACCAGCGCTCGACGTGAACTCCCTGGACGTGATCGAGAATGTCAAAGTCAATCCCGTCCTGTCGGAACGCGACGATGATCATGTCGAAACGCTGCTGCAGCGACTCAACGTTCCAGTCGCCGTCGGCCAAACGAGGGATCTGAGGAACAGCCTCCTGCTTCACGAGAGGGTCCGCCCACGCGACATCGACCTTGTTGGTGAGGACGAGGCTCTTGGCGAGCTCCAGACCTGGCGAGTTGGCCAGATGCGACTGACCACGCTTGAAGCCGATACCGACGACCAGCACCCGAGGACGGACGCCATCGCGACCCCCGGAATACAGACGCTCAACGGCACGCTGCGCGATGAGGCTGGGACGCGCCGACATCTTTTCGGCCGCCGATTGAAGCAGAGGGAAACTGCTGTTGGAGAGCAGGTACCAGGGGTTGACAGGGATGCAGTGTCCGCCAACGCCTAGGCCCGGCGAGAAGGGCATGTAGCCGAAAGGCTTGGTCGAGGCCGCGCGACAGACCTCGTAGGGATCGATGTTGTGTCCCAGGCAAGCGTCGGCCATTTCATTGGCATAGGCAATGCAGACCATTCGCTGACAGTTCTCGTACAGCTTCATCATCTCTGCAACCTCGGGTCGCGAAACAGGTACGACGTTGTCAAAGGACTTGGAGTAGAGCTTCGTGATGGCATCGAGCGAGCCGGGGACAACATCGTCGAGGCCAGACACCACTTTGGGAATGGCATGGGCAGGAGGCTCAACTCGGCCAGGGTCGACACGCTCGGGTGACATGCCAGCGAAATATCCTCGCTCTTTGGCCAGGGGCCCGAGCAATTGCCGTGTCATGCCAACTGCCACGGAGCTCTCTACGACAACGGTTGCGCCCCTGCGAGCATACGAGCCGACGGCAGACAGCGCACTCCGGAGAAAAGACGAGTCAATCGTCTTGTCTGGGAGCAACAGGGTCGGAACCGAGATCAGGAAGTGAGTGGCTTCCGCGAGGTCACTGACCTTGGACGTGAAGCGCGCTCTGCTGCCTGCAGCTTGCTTCTGCGCCAATTGCTGGGCACGAGCTTCGGATACGTCGTATCCGAGGACGTTGTAATTGTTCGAGAAGGCGCCGACGAGGTGCTCGCCGACATAGCCAACACCAATGACGGCAACGAGAGGTTCGGTGTTCTTGTCGATGATGCCGGAGACGGGATGAAGAAAGGCATCCTCCGACTCCGAGATCTCGCTCGGAGGGGTGATGTCGTAGTATGCTCGATCGGAGAAACCCCATGGCTTGGGGTTCTCTTCATGAGGGATCAGGGGGAGCCCCTGAGTCAGGAGGCTTTGAGGAAGAAGTTGGGCCATGATGGTAACGATCGACGAGGGTCTGCTTGACAAAACGAAACTAAGCGAACGAGAAGGTGAGCGATGCCCGGAAATCGACGGGGCAACAGGGCAAGATATCAGATATCCAGATGTCGAGGAGCTGACGGTGGGCAAAGGTTCGACGGGGGTCCGGCGATGCTGTGACTTCCTTCAGCCATCACAATATTGCCTAGAGACGGGGGAGCTGCTTTGTGCTTCTGGACGACTCCACGTCAGCAGCAGAATCCTCGCCAAGCAGCACCCAACAAACGGAATGGACGTTTCCCAATTCCTGTCCGCCGCGTCAAGGCCTCAATCCGGATACGGTAAGAACTCAACCCGTGGGCGTGCGGCTTGGAAAAAAACCTATTCCAGTGGGCGTCACATACGACGTATTCCAGGCAGGGAGGGCCCTTTGTCCCGACCTTGGAGACATGAGCCGGCCCCTGTCCTCATCAGCCGAGAAGAGTCCGCCACCTCGTAACTTGATTAGGACGGATGCCAATGTTCCTGTGGTTCGTGTTGGCATCTTGTTTGGCAGCTGTATATGCCGCGCGCGAATCACGGAACTCTGAAGGGTACGGCAGACATCCTGGGCCTGGCGTGCCTGCATCATCCCAAGGCGCCCTTCGGGCAGTTTCACAACATGGCAAGGCTGTATACGCACCGGAACTGGGACGAGGACCAGGGTCGCAGATGGGAGAGGGCCGAGAACACAACGCAACTAGCTGAAAGGTGCATGGCTGGGATGACTTTGAGCTCGGGCTGAGCGAAAAATTGGCGCGCCATGACGATGGAGCAGCCTCGCCGGAGGCAGAGATGAGGGAGAGAGTGCGTGACGAGTCTACGACGACGCAAGGCCTCGAATCCATCTGAAGCAGCCTGATCGTCGGGTGCTATTGACGGTGGTCCCGCCCTCAGATCTGCGACCGGGATCCAGGCCAGGGTGACTTGATCGAAGCAGCTGGCTGGGAGAGGTCTGAATCTAACCGAACGAATGTTTGGTGTACATGGTGGAAGTACCGGTACATTCATTGTTGGCTGTGGGATTTGCCTGACCGGTCGCAATCCTCTTTCTCCGCGAGCCCGCCCCTCCATCTCGACCGCACACACGTGGAGCAGGATATGCTTACTTGGTCAATGGCATTGTCCGGAAGGAAAAATCCAGGAACGAGCTTGTTGCGGGCGTCCTCTGTCAGACAATGGCGTCGAGGTGCATCGGACGGACCTCAGCCACGCAGAAAAACATTGCTGCCGCCACGACGTACGCATGTCGGCATTATATTCCTCACTTTCAGGTGACGGCCAAGTCGGGTTCATCCCGGTCGCAATGTCCCGGCCGTTCGCGCCGCAACACCGAATATGCCTGGGTAGCACAGCAACACAGATGGAGCCCTGCGGCAACGTGGTGTCATGGCTCTGCAGCGAGTCTTGGCCGTCGACCTGACATGCATTCACGACGGCGAGGACGATGGGAATTTTCCGCACCATGCTGACGGCGAAAACTCCAGCCGTGGAGGTTGTGCCCAGTCGGCTCTGGCCAGTCGGTTCTGGAGGAGTCGGCCGGGGTGGGTGCCATTGCGCGTGCATGCGACGTGCATGAGAAGCTTGCAGGAGGTTGCACAACAAAACACACCAGAGCAAGAAAGTGGGATCAATACGAATTGGCCCCATGTGCACCAATTCACCGTGCATCGAGAGTGATCCTGGGAGGAGAGAGTCGAGACGGTGGTGAGAGGAGGAGGAGATTCTTGGTCGAGGCCTACGCCGCAAAACAGCAAAGTTTTGTTGTCCCTTCTCTAGTCGGGACTATGGGGAGGGGACCTCTTTAGCCGACCGAGCTGTCCAGTGGCAGCGACGACCATTCGACGCCTCTTCTCCGCACTGGATCCCCCGTCTCAGCTGGCAACGGCAATGCGTTGTGAGAGTGGGATGTGCACGGCGCCAAAGCGGCCTGGTGCAGGCTATATTTACCTAAATGATGTGATGGAGCTTCCATTGCAAGATGATAGGCCGCGCCTGTCCAGGTCAGGTTGCCCGACCCCCCGGCATCGCTTCAACAAACAACTCACGGCCGACGCAATGGGCTTACGAGTCCCGTTTTCGCTGCACCTAGGCCCCAAAAAGGAAGATTAATAAAACCTCTGGTCAATCCACCCGCGCACGCCAAGGAACCAAACTTCTCAATGAGACGACCATGGCTGAGAGTCTTGCTGCCCGTAGGCTGTTCTAGGGCACAATTATTGACCACCCCCGACCGCCTAGCCAGCACAGAGGTCTTGGCCGGCTGAAGAATTCCTCGTGTTCAGGCGGGAAGGCTCCTCAGGTGTTTTGAGCAAAGTTCAGCTCCTCGATACGAGTATAACTTGGCTGTTAGCGTGCCCGCGTAAATAGAGATCTCCGTCCTCATCGTCCTGTTGCAGTCGGAGTTTTCAACCACACTCGCTCGATCCCGTCATTCGTTTTTCCGGGTCTTTCCAGCACTTTTCTGAAGTCTCAGACGCCTCAAAATGAAGATCTCTACGTCAACTGCTCTCATCTGCCTGCTGGCAAAGACCGGCATGGTCCAGGCGGGTCCCTTCCTGGCCACACTCTCTTCGAAACACGATCTCCTGCAAGGTCGTGCTGCCGGCACTGAGTGTGGTGAGGGCTACGGGTCGTGCAACTCCGGTTCCTGCTGTTCGGAGAGCGGTTACTGTGGCACGGATAAGGACTATTGCGCCGGATCCTCCTGCCAGTTGGACTACAGCGACTCCTGTGATACTTTGTAAGGCTGCCCAAACTATTGCTTCAACTACTGCCTCTACTACCCTGGCGGGGGACCCGACTTGTCGGGAAACGAAACGAGGTGCAGCAGCGGCTAACACGATGATTCTACTGTAGCTTTGGTCCCAGCGGAGCGAGTACCGAGAGCATCGCCCGTCCCAAGGTCGGCAGCGTCCCTTATGGTGCGTTTTGTGACCCCGATGTTGTGATGCCCTTGTTGCATGGCCCATGACTGACGAGAAGATGTGATTAGGCACCATGCTCACCAAGTGCACCGCGTCGGGCACTATTGCGCTGACGTTTGATGACGGACCCGACATCTACACGGACGCCATCCTCGACGTGCTCGACGAGTACAATGTCAAGGCAACCTTCTTCGTCGCGGGCAACAACAGGGGCAAGGGTCATATTGACGACTCCTCCCTGAACTGGCCGGCGGTGATGCAGCGCATGTACGCTGCCGGTCACCAGATTGCCAGCCACACATGGACGCACCGCGACCTGAGCAGCGTCAACAGCACGATCCAGAAGACGGAGATCATCTACAACGAGATGGCCTTCCGCAACCTCTTCGGCTGGATCCCCACCTACATGCGACCCCCGTACCTGGAGTGCAGCTCCAGCTCGGGTTGCCTGAGCCTGCTGAACACGCTGGGCTACCACATCATCTCCACCGATCTCGACACCAAGGACTGGGAGAACGACTCTCCCGAGCTGATCCAGATCTCTAAGGACAAATACTCGTCGGCGGTTTCCACGACCCCCACCAACAACAAGTATCTGGTGCTGGCCCATGACGTGCACGAGCAGACAGTGAAGAACCTGACCGCGTACATGATCACCACGGCGCAGGCCCGCGGCTACAACCTGAAGCGCGTCGGAGACTGCCTTGGCGATCCCGAGGCGAACTGGTACCGCACGGCTCCCAACTCTGGCTCTTCGACGACGACGTCTGCTACGTCGACCAAGACCAGCTCCACGAGTACCAAGTCCACCTCGGTCACGGCCACGGGCACCAAGACGTCGACTTCGGCCTCTGCCACGGCGACCGGTGGCGTCACCATCTCGCCCAACCAGCAGTGTGGTGGCAGCACCGGCTACACCTGCAAGGGCTCCGCCTTTGGCAACTGCTGTTCCTTCTACGGATACTGGTAGGTTCCGCTTGTTTCTCACTCGTCCGTCGTCAGCCTTATTGCAGGTTGCATTTCGGCTCCTTCCCCTTCCATCCCTTCTCCCATGCATCCCCATTCTCTCTGTCCCTGTTCCTTACTACCACGCCTTACCGGTGCATTATGCATAATGCTTCTTGACGACTAAGCTGACATTTTACCTCTTCTTCCCCTCGCCTCAGCGGTAAGACGGACACTTACTGCGGCACTGGTTGCGACACCGACTTTGGCGAGTGCAACCCAACCTCGGAAACTACCACCAACACGACAAACGGTCTCTGTGGATCCACGTTAAAGGCGACATGTCTCAACTACGGAACCAAGACTTGCTGCTCTCAATACGGATACTGGTAAGCATTCATCCCGGACTCGCCTCGGACGCCGAGAAAATTGAGCCCTGCGTCGGCGATGTCCCCCTTCTCGGCTCATTTCGTGCCTGTGCTGACCAGCGTACGTACGCAAACAGTGGCAATAGCGCTACCCATTGTGGGAGCGGCTGCCAGTCCGCCTTCGGGACGTGCAACTAGGGGTTTCTGGCTCCGGGCTCTTGGCAAGACGTGTCAAGGGCTAAACAAGGCTAGAAGATGGTGGGCGCGGGTAGGGCTTGCGGACGGCCACCGGACCGCGAAATGGTTGGGTCCTAGCAGCCAGGGGTTGACGGGGGATTTACACGGACTCGTCCTCTCGACCCGTCACTCCCCTGTTCTTTTGTGTATTCGCTTCTTCAGCGGCATGATTTCGTTATCAGCTGGAGAGGAAGCTTCGTATTCAGAAACCCTAAAGGCGCGAGCCGATCGAATACGTTTTAGACGTAATTGTAATTCACGTTATCATGCCCGTATAAGAAACCGTTGTAAGAGCCGTTTGGCTTATGCTTAATGTTTGGTTTCAGATACGAGATGTGAACCAGCTCTTAGATGCCGTGGTTCGAACTTTGGGGTGAGTGGGGGCTGGGGCTGGGGGGCGACGAGGGAAACTAGGGGAGCAAGGGGGGGAAGACTCTCCAGGGACTAGTTTGTTCGTTCAGTTGGGGGCGAGGTGTTGATCGAATCGGTGTTCGTCGTGGCTGAACGGGCCATATGGAAATGCCATGGACCGGGGGACGACGTGGCCTTGTTTATTCCCGTTTCTCATTCAGCTGGGAGAGGTTCCATCCCGCACTTTTTTCCCCCCTTCCCTTGGATTCCATAACTCCGATCCTGGTCTCGAATCTTCGGATTTTTTTTGGTAGCTTCTTTCCCCGCTTTGAGCTTGTCAGATTTTGAGGGGAGGTTGAAGGTTGAAGATTGAGTGACTAAAAGATGAGAGGCTACTCACTACTGTACGACCAAGGCGAAGTATTGGGTGGGCTACTGTATGAATGAAGCCTCGCGAAGAGACTATTAGACCATTAGGTACTGTGGCAACGGCGGTCTGAGGAGAGGTTGCCGACCGGTCTCTCTACCAACGACGCCTGTTGTTTACCGGTATGGAGTGTTTTTTTCGGTTCAGAAAGGACCACCTCACCCAGCCCAACCTGCCCACTGAGGAGACACGTTCTGAGGCGGCTGGGCGGCGGCGGGTAGCCACCCTCTGGGACCGTCCTGAGACCACGACTTTTGGACACGCCCACCGGGCTTGAGATTAGGCCTGTCTGAGACAACGGCAACAACTTGGTCGAGCCGCAGTGGGGAGAGAAGCGGGAAGCCCAAGGGGGGGGCGCAAAACGGGCACGGGAGAAGATTGCTGAAAAGTTGAGGAAAAAAAAAAAGACGTCAGAGCCGTATGCCAATAGGAAGAAGGATACCCAACACACTCTCTCTTGGACGCATGACGGGAAGAGAAAAAAGGCGACATGCTGTGGTCAGCTCGGATATAGCCAGATACATCCCCAGCGTCGCACAAGGGGAGCAAATCACGGGAAGAGGCACAGCTCATCAGGGATCTGCGTGCACCGCATCTCTCTGGTTGGCTGTGCTCTCTTTCGTCACGCCTCGGCAGAACACGCCATTTTTTTCTTCTTCGGTCTTGCACTTTTCCCGTCGCCTCTTGAGATGCTGGGGCCCGTATTCCCACGTGTGGTGCGGCAGCCGCCCGACTCGGGAGACACACACACAGAGCCCATACAGAGAGACACGGACACACACAACTCCAGGACCCAAAAATAGGGACTCTTCTTTGGTCGGGTGCAGATCGGGGGGCGCCATTCCATTCCGCTGTTTCTTGCAACGAGGCTAAACAGATGGCGTCGTTGGATACGCGCACACAAGGACCACTCAACCACAAATTCTCCCCAGGCGAGCTTACCCACTAGGCTCTTACCGCGGAATGGTCTCACGGTTCACACGGGACTATCGACGGAAAAAGTCTTAGTGCAAGGTCCGCGACGGCGGGAATGGCCAGGCACCGGTCCAATCAAGCGGGCGAGAGCCGGCGCCGGTGCTCGGTACGAGTTGAGATGGAGGGAGCATTGTTTGCTGTTGGAACCTCTTGGCTGGACTGTTGGTCATTGTTGATCCCTCGGGTACATCGGGTGAAGGATTGAAAGCGGGCGAAAAGAATGCTACAATGACATACATGCTTACATATTCGTGCTTCCATGTCCAACATACGGACTACTTACATACACGGCCAACAACAAGAGAAGAGAGTGCATTGTCGTCGTCGGGAGGAATGGGCGGGTCACGAAGACGAAAGGGAAGGGGGTACGTACCACAAGGGCAAATTGGCCATGTGCAGTAGCCACGAGTTTCAGTCGCGGCAGTTACTGCGAAGTAGAATGGCATTGTCTCTTGTTTGCTTTTTTCTCACTTTTTTGTCTTTTCAACGGCGTGTGCACTTTGCGAACAAAGTCCCCCATGCGCTCAATAGTACGTCCCGCACAACTATTTCTTGGCTGACGACAACCCTTCGTCAAGACTTCCTCTCTGGGCATGGTGTCTTTTTTTTTCTCCCTCTCCATGTCTCTCTTTTCAACTGTCCACCGCACTCTGTAACATGCTGCTATTCCCATCTGCCGGTGGGGAGGAGGACCCAAGAGTAAGGCAAGGGGAGGGGGCATGAAGGATCCCTGGTGGGTTTGCGGTGAGATGGCGGTCGTTGGCTGTTCTGCGCTATGCTGGGCATGCGCGTGTTCGTTCCTTTGACTTCGTACCGGTACATGGACATTTTGTCTCTGTGTGTGTGGTCTGCCTCGAACACGAACCCCTGTGCATCTCGGCTACTGCAAGGTCCAGGGATCAGGGGACGCATGTTCCCATCTACAATTGACCGGGGGCCACACACACACACACACGCAGAGAGAGAGAGTCACTAAGAAGTGAGAGTGGCCCAAGTGTGGCCTGTCGTCTGCAGAGGTTGTCATGGGCTGCTGCCGTCGAAGGGAAGCCCAGCTTCCGGACTGTCCAAGCAGCTAACTGCATGGCTGCTTTGCATACGGACTATAATCCCATCATCCATTGCTTCATCGTCATCATCGTCAGCTCGACCAGGGAGAAGACTCCTCTTTCTCGCCTTCGTGCCCCCCGCTGCGTCCGCTCCCTCGGCGACGGCCACTTCAGCACAGTCTGGATTGTCATGACAGCAAGTCCCGTGGCGCACGGCGGTCTCTGCTCGCTCTGCCTTAGCAATCTAATAGTTTCCATGTTGTCATATTGTCGGTCTGTCCAGCCTCACGTTGAGAATGAGAGACTTTTCTGTCTTCAAACATTCGACGGTCCAGGCTCAGGCATACGTATGCTGTGGCTTGAAATATGAGATGAGATTTGCAGTAGAAGAAACAATAGACCGAAGCCTCTGGAGCGAAATGACAGGCCCGAGAGCTGTCCACGGAAGACGGTCGTGGAAACACTGCAAACGAGATGGTGCGGTAGTTGGGGGGGGGGGGGGCGCCCCCTTGATCAAATGGTTCCGATTGCTGTGGGCAAGGGTTCCCACACTTGGGTCTTGTCTGTGATTCTCTCTCCTTGCTGACAAACAGCAAGGCGTCAATGCCTTCCTCCTATTGTTTCCCATCACGGGTCGTCGTAGTCGTCGTCGTCGTCGTCGTCGTCGTCAACGTCGTCCTCTTGCTGGGGGTGGAAAAAGAGGGGAGCTGGGGCACTTGTCCAATATCACATCCGCCCACACACACCAACAAACCGGGCCAACAAACACTTACACGCCACACCCCCCCTCCCCGGCTTCTTCTTTTTTTTTTCGCCCATAGTCCATCTTGTTTAGCTCCCCGATCACGAATCTCGGCGCATTTGCAAGTGGGAATCATCTAGCTCGATTCGCGCCATCGTTACTTGGCGGGATGTTCTCTGACGGGTTTTCCTTGGCCTTGGCGGTTTTGACACCCGGAAGATGAAAGGGTCAGAAGGAGGAAGGGAACCCGTATTGCGGATGCGAGGTCGCCCTTGGCCGTGCCGTGTGTGCGCAGCCTGTGCTGTAACATGATGAGAGTCACCAATATCAGGGCTCCCCGGGAAATTTCCTTGGTTTCTTTGCGTGTATGTATTTCCTACAAGTCGGTCAGAATAGTTCCAATATCCACAAGACACGGCAGTGTCGACCCGTTAATAAGAAATGGGCTCTTAGATGCATCCGAACATCAGAGACATACATGTGCGTACCTAGTATGTACAACCAACCAAACTCGCACGTCTTTCCTTTTCCCTTCCCGGACCGATATCCCTGCTTCCGCATAGAGTGTTCGTCGGCAGATGGGCCAGAGCGGTCAGAAGAAGAGACTATGGACATGGACGTTGCCCGGACCAACGCCTGGGACGTTGGGCCGTCTCGGAGCCGGCCTCGTGCTTGCTGTTTCTCGACTTCTCTTTCTGGGCCGCTGCGGCGTAGTGATTTCAGTATGGGACGGCCGAGTACATGATTTTCCATCCTTCTCGACCCCGCTGAATAAACCCATGCTGTCCAACTCTGTCGATTCATTTGTCGGTTCCCTCTTCTCGACTAACACATCCCAGAAACTCTTCCTTCCTCCGAGGCACATACACGTACAGACCGGGGGGCGTGTGTCCCTCGTTGGACCAATTCCATGCCTTACCCAGCTTTTCTCTTCTTTCCCGGGGACCGCCAGCAGCATGCGGCATTAGCCCGAAGAGCCAAGCCCAGGCCCAAAACCCATACACGCCCCCATGCCTTGCTTGCTTAGGCTGCCCTCTTTTTTTTTTTTGCCTCCTCGGGATGCCTTCTTTCTTTGCGGCGGTTCGTATTAAGGTCCCCCTTCGATGTGCTGTCGTGCCATATTGCAGGGGGCCCATGAGCGAGGATCCAATCGTGGTTCAAACCAAAGGAGACATTTTTGTTTTGGTGGCTTTTTTCCTCTCATTGTCTGCGTTGCCATGGATAGTACCTACACACCTCTCTTTTGCCTTGTTGGACCCCGTGGCCACGACCTTCTGCCTTGCCTGAGCTACGCACAATGGTTCTCGTCGAGGCGTCCGCCCGCAGCGGGGAGGGGAGTAGGGGGGGGCCTTGTTCCCTCCCCGGCTTGTCCTCCTCTGGGAAAGTTGCGGTAGGGTCAGTCAGTCAGCTTGGCCCCTTGCCTTGCGCTTTGCTCTGCTGCAAGGACCTGCATCTTCCTCGAAGGGAAAGGAAAGGGCCATCTCTTGAGAGCTGAGAAGGGTGGCATGGCCATGTGTTGGGGGAGGTGCGTGCTCTCCATGGGGGAGTGCGTGACTGGGCTGTCCGAGAGGAAGAAGGCGAGAGAAGCAGAAGAAAAAAGACTAAGGTTGTGTGCCAAAACGAGCTGGCTCTCTCTGCCCCGTTCGTGGTAAAAAGGTAGAGTGCTTCCCCGGGAGACGAGCAGACCTTGACTTGGCCCTCAGATCCTGCTATAGCTTCGCGATCCCCCCCCTGGTTTTTTCTTCTTATCCCTTCTCTTTACCCAAACCCCAGACTTTCCTCTTCACTCTCTTCACATCTCCAAAGAAGAAGAAGGGCCCTCATCCTCGTCTCTCGTTACTCCTCCTCCTCCTCTCCTCCTCCTCCTCCTCCTCCATCCTCTTGAACCCTTACCCTCCCCACTCGCTACCTCCCCCCCGTCCCCCCATCTGTGGTATATTGCGACCCTTACCCATCTTCCCTCCCGTCGTTGTTGCTTGGGTTGCTCCATCGTCTGTCGTTATCCCTTTCGTCTCGAGTTGTTGCGTTCGGTTACGTCCTTCGTGCGCAACACTTAGATATCCCATTCGTTTTAGACCTTGTCGACGTCGTCCTCGGTGCTATACCACTCCCTCCTCCTCCTCCTCCTCCTCCTCCAACTGGCATCGTCGTCGTCTTCATTCGGCTTCGATATACACTTCGGTCTATTCGCTGCCGTTATTGTATATCTCAAGAGCGGGACCTCGCTGTGTCGTCGTCTTCGATAACTTCGTCTTGTCGCCGCCATGAGTACTCCTCGGCTTGCCACCCCAAACACCACCAACGGGGAATCAGCCTCGTCGTCCCTTGAACGGGTCAACGGCCCCCCCCCCGTCTCCTACCAGCCGCAATACCAATTGGGCCGTAGCGGACACACGTCTCGCGACTCGGTGAGTTCCCCCGTCGTTCCTCTCGCCGAGCTCCCCGGTTCGTCTCTGGTTCGTCTCGTCCGGCTCGGTTCTCGTCGTGTCTGTGCTAACTTTGGGTCAGTCCGTCATCCGTGGCATCAATGGAAGCTTCGCTCCCGGAGCGCAGACTCCTCGCTCAGGCGTCACGCACGCCTCGTGGCTCTCGCAGGGCGTCGACTCCAACCTCTCCTTCACGTCGTCCATCATGCAGGAGGAGGCCAAGCTGCGGTGGGACTCTGACGAGGAGCTCAAGAAGATGTCCAAGGAGGTGCTCCGGCTGCAGAAGTGGGCGCTCATCTCCGGGCTGGCCATGCTCAACGCGGCCCTCATCTACGTCGGGTACATGTACAGCGAGCAGGCGCACTGGTTCTTCCTGGTGCTGCTGTCGTCCAACACGATGCTCCAGTCGCTCATGTGCATCGGCATCCTCCTCCACTGGTTCGTCACCCACGTACTGCTCTTCTGGCTACGGCCCAAGGAGAACATCCCCGACCAGCCCGAGAAGATGGTGATGCTGCTGCCGTGCTACAACGAGACGTACGACGAGCTGAGGCGGTCGCTCGACTCGCTCATCGAGCAGAAGAACATTGACAACCACCCGCGCGTCATCTTCATCGTCGTCGACGGAAACGTTCGTGGACCTGGCATGGACAAGACCACGCAGGGCTATCTCCTCGAGGACATCCTGGAGCCCGGCCCGTCTCGGCGGTTCGAGAACGGCTACCGGGCCCGCGACGGCCTCTTCATGCCCGTGACCACCCAGACGGGCTTCTACAAGGGCATCCCGTACGTCTTTGTCGGCAAGCGGTACAACCAGGGCAAGCGAGACAGCTTGTGCTTCGCGCGTTCGTTCCTGTACCACTTCCGGCAGCGATCCGAGGGTATTGTGACTATGTTCAACAACGACATGTTCGAGTACCTGGGCAACACCTTCATCCAGGCGGGCGTCGAGAACGTCGACTACCTGTGCGGCATGGATGCCGATACCGTCTTTGACGAGTACTGCGTGTGGGAGATGCTCAAGGAGATCCGCAAGAACCCCCGGCTCGTCGGTGTCTGCGGCCACGTTTGTGTCGACTATGACGGTTCCAACTGGGGCTGGTGGTCGCTGTACCAGTCGGTCGAGTACTCGCAAACGCAGGGTCTTCGTCGCATGTTCCAGTCGCGCATCACCGGCAAGGTCAACTGTCTCCCTGGTTGCTGTCAGCTGATCCGCGTCGACGAGGCTACCTTTGGCGACGCGGTGCTCCGCGAACGCTTTGGATACTGCCCCAAGCCCAACGATGTCATGACCCAGCACATCATGGGCAACTACTCCGAGGACAGCATCCACGCCTCCATCATCTTCAGCTTGTTCCCGGCCAAGCAGACGGCGCAGGCGCTCAAGGCCAAGGCCTTCACCATTGTGCCGCAGAACTGGAAGGTGTTTCTCTCGCAGCGCAAGCGCTGGGCCCTCGGCAGCATCTCCAACGAGTTCGTCATGATCTTCCGCCCGGGCATCATCCTCATCGAGCGCCTGCAGAGCATCATTGCCGTCATCACCTGGGCCATCACGCCCTTCATCATCGCCGCCTTTGTCGAGCTCATGATTGCCTTTTCAAAGAGGGGAAAGGAGATGATGACGGATCCTCTGTTCCTGGGCCTGATCTGTGTTTTGTTCTTCCGCTACGTAAGTCCCAACCCTCCCTCTTCATTCTCGTCTCCTTTCTTTCTTTTTGTGTCCCACACACACTTCGCAGAGTCTAGACTCTTTGGTGTGTGGGCCGAGGCGACCTCTTTCGCCCAGTCGGCGACTAACAAGCAACTATTTGGGGGCTGGAGGCTGACCGTCGCTGCGCTAAAACAGATCTATTCCTTCTGCATTGGCTTCTGGCTGCCTCGAAACAACCTCGAGCGCATGCAGTACTTTGTCGGCTTCTTCGTCCACCTCTGCACCGCGCCCTTTATGAACCTGATCATCCTCTTCTACTCGCTGCTTCACTCGGACGACTTCAAATGGGGAAAGACGCGCGAGGTCGTCACTGACAGCGACGAGAAGGGCGCCGACGATGTTGGCGGCCGTGGGACTCACTAAGGAGTAGCATCAGTTACAGTCTGATGTACCTGTTGAGGCCACACACGCACACACACACAACACGCACACGCAAACATATACATATACCGCAAACAAACAAAACAAAACATCATGAGCACTGGCATCTCATTCGTCCCAGGCGCTTAAAAGGTAATTTTCTTTAACGGGGCTTCTCACATAATGGCTTGGGTTGGTTTGGGTTTATTAATAGAGGCAAAGAAAGCAAAAACACTCCAGGAGACTTTTACCATTTGGATATACGAAACGAAACCGGAGGGGCTTCAAATCATGATTCCAACAAACAAACGTATTGTTAAATATCTTCTTCTTCACTTCTTTATTTACAGCGGCTTGTAGCTGCTACGACCATATTTTGGACAATAGAAAAAACATCGCTGCGCAAAGCGCCATCAATTCAACTGTACTTCACTCTTTTTTTTTGCCAATTCTCACGTGTGCAACAGTTGGCGAGACTCAGCTGGCTGCTAGTCATGCTTGTTGGTCTCACTGCATCTTCATTCCGACAGCTGGCATGGCGTTATTTGCGAGAATAAACCGGCCTTTGCCAATAATTTGTCCCAACCATTCGACTTTTTCAGATCCAAGTGCCAATCGTTGACTACATATGGTTTGAATTCCGTCCAAACTATCGAATCAGCATGAATAAACGGCGGTGGCTCCTCGAGACTATTGAGCGGGCCCCTTCGGAACTCACTGCCGGTTCAAGTCCTGAAACTTGCAAGTCGGTGTACGGCGACCGCGGATGATTTGTGCCACGGAGGAAGGCTGCAGTTGAAAAATATGTATTTCGTTCTCTTTTCGGGCTTCGCCGGCAGGGATTTTCTGTTTGTTTGTCTGACATGCCTCGGAGAGAGACGTCACATTGGGTTTATGCGCCGCAAAGTCTTGTCAGCCCGCGCTTGGGCAGCTTAGCATTTGCGGTATTACCAACATTGAGGATAATCCTTCTGTGCAGCCAACAAAAAGCAAGGAAGGAAGCGGGGTGAACACGCCACCGTGTCTGAAGTCTCCGAGAGGCGTTCTTGGGGAGCGACGGGTTCTGTTTGGCAGCTTGGCAGTTTGGGGTCCCAGGAGGGTTGTTTCTTGGCTTCACTGGTGAGCTGGGTTCTGCAAAGGAACCTCGACGGACCGGGGGGAATCCTCCGGAGGCAGCATCACGTGGGGACTACTTACCTCCCTGGCGCTTTGTAATGTTTCCCTTAACCAAGCTGTCATGTTATTGCCGTTCGCGTCCTGGCCGACTGGTTATTCCCTTGGCACCAGCTGGCGGAGAGCCGGCTTCCTTATTGGCAGGGACAGTGATGCCTAATATCGTCTCCAGGCAGAATGCAAAAACATCAGGCCCAGCCCTGCGATACCTTTGGTAATGGGATCAACAAGGTCCGGCACACCGGTTTGTGAGATCTCCCATCGAGTGTCACTGCCACGTTGAGACGACACCTCTGTTGAACGGCTGCGCAACCTCTGTCCTCTTTGATGCGTGGGTAGGACGCATCACAGGCCTACTACGAGGAGTGAGGTTTGCGAGAGGGCAGAGAGTGAACATCAACTGCCAAGTACACCCAAGCTCCTCTCGGCCGACCTCCGCCTCGCCCGAACCGAAACCCCCACATCTGGACGCGGTCCGGCCCGGCCTCGGAGATGCCCAAGAAAGGTCCGCATGGTCCGCATCCCGGAGATGGGTCATCCGGCGGCACCCAAAGTCCCTCGGTAAAGCAAGCGTAGCATGGCCTTTTCAACGCCCTCAGCCCGACGTCTCACTGACCTGACTTTGAGGCCCCATGAGGGCTCCCCTCAAAGATCGATAACATTGGACGGTTCACGGGCTACCGTACCCCTCAGTTGCAGAGGACAGTGGGCCGATGTGTTCCGAAGAAGCCGTCGTCCAAGTAGATCTCTTGGAGGGAGACTGCCATCACGTCGATCCGCGTACCGATCTATTCATCTCTGCATGGTGCTGGACGAGGAAACATTATCCCTCGCGAGGCGCCCAACAAGGCAAATCCCTCGTCTTCAGCCCGGAAGACTGCCTACCAGGCTACATGGCGCCATGTGACGGCGCAGCCATGTCGTTGGCTGCTGGCTCCCACCACCAGCCCACTCTCACTCCTTGACTTCTCTCCCCGACTCGTCCTTGGTCGATTTTTTGTGCTTCCCCACCACGGCCAAGAAAGACTTGCCCGGCTTCCTTGGAGTAACCGGTTGTAAACATCAGATGACTCTCCCACATGCGTCTGTAACTGTAAACGGCTGCCTCCCGCGATTGAAAGGAGGGAGTGGGACGAAGAAGGCCTGCGCCGCAGTTGAGGAAATAAAGCATGACAAAAGGTGACGCCCTCGCCGCGGAGGGGGCAGGCATTCCGGGCATCTCATCTTGCAGCGCGCTTAAACGACGTTGTATTCACCGTCTTTGGCCATTCTCGCCTACGCTTGTCGTCCGAATTGAGATGCGAGAGAGAGAGAGCGAGAGCGAGAGACTATCGAAGAAGAGACAAGCATGGCATCGCCAGAGGACGAACCGCGTCTCCGCACGCTAGCGATTCGGCAGGACGTCCATGTCATCACACAGGTGCTCTCATGGGAACATACCACCTTCACCACGCACGTCACCTTGGGCGGACCGGCCAAGACGACCGACGCTGCAGGAGCGACGACCACGGAACCAGTGGCCAGCAGCAGCAGCAGCAGTTCTACTACTTCGGCGCCGGCCCAGCACGGCGACAGCGCAGGGGCACTCACGAATGCCCAGATCGGTGCCATCGTCGGCTCCGTCGTGGGCGTCTTCGTGCTGGCTCTGGTGGTGATTTGCTGCTGCTGCCAGCGCCAGCCGCCCCCCGGCAGACGACGCGGAGGCGGCGGCGGGAGCAACAGGCACAGCCGGGCGAGCTACACGAGCAGCACCTTCATTGTCGACGACGCGGCGTGGGAACAGCAGCAGCGATACCACCCGCAGCCTCAGCCGCAACCTCAGCAGCAGCCCACCTCGTGGTTCCAGTGGCCTAGGGCACCCCGGACGCCCAAGACGCCGGCGTCGGTTGCTCGGCCGAGTTCTACGTACAGGGGAGAAGGAGAGTGGCCGCCTCCCATCGCCGTCGCCGAGCGCATCCCCGGAGGACCCAAGTTCCCCACCTACCGTGCTTTACCGATTCCGAATCCCCGAAGGCAGCCCAACGTTGTACATCTACATTGAGGACTTTCTGTGCCGGGGAGGGGGTTGGATGCGGCGTTGGGGAGTCGGCGTATCGAGTGCTGGGGTCCTTGAAGTTTGATGAGCTTTCGGTCGAGATGCATTTTGATCATACCATTTTGCGACTAGGTATTTCCGAGGGTGAATGGTCGAAAAGTGGAAAAGGCCGAGATGCAATGCAGCTGCGAGTTTGACTTGGCAGTTGAGAAGCTTACAAATAACGAGAGCCGGGGAGTGCAGATGCAGTAATGCATGTTCCGTCCAGGCCGACTTATTGGGTGAAGATGGGACCTTGGAGGCAGTCTCATGACAATAGCGGAATCTTCTTATAATCTAATAATCAAGTAATGTAAACGACAAGGAATGTCACCGATTCGTCCTCTGCTGTGATAAACGTGAAGCGTTGCTTTGTGGGCGATTGTCTTTCGTGGCATTCACCAGTGACAAATATTGCGTACACGATTACCGACACTCTAACTTACGTGACAACGAACACAAGTTGCAACTAATTTTTCACTATTAAATGCAGAGAGCTCTTGATTATATGCGCTTGTCTCCAGTCTAGACGATGACTTGTACCAGACTTGACAAACCTTACCTCTGCAATGAGTGCCACAAGTATTGGCCACGATAGTGCAGTCTTTTATTTCTTACCTACGCGCATCTTCTTGCCCGAGGCCCAGCTATAGTAAACTTCTCAATTATCTTCACCTTAGGCTCGCGCCTCTCAACTCAAGGTCACCGCCCGCCTGCCCCCAGTCCTTGGGTTTGAGCATGAGCGCTGTCTATCTAGTGATCTAAATACCGTCGTGCGCCCGGCAGTAGCTCATAATCAGTCAGGCTTCCTGCGCAGGCCAAGATTCGACTGGGATATCTCATCCCTCGCTCCTCACTGAGCAGCGTGGACCTTGTTAGTGTATTTCTTGTACTTGGGAAAGGATTTGGCAACCTCTGAGATCTCTGCAGTGGCTCTTCCCTTGAATTTGACTCCAGCGCAAACTCAAACATGACGCAAATGAGTTGTAAACATGATACAATTGTCGGCTCCTGGGTTTCTCTCGTCTCATGGACGGAGTCAACCGAAGCGTCACCTCAAGCGTCAACATAGGCCTCTTCATGGCCTAGTCTCTGGAGCCAGCAATCCCGGGTCGGTTCAAAGTTTGTTTGAATAGCTAGCTATACCGTGACGTTACAGTCCTTTGTGTGCCTGTGGCCGACTCGTTCGTGGATGCAGTCGAGAGAACCTTTGTGGCCGGAAAGGCAAGAGCTCAGCGACCCCTATTTCATGGTTTTAATGTTGTTTGAGTTGATGGGGGATTCTGAAACTGGTTTTGGTTCGTCTTGATGAAAACCGCATCTCATGTCGAGACGATGTGCTTCTGACTTGAGTTGCAGTCAAAGTCTTATCCGTCTCTTCTATCGCAAGCAGGGATCCTTGAAGCATAGCAGCAAGCATCTTTATCGTTATAAAACGCTCCTCCGGCTACTTCCAAGTCTGATGTTCAGAACTCACAAAGCCCGCCGGTTTCATGCACTTGAGAGTGCACTTATAGACAGAGTCACCTCGCATATGAACCAGCCACTTAGATGATAAAATCGCATTCACATTGCGCCTCAAATACGGCGTAATATCTACACCTGCAATAGTAATAGTAATAGTATTTATACGCTAACCTACCTAGTATACTAGGCCTATAGTACCTCTATATTCCTTTCCATAAGGAAAAAACCCCCTAGGTCCTAGGCGGAAAAACCCCATGCTGCTTTCGACTCGCCCGCGCCTCGCGCTCCTGTCCCCTGTCATGTCCAAAATCGCTTGCTGCCTGCAAGCCCGTTCTACACCTGTAGATTATACCCGTTCCATTTTTCCACAAGACGCAGTCAAGAGTTGCCCTGACCAACTAGTAGACATTTGATGGCCGATATGGCGAGTCGCGAACTTTGGGCTCTTAGTGAACGAGCGAGGGAATTTCTCATACGTTGACGAGTGAAATATGAGGTTCTCTTTAACAATTTTGAGTCGATGTGGTAATTCTTTGCTTCTTAATCGTCGTGAGTCTGAAGTCACCTACTATACCTACCTTAGGTAGTTGATGAAACTGATGCTGCTCATCGTTCGACGTCTCAGCCAGAGTTAAGATACAATGGCGCATTAATCAAGGCCCGCCACAACCGCAAAACCCCCAAAACCGTTAAAATAAAGAAGGGAAAAACTATAGAAAGGTAACACATAACGATGACAGCAGCTCTGCTTGGTAGGGCGGCCCTTGCGGAGAGTCTCGCAGTTGCTCTTGAAACAGCTCTCGCGGCAGCTCTTGCAGCTTCATGTGGCGACCCTCGTAGTGACTTTCGCAGTGACTCTCGCTATGACTCTTACAGCAGCTCTTGCAACCTCGTGCGACGACTCTCGCCGTGACTCTCGCAGCCTTCTGCGGCGACCCTTGCGGAGACTTTCACGCTGACCCTCGCAAAGCCGTTGCAGCTGCCCCATTAGAAGGGCCATATAAGGCTACGAGAGTTACTATAAGGGTCGCCGTACATAGCTGAAGAGCTGCCGTGGGGGTTGCTTTGGGAATTACTGCGAGACTCCGTGAGAGTCGCTGTATAAGATTGCGAGAGCTGCTTCGAGAGTTACTATAAGACTCTCCTCGAGGGTTGCTGTGTGAGGTTGCGAGAGCCGCTGCGAGGGCTGTTGCGATAGTTGCTTTGGAAGTTACCGTGAGAGTTGCCGTAAAAGTCGCCGCGAGAGTGGCTATATGACGCTGCAAGAGGCTGCGAGGGCGACTGTAGGGCTTGATTAAAGTGACGCTGCAAGGGTCACCCTATTAGGCTGCGAGAGATGCTATTGGAGTTAAATTTTCCCCTTCCTTGTTTCCGATTTTTGCAGGTTTTTATCTCGCGGGTTTTGGGTTTTGGCGGTTTTGGCGAACCGTGCCCATGTGCAAAAGTATCAAGACCAGAGTGCTCTTAGCAACCAAGCGATGCAAGAAAGAAAAGTTGAATAGGAGTTGGACTTTCAAAATACTACTGAAATAGGTATTTATTATGACGGCGAGCTGTGAGAATTGTTCCATACTCTTCCGAGCGACGTGCTTTACCCTACACGAACGCCCCCTCGGTGTCTCGGTGTTGGAAGGCAGATGGCTGCTTACATAAGACATTTGGCAGTTGACTGATCACCATCTGAATCCGAAACCCGGCGCGATGATCAGGACGAGAATCGAGACCATCTCGTCCGATGTAACACGCCAAAAGATCTCAAATGCTGATGTTTTTCAGCCGCATTCCACAATTTCCCATCCACACATGAAAACTTGTTCTTCGCTCCCCTTGCAACAATCATACAAAGTTCGTACACCGCCATACGTACCCTCGGGTCTCGGCTTAGTTAGACATTGTTCACTAAGACAATCCCTTGGAGCTGACCAGTAACGAGCGACTCAGCAGATGTTGTTATCGGATTTCGGCTTTAGTCAGGGACCAAGCGATATGCTTTCGGATAGTCTCGGTATTGGCGGGGTCCTTTGAAGGTACGTACTGCGAAACCATGGAGGGGCGACAATGGACAATTATTACACAAGTCTCCGCCGTGGCGTGCTCATAGTCAACTGCCCACCTCGACTTTGCACTCTTCTTCTCCCGTAATCCTCACAAGGTCTCCTTCACGCATCGCCACATCCCCCTGCTCCAATAACCCCCCATTGACCGCAACAATGGCCTCTCAGATCCCCCACAATCCTCCGCGCGCCGCCACAGTCCTATCCGCCACCGAGCTCATCGGCAACACTCCTCTCGTGCGACTGAACAAGGTGCCGCAGTCGCTGGGAATCGAGGCCGATGTCTACGTCAAGCCCGAGCTGTTCAGCGCCGGAGGTAGCGTCAAGGACCGAATCGCCTTGAGGATGATTGAGGAGGCAGAGAAGAGCGGCAGGATCAAGCCTGGTGATACTCTGATCGAGCCTACGAGTGGCAATACGTATGCATTGTTCTCCCATATCCAATCCTCAACCTAACATCCCACAGCGGCATTGGCCTCGCCCTCGTCGGCGCCATCAAGGGCTACAAGACCATCATCACGCTCCCCGAGAAGATGTCGGCCGAGAAGGTCTCCGTCCTCCGTGCCCTCGGCGCTACCATCATCCGCACTCCCACCCAGGCCGCCTGGGACAGCCCCGAATCGCACATCGGCGTCGCCCGCCGCCTCCAGAAGGAGATCCCCAACGCCCACATCCTCGACCAGTACAGCAACATCGACAACCCGCGCGCCCACGAGTTCGGCACCGCCGAGGAGATTTGGGAGCAGACGGCCGGCAAGATCAACGCCATTGTGGCCGGAGCCGGCACCGGTGGTACCATTACTGGTTTGGCCAAGGGGTTGAAGAAGCACAACAAGGATATCAAGGTCATTGCCGCCGATCCCCAGGGCAGCGTCCTCGCTCTGCCTGAGAGTCTCAACAAGGAGCACGAGAACGAGCCTTACAAGGTGGAGGGCATTGGTTACGACTTCATTCCCGACGTCCTCGATCGTGAAATTGTCGACAAGTGGTACAAGACGGACGACCAGCAGTCCTTCTACCTCGCCAGGAGACTCATCGCCGAGGAAGGCCTTCTCGTGGGTGGCAGTTCCGGTTCCGCCATGGCCGCCATGCTGCTCGCTGTCAAGGACTTTGGTTTCAAGAAGGGCGACGTGATTGTCGTTGTCCTCCCTGATAGCATCCGAAGCTATCTTTCCAAGTTTGCCGACGACGATTGGCTCGACGCCAACAACCTCCTCCCCGTCAACAATGCCGAGTCGACGCACAAGGCCAAGTCGGCCGACCCCTACGAAGGCGAGACCATTGCCTCGCTGCGCCTCAAGCCCGTCACCTCAATCGGGGCTTCGGCTTCGTGCTCCGAGGCCATCGAGACGATGCGCGACAAGGGCTTCGACCAGCTCCCCGTCCTCTCCGACGCCGGGAGTCGGCTGGTCGGCCTCGTCACCCTCGGGAACCTGCTCAGCTACATTTCCCGCGGCCGGGCCACGGCGCAGAGCCCCGTCAAGGACGTCATGTTTGACTTTGCGCGCCTCGACGAGATCGTCACCGACCCGCGCGAGATTGACGGCCCCAAGGCCGCCGGGAAGAGGAGGAAGTTTGTCGAAATCACCATCGACACGCCCCTCAGCACTCTCAGCAAGTTCTTTGAATGGAACAGCGCAGCTGTTGTTACCGAGAGGACGGGCGATTCCAAGTCGCTGTCCAAGCCCATTGCCGTCGTGACCAAGGTTGATTTGCTCACGTGGATGGTTAACAAGAAGCTGTAAGCTCATGTAGATATGCCCTCGCGAGAGGCCGGAACGATTACTCATGTGTCAACGACATCATTCAACCTGGCGTTCCTAGGATTAGATGGAGAAGCGAGGGTTTGGAATTTCATAATGGGACAGTAGACTCAACATCTACGAGGTATTTTGTAGCGTATTTTGATAGCTTGAGAAATTAAAGTGTTATTAATGTTGTATATCATAACTCGTGCCCCTACCACCAATTTCCAAGGGAACCAAGACGCCGAGCCGAGATGTCGATTATATGCGTTGAGCAATCCACCACCACCACTTGTCCACGCCAGGGCCATCGCCAGTGACGTTTCCAGGAATCACATCGACCTCGACGTCGAACTCTTGCAGCTGGGCAAAGGTGAACTTTGACGAGCCGTACTCTCCCAACCAGGAGTCCTGTTCCTCGGAGCCAATATCGTCGGTGCCGACGCCAGAGTCCAGCAGTCCCTTGCTCTTGGAGGCGCGGATCCGCGTCAGCTCGGCCTCGAGGTTGGACTTGACGAGGGTGGACGGCAGGGCGGTGAAGAGGTCCACCTTGTTGGCGGCGATGAGGATGGGGACGGAGCCCTTGGCGGCGGCCGAGCTCGCCGTGGCACGGCGCTGGAGGAACAGCAGCACGTCGTAGAGGTAGGCGGCGGTGGGGGCCAGGACGTCGCGCTCGCCGAGGGCGGCGGCGTCGACCATGAAGACGACGGCCTTGAGCTTCTCGGTGCGGTCGAGCTTGCCGATGGCGGCGGTGCGCAGCTTGGCGTGACCGGGCGTGTCGATGAGGAGGAACTTGGTGTAGGTACCGTCGGTGGTGTCGTGGTTGCGGAACGACTTCTTGCTGGACGAGTCGGTCGACGCGTTGAGCTCGACGGCGTGCGAGACTTGCGACGTGTGCGTCTCGGTGCCGGTGGCGCCGCGCTCGAAGAGGGCGAGGAGGGACGTCTTGCCGACGTTGGAGGGGCCGACGAGGAGAACCGAGGGGGGAATCGTGTACGTGCGCGACGAGGAGAGGATTATGTGGAGGAGGATTGGCATGCCGAGAATGATGAGGGCGCCGATGAGGATGGTCGGCAGTGAAGGCGTCATGATGGCCTCGACCACTTCGGTAAAGGTCGCCATTGTGCTGTCGAGCGGCGCTGCCAGGTGTCGAAGAAGTGGCAGAGGGAATTGGCAAGGAGGGAGGTGCTGGAGACGCAAACTATATGCCCAAGAAAGACTCCAATTAAAATTGGAGCATGGAGCGACGCGGCGACCTGCGATAAGTTGACTGGAGTCGCAACGGGAAGATTCGAATCGAAAGGTCGGATCTCTGCGATGCCGTGCCAAACGAACATCTGGCCAGCCCACCAACCCACCAAAAAAACAACCTGCCAAGCCACAGCATTCTGAGGTGAGACGAACGCCCCGCCACATCTGCATCAGCCACAGAAAACACGTGAGCCGCCGGCCATTTCGAAACCGGGGAGATTGCTAAGTCACAGGGGTCCCCTGAGGTGGCAGTTAGGGAATTGGGGCGGTGCCATTCCGCTTCTGGTAAGGGCTCGAGGGGCGGTGCTCAGCCGCGCTCGGCATCACGGCTTCGAGGCACTCCACGCGCCCTCCTCAGCAAAATTGGCAATCATTCGGGTCAGCATTTCTCTCTGCTTCGACGCTTCTTCCCCTTGTTTGGCGTGATTCGTGGGCCTCCCGTCGATATGATAAGGCTGTGAAGCTGAATTTTCTCCTTCTTTTTATTCCGTCTCTTCCTCTGCCCGTTCGTCTCCATCATCCATTCGCCCGCGCAATCTTCCGTCCAATCGATTCGTCGTCAGCCCCCCTGGCTCGTCATCAGCCATGGCCAGCATCACGACCTCCAGCAGCACGTCGGGTGCTTCGGCAGCACCAAATCAGCCCTCGAACAAGGCCACGACCGCCGCGCCGAAGCTCAACAGCGAGTTGGAGATGGGTAGTCTGCCCAGCGATGGTCAGGGTCAGCAAGATGATATCATGCAGATTGCCCGGATAGGGGATGTGCCCGCCATGGAGAAGTTGTTCGAGTCCGGCGAGTACGATGCCACATATACCGATGATGAAGGAATTACACCTCTACACGTGAGTAGTTACTTGATTCGTCCATCTCGACGAGGCGCGTAGCGTGACGACCATGACTGACTCCATAACCAGTGGGCTGCCATTAACAACCAGTACGCGATGTGCAAGTTCCTCATCGAGCACGGCGCCGAAATTAATAGAAAGGGCGGCGACTCCGTCGCGACACCTCTACAATGGGCCGCCCAACGATGTCATTACTACACGGTCAACCTACTCCTCCAGCACGGCGCCGATCCTCTCATTACGGACGCGCAGGGATACAACACGCTACACATCTCGACCTTTAACGGAAACGTCCTCCTCATCGTCCTCCTTCTCCATCAAGGCATTCCAGTCGACGTGCTCGATAGCTATGGGCACACGGCACTGATGTGGTCGGCGTACAAGGGCTTCCCCCAATGCGTCGACATCTTTCTGCGATGGGGCGCCAGCGTGCATGCGACGGATGAGCAGGGATTTACTGCGCTGCACTGGGCCTTGGTCAAGGGCAACCCCGGATGCATCCTAAAGCTTATCGAGTACGGAGCGGACCGGTTCGCGAAGACGCAGACAGGAAAGACGCCCGCCGTCACCGCCAGCGAGCTGAACACACAGAGTGCGTGGCATCGTGCGCTCCGGGAATGTGGATATGACGAGGACGGGCATGCTGCCGTTCCGGCGTGGCCTGGTGCGAGCTATTTCCTGAAGGACAAGAGAGCGTTCGTCACACGGTTCCTGTTTCTGTGGCCATTTGTTCTGGTATGGTCGGCCATCCTCATCTTGTCAGTGCTACCGATTTTCCTCGGTGCGCCGCTGGCTCTTGCCTGTGTGTATGGCATCCAGTGGTGTGCGCAACAGGTGCTGGAGCATGCGCCGTCAGACATGCGACACTTTCACAAGACGGTTCGTACAACCCATTTCATGGTTGGATACTACTAACAATGCTCAGCCTTGGTTGGCGGGAATCTTCTCGGCAACGCTGTTTCTCACAGGCGTCAATTGGTTGACAAACGTCTTCTGGGCAACGACGACGGGCGCGGCCCAAGGACAATCTCACACCCTCCTCAACATTGTTTTTGGCGTCTTCTTTGGTCTCACTGCGTATTTCTACATTGCTAGCATGCGATATGACCCCGGATTCGTGCCCAAGATGAACGGCATTGCCGAGCAAAAGTCGGTCATTGACGATCTCCTTCAACAGTGGAAGTTTGACGAGTCCAACTTTTGCGTGACGTGCATGATTCGGACTCCTTTGCGCAGTAAGCACTGCAGGAGATGCCAGCGATGTGTTGCCAAGCATGATCAGTGAGTTATCGTGGCTGATGTTATAAGAGACGTGCTAACAGGCATAGCCACTGCCCCTGGGTTCACAACTGCATCGGCGTCAACAACCACCGACATTTCTTCTTCTACATCGTTGCCCTGTCCTTTGGTATCATTTCATATGATTGGCTGCTGTACTATTGTGAGTGTTGCTTCTGTTGTGCTCTCGACCTGTTCTAACAGCGCTCCAGACCTTGACAGCGTTTCGCAAACAGCATCAGACAGCTGTAACCTGTTGAGCCCTAACCTTTGCAAGATCGTCAATGCCGATGCGTACACGGCAATCCTGGGTGTTTGGATCACGCTTCAACTTCTTTGGGTCACGATGCTCTTGTTCACGCAATTTTTCCAGGTGTCTCAGGCCATGACAACCTTTGAGAACATGTATGGCGTCCGCGATAGTACCGCCACGACCGCCTTTACCTCAACAGGTACTCCCCTGGATCCCAACCACCCGTCGCTATCTACGGCGGCTGGTCAGGGCGGCCACGGACATAAGCACAAGCAGGGTATGCTTAAGTCGTGGAGCCGCCTCCTCGGAGTCGATCCCTTCATCGAGACCATCACGGGCCGCGGAGCGGCGTCGACCAAGAACAAGCGCAAGAAGAAGAACCCGTACAGCCGAGGTTGCGTGACCAACTGCAAGGACTTCTGGTGTGACCCGGCGCCCGTGTTTGGGCAGAGAGAAAACGGAGCTGCGGTCCTGGGCGGCGAGAAGATTGACTACACTGCCATGTACGAGAGCCCGACGCTGATGCAGTTGACGGGAAGACGAGAGCGCGGCGGCTACGAAGCGGTCGGCACGGAGGAGGTCTGAGGGGCCAGCTTTTCTTGTCCTGGATAAACGACGTAAACAGAAGAACGAACCCTGTTCGATGAATGAGACGGCCTGCACGACGACTGTTTTTGGTACATATGAAAGATGTCTGGCGTGTTTCGGAAGCCAGAGATGGGGGGAGACGGACAGAGGGAAGGCTGCGAACGATACATTGAGAGCTAGATGATTGGGGTTGGACTGATCGATGGATTGGGGTCGAACAAGGTGTACAACGACATGCCATGTAATATTAATGCCATGACTCTGACGCGGAACAATTCGATAGAAGTGCGATGTTTACTTTGGTTTCGTGGTTTGTGGTTTAGTGTCGGTGTTATTGTCAGCTCGAGGGGCGTAGTTGTTGCAAGACTCGGAGGTGACTCTCCGCGACTCGAGAAGTGGCCGGCTCCGTCAAACAATGGCACATTCCGGTGTTCGATGTTTGGTCGTTCTAGAGAAGTTTCCGGGTTGGTTTATTTGTCAGTAGTTCAAGGTAGCTTAGCCTACCCGGGACTTTGGGACCCGGCGACTTCCACTGCAAGACGACGACGAGTCCAGTTTCGACCTGTCATATTTAGAGACTCGGCCGTGTTGAGCAGGTGACGTTTTTGACGCCACAACTTGAAGGTGGTGTCGTCGGAGATTGGGATGGGATTAATAAAGGGAAGACAAGATGGGAAAGTTGGGCAAATTCAGATGATGGATCAGAGGGCGCCATGCGTGTTTACTTGGTTGATGTGCGCCACCAAACGTCTATTGACGAGGCCCTATCCGTAAATTGGTTTAGTCGGGCTGGTCCGTCATGATCTGATGCTTTCCATGTCAACTTTGCAAGCGAGCGGCTGTTCTTGTTTCTCATTAGGCCGATTGTGACAACGAGGCTATTGCCGTGGTAGATAGGCCCGGCCGGAGGCGATGGGCAAAGAAACGGGAACAGAAGTCGGTATTTCGTGCCCGTAGACCGACCGGCCCAGCTCGGACCAAGTGTCGGTCGGCGGCGGTTGAGGCTGCAAACTGTACATGAACTGGAGAGCCGAGCGCAGAGAGAGGTGTGTTGGCCCTGGCTGAGGAGGGGCTCCAGCCGGTCGCATCCGGGACGCGTTGGAAGATGACGAGTTGTCCGGGTTGAACGAGTGACGACTCCCAACTTCGTTGGTTGGGAAAAAAGGTGACGAGTCAAATTCGCGATAAGGGGGCAGGGCAACACGGGGTTCACACGCCGTCGTCTCGTCCCAACAATGCAAAAATGCAATTCTGTTTAAAGATGCGAATACTACGGTGAGAGATGGAACTGGCTGTGCGAATAGAAGGCTCGAGTTCAGAGGGATTCATGCAAGGGGGCAATGCTAAGGGTTTCGAGGCAGGGGGGAAGAAAGGCATCAAGCAGCAGCCAGAAAGTGACGACTCATCTTGGGGTGTGGGTTGAAAGGTGCAGAATGCAATGTAACCTCTTCAGCTGGATGAGAGGGAAAAAAGTGATATCTGACAGCACCGCGAGGAGCATCTCCGGTGAGGGCGAGGAGGAGGACGGTGCTCGGCTGGCCGTCTCCATGACGGACGAGAACTTGTTCTTGTCCAAAGAAAAGAGCTCACATCACGGTTCCGTCTCCAGTTTCAGTCGCCAGGCACACAAGGCAGACCACCAGAATCGAAGTGCCGATCCGTACCTTGCATGCCCTTTCCCCGATCCGCAAGTCCAGCCTAGTCTCGCTCGGTTCTGTGAGTTATCCGCAACGGAGACATCTCTTTGTTCGTCCCGCCTTTTTCCTCTTGTTTTCCGAAGCTGTCAGCCAAAATTTTCAACAGCAAAAAGAAAAACTTTGCTTTTTCATCGTGGTCAAAATCGCCTGATGTTCTTTGGAGCTCCCCGTCAGCCACCCGCGAGTTTAGTCGGGCTAGTTGTTTTTTTTGGGCTGGAGACCACACTTGACTGGCTGGGTTATTGGGGGCTCTTTGCTTTTTTACCCTCTTCTTCAAGGATTGCGCCAGACTCCGTACCCAGGACGGTCATGCAGTGAGAGAAGTGAGACTTGCTCGGTGCGCGGGGGTTGGGTCTTGTCTCTCTGAAGCGACGGTTCAGTCTCAAGCCCGGAGCGGGTTTATGCATGCCCGTGTGCAAGTGTCCGGTTGATGTCCGAACTACACTTCGAGTACGGACTAAAAGAAGGAGAGGTGAAAGACCCAGGCGGGAAATCCTTCGACATGCAGCACCGTTGGCGGGTTGATGTGCATCCCGCGCGCTGCTGCACCAAGACGAGGGAAACTCGTAGTTATTCCCGCCGACCATGTCCGTGCCGAGAGATGACGATGACGATGATATCTGCGTTTTGGTGTTGCGGTTGTTCTTATTGGAGGAGTCGTGGGCGTGGGAGCGGTAACCATGTTCATGCTTCTTCCTGCACCCAACCAACTTTGACTCCCACGTCTCTCTCACCGACTCTCCCAGACAAGTCCAGCTCTCCCTCTCTCTCTTCTTTCACTTCTCCCCCAAACATCGGCCTTTTCTTCTTCTACATGTCCTCGTGTGTCAATCGCATCGTAGCCCGACAGGGATCCCGTCGCTCTAAAGAGCCCCAACCGAGGGAAGCCAAAAAGCAAACAAAACTGCCCCCCAAAACCAACAAGGAGTTAGACACTCTTGTCAGGACTCGCCCGCCTCTCTCACTCACAAGGCGGCAGCGTCTAATTAGCTCAATGGCGTGGTGTGTGTCCCTTGCGGACCGTTTGTGGGAAGCTCTTTCTATCTCTTTTGCTCCTTGTGGTGCTTCTGGGGCTTCCTGTAGGTATGGCTCTCTGAGAGGTCAGTCGCGAAAAAGACCTTTTCTTGCAGCTGCTCATCACCACAGGCCCGCAGAGGCGTCCAAGAGGCGTCGATACGGGCCCGGAACACCCCGGGTTTTTTCTTTTCTTGTCCGTCTTCGTTGCAGGACTTCATCTTGATTCTGTGCTGCAATATCTGAATGGACCGCCACCTCGACGGTCAAATCACCCCATTCTCGCATCTTTGGCGTTGCCGTCCCATCTCCAAGGGCCACAGATCGGTGAGAGGGAGGAGCAACAAAAAGGAAATAATTTAAGAGGAGAGAGAGGGAGAACCCACCAGAGCACCAAAGGCATAATGAGGACACACGGCGAAAATGAGGTGAGGAAAATGCAGAGACGTCTTCCCAATGACACGCCGAGTGAGCCGTCCCAATGATGTTGAGGAAGTCGAGTCTTGATGAAGCAGAAGAAGGGATCATCCCAAACTCCAAGCGGGATCATCCTCGTAGGGCTTTCCATTTCGGGAACGGCCTCTCTACGACGTCACACATGACTTGAAGGCCATGTCGCTGCATATTGTCTCAGACCAAGAGACCCAGAAGTCCAGAACACCACCGCCACCGTGACCTTAGAGGACATGATGGAACTCGCTCTGGACCTCGATAATGCCACGCGCCTGACTCCGAAATATTGATCACATCTCAACCTCACAGCAGCGAATCTCGGCAGACACCCTTGCCGAACCCGGGTTGCCGGTAGCAGAGCGTCGCATTTGCTGTCCGTGAGTGAGATCCGGGACTGCGACTCTCCACAGACTGAGCTGGATGCAACGTTGATGAGATTTGGTTGGGCTGGATAAAGGTCTTCCCTCTGGAGTGGGCAGAAAAAGTGACATGTCGCCTGGGCCGGGTGTTGCATGTGGATGGAGCAGAGTCGCAGCACATATTCAGCCTTTTGAATAGATTGCGGTGGTAAGGCAGCCACAGCCATACAGAAGCAGGAACAAGCAAGCAAACTTGCCTGGTCAACCGATAACGGCCCTCATCCTTCCTCCTCTCAAGGTGCAACGCCGGCGGCAGTGGCGGAGAAATTCCCAGGTCATCATCACCATATGCTTCGTGCTTTCTTTTGGAAAGTGGCCATGTGAGAAGTGATGTGCATGATGATTTCCTTCTTTCCTCTGAAAAGCGGTGGAACCCGGTCGCCGCCGAGCAGCGGATGCCTGGGACCGGGGGTGCTCCGGACCCGAAGACGCCACTTTTGGACTTTTGGCACTGCCGAGGACCGTCCCGTCTGGTCTTTTTCTTCAACGTTTGCTGAAGAAACTGTCAAACCCAACGGTGAAGACACCTGAAGAACTCGAAATCCATCTCTTCGCCCAGCTTATTCCCCACGCGGGCCACACTCATCCTCGCCCTGACAAGGGGTACTCGACGCGCGCCGATGGAGCGGCCACGAGCATTTTGCTTTTTCCTGCCTCCTCTTCCCTTTCTTCAGCGACCGTGAGAGGAGTAGCCCCGTCACTTTTCGTTCCTGGATTCGGCCCCTCTAGACGCCAGTTTCAAGTCGAACCATTCTCTTCAGCCTTGGAGCCCTGGCCCCTGGCCCGTCGAAGTCAACGGTCTCCTCCCCAGTTTTTTTCCAGACCCGTCGTCGTCTTTGCTTGTTGGAGGGAGACAAGAGCCCTGGAGAGAGAGCACTGATAGGCGAGACAAGAAAGAAGGACGACTCCCTAAAGATCCCTAACATGGCAATGCCACGGTGGGGACCCGGGACCGCTGCGTATTGTTGTTCCTTTTTCCAAACTCACGTTTTTTTCCTTTCTTTTTTGTGCCCTTTGTCCCATTGTCTCTGCTTTCTTTTTTCTCATTGTCTTCCTTCAAGCGATGGAGAAGAGAGAAGAGAGGGGCCCAGAAACGAAATGCAAGATGTGATAAATACTCATGGGCGTCCCGAGCCCTTGTTGAGAGTGCCCGCCTCGGTGTCACGTCCATTCCTTTTCCCTCAGTTCCCTTTCTTGAGAGAACAAGGTTGAAATAAGTCCATCTTCGTTCGTTCCGGACTATTCAACATCTCAACTACCAAACAATGGCTCCCATGTACGTCATGGAGCCTCCTGAGGGCCAGGTCCGGACTGTCGTCGACCCCCCGAACAGCGCCCAGGGAGTCTTGTCGGCCGGCGTGGCTACGACGGTGTTGGCTTGCGTGGCCGTGTGTCTTCGTTTGTTTACGAGGAAGTACGTGGTCAAGGGAGTTCTTGGCATTGACGATTGTGAGTGGTCTTGGATGGTGGTTGTGTGAGATGGGTTGCTGACACTCGCTTGTAGACATGTGTCTTTGTGCTCTTGCATTTGCTATTATCTTCCTGGGTCTTCAGATGCACAGTAAGTTGCTCATTGACCGGTTTATAGTTGTCTAGATGCTGACTCCAGCAGTGCTCACCATCGGGGCCGGCCATCACATGTGGGATATCTTGATGAGCAAGTTTAGCCCCTATTTCTGGCAGGCAAGTCTCAACCCCACGAGCCTCTCTGTAAACACTCCTAACTTGACGCAGACCTCCATCAGCGGCATCCTCATCTTCGCCATTTCCATCGCCTTCTCCAAGCTCTCCGTGCTCGGCTTCTACCTGCGCATCTCGCCCGACCGCGTGATCCGACGCGCCGTCCACACCCTCATCGGCATCGTCTGCATCTACACCCTCCTCTACATCTTCCTCATGGTCTTCCGCTGCCGGCCTGTCGCTTCCAGCTGGGACCTGACCGTCGAGGGAAAGTGCATCGACACCCTGGTGCCCATGCTGACGCTGAGCATCGCAAACATTGTCATCGACGCCCTCATCTTGGTGCTGCCCATCCGCATCGTCATCCCGCTGCAGATCCCGCTGCGACAAAAGGTGTCGCTCGCTTTCCTGTTTGCCACTGGTGGATTGTGAGTTACCTGCCCACTAATATGATCAACTCCTGACTGACATCTCAGTGTCTGCATCGCCTCCATCAAGCGCACCATCATCGTGGCTCCCCTCCTCCAGTCCAACGACTACACATGGAAGGTCCCTCAGCAAATGATCTGGTCCTTCATCGAGATCAACGCCGGCGTCATCTGCGCCTCGGTGCCGGCCCTCAAGCCCTTCTGCATGCGCTACATCCCCTTCATCATCTCCGCGCGCCTCCGCAACGGGGCCGACAAGGGCTCGGCCTCCAAGGGCCGCTCACACGGCGACGACAAGAAGCGCCGCAACACGCGCAACCCCTACGCCAACTCGTACGAGATGCCAAGCCGCGACGAGGTCTCGGAGAGCACGCTGCAGGACGACGAGGCCCGCCTCTGGTCCATGAAGGGGAACAAAAACAACGGCGACAAGGCCGAGCTCAAGTCGGTCGACGCCGTGCAGGAGATGGACTCGTTTGATACCGTCGCCGAGAATATTGAGATGCCCCCCAAGCCGGACCCGGCTGTTGTGGGATTCACCACGAGGCGTGAGAAGACGGTGGGCGGAATTCACATTGTCAGCGAGACCAAGATTACCTACGGCCCTGCTTGAACATACAAAACAAAAACAAAAACATGAGAAAAAAACAAGAAAACAAGATCACACGAGTTTTGCGCTGAGGAAAACAGTATCAGATGCGACGCCTCTAGAAAGCTGAAGATAAAAAACACACCAAGGTAGATTCCCTGGGGAGGACTTGATCTATAGCGAATTCCTTGATGAGATAACGAAGCAAGCATACAAAAAAATGTCATAATAACAAAACTCAGTCATCAACTGCCCGTTTTCCCATGGCCTCTCATGATTGAATACTGACGTACCTTATCTGGGCTTAGCAGAGCCAGGTTTCACGACCAAAGTCTAGCTCAAGCCTCGCTCTCTGTGCGCCTTTTGTTGTCAGTGAAGAAGATTGGTGGCGTTTTTGTCGCAATCAAAAGCACGCAGAACTTCTTCACGTGGGCGATCTGATCTCACGTCAACACGGGGGAATACTGCCTTGGGGGTGTTTGCTCGGTATCGCCTGCGGAATGTTGCCTAGTCGTTGAGATATTGCAGGACGAGGGGAGTGAGACCGCGCATTCCGCGGTGTAATGAGCTGGTCTGTTGTTTATTTATTTCAATGCCCGGTATCTCTCTCTTCCATGTAGAATCCCATTCATCTTCTCTCACGTCGGACTGCATTCATCTTTTGCTTGCCTTATTGCTCCTCGCTACTCGGAAGAAACCGCCTCATCACAACACCACTGACAAACGATACAAACCACACACTCTACACACTACGCGCACCATGGAACAGCCAGGCAAGCATAATCTATCCTATCGACTCCCCAGCAGAGCTGACCCTCGCAGCCAAGGAAATAGGAGGCGTTTTCAGGGCCCTCACCCACGGCAACGCAGAGCAGCAGGAAACGGCCCTGTCGAGATACTTCCTCCCAAACGCCACCTTTGACTACCCGCGCGGCCGCACGCCCTCGCACAAGAGGACGTCATCGTCGACATTTTCCTGCGGCGTCGAGTTTCTGTGGCTCGTCATCGCCATATACCAGTGGTACTGCACGCTGAGCCCGCACCTGGACATCAAGGTGGACAAAGTCGGTCAGTATCTCGAGCTTTCAATGGCGAACTAGGCTCCCGGCTGACTCTTGTAGACTTTGATCCCAGCAGCGGCCTTTTATACGTCTCGCTGCGGCAAACATTCGCCCTGTGGTTCATCCCCCTGTACAAGGCCCCCGTCCGCCTCGTCTCGGTCCTCCAGCTCACGCAGATGAATCCCCCGCCGACCGAGGACTTGCACGACGGCCGCGAGGCGAGGAAACCCACGGGAAACAGACCAAAGTACTACATCGCCAGCCAGGAAGACCTGTATCCCGTCTCGGACCGCCTGCAGTTCCTGGTCCCGGGCCTCGGGCGTTGCCTGTGGCTGGCCTGGTGCGTCTGGAGCTTCTGGGTGCTGGTGCTGGGTTCGCTGGTCTTGGCTCCGCTGTACATGGCCTTGAATCAGAGGAGGTCTAAGCGGAGCTGAGGGATGGGATGAGAGATGACTGACTGCCTAGGGAATGGGTGGGTTATGGGATATGGATATGGGCTTGGGTATGGGCTATGGATTAATGGGTTACTTGAAGATGAGCGATTTTGATGAATAATGATAACATGCATCTTCGAACGATTTGCCTTTGTACCGAATATCCCTGAGGAAGCATGTTGCCGCGGTTTGTCGAGACGAAGAAGCTGGATGCGTTGCGACAGAGACATGTGATGATGCTGGCAACCGACGTGATGATGCTGTGAGTGGACATTACGGCCGACTATTGAAACCGAGGATGTAGAAACCCTTCCCTGGGACTTTGCAAAAGAGAATCCGTGTCAATTGCAAGCAGCATCCCCTTGGGACATCTTATCATTCCCCCCCTCGCCGCGCCTGCAAGGATGCAGCAACCAGCAACCCAGCTCGACAAGAGGGATCTTTTTCATGACAATTATACGTTGGCATACCATTATATAAGCACTCCACTGCCGGCCGAATCACACGTCCGCTATACAAGCCCGAAAATAAGCCAACGGACGCGAGGCTGGACCCTTGAACTTGGGGGAAGAGGGATAGCGAGCCCCGGATCAGTCCATGAGGGCCCGTTCCCCAGACTCGATGGCAGTTGTGGACGAGGCGGAGAAAAAAGGGCGAGAAAAGACAAAATTTGCCTCATCACCGGTTTTATTATGGAGGCCCGATGGCCCGAGCTGGTGTAGCTGGTGTTCGGGCTTGTCCGGGGGTAGCTTTTTGGTGTATTGTGCAAAGTACACTTGGCTGGGAGATGGGTTACAATGATGGTCTTCTAGCTGAGGAGTACGCGGTATGCATTCCAACATCGTAAATAATCCTCCGGTTCCTCGGTAGAGCATACAGTTCAATGCCTCTCCAACGGTGAGAGCGAGACTGAGAAAACCCCATCGTGGCCAATGCTTCCCTCTCCATTACGAAGTCTCATCTTCTAGACTCCTTTGCCACCGGCCCGGCCCCGGACTGGCCACACAACTCTCACCTCTTCACCTGCAAGACTTACCGGCCACAAGACGGAGATTCCTATGCCTCGCCTGCTTCACCTGCAACTCATCCTCCAAAACCGTCGGGTGACGGTTCCCCATCGTCGTCTGACTCGGGCACTGCTCCGCTGCCGCATGGAACATTATGTAAAATGGACCGACTCCTGCGTAACGGAATCCACAAAGGCCAATTTCTCTGCTCGGTTTTGAAAACTTCGCTTCAGGAACAGAAAAGGTTCTTTTTGGGAGTTGTTCGTGTGTTCCATTGACTTTGTTGCCATGTGGACTGGGGCAAGTCGCCGTGTAGCTCTACTTGGAGTCGTGTGTCGTGTGAGGCTGGTAGCTGATACTCAGGTACACATTTCACTTACAGGAATCCATGTCGAAGCCGCAAATGCTCGCCACCAGTTCATGCATCTACTTTCATCTTCCTTCTAGAACCAGCATAGAACGGTCCACTCGCGTGCATCATGACTGGGCGGCCGGGTCGAGGCGAGGCTCCTCCATATGGAGAAGCGGAAAAGGGTCCTGACCATGACTGGCCATCATCGACAGACAGACTTTTGACTCTAGAGGACTTGGCAGCCAAGCGTATTTATCTTTAAAAGCTTCCCATCCCCGCCGGCATCTTCCCTCTCCTTCCCACTTGCTTCTATCATAACCCCTCCTCCTGCCGAGCGGAACTACCCGTCCTTTCCCAAACCTCGGCCACTCTCTCCTCCTCGCTTTGAGCTCTGGACTCTTCCTTCACGTCTGCGTGACCATGGTAGACTGAAACATCTGAACAATGATGCCCTCCACCACCACCACTGCGCCGCCGCCCGCCGCGGTAGACCCGACCGTTTCCTTGGACCACATCGCCAAGGATCCCCCATCCTCCTCCTCCAAGCCCAAGAACGCCGCCGCCCAACATGGCCCCCCCGGTGTGCTGGCCCCCGACGACGCCACCAGCGAGAAGATGGTGGGCGAGGTGACCGAGTTCGAGAAGCGCAAGATGCTCGCCGGCAACGCAAAGTTCCACCGCCTGGGCTGGAAGCGCCTGACCATTGTGCTCATCGTCCAGGCCATCGCCCTGGGCTCGCTGTCCATCCCCGCCGCCTTCGCCACGCTCGGCATGGTCGCCGGGGTCATCTGCTCCGTGGGCATCGGCCTGCTCGCCATCTACACGGCGTGGATCGTCGGGCAGGTCAAGGTGACGTTCCCGCACGTCGAGCACTACCCCGCCGCGGGGGGGCTGATGTTTGGTCGTTGGGGGTATGAGATCTTTGGCGCCATGTTGACGCTGCAGCTATTGCTGCTGACGGCGTCGCATTGCCTGACGGGGACTATCGCCTTTGAGGTGCTTACTGAGAGCAGCATCTGCGCCATCGTCTGGGGCGTCGTGTCGGCCCTGGTGCTCCTGGTGCTCGCCATCCCGCCCAGTTTCGCCGAGATGGCCATCCTCGGCTACGTCGACTTTGTATCCATTGTCCTCGCTATCGGCATCACCATTATCGCGACGGGCGTGGAAAAGACCAAGAACGGTGCCCCGTCCGAGTGGTCAGCGTGGCCCAAGGAGGACCTGAGCTTCGCGACGGCCTTCATCGCCGTCTGCAACATCTTCTTCGCCTACAGCTTCTCCATTTCGCAGTTCTCCTTCATGGACGAGATGCACACGCCGACCGACTACATGAAGGCCATCTGGACGCTGGGCGGCATCGAAATCGTCATTTACACCGTCACTGGCGGCCTGATCTACTCCTTTGTGGGCGTCGATGTAAAGTCGCCGGCCATCCTATCGACCTCCAGCACCGTGGCCAAGGTCGCGTTCGGCGTCGCGTTGCCAGTCATCTTTATCAGCGGCTCCATCAACACGACGGTCGCGGCACGATACCTGCACGGCAGGATGTACAAGGACAGCGTGACAAAGTACGTCAACACCAAGAAGGGCTGGGTGACTTGGCTGGTGCTCATCAGCGCCTTCTCGTGGCTGGGCTTCGTGATTGCCGAGGCCATCCCCTTCTTCAGCGACCTCATCGCCATCACGTCGAGCCTGCTCAACTCCGGCTTCACGCTGTACATCCCGTCGCTGATGTGGTTCTTCCTCCTCAAGGATGGCAAGTGGTACGCGCGCAAGAACCTCTTCTGGAGCCTCGTCAATGGCTTCGTCTTCTTCCTGGGGCTGGTGATGCTTGCTGGCGGGACGTACGGGTCGATTCAGAGCATTGTAAGTGAATTGGTCTTTTGGGAGGGGACGATTACTGACCTCGGACAGATAAATGAGTACAAGGCCGGCACTGTGAAGAATGCCTTTTCGTGCGCACCTCTGGTGTAGTGGTGAGGATGCATAAGAGGGTGAAAGCTGTGGAAAGTATTAGTAGCTAGTATCTACTATAATGCATAATTAGACACCTAGTGTCTGTTCCATCTTGTCAATGAATCGTCACCAACTTCACTTACCATGCTTCATGGGAAATCAGCAACTGAGTCAGCCCCAATTATAGCCTGTGAATAGTCTCGGATTCCCGGTGCCGAGGCAGCTTATCGCGGGCACTTCCACCGCCTCCGCCGCGGGGTTCGGAATATGCGGGGCATCGTTTCTCTCTTCTCCATCCGCTTCCACCCATCACCATTTCCCCCGTCCGATGTCGTCCAACTGTTTTCCCACGTAAAGGCCACCTACACCAAAATTCACAACTAAATCTACCTTGCTCGCTCTCTCGGATAATACCTCTTCCTTCTTCGACACTCGCACTTCTCAATCTCCCCTCCAAACAAACTCCCCCATGGTCCCATCCCGAGTCCCCGACACCGTCGACATCATGTCCGAATCCCATCCTCACGTCAACGGCGTCGTCGCAAAGCCCGCGGCCGTCGTCCGTCGCCCTCTTCCCGAAATCTGCTACACCCTGCGCAAATCCGTGCTCGCCTTCCTCGCCGACGACTCCCTCACCGACGCCACCCTCGTCAGCGTCCAGAAGCAGGTCCGCATCTCAAACGCCGTCATTGAGGATGCGCTGCGCCGATACGGGTGAGTGATGGAGAGAGAATTCCGAGAAGCCTCCGTCGGAATGCCGAAACGGGCTGGAGAGAAGCTGTCGCGAAAGCAGTTGTCGCGGGCGCGTTGCTTACGGTCCTTGCTCGCACCGTCGCTTACATTGATTGTGGCTCTCTAGAAACGAACACCTCTCTATCTCCTACAACGGCGGCAAAGACTGCCTCGTCCTCTTAATCCTCATCCTCGCCTGCCTCCCCGCGGTGTACCCCCCTCCATCAACCGACTCCTCCTCCCCGTCTTCCTCTGATTCTTCTCCCCAGCCCCTCAAGGCCCTCTACATCGTCTCCTCCAAGCCCTTCCAGGAAGTCGAGGACTTCGTCGCCGCTACGTCCGCCGAGTACCACCTCGACCTCGACCGCTACGCTACCAAGATGCGACCCGCCCTGGAGGTGTACCTCACCAAGCGGCCCGAGGTCGAGGCCATCTTCATGGGCACGCGGCGCACCGATCCACACGCCGAGGCGCTGACGCACTTTGACATGACTGATCCGGACTGGCCGCAGTTTATGCGCGTCCACCCCGTAATCGACTGGCACTATGTTGAGATTTGGGCTGTGAGTTTTGACTTGAACCCCCATCCATCCCCCGTCTTCATCCCACTCTCACTCCTCCCCCAGTCCATAACTCTCCCACGAGCTTCAGGACAGGCACCATGTGGATCCTATATCGGGTGATGCAGGACCCCTTAAACCATCCCTCTGCCAAAAAGGAACCATGTGCCATGTTACTGACACACACCGCGCGAGCAGTTCATCCGCCATCTCCAGATCCCCTTTTGCGAGCTATACAACCGGGGCTTCACCTCCCTGGGCGGCGTGGCCGACACGCGACCGAACCCGGCGCTGGCCGTCGACGACAACGCCGTGACGAGGTTTCGCCCGGCCTACGAGCTCCGCGACGACTACGAAGAACGCCTAGGCCGGGATACTTAGGTAGCGCCCGTCCTCGAGGAAAGGCCAGATACGACTCTAGATGAAAATGTGCAATGGCATCGCGAAAAAAAGCTCACAATGATTGCCGGGATAAACCAGGCCACTTTGAGAGGAGGGGGCCTTAGATACGACGATTGACCCCTTGGAACCCCCGTTTCGGACCAGGACTCAGGTCGACATCGGATAACGCTGCCCAGGCAGCCAGTACAAAGTGTGGCACCGCGGCGAGCGAGGCGTTATTTCTGCCCGTGTATTTAAAAAACCATAGATGTGCTTTCGACTATTAGACCACTTCGCAAATACAGGCGCATGAGGTTTTGGGGAAATATTACAAGTTTGATCTCACCCGCATTATCCAATCCCTAGGTTGGCGTCCGGTCTCGCAATCACGGCTCAAAGAGGAGCCCCGTAAATGGCATGACATCTTGAAAAGGAAACTATGTACGTGCAGCATAAACGGATTAAGACGCCCAGCGTTGCACGAATTCGTTTTTCTTGGCACTCCTAGCTCCCTTCTTGATGTCTGCCCCGTCCAGCTTCTCCGCGACCTTGTCCACCTCCTGCCCGAGGACGTGAATCGACGCTTCGATTTCCGGATCCACCAGCCTGACCTCGCCAAAGGGACTCTCGGCGAGGATGCTGTCCCGCAGGAGCTGTATGGCCAGGCGAGCATCGTCCAGCTTTGCCGTGGCGGCGCTCTCAAACGACTCCTGGGCGTTCCTCGCCACGTCGTCGGCCTTTTGGGAGCGGTCGGCGAGCACCTGGGCGAGGTCGGCGGCCTGTTCGCACGCCGTGGCGTCTTCGGCCGGCGGCAGCGCGAGCGCGAGGTTGCGCAGAAGGGCCTCCATTGCCGGCTCGTCTTGGATCCCCGAGGATCGCCTGCGATTCCCGCGACGGGAGCCGCCCGTGGTGTTGGAGCGCATTCGGATGGGCGATGTCTTGCGGACGGGCGAGGCAGGCACGGCCTGTTTGGTTAGTCTCTGGACGGGAGAGATGGGAGTTGAGATTTCGTTCTTGGCTGTGGCAATGACGGAAAAGGTAGCGTTCTGGTGTGAATTGAGTGTTTCCACCCGGTCCGTCAAAAGGTCTATTCTATCGAGCACATAATCGAGGCATTCGTTGACCTGTGAGGTGTCAGTTGACGCGGCCTTCACAGGAGCAGAGTACAAACATATGTGACTGCCTTTGCTGAACGGCGTAAACTCTGCCCGCTCTGGGAGTCTCTTGACTTGAGCGCTGGTTCGAGATGTTCTTGCTCAGCAGACATTTGAGCCACAGGTAAGATCTCCGAGTACAGAGACTCGAGCTCCTCTTCCAAAGCTTTGACGTCGTCATCACTGGCTGACCTACTCCCTCCTGCCCGCTCGGCGGCAAGCAGAGCTTCGATGTAGATCCTGTCGAGTCTGGTTCGAAGCGTCTCCACGGTTGTTTTGATAAATCTTGAATTAATTAGCAACCCATTGCATGAAAATGAGAGATACGTACCGCATGCAAATTTCGCGCAGCTTCTCAACCGTCTGCTGTTCCTCAGGGTCTTGCTGGTCCAGTTCCCAACCGAGCTTCTGGAGACTGGATAGAAGCCTGTCATCAGAGCGGAAGATGCCATCTACCGTTTCGTTGAGGACAGTCCTAGTATCCTTGGTTTGCTGCTCCAGGTCTGTCACTCGGTATCCAAGGTTCTGTGACATGTCCTCCACCTGAATGAGAATTAGCCAATGGCCTTTTGCTCGTGGAAAGGGCACTGCTTACTTGAGCAGCAAGCCTTTTCCGTTCAGACTCGGATTTGCGCAGCCGAGTTGCCTCCAGTTCGCGCCGCTGAACCTCATTCTCACCGCGCTTCTTTACGAGGCGTGACAGTGCATCCTGCTGCTGACGCAGGGTCTCGGTCTGTTCAGAAATTGTGGCTGTGGAGCGGTTCAGCTCCTCGATGGCAACCTTAATGTCCTCTTCGTTCACCGCCCACACTTCGCCCAGGTCGTACGCGTCTGCCAACTTGTCAACCTGGCCGGTCCTGTCGAGAGCCGTATACCTAGACAAGGGATATTAGTAAGGGTGAGTGGTTACTGAGACACCGTATCCGAGACACGCTGCAGCTTACAATGCCAACTCATCAACCGTCAAGAGGCTGTCGGACGAGAGGTGCATATTCGCCCATTCGACAAAGGCCGTGCCGCGATCCGGATCGGCCAAGGCCCGCTGCACGTCGTCCTTTGCAACATTGACGCCGTACACGCGGGAAGCCCTGAGCAGCAAGGTCTCTGCATGTTCGCCCGGGCTGAGATCCATTCTAGCCCTCTAGAATAGCGAGGTGGCGTGTATGAGCAAGGAAGGAGGGCTCCCTCAGGGGTATTGGGGTTGCACAAGGCCCAATCTCGAGTTCTTGCGATGCCCAGAGGCCCCTCAACTAGGAGTTATTCCCAAAGAGGCTGGGAACAGGATGCACAAGCACGAGCAGAGGAGGGCTGTGGCCGATTCGAGACGAGGCGGTGGCGGTCGAACCTTCTGGTGATGGAATGGGTTGAATTAAGATGAATGAGGGCTTAATCGAACGGCGACGGCTGAATAAGCACTCTGGATCTGTGTTGAAATCGGCTCGCCCAGCTTATCTGAGACAAATTAAAACCCTTCCGTCAGGCTTGCAAACACGGGCTTGATTCGTCCAAGGAAGAGGAAAACAAGAGACGTCGTTAGGCCAAGATCCGAGACATCGTCCAGGGCGGTCAGTTGTCAAGGCCCCTATTGGCCAAATTGTTAGTGGCACCGTTACAGTGCATGTGTGCCCAGCGGAAGGAGGGCTTTGGGCAGGCTCAGGGAAGGTGCGCCCAATGACCCACGCTTTCCCTCACTGTGCACTAGTCTTATCATCCACTGAGGAAGGCGCCATCGCAGATCTGACGTTCGCTCCAGGTTCTTCCCCACGCGGCTCTCGATGGCTTCAACTTCAGTCCTCCCATCAGATGGGACTCAAATAATCCCGACAAAATTCGACGACTTTTCTTCAATTCTCAAGCCATCATGGAGCGAGTGACGCCACAATTCAAGCCAGTTACGAGCTCACACCTGCATCGCCTTCAAACGGACGATTCGATTGGCCCTATCATATCCAATCGCCCACCCTCTTCTTCTCTCCGTTTGCAACTTGTACTACGTCCCTCAACGTCGACGTTGTAACCCAGGGGCCGGCCTTGCTGTTCCAAGATGCATGATTCTCTCTGCAACATCGGCCCCCCTGCTGCGATCGCAACGAATTTTCCCTCGCCCTCGTTTCCATTGAGCTGAGCTCATTTGCTGTGCTTCATGTCCCGGGAAATATCCACTGCTGTGACCTCGTGTATCAGTCATTGGTACATTCCGACCTATAATTGGGTATCTAGACTATTTACAGGCCGTGTTTGCTGCCTACGGCTTTCGAGGGTTTCATGTCCAAGTGAGCGAGCAGGGCTGATGTTCTCAAGTTGCAGGTTGACGAGGTACCCTTCCGGGAACGGCCCGACCGATGGCAAACATGGCAGTTATCTACAGGTCGATGAGAAGTCTTATCGATGTGGAGAGGGCCCGATTGGAGGGCCTCGACACGGGAGCACTTCTGATCCCGTTCCCGGAAACCAGGTGCTGGTATCCCACCTGGTACTTTGCACAAACGGCAGCGGTCAGGCTCTTTTAATGCAGGTGCCCAAATGCAACTCACAAGTTCTTTTATTCTTTCAATCTTCAGTGGCAGGGTGTTCTCTCGCCTTGCGGACCTGCAGCATCTTTTCAAACGCTGTGGCTGGATCGGTAGGAATCCATCCAACCGGTGAACTAAGATGATTCGGAATCGGCCAGCTGCTTCGCTGGCAACCGCCATTGGCAGACGGGCAGCGCATCTCGTCAATACCTCAAACGGGCTCCGTGTCTCCAGGCCCAAGGGAGCATCCTTCCGCTCACAAACAGCCCGCCTCCTCGGAAACCGGCTTCGACATGGCCCATCATGACGTGTCAAACACTTCCCCCCGAGTCCTATGACCATTTAAGCTGTCCTCCCCGTATGAGAATTTCCGTACCACCTCTCTGATCAGGGTCGGGGATATGCTAATTTGCTGCGCTTCGAGGATCTCCTGTTGTCCTCCTTCTCGTTCCCCTCGCTGTGTCGCCTCGGGGCCTGTCGCACAATGGCCATCCTCAAGACCGACATCACCAAAATCCTCCGCTGTCTAAGCCGCTGTCTAAGCTGCTGTCTCGGACACTCATATGAAACCCTAAGACCTGCTCTCTCCCGTCTTGGACAACTGAGGCCATGGCCCCTGATGCTGTTTCAACCAAACCGAGACACTACCGACATGACAGCTCCGTCAACCGTTTGGCGAAGACGACTGGCAGTCATTGTGGGCAAGGCACTGGATTTTCTATGGATCTGCATCATCTTCTTCATAAGCGAGCTCCTGATTTGGGGTCTGAGCCGAATCTTTGCCCCTGCCAAGCTCGCGTTCTTCTCCTCCATCTGTGGAATGGTCTTTACCTTTGCCATCATGACCAGCGTCTGCCTCTGGTCTCAGACTGTCAACGAAAAGTATCTGCGACACATCAAACCAAAGGTCGGATGCAGAAAGGCTCAAGCAGTAACCGTTACTAAAAACTGACACAGATCGACTTCATCAACTCGCACCTCGGCATTGGGTTTCCAATTCCCCTGGTCATGCTAAACGAAGGAGAAATTCTCAAAGGCGGCGATATCGGTCGCATTATTGGCAATTTCGGTCGGTATCCTTGCTTGCATCTCACTGACTAGGCTAATTATTCTTCAGTCATCACCAACCTCGTTTCTTGGACCTTGGTCTTTGCCATCTCACTCTTAGTTATGACCATGGCGACTTTCCCAGCGGCTCGTGTGCACCGTCGTCCCTTCGCTACAACACACACCAATACCCGGTGGCCCTCCGACTGGACATCTCAGCGAGGCCTGCGCTCGTCAAGTATCGCGCGTGAGAAGAGCCTGCGGAGCACTACTCGTACCGAATCTGACTTCCCGAGGGAACCTGTACCAAGAGTGTCTGTTCACGAACTCCCGTCCGAACCCTCAAATGTATCGCCCCGGTGGGATATTTTTGCTTCATACTTCCCGCTCATTGCTTCTTTTGGGGGCATCTTCTTGGTTGGTATCCCAGTCGCCGCAGTTACCCAGGAACAACACGTTCTGGATGGTTGCGTCCTCTTGTTCGTCTGGGTCTCAACGACACGAATGCAGAGGGAGTTCAGGAATTCTAATTGCCTTTTTCAGCCCTCGAAAGTGAAGAATGCCCTGGTCACATTGATGAACCCAGTGCTCATGACAACACTCCTTATTACAGCCTACGTCAGAGCAAAGGCCGCCGGTGACAAGACCGAGAGCCTGTCGGATGTCTTGAGTACATTTTGTGGAGGCACGCCGCTCTACACGCTTTGGACCGCCGCCGCAACATCTGAGCCTCTTCCATCGGGCGCCTCATCCTGGTTCGGGGCTGGAGATGCGGCTCTCTCCATCTTGGAATGCGGCATGCTGATATGGGGCTTCAAGTTGTACGAGTGTCAGCGCCAACTCTTCAGCACTGCCGGCTTGCTGACTGTTCTTGTTTCTGCTCTGTACGCTGCCGGGAGCGTATTTCTGTCGGTGCTGTCCGGCCGTCTTCTCGGGCTCAATACTCCCGAGGCCCTATCTTTCGCAGCACGAAGTACGACGCTGGCCCTCGCGAAGCCCGCCATTGAGGCCGTTGGGGGAAACATTGGCGCCAACGCGGCGCTGGTGGTGAGCAACGGCATCCTTGGACAGTTGATGTACCCTTTTGCTCTGCGCAAGTTGTGCACGGGAGCGAAGGTCGACGCCGACGAGTCTGGGGATTCGGAGAGCTCGTGTCAAGAAGAGGGTTGCGCCTCCAAGGCGGAGGCACTGTTGGCCTGCGGCGACAGCCCGGCCACCATTGCGGCAGGCATCGCCATCGGCATCAATGGAGCAGCCATGGGCGTCTCGTATCTCTACGAAACAAAGAGCCGATCGGCTCCCTACGCTGCTCTGGCAATGACCGTGTTTGGAATCATGACAGTTATATTTACGACAGTCGAGCCGTTTCAGAGTCCATTAGTTAGGCTAGCGAGTCATTGATGTTTGATAGAATCATGTTGGATATGGGGGTTAGATAGTGTTGGCATTGTGTTGGATGTTTGTTGTTAAAAAAGGTTTCAATGACGGGGAAATGCCTCTGGATCGGGGCGGTTCTCATGCTTTATGACGACGGAGGAACATGGGAGATGCGTAGATACATCTACGAATTATCAATAACCAGGGACTTGTTCGGTCACATCACCCAGTGAAAGGATAGATCAAGCAAATCAAGTTTTTCAGCTTTTGACGGGATCAATGTTCTGTATTCACTATTCATTCAACGCTGACGAGGACAAATTAAAGAGTCCTACCAGTTGTACGTACTTTTTTTTCGGGATATCAATGCCCCGTGCCAGCTCGTTCGCCCACCGTTCATCTCATCACGCGTAATCTTTTTGCGTCTCACTTGAGGATATCAGGCCAAGCTACAAGGGGGAGGAACCCAGTCGTCAGTATTACGTCGCACAGTTTCAGCGAACGACTCTTTCGTTCTCGAGTCGTCCTCGCACACGGGGTGGGGGGGTTTTCACATGACGTACCGTTCAATAAGGTGCAGGCCGCTTGCCGTCTCAACGATGCCGCTCACCTGGCCGGGCTGGAGGCCAAAGGCGGCGTCCTCGAACTCCTTTTGCATGTCGCCCTTGCCAAAGTAGCCCAGGTCGCCGCGCTTGCGGGCCGAGGAGCAGTCCGACTCGGTGGAGGCGATGTCGCCGAGGCTGGTGCCCAGCTTGATCTGCTCTTGGTGGCGCTCGAGGATCGTGCGGGCTTCTTCCTTGGTGCGGGTGATTTCGGCCTGGGGGGTTGAAGGATTAGTCTCGTTTTTTTTTTTTCGTCATGCTAGGTATGTTTCGAATCGTCTAGAGGGGGGGTTACCTCTCGCCAGCTGCTGGGTCGTCTGCTGTCCTTGTGCTTGATCAAGAGATGCGCGGCTCGGATCTTTCCGTCGGTGGAATCGGGGACTTCGCCGGGACGGGTGCCAACGCTGTGGTAGGTGGCCATGTAGACCTTGAGCTTCTCCGTGTCGGTGCCCGCGGGGGGCTCCCAGCGGGAGTTCTTCTCGTCGGCGTTGAAGTAGTAGGGGAGGTTCTTGGAGTTGGAGTGTCGAACCTCCCAGCCGGCGGGAAGGCCAGTGTCGGACTGTGTAATGGATTGTTAGTGAATGGTGAATGTTAAATGGGCAGGTTCGTCGGTTGTTGTGCTGGTCATCTGCCTGCTGGTTTGCTGAGGAGGGGGCTTACCATGGTTGCTGTCGAGGTTATGACGGGGGAACGTCAACAAAAGAGGATCCAAATGCGATGAGCAAGAGCAGAGGGTTGCCGATGAGAACGTGCGCGGGAGTATCCGTCGAGAAGAGCACGGGTAGGTTTACAATTCGAGGGATATTCGAAGGTCTGCGAGCGACGGGCAGTCGGGGAGGAACGATGCAAAGTTGGTTGTTGCGTCGAGAGGGTGTGGGGGGAGATGCAGCCCAGCAACAATGGAAATGGAAAGCAAAAGAGGCCGAAGCCATCCAAATTTGTGGAGAGCTTCAGTATTGAGAGCCCAGTCGGGACAGCGATGACGTGCCAGGGCCAACTGGTTCAGGCGCCAGGTGGCGGGCGGGTTGGATTTTGGGGATGGTCCATTGGATTCCACTGGAATATGGAGGATTGCGGGGGGATACGTTCCATTTGGATCCGAGGGTCTAGGTACCGAACGAGGTTTCTTGATATTAGGTACGGATACAGAGTATGTGAGAAAGAGCAAGTCTCGTCTGCTAACTCAGGTACCAAGTAACTCTCTGTGTTTCCATGACATCCAAACCTCTAGAAGTCAATGGATGCGCGTAGAAACCTCCCAGTGACCCAGGCTGAGCTCGAGATCCTCGCAGGTCATGCGGCCGCCAAGTTGGTGCATGAGATGCAGGGGTCGAGATGACTTGCTGCTTCATCCCGCACGCAGCACACGGTTGGCGCAGTTGCAGTTGACGGACCGAGGATATGGGCGAAGCTGCATTTCGACATGCGGGCGGAGTTGCATACAGGAGGAAGGCCTGGAATAGCCGGCTTGTTGGGTCTTCCTATTTTCCCCATGGTCGGCATCTGAGGGAAGGCGGCGTGGGTGGGCGAGATGAGGCCTCGTGGACACATCACGATTCACCACACCAACTGCCTTCGATTTGGGATACCGCTCCAGGCGACGGGTCAGCAAGCTGACGCAGGTACGGAATTGTCCGCCTCATTTCAAGTATCAGCGCCCGTCAGGACTTGTGCAGACGAGCATCCGTGAGCATCCACCCATAAGTTCAACCATGTTGAAACCTACAATGTCAACGTGGCTCACCCACCTCCCGCCTCCCGTCTCCCATCTCCCGTGAATCCGCCATATCAATGACATTTCCTTTCATGGAAGGCTTCCGCGTCACAGGCCAAACCAGCCAGCGCTTGTTTCGAAAGCGGCTGTTCTCTGTCAATGCAGTGCAAACATCATGAGCAATTATCCCAGAATGAGTCATCAAACATGGCAACCTTATTGGCTCCTTCCGTTTGTGCCAGATTGGCCAAGTCACCGCCACACTCGTAGGGAACGTAAAGGATTCTGGCTGGTTTGGTGCCTGGCAGTGAAAAGTACGTATGACCAACCGCCGCACACGAGGCCAGCCAACCCAGGTCCGTTCACTAAATAATAAAAGAAGCTTGGAGCGTGCCCGAAGTTTCCCATGAACCCTCCTTCTTCAATCACCCAGAAGCCTATTTAACACTCACGCTCCGGCCGAATTCCGGCTTTCCATCTTCTCTTGACATCGACCTGTCAGACAGACCCGACTCCTAAAGCTTTGTACAGTACTGTACAATCAGCACGCCCCATCCGCATCAGTCAGCGTCTCGCACAGCAAACATCAAGTGCCCCTCAACAAAGTACCTTGTACCTTCACCCCACCCCAAAAAAAAGTTAGCGGCCTCGAGCACGCGCTTTCCCAAGTTTCCCTTCGGTTTGACAATCACCTTCACCTCTTCAACCTCACTCCCACCACCACCGACACCGTCTCCTTCGACACCCACACGTCCATCTCATCCGCTTCCGAGCGCAAAATCTTGGAATCGCTTGCATCTCCTCGAACCTTCCATACATTTTGTCCACCCACCCAGATCATATCAACCTCGATCCACGGTTTCGAAATGGCCACTCCACAATCGACCACCTCTTACGAGGCCGCCGACGAGAAGAAGCTCGAGCAGATCACCTTCAGATTCTGCTCCGAATGCTCCAACATGCTTTACCCCAAGGAAGACCCCCAGGAAAATAAGCTGCAGTTCACCTGCCGAACCTGCCAATACACCGAGGAGGCCCAGTCGACTTGCGTCTTCCGCAATGTCCTCAACACATCCGCTGGCGAAACTGCTGGTGTCACTCAGGACGTCGGTTCTGATCCAACGGTTAGTGACCTCGCGCCCGTTCTTTGCCTCGGCTGTGGCTGTGTCATTATTTGTGATACCTGTCTGCAACCCTCCGACACCATCACCGTCGCCCCTCCAAAGAAACAGAGGACCGACACCAACGCCAGCGCCAGCAAGGGGAGTATGGGCATGTGTCAGTTCGTTTTTCACGACCCCTTTGACGAGTACGACGAGGAGCTTTGGGCCGACAATACTATCGATTTGACGGTTACTTCGGATTATCAGTCTGAAGGCTCCGTGGAGCTCGCTCAGGACGGCGCCATGATTGTGGACGTTTAGTGCCTCGCATAATCTCGACATGAACTCGCGACGATCACAACGATAACGATGCAGCATTTTCATGACTGGCATATGCTCTTGCTCCTGAAGATTTATCGTCACAACACATTCCCTTTGTTATTTTTGTCACTGGATCACCAACCTCAGTTGAAGCCTCGAGTGTGCGCTCGTCCTTTGGATCTCGTCTATCCCCGCTTCACAGGGCTTGGCTGACAAAATCTGTTCTTTGTCGTCTTACAGCTCCCACGATCCAACAAGACCTGCCCCAACTGCAAGCACGAAGAAGCCGTCTTCTTCCAATCGCAACAACGCAGCGCCGAAACCGGCATGGTATGTGATTTCTCTCGCCGTCCATCACCGACCAGTGGCTAACTGTCATCAGAAACTGTTTTATGTCTGCTGCGAATGCGGTCACATCTTTGATTAAGAAAGGCTTTCTTGTATCAATATCTTAATGCGCCGACGTGTATAAAGAGCGACTTCTTGCATGGAGAGTGGGAATTTTCACTTGGCCGTTTTCTTGCTATTGTTCATTAGGTATATTGGCGTTCGGAAAATATGAGAGGTGGCTCCCTCGAGGGAAGACGGATCCGGAGTTTTAAGGCTATCAACCAACACCTTGCATAGGTTCAGCAGATAGAATGGGGTTTCTCGATAGAACCGCCATCTCTAATACATTTACCACCCAATTCAGTTCGCATCAAGTGGCGTTTGCTCGTAGATTCATTTGCCTCGGGAGGTGTTCATTCGCATCTTCACGCCTCGCAAATGCCTGATATCGTAGTTGTACAGTTCCCTTACTGGGCCTCCTCGCACCGTGAATTTTATACAAAGATGGCCACACTCCCCAACCTCTTGCGTGCCTTATGCCTGCATAGGGGCCATGGACAGGATCTTGCTCCACTTCTTGCGCTTGAGCTCAGCACCTACGGCACCGTTGATGCGGGAGCCGATGGGGTCTCCGGACTTGTTGAGGAGGACGCAGGCGTTATCGTCGAATCGGACGACGGTTCCGTCGCGACGCTGGGTAGGGTATCGGGTGCGGACGACGACGGCGTGGCGGATGTCACCGCGCTTGACCTTGTTGGCGGCGGAAATGCCAGCCATGCCGGACGAGGAAGCACCGCGCTGTTCTTGGACGACGACAACGATTCGGTCACCTGAGAGAGTGTTAGCTACGTTGGGGGAGTTTGCGGTAGCCATGAGCAGGGAATGGGATTGGGTGGTCGGATCGGCGTCTCGAGGGGTTTGGAGGCTGTATCGTACCGATGCGGGCGGCACGCTTCTGGCCGACGACGAGGGCGCACTCGACCAGGGCAGCGCCCGAATTGTCGATGCAGTTTAGCATCGTCTGTAATGGTCAGCTATTTGCCTCATCGAGATGATTGGTCCAACAGACCTTTAATTGAATCATATTGACAATGTTTCTTCGCCGAGTGACGTCTGAATAGCTTCCTCTCGCCGCAGATCCAGCTCGACATGCAATAAGTCAACGAGCAGGTGAACATTTTCAGAAGATCACGTGATACAGCCATTGAACAAGGGTTCGATTGGTCAACGAATTTAGCACCTGCAGCACAGCCACAAGAACCTTCCAAGGCCGGACTAGCTCCCCTTGAGCCACTGCAGGGGTACAGCATCGTCAGCCGTGAGCCACCTCGTCGCCAGGTCAGCCATAACAAACGGGGCTTGATTGAGACAAACTAAGCCCATTGAATGCACCCCCCTACGCCAACTCCCCAGGTTCAAGATGTCATTCCACCTCTTACATCCTTCGAATCCGTGAGGCCCGTGTCTAGCCTTGCTGTGAACAATTCTTTTATTCTTTTGGCCCTTGTTCTTCCTTTCTTCAAAGCTCTCTGCAGCCCGCATGAGAATAACCGTACTCCCCCATCATTATCATTCTCTCCTGAGTCTCCGAGCCCCCAAGCGCCCGTCCCCATCAAATCCCAAAGACTATGACGTTGCAAGACTTGAGCTGATTCAACTTCCTCACGACTCTCCTTGGAGTCTGTCCGTCCGTTGTTTGGATTGCTTGGTTTTAGGGTGTCAGGCCGACTTGTTTCTCAGAGGGGAGAGGCCATCGTTTGGGCTGTCGGCTCTTTTCGATCCTCGGCTGTGAGGACCACGTACGCTCATTTAACTCCTCGCTTCGACCACGTACTCGTTCCGTTTTGCTTGGTTTTCGTTCCAAACTCGGAGTTATGGCGCCTTCCAGGACTACAGCTGCCAAGAAGCATCGCCTGACGTTTGCGCAGTTGTCAGCGTATGACGATATCCTCACCGATGCTCTCGTCGACCATGTGAGTGCCTCTCCAAGGGGGGGGGGGGCGGGTGAGCCGTTCGCTTTGCTTGCGCGATTCTGATTCTCCCAAGGTTTTCTACTGGACGACTGTTCCCAAGAACCGCAATTCTTACCACCCGTCTCGGGGCATTCGAGAGGAGGAAATCACAAAGATCCTCCGAGATGTGGCAATGGGCGATGACTTGGACGAGGCGGAGGAGCGGCTGCTGGCGATTGACGGCATCCGGAGGTTCCTCAACGGCGTGAAGACGGACAAGGAGAAGGACGACTTCCGCCGGCACCTCCGACGCTACTTGCAGATTTACCTCCCCGACTGTCCGTGGGAAGTCAACTCGACCAACCGATACACCATCGTTTCCCACGAAGCCGCCGTCACGGCGCGGCGGTCAATCCGGCGCAACGAATCCATCAAGTACCTCTCGGGCATCTCGGTCACCATCAACGCCGAGGAGGAAAAGGAGATATCCAGCCACAAGAAGGACTTTAGCATTGTGGTCAGCTCGCGCAGCAAATGCACGAGCTTATTCATGGGACCTGCGCGCTTCGCCAACCACGACTGCGACGCCAATGCGAAACTGGTGACTACGGGCCACGCCGGCATCGAAATCATCGCCACGCGCCCGATCGAAGCCGGAGACGAAATCACAGTGACGTACGGCGAGAACTACTTTGGGGAAGACAACTGCGAGTGTCTGTGCCAATCGTGCGAGGACGAGCTGCGAAACGGGTGGGCGCCCGAGGACGGCGCAGTTGTGGTGAAGCCGAGCTTTGAGCAGCTCAAGAAGGAAGAGGGCTACTCGCTGCGACGGCGACGAAGAGACGATAGCCTCGCTGGATCGTCGCGAACTCCTTCAGTGACTCCAGATATCCGACCGCGGGTTTCCAAGGCGTCGTCCAAAAGTTCTCGCTTCAGCCGTGCCCAAGAGGCGTCGGCTCTCGCCTCTCCGCCACGAGACAAACCGCCCCGAGGCCGCAAGCGATCGGTCGACGCTCTCGCCACTCCGCCGAAAACACCAGCGAAAAGGCTCAAGGTGGCCGAACTCCTCAACTCGGAACGGTCTTCCTCGCGCGGAAGCACGGTGAGCCGAAGCGATAGCTTTGGTAGCGGGGATGCAGCAGAGACGGACATGACTTCGCCCGAGAAGGAAACTCCTCCGCCCGCGATGCACGCGTTGGCGAAGAGGCCGGCCATCTCAATGAAGCGGGAAGACAGCAACGGGGGCACTCTAGCACACGTGCCGCTTTCTCCGCGAAGCATGCAAGGTCCGACACCGAGCCCACAAAAGTCCAGCGACTTTGGTTCCAGGAGTATCAGCTCTTCTAGCAGCTTGTCAAGCATGTCCATTGCAGCTATTCTGAATGCGCCGACGCCCTCGGAGATTGATGCCGAAGAAGCGTCTGAGCGAGTGCGAGATTCGAAGACGCTACCGGAATCCAGCCCAGCAGAGGCGCAGCGATCTCCCAGTGTACCCGTCAGCCTCGAAACCGAAGCGCCACACGTCGCCCCGGAAACGATTTCTCCAGCCATGGCCGGCATCGAGTCAACAGAGGCACAACAGCAACCAGCAGACACGAGGGCCTCTACGGCCATTGCCATCAGCATCGAGCCGGTCGAGACCAGCCAAGCAGCCGAGCCGGAAGAAAAGGCACCAAAGAAGCCCAGGCAGAAGCGCCGCGTCTTCGTCAAGGAAGCCACGCCTCCGGCGCGAAGGCGGACGGCTGGCGACTACATCCTGACGCGGCTGCTCCTCTCCGAGCCCGAGATGGCGTGGATTCAATGCATGAACTGCAACACGTACTTTGTGCAGAAGGACGCGTACTTTACAAAGTCGAACTGTCCGAGGTGCGAGCGGCACTCGAAGCTCTACGGGTTCGTCTGGCCCAAGACGGCGAGGGTGGGGCCTCACGACAAGGAAGAAAGGGTGCTGGACCATCGCTCGGTGCATCGATTCCTCAACACGGAGGACGAGCGCAGAGTGCGAAGCAGGACAGCGCTCACGGAGCAAAATACAGCTGCCAAAGTTCCCGATGAGCCTGAACGAGGGAGGCGATCGCGGCGTGGGGCGGCAGCAGCAGCAGCAGAGGTAGTAGAGGTGGCAGAGGAGGCGGCAGCGGACGTTCGACGGAGTGGTCGCTCAAGGAGGGTCAGCAGCAGGCTGGCTGGGCGGTGACGGTGACGGTGACGGCGACCAAGTTGAAGAAGACGTTACTTTGAACATATTTCTGAAGGAGCCATGGCAATCTTGTATTATTTTTGGGAGTATCACGAGGTTGGGGGTTTTTTGGGTGTTTGGACAACGAGGTGCAGGTGGATTTGGACGCAACAGGAGCATCCTATTTTCACAGGCTACCCGGTACCTATTTTTCTTATTGCCTTTACCTGCCTTTCTTGTCGATAGAAGGATGGATGTACTTTTGGGAAATGCAGCTGTCGATAATTGAACATTCGATGATTCCAAAGGAACCGGGTAGTTTCCGAAGGCAATGCAAGTGGACTGAGAGAAGCGCAAGCTGGGGTTGTCCCTCTTTGGGTGAAGCACATGCTATCCGAGGCGGAGTCACTTTCGTGCATACTTGTCGCAGACCACGAGGGCGCAGGGATTCAGAACGGGTTCCAAGGTTTCAGTGAAATTCGGGCGTCAGCTGACGTTATTATGCGTCTTTGGTACTGCACAGATTCGCAGTCAAGGGAGTCAAAAAGGAGTCTACCCTCGTCCAACCGGGAAGCGTGGTTGGCTTTGCGTGTGGCCGATCAAACGCCGCAGCGAGTCGCCGATGGATGGGGAATGACGAACTGTCTTGCAGCCTCGTTAGTGGCCGCGGCGAACGGGCGGGCCGAAGAATATCACGAGGGCGCGGGTTGGAAGGGAAGACCCGGCGAGGATGATGGGGGGGAGGAGGAGGTGAGGGGAGGAGGAGGGGTTGGATGTATCCGGATGAAGGTGGTTGTTTTGTGCTTGGCGGTTTTGAGGCCCGGTTTCGAAGAGTGGGATTCGGTAGGATGGATGGATGGAGTGTGAGGTTTTGGGACTGAGGGTTTGTGTTTGTTGATGGCGGTGGTCGTGGGAGCAAAGGGCGGGCTTATCTGGTGTGAGGGAGGAAGGGGGGGTCAGCCAAAGAACGAAAAGCTGGAACTCGTGTTAGGTAGGTAGGCAGGCAGTGAGTGGTAGGTAAGTCAGGATAGGAGAGGAGCTGGAGGTTAAAGGCAGACGATTCCCCCCGGCGGTGAAATGGCTTTGCTCCTTGTTTTTTTTTTGCTTTTGAAGAAACGTGAATAATACGACTATTTTGCTTTATTTTTTTTTACCGAGAACCTACTCAAACCAACATATACGATATACCTACGTACGAATACAAAGTCCCCGTCAAGATGCGTCTCCCCTACACCATCATCATGAGCATCGAGGCGACGGTGACGGTGTGGAAGGAGAACATTCATTCTGCCGTGGACCGGTCGTTTACGGTGCGAGGAAAAGTGCGAGACCAGGTGAGTTTCGGGGGGCGCGGATTTTCTTGTTTCATGCGCATTTTATCCTGGGCTGCTTTGTTGCAGGATGTAAAATGTGGTGATACCCAACTGGCCTGGCCATAGAGACATGTGCTAACAGTGGTGGGGTTGGAAATAGATGGCTGGCGATGGCGGCAGCAACGGCCAGAGCAACGCCAGCAGCAACAGCAACGACAGGAAGAAGCAGCGTGTAGTCGACGCAGAGCGCCAAGCCGAAGAAGCTCGTCGGCGTCGGGAGATGGAAGCGTCGCGTCATCTGCTCTACTACTACGCCCGGCCGGCTCCTGGTGAGAGCTCATAGCCCTGGTGAGCACGCGACACGGATGGATGTACAGTACGGATACATACCATATGCGGTGGAGCTTTTGGTGAGGCTTTGGTGAAAGCGAGCGCATGATAGAATGACGACATTTTGAATGAATCCATGACTACTATTTTTCTACAACCGGGATGCTCATCAGGTCGCTGTGAATGCTACTGCCCGTGTTACTGCACCTCTCAAAGGCACCATCATAAGGGTCCAGGTCCCCGGTGCGGAGAAGAGCGGGAGGATGAGACCCGCACAGTGCCGAGTCGGTCCCCTGTCGCGTGCCTGGTTGTGGGCTTTGAGATTAGCGTCGAGGGGTCGGGGTGAATTAACAGCTGAAATCATGACAAGGAGATACACATCGATCAAGAATGTAACTACGTAAACAGTTCGAATGCTTCTCATGTGCACACTTTAAGTACCTCATCTACCACGTCAATCTGTTTGATTCTCATCCTCCCAACCGTAGCTCAACTGGACGCGTGTCTCTCCTCGTCATCACCAGTCCTGCGCCTACCAACTCTCTCTCTTTCCGGCAATGAATTCCCCTGGATCCCAAGATCTGTCTCTCCCCTTCCCTCTCGCCAATCACATCTCCCCAATCTCCTCCTCTGTCTTAAAAGGGACCCAGTCCAGAAGCCCTGCGCCTCGTGCACTGTGAAGCTCCAGCACCCTTGAAAAAGCTTGTCGCTCCTCTCGACCAATCCCGTGCCTCCGTTGCGAGCAAAACGAACAAAAAAGCAAGCACCCGTCTACTCCAGTTTGGGACCTTCGGTCGAGATTGCCGTACAAGGTCCCTTTTTCGAGTCGAGAGCGTTCGGGTTGGCGTCTCCCTTTTCCTCTCTTTCTCGGATTGCCTTTTGTTTCCATGGAAGAGGTTTCTTCTCCCGCAGTGCTTTGGCTTTGCACCGCCTCAATGACCTGACGATTGGATTCTTTGCATTGGGAACTTGTCTTGCATTTGTTCATGTCGTCTAGTTCTGCCTTGTAGCGCCCGTCTGCCAGTCCTTGGTTGCATCCGTCGCGCAATATTCGTACTCTCGGGTTCGACCTGGGAAGCCCCCACGTCTGCCGTTCCAACTCCTTCTCCACGCCGCGTCCGTCCTGTCTCAGACTTCTGGCCCTTCTCGCCTGTATTTCCTTCTTCCATCAACAGTCGGCCACGCCCAATGGCTAACGACACTCTCCCAGACGTCCCCGACGGGGGATGGAAGGCCTCTCGCGGCTGGCGAATGCCCGAATGGGTTGAACCCATTGTATGTCTCCCGTTCCTCGCTGCCAATCTGTTCTAACACCTCCAGCTCATCGTGTCCATCCTCTTCACGTCCATGTATCTCACCCGCCGCAAAAACTACACCATCTGGAAGCGCTCCTCGGCCCGCTACCAGCCCATCAACGAAGCCTCCTCCCGCTACAGCACCCCCCTTCTCGACGAGTCCGATCCCGACTCGCCGCGTCGATCGCACGAGTTCGAAATCGACCCGTACCGAGGCCCGCACCAGCCAAAGGTGCGCTCGCTGTGCGGCCTCGTGCGCATCGAGACGCCCAACTCGAGCCGCTTCGCCAGCCACTTCCACTCGCGCATCATGCAAAAGTTCCCCTTTCTCATGGAGATGTGGTACTGGGGCATCAGCTTCGGCTTCTACCGCCTGACCACCACGCTCGCCCAGTGGTACTACGGCGGGCGCCGCAGCATGTGGGATTCGGCTCAGGTGCACGGCTTGTACCTGCTGGACCTCGAGGCCACCCTTTGGGGCGGCGACCATGAGGGTCCTGCGCGGTGGTTGGAGTGGCGAATAGAGCGCTGGTTCCTGATGGGTATGGAGGTCGACGACTATCGCGGCTGGTGGCTGACGGTGCTCAACCGCGGGTACGCCCTGATTCACATCCCCGGCACCGTGGGCTTCATCGCCTACTACTATGCCACGGCGCCGACGCACTCGCGCTTCTGCACGGTCCGACGCACCATGACGCTCACCAATTTCATGGCCTTTGCCATCTTCATCACCATGCCCACCATGCCGCCGCGCCTGCTGCCGTCAAAGTACGGCTTCGTTGACACGGTCAACCTAGAGAAGGCCGAGTCGGTGTGGATGGACGGCGACTTTGTCAACAAGCTCGCCGCCATGCCCAGCATGCACTTTGGCTACGCCTTTTGCATCGGCGCCGTTTTCGTTGCCGACAGCGGCGTGCTGAGCGGTATTTGGTCTTGGGTGTCGCAGTGTCTCATGAGGCGGTCAACTGGGAGCGACGGGCTCGACGACGACGACAACGACGAGAAGATCCTGGCGGAGCGCAGCCGGTTCGCGCGGTGGGCCATGTTCGCGTTTGGCGTGTGGTACCCGTGCTGGATCCTGCTGACGATTGTGGCCACGGCGAACCACTACTTTTTGGACGCGGCGGCGGCGACGGTGGTGGTGGTGCTGGCTTACATGTGCAATCGCTGCTTGAAGGTGTTTCTGCCGCTTGAGGACTGGCAGCTGTGGCTGTTGAGGCTGGAGAAGCCGGTGCCGACGACGGGGAGGAAGAAGAACTTGGTGGTTGAGTGATGGAGAATACGTAGGCGATTTAGACGGTGTTGAATGTTAATATGTCTAGACTATGAATTGGAGTTGTGTTGACGGAAGAGTCCGAACCGCCGAGATGGCAAACGTTGGTTGCCCAAATTGGCAGTGGTATCACGTGGATGCAACCCTCTTCGCTCCAAGCTCCATGATGAATGATCAACTACGGACTAACTTAATGGACCCTGAGGGATCAAATCCATGCCATTGTCTCGGTCGGATCCAGGAACAAGACGATCAACAATGCTTTTTAAGTCCCCTCACGTCCATGACTAATCCCTGCCCGCCAAGAAACTGATGCGCATGACTCACAGCCAACAATTCGATTCCCAGCCACCCACAAGCTAATGATAACGATAAGAGCTTCGGCAGTACCTGCGTCATGGTGTCGCAGGGTCACACAGACGGGTACAAGCGCAGCACGCCATAGCTGCTAGCTCAGTCAGGTACCTCCGGTGTCGCACTGGTCACTTGGTCGCACTGTCGCAGGGCAACACCCTCTATGGAGTTGAGTCGAGCTGGGGCTGCCTATCCGTAGTAGCTACGTCAGGGCCGCACCCGAGCACCTCATAACCGAGTACCCAAGCTGTCTCACTTTCCCTTCTTCCTCCCTCTTCCATCCGCACATTCCCTCAACCACACCCACCCACATCCTTCATCCACAACTCCTCCTCAATGACTTTCTCCAAGGGCCTCTTGGTCGCCGCGACAGCCCTCTCGGGCGTTTCGGCTCTCCAGATCCCCCAAGTCCCGCTCGACGCCGCGCGGGTGCCTTCCTGGTCGTCGAGCTCCGGCGACGGCAGCTCCGGTAGCTCGTTACCCATTGTTGATAGCAAGGCTCTCCAGGGCCTGATTTCGGCTGATAACCTCGAGGCGCGCGCAAAGGAGTTTTACAAGATTGCCAAGCTGGGCGAGGCCGAGTATGGGCATCCTACTCGTGTGATTGGTAGTGAGGGTACGTTTTGCGACGCCAATTCTCCCGACGAAGCTGTACAGCTGGTGGTTCTATACGGTTGGAGGATAAATAGCTGACATTGAACCGACAGGCCACCGAGGAACCCTCTCCTACATCACCTCTGAGCTCGCTAAGCTCGGCGATTACTATACCGTCGCCTTCCAGCCCTTCCCTGCCGTCTCGGGCAACGTCTTCGAGTCCCGCCTGGTCCTCGGCACCGACGTCCCCAAGGCCGCCGCGCCTATGGGACTGACCCCTCCCACGCCCAATAAGCAGCCCGTCTTTGGCGACATCGTCCTCGTCGACAACGAAGGGTGCGCCGAGTCCGACTTCCCCGAGGCCGTGAAGGGAAACATTGCGCTCATCTTGCGCGGGACCTGCCCGTTCGGGACCAAGTCTGGCAACGCGGGAAAGGCGGGTGCCGTCGCGGCTGTTGTGTACAACTACGATGACGAGGAGGTTCACGGAACCCTGGGGACTCCTTCTCCCAACCACGTGGCGACGTTTGGCCTAGGCGGGAAGGAGGGCAAGCCACTCGCGAAGCGCCTCAAGAACGGCCACAAGGTCAATGGTATCGCGTACATTGACGCCGAGGTCAAGACTATTTCCACCCAGAACATCATTGCCCAGACCCGCGAGGGTGATGCCGAGAACTGCGTCATGCTCGGCGGTCACAGCGACAGCGTCACCGAGGGACCTGGCATCAACGATGACGGCTCTGGAAGCATCTCGGTCTTGGAGGTTGCCACCCAATTGGCCAAGTTCAAGGTCAACAACTGTGTTCGATTTGCCTGGTGGGCCGGTAAGTGAAGCCCCTTATACATACAATCCAGAAACTAACCCGTCGCAGCCGAGGAGGAGGGTCTCTTGGGCAGCGACCACTACGTCGAGGTGCTCCCCGAGGACGAAAACCAAAAGATCCGCCTCTTCATGGACTACGACATGATGGCCAGCCCCAACTTTGCCTACCAGATCTACAACGCCACAAACGACGCCAGCCCCACGGGTTCCGAGGAGCTGCGCGACCTGTACGTCGACTGGTACGAGGAGCAGGGCCTCAACTACACCTTCATCCCGTTCGACGGCCGCAGCGACTACGACGGCTTCATCCGCGGCGGCATTCCCGCGGGAGGCATCGCCACGGGCGCCGAGGGCGTCAAGACCAAGCAGGAGGCCGAGGAGTTTGGCGGCAAGGCGGGTGACTGGTACGATCCCTGCTACCACCAGCTCTGCGATGACCTCGGCAACGTCAACTACACAGCCTGGGTCGTCAACACAAAGGTAAATCAACGATAAAAAAACAATTGAGCCCGAGAAATGTTGCTAACAAACACGTTTGTAGTTGATTGCTCACTCCGTGGCCACGTATGCCCTGTCCTTTGAGGGCTTCCCCGAGCGCACCAAGGACGCTTCCGTCAAGTCGTACGGCGAGGAGGTCAAGTACCACGGCAGCAAGCTGGTCATCTAAGCATTTGCATTAATGGTTGGGACCTACGTTTTGGGTGTTATTTGATTTAATTTAGCATGTTATGAGTAGTGGGACATGTAATCAAGAATGCATCATCGTACTGTGCGAGCTATATCATAAGTCTTGTCAGGAAACAAGGTCTGTTTTGTCTGACGAGCAATCTGTGTTTCGGATATTATTTGATTCATATAGCATTTATGTCATGGATACGGCAGTTGGATATGTAATGAAGAATGCATCATATTATGCGAGCTATGTCCAAAAGTCTGCTAGGGACAAGGTCCGTTTTGTCTGATGAGCAATCTCGTGGCTATCAGGCTTAGCCGTCCACGTAAGAAGTTCAAGAAAATAACAAGACAACATACAGCAAGTAACACCCGTCTATACACCGTCGCCTGATAAAAGAAGATGCCAAGTTAGATGTAATATTTTCCCCAAAAAAAAGTCCCAACCTCAAGCCGCCTATGTGGGCAGTGACGCACAAAAAAAGATAAACCAAGCTAATAAAAAAAACAACTCCCAAACTGATGGTTATAATAAATAGCTCACACCTTTAAAACGAGGACGAGTTACTACCGCAAAGCAGGACCGGCAAGCTGGGCGGTCACGGCGGGGGGCAAGTCCTTTGGTTCCCAGCTGGAGCCGGGCGGGCTGGGGGATGCCGAGGCGGAGTGGATGCTGGAGGAGGACCGGTGGCAGAGGTGGTCGTGGTGGCCGAGGCTGACGGGGAGGCGGTAATCGTAGCCTGCGACGGAGACGGGGACAGCGGCGGGGACGGGTGGGAGGTAGGGAACGGGGTAGTAGTCGCGGTCGTCGCGGAGTTCGGTAATGCTGAGGGGGAGGCAGATGACGGAAAGGATGCCGGCGTCGGCGAGAGTATAACCGGAGAAGGAGGGGGAGACGGGGGCGGCGGGGGTCGGATCGGCAGCGGGAGCGGGAGCGGATGAGGATGCGGCCGTGGTGGTATTGGTGGGCCAGCCGCGTCCGGGCGACGATCGGGGTACGCGACCCACATGGGCCGACTTGGCGATCGGGACGCAGCTGCTGGCGGCGGGAGGCGATGTGGAGGGAATGCTTGGCAGGGTCGGAGAGAGGGAGAGTGGTGGGGGACCCAAGGACGACGCCGAAGAGGCCGACGAGGCTGACGAGTCGGAGGATGAAGTACGGGCGGGGGGCAGGCCGCGCTGCATGCGGGCCGAGAGGGCGAGGTTGAAGGTGAGGAGACGGGTGATGCGGTGGACGAGTTCGTCGCGGGAGTTCTTGGCGTCGGTATCTGCGGGACTGGGGGTATCTGTTAGCAGAGAACCAGAGGAGTCATCGGAGGAGGGTAAGTACCAGTTGATTATGGTCATCATCATGGCAATGGAAAGGTTATGCCACTTCAGGCGGGCGCACAGGGCGCGCAGTCGCTTCTCGTACTTGCGACAGGCGTCGGCGGGGCTGGAGCGCGCGGCCTCGGCCTCGATGCTGGAGGCGAGAGCGTAGAGTCGCGAGAAGGCTAGGACCGAGTCGGTGAGCGTGGCCACCAGCTCGTCCACGGCGATCCACGCGGCTCGATCGGGGAAGGGTGCCTGTCGAGAGGCCACGAGAGAGAGGGCTTTCGTGAGGGCGTTGATCGAGGATCGGTGCTCCTTGACTTCGCGGAGGGCCAGGTTGAGCACCGCAGTGGAGAGTTTGGGGGATGTATTGAGGTCCCAGAGTATGTCGATGACGGTGCCACTGACGGCGAGGAGACCTGCGATGGCCGCGGTTGCTGGAAGACGGTCCATGGTGGTGGTGATGGTGGTGGTGTGGTGGTAATCGTGGTGGCGATGGTGTTCGTAGTCGTGGTCGTGGTGCTATCGTTCCTTCCTTTCTGATGTCTTTCGCTCGGCACCCGTGCCTTTTCAGTTTGTCTCTTCCCTCTTCCCTCTTCTGTTCTTTTTTCCCTTTTTCCCCTTTTCGCCCCTACAAAGAAAAAGAGAATTCCCCAAGAATAAAAAAATATAAAATAAAATAAAAACAATGACGCTTTCAAGTGGTCGAGACAGACAAGACGGTATGCCGATGTCGCGAAATGGCCGACAGCATCCTTACTGTTCAATTATTGGCCGGGGGGGGAGAGGGAAAAGAGACAAAAAGGCTTGGCGTCCGGGGACAAGCGCTGGGTATTATACGCAAGGAAGGGGGAAAGAAGGGGAGAAGAGAAAGAAAAAACTGCCTAAAAAAAAAAAAGAAACAAAGAATTCAAACCCCGGGAAGCGGCATGCCAGGGAAATAGCGGCGGGCGGCGAAACTGACTGGACTTGGGGCGTGTGAGTGCGCGTGTGTGCCGTGTGTGTGGTGAGCGAGGATTGGGACTAGAAAGAAACGACGTAATATGCGGGAATGGGAGAATTGGACGGCAGAGCGGCTACGAAGGGGAAGGATGGAGGAAGGATGGCGTGTGCGTAGGAGGAGGAGAAGGAGGGGAGCGAAAGAAAAGGTGACAGACAGCTGGAGAGAGAAGCCGTACTTCCGAGACAGAGCGCACAAGCCTTGGGGGAATAGTCGGTAGGTGAGGAGGAGGTGAAGGGAGAGAGACAGTCATGGCCAGAAAGAAAGTGACCATCAGGGGACGAGAAACAGACACAGAGCATTCGTATGTAGGCGCGCGGCGAAAGGTTGCCGAATGGAAAGGGAAAAGTGGGCGAGTGGCTATTTCTCGGTGGATGCTAGGGGACTTGTAGCTGACGATGTGAGTGATTCTATTGAAACTGAGGCTTGTTCTGGACTTGGCTTTTGGTCAAGACGACGAGAAGACCTCACGACAACAATAACAACAACCACCCTAGCTGTTAATGAGAAGAGCCTCCTCGCCTTCCTCCTTCTCCTTCCCCGTCCTCCTCAGTCAACCTCCCCCAAATATAGAACCAAAATGGCAAACACCCCAAACCGTCAGTTGTTGGCGGTTTCCTCTCGCGGTGGATAAGACGAGCGTGCCGACTTGCCGGGGTCCATTGGGGCGCCATCGGATACCGGCACAGCCAGAGCCCAGAGCGACGAAAAAAAGGAAGAAGCAACAGAGTGAGATGATGCCATGCCATTGCCCTTTTCAAATGCATTCATTCGAATCGTCATGGTCTCTCAGAAAAAGTTACCGTCTAAAATGGCGTTTGCCGTGCCGGATTCCGAAAAAGTAGACTTGATCATCATTCCCATCAAGAAGACAGACGACTCCTTGGCCCGTTGCGTTGAATGCGGTGCCAAGACTCTCCCCGTGCTGCCCAAAGAGACCACGTTCCTGATGGGCAAACGGGGGGCCAGTTTTTTTCTTCTCTTTCTCTTGGCATTGAGGCTGACTTGGCGCCCACAGCAAAATGTGAAAGTACCTCCTCCCAAGGATTCTGCCCAGGAACGAGGTGGTTCTTTGTCCGCGTACATGACGATTTTTCTCGCCTTGGCTCCTTTTAGAGCCTCTTCTCAAGCCACACTCCTCATCTCCAATTAGAGGGGGGGGGGGGGGCGTGTCCCAGGCAGAAAAAAGGTCTCCGTCGAAACTTCGCCTCGCAGCACGGCTAACACGGGATCTCTTAGTGTTGGAGGTGCGTGGATCCCGTGGCCACTTCTTTCCCCCGGCCTTCCCCTGGGTCACCGGGTTGGGGCATCTCTCCCTCCGATCATTGAGCATGTCAGTGCATTGCTTTCTCTTGTCACGGCTCCGTTTGAGAGTCGGCATGGCAAACGAAAACGGGGACAGGAGTTACGTGGATGAGTGCGAATCGCGGACAGGGATAAGATATACATACATTGACATACTGATGTATTCGTACGGCAGCGTCCTGAGATTGGGCATTCGTCTAGGTATTGTTCGTCTCGGCACCGAACATCCGTTCCCATCTGCCAGAGCCAACGCCCGGAAAATAGCCCCAAATCAATTCGCCGAGGCCCCTTCTCCGTTTCTTCTCTGACCGCCGCCAAATGGGACAAGATTCGAATTCCCAAGGTAACACAGCATGGAGCCACCAGGGGAGAAGCAAGCAGGCTTGCAGTTGTGTCCCCCGCCCTTTGTTTTTTCTCAGTTGGGCTTCCATTCTTCTCTGCCTACGTAAGCCCCCGCTCACTTTATCAACCATCGGCCCGTGTACTTTGTATCTTGCCCTCTATTCAAATCTTTCTCTACAAAGCAACTATTTCCGCTGCGTGAACACAGGTAGGTGCCAAATCTAGTCTTTTGTCTGCCCCATCAAAGCTCAAGGCTTGCGACAACCTTTTCCTGCTCCTTCTGCATGAAGGAGTACCGCGCCTCCCTTAGGTTGCCAAACTCGTCGTCCATGAGCTTGCAAAAGCCCCGTATCATGTCCCCTTTCGTAGGCATCCGCACCCGCCGACGAGCCATCTTGGTCATCAGGTAGTAGACGTATTCCGCCACCCCCGGCTCCAGGCCGCGCGCCGCGTCGGGCCATTGGCCCCGCTGAATGCGCTCCTCCCACCGGTCGTTGGCCGTGCAAAAGTCGCATTGGTACCGGAGGGCCTCCGGCGCCCGTGTCGACGAAACTGACGTCAAAGCCGAAGAGCATGATTCCGTTCTCGGAGGCTCCGAAGACGCCGTGCCGTCCGGAAGATGGTAGAAGCGAGTCGTCTTGCCGCACTGGCGGCAGTGCAAGGGGGTGCGGCACATGGGGCACCAGCGCTTGACGCGTTGCTTTTGCTGCGCCGACAACGCTTTTCGAATACAAGACAAGCAGAAGATATGGCCGCAAGGCGAGATCCTGGCCGTGACCATCTCTTCATCCAACTCTCCGTCCGTCTCGTCGTCCATCTCCTCGGCTGTAAGCCAGACATCTTCGTCTTCACTACCGTCGAGCGAGTCCTCATAACGCATTCCGTATTCACAAAACTCACTTTCAATAAAATCCGGCGTCTTCTTGTCTCTCTTCTTTTCAAAACACTCTGATCCTTTCAGGCCCGGTACCATGAGCTTGTCGCAGCAGATGGGGCATCTCGCCGAGAACGAGTCATCACCTTCCTCAAGCCGACGACGAATACTTGGGAAGTAGGAGCTGTCTTCGGCCAGAGTCTCTACCTTGCCTGACTGTTTTGGTTGTTCTGTTTGCTCTGGCTGCGATCGCTGTCCCGTCTGATCTCGTCTGAATTGCCGACAGGTGGTGTCGAGTTCGGCGGCCGATAGGTTCCGCCTATCGACGCTTGGGCTGTCCCCGACGTCCATGGACATGCAATTCTGCAGCTGGGCTCTCTGGTGGGTTCTAAGTAAGCAGCGTGGTAACGGATAAGGTCAGTCGGAACGTGTCGGGGTCGAGATGGTGATTTGGGTGAGCCGCGACAGCGGCATGGCCTACTAATATATCAGCACACGTAAAAGGTTCCTTGGTCAGTAAATCAGGCCGAACACAAAGATTTGCTGCGTACTTGACCCGGCCTCGAACACATAGCCACGTCTTTCGTGTTCACCGATTCGAACTAGTCGTGTTCCTTGTTCTTGCAAACTCAATTGACCAATGAAAGTCACCAATCCGGACTAAACCAGCTCGATCCCAAATCAACCAAACTGTTCCATCCAAGTTATTTATTACCATACAAACAACGTTCCAGGGACGCATTCGTCCTGGCAAGCTGAAGATGTGAAACTCCGGTACATGTACAGCGACCAGGCTGGCCATGTAACGAACAAACCAAGTGTCCTTTGCTTACTCCCGTTTACAGGCCAACGTCGGCCAATATGGCGATTGGCGCTCAAATGTTGCGAGATCCGCTGCTGTGGCGCGCGCGCTTGCGGTGACTGGTCGAGGACGGGTGCATCTTCTCGTTGCGTTCCCGCTTGAGCTTGTCGTCGAGAACGCGGGCTGGGGACAGTTAGTATCGCGACACCAAGCAGGAACATTCCGAGAAACGTACTGAGCACATCGTAACCGAATTGGGGGTGCTCCAAGCAAAGAGCCTTGAATTCCTCCTCAGCCTCGGAACGGAGGGTGTGCGACCGCGTCGCCCAGAAGCTCGCGACGGGCGCCCTGATGGTGGTGTCGTTGGTGCTGGTGTAGGAGTAGACGTAGCGGGCATAGGCGATCTCGCCCTTTACCGTCGAGTTGACGCAGTGGATCTTGGAGCTAGCGAGGGTGCGAAGGCCGTCGACGCCAAACTTCTCGCTCAGTGTGTAGACTCGAGCGTGCTTAAGGAGCTGGTCGCCCGTGTCATCGATAGAGGGAACTGTGGGGTCGTTTTCGAGAGTTCGCTGGCCAGGGATCTTCTTGGGGAAGTATTCGCCCGTGTAGAGGTATTCGAGGAAGCTGCCGACGGCGTCGACGTCGAATTCGGAGAGTTCAATCTGGCGCGGCTGTGCGACGGATTAGCCGATAGATAAACAAGTAACAACTATGGGCTTGGAAAGGCGACCAACACTGCCGTCATCGGCAAAGGCACTGCAGATTTCACGGAAATAAGGACTCTGGGTCAACAGGGCCTGATGCGCAGTAAGAGAAGCTGGACCTTGGTCGGTGGTGCCGACAGTGAGCGTGACGACGGGGCTCATGAGGTAGCTTGCAAAGGTGACTCGCGGCTTGGACTTCGGTTCCGTCTCGACGAGAGCCTGCTCACCATTGTCGTCGTCGCCCGCGTCGCCACCTTGGGTGGGCTCTGCCGATTCAGTCATCTCGACATCGGCGCCGGTAGCCGTCTCGTCGGCGATGCTATCCTGGGATTGTTCTATCGAGGGCATGAAAGCGATGTAGGCGGAGCCAAGTGCAGTAAATGATCGTCAGGGATGCGAATATAATCAAGTACGAATTTTGAGCGAGAAGCGAGTGGACAAAGGCGATTTGCGCCTAGAAAGAAAGTGAGGTCGAAGATGGCGCATTTGGTGATGGACGAATTGCGACTGACGATCCGAGTACGCCGCATGCAGGACAGCGATGGAGCAAGAGCCAAAGTGGATCATCAAGTGGAAGCTGGGGAGCTACTTCTAGGTCGCACGAGGAGCTGAAGGTTTGCTGCCTCATATCTGAGGCCGTAACCATGGCTTGTCTACGGCGGCGAGCTGGCTCTGGCAATTATCAGTTAATGTGAGATTTTCTCGCAGATCCAAATGAATCTATCCCAAATCGATTGGAACTTTTTCGGATGATCAAATTTTCTAATTGGGCAGCTATCCGTGATTGTCAGCTTATATCATCGGATGTAAGAGACGGAAGGATGTACAGCCTCTCGGAACCCGAATGACTTGATAGATTGCTCGGAAGTCTAGATAAGCTGCAGGATTACGGAGATCTATAGATGCATTTAAGCCGAAGATATCTCCTCAGAAACCCAAGAGCTTCACTTCCTCTAACTAGGTCAACAGCACGCCTTCGCCAACGAGCCTACCCTAGAGAAACCGAACTTTATGGTCTGCCCCGCCCCCACCAAATCGTCTGTTTTCTTTGATCGAGTCACCTCAATTGACTTACCGGAGCAGCTGATTACTCACCGACGCTCCTAGTCGTCTCTTTTCCTGGTCTTTGTTTGACATTCTCTCCTCCTACAACAAGCCAAACTGGACACCACTTGACACCACACAAGATGAACGGAGCTTCCCACGTAATGTTTCTCGGTCCTCATCACCCTTGACGACATGAACTGACTTGCGCCAGCTCGATATACGGCCATCTGCCGCCGAAGCTCGTAAAGCCATCGGCCAGGCTTGGACGGACTTGGATCGCCCTACACTCCTCCCCATTTCTGTTTCGACCCCTGCCGACCTTCTCACACCCTCTGCCATCTACCTCAAGCTCTCCTCTGGGTAATTGCCCCGCCGTCTCGTCTGCAACACGCCCAAGACTCTAACTCGTCTAGGGCCACTGCTGAATACTCATTTCTTCTCGAGAGCGCGACGGGGAGCACAGAGACGGTTGGAAGATATAGCTTCATTGGCGCAAGTAAGCAAACACCGACAATTGCACCAAGAGTCAAGTCCTGACACTACCGCAGGCCCTCGAAAGGTTTTGAGAACTGGACCTGGATATGAACATACCGGCGACCCCCTTCGGACGCTCGAGGCCGAGCTTTCCCAGCACAAGGTCCTCGACATTCCTTCACTACGACTTCCCAAGCTCTCTGGCGGCGCCGTCGGCTATGTGTCATATGACTGCATCAAGTACTTCGAGCCCAAGACTGAACGCGCCCTCAAAGACAACCTTCAGATCCCTGAGGCTCTTTTCATGCTCTTTGACACTGTCATTGCCCTCGACCACTTCCGCTCGACTCTGACCATTGTTACTCACATGCCAATCCCCTCAAACCCCACCGAAGACATCCAGCAAGTTTACGACGAAGCTTGCGCCTCCCTTCGAGCGACCTTGGAGGTCATTTACCAACCGGAAACCCCCCTGCCCAAGCAAACACTGACCTCCAACTCGAGCTCCGACCTCGAGTACTCCTCAAACGTTGGTCGACGGGGATACGAAACCTTTGTGACCAAGCTCAAGGAGTACATTGTCAAAGGTGACATCATCCAAGCTGTCCCTTCGCAGCGCTTCTCCCGGAGCACCAACCTGCATCCCTTCAACATCTACAGGACACTTCGAACTCTGAACCCTTCGCCATATGTGTTCTTCCTTTCATGCGCCGACTTTTATATCGTCGGTGCCTCTCCTGAATGTCTTATGAAGACGGATGGCTACGCCGCGCTGCCTTCAGACCCCCGATTTGGCTATACGCCTGCCGAGGTCCGTTCGCGGCCTCGAATTATTAACCACGCTATTGCCGGCACGATTCACCGTGGAAGAAACGCCGCCGAGGATGACGAGCTGGCCGCCGAGCTTCTGGCGTCCAAGAAGGATCGAGCCGAGCACGTCATGCTGGTTGATCTTGCCCGAAACGACGTGAACCGAGTCTGCCACCCTAACACGGTCAAGGTAGACCGCTTGATGAAGATTGATCGCTTCTCTCACGTTCAGCACATCACCTCCGAAGTGTCGGGAGTGCTGCGTCCAGAGTGTACCCGATTCGATGCTTTGCGATCCATTTTCCCCGCCGGAACGGTATCTGGCGCACCCAAGATCCGAGCAATGGAGTTAATCTATGACTTGGAACAGGAGAAGCGCGGAATCTATGCCGGCGCTGCTGGTTGGTTCGGATACGACATTGTTAGGGTGGATGACAAGGCCAGCTCTGAAGACCGAATCTATGTCGACGAGGGCCCTATGGACACGTGCATTGCCATCCGAACCATGCTCGTCAAGGACGGCGTTGCATACATGCAGGCTGGCGGAGGCATCGTGTTTGATAGCGACGAGACGGATGAGTGGATGGAGACGATGAACAAGCTATCGGCCAACTTGCGATGCGTCGAGCTGTCGGAAAAGTACTTTGGAAACGGCGTCAGCACCAAAACGGTGGAGGAAATTATCGCGGAAGAGAGGAGAAAGGGGGAAGAGGAGATCAAGGCTGCGGCTCAGCAGTAGGAAATGGGAAGACGATGTCTTGTTCTTGACTTTGTTAGAATGGTTCGGCGAAAGGAAGTTTTGGAATAGATGTGAATGGAACTATCAACGAAGTTTAAAGTGAAAAGGGGATCAATTCTGGTTAGTGATTAAGGGTGATGCTTGGAAGAAGAGAAGGGAGTTGCATATGTTCATTGCTTTCATTAACTATAAGAGCCGACTCTCTGGAGTTTCTTTCCTCTCCCATCTCTTCAAACCTGCCTATATTCAACATCATCTCCATCTCTTTAGTCTCTCTTGAATAATCAACCAATAAGTCATCACGAAGATGAGCTTACCATTTGACATAATTGACTAGCCCGCCATCAAAGAAACTTTCGAGACCGGACTTGGGTACATGGTGTTACCCATGTGCGCGCATCCGAACTGCGACCAGGAGGTTTACACAACCGACGACGCCAAGATCTCCGTTTGCGGGTATCTCTTCCACGGCAGATGTGTGGATGCACTGCAGGCCGAGACCCCGGAGCACCTGACATGCCCAGCCTGCTCCGGCGCGTGCTACCACGCCTACTGCTGCCACTGCTGCCACAACGCCCCTTTGTCGACATGCAGTGGGATGCGAGCGGCTTCGACAAAGTGCCGCGCATCCGAATTGAGTGTGGGAAGATCAGCGAGCGCTGCACCCCGTGATCTAGCCGGGCCTGCGTGGATGCCTTGGTCGAGGCCACGGCCGAGAAGCTGAAGATCTCGACGGCCACGGACGACGCATGTGCTGTCTACGCCACCAACGGCATCTTGACGGCCTGGATCTCGAGGCAGGGGTACTGCTTCAACTATGGGGGTGACGCGTGCAAGTCGGACGAGAACCCCATCGTGACGGCTCCTAGCAAGGCCATGCTAATCGCGGACCACATCTGCAAGAACCTGAGACGCACCCAGGAGACGCACCCAGTGGCGGGAAGATCAGCAAATATTTGGCGGGATGGGGTTTTTCGTCCGGCACGTCACGGTATCGGAGGAGCCGTACTCGGGCGGATGTAGGGTCTGCTGGCAGGAGGACTGCGAGAATGTGATTTGAAGGTGACGTGTCGTGGGATAACTCGCCTCCTACTCAGTGAGTCTGCCATGTGATGGCGGCTGGATAAATGATTTTGCAATATAATGGCTATTATATGATTTTAGAATGCGATCGATACTCTGTGATGTGTATGGAAACTGACTGCTGCGAGTTTCTCGTGAGTTTGTATGTGATGAGTAAATGCCAAGCTTGCAACACTACCCTCATTTTAAGGCGATACCTAGGGATTGTACTCGCGTAAAGTAGGCGGTATAGTAAGTTTGGAATAATTAATATAACTACTTTGAGGAAGTCCCAAGTACTTGTGTTTGTATGTGATGACCAAGGTATCGTGAAGGAGTTAGCACACGAGCTGTCTCCGGGCCCAAGTTTCCAGTACTATCTGACTTTTAAAACTAACTTTTCTTATGATGACTGCTTGAAGAGGTTATGAGGTGTGAAATCAGTGTCTCTGCTTTAAGGAGGTTTCTAGAGGTTCTCGGAGGTTCTCGTCGAGCCTGGTGGTTGTGAAAAATCTGGTATTGACTATGGAGTCACTGCGTAGGTAGGCTACCCATGGGCTTAAATCGCGAGTACTCGCTTGCCTTTCCATTAGATTTCCGAAATGATAACTGCTCGAAGAGGTTCTGAAGTGTGATACTAACGATGTGACTGCCTCGAAGAGGTTTTAGGAGGTTCTCGTCGAGTCTTTGTGAGCAGTATGCTACCGGCAAGGAATAATAAAGAACAATAATGGACCCTGAGTCCATAAACGCTTCCCCAGAAGTGACTACACCATATGGAACTCTGATGACCAGTCAAGAAGAGACCCAGGCCACAAATCGGTGTGTGCTGTACATATCGCCCTGTTCCGTCCGTCCTTTGTTGACCCTTTTCTCGCAAACTTGCTCTTTAAGCCCAGCCTTATATATACCCCCCATTGGCTTGCCAACCGGGGAAATCCGCATCATGAAGTAAGACGGCCGCGACAACAGACTCTGTCATAGATACCCAGCCATAGAGACATCGTGGAATGTTCCATGCATCGAGTGCCGGTCAAGACACACATGAAGAAGCACATTGTGTTCTGAAATCCTATAACTTGAGGCCATCCCCCCGCCTGCTGCCCGCCCCTTTCTTCCTCCTACACGCACACATCTTCCCCTGAAGAACACTCTGTACACTACTGTCACAGCTTTGACGGCCTTTGCCACTTTCACTTTTGACACGCTCACCTTTACCAGTGTCACCTTTACGAGTTTTCGCCTTGACCTTATTTACGTCCTTCACAAACTCACTCGGCATTCTCGTCACCCTTTGTTCACAAGTCTGCAGGAACACATTCTTCGCGTCAAGACCTTACCGCACCTTTACTTTTCCCCGCTCGTTCAACGACCTGAACCTCTTTCTTTCTTAATTTTTTTTTTACTCTTGGTCAACAGCTTCGTCTGGGCTAGAGTTTACAACTTTCTTCTGTCTGAACTGCCGGTTCTTGTCAAGACAGATCTTCTTTTCACCACCCTTGTGTTACAAACGACTTCTCGGCAGGATGTCTGACCGAACTTCTTCTTCGGGTGAGCACTCTGCGGACCGGACCATTACTGCTCCCCTTGCTGCCTACCTCGAGAACCTGGACCAGCTTTTCGCCGCTGGCCAGCCAATTCCCTTCGCTCCTGCTTCCGGTCCTGTTCCTTTTCTCGCCCCCGGAGTCCCCATCCCGATTGCTTTCCCCGACCAGCCGTTCCCCGTGGCAGAACCCTCTGGTCACGCGGACCCCGACACCCCCGCCCAGGTTTCTGCGGCTGTTCGTCGTCATGTCCGGGAGCGGGCCACCGACTATACCGACTCCGAGCCTGAGGATAGCGAGGACTCTTCCGAGGACAGCGAGTCCTCCTCTAAGGACAGCGAGGTCTCTTCAGACGAAGAGCCTCAGGGCGTCATCGAAGACCCCATCACCGAGGCCACGTTCTGGCCCGAGCTGCGAGAGCTCATCGCTGTGTCAGATGACGAGAAGGCCTGGATCGTCGCCGAGGGCGGCGTCCTTCCCTGGGACCGGCTGGCTCTGGAGTGTTCCATCTGTTACTCCAAGATGAAGGTGCGGGGATCGAACCCTGATGAACCGGAGGGCAAGCACGACGCGCGCATCGCAGTCTGCGGCCACATCTTTTGCCGGAACTGCAGCGACCAGACGTGGCGGGCCAAGCCGGCCAAGGACTTCAGCTGCCCCAACTGCCGACAGAGCTGGAACCACCCCGGGTGCGGGCACCCCAACATGGGGGTGGCGATCCCCCACCACTACCACGAGAGCCGGGACTTTGTGCCCAAGGTGATTAAGGAGGGGGGCAGCCTGTCGCCCTTCTGCGACGAGTGCAGCCTCAACTCAGCCATGGAGGCGGCCCTCAACATGGTCAGGGCGTACGAACTGGACGTGGGCGAGGACATCATCGGCGTGAGGCTGGCAGTCAACGGCTTCAACGTCAACCTCACGGAGCACCCCTTTGCCCGCCGCGAGCCCTTTGACGGCCCTTTGCGCGTGACCCGCAAGAAGCTCTTGCAGGACTTGCCTGCCCTGCTCCCGGCCCTTGTGGAAAATTCCGCTCGGCACGTCTGCGAGCAGATCAAGGAGGGTTGGGGCCACCCCAAGTACTGGGAGCCAAAGTTCGAGCTCTGGCAGTACGCCGTCGAGCCCGAGGTGGCGGGCTACAGCTGCTCGGTGTCAGCCGACTTTGTCGGCGAGCAACACTTTTTCGAGCAGATCGACATCGACAACCTTCCCGGGCAGTGAGGGTTACCGGAGGAGGATGAGGATGAGGAGGATGAGGAGGAGGAGGATGAGGATGAGGAGGAGGATGAGGAGGAGGAGGAGGAGGAGGAGGAGGAGGAGGAGGAGGAGGAGGAGGAGGAGGAGGAGGAGATGTGAATGGTTCATTCTGGATGTTGTGGTCGGCATTGTGTAATGTTTTTGGGATTGTATTGTACGAGTCTTGTTTGGAGTTATGGCTGGCATTGTGTGGTATTCTGGGGATTGTATTGTACGAGTCTTGTTTTGAGTTGTGGTTGGCATTACATGGTTTGATGACTGCATTAGAGGTTTTGGTTTGGACTTGTCATGGGCATTTATGTGGCGTTTGGTATTGCATTGGATATCTGAATCATTGCAGGAGTCATGCAGAGGATTGCTTAATACAAACCGTTTTCGACAATTTCTTATCCCGAGATGTAAACTGTGAATGTGAAAGTGTCTTGATTGATGCCATGTCAAGGTGAACCACCAATTCTTAATACACTTGTTCTCTACGATAATTCTTATCCCTTGTAATGAACGTAAATAAAGAAGGCGTCTCGGTTGATCATGCCACCTCAAAGCCAACCACTAAGCCAGGAAGCACTTCGACCGACTTGGGACTCCCCTGAGTCCCCAGCAGCGTCAGTCGAATCTCTGACTTGCTCCCCTGAGACAAAACCACCTTTTGACTCCCAGCCGTAGAACCAGAGTGCGCATCAAATCCCCAACCCCCTTCTTCCCTTTCCTGGTGAATGGCATCGTAGACCCGTGTCCACTTGGACACGTCCTCCTCGGACACCGAGACAGATACCTTTGCGACTCCCAGTGCACCAGAAGGATGCTTCGTGTGTGCCAGAGGACCATTCTCGTCGCGATACGGCACCCGGAGATGTCGCGGCGTGCGATCCAGACACCAGAACGGCGCGTCGCCCGGCCGGGCCGGATTCTCCTGCTTATCCTGCGCGGCAGCCACGGCCCATTTCAGGACCACGCCGTCCGGCCTCGTGCGCCCACCAGCAACCGGATCGTGATAAACTAGATCCGCGCCGCTGTCCTTGACGCTTCGCTGCACGAGCGCAAAGTCCGACTCGACGGGCAGCGTGTACGCCCAGTCGATGATGCGGCCCTCGGGGAGCGAGCCCCAGCGGTGAGTCTCTCGCTGCTCGGGGGTGAGGTCCGGGGAGAAGGCGATGAGCTCGATGTAGGAGCCGTCGGGGAGGATAATGAGCTTGTTGGCGGTTTGGCCGCCGGCGTGCCGCCCACCGGGGATGACGGTGAAGCTTTGTTGGAGGAGGGAGGGGAGGGATGGAAGGGTGGTGGCGGGGACGAGGATGACGATGTGGTCTATGATTGGGCGGGGGGGAGTTTGGGAGGACATGCTAATGGTGATGATGTTTTTGGTGTTTTTGTCTATTTGCGTGGTTTATGGAGGTGTTTGTTTGTGAGGCAAAGGATATGTCTAAGTGAGGGGTTCTACATGTGGGACGCATCGTGTAAGCCGATCGCGTCATGGCATTGCGTGCTCAGGGTTGTCCAGCATCCATCTGGACGAAGAACTTGTTTCTTTCAGAGCACATGGAGATTTATTGCTTCTCCATTGTGGCATATGTGTCCATTCCGTATTGTTTGTTTACTTTCTATGTTTGTTTACATGCTGTGGCGAGGCCTGACGATAGAGTTCGGAAGAGCTTCCGATCTGATCACCTGGCTTGCGGAGTATGCGTGTCAAATTTTGCTGTTTGTCGGGTATCTCCATCGGAGTCTGTTGTATGAGGGCGGCTTCCATGACATTCTTTCCCCGAGTTTCTATTAGGTTGAACCAGGGGGTATGGAGTTGAGGATTGGGCTTATAAACGCTGACGAGACTTCCCCATGTTCATACTTGGATAGCCGTGATGCTATTTCTGCAGTCTAGATTGGAGCATGCTACTAGCGGTAGTCATAATGGTTCCCATATAGTCATTGGTAGAAGCTGAAAGATGGTCAGGGACTGTACGTGCTTTCCAAGGTCTGCTTTTGCCGAATGGCCGGTGACTTCGCCTCGGTTGAGGGAATGACTCAGCTTGGACGAGGCAAACTGTAATTCTGGGATAAAATTCATGGCCGAGAATGCTTGGACCTCTCACTGACGAGTTGATCGACTATCAAATATTCAAGTGGCCTGGATCGGCGTGTTGGGATCATGTCTTTGTGCTGGGGCTTGTTCAGGTACGCGCGGGAGAGGTGTCGCTCATTGCCGTGACTCTCTGCGACAAGTTCTTAGCCGTTGTAGAGACTACAAGAAGAAGGACTAGTAAGATTGTTTCATTAACGGGACCTATAGAATTACTACCATTGCCAACTCCCTCTCAGTCCAGTATGGGCTAACTGCTGGCATTCTCTGCCCGACTTCGACTTGTGCAAGTCCGAGTATGCTCAACCTCAAACCCCCGATATATCCTAATCCAAGCATCCCCATGTACTGCATTGATGTCTCTTGGGCGCTGTGTGGTCTTCGTAAAATATAATCATAAGCACTCGCCGGGCTTCGTAGTGTTCGTCGGATCGGGTCTCGAGGGGTTTCGGGAGGCGAGAATCGTGACGGACGAAAAGACCATTGCCTGCAATAGTTAGCAATTTCATGTCCTCAATGATTGGAAAGGCGCGCATGTAGCCCTTCATGCAGCACGTTCTACCATCCTCTGATAGTTCATACGCATCCCAGGCTACCTCGTGGACCGGGGGGAAGAGAAGTGTGAAGATAAAACGGACCAACGGGCTCTAACAGACCTTTGCAATGAGACATACCCTCCCTACCTGATAATTTAGTTCTCAATGAATACTATAGAAGAATCCGAAAAGATCAGGACAGTCGTCGAATTGTTGGCAGGGACAGAATGGGCTCGTTGGAAGAGGGAATAACTGGCAGGTCATTGGTTGTTAGAAGAGGAAGGAGCTAGTTATGGAGCTGTGGTGCTTCAATGGGCGCCGAGGTGAATGACTGGATTCACATTCAGCCTCGTGGGCGCCGTTTCATTGGCTTTTTCGCTAGAACTGTGAGTTTTTGTTACGATGAGGTCAGTCTATAGAGTAAAGCTGATAAAAGTGGTAGGACCGCGCGCTGCAAACTTTTAGCTTGATGTTCATGGATGATGTGGCGGAATGAAGGATGCATCTACTGCAGAGTCGCATACTTGTCTGTCCATGTATTAGCGGCAGTAGGTGAGGTCCAGTGCTTGTTCTTGGGTCTCTGTTGCATCCCAAGTATGCCATTTGTCGGACCGGTGTTTTTCAGATAGTTGCTCTGTTTCACCATAATACGCAGTAATACAAGGCTCTCAGCTACTCGTTTATCGAATCCAACGGACACCATACCAGAAGATGTTTCCTTGAGTGAAAGAAGCGGGCTACTTATCGACTTGTCGTAAGACGCATTCTAAATTTGGACCATTGTGAGGTGAACAATTAAGAGATCAACGCATCTGATGAGTGTTCATGTAATATTGTACCCATATTTGATGTGATGAATTCCCAGCTATCCAACCAGCCTCGTTCTGCGCAGCCTGCTGTATCCATTACCACAGCACTGATACAATCGATGTCAATCATGGGCAAGATTTTAGGTACATGGGTTGCGTCGATAGTCGTGCATTCGTTTACGAATGATGCAGAACATGGGAATCTCCCTGCTGGATTTGTGAGAGTAGGCTCCCCGCTAGCTGCCGGGCCAGGACGCAAAGCGATGGACATTCGTAGCAAGGAGGCGATGAATAGTTTTCATAATTGAATGTAGGTTAAACTTTGGCGGCTTCATGTTCAACCGCATCGAAGCCAATTGACTGCACCGTCGGGAGCACCTGGACCGAATCGACGCCAGTCGGATCATACGGACCAAGCCTCCCCGCCGACGAGATATAAGCACTTACGGATTTCGCATACAAGCCACCCTTGGCGGTGACGGTTGGATCGCCTTGTCAGAAATTAAAACATCTGAGAATGTCGCGTTGCTCGAACAAGCATGCGGGGAATGCTGATCAATCACTCCACGAGGCGGACTTTGCGACTGCGGACTTGGGGGGGTGAGACGTGGGTGCCGACGACCCGGGGTTTAGACAAATAGGAATGCAATGATGAGAGGGCTTAATACCGGGTTGGAGGGTATATAAATGAGAGTGCCCCGACCGTCCGAAACGGTGGTGCAATGAAGAACAAGTCGCACTGGTTTACTCGGCATCCTTCATCATGGCGTCTCTTTATCAACAGTCGGTGCCGGTCCTGGTCAAGTACCTCAAGAACTTGTCGGGCATTGTCCAAAAGGGCGCTGCGTTTTGCGAGGAAAAGGCCGTCAAGCCCGAGGATGTGATCAACTACCGACTGGTCTCCGACATGAGGGGGTAAGCACAACGATGCCAGTCCAGTCTCACCACTAACCAAATCGCAGTCTCGCCTACCAAGTGCAATGCTGCTCCAACACGTCCAAGTTCCTCCTGCAGCGCCTCGGCGTCGAAGTGCCCTTCTACGAGGACAAGGAGACCACCTTTGACGAGCTGCAGGCGCGCATCGCGACCACGATTGAGCTGCTCGAGAAGACGGACGCGGCGGTGATTGACGCCAAGGTGAACGAGCCGGTCTTCATGGAGACCAGCATGGGCAACTTTCGCTTCGAGACGGGTCAGCGATACGTGAGCGAGTATATTATTCCCAACTTTCACTTTCACCTGACGTCGGCGTATTGCATCTTGAGGACGCAGGGAGTACCGTTGGGGGCGTTGGATTATTTGAAGGGTGTGTTTGTCAAGGTTGAGTAGGATGAGACGCGGAGAGGAGATGGACGGTACCTATGCATCAATTGAGAGTATTCTTAAACCGGGGTCGGGATTTGTCCGTCGATGGCGAAAACTCGCAGTGACTCGGTGGTTCACTCAAGACTCAACAGACAATTCATTCTTTAAACACATTCACTACAAAATGACTACCCAACACATGAACGGCTTCGTCATGCCAATGCAAGAAACCCCCATCACAATCGGCGAACAGAGAACTGCCCACGTGCAAGCCGTGATCGACCGCCTCATCGCCAACTCCCCCATCTACACCCTCCTCCTCTCCTCCATCCAGCTCGTCTCCACCGCCAAGGGCACCGTCACGACGCGCCTCGCCCTGGAAGAAACCCACGTCAACAGCCGCGGGACGCTGCACGGCGCCGTCTCGGCCACAATCATCGACTTCGTCACGGGGCTGGCCGTGGCGTCGTGGGACCTGCGCGAGACGACGGGCGCGAGCGTGGACATGCACATTAGTTACTTGGGCACGGCCGGCGTGGGGGATACGCTGGAGGTTGTGGCGACGGCGGAAAAGGTCGGGGGGAGTTTGTCGTTTTCGAGGATTAGGATCGAGAAGGTGTTGGCGGATGGGGGGTTGGGGCTGGTGACGCTGGGGCAGCATACAAAGTATGGGAGGCAGGTGAAGGATGTGCCAAAGACGAGAATAAATGGGCCCGAAGCATAAGACGCATGATAGAATATAAGCTTGTTGTATCTAGGTCCTCCCGGTTGAAGAGGTGATCCCCCCATCTACCACAATCTTCTGCCCCGTGACATACCGCGCCTCATCCGACACCAGAAACGTAGCCGCGTTGGCAACGTCCCACGCATCCCCCATCTTCCCCATGGGCACCTGCGCGTCCCTCACCCTTTTAAACTCGTCGTACCCTCCCTCGACAGGAAACCTCTCCGACAAGGCCCGCGTGTACGGCGTCTCCATGAGCCCCGGCACGACCGTGTTCAACCGCACGCCCCTCGCCGCGTACGCAACAGCCGTGGCCTTGACGAACTGCATAATGGCCGCCTTGGCCGTGTTGTAGGCAATCTGCGGCTTGCCAATGTATCGCATGCCAGCGATGCTCGACACGCAGACGATGGCTCCCCCCGACGCCTGCTTCTCCATGACGGGGAGCACGTGGTGGCACGCCAGGTACACCGTCTTGAGGTTGATGTCCATCTGCGCGTCCCAGACCTCCTCGTCCATGGCGCCCGCGTCACCCGGCTGGGATTGCCCGACGTTGGTCAGAAGAATGTCGATGCGGCCGTGGCGGGCGAGGCACGCGTCCACCAGGGCCTTGACTGATGCGGAGGAGGTTGCGTCTGTGGCGAGGACCTCGCAGGTTCCGCCCTCGGATTCAATGGTTTCCTTTGTGCGCTGGGTGGAAGCGACGGTGCGGTTGCCGCCGAAGATGAGGGCGCCGCAGCGGGCGAACTGGACGGCGCAGGCGGCGCCGATGCCCCAGCCGTCGGAGCCGGTTTGGCCGAGGCCGATGACGAGGGCGACTTTGTTTTGGAGGTTGAGCATGGCGGTGGTGTGATGGAGATGTGGTTTGAGTAGGTAGGTGTAAGACGAGGTCACTTACACGTTGGTCGTGAGGCTCTTATCCAAGTGTATCCCCGTACTCGGAAACCTAGGAAGTGGTTAGCGACGCAGGCGTCGGACTTATTCCGTCGGCAGGCCACGCCGAGACGGGCATACTCCGTCGCGCTCTGAGGGCTGTGATACGCCGACGATGACGCCTTCCAAGTATTAATACGTGATCGATGATAGGCTAGTTCGATGGCATCTCATGGTGCGCTGTGTTGACTTGCTTCACTGCTTCTCGCAAACACTCGTACAGACTCACAATGACTGAAACTCACCCAGAACTCACAATGGCCGAGACAAACACCCGGCCCAACGCCGACTACGACCTCGACTCCCCCATCACCTCCAAAGTCGGCCTCCGCCAGGGCCTCGCCGGCTACGGCGACCCTCACTTCTCGCTGTTCCTCCGCAAGGTCTTCATCAAGGCCCTCGGCTACTCCGAGGACGCCCTCTCGCGGCCGATTATCGGCATCGTCAACACCTACTCCAGCTTCAACCCGTGCCACGCAAACATCCCGCAGCTGCTGGACGCGGTCAAGCGCGGGGTGCAGCTGAGCGGGGGGTTGGCGATTGATTTCCCGACGATTAGTATTGCAGAGTCGTTTTCGTCGCCGACGAGCATGTATTTGAGGAATTTGATGAGCATGGATACCGAGGAGATGATTAAGGCGCAGCCGTGCGATGCGGTGGTTCTCATTGGGGGTGAGTTTTGTTTGTGCTTCCCTGGGTGTGAATGGTTGTTGATGTTTGTAGGGTGCGACAAGACTACTCCCGCTCAGTTGATGGGCGGCATCTCGGCCAACAAGCCGATTCTTCACCTTGTGACGGGGCCGATGATGCCGGGTAGCCATCGGGGCGTGAGGATCGGCGCGTGTACCGACTGCAGGAACAACTGGGCCAAGTTCCGGGCCGGGACCATCGACATTGAGGACATTTCGGCCATCAACGACGAGTTGGCACCGACGGTGAGTCCTCGAGGTGTTGTTGTAACGTTCTGTGGCTAATCAACAGGCCGGAACCTGCGGCGTCATGGGCACGGCGAGCACAATGGCCTGCGTCCTCGTCGGCCTCGGCATGATGCCCTTTTCCGGCGCCTCGGCCCCCGCCGTGTCGTCCTCGCGGCTGCGCATCGCCGAAGAGACGGGCCGGCTGGCCGTTAAAGCCACGGAGCAAGGGGAGAAGCTGCGACCGCAGGCGGTGCTCTCGCGCGAGTCGTTCCTCAACGCCATGACGGTGCTGCAGGCCATTGGCGGGTCGACAAACGCCGTGGTGCACCTCATGGCTATCGCGGGGAGACATCCGGGGGTGGCGGGGACGATTGGTGTCGATACCGTGGATGAGATTGGAAGGAAGACGCCGTTGGTGGTGGACCTGAAGCCGAGTGGCGATAACTACATGACCGACTTTCACAACTCTGGTACGTTCTTGTCTGTTGCTGTTGGCCCGTGATGTACTGTTGTCTTCTGGTGCTGACCCGTGTTGACCTTGTAGGCGGCATGCTCGCCCTCTTCCACGAGATCAAACCTCTTCTTTACCTCGACGCCATGACAATCACCGGCCAGTCTCTCGGCCAAGAACTCGCCTGCGCGAGCTACACGGCCGTCCCGCGGCATCTCAGCGTCATCCAGCCCTTCGACTCGCCCCTGTACCCATCCTCGTCCCTCGTCGTCCTCCGCGGAAACCTCGCCCCGGGAGGCGCCATCATGAAGGCCAGCGCATCGAAAGACCGACGCTTACTAACGCACTCGGGTCCGGCCGTGGTGTTTGCAAACTCGGCAGATATGGCTGAACGGATCGACTCTCCCGACTTGCAGGTCACGCCGGATAGCGTCCTGGTGCTGCAGAATATCGGTCCCGTGGGAAACCCGGGCATGCCGGAAGCGGGGCTGATCCCCATCCCGCGCAAGATTGCCGCGCGGGGCGTGTTGGACATGTTGCGGCTGAGCGACGGACGCATGAGCGGTACGGCGGGGGGGACGATTGGGTTGCATATCTCGCCCGAGGCGGCGGATCCGACGTCGGTGTTGGGGATCGTGCGGAATGGGGATGTTATTACGTGTGATGTTGACAGACGGCTGTTGCAGTTGGAGGTTGACGAGGAAGAGATTCGGAGGAGGATACAGGATAGGGTGAAGGGAATGAAAGGGAGTGGTGCGGCGTGGGAGGAGAGGGAGGGGATGAGGGGGTATAGAGGGTTGTACATGCGCCATGTCAACCAGGCCGAGGGGGGAGCCGACTTTGACTTTTTGACTGCTCAGGGGCCGAGAGAGTATTAGTATCTTATATGGAATTACCTACCTACCTACATATGCAACCCTACGCAAAAGTAGGGTACATGGGAATCAAGTCCTGGAACAGATCGCGCACAATCGTGTCCACATTGACCGACTCGCTGGCCTCAAAGTATCCCGCAAACGAATCGTTGCCCATCAGGTCCTCGAACGGATTCTGCACGAAACCGGTGACTCCGTCGCCGGTAAGTCCCACGGCCGAGTCGACCGTCAACGGCAGTGCCGCACCGGGGACGATGGGCGTCTGCAAGTTGAAGCTGCCCTGGCGATACTCCCCGTTACTGCTCGAGAGCCCCCTGAGCCAGCGAATCGTGGCCCTACCAAGCCGGTCCAAGATGTCCCTGCTCCGCTTCGCACCAGACCAATGCTCCCCCGTGGCGCTCAGCACGCTCAGGGCCACGCTCAACAATCCCATCAAGTCGTCCACGTCGGTGCGGCGCGCCACGTCGGCCGACGCCTTGATGCAGAAGAGCATGGTCATGGTGCTTAGCACGAGCGAGTGGAACGTCACCCAGCTGTGCACGAGTAGATTCGCGCTGTACAGCCGATCAAACAACCGCAGACTCTCGCACGCGCTGCGATGGCACAGGTCCAGCGCCGAGGCGGACGGTTTGGGAATCGCGGGCGACGGGCGCAGGAGGAGCATACGCAGGCCGTGGTGACGGAGGCGGCAGGTGGAAGCGAGGTACTGGTCCGATGGGTCGTCCGAGTTGGCCGCGGGGATCTGGGACGCCCAGTCGTCGAGCTGGCGGAGCATGTCGGACTGCCAAGTGGCCATGTCCCGGACGGGCGGGTAGGCGTAGCTGGGGGCGCTGCGGTTGATGCTGTTGGCCACGTACTTGATTTCCGAGTTGAGCTTTGCGGCGCGGAAGAGGTGCATTGCGAACTGCATGTCCTTTGAGAGGGTTTGGGGCAGGGGGGAGGGGAGAGAAGGGTAGCGGGATAGGTCTTCATCGGAGAGGCCTTCTGGCATCTGGTTACATTAGCGTCACTTCCGAGACTGTTCCCCTATTCAGAAATCCCTTCAGTAGACTCACCCGCAATTCGCACGCCTCGTCTCGGATCCCAATCGGTCGCCCCATCATGGTCGCCAGGATCCGGTCAAACGAGAAAATCACCCAAAAGATCCTCGCCCGCATCTCCTGCTCCAGCAGCGATATCCCCGAGCGCGTGCTAATGTTCCGCTGCAGCCCGAGATCCAACAAGGCAGCCAGGCAGTGGTAGTTTAGATACCACACGTTCAACCGCATGTACGGGTTGTGCATGGTAAAGATGAGCAGCAACAACAGACACTGAACCCCCTGGATCGAGTTCTCCAAGTTCAACCCGGGGTAGTACTCCAGCGCCGACAAGCAGTACGACTCCCCCGGGACCCTCGCCCGCAACCTCGCCGACAGCACCATTGCCCCCAGAGCCAGCACCATGAACACGTGGAACCCGACCACGGGATCCGTCTCCCCGGGCGCGTAGGCCTGCTCCAGCATCCTCAGCCAGGTTGGGCGGTGCAGCACGGGGAACTGCGGATGGATGACGGAAAAGTAGGCGTCGGCCAGCTGCGTGGCCATGTCCCGCGAAGGCAGAGGAAGAGGCGCCTGGATGGCCTCGACGAGCTGGGTCGGGAAGGGCGCGTCGCGGGCCGGGAGGTGCGGAGGACGGTCCGAGGCGTCGAGGCGGGAGGCGGACGAGTCGAGCATGACGCGGGCGAGGAAGTAGCCACTCGAGGGGCCGATGTAGCGAGGGTCCTGGTTGGTCACGAGCGAGACGAGGCCGATCTCGTGGGTGAGCGCGTTGGCTTCGCCCGAGGGGGGCTCGGGGCCGGACCGGGTGGGTTCCTGGGGGGTTGACGTGAGGGGGTTGCTGGTGGCCGTGGGCATGTCGTGAGGAGGCGGGTTGGCCGAGGGGGAGAAGTTGGTGAGGGCGAGGCTGGTGTCGCCTTCTTCAAAGGGCTCATGGTCAGCCTCATCAGGGGGGAGGTCCTGGGAGAGGTCGATGTCGGGACATCGCGACGACACGATGGACTCTAGCCAGAGGATGCGACGCTTCAGGCCGACAATGTACCTACACTGGTCAGCAACGACCACAACACTCATAGGTTCAGGTACACTCACGCTCTCGGCAGGTCCTTCAGCCGGGCGCTCTCCCCGTCCGCGCACGTCGCACCAGCATTGCGACAGTTCTTGCAGGCCGGGACGTCTCCGTCACACTGTCTGGTTAGCGGGAGTCTATGATTTCGCCGAAGGACAACAGAAACAAACAGAGACTTGCCTTGATCTTGCGTCGCTGGCAGCGGAGACAGGCCAAGCGAAGACGAGGATTCTTGCGGCCGTCGCTCCTCGACCGGCCAGCAGCGCGGGAGTTGTCTCCGTTATCGTTGGCCATGACATGGATATCACTATGGATATCGCTTGATGGATTCCGGGCTATCGGCGTGTATGTGATGGCCCCTGTGGAGGCTGCGTGGGTACTGTAGGCACTGGTGAGAGGTGAGGTGAAGGTGAAGGAGGGAAAAGTGGCGATATTCCGAGCGGCGCGGGGGGATGCCGTTGAGGAGGGCGGGAAAATCCCGCGTGATCAAACCATACAACTCGTTAGTCTAGATGGGTGGTTGGGGCGATGTTGCATCACGGGTATAAACCGATTGTACGGCGTCAGAGTCTGTTTTGCCGGTGATGAGTTTGATTCATTATAACATGGATTGGGATTCATCTGATGATTCCGTCTCTTCTTTGTTTGCGGATATATCCCAAGGTGGTCAACTTGTACGGTTTAGCCTAAACCACCACTTCACGTTGACCAACACCTCAACACCAAGACTTCATCATCACCACCACCTCAACACCAACACTTGATCACCACTTGATCACCACCGCCATAACTACAACTCAGAGCTACAATCACTGCAGCTCACAACTACAACCTCCACCATGTCAGACTCACCCAAACTCCCCATCTCCCCCTCCGAAGCCCGCCGCTTCGTCCAGTCCATCCTCCAAGCCAACGGCGTCCCCCCCTCCTCCGCCTCCATCGTCGCCCGCTGCCTCGTGGCCGCAGACCTCCGCGGCGTCGACACCCACGGCATCAACCGCATCCCCTCGTACATGGAGCGCATCCGCCAGGGCGTCCTCAACGCATCCGCTGAGCCCCAGCTCGTCCACGTGACCCCCGCCGTCGCCCAGGTCGACGCCCACAACGGCTTCGGCTTCGTGGCCGCCCACGCGGGCATGGAAGCCGCCATCGAGTCGGCAAAGGTGTTTGGGATTGGCATGGCGAGCGTCAAGCACTCGAACCACTTCGGCATGTCGGCGTGGCTCGTGCAGCAGGCCATGGACGCGGACATGATGAGTCTCGTCTTTACAAACTCGAGTCCCGCGCTGCCTGCTTTCGGCGGTAGGAGTCGTCTCATGGGCGTGTCTCCGCTGGCGTGCGGCGCTCCTGGAAAGGAAGCCGGGAAGAGCTTCATCCTCGACATGGCTCCCTCGGTGGCCGCCCGGGGCAAAATCTACAAGGCCAAGCGGCGCGGCGAGAAGATCCCTCTGGACTGGGCCCTCGACAAGGAAGGCCGTCCAACCGATGACCCTGCCGCGGCGCTGGAAGGCGTGATGCTCCCCATGGGCGGACCCAAGGGCTCAGCCCTGTCCATCATGATGGACGTCTTCTCGGGGGTCCTCTCCGGGTCGGCCTTTGCCGGGCAGGTCACCGGTCCGTACGACCCGTCCAGGGCTTCCGACGTGGGACACTTCCTCGTGGCCATCAAGCCGGACCTGTTTATGAGCCTGGACGAGTTCCGCGAGCGCATGCAGTTCCTGTACGAGCGGGTCGTCGGGTCGGACAAGGCGGCGGGGGTGGACAGGATTTACTTTCCGGGGGAACTGGAGCAGATTGCGCAGGCGGAGAGGGAGAGGAGCGGGATTCCGCTGGTGCAGGCTGAGATTGATGCGTTGAATGAGGAGGCGAGGAGGGTGGGCGTTGAGCCGTTGAAGATTGGATTTTAATACTACCATCACTTTTCGCTTATTTCGTCGCCTCTAATGTGCTTCACTGGTGTAATGTCTTGTTGATCTGTTGAACATCTTGTTTCATCTCATGTCGCATGTCTCACCCTCACTTACATCCTCACATCAGCCTCATCGGCATCCTCCCGTCCAGGCCACCACAACAGTAACACTCGGTACTATCCGACTCCTTCAAACATGAAATCAATTCGTCTATACGGCCCGAATAGGTCGTGTCGGAATATGTCCGATGGGTCGTCCTGGCCTGGTGACCATCGGCCTTTCTCCGTCTCGTGTAAGTCGCCTCCGTCCCTCCGTGTCAGCCTCATAAGTACTTGACGTGCCGCGAGGAAATAATCATTTTCTGAACAGACTACCTGGTAAACCCGAAGCCGAAGCGTTTCGCAGACCATTCACAATGACTGTCGTTCACATCGGTAATACGCCAACCGTCTCTTAGCATTCGCCACTAACCCTTACAGTCCTCTTCAAGTTCAAGCAAGACGTCCCCTCGACGCACCGCGACACCTTTGCCCGAGAACTCAAAACCCTCAAAGCCCTCCCTTGCGTCAAGGACCAGCGCCTCGTTGTGGGAGGACCGTCCATTACCGACCCCATCGCCCGGAGCAAGGGCTTCCAGGTGGCGCTGCTTAGCTTTCATCCTGACGCGGCGGCCTTGGCCGAGTACCAGGCGAGCAGCGAGCATCACAGGTGAGCAGTGAATTTTCTGTTTTATTTTGTTTTATGTTCTTTGGTTGGGGTCTAATAATGCATAGAGTCACCAGCCAGTATTTGTGGCCGTATGCGGAAGATGTGACGAGGTACGACTTTGAAGTGGATGCCGAGGATGAGCACATTGTGAGCTTTGCTCCGGGGGGGATGAAGTTGTAGGGAGTGAGCGAGTGTACCTACCTATGTTGAAGATATCCAATAGACTTAGACGGCGAATATACCATGCATCCTTATCAGATTCTACCGCCAGAGCCTCACTGGCCTCGTCGCCCTATCATTGCTCCAACATACGAACTCTTTGACTGCCCAACGCCCTCATAATCTGATCTGATCGATAACATCCATCAGAAACTAAACCCCGTAGCCCCGTACCCCGCCCGCGCCGGCCGGCGGCCACACAAAAAGAACGACATTACTCGGGGCGATTACCGCGCATATTCCCTCCCGCGTATTGATTCGTCCAATTCAAAATCAACGGGCGTCGTGCAGGACGAGGCGTTGCTCGGCTGTGGGGGAGAGACATGTTCTGCCCGGCGGCGGATGAGAGAAGATGGGTAGTTTGGGCGGGGTACTGAAGAGGTTTTATGCGTTAGTTTCTGGGGGTGGTATTTAACGTGAGCTATCTCAGGTTCTTCTCTCGACTTGTCACTGTGAACGTGAACGGGGATGTGACTGTCAACTACACCATATAAGAGTATCACCACCATCACCACTACCACCCAACTCATATCTCGACCAATATCTCCGCTTCATAACTCACATCACCATCATGTCCCGCTTCTCCCTCCCCCCCAAACCCCCCTTCCTCCGCGCCCTCCCAAACAACACCCTCTTCATCATCGCCCTCCTCGTCACCATCAACATCCTCGTCTGGATCTCCTCGGCCGTCGTCCTGCATTTCCACCCGCGCCTCATCTCCCCCGCCGCCCTCTCCTACACGCTCGGCCTCCGCCACGCCCTCGACGCCGACCACATCTCGGCCATCGACCTCGTCACCCGCCGCCTCATCGCCTCGGGCCAGAGACCCGCTACTGTCGGGACCTTTTTCTCTCTCGGCCATAGCACCATTGTCGTCATCACCTGCGTCGTGGTTGCTGCTACGTCTGGTGCCCTGCGCGATCGCTTCGACGGCTTCTCCCGCGTGGGAAACATTGTCGGGACCAGCGTCAGCGCCGCCTTTCTCGTGATTCTGTGCGTCGGCAACGCCTGGGTGCTGTACAAGCTCGTGCAGCGGCTCCAGCAGGTCCTCGCCGACGAGCGTCGCCGCGGCCCCGACGACGAAAACGATCCCTTGACGCACGACCAGTTCGCCCTCGAGGGAGCTGGCTTCCTCGCCCGTGTCTTCAAGCGCCTGTTTCGCGTCATCGACCGCCCGTGGAAGATGTATCCGCTAGGCGTGGTGTTTGGCCTGGGCTTCGACACGAGCTCCGAGATTGCCATTCTGGGCATTGCGAGCATCCAGGCCATCCAGGGGACGAGCATCTGGTTGATTCTGATTTTCCCTATTCTATTTACGGGTACGTTGACAACAGAGATCTCTTACTACATGTACTAACTGATCATAGCCGGAATGTGTCTCGTCGACACCACAGACGGCGCCCTGATGATGGCCCTGTACACGTCGAAAGCCTTTGCCCGCGACACCGTGGCCATTCTGTACTACTCCATCGTCCTCACCGGCATCACCGTCGTCGTCGCCGCCTTTATCGGCATCGTGCAGATCCTGTCCCTCGTTCAAAACGTGGCCGACCCCCAGGGCCGCTTCTGGGACCGCGTGTCTGCCATTGGCGACCACTTTGACATCATTGGCGGCAGCATCTGCGGCGTGTTTGTCCTGGTCGGTTTGGCTTCTGTTGTTATTTACAGGCCCTGGCGGAGACGCATCGATAGGAGGAACCAGACGCTGGTGACGGCCGCCGACGAGACGTATGGGGACGAGGGCAACCCGCCGTCTGCTACGACTGCAGACGAAGCTCCCACGAGGACCAAAACGACAGGCAAGTCAGGCACGACGATCGAGACGACAATTCAAATAAGCACGACGGTCGAGACGACGAGTAAACCAGGACAACGTTCATGAACCACCCATCAGGAGACTCGAGACACATAGCAAGCCATGACAACATGGCGGACTGCCATCACAAATACTAACTTCTTCCCCCCTTACAACTCCAGCCGCGCTCACATCATCTTCTCCGACCACCATTCCGTTCATAATTGGTACAAAGCCTCACCCGGCCGCACGAATAGCAGCTCATTTCCACCGCGTCAACTCCCACTACTTCTTCAAAGGGCGGCCAGACTCGCAGATTGACCCGTTTCCGCGCTGCCTGTCGTTGCTGGTTCAGGGGAAGGTCGTCCTGGCTCAGCCATTTCACGCACATGTCGCAGATCCAAACGCCGCGCGGTTCATTGAACATGGCAGCGGCCTTTTCTATCAGTTGCAGGTCGTTGGTTCCGATTGGCTCCGACCTGATGTTCTTCTTGGCTGATGATCTTTGGAGAAGAGTCTTCGATCTCTGTTGCGGACTGTCAGTTTAGCGATACGGGCTGTGTGGCACCCCACGAGCGAATAAAACGAAAGCTCGTGGATGGAGGACTGGAACTTACAAGACGACTCTCCGTAAACTCACACTCTTCGTCTTCCTCTGGGAGATGCGCGGCCGCAGGCTCAGTCGCGTGGGGGACCAGCGTCTTCCAACATGAAAGAAGAAGCGGTTGTGATGCTTCTTTGGATATAGACGGGGCCTCGTTGGGGGACGTTTCGGGAGATGACGAACGCTTGTCGGGGGGCTCGTCAGACGACGAAGACAGAGACTCGCCAGGAGACTCGCCGGAAGACGAAGACAAAGACAGAGGCTCGACAGGAGACTCTTTGGAAGATGGCGACAGTCGAGCACGAATACCAGATCCAAGGCATGGGTCCTGGTGCTCTATCCAACGACCAGGACCGCCATGCTTCCGAATGTACCCGTCGTACGTGGCCGGCTTCTTGTCCAGAGAAAACCCATCGTCCGGGTCGTCCCGGGCGCCATCAGCGCCAAACACAAACGCCGGCCCGGGCAGCATCAGCGGCGACATCTGCGGCACCGAGCTGGAAAGCGACGCGGGAGACGTCGGGGCCGTCACCGGGGTGCTGGGCGGCCGAGACGGGTTGGTCTGATGCCCGTCGGACGAGTCGATGCCCGAGTTGGCAAAGGTGTCGGGTGCATCAAGGCGGGCTCGCACCTCGGCGATGCCTTGGTCGAGCGTCTTGGCGGCTCTGCGGCCGGCCTTTTGTCTGGATCGGCGGCGTCGGACTTGTTTCTTGCACGTCTGCAACGCGTACTTTGCGCTTTGCATGATGGACGAGTTGCTAGGCGTGCTTGTGCGGGTGTTGGAGCCTAGAGACTGGGAGGAGATGAGTTCAAAGTCCCTGTTTGCTTCAGGCGGCGGGGGGGTGGGTGGTCTCCTGGGACGACGCCTTTTGTGTGGTGAGAAGAAGCAAATGATGTTGTGGGCAGTGATTTTCCAGCAATTTCTAATGGACGGCATGGTCGAGGTTGGGGTTAATGGTGTGAGCAGGTCCAAGAGGTCTCGTGGGAGTCGAGGCTCTTTTCTTGTGCCCTACCTTGGTGGTCATGATGTAATGAATCACAGCCTCAGTACTAGGGTTAAGTGCCTGAGGGATCGGGGAAAATGTCAACAAAGTGAATGATATCATGCATCATAACGGTGTCTCTTTGCGTTTCCGTCAAAGTCGAATATGGATGTTTCCGTGTTCAAGGCTGCGAACTAATTCTTTCGTATCCAGTCTGGTCTTGTGCTTGGAAAGCACGCGACAAACTCGCCAACTTTGTACTTGGTATATTCTTCCTTGAAATATTGCCGACTGCTCGCCGAGTATTGATGAAGATCTGGCATGAACCTCATCCCTCTATCAACAGCTTCGGTCGGTTTTGGTCAGCTTCGGTCAGCTCTCTAATAATTACTTAGTCCATTATCCTAGCACTTGCACCGCCCCCGCAGATCCATCTCTTATTCACCTCCCCTAGCTCGGTCCCTCTTCCTCCTCCCTCCAGCCTTCACAAGCCTTCACAAACCCCAATTCGCACACGACCATGTCGGGAACCTCCAAGGTTGTCTCCGTCGAGGAATTAGTAGGCATCACCCCCTCGTACCCACGGATACACCAACCTTGCTCACCATGCCCAGAACAACACCGACGCAAAATGGCTCAGTCTCGTCAAGTAAGCCTCCTTCTAACCTCCCTCGAGGTACATAGGTACAGTTGCAACCTGGCCCCCACGACTAACACGTCCCTCCCCAAGAATCAACTATGAAGACGCCCACGGCAAACCCCGAACGTGGGAGGGCATGAAGCGCAAGGGCCGCCCCAAGAACGGCCTCGTCGACGCGGTGCAGGTCGTGGCCCTCCTGCAGCGCCAGACCGGCCCGGAGGTGCTCCTGGAGAAGCAGTTTCGGCCCCCGGCCGCAAAAGTCTGCATCGAGTTCCCCGCCGGCCTGCTGGACGAGGGCGAGTCCCCAGACGAGTGCGCCTTGCGCGAGCTCAGGGAGGAGACGGGGTACGTGGGCGACGTGGTGCCCGATCCGACCGATGTGCGTCCTGTATTGATGAGCTGTGAGTTTTTTCAGAAGTCTCTCCTCTCCTCGTCCCCTCCCTTTTTCCTTTTCCCGCCCATAATTACACGTCCACTAATGAAAGTGCACCCCTCTCGCAAGCACCCGCTTCGTCCAGCTCAAAGACCTTCATGATCCACGTCACGATCGATCCCGCGCGGCCCGAGAACCAGAACCCCGTGCCGGCTCTGGAGGACGGCGAGTTCATCGAGTGCTTCTGGGTTCCCCTCAAGGACCTGTACGGGGCCTGCAGGGAGCTGCAGGCCGAAGGTTTCGCCATAGACGGCAAGGTCGGGGCCTTTGCCGAGGGGGTCGAGACGGCAAGGTTGTTGCAATCATGTTAATTAGCTTCCTGTCTAAGTGATTCATCAATATCACCACGTGGGAGCTTCTCTCTCGCCAGACGAAGACGTCGTGAAACGTGCAAATTCTTACACTTGGGCGGGCAACACCACGACCATCTCGATTGGCCCTCGTCGTGAATCTGTGACGCGGGTTGTAAGATTCGTTCCATCAGTGGCATAACACGAGCTGCAAAGATACGGTTACGACGGTGCATACAAGTCCCTCTTCCAGAAAGCCGTGGTCACACAAAGATCGACCCCGAGTCAGTACGCCAAAAGAAGGCGGCGCACAGGGCCTCACAATAGCATCAACCAGGTTCGTGCAACGGCCGATTTCGCAGCCTCACACCGAGGGAAACATTCGTTCACGTCAAATGTGGCTTGCCAACCTATGCAAGTGAACGGTGGTATGTGCGATATGCAGCATTTGTCCCCGCTTCCGCCACCTCCGACGACCAATCCGCTCCCGCGGAGCCTCACCGCGGTTTCGTTTCCCCCTCAAAGGCGCAGTAACGCAGCTTTCGCAAACAACAAGCTCGACAAAACGCTTCGTTTTGATTCATCAGGAGGTCGGCTGGTGTGGTGGGCTTTCCGCGCACAACTGACACTAAGGCGTATGGCCTCAACGCACATCGGCGGCGGGAAAAAAGGTGGCACCAATCAGTCATGGCATAGCGAAGCGTTACCCAGTTTGATACAAGTCACGGGGTCACTTCTTGGGTAATGAGAAGTAGTTATCAAATGTCTCTGGTGTCTTTGCCGTCTCCGAAGAGGGCACGTGGACAGAGGCCGTGAAGACGACTTGAGTCCCGTTCCGTCGAGTCATGGAGCACACACACGAAGGATGACAATGGGCTAGGTCGGCTTGGCATCTTCAAGGTCCGACCCTTCATTGAAAGGGAGAATCCCATGGAAGGATCGTCGTTCCACAAAAGAAGGGTGCCTCGTTCGCAAAGTGTTGGCGCCGACGCCTTCTTTCCAAAGTGTACAAACTATCCGGGTTGCCTTCAAAAGTGTAAGCCCTGCCAGTGGGACCTCTTTCGTGAAGCTCGGTGAGGCTCTGGCAACGTATGGTATGTAGGTAGACGGCAAAATGGAGTCTCGCTCCAGGCACTCTCCAGGCCTCCAGGCAACTCTAGGCTGCTGGGGGTTGATTACGAATTAAACCGCTCGGCGACCCAAAGGACGACCCGACGCCAATCACTCGGCCCTCCGCCTCGAAAAGCGCTGCCCATCATTGCCCGTATGGTGCCATTGATGGCCGCGTTGCACGTTGCAGGAGCCACTCTGCTGTGCTGGAGGGAGGGAGGCAATTCGCTTATCAGGACCGAGACTCGGGTCTCGACTATGTACTTGGGGATTGGGGACAGTGTCGATAGGCATGATTGTCCATGGGTCAACTGAAGAGAGTTAGTGATGTCCCAAAGAAACCCCCAGCGTTATCCTTCCACCACTCAACAATGGCCCCCGAGTTCCTCACGCAATGGCAAACTCGTTTCATCAATTGATCAACAAGACCACGGCTCGCTCCAGGCTGGTCAGCAGGCAACTCCCTGCATGGTGCATCGAGACAAACTCCGCTCGTCTGCAGCCTTGCTCTGGGCCCGATCACCGCATCAGGACTTTCTCCAGGCTAAAGCCCACTCGGCCGGCCGCCCTGGACCCCCGGAAGCCCTGGCTTTTTCGTTCTCTCGGCGTCCAACCGCACCCCGCACTGTTCGCCTCACTCGGGGTACCGCTTGGGGACATGTTGAGCTGCGCTGCCTTCGCGGAAAGTTGCTGAGGGAAGCGGCACAAACACGCTCTTTTGCCTTACCGTCCGCGGCAAAGGAAAGGGACAAGTGGTTGGACCCCTAGAAAAGGGGATGGAGGGAATAAAAAACGATACTCTGCTCCACACCTCCATCTTTTGTTGCGATTCAGAGGCCCGACTCCTCGCGTGTCGGTCGAACCGACTCGGGGTCGACGGAACGAGGTGGGCAACGGGAAAGGGGGATGGGCATTGACCGACATCGACTTGATGATTCTCATGATGAGAAAACAATGCCTCATATCATGAGGTTCAAAGTGCCCCCGCACTGGTTACCAAGATGGGCTCTATCAGTCACCCTGCCTGCACGGGGGCACTGGTTACCAAGATGGGCTCTATCAGTCACCCTGCCTGCACTTTGTTCGAGCCTCGTCTTGTTTCTCATCCCACCTTTCAATCCCATGGCCCCGACTGTTTCCAGCAGTTGCTTCCCCCACCACCCCCTCTTCTCCCCTTAGAAACCCTATCTGGCCCTCTTGAACCCCGTCTGACCCTCTCTCTGCTTTGCGGCTGAAAGAAGGAAATATAAAACCCCAGTGATGCTGCCTTCGATGTGGAGGGCTTTAAAGTCTCAGCTAAGATTTCAACTCGAAGATGCCTTGCAAGATGGGACTCTGGGCTGACAATCAGCGTAGGCTTGAACGGAAGCCTGGACAAAGCAATCGATACAGTATGAATAGCTGAGTTGCTGACCCTGCAGTCCCATGCATATCCAACGTTTTGCTTGTGCGCCGTGAGCGAATGCACATGTTGCAGGGAGAGGCAAAGAGGAAACGCGGTCATGCCGAAACAGGCACACCCTTGGACGGCGAGTCTGGAACTCTCTTGTTTCCTCTTTTCGTCCTGTGTCCTTGTGCCGTGTTTCCCCCTCAAAATGCCTCCTCTAGACCCTCAGACCCCTCCTCCTCTTTCATCCCCCCAACCGCACAGTGTCTTCAACACAGACGATCCTCTCCTCTCACCCCAGCTTTCCTCGCTTTAGCGTCGGTGTGGTGCCGTGCCCACTCATGGCACAGCCAAGGGGTCCCACCCATCCTTACCCCCCGGCAAGACCACTCCCACTTCCTCGATGCCCTCACAATGGCCGGGTTTTTTTTTTCAAAGTCGGTGTAAAGGCCTTTGGTTCCGTGGCTTTTTCTTACGTTGCCCGCGCTAAATCCTTGCCCTTTTGGCTTCCTTCCACGCCCCCTGGTCCGCGATCCGGGTGCGGTGGCGGCGGCTTGCTTCCCGTGAGAAAAAAGATTCCCAAGGGGTCCTTGACCGACATGTATATATTGGCCCATTGTCCCGTGCCGACCTCGCTCGTCTGTTGCTTATTCATATCCTCTTCGTGACCGCTTCTCTATCATTTCGTCCTTTTTCCTTAGTCTGTCATTGTTGCTTTCCTTTACCTGCTTGGTGTAGTCTTTCCTTTCAACCCAGTTCAAACAGTTCAGACTTCATCCGAGTTCACAGAACTCGCCACCGTGTCTCAATCAACTTCCCTTCGTCCTTCGTACCCCCAGACACTCAAACGAGTGTCCAATCCTCCTCCACACTCCAAAGCAACCCCCCCCAATCGCTTCGAGATGCACGGCTACAGTTCGTCCGAGGAGTCGGACGACCCTCGTCGGCCTCGAAACCCCCCGCCGGCCGCCACCAGCACCACGGACCAGAAGAAGAGGAAGAAGAAGAAGCTGCCTCCCCAGAAGTCCATCAATCACATTTGGAAGAAGTTCTCCAAGCGCAAGTTCCACACCGCGCTCTCCATTCTTCCCTTCGATCCCGTCCAGCCCCCTGCCATCTCGAACTCGCCCAACGAGTTGCTCTCGGTGGGCTACGAAAAGGCTGCTGCGGAGTGTCGACGCAAGGTCGAGAAGATTATCAAAGAGTGCAAGCGTGTGAATGCGCGTTACCGAGACCCCGGCTTCAACATTGTAAGTCACTATTTGCCCATTCTAGAAAGTGGCTACTAACATAAACCAGGACTGGGATCTCAAGTACGAGAAAGGCCACTGTCTGAACTATCTCGGTTATGAAAAGTTCGAGCTCAACAGGACGACTCTGTTGAGCTCCAAGGCCACCGTTCCCAAGGCCGTCAAGCGCGTCCACGAGATCTTTGAGAACCCCACGTTTCTCAGGAGCGTCAACGGCGCCGATGTCGTGCAGGGCGCTCTCGGCGACTGCTGGATCATGGCCAGTTTGACTGCCATTGCCAACACCGAGGATGGCATCAAGCGCATCTGCGTTGCCTACGACACGAGTAAGTCGATATTCCCCCTAGAACAGGAAACCAATGGATGCTAACTAGACAGAAATCGGGATCTACGGCTTCGTCTTCTATCGCGACGGCGAGTGGATCTACTCCATCATTGACGACAAGCTCTACCTCAAGTCCCCCTGCTGGGACTCCCCCAGCATGCAGCGCGACCTCCTCCAGCAAATCGACCGCGAGGACGTCGAGAGCGTCTACCGCAAGACGTACCAGACGGGCTCCAAGGCCCTCTTTTTCGCCCAAAACAAGGACCAGAACGAGACGTGGCTCCCGCTGGCCGAGAAGGCCTTTGCAAAGGCCCACGGCGACTACGCGTCCCTGTCGGGCGGCTGGATCGGCGAGGGCATCGAGGACGCCACCGGCGGCGTCACCACGGAGCTCCTGACGTCCGACATTCTCGACATTGACGAGTTCTGGGACAAGGAGATGTCCCGCGTCAACAAGGAATTCCTCTTTGGCGCCTCGACCGGCCTCGAGCACGGCTATGGCTACGGCGAGCGCAACGGCATCGCCGAGGGCCACGCTTACATCGTCATGGCCGCCCACACCCTCAAGAGCGGCCAGCGTCTGGTCAAGCTCAGGAACCCCTGGGGCAAGATCCGCAAGGGCATCTGGGAGGGCCCCTGGAGCGACGGCTCCAAAGAGTGGACAGCCGAAGCCCAGGAGGAGCTCGACCACAAGTTCGGCAGCGACTCAGTCTTTTGGATCTCGTATGAGGACCTGATACGCAAGTACTCGCACTTTGACCGCACCCGGCTCTTCCGCGACCCCGACTGGCGCTGCTGCCAGCGCTGGATCGGCGTCGACGTCCCCTGGAAGGCCGAGTACCACGAAAAGTTCCACATCAAGCTGACCGAGGACTCGCCCCTCGTGCTGGTCCTCTCCCAGCTGGACAAGCGCTACTTCAAGGGCCTGCACGGGCAGTACCGCTTCCGGCTGCACTTCCGGCTGCACGACCTAGGCCGCCCGGACGCCGAGGACTACATCGTCCGGTCGCATCAGGCCTTCATGGACCGGTCCGTGTCGGTGGAGCTGCCGGACATGCCGGCGGGCACCTACGTGGTGTACCTCAAGGTTACCGGTGAGCGCAACGGGGACCTCTCGTCGGTCGAGGACGTGGTCAAGCGGGAGTGCACCGACCGCGTCGAGAACGAGAAGCTCGCACAGGTCGGATACGCCTACGACCTGGCGCACAGCAAGGCCTGGGACCACATGGACAAGGTGGCCAAGCTGCGCCAGAAGAAGGAGCAGCAAAAGGCGTCCGGGTGTCGTCGGGAGGAGCGCCGGCACCAGTGGGAGAAGCGCCGCGTGACCCGCGAGGTGAACCGCAAGCAAAAGGACAAGAACGCCGAGAAGAAGAGACGGCGTCGCGAGGTGTGGGAGGCGGCGCAGGACGCCAAGGAGAAGGCGGAGAGGGAGGCGAGGGAGCTTGCTGAGAAGGAGGCCAAGGAGCTCGCTGAAAAGCAGGCCAAAGAACTTGCTGAAAAGCAGGCCAAGGAGCTCGCCGAGAAGGAAGCTCGCGAGCTGGCTGAAAAGGAGGCCAAGAAGGCCGACGAAGAAGCCAGCCCCTCCACCGAGGACAAGTCCACCCAGGAAGATGCCAAGGCTGACGAGGACGAAATTGTCGCCTCTGACTCGAGCGGCTCGCCCCAGTTCACGCCCAAGTCTGAGGGTTCCACCGTCGACGAAACGACCGAGGAGAAGCAAGAGGTTCCCCCCGTCAGCGGCGCTCCCCCTCCTCCCGCCTCTGATCCCGAGACTCCCGCAGTTCCCGAGACTACTCCGGCCCCCGCGCCTCCCGTTCAAGAGCAAGCCACCGTCAGGCCCGTCTACGACGACGCTAATGACTCGTCCGACTCGCCCGTCTCCGACTGGGAGGAGCTCTACAGCAGCGACGACATGTGCCGCAAGCCTCGCACCACCACCCACGCTCCCCTCCCCCGAGACGACTACGACACCGAGGAAGAGAAGATGCCCGACCCGTGGAACGCCATCTGCATCGTCGGTATCCGCGTCTACTCCAAGAACGAAGGCCTCGAGCTGCGCACCGTCATGGAGGGCGGCGAGCTCCTCGAGGACGGCATGGGCGAGAAGGGAGCGGCCGACTTGGACAATGCCCAGGCCAACGCTGCGGGCACTCGCGCCGACGAGAACAAGGAGCCTGCGTCGGAGAAGAAGATGGAGGGCGAGTTGGCCTACGACCCCCTAGTCCGCAAGGACGGCGGTGTCGTTGATCCTGAGCATTCTTCCGAGAGGAATTCCATGATCAAGCGGCTGATTCACATCGACTCGACCGACACAACGCGCATGAACACGCCGGAGCCGACGCCGCTCGAGTCCAACAAGAGACTTGAGCCTCAAGTTTGATGATGCGACGTTTCGATAGAGCTGCTGAAGCTTGATGATGCGATCGTTTCGATAGAGCTGCTGATGAGGCTGAAGCAGCATGTTTGGGTTTGTCACGAGAGCGAGCTTTGATTCCTTGTTTCTGATTTCGACGCGCGGATTGTTTCGTCACTGATTCGTGTTTCTTTGATGGCTTACAAAAGATTGCATGCATGGATACCAAGATATACGGCTTAGAATGCAACAGATACTACTAGTTTACGATAAGATGACCCTGTACATAAATCTGGGTCCATGATTAGACTCACCTCAAATATACGTTAATATTCCACTACAAGATCAATTATCGATTGTTTCTTTGTCACACGTCCCATGGTCTTGTCTCATTCTCATGTCTCGCCTCTTCCGAAGTGGAGGTGGAGATGGAAGGAAGGGTGGAGGCGGAGCTCCTTCAGTCTCTTTCAAACTCCCCAAAAAGAATGACAGGGAAGCGCCTTCCAATTCAAAAAGCTGAAAATTCCGGTCATCAGGGTCCAAGGCAGGCACCACCCACGCCGCATAGTTCTGCAAGGTCCCCAAAGTCCCCTTCAGGTTGCAGACCCTCCAGGTCCCGTCCAGAGGCGTCAACACCATTCCTGGTGCGACACTCGTCACAGCGCCACCAGGCAGCGCCCACGTGCTGCTAAAAACAACGGAGCTATCCCAGTGGAGGCTACCTAGCCCGTAACCCGCATAGCGCCCTAGCGTTGAAGGACGCCTGGAACCGCGTGCTGAGGATGGAACTTAGGGAGCTCGTCATCTGCCTGGGCGATAACGGACCTACCCGGCTAAGAAGGGCGCCTTATCGGTCGCGGTTCGTCATCGCCCGCCTCGTTTTCCAGAAGGTTGCCGACCTCTTCAGTCTCTCTTCTTTCTTTTTCTGCGCTGCCTTTTTTTCAACCCGTTTTTTGCTTCTTTTCCCGAACCCTGTCCGCATCATCAACGGAGCTTCCCATTGTCGAATCACGTCTTTTCATCCTTCGTTTACCCCTTCTTCTTCGTACTGCCCTCGTGTCGTCTTCTGCGTCATGTAGCGAATCGCAAACTCCACCACCATCACAGCCACTCCGCCCATTGCACCATCGACAAACCCTCCATCTACGAAACCGCTCCTCATCTATTTCCAATCTTCGCGTGAGCGACATTTCCATCATGGCAGCTTCATCAGCAGCCTCATTGCGTCGCAGCCATGGCTCTTCCGGTGCATCCTCGAGGCACTCCCACTCCCACTCGCGCAATCTCTCCCGCACGCATAGCCATGACTCCAGTTCCTCGTCCATCTCCATTGACACCCTCGTCAACCACCTCCTCGTCGCCAAACGTTCGCTATCGTCCATGACCCTCGTTCTGCGCGCAAACGAAATCGCCAATGCCGCCCGACAATCACATGAAGACATCGCCATTCTGGCTGCGCAGGCCTGTTTTCTACAATCATCCATCCTCGACGAGGTCGCCATCTTGGTGCGGATCAGGAAGGGACTGGGAGGTACTTACGACTGGGGGAAGAAAGACTTCAAATCCCTTATCAGGACCATGGACGCGGTCGATAACGAGCTCGAGGGCACAATGGAGATGCTGCGAGGGACCGGTGTTCAGAGCGTCTTCCGTCCGAACGGCGAGGAGAAGAGAAATCTGTTGCACTTTGTGGACGAAACTAGCGTCCACGGGATGCGCGACGCGATGAAAAATAGCATCCAAGACCTTCAGGTACTGTCTCGGGCCCGCGCCACATTCCAGATCTTGGCAACCCACTGACTCTTGTGCAGTCTATCCAGCAGTCGTTTGACGGAGACTTGCTACGATTCGATAACGATATCCGAAACCTCAAGAAAATCCTCTTGGATGCGCCAGAACAGCGCGACAAGGCGGACGACGAACACCCACAGCCGACCGAACTGCTGGCGAGCTTGATTGATCACTCGACCAACATGGCGCAGCTCCTGGCATCGCTGACAACCCACTTCGACATGTGCGTCACGGCAATCCGAACGACAGACGGCGCAGTGGCTCTCGCCCGCCGAAAGGTGGCAGAGGCCACCCAGCAGGGCAACGACGGGGTCTCCATCTCAGGCGTAATTGCCGAACAGGAATCCAATGTGTCAGAACTAGCACCGAAAACGGCCAAGGACCGTGCAGAAATGCTCAAGGTCGTGGTTCAAGACGCTCAAGAGGTAGACGACGTCGTGCACGAAATCCAAGAGAGCCTGGTCGCAATGGAGCACGAATACGCTGTTCTGGAAGAAGAAAAGGAGCAAACACAAAAGGCCTACACCTCCATGCTCGAGGCATATGCCGTGCTGGGTGAGATTGGCGACCGGCTGGGAGATTATCTAGTCGCAGAGAACGACTTCAAATCGAGGTGGGAAATGGAAAAGGACACCATCTTCAACAAACTAGACGAGATGAAGCAGATGAGAGACTTTTACGAGGGCTACGGCAGTGCATATGACAGCCTGATCGTCGAGGTCGACCGACGCCGAGGAGTGGACGATCGCGTGCGAAGCATCTGGCGCAAGGCGCAAGAGAGCGTGGACAAGCTTCTCGACGGGGACAGCCGCGATCGCGAGTCGTTCCGCCAGGATGTGGGCGAATACTTGCCAACGGACCTCTGGCCCGGCATGCAGAGCTCGCCTCGCCGTTGGAAGGTTATTCAATTGCAGACGGACGGCGATGAGGCCGTTGAATGGGAAGCTGCTCATTCAGAGCCCGCGCTACGACGAAGTGTCGTTGAAGCGGCACGGTTGCGATTGGAAAGAATTGCTCCTGGAGAGCATCGGTGAAAAGAGACTGGCGCAAGCTGTACAATGGTGGTATTTTCTACTTTTTCTTTTTTTTGGCGTTGACCGGGATGGGATTGGGAATGGCGTTGGTCTGTGTCTTTTCTACGTTGGGAACCATGTCTTGCTTTATTTGGCCGTGTACAAATTTCTTTTCTTTCTTTCTAGGATATCTAAGTGAGTCGAGGTCCAAGGACGACTCCAATTCTTTCTTTTCAGCCGTCTGGTTCTCTATCTTTGTATATAGTCATAAATCACCCTGAAGATGGTTGCGCGTATCTCTCAAGCTACCAGGTATCTTGGATCGGGAGTTTGCAGCTGCTTTGATCGAAAAGGTGTCCACGATCATATAATCTCCTCTCAAGGCTATCCATATATGCTTTCAATGATGCAAATGCCCGAATACGGGCCTTTGGTCCCTGCCTTGTTTCCTGGCTGCGTACGTCTTCTGACATACTTGGGCCTCCGGCCAGTGGAAGCAGATTACCGGGGCTGAGACTGACGTATTCAATGCGTGTTAAGATATTGTCTTATCAAACTACCTTTATGCAACGAGCCAAACGCCGCCTCCAAGACGAATAACACCAAACCGCCTCCCATCTCCTCTCCCATATCGTAGTATCGAAGCCATGGTTCAAATGCCGTCACCCAGAACCCAATCCCGTACTTGACACATCATTCATTGCGATTGCCGTTTTACGCACACATCATTCACCGGTTCGGAATGACCTCCTGTACCTTGGGATACACCCTGACCATCTCGTTATACAGCTCTGGGTGATCGCGCCACATGACCTGGGGATCCCAGCCGGCGGCGACGAAGATGGTCTCGATGCCGCTGGACAGGGGCGTCGTGAAGATGTTTGCGATCTGGAAGCCGATCAGGAAGGCAAAGGCGAGGATGACGGCCGTGTACTCCCCGTCGCTGTTGTAGGACGGGGAGGTGTAGCGGAGGTAGAGATAGGCGAGGAGGGCGCAGACGTAAGCGATGAAGAGGGCGCCGAAGGAGAGGACAGGACCAATCAGACAATCCTAGAGGTGTTAGCGAGATGTAATCAAGGGGGCATGCAAACGTACATTAATAAGCGCATCGAGTCCCCGGTTCTTAATCATCTTCCATGTATCCTTGGCGGCTGGGAAATAGGCCTTGCCGTACAGCGCAATATGGCAGAAGGCATATCGGTTAAGGAACTGCACAGCCCATTCGAGCAACGCCACGACACAGCCAAGGCAGCAAAATATGACATACCCGATGATGTCGCCCTGCTGGGCCTCCTGGTTGCGCGCGACCTGGACGATTTGTCGGATGAACTGGATAATGGCGACGAGCAGGCTGCCCAAGGCGACGGAGCCGAAGCTGTAGGTGAGGGCGCGCTTCGTGGCGCCGCGGGTGGCGTCCTTGGGGAAGTTGTGCGGGCAAAAGTACCACGAGCCGTAGACACCAGAGATGATGGTGTGGATGGTGTTTTTGAGCCATTCCGAGAACCAGTACATGCAGAATGTGGCAAAGGCGACCAAGCCTATGACCTTTGCGTGGCTGCATCCACTACTGCCGCACGACGGGTTGTTCGCGGCGGGTTGGTACTTTACGTAAATAGCAACGAGCGTGACGGAGAACCAAGCTCCCAGTGCCGTGGCGGCCATGCCGCCGATGAAGCTCACCAGGTAGACGTGGCCGTAGTTCTTACTAACATCAATGGCCGTCTGGAGCATCAAGACGGAAAACGGGATGCGTGAGATCCACGTGAAAAAGCAAAAGACCATGAAGAGTCCGAATAGGAGGAAGACAATGCCGGCAGACCAGTAGTGCCTGTATAGGTAGTAAACGGCGGTTCCGATGGCAAAGCAAATGTTGAGGATGCCGGTGATCCAGATGAAGGCCTTGGTGAAGACGCGAGCGAGCCACACGTAGGCAAAGCCCAAGACAACAGCGACAACCAGGCAGAAGATGAAGAGGATGATTGTGTTCGTGTCGAGCGAGAAGGTGTCCTTGTCGTTGTAAATGCCGCTGCCGGCGAGATCGCGGTTCGCCGCGTATCCTTGGAGGGCGATACCGGAGAGGACGGTGTAACCGCAGAAGAAAAGGATGAGCTGGTAGCGACACGGTCAGTACTGGCTGTTGATGCGATTGAAATGATAATTACCAAAATTCCAGCCCACCAGTCGTTGTACTTGGGCTTTTCGATTTTGAACGTCTGATCGAACGAAGCCTTCTCGCTGCCGTATCCCCCCTCAGGCGCGTATCCATTGTTATCGGGCGCTGCTTGGTATTGCTGCTGCTGTTGAGGTGGCGGTTGCTCGTAGTTCATCTGCTGAGGCTGCTGATAGCCTCCGCCATTGTTGCCCTGATTCGGGTTATAATAGTTGTCGGCTTCGCCCATGATTGGGGATGGTGCCAGTGATTAGGGGAAGGAATCGTTGAACAATTGCGATGCCAATGCTGAAAAGGATATTTGATGATAGTTATTCGCCGACGGTGAGGGCGAGGTGAAGAATTGTTGCAAACAGCTGCCATCGATGATCAATGAGGTCATTGAGCGCCACGATCGACGGTTGCACGAGCCACGATCGGCTTATGGACTAGCTCCAATTGAGTTGTGCTCTTGCCAATCAGACCTGCTCATTTAAATGAGCTCAGCTCTAGTCTAAGCTGCTTTGGGATAGCTCAGGATCATCGATCAGAAGTGAAGATTAGACATGGCAGGGGATAGGGGGGATAAGAGTTTGGATTTATAGGAAATGCAATAAGTGCTTGATCGAGAAAGATTTCGTTTCTTCACTCGCAAGATGGTCAACTCTGCTTTGTTTCGAATGTGTGTCTTGGATGGTGTGACTTGGATCACCTACTGGAGGACCTGCCTCACCATTGGATGTGTCCTGTGACAGGGTCAAAAAAACACAACCCATTCACCACCATGATGTTACGCCTAGCTCTGTTGGATTATCAGTCTGTATCAAAATCGCATATTTACATTCAGCTCTCATCTGCAAGGCCCGAGTTGTATCATTGACGGCTAACTAGGGGGACAGGAGGCATGTATCGAATTCCAATCTCGTTGCTTACCTTCTTCGCAATCAAATACCCAGCTGTTCCAGCGGCCATGTGGATTGATGTCTGTTAATATTGCTAGCAGTTCCGCAATCGTTGTCGACATCTCAGCCAGGTCTTCATGCAAGTTATTTTTCGCTTCAGCCTTCCGCTTTCTGTAAGGATCTGGATGCAAGTAACTCGTATAGATGGAATGGAGTAACCTGGGCGGAGTTCACGGGCGTGTCATATAGACGACGGGACACTGGCCAAGAGCAATCGCTATCCAACGTACCCGTGGACAAGTCGTCCGACGGGTCAATTCAAGCCTCAACCCAGGATCCTCATAATGCGGGACACAAATACCAAGCTTTTAGAAAAAAGAAAAGGTCGCATCTCAATCCCGCCTCGAGATCCAAAGAACCGTCTCCATCGCGCAAGCTAGTGCTGCACCCATTTTCTCGCGGGAAGCAACAAAAACGTGCGAACCCGCGGGGAATAGAATTTTCGGCAATCGAGGGGAACCAGTTTACGAGCTACCATGGATTGGGATGTGCTCTTGCAAGGGCTGGAGGGAATGGAGGGAAAGCTTGGTATTTTTTACAAAACTGAATTGTTCTCACTGGGTGGGCATCTCCAAGTTTTTATATAATAATCACCTCAAGACATTAGTCAAAGGGCCCGGGGACGGATAGGGGATGGGATCCTCCCGTGGAACGATTTGATGGTGTGTGTGGAGGTTCTGGAGGGAAACTGGGAATGGGAAATTTTGGAGAAAGAACACTGCCCCGGGTTCATCAGGCACGCGAGATTCTGTCTCGTCCCAGTCTCGTGGTCGTGACCACTGGAAAGTCAGGATGGAGGAGAGAGAGTCATTCTTCTTGGTCACGACCAACAAACAGAGCCGGCGTTGATCCCGTCAGGTTCCTGTTCCGTTCCTGTACCCTCCAATTTGCTTTGACAGGCCGGCCCGGGAATACTGAAGTTATTGCAGCATTGACCCCAGGAACGAAGAGTCATGGGGGCTTCCGCGATGCAACGAGGCGCCCGCGGATACGTACGAGATGGATGGGGTCGAGAACATAATGGGAACGTCGACCCCAGGGCTTCTAGAAGGTCTGTTCTCTTGGGGATGACGGGGTGGTGAGTGTTTCGAGACGGGATACGGATGGATGAGAAAGTGAGGCCATGTTAGGACGTCGGAACTGCCACTATACGGAGTATTTCCCGTCTTGGGCTTGCTTCTTCTCCAGCATCTTCCCATGCCGGAACATGCATGGAATCCCTCGTGGAAGCCTGTTCGTCCCTCCCGTGCAGAAAATTTCTGATCTGACACTTCGCTCGCCGCCGCTGCGGGAGTGTGAGTGTGCCATCCCAGCCAGGGCCGTTCCAAAAAGAGCCTCAATCGCTCAAGCCGATTGGCGCGCTCCCACATGCCCGAAGCCAAGGAAATGCACCCGATTCCTTGGGAACGCCAGTGTCAACGGACATGCCGCGTTACCGGTCCAAAAAAAAACGCCGCAGCAGCGCCGCAAGTGCCAAGGAAAAACTTAGCTTTTCAGCGGGCCGTAGGTGGATGACTGGTGATCTAAGCTTGATGGAAAAATCTCGCGATATCTTGAACCACCCACAGAGTTGCCTCACGTCAACATTGCAGCATGGCTGTTCAGCTTCGGTCTGTCGAGCTCTCGGATGCATTGTCCGTCTCATCACGCAACAATGTAAATGGCCTTCTTACTTCGTACTTGCATTCGAAAATGCATCCTTGTTAGGATCGGCCGGCGGCTATCGTCTTCAAAGGTGGCGTACCCAGACATGGCCGCCACCCAAACTTGGAACAACACCGAACATCTTACCTGAATGCTTCGAGTAACAAAGATTTGATGATTCGAGTACGTAGAGATCAAAGAGAAATTTGCTCTCCGGATGGGCCCATGCCCGAAAAAAAAGACTGTTATAAGTGCGCGCGCCTCCAGAGACCTCATCCCATCCATGCTCCTCCCGACGTTGCTGTTACATAACGAGACGGCCCTTTCCCCAGTTCTGGCTTCCCACTTTATTCCCTGACTCCCCTTTGCCTTACTCGCCTCCCCGTTGGGTAGCCGTTTATTATACTTGACTGAAGGCCCTTTCCCGGTTGCTCATCGAAACTGTCCCGGTCTCGCCCGTCCCATCCCTTTCGTCGCGAGCCCTTTCGTGGCCGTGTTAGTCGGTCGCTACACCAAAACCTCCCCTCTCCTCGACCTCACGACTTTATCTTCCAACCTCAGTCCTTCCTTTATACAACAGACTTCTAATCCCCTACACCATGGCCGTCGAATCACCAGACGAAAAGTCCCCTCGGGGCAGCAAGGAAAAGGTCTCGGAGAAGCCCCAGGATGACATCGAGGCGGGCAGCAACACCGGCCTCGAGCGCACCATGAACTCCCGCCACCTGCAGTTCATCGCCGTCGGCGCCACCATCGGCACTGGCCTGTTCCTGGGTATCGGCTCTGCCCTCGCAAAGGCCGGCCCCGTCTCGTTGCTCGTCGCCTTCGTCTTCATGGGCAGCGTCGTCTACTCCGTCATGACCAGCCTGGGCGAGATGGCCGCCTTCATTCCCGTGGCCGGATCCTTCACCGCGTATGCCACTCGCTTTGTCGACCCGACGCTCGGTTTCTCCATGGGTTGGCTGTATTGGTTCAGTTGGTCTATCACTTTTGCTCTCGAGTTGACCGCGGCTGGTCTCATCATCCAGTACTGGAACGCCACGCTGAGCGTCGGCATCTGGATCGGCGTCTTCTGGGTCGTCTTTGTTGCCATCAACTACCTCCCCGTTCGTCTGTTTGGTGAAATTGAGATGTGGTTTTCCACCATCAAAGTCATCACCATTGTCGGTTTCATCATCTTCTCCATCTGCATCAACGCCGGTGTTGGAGACGAAGGCTATCTCGGCTTCAAGTACTGGAAGAACCCGGGCCCATGCGCCGCTTATATGGTCGACGGAGCCACGGGCAAGTTTGTCGGTTTCTGGGCCGTCCTTGTGACTGCTGGCTTCAGTTACCAGGGAACCGAGCTCGTCGGTGTCGGTGCCGGCGAGACGGCCAACCCCCGCAAGGCCATCCCCGAGGCCATTCGCTGGACCTTTTGGGGTATCTTCGGCCTCTTTGTTTCCACCATCTTCTTCGTGGGCATCAACCTCCCGTCCAATGCCGAAGGTCTTGGAAGCGACAAGACGGATGCTTCAGCTTCGCCCTTTGTCATGATCACGGTTCGCGCTGGCGTGTCCGTCCTTCCCCACATTCTCAACGCCGTGTTGCTCACTGCCGTGCTTTCGGCTGCCAACTCCAATGTCTACTCCAGCAGCCGTCTCTTGGTTGCCCTGGCCGAGGAGGGTCTCGCTCCTGCCTTCTTGAAGCGTACCAACCGAATCGGAACCCCGTACTACGCCGTCGCATGCTGCTCGCTGGTTGGCCTCTTGGGTTTCCTCAACCTATCCTCGGGAGGCACCGAGGTCTTCAACTGGCTCCTCAACATCAGCGCCACCTCGGCCTTTATCACCTGGGCTCTCATCAGCGTCTGCCATCTCCGCTTCCGAAAGATCCTCGCCGCCCAACACATCCAACACGGAGAACTGCCTTACCTCGCTCCCTGGTTCCCCTACCTGGCCTGGTACGGTCTCTTCTTCAATACCCTCATCACTCTGACGAGCGGTTTCACCGCCTTTATCGAGTGGAACACAGGTGACTTCTTCTCGGCCTACATCAGCCTCATCCTGTTTTTCCTCCTATACGTGGGCCACAAGCTCATCTGCCGGACCAAGATTGTTCCCGTGGATCAGGTGGACCTTTCAAGGGGACGGGCGCACGAATTCTAGTAGGCAGATGTGATCGAAAGATGATTCCTATTTGTTGTTCATGGAGTATATATGACTCGTAATAATGATACCCGTTGTCGAATGCACTTGAGCTGCCCAAGTTGGAAGATGAGCTGTCAGGGCAGCTGTCGTGAACCCTAGATGTGATAGGTTAGCTGTGAGTTCGACATGATCTTGTTCTCTACCTATCCAACAGGCAACTCGTATTGAGGTTCGAAAACTGTTACTCACCGACTTCGATATTACAGCCAGTTAGCTGGTGGTCTCGCCCTACACGGCAGCATGACTTCCCACGTCAACTCCAACATGCAGGAAGCCTGCAAGGCGATGAGTGCGGCAACCATTACGGGGAGTGCACGCGACCGAGCGACAGTACTTCGGGACCTCGGGGAGTTGGTACCTATGGTGTCCACGGCCAAGACGAACCAGAGCAAATCATGTCTAGAATGCCTCAGCACTCGCCTCTCATTGGCAGACGACGTCACATCTGGAGAGCGTAGCGTCGTTGCCCTAGATGTCCGCAGTGTCTTTACCTGAGGAAAACCTGCGACTTCCGAAGGGAAAGTAGCTTCGGCATCTCGCTGCTGCACGCTGCGACAGGAATGTCTCTCAATGGCTCGATATCGTCGAGCACGCAATCGTCATCCCGCGCGTCACCCACACAAATGCTGAGCGCCGTGACAACACATTGCTCGATTCGGGCTAGAAAACGAGCGGGCGAAAGAGCGGCGTCGGGGGAGCGAATCAAGGCGAAGACACGCGGTCACAGGAGCTTTGGAAACAGGGCAGATGACGTTTTCGTGAGTCATTATGGGGGGTGAAGCTGAAAGATTGTGATGATTTCTTGGTTGGTAAATGTGAAGTTTGGACTGCGGTTACCCTGTACATTTTGTGACCCAATGGAAGAAGAATCGCTTGACCGAGCTGGCCCCTCTTATTGTGGGGCGATAAAATGCGATAACAGCTACTTATCGAATCCCGACATCGGTTGGTTCCGACTGTGCAGGACGCATGGCGCGAAATCCAAAGTGGGACTAGCGGATGAGAGAAGAAGCACTTTTGCACGTGAAAGTGGCCTAGGCGTTTGGTTGGGGAACGCCTGTAATTTTCCGGCGCTGTTATTGGAGATGGACGTTTTATTTACAACTTTGTTTTCTGTGTGTAACGCACAAATTCTTCGTCGTTTGGAGCAGATTCACTTCAGTCACCGACAATTGAAACTGCCTCCTTTTCAACCATCAATACCCCCCTCTCCAAACGCTGTCTCCGCGTCTCGAGTCGTCACCAGGATCATGTGTTGGCCCCCGGATTCCAAGCCGACACCAAGCCCAATTTGTCCTCCGATCTGGCGGTATGGTTCTGGTGGCTAAGTGGCGGACACTGGCGGTCGAGAGTCGACCCAATCATCATCTCCCAATTCATTGCTCGTGGGGGCTGCAGCTCAACATGTTCTGAAGGATGCACAAGAAGAGTGGCAACGTCTGGGGAGAAGGAGGAGAGAGGGCGACTCGAGAGAGAAGAAGTGGGATCCAAATGGAGCTCCCTTATTCTGCCCTGTCCCCCTTTCTCGTTCTTCAACTCTGCCCCTTTCCTATCGAGCCATTGAGCTCTCGGGAAGTCCTTCTGTCACCATCCGAAACCGTGCCGAGCCCTTGAGACAGACGACCCAACTCCCTTGCCCGCTGCTCACCTCGTATTCGCTGCCTCCACGATACCCTCACCTCTCACTCCTCCCTTACGATACTTGGATACCTCACTTCCCACACTTCCACCCTTCACATCCTTGTTCACCACCCCCGACTTCCTCCGCCTACCCGCATCACCTTGTTGGGGACCCATTTGCCGTCATCCCTAGACCGACGCCGTGCAGAGGACTGCTCGCGTGACCCACCTCGGGCTTCTCATACAGTACATAACTCTCGGCTTCCCGCCGGTTCTGCTCTGAAGGACAGATAATCTCAATCCTAAACATGACCGTCCTCGACACCGAAAAGGACTTGGTGGCTCTGTTCGAGCAACAGGCCGCTGCCACTCCCGACGCCGTCGCTCTTGAGGACGAAAAGAGAAGCCTCACCTACGCCGAGCTTGATAGCGAGACGTGGGCTCTCGCCGACCGCCTTCGTGACCATGGTGTTGGTCGTGATGACTTGGTCGGTGTGCTCATGGGCCGGAGCGCGGATTATGTGATTGCTTCACTTGCCGCTCTTCGAGCCGGAGGTGCATTCCTCGTTCTTGAGCTTGCGTATCCCCCGGGTCTGTTGCGGGATGTCATCGACGATGCGAAGCCCACTGTCGTCATCACCCAGACTGCCCACGCTGCCCAGATCAAGTCTGACGTTCCCGTCATTGTCATTGATCACCCGGAGCAGGCTGTCAAGAGAGCATCCTCACCAGAACTGGACTCGAGACGTCCATTGCCATCCGAAGACGACATTGAGAGGCTTGCCTTTGTGTCCTACTCGTCTGGCACCACTGGCCAGCCCAAGGGCATCATGAACCCTCACTGCGCTGCGGTTCGCTCATACGACCTGAGATTTGGCGTGAGCGATCTCCAACCAGGCGACCGAGTGGCCTGCAACGTCTTCTTTGTCTGGGAGATTCTGCGTCCGCTGCTGCGCGGTGCCACCGTTGTCGCCGTGCCAGACCGCGTCAGCTACGATCCCACAGCCCTCGTTGAGCTGCTCGCTACGAAGCGTATCACCGACACTCTCATGACTCCTACTCTGCTCGCCACCGTGCTTTCTCGACACCCCAAGCTCGCAGACCGACTGCCAGAGTTGCGTTCGCTCTGGCTCAACGGCGAGGTGGTGACGACCGATCTTGTCCGCCGCGCTGTTGATGCGCTCCCCAATACTCATCTTCTCAACGTCTATAGCGCCAGCGAGACTCATGAAGTCGCTGCTGGAGACATCAAGACCTTCATCAACTATGAGGATAGTGTCTGCCCAGTTGGACCTCCCACAGACCCCGAGCACACCTACATTCTCGATGAAGCCGGAAACCGAGTCGGCCCTGGTGTCAGTGGCGAACTGTACGTCGGTGGTCATCTGCTGGCGAGAGGATATCTCAACCTCCCAGAGACGACCGCCAAGGCCTTCCAGATGGACCCCTTCGACCGGAGACTGGGCGCAAAGATGTACAGAACCGGTGACCTTGCTCGCCTGCTGCCTTCTGGACTCTTGGAGATTACCGGCCGAGTGGGTGGAATGATCAAGACGCGTGGCTACACCGTTCAGCCCGGTGCCGTTGAGACAGCCATTGTCAAGCATTTGGCTGTTCGCGATTGCGCCGTCGTTGCCCACGGCGAAGGACTACAGAGACAACTCGTTGCCTACATTGTTCGAGAGAAGGGCGAGCACAGAGACCGAACCATTCCTATTGTCGATGAGTACGGCTTGAGTCCTGTGAATCGACGTGCTCTCAATGATCACTTGGCTCATTACATGATCCCCACCATCTGGGTTGAGCTGGATGGGCTTCCCACGCATGGCGTGTCTGGAAAGACGGACCTCAAGTCGCTGCCAGCACCGCCATCTCCCAAGTCCCCTCCGGCCGGTGCCGCCAAGAAGGAACAGAACATCAAGATCAAGATGAAGACCATCATTATGCTGTGGGCGGCTTCTCTGAACATGCCGGCGGACGCCATCACTCCCACGCACACCTTTTTCGATCTCGGAGGGCACAGTCTGGCTCTGGCAGACCTTGCCAGCCGACTTTCCAAGACGTTTGGCTTCCCTGTTCCCCTAGCCCCTCTGGCTGGCAACCCTACGCTGGAAGGACATCTCGAGGCGGTGAAAGCTGCACGAGATGGTCACACGGCAGCCGTGCAAGCCGATTTGCCGGCTGTTCTCCGCGCCGATTGCGCTCTCCCGGAAGATATCCAATCCAACGGCACGCCCATGGTCCTACTCAGGAATGCCGAGACGGTCTTGTTGACGGGTGTCACCGGGTATCTGGGCGCTTTCCTCCTCAAGTCTCTCGTGGAAAATACCACTGCCCACATCATTTGCCTCGTCCGCTTCCCCGAGCCTGTTGAGAACTGCGCCCCCGCTGGAATGGCCCGAATCCGAAAGAACTTGATTGATCTGGGCCTGTGGGATGACTCCATCCTGGAGCGCATGGAGATCTTGCCTGGCAATCTGGCTAGGAAGCGGCTCGGTCTTTCTCCCGAGTCCTTTGACGAGCTGGCAGCCCGTGTGCAGGTCATTGTGCACGCAGCCGCCACGGTCAACTTGGTGTACCCATATGCTGCTCTTCGCAACGCCAACGTCGGTGGCACGAGGGAAATCTTGCGCCTGGCCGGTCGGGCTGGTGCTACCGTCCATCACGTATCTACCAACGGCGTGCTCCCGCCTTCGACCGAGGGCTGGTCTGAGGATGTCACCATTGACATTGACGACGTTCCCACCAAGCTGCAAGACGGCTACGGCCAGACCAAATGGGTCGCTGAGAAGCTCGTCTATGAGGCCGGGCGTCGTGGCATTCCCGTTCGCGTGTACCGGCCCGGAACCATTACTGGCCACAGTGTCTCAGGTGCGACCAACACGTACGATCTGATGAACGCCTTGTTGGTCGAGTCTCTGCATCTCGGGTACGCGCCGGATGTCGACAACTGGTTCTTCGAGATGACTCCCGTGGACTTTGTCAGCGACGCCATTGTGAAACTCGCCAACCACTACGACAACGGGGAAACGCAGACCCTCTATCACCTCGGTGACCCTAACCCTGTGTCATCCAAGGATCTGTTTGCCTCTCTCAACGATCTCGGGTACCCTACCAAGCCGCTCCCCTGGGATGATTGGGTAGCGCTCTTCCACGAGAAGCGCAGCTACCGAAAGGGAGGCGACGACCCCTTCACCGTCGACATTCTCCGCGGCGGCATGCCCACCGTCGAGGCTCTCCAGTCCGTCATCGTCCTCAAGGACGGTAAGACGCAGCCTACGCTCGACAAGTACGGCGTCCAGCGCCGCAAGATGGACGGCGGCCTCCTCGAGATTTACACGCGCCACTTTTACGCCCGGGGATGGCTGCCGCGGCCGCCCAAGCGGAGCGAGGTCAACGGCGTTCCTAAGGACCGCAAGGGCAGGCTCGCTGGGAAGGTTGCCGTTGTCACGGGTGCTTCGTCGGGTATCGGTGCCGCCGTGGCAATCGCCTTGGCGAAAGAAGGCGCCCACGTTGCGCTCGCGGCTCGCCGGGTCGACGTCCTCAACAAGATGTGGGATAAGGTCTCCGTCTACGGAGGCAAGGTCATCAGCCACAAGACCGACGTCACTGTCAGGTCTGACGTCGAGTCACTTATGAGTGCTGCCACCAAGGAACTCGGCCCCATTGACATCCTCGTCAGCTGCGCCGGCGTCATGTACTTCACCATGATGGCCAACAACCACGCCGACGACTGGGAGCAGACCGTCGACGTCAACTGCAAGGGCCTGCTGCACTGTCTCTCCTTCACCGTCCCGGAAATGCTCTCCCGCGGATCGGGCCACATCGTCGCCATCTCCTCCGACGCGGGACGCAAGGTATTCCCCGGGCTGGGTGTCTACTCGGCGAGCAAGATGTTCGTCGAGGGCACGCTACAGGCGCTACGCGTCGAGACGGCCGGCAAGGGCCTACGCGTCACATCAGTCCAGCCGGGCAACGTCGAGACGGACCTGCTCAGCATGTCAAGGGACGATGAGGCCCTGGCCAAGTACGGCGAGCCGTCGGGCGCGAAGGTGCTGGATCCGGAGGATGTGGCAAATTCGATTGTGTATGCGCTGGTTCAGCCCGAGCACGTCGCTGTGAATGAGGTGTTGATTGAGCCTCGCGACGAGCCTATTTAGGGGGGGGTTGTTTCCATTTTAGATTGCCTCACCCTTGCGGGTTTTTTTTTATTTTCTTGTATTGTACCCTTGGCATATATCTTTCTTGGTTTTCGGGATACAATCAGATCACGATGATGAAGCGACTCAACGGCGTTGGAAGAAACGAAATGATTGCGGAGAGGGGCCTGTTTCAACACTCCAGGCGCGGATGACGGTTGTCTATTTGACGGGAACGTGTTTATGAAATGGAGCATGTTTATTGCTGTGTGTGAATGGATGAATGGATGAAGGTGTTTGGATGTTTGGTTTCTTAGTGTGCTGCTTCGTGAGGGGGTTTCATGTGGGAGAGGATGTGCACTGAGCTGAAACAGGCCTTAGGTGGCATGAGTGCAACTAGAAAACTGAAGACTAGAGGATGAACGTTTTGAAGTCAAGTGTCCTTGTGGACGTGGCCACGAAAATGTGAGACGGAGCTTTACGAATATGCTTCTAAGCTTAACGCAAGCCTCAACGCCTTTCACCCATCATCACCGCCATCATCGGAGATCACTCACTCGCTCACTCACAAGCAACTCCTCTAAACGAGCAGCCAGGGTCAACTTCCCCCCGCTGACAAGGGCCGTGGCGGCTAGGGGCCGTGCAAGCGAACATCACCCCATTCTTGCTGCGACCCGAGTCGAGCGTACTCGATGTGTTTGCGGCGGACTGGTGGAGGATTGGAATGACATGTCGTAGGATTCGGAAACTTGCACGCGTTGATTGTTCTGGGAAGAAGAATTGGCTTTAATTATGCTGGTGGTAAGAAGCAATGGCTAGACACATGAAGAATCACAACGGCAGCACTTTCAATTGAAGCCTTACCGGCATTGATGTCGCTTCTCCAAGCGAGTCAACTAACAACCACCACTTCTCGCCTTTTTCTCCGTCCCAAACAAAAAACCTCTCTCGTCCCTCCCTGCGCAATCTCTCCGCCACCTCTGCTAGTCGCATCTTGAGGCTCAAACAAGGCGCGGCGATAATCCACCAATCGCTTGGCCTCCCCTTGCGCTGGCCCCAAACACGGAGGCGGGCGGGGGTTAGGGAGAGACCCGCTGCATCGGGGAGATGTGCTACGGTATAGTTGTGGATGGATATAGGTGCTGGGAAGTTCCAGAATCCGGTGAGGCATCGGGTCTTGGCTGCGGTTTTGGGGACCCGTTTCCATGTAGACGAGACGAGAAAGGACATGGGCAGAGGACCAAAACTTGCCAAGGGGAACGTGTTGCGGTGGACGAGCCATGTTTTGGCGTTGCGAATCTTGATTGCGTGGTGCCGAGATGGTGATTTCTCGCTTGGAGGAGATGATGTCGGTGTGGCCTTATAGGAATGGCATCAATGATGAAAGTGAAGTCTCAGTAATAGACTGCCATTTCATGTCAATTGCGAAGGCAACCCGCATCAATTGACACGGTCCATATAGCTTCAGGTCCCCGATGCACGGGATATCCCACTCCGTTGCAATTGGCGGACATTCTCCCACATTTCATCAACCATCCTTTTCTTCCGCTGGTCGACTCGGCCCCATCCCTCGGCCGGCGCTTGTTCTTGTCATTCCTCCTCCTTCCGCGGAACGGAGATGGGCCAGGGGGGTCCTGCTGGACAAATAGAGAATCGAGGAAATCTGGGATTCGCCTCGGATCCCTTGCTCGCCTGTCTGGGTCCACCGTTAACTCGTCGAGTATCAGATAGGTCCGGCGTAGACAAGCCAGAGAGAAACGGGATGATCAAGCAGTAGGAATAGGATTCATGTCAAGTGCTAGACCAGATCCAGGAACTCTGGGCCGGTTGCGCTCTGTCAGTCTCTTGTATATCAAGTCGACGACCCCGAGTCTTCCTCCTGTTCCTTTTTTACCAGCTCTCTTTTTTTCTTCACGGACCTCGAAGGACCAGATTCTGCCATTCTTTTCTCTGTACACTCTTTGTACATTTCCACTTTCCTTGCCTTTCTTTCCAAGCCTTGACGGCTCCTCATTTTTCACACAAGTCCAAGACGGCTTCTCTTCGTGCTCTCTGAGCCTTTATTCTCTCCCTTTGATATCTGGTCCTAGAGACTCCCTGGTGTATATCCAATTATTTATTGCCTTGCCACAGCTGCCTTGTAAAACAAGAGACTCTCACACATCACAAAACAATAACAACCAACCACCACCATGAACAAGATCGCCTCCCTCGCCTCCCTACTCCCCCTCGTGGCCGCCCACGGCTACATCACCTCCCCCACGGCCCGCCAGCCCGGCACGGCCTACGAGGCAGCCTGCGGCCAGCAGCCCTACTACCAGCAAACCTCGGACATCAACGGCAACGTCCAGGGCATCCTGCAGGTGGTCGGCGACGACTTTGACGCGTCGGCCTGCAACCTCTGGCTGTGCAAGGGCTTCCTCCTCGCCGACTCGGACGATTCGGACGTGCAGTCGTACACGGCCGGCGAGTCGGTCGACTTCAAGATCAACATTGCCGCGCCGCACACGGGCTACGCTAACGTGTCGGTCGTCAAGACGAGCAGCAACTCGATCATCGGCGAGCCGCTCATCGAGTTTGATAGCTATGCTTCGAATGCGGGCGTCGCGGCCAACAACACGGCGTTCAGCGTCACGATCCCTGATGATCTGGGTAGCGAGTGCTCGACGGCTGGGGATTGCGTTCTGCAGTGGTTCTGGAACGCCCCTGACATTGATCAGACGTATGAGGGCTGCGTTGACTTTACCGTTGGCGGTAGCTCTGGTTCTTCTGGTTCTTCCACCACGGCTGCGGTAGCTACTTCTGCTGCTGCTGCCACCTCGGTCGCTGCCACTTCCGCCGCGGCTGCCACTTCTGCCACTTCGTCGGTTGCCGCCGTGGCCGAAACGTCCATCGCTGCTACCACTCCCCTTGCGGCCGTCACGCAGACTGACGTCACGAGCACTCCCGCTGTCGATACCGCTTCGACTCCTGCGTCTACTCCCACCGAAGCCGCGGGTGACGACGACGACGACGACTGCGATGATGACTCGGGTGACGACGACACCACCGACGATGGTTCCGACGATGAAGACTGCGACGACGAAGGTGATGACGATACCACCACTGACGACGACGAAGATGACTGCGACGACGACGAGGAAGAGACCTCTGCCGTCGCCAGTGCCGCGGCCGTGACTCAAGCCGCCGTCACCGTCACCACCAGCGTCGCCGAATACACCGTCAAGGCCACCTCTTCTTCTACTTCTGCTGCCGCTGTCGCCGCCTCGTCCAGCGCCGGATCCCTCTCCGGCTCGTCCAACTACGGCCAGAGCAGCGGCAGCGGCAGCAAGGGCTCCAAGGCGTCGTCGGCCGTGACGTCGTATGTGACTGTGACTGCGGCGCCGAAGACGCAGTAAGTGACTGTTACTGCTGCTGCTGCTGCTGCTTGCACTTAGGTGAATGGAAGTGGTTGTATGGAAGGGTGAGATTGGGTGGTTGTTGAGTCGGGGTTGATGGAAACTTGTTTTGTAGATATTTCTTCTGGGTAGCCTCCTGTGGGGGTAATTTCAATTGTGACATACTTGAAGAAGCCGAGTTTGCCAGCTGCGAGTGAAAAGTGATGATGACATTGGGCTTGTCTCAACGAGTGTTGAGCCAGTGACCTACACCATTGACACTGACCGTCTCAGCCAACGCCAGGTACACTACCTTGTGAGACGTTGAACATCAGGCTGTATGTCTACAAGATCTCATCTTCGGAATTAGAAAGATGCCTGAAAACCTTGATGGAATATTCGAGACAGTTCTTTCCATCGATGCTTCTAGAAATGGTGCCAAGACGCACCCTCGTTATGCGTTATGCTGGGGCGTTATGCCCAACGCCAAAGTCAGCAGCGATGTCAGCGTTACCTATAGTCTTGATGACTACTTAAATCCATACTACAGACCTGCTATTTGCTAGTCAATCAAACACTTCAATTCACCTGCATTTGCATCATGACATCAATTCCCTTTGCCAAACCTCCGCACCCCGTCGCCGCGTCGGCGAACCTCAGGCCTTTTACCATTAATGTCCCCGATCAACAGATTGACGTCCTCAAGACGCTTCTCAGACTGTCTCCTATTGCGGCCCCGAATTGGGCCAACTCGCACAAGGATGGCTCTCTCGGCATCCCACGAGATCTCCTCGTCGAAATGGTAGAGCATTGGGAGAAGAGCTACGACTGGTAAGAACAAGCACCCCCTTTCCCGACACTTTAACTAAATACGTGTAGGAGAAAGTGGGAATCGACTCTCAACTCTTTCCCCCAGTACAAAATGGCCGTCACGGACGACGACTCGACGCCCTACGACATGCACTTCTTCGCCATGTTCTCAACCAACCCATCAGCCATCCCCATCTTGCTGCTCCACGGCTGGCCCGGCTCCGTCATCGAGTTCCTACCACTGCTCCTCAAGCTGAGGTCTCAGTATGCCGTCACGGGCCCAGACTCACTGCCTTACCACATCATCGCACCACACTACGTCGGGTACGGCTTCTCCGATCCGCCGCCTATCCACGGCGATGCCTTCACCCACGTGCACAACGCCCGCCTCGTGTCCAAGATGATGCACGCCCTCGGCTTCGGCGAGTCGGGCTACGTCGTCCAAGGAGGCGACCTGGGCTCCATCACGGCCCCCGTCGTCGCTAACCTCGACCCGGCCTGCAAACTCGTCCACGTGAACCAGCTGTCCATTGCGCCTCCTCCGAGCGTCGACGTAGAAGCGGACATGAAAGCGGGCGCGTACACGCCCGACGAGACGGCCTCGCTGATTCGAACGCTCGAGTTTGCCAAGACGGGCACCGCCTTCATCAAGCTCGACGGCTGGCGACCCTCCACGGCCGGCTTCGTCGTGGGCAGCGGCCCCGTGGGACTGCTGGCGTGGATCGGCGAGAAGATGACCTCGTGGTCCGACGTGACGCCGGAGATGGACTTGATCTTGACGAATGTGTCGCTGTACTGGTTCTCCGGGTGCTACGCCACCTCCATCTACTGCCATGGAGAGATTGTCGACGATCCTGCGCCGTTTATGCGGGCGTGGGAGGACGTCCGCGTGCCGGTGGGATACTCGTGGTTCAAGAGGGAGATTTCGAGTCCGCCCAAGAAGTGGATCGACCTTGCGGGCAAGGTGAAGTGGTACCGAACGCATGATCAGGTGAGTTTCACTTTTTCCTTTGGTTGAAGGTTGTGCTGATGTAGTGCTGTTTCTAGGGTGGCCACTTTGCTGCTCTTGAGCAGCCAGATGAGCTGTGGAAGGATGTCGAGGACTTTGTGGCAGAATTTTGGGTGCAAAAAAAATAAATCGCCAAGGGTGAATTGATACAGATGTGCCTCAGTATTGAGGTGCCGTTCAGTTAGTACCTGGCATTCCTAGGTACGGCGGCCGGTTAGCGATACCGATAGTGAAGCCAGTTGTGCCGCCATGTTTTGTCACCACGATGGCCGGCTCATCTAACGATAAGGCCTCGTGGCGAGGCTTCTTCATCTCCGCGACAGATATGGTCCCGTTGAGGCCGATGGTGCTCATCACCGGATCCGAGAGCTGCCACGGCTACTCAGTCCCATACTCCTGAGTCGCAACGGTGTTGGGCCTAGACATGGCATATAGAGGGACGGACAGCGCAGACGTATGTTTGCCCGCGTGCAGGTCGATAAGGGCCCGGTTCATGTTGTTTCCTGCTGTCCGACAGCAATAAACTATTCTACGTCCTCAGAAATCCGTTCGACTAAGCCGATGTTGATATCGAGACCTTTGATGATCCCACTTCTCCCTCAAGGTCACCCGCGACTGCTCAACAAAAGCCACCTTTAAAATTTTCACATCCAGTGCACAAATCAGCATAGGCACGAAGAATGGGAAGACAAGTTCATCTTGATCCGCCCACTTATATATCTATATATTTATTAATCGTCCTTACGACCACTGGCTGAACATAAAGGAGGAAGCAGTAATAAAAAACGTACTACTGCTACGGTACCTTAGTATACTACCTTGGTTCAACCTACTACCTTGGTACCACCTACGGCCATAATACTACCGGCTGCTAATAGACCTTCGTTTACAAGTAGGGGACGTTCCTAGCCCCCATGAGGATACTTCTCGTCTTTCCTCACTCCCTAAGGATGTCGTCTCCCTGAGGGTTCCGCCAGTGACAGTATTCATTCGCCGTCTTCAACGCTTCGCCACTCTAATGTAGTATTGTCCACTTGTTCCCCAGGACCCCATGAGGATACCCCTTACTCCAGTCCTTGTTTCAAGCATAATAGTCTCCTTTGCGATTCCCTAACGGAGCTAGGCTCCCTCTATAACATTCTTCTGTAGAGTCTTCCAGTGAAACCTAGCTTTCCAAGTTTCCATTGGCTCTCAATATCTCGTCCCAACCTTATCTGGTTTGAGACTACCTCTGTATTCTACAGCTGATAGGCCTTAATAGCCTCCTACAGTTTCTTTAGCACAGTCAGTAACCTTACTGATTACATATCCCCAATCGCTTCCGTATAGCGTATGGTCTCTTCTTCCAGTACCTTCTTAATATCCTCTATATATTGAGGGCTCATATTATTTCGCTCTATAATCCCCCTTAAACCGAGCCTTGGATGCCATCCCGTTTGTTCTAGCAATAAAGCCGGGATCGTCAGATAAGTACTCTGAATATCTGACTCTGTTTCCTTAGTGGCTTCTATCATTCTCATTGTTCCGATCTTTCCGAAAAGGGGAAAGGTATGCAACAGCTAAAGCAAGAAGGAGTAAACTACCATTATCCTTCCTACGCTTCGAGTGCCTACCTTCGCAGTCTAACAGCTGCCCAGAAGTCAACCACTTTCTCATACAGATGCCAGCGATGACGAACCTCGACTCGTTGAAGTCATAACCACCATCGCCAGGCCAGGTCACCGAGGACGAGAAGAGTGATGATGAGGCTGAACCAGACCTCATTGCCTCTCTCGCATTAGGTGCCGTCTCTGGGTGCGATAGAGAAGATGGAGAGGAGGAAGACGGTGAGGAAGAAGACCCTGATGATGATGAAGAAGATGCCAACGAAGGGCAGTAAGAGGAGGAGAAACAATCTGGAGCAGCTTTAGGTCCAAAGCATGGGCATGCACGTTTGTAGTATCTACCCTTTATTACCGCCTGGCCAATCTCGTAAAAAGGTTTTGGGCGTTATTTCATCAGATTCATCACTTGTTTTTGGTCAGTTTTGAGGTCAAACCCACCACTTTCATCATTCCTGCAATCAAGCCCATCAAATTCCATCAACCCCAGCCCGAACCCCATCACTTCATCAGTTCGGCCATCAAATCCATCATTCCCTAGTACAGTTTCATCGAGATCGGCACTGAGGCTGTCGATTTCATCAGCTCCTGACACCCTGGAGCAACTGTCTGCTGAGTTGTATGATTTATTATTACCTTTTGGAATAGTTGCTCTTGTATTTAGACAATGCGCCTGTTGGGATTTTATCCAAGACTTCGAGGGATGCCCCCTTGCTTAAAGATTCATCATGTCTGCTCTCCAGCATCGTGACAGTTTCTCAATCACCCCCGTTGCCCTCATACCTCGTTCTCACCTTTCCTCCAGTAATTTGCATCTAGTACTACAACATATGCAGTGTCTTGGCGGTGAGTGTCAATTTGTGGAAATGGCTTCTTGACTGAATTTGATCAACGGCTGGTACCATTTCTCTCCTTATGACTTGGCAAAAAGCCGAGCCTCGGGTCCGAGAGAATTGAGCAAGGTCAACAAGCTCATGGCTGCAGCCACAGCTCTCGTCTCGATTATCGACGGAGAAGAAGGAGATATATTGAGAGCGGATGGAGTGTGATGTGAAGCTGGCTCGACAAGACCTGGTCCGTCGAGACCCTCTGTCCACAACCCTCCCTACCCCCCTACTCTCGTGGGAGATGCCCGAATGAGTTTACTCATTAGTGGGTAAAGAGATCAAGATGTCTATTTCGACCTAGAAACATCTCTTTAATCCCAAATTTCTCAATTGGCAAGACTGCGTTGCATCGCCGTGTGGGTGGACTCTGCGCTCCTCTCATTGCCCATGCATCGGTCGACAAGTCACACAATAGCAACCATTCAGGCTACATCTGCCATGTCTTGGAAAATGAGTTGATCCCCTTAGCACACACATGGGGAGGTTGGGAACGACGTTGTACGGCTCGGGCTCGATGTCTTGGATCCCAGCCGGGACATCAAGAACTTTTCGAGCCGCATCGTCGTTTGAAGGGTGGGCTGAGTCAATAGGAGGTCGCAAGTCTTTATGAGACATCTCTTTCGCCTTCCTGCCTGGCGATAAAGCCCTTTGGTGAGGCTGATGGGGATATCTGGGGGAGAGTAACGATTATGATGGGGACTGGACTGTCCTTGGGAGTTTTCCGACGAGGATTAAAGAAGAAAGAAGTTTGACAATTTGCCGGATTTGACGAAAAGCGTGCTTTGATGGATAAATGCTATCTTCTGTTGTCCTAAACTCAAGGTTGACGTTTCTCGCAGCTTCTTCATGGCTCTAGGGTGTGTACAGCAAAAAGGACCAGGCGACGTACGGACACCGAAGTTTGGTGATGAGCGCTGTTCAAAACTCTTGAAATAACAGCTGCAAGTGGTGCTCAAGGATTAAATGATGCTTTTTCAAGCATAAAATAGAGTTGCCCATGCCTCTATCCATTATAATGGATAGAAAATACGTGAGGAAGCGCCGTAGCTGAAGAGCCCGCGTTTTGATGGCGGGAGAGTCAATGGTCGTTACGTAAATGACTAGAAAGCACGGCGTTTCATTATCAACAGTCCTTTCAATAAAAGTTCGGACGATATGCATGAAACAAAAACATTTCACTACGGGCGAGACGGTAGCCTCCACAATCCGCCCGGCGATCGAAGGCCTCGCTTGAGAAGACTCCCTTTTTGCCAAGCCCGTCGTGAGACCGATGAACGATCAGCAGGGCGAAGCCTATGCACGAACAGACATGGCCCAGAGGCGTGAGCACCAGCTGAAACGAGACGACGGGTTCGTCAGCCCAAAGGACGCAAAGACGGACGAGGACGCGATGTAACGGAGTCAAGTAAGCCCCCCCTCCCCAGACGCAGGAGATTGATGGATGGAAATTGGATGTGCATCGCAAGTGGGAATGCGCGCGAAGGAAAGGGAATAATGGAGTGTCATGGCGGACCGAATCGAACCGGCGCGTCCTTTCATTAATCCTTGCGGCTTATTGCATGACGATGGGAGCAAACTTGAGGGTTAAGCTTACGGGAAAGAAGGAAAAGAGACGGTCTACATCCGCCCTGGCCGTCGGTATATGCACGTCGTGGAGTGTTGAATACGTGTATAGCTGACGAACAAAGAGACGTTGCCATGTTTTTCTCCACGAGTTAATCTCCCGCGTCACCTCTCAAGGTCTCACTCCAGCATGGGTGTCTTTTGGAAGTTGTGCTGGGTTTCTTTTTTGGCCTAGGTTGGGCTAAATGAATGGGCGTGTTTGGTGGTCGTTGGCCCGGTTGGATGTCGCTGCCCCGAGACCCGGCACGCCGGTGGCCGGGACTGCGGGAGTCGCGGGAGGAATTGGTACTCCGGGGGCCGCGGGGGGGATGCGACGCTGTGGCTGGAGTTGCTTCAGGGGAAGAGGGTCGCTGGAGGATGGGCACAAGCACAGAGAACACGCAGAGAAGACACACAGAAGCTACAAACGACCAAAGTACCCTCGGGTCCCCAGTTTTCCCTCCCCTGACCCTTACCAGGTTGTTGGTTGTGGGATCTCCCCCCTGCGTCTTGGGCGGCTACAGGAGGCCGGTTACCGTCGAATCGGTACCTCTTTGACGGCCATCGTCTGAAATCCCGATGGGGCCGTGTGAGAGGTTCGTCGGATGTCGGTGGATGGCGGTAAAACGGCGAAGAAGGGGGATGGGCGCTTGTGAAACTCGCCTACGTGTGTCAGGAAAGGGGAGGGGGAGTTTGAGGATTTGGGTTTGCGTTTTGGTGAGGGTTGATCGTATGAGGATGGGATGTACGGATATATGACATTGTTTAGTGGATAAATCAGGTTGGATAAATCGTTGTTCATGGTGGTGATGAAAATAATGTGAAGCGGATGTCGGACAATATCCTCCCTCGTCCTACGAAACGGTACTTTGATGCAGTCAGCCTGGCCACGACCGGGATCAAATGATTAAAAAAGAATTCCTTCAAGCAACAAGCCACGTAATTCTCCTTGTTCTCCTTCTTGTTCCTTTTTTTCCTGCCAATCTTTTTGTTCCAATTCTCTTCCCGGCCCTGCCCGTTCCCCACGTCGAGGCAATCATGTACATGTACGTGTGATCGAGTCCGTCATAGTGAGATGGGCGTCGTGTCAGAACGCGCGTATTCAGGTGGGACGGAACTTGGTGCCCCTGCTACCGAATTTTGTCTCGGAGGACTGACTGTTGACTGGCTCACTATTCATTGAGGAGTGGCTTCCATCGGGGCCTCGGGGAATTTTCTGGGCTTGTTTTCATGGCGGGAAGAAGAGGGGGGTCTCGAAGATGGGGTCGGCAGCTTGGTGTACACCGAGAAGATGCGTGTGTGTCTCCAAGCAGGGCCGCCTCCAAGGAAGGCATCTCCAAACATGGGCACGAGGCCATCTTCATATCTGCGAGACGGGACCGAACCTCGATGCTTTGAGCTTATTGAAAACCTACTCCCTCGCTGCAACCCGCGGTCGATGTGGTCAGCCGATGTTGCGGAGGGCACTAAAACCATATTCATCTTCCCTTGGTTCCCCGATCCCAGCATTTGGGGCCGTTTTGGATTGAAGAGACGTGGGTTGGTTGCCAGAAGTCTCTGTCTGTACCTCCAGGATGACGGTAAAAGTATAGAGTATACACGCAAAGCCTTGCGGTCGTGACGGTCGGCCTCGGCCCAAGGCGTCCCACGATGCGGCCAAGAATCGACAGCTCGTCCGACTGGAAACCAGCCTCCACGACCACGAGGCGAGAAAAAGCTTGAACCGTGATCGACCCCGGCACGGACACCAAGAGGAGTTGTACGCGGATATGAGAAGAGATGGGAATGCATAGCGAGATGTGAAGTGAAGGTTTATGCTGAGGCCAAGCCTCCATCGGATGAAACATGGGGGGACCTCCTTGGGCATTGTTCGCCATGGGATCGCAGCCGCGGACTGGCCTGAAGCACAAGTCACGGAAGGGCAGGATTCTATTTTATCCCCCCGGCCTCGTCAGCTCTCGGCTCTGGCTGGTCAAGCAGCCTGACGTACGTACGTATGCTTCCGTGCAGGGCATTCCACGCGGCTCCATTGTGGGCATGAAGAGATTGTGCTCCCGCCTCTTCCTCTTCCTCTCCCACTGCACATCTTCCTTCACTGCATTCTCACTTTATTGGGAACCGCGCCGGGCGACCGCCCGAACCCTGCGCAGGGCTTGCGTCAACGGGCCCAGCCCACGATGGAGTCGGTAGCTGGGGGGTGGCATGGTGGTGCCCCTCCCCGTGGCGCTAAGGAGAGGTGTGTAAAGAAGTGAGCGAGAGAGAGGGAGCCGGGTGTGTGCGTGGCTCATGTTCCGTTGCTTCTTTTGCTGTTCCATAGACCTGGGATGGTTTATGCAAAAAGTTGTTTCTCTGACGGGAGTCTGTCGATGTCGTGATTGCTATTGAAACGAAGAAACACATCATGATGGATGGTAGTGTCAAACCATGATGTGGAGGAATATCTCGTCCAGCAACTCGCAGCCGTTCAATCCTAAAGAAGCGCCCAGAGAACAGGCCCCTGTTAGTGCATGGGGGTGGCTGATCCGACTTTGGTATGTAGGGGTCCCGGAGGGCGATTTTCTCTGGAGACTTGGCTCGCAGAAGCAACAACGCCTCGTGCTGTCGATAGTCCTCAGCAACAGCAATGCAATAAGGGTCGGCTCATGACGAGATGTCTATTAACCTTGTTTCAAACCAAAACCATGAAGCATATACACATGTACGTACAAAGCCAGAAAGAGAACCTTCGGCCTCGAACAAAAAGGAACAAGGCCGTCTTACGTCACCTTTTCCATCACCCTGTGGAGACTCTGCTTGGGGGACCGGGGGATGCCTCG